>CM069918.1:56790997-58176801 GCA_036172225.1 Cryptocoryne crispatula var. balansae
CTATCATTTATACTATTAAATATTTTTAAGATCTATAATTATAAATACACGTTATATACTTAAAATTTATAAAGTTCTCTCTTAGACTTATCTTTCTCTGTCACATACACATTACGTAAGTAAAATCACATTCACATGTATTCACCTCATAAGCAACCACCTCGGGCGCCTAGCGACGATGCAAGGTGTGGCAAAATTGCCTTGCTCTGTCCCTTGTTGCCTAGATGACAGAGGCTGCCGTTGGCGGGGTCAAGGGTGTGCCTCTGCAATGTCGGTATTAGTCACTTAATTCATCGGATCTGGTGACTTAAAGCTGTATTGGTTCTACGATTCTATCAAGACCTGATACGACCGCATCTAGCATTTTAAACACTAGGTTGGATCGTAAGTCACTAGTTCTGGTGACTTAATCCTCTACTAAGTCCCGATGGACCTGGTAGTGGCATCTTCCCCGCCCGATAGGGCTGGGAAGACCACCATGGCGGCTGGCCATGCAGGTCGCGAAGGGTTGTCGGAGGCGACTAGGCTAGACGAGGGGTCCCCCCCACGTGCCCGCATTGCACCTTGGACTACATAGGTATGCACACATAAACACATTTGATTGTAACATGTAAATATAACTGTATTTATGTTTGTATGTGTACATAAATGTAAATAGTATTAACATTTAATTATATATTTATATATGTATATATATACACCTAATGCTACCGCCTAGGCTGCCTTATCGTCTAAGCACATCTTTGAACACCTTGGGTGGCTTTTTGTCTTGGCAACCATGATTTTACACCAGTCCAAGATTCTTTTCTACAATGGCAGATGTGAGAATTCGTATGAACCAATCGTGGATATTTATGCACATTGTATTTATATATCTTCATCTCTACTTTTAGTTTTTATCAAACTTGGAAAGGAATATTAATACACTGCTGATCAATAAGTTAAAGATAATTCTTCTTTTATCCAATCTGTTTTCTTTTTAGCTGCTAACAAAATGAGATATACTGAGGTCTCTTAGCAGAAGTAAAATGTGCCATTTGGCTTTTTCAGGAATCGGGATAGGTAGGATCCACTGTGTGAACTTCATGTGTAATTTCATACAGTTCAAGCAAATGTCTGGCCACAGGAAAGCCCTTAATAGAGTATGGCGGGTGGGGCCATCAAATGTTATTGCGAAGAACAAATGCATCATGGTTCGCCGGGTCGCGACCCGGGTCGCGACCCGGACCCGACCCGGTCGGTTTTGGGGCCGACCGACCTGGTCGCGACCCCAAGACCCCGACCCCATTTTTAATTTTTTTTATTATTTTTCGCGACCCGGGCCGACCCCGTCCCGACCCGGGTCGCGACCCCGGCCGACCCGGGTCGGTTTGGGGCCAAACCGACCCGGTCCCGACTCCCGACCCCACCTTCCTTGAAATGCATAGTTTAGGCACATTTGAAGGATGGGTTGTTTATCTTTCCACTTGCAAGTGAATTGTCCTGATTGTCACGACTAATATGTTGCAATCATTCATGTAAATATTGTGTCTAAACTAGGTAGACTTACAAAAGACTCATGCTGTATTGATGATCCGTTTAGTTGCATTGTCTAAAATTTTTACCTGATTTATTTACAGCCTTTAATTTACTTGCTTGAGTTCTTGAAAGCTTGTAAGAAATCTTGCTTTTTTCGTTACTTATGTTCCGAAAGGAAAGTATCATGGTTACACTTATTGCACAACTGGGTGTTATTTTTCTTCCCTGTTACGTGTTTTTCCTATCATTATTACAATTTTTTGACCTCCTTAACCTCAGTACTTTTTTAATCTTTGTTTGAACATGAATACCCTTATTTTCACTCTTACTGTTTTCTGTTCGTTGGTTGATTGTTCTGTTTCATCTCTCATGCTGCTATCTTTTTTGAACTGATTCCAGGCTATGGTTGTAAGATTGGAGGAATGAAACTTGCTGCACTGACCTGACTCCTTTTTTTCTCCAGGTGTCTAGGGTGGCTGACATTGTATCTGTAGGACAAGAACTTTCATTAATGTGCATCGGGCAGGATGTGCGGGGTAACATTAAACTCTCTTTGAAGGCCATTATACCTCAACCTCAGTTTGAACCGAAGGGAGCAACAGATGAGGCTTCAGTGCCTAACATGAGACAAGAAATTAATGTTTTGGCTTCAATAGGGGATGTGCCCAGCAGTTCTATAACCGATACTTCACAAAGTAACCATGACGTAGATGAGGAAGATGTATCTGCTACGTATCAAGTGCCTTCGATAGTAATTCGAAGTGCTGCAGAGTGTGAAGCTCAGGAAATCCCTAGTATTAGAGAAATTGACGAGGAACATACATCTCCTAGACCATGTGACTCACGCAAATCTCAGGTCTCAAGAGGATCACCAAAACCCAACAAAGTGTCTTCCAGAAATAGGAATGCAATTAATTCAACACTTGCATCTCCCGGAAAGAGGCAAAGACGAAATGACACCAGTGAACGTGATGCATCGGAGCAGGCACAGGCAAGGGATAAGCCAAAATCCTTACAAACAAGTCGTGTTAAAGCAAATCTGTTAAAGCTGGGGGATAAAGTAAGGGCAAAGGTTGACCAGGTCCGAGCACATGGTCTAGTACTTAACTTGGGTGGCGGAGTCAAAGGGATGTATAAATTTGAGGTACCCATTTTTTCAAGCCCGAGATATTTCTATGTTTTGTGCCTAAATAAGAAATGTAAACTGATATGTCGTGTTTATTCTTGTTTATGTGTTTAATGGAGCATCTACACCGTTTATGTGTTTAATGGAGCATTTATAGAAATTTCTTTGTTCTTTGTATCGGCACTGTTAACATAAAATTGTTCTGTGATACTTCCTATTTTCATGAAATGTCCACGCCAATGGTTGCCCGATTGTGTGCTCAGTACGAGTACCTGTTACTTAATAGCTCGAACTCAAAAGGATATAATATAATTTCTTTAGACCCTGTTTATACAGACGCCTCATTTTTTTTGCTTCTCTTTTTCCTCTACTGTAGGCAAATGGCAGGAGGGACTTCGAAGTAGGTGAGGAGCTCCATGTCGAGTGTTCATCCTTCTCCAGCAAGGGAATCCCAGTGATGTCACTCTTGGATGGAAATTGATCTCTTTTGCCGGTCTATCATCATCGCATCTAGTCTCTGCACAGAGTTGCCGATCGTGAGGTCGGCCCAACCGCAACGACTCCCAACTTTCGCCAGAAGACAGCCAATTTTGTTAGAAATCCGGCCGGTCAAAAGAATCGTTCTGGAAAGTGCTTTCTTTGCGGATGTGGGGGTGATTAACCCATGAAGGTCCGTCCGCGCGACAGGGCAAAGGTGCGTTGCGGGAGTTTATTCCCATTTTACAAGGATCAACTCGGAAGGTCAAGGATCACGTGTGAAGAACTGAAGATATTCCTTACGGCGTCTGACAATTTTTGTACACACACTCATCTTGTGTGGGTTTTTTTTATGAGATGAAGAAACAAGTATACTACTACATTTCTCGCCCAAGGGAATGGGGGGGATCCGATTTGTTTTTATCGTATTCTTGAAATTCGTACCGTGCCAAGAGAGCAGATCATCTTGTATATATATATACTGAGACAGCACATCACTCTGTACTGTATGTATCTTGTGCGCCAATTTTTTGTCATGATGAAATGACAGGTTCTTACAAACTTTCCGGGAGCAGCCTACATGTTTCCGTTGACTAATTACAGCTCTTCATGCATGATGTACACAGATTCAAACTTCAAACAAACCACACCAAACAGAGAGTCGGAGAACCCCCAAAATAGGCAGAGTACTCTCCGACGAAGAGGGGGGCATCCACGGACGGACAGATGCCCCTCCAGCCGGCGACGTTGAAGTCTCGCCCCACAAGGTCGGCCCTCCTTTCGCCTCTACACTATTTCTACCAACCTCTCCCTCTTATCCGCAAGCAGCGAAGGAAGAAAGGAGAGGCCCCCTCCCCCACCCCCCCAACTCCACCCGGATGGCTGCTCTCTCACCCTGTTCGCCCACCCTCCGGGCGGCCGACGCTCCGGCTGTCGTTACCCTCCTCTTCCTCTCCCGCCTGGCCAGCTGGGCGTGAAGATCCTCGCGGAGGCCGCGGGGGAGTCGGCGGAATCCCTGTGCACCCGCACCGACTACTAGAGGTGTAAATGGAATCTGGTATTCCGATATTCCGATTCTATTTCAATAAAAATTAACGGGTTTGGAACTTATTTTTGTATCCTATAAACTATCGGAATCGGATATTCTGATATTTTATTGGAATCGGAATTAGTTGATTCCGTTTCTATTAATCTCATTTCAATAAAAAATAATTATATATAAATAAAATAATGTTAAATAAATTATAATATATAATATATAAATTGATCAAATGTTAATGAGATTATATCAATTTTTAGTTATTATATGTGAATTATTGAGTCATTTTTGAATAAAAATCAATATTTAATATGTTTTTCGAAATTTATTGGATTCGGTTCCGATTTCGATAACGGAATCGGATTAAAATCGGAACAAAATGATTCCAAAATTATCGGAATCGAAACTCCTAAACCCTTATCGGAATCGAAATTATATTCTGTTGATTCCGTTACTGAATCCGACCCGTTTACAGTCCTACCGACTACCCTTCCCGGTGCCTGACCGCCGCCCGGCGCCCGACCCGACCCGATCTCCATCACCGAGGCGACGATCCAGGCGGCCATCCAGCACGCCCTCCGGGCGAAGGAGGCGGCGGGCCGGCTCCGCTCCGCCGGCTCTCGGGTGGCCACCATGAAGGGCCGCCTGGAGACCTGCCTGGAGACCTACGACAGCGCCATGGCCGACCTGCAGACGTCGCTCAAGACGCTCAAGAGCGGGTCGCTGCCGGACCTCAAGATCAACCTGTCGGCTGCCATCTCCGACGTGGGCGCCTGCGACGACGCCTTCGCCGAGGGCGGGAAGGCGTCTCCCCTCGCCGGAGCCGGCGGCGGAATCCACAAGTTCCCCAGCAACGCCCTCGCGCTCTGCAGCATGATCACAGTTGACGTAGATACGGGGAGAAGAATCCGAACCCACCTCTATCGTATCAGAACAAAATTATCGAGATGATTGTAAATTTTCCATGACCTACTGTATTAATTGATCATCCTACTTCGACTTTCTGACTGCGAAAATCCAAAAGGCAAGAGAACAAGAAAATAAATATTTCATCAGGAATTAATTAGTTACTGTGATGGATACGATATTCGATCGATCGATCGATCGAGAGGGAGAGAGAGATTTTGTTGTACAATGATTGTTATATACATGATAAAATTTTACATCAAACTAAAATATAAGATGATTAAGGGCGTGAAATTATCATGATGTGTGGAGAGAGAGATCCGATTTGTTTTTATCGTATTCTTGAAATTCCTACCGTGCCAAGTGTAATACCCCGATTTGTGAATATGTTAAAAGATTAAATCAGTGGACTACCAACAACACCGGTTAACCATTTTCGGAGGTTGAATTGAAAGAACTCCGAAGTTAAGCGTGCTCTGTTGGGAGTAAGCCAAGGATGGGTGACCTCTTGGGAAGGCTCTTAATTAGTACGATTGTTGGGCCAGTCAACTAATTTAATCGGTCGTTACATATGGTATCAGAGCATGACCCAGCCGGAAGGTCCGGTGTGACTCGCCTGGGTATGTGATGTGTGTGATCTTGACGAGGGCGTCAAGTCTTTAAGGGGGGTAGATTGTAATACCCCGATTTGTGAATATGTTAAAAGATTAAATCAGTGGACTACCAACAACACCGGTTAACCATTTTCGGAGGTTGAATTGAAAGAACTCCGAAGTTAAGCGTGCTCTGTTGGGAGTAAGCCAAGGATGGGTGACCTCCTGGGAAGGCTCTTAATTAGTACGATTGTTGGGCCAGTCAACTAATTTAATCGGTCGTTACACGAAGAGAGCAGATCATCTTGTGTGTGTGTATATATATATATATATATATATATATATTGAGACAGCACGTCACTCTGTACTGTATGTATCTTGTGCGCCAATTTTTTGTCATGATGAAATGGTCAGGTTCTTACAAGCTTTCCGGGAGCAGCTTACATGTTTTCGTTGACTAATTACAGCTCTTCATGCATGATGTACACATGTTCAAACTTCAAACAAACCACACCAAACAGAGAGTCGGAGAACCCCCAAAATAGGCAGAGTACCCTCCGACGAAGAGGAGGGCATCCACGGACGGACAGGCGCCCCTCCAGCCGGCGACGTTGAAGCCTCGCCCCACAAGGTCGGCCCTCCCTTCGCCTCTACACTATTTCTACCACCCTCTCCCTCTTCTCCGCAAGCAGCAAAGGAAGAAAGGAGAGGCCCCCTCCCCCAACCCCCCCAACTCCACCCGGATGGCTGCTCTCTCACCCTGTTCGCCCACCCTCGGGGCGGCCGGCGCTCTGGCTGTCGTTACCCTCCTCTTCCTCTCCCGCCCGGCGGAAGCCGGCCGGCAGCTGGGCGTGAAGATCCTCGCGGAGGCCGCGGGGGAGTCGGCGGAATCCCTGTGCAGCCGCACCGACTACCCTTCCCTGTGCCTCACCGCCGCCCGGGGCGCCCGACCCGACCCGGTCTCCATCACCGAGGCGACGATCCAGGCGGCCATCCTCCGGGCGAAAGAGGCGGCGGGCCGGCTCCGCTCCGCCGGCTCTCGGGTGGCCACCACGAAGGGCCGCCTGGAGACCTGCCTGGAGACCTACGACAGCGCCGTGGCCGACCTGCAGACGTCGCTCAAGGCGCTCAAGAGCGAGTCGCTGCCGGACCTCAAGATCAACCTGTCGGCCGCCATCTCCGACGTGGGCGCCTGCGACGACGCCTTCGCCGAGGGTGGGAAGGCGTCTCCCCTCGCCGGAGCCGGCGGCGGAATCCACAAGTTCGCCAGCAACGCCCTCGCGCTCTGCAGCATGATGAAGCGTGATCACAGTTGACGTAGATACGGGGAGAAGAATCCGAACCCGAACCCGAACCTTCGCATACAAAGCTAGCTACTGGATCACACCACCTCTATCGTATCAAAACAAAATTATCGAGATGACTGTAATTTTTCCATGACGTACTGTATTAATCGATCATCCTACTTCGACTTTCTGACTGCGAAAATCCAAAGACAAGAGAACAAGAAAATAAATATTTCATTTATTTCATCCGGAATAAACTACTTGCTGTGATGGATACGATATTCGAGATTAATTCCCGCTATGTTACGGTACCTAGGCTCAGATCGAAAGAAATATCAGAGAAATAGGATGTCAGACCATTGATACGATGCTCAACTCCGCTCATCTCAGCGACGATCCGCCCTGTGAAGAAGGACGATGCAGATGGGTTGCTGTGTCCTTAATTGCTTCCGGCATCTCCTGTGCTGTCGTCTTCGTCGTCACGAGGGGCCTCGCCATCGCCGGCCGGGGTGCTGCTTCGGATTCTCCCTCGAGAAGGGCGAGTCGTCCTGGAATAAGGTGGCTTAGCTTAGAAAGGGTGGAGACGGAGACATGGGGCCCCGAGGAAGGGACAACCGGGGATCGCTGCTGTGTCAGACACGGAGACGCGAGTCTGAGCCTGAGGGAGCAGCAACGGAGCATGGAGGAAGGAGTTGAAGAACAGAGTGACCCGTTCCAGATGACCCGTTCCAGATGCTGGAGCCTAGACGCGGAGGAGGATCGCAAGACCCATAGAAGGGGAGAAGCAGAAAAAATAGATGGAACCCGACGATGCAGACAGAAACTGAGAAAAGTTGATGCGGCGGCTTACTTTGCTCTTATAACATTGGTATTTATACACTGCAGTTTTTTAAAAAGATAATACCACATCTGATACCGATTATACAAAGCTGACGTTACGTAATAAATACTATCCAGCTGTTTTGCACAGGTCGGTGCAAAACCAGAGTGCGACCAAAAAAAAGAAAAACAAAAAAAAACAAAATGCTAACAATTCTTCTAATAGAGATCAAAAGCTAATCAAATATTAATAATGATTTTCAACACTCCCCTCAAGTTGAACCGTGGATGTTAAGGATCAACTTGGATGTATGACAATTGAATTGATCCTTAGATAGGGGCTTTGTGAAAATGTCAGCAACCTGCCTTACTGATGTTGTGTGCACCAGCTCAATTAAACCACTTTGTACTCGCTCTCTAACGAAATGGCAATCCATTTCTATGTGTTTAGTTCTTTCGTGGAAGACGGGATTCTCAGCAATGTGCAATGCTGCTTTACTATCACAATGCAACTTGACTGGATGTTCTGGTAGCCCAAAATCCATAAGGAGGGATGTCAGCCATTGAATTTCAGAAGCTCCAGCAGCCATGCTCCTATATTCTGACTCAGCTGAGGACCGAGAGACAGTTTGTTGTTTCTTAGCTTTCCATGAGATTGGGTGGTTCCCAATAAAACAAACATAACCTGTAGTTGATCGTCTAGACATTGGGCACGAGCCCCAATCGGCATCAGTAAAAACTTGCAAACGAAGATCATTATCAGACCCATAAAATAAACCAAATCCGGGGGTTCCCTTTAAATATCTCACAATATGCAGAGCTGCTGCCATGTGATTCTTTGATGGCTTTGTCATGAATTGGGAAAGCAAATTGACAGCATACATAATATCCGGTCTAGTCACCGTTAAATACATGAGCCTACCAATGAGCCTTCTAAAAGGAGTTGGATCATCCATTTGTTGACTGGGCTCAAATACTTTATTTTTCTGTTCAATAGGAGTTCCAACAGGTTTTGCCCCTATTAATCCTGCATCAGATATAATATCAAGTGTATACTTTCTTTGACTTAGAAAACATCCAGAAGGTGTCTTGGTTAACTCTATTCCAAGAAAATACTTAGGTCTGCCTAAATCTTTCATATGAAAAATCTTGAACAAATTCGTCTTTAAGCGCACAATTTCATCTTCTTGATTTCCTGCAATGAGTATGTCATCGACATACACAAGAACAGCCACCAATTTTTCTTGCCCTTTTTTGATAAACAAAGTGTAGTCTGCCTTGGACTGAATGTAACCAAGAGCAAGTAAGGTGGAACTAAGTTTGGTGAACCAATTCCTAGAGGCTTGTTTTAGGCCATATATAGACTTCAATAACTTGCAAGCAACAGCCTCCCCCTGTCTGCTATGCCCCGGTGGAAGACTCATGTATATTTCCTCCTCAAGGTCTCCATGGAGAAAAGCATTGTTAACATCAAGTTGGAGCATTGACCAGCCCTTTGTGATAGCAAGAGATATTAGACACTGACAGGTCACCAGCTTTGCTACCGGAGCAAAGGTATCGTGGTAATCCAGACCCTCTAGTTGAGAATATCCCTTAGCCACAAGTCTGGCTTTGAATCTAGAAATAGTTCCATCAGAATTATATTTCACTTTATAGACCCATTTACATCCTATTGGTTTCTTTTGCTCCGGCAGTTTAGTAATCACCCAAGTCTTATTTTCTTCAAGTGCTCTCAACTCAGTTTTCATAGCCTGTAGCCAGCGAGGATTTGTCTTAGCTTCATCAAATGTGGCAAGTTCAAAAGATTTGTCTATGGTGCTCAAAAAAGCTTGGTGATTGGTGGAGAGGTTTTGGTAGCTGATGTAGTTAGACAAGGGATATGGGGTTTTACTTGAGGAGACCTTTGGAGGTTCAGTAATGGCGATGAGATCGGTGACATAGTCCCTTAGATAAGCTGGTTTATGCCTCATTCTTTGCCCCCTAGTGATGACTTCAGTGGGCATGGTATAGGGAATGTCAAAACTGTCAGTTTCAGTCTCAGAGGGAGTAACTCCAGCTTGAGGTGACCTATCAAGAATAGGTTTAGCATGATGTGAATTTGTGTCACTACATGGTTCATCAAGTTCATTAATGGGAATAGGAATGGGTGTATCTTCAGCCATCCTTTGATACTTATAAGGAAATATTTTTTCATGAAAGACAACATCCCTGCTCGTGAATATATGCTTAGATTCCAAGTCCATGAGAAGGTAAGCCTTTTGATGAGGTGGATATCCTAGGAAGATGCATGGTCTAGCCCTCGATTCAAATTTGTCTCTTTCTAAATGAGATGTGGAGGAAAAACACAAGCATCCAAACACCTTTAATCGATCGTAATTAGGCATAGATTGGAAGAGAGTTTCATAAGGGGTTTTATTATTTAGTTTCTTGGTGGGGTGCCTGTTTATTAGGTATCCGGCAGTGAGAACACAGTGATTCCAATACGTTTTTGGTTGGTTACTTTGGAACCGAAGGGCCCTAGCTATTTCCAAAATATGCCTATGCTTTCTCTCAACTATTCCATTCTGTTGGGAAGTGTAAACACAAGTGTGCTGATGCTCTATCCCATTATCAATAAGAAAATTTTGAAGATTCTTGTTAAAGAACTCTGAACCATTATCGGTTCTAATGCATTTCACAGAAGTATTAAATTTTCTCTGAACATAGATTATGAAGCCCTTAATGATTTCGGAAACTTGAGACTTGGAATTAAGCATATATATCCAAACAAAACGGGAATGATCATCAACAATGGTTAAGAAAAAGTTAGCACCTGATACAGCATGAACATGGTAAGGGCCTCATACATCAAAAAATAAAAGCTCCAAGGGAAAAGCACTCCTTTTCTTGCTGTGGTAAAAGGGTAGGCGAACTTGCTTTGCTTTCGGGCAAATAAAACATTCAGAAGAAGTTTCTGTCAATTTCAGCTTGTTGGTTAGTAGGTGGAGCTTTCTTTGGGAGAGATGTCCAAGGCGCATGTGCCATAAGTTGCTGGGAGCTTCCGAGGCAAGAGAAATATAATTAGATTTATCTCCAAAAAGATAGTATAAGCCACCGATCTCACGGCCCTGACCAATCGGCCTCCTCGACTTTAGGTCCTGAAGAACACAATATGATGGATAAAAAGTGATAGAACAATTAGAACTTTGGGTCAATTGGCTGACAGATAGGAGGTTATAATTGAAGGATGGAACATGATAAACTTCTGGCAGTTGGAGTCTATCGTTTATTCTTACTGAACTTTTACTCTGGATCTTAGCAAGAGAGCCATCTGGCAGTTTAATACCTGAGAGAGTTTCTTGGATGTTGTGGCTTGGAGCAACAACGGAGGGGAAAGAACTGGATGAGATATGAGCAGTGGCTCCTGAGTCAATTATCCAGCAATCTGTTGGGTTAGTTTGCAAATCTGCCACATTTGAAACATGAAAGCATGGACTGATCTTACCGGTATCCAGAAGCTTTATCAAATTGGCATATTGCTCTTGAGTAAGAATAGGTTGGACATTTTCCTTCGACAGAAACACTTTGTTCCCTCGGTGGCTCTGTGGGTATCTGTGAAGTTTGTAGCATTTGTCCTTGGTGTGACCAATCATATGACAATGTGAGCACTTGATGCCTTGGAGCTTGAAGCAATTCTCTCTATTATGACCAGAAATATTGCAGTGCGTACACCATCCTTTTTTTTCTTTTCCCGACTTTGGAAATCCCTTAGCCATCATTGCTGAATATTCATTTATATTAGGGGGTTGAATAAGCCTCTGTGATTCATCTTGGAGGACCAACGAATATGGTTTGCTCACATGTGGAAGTGGTTCCATGAGCAATATTTGACTACGTACACCCATGTAGGTGTCATTCAACCCCATAAGAAATTGCATAAGTCTCCTTTTCTCATGATAACTTCCTTCGACAGAGGGTTCCAATTGGTTTAGCTCATCCCAATACCCCTTTAGAATGTTGAAGTATCTTCCCACAGGTTCGTTCCCTTGTTTACAAGTGGATATGGCCCTCTCGAGGTTATAGATCCGAGGTCCATCGGCTGGAGAGAACCTAGCTTTGAGATCATTCCAAATCCCATAAGCCGTGTCGATATATAGAACTGAGCTAACGATATCTTTATGTATAGAGTTAAGGAGCCAAGATATCACCATATAGTTCACTTGCTCCCATGGCTTGTAGGAAGGGTCGGACTCTTGAGGCTTGGTGATGTTCCCGTTAACAAAATCCATCATGTTTTTTGCAAACAAAGCAACACTCATACTTCGTTGCCAGGAGATATAGTTGTCACCGGTTAAGAGAGTCGTGACCAAAGTTGCTCCTGGGTTGTCTGAGGAATGGAGGAAGTAGGGGTTGTCAGATTCTGCTCCAAAACTTGATCCACTGGCAGTATTAATCGACGAGCCTTCAACTCCTTCCATTGAGCTGTCCCACTTGGTTCACTGCTTTGATACCAAGTTGAAGAACAGAGTGACCCGTTCCAGATGCTGGAGCCTAGACGCGGAGGAGGATCGTAAGACCCATAGAAGGGGAGAAGCAGAAAAAATAGATGGAAACCGACGATGCAGACAGAAACCGAGAAAAGTTGATGCGGCGGCTTACTTTGCCCTTATAACATTGGTATTTATACACTGCAGTTTTTTAAAAAGATAATACCACATCTGATACCGACTATACAAAGCTGACGTTACGTAATAAATGCTATCCAACTGTTTTGCACAGGTCGATGCAAAACCAGAGTGCGACCAAAAAAAAAGAAAAACAAAAAAAAACAAAATGCTAACAATTCTTCTAATAGAGATCAAAAGCTAATCAAATATTAATAATGATTTTCAACAGAAGGCGATGGAGGAGGAGAAGATGGTGCAGACTGCAGAGGATGATGGCGCGTATAGAGCTGGCGTCGGCGCGGATGGAAGGTCTCTGTGGATGAGTTGCTTGAACGATCTGCAGTAGTTGGGAAGGTGGTGGTAAGCAAGAACACCCGAAGATCTGCTGCCTGCGAGAAATCCGAAAAGAAGAAAATGACATCTTCCTGCGGTTTGGAAATGCTTCATATATATATGACTTTCCCAACAGAATTTTAGGTATCGATGTGAAGAACACACGCGCACACACACATATATACACCTGTGTTTGCCTGCAAAATTTTACGAATAGAGTCTTGTCTAAGACAGATGCAAGTGTAACATATACATGAGGATAAAATTTTCTTCGCATGATGAATATAAATGCAAAGGAATATGATCTCTCGGAAAACATTTTTGAGTTGCCCCCTCCGTACGTAACATTGCCGCGATTGAGGGGATTGATTTGGGAAGGAAGATCTAGAAAAAAAGGTCGATCGCCTGGCATTTGAATTTTGAACAATTTCACAGTTGAAGAGGAAAACGGAACTTACCCGTCATATATATGACGCTAGAAATATATATTCTTAAAGCCAGGCGCAATCAGCTGATGAATCGCCAAATTGCATCGTCTCTCTAGCGCTCGGCTTAAGGATCAAGACGTACCGCGCTGTAATTAAGTCGAAGGTGATGTAATATATGTCATTGACACGATCGATAGTAGCTTTTTAAAGAGAGATGAGTGCGAGGAACGTAGAAAACAATTTTAAAAAAATGGTCAGATCTAAGAATTGTCGAGATGTTTCGTTTTTTTTTTCTTTTTTTTACCTTAATAAATGAAGTCCCAGCTGGTCGCTTCCGACTCCTGATATCTGCCCAAGGATCCTTGCCGGAACACATCGTCGACCACTACGAGGGGGATAAGACGAGTGCCGGCGGCGGTCATCTGGTGCTGTCCGGTGCGGCCCCAGTACTTGGCCAACTCCGGGCAACCTCTGATGAACAAAAGCTCCAGGGACGAGGGTAGTCCTCGCTCTGGCAGGTAGCGAAGCCTCGGACAATCCATAAGATGCAAGACCTTGAGGTTGGGGAGGAGCTCCCCCAAGTTTGCAGGTAACTTCTCCAGATTTGTGCATCCCTCGAACAGCAGGCAGTGGAGGGACGACGAGGCCAGGGCCTCCAGCCCCTTCTCTTCCTCCTCCGACAAGGAATTAGCCATCGTCGATCGGTACGCCAATTGGCGCAAGCAGCTGAAATCCCTGTTGACATGCCGAGAGAGATGCATCAGCAGTTGGGGATCGTCAACGACAACACCTTTGAGCTGCGGAAGGGGCGGCGGCGGCGAATCGTCAATTGAGTTGTCGTGATGATCGGTTTCCGACAACTTGGGACATTGCCGAATCGACAAAAACTCAAGGGATGGAGCAAATCGGATTCCCTCCTGCAGTGCCGACCAGGTCAGCTCGGGGTAGTTCCCAATACACAGGCGATCCAGTGCCGGCGAGTGGGAGAGCAACGTCTCCGCAGGAAGCGTCCTCATCTCCATGCTGCGGCCGTCGAACAGTAGTTTGTCGAGGGTGGGAAGGTAAACAGGTGGGCGGTGGTGCACTTGGGTGCTCGTGAATGCTCCCTCCGGCATACCAATCAACTCCAGCTCACGCAGCGTGGATGCGAACCCATGGCCGCCCCGCTGCAGACATTCGTGCAGCATCTTGTGATCCTCACCGACGCCATCCAGCTCGACCATGGTGGCGACGCCTATGCACACGACCTTGGCCTTATAAGGTGCTCTCTGTTTATAATTGAATGCTTCTGAGACATGATATGAGAAGCTATATTCCTCACAATACTTGATTTGGAATACATCAATATCATGCAAATGCTCCAATGCCTTGCCCACCGCAAGTCGCACTTCGCCATACCAATTGAAGACAAATACATCGTCGGACAAGAACTTGGAGAGTTGGCTGTAGAATGATTCATCCGGCACCTTTGGGGCAGTCCGTCAAGCGGAGCTTATTGAGAGATGGATGCAGTTGAACTCCTTCCGGCAATGCCTTCAACTCGGGACATCGCTCTATGATGAACTCCTCCTTGAGAGAGCAAAGCGTAGCTCCAAATCCCTCTTTGTTTGGCCAATCTCCTAGCTTTGAACATCCCTTGATGCACAACACTTGTAGATGATCCAGCCGATGCTTTAGAAAGCCTTCTTGCAGAGTTCTTAAATTATGGCATTTGCTAATTTTCAAGACTGAAAGTAGTGCTTCTTTATGATGTTTTTTGTGATTTTTCTCTCTCAGGTTTATTGTCTCTGCCCAAAGCTCCGGGACTTCAAAGAAATCAGGAAGCAATTGCAATGGTAGACATTCTATTTCCAATTCCTTCAATGTTAAGGGTAGTGGCGGTAGTTTCTCCAACCCAGGAATATCACAAAGAATTAATCTCTCTAAAGCTAGCTCATGCAAAGTGTTGGGAAGAGCTATCAGTCTTACTATATCCCGGAGAATTAATGTCCTTACTCTTCGTGGAAGATGAGGCAATTCTTTGAACTGTGGACAACTGGTGATCTCTAAGGTTGTTAGAGAATACAACCATTTTAGTGTCTGAAAATCACCCAAACTTTTGCATCTCATTAAGTGCAAACATCGAAGCATGGAGGTTGAACCATTTGATATCCACCTAGGGAAATAGATACCAGCATAACAATCTAGCGTCAACACTTCCAACTGCGGAGGTGGCTGTAGCTCTTCAAGTATGAACTCTTCATTGTTGCTATCTATCTGATGGGCATCTCGATCTGAAGACCATACCAACTCTAGTGTTTTAAGATGTGTCTTGCTCAAAAGTGCAGCTTCAATAGCCTCCTCTCTTGTCTCAACATTATCAAGGTTCTGTATACATAGTTTACCTTGCAGACCATTCATGCACCTCAGATCTCCTATGCTATTCATGGCTTCCTTAGAGACAGAAAACACATCCAAATTCTGAAGGTGTATCAACCTCCCAATCCTAGATATGCCAGAAACTAATTTGGATGTTGCCTCAATATAGTGAAGGTTAATCAGGTGACTCATGTTTTTAGGCAATGTTTGCAACTTGGTACATCCAACTAACCTTAGCGTTTGAAGCTTATAAAGGGTGCATATTGAGTCTGGCAAGGTTGCGATGCTGGTTTTTCTTAGGTCAAGGTATTTAAGAGATTTCAAGCAACCTATGGAATTAGGTAGTTCAAAAAGACTGGAGCTACTCACATCTAACATCCTCAGGTAAGTAAGTTTACTAAAGAGATTTGGGGGAAGTTGGATGTGCGGAAAGCCAGTGAACCAAAATGAAAGTGTATGGAGGTTCTTAAATTTGCATAGTACTTCTAATTCTTCATCATCAGACCAATGAAAAATCAAGTGTCGTCTAGAACAAATATCACTATGAATTTCTTTCACTTTGTCTAGACCAATTTCGCATGGCTCATTTTGTAAAACAAATCTTCCTAAATCATGCACCAGGTCATGGATGCCACACCCATCGTCAACAATTTGGATGAGAGACCTGTAAATTAGCACTTGCAGATATTCCATGCCAACATCTTCCATGGACATTTTTCTCTGGGGACAAAGATAACCTTGAGCCATCCAAAATTGGATCAATTCAAGCCAGCTAAATGTTACACCTTTAGGGAAGATACAACAGTAGGTAAAGCAAGGTTTTACCTTCACAGGAAGATACTCATAACTCACCCTCAATGCTGGAAGAATACCTCCATCGTCTTGCTCTAGTTCCCATAGTTGACTTTCCAAGATATTTCTCCATTTGCACTCTTCTGATTCAAATCTCAACATGCCCCCTATTGTCGACAGAGCTAGAGGATTTCCACTCAACTTCTTTACAATCTCCTTGCCTATTGATTCTACACGTGGGTACCTATCATCGGAGTCTCCATCCAGGAATGCATGCATTTTGAAAATCAACCAAGAGTCATCTTTTGATAGGTCCTCCAGATAAATTTTCTCCCTTGACCGTGCTGCATTTGCAACACGAATATTACGAGCTGTTATCAAAATTTTACTGCCTCTTTCTCCACAAAGTAGTGGGAGAAATAGGTCTGACCATGAGTTATAGTTTTCCTCCCAGGCATCATCTAACACGAGCAAAAAGCGTCTGTCTTTCAACCCGTCCAACAAATACTTCTGGAGTGAATCAAGATTGCTTAAATATTGGAAGAAGTAGAATTGAGGGCTTCGTTGGGTTTCTCCTGACTTATCCTCTACGGCAACACACTCAACAATCTTTTTAGTTACTGTCAATAGATGAAATTTTGGAGAGACATGAACCCACATCCTTAACTGAAAGTGTTCCTTGGTACGTTCATCATTATAAATGTGCCGAGCCAGTGTTGTCTTTCCTGCACCTCCGATTCCAATTATGCTTACTACAGAGGGTGTTGATGTCGACTGATCAGCATCATCATCATCCGCTGTCATAAGAAAACCCATCAACTTGTTCTTATCATCTTCCCTACCATACATTTGGGAAGACATTGGAAGTGAGCTAGTCTCCCTGGTCTGACCGTCTAAATCTCCAACACCTGCAAACTCACTCTTGTCCTGGAATATATCATCTTTCCTCCTCCAGATATCCTCCAATCGAGGGGCCATTTCACGACAGAATGAGGCTTCATAATGGAAGCTAGGAGCAGTCGTACTAGTTGAAGAAGAAGCCTCACCTCTGTCGTCCTGCTGTAGCCGGCATTTGCCCTCAATTTTGTAGCGCAGGTCCTCGTACTCGAACAACCCCAGCACATCCTCTATGTCGTAGATGAGGTCCTTGAGCAGCTGCAGCCACAATTTGAAGCTCTCGCCCTCCACCCTCCACTGCCCGGCGTCCTGAAGCAACGCCTTGGAGCGCCTAAGGGCCGTCTGCAGCTGGCGCACCTCCCTCTCCATGGTCTGAGTTTCCTCTCTGTTCTTCTCCATGGCTGCAAAAGATTGGTAGGTCAAGCAGAGAGTGGGTAGATGCAGAAGAACAGCAGAAACTACAGAAGCGTCCTCTTGTGACGTTTTCTGTCTAGGAGAAGTTTAGCCAGACATATATATATATATAGGGAGAGAGAGAGAGAGAGAGTAGAGGCAGAGATGGGTCTTCTCTCCCAAAAAGTCATCTCGTATGCCCATAGCTACGAGATGACCCGTACCTCCTGCTAATCCTTATCTATGGTTTAAATGAAATTAATAGATGAGAAAAACATCTCCATTTTATTCCAAAGGATGATAGCATAAATATTAATTAGATTGCTAGACGACGTCTAGCAATATTAAATTGCTAGCTCTCTCCGGAATATATATATATATATATATATTGCTCCAAATTAAAGTACAGCTCTTGGAGAGTGGAGGCCCATGCATGACCGTCCACTTGACATATATATCTGCAGCATTTTGGAGAGTGGGGGACGTGTTCTCTCTCTCTCTCTCTCATGTTTCTCTCATTTCTCTGTATATGGAAACTAGCTAGCTTGCAATATTGTCTTGACCAGACAATCAATCAATCAATCAATTAATAAACATACATACAATGCATCTCTTTATTTTTTGTCTCCGGTCATAGTTTAATAATATGCACACTAGCTATCTACGTTCATTATTGTTGGACATTTTGGCTCTCATGCCGACGAGGGACATTTTTGTGCGTGGTTGGAAGAGGCCGGGATGATGGAACCATATATATATATGCATCCAAATAAATATTTGGACAAGTCTCGATCGTATGTAAGTCGTCGTAATTAATGAAATTAATGCTCTCAACGTACGGTTTGGAGTATATTTATACATATATCAGTTATCTACATCTCTCAAGAGAGGTCTAGGAGCAAATTTATTCCCCAACAACCGTGCTGACTACAATGTGTCAGCCGGAGAGCAATTCCTAATTAATATTCAACCACTTGATGAGCGCCGGGTAGGTGGGAGAGAAAACATCACCGTGGACATACGTACGTACACTCGACAATTATATATATATGAACTTTTCTTAAGAATTCTATATATATATCATCGTGAGCTTTTTTTTTGGGGGAGAGACAAGATTCTATAATTACTTAATCATTACATGTGGACTTTGTCACACTGGTGGTCTCTGTGTATGTATATTTATATATGTTGGTGTGCGCCGCAGAATGGATGTAGTGTTAAAAAAATGAAACTAGGCCTAGTCTAAAAGAAATTCAGTCAACGAATCTTGTGTTAAATCGAATGAGTTGAATGGGCACGGTGTTAATTTTTTTTTTATTAAGAACGAGCTAGGTAGAGTGCAAAACTTTTCAAAACGACTATAACCAAAAAAAAAAGAAAGAAAGAAAAAACTACATCAAAAATATACATTTAACTTTTAATAATCCAAGATCATATCGATCGGTGATCTTAAAACTACTAGTCTGTATATAAAGTTCTCCATTAAATTTGCTGGAAGTAAAGACAAATATCATATCAAAAAAGAAGTATGTTTATATGTTTTTATTAACCTAACAAAGTTGACAACATGGTATTCCAGGTCGTGACCCAGTCGGGGCGACCCGGAGCACCAGTCGCCAAGTTGTGCGACCCCGCCAGGCACTGGCAAGACAGTGCAAGACGTAAAGGGGGGGGGTTCTCTCCTCTCTCTTGCTCACTCTTGATCTCAAATTTTTGCTCTCAATTTCATACTCTCTTTCTTATTTAGTTACTTAATTAGTTCATTAAGTATTGCATTCCTTTATTAGTTGTTTTATTTAGTTAGTAAATAAAATAGTTAGTTGGTAAATTAGATATTCAAGTAGTTTACTTAATTACTTCATTAATGACTTAATTAATTTTAATTATATATTTTTTAGTTAATTAAAGATGTCTTCTCCAAGTCCAACAACCTATACTTTCGGCGTGACCCGGAATGATCCGGCTTGGGCACATTGTAACTTGATTTCTATGACGGAGAGAAAGTGCAATGTAAGTATTGTGACAAAATTATATTCGGTGGTAGTTATCGATTGAAATTTCATCTTGCAGACATGAAGGGTAATGTTGCACTTTGCACACGGACTTCACCGGAGATAAGAGCCCAATTTCGTAAGCACCTACAAGCAATAGAACAAGCGAAGGAAAGTTTGAAGCGACATAAGGTGACCGTCCGGGAGGGTGATTGCCTGAGGGAGTGACGAGTATAATCGTCACGTATATATGTACCATATACTCAACTCAAATGACATGGGGAGAGTACATTTCCTTCGTAGAAAATGTAAATCATGTCACATTGGAATAAAATTGATGAATTATTTGTTGAAATAATGTTACTTTTTTTTCTAAATTTTTGGACAGTTTTTGGCAATTTTGACATTCTTTTCAATTTTTTTAAAAAAATTAAAATAATAGATCCGACTCGATCGCGACCCAGACATGGTGATTCTTGGTTGAGAAGGGCAATTTTAGTAGTATAAAAGGAATTTAACGGATGATATTTATAACAAAAGGGCCTAGAGGGTCAAAGAAATCAAACAGGTCCGAGTGGATATTAAATATATTTATTCAACCAGTTAGAAATTCAATTGACTTTCATACTCCGATGGAAATCAAACTTCTAATTTTTTATACAAAGAATTAAGATCTACTATTCATAAAAGATTTTTCATGTCCCTACATGTAGCAGAGCAGTCCCAAAAAATTTTCCATGTCCTACTACTTATCCTACTGTATAATCAAGAACTTTGTAATACTGGTATGATAAGAAGGTGATAAAGTGATAACAACATCTCAAAGAATAATCTCTATGACCTTGTGGCTTATATATATATATATGTTTCTTAAATTATTGATTATCTGGTATGACTGTCGTGCACGAGTTTTCCTATTAAATTTGAACCCAATATTGCCTACACTCTTTTTATGAATGGCTTGAGTTGATTTGTATCATGTATTTTAATTTCAAACAATCTATATAATCATATATATATATATGCGGTAGCAACTTTATTTCCAGCACCTTTGGCCCTCTTTATAGCACAATGTGCGAGTCTATACCTTATTACCGTCAGAAAAATCCAAAATATAGTTTATGTAATATTTATATCAATATTTATAGAATTGTATTGCATGAAGTGACATAATTCTACTGTTATTTACATAGTACTACAGATGTTATTTCTATTTTTGCCTATACTTGATTAACATTGATACTAGTATCCTGTAACTACACCATAAAATGTTATAATTATATTCGATGGATCGAGTTAAAAGCCATCAGACTGTGCAATCAAGATATGTCAGGCTGAAAGAGGAGTGAAGGTCCTAGTACAGTAAAGCAAGAGTGAATTAGATTTTTTCCATAATTTTAATTTTACGTAAGAATGATTCGAAAGTCGTCCAGTTCAAGTACATATTCAACGCGTACAATGATCTAATTAATGTCTAATTGAATGAGGATGGAAAAAAAGAAGAAGGAGCAATCCCGTGTCCGTGTGAGGATTTTGAACCACACATAAATTCAGTCTACAAGGTGATTGGGATAACAAACTAGCTAGAGATTCACACCCACACACTTGTGAATCTCCATAAATACTTACAAACAACTAGCTATAGACAATAAAGATATCTCAACGAAGCTTGAATCGAAGATATAGACATATGTATTTATTTATTTATACCACAAATATGACATGGATAGCGTCTCTAGATGGACGGAGAAGTTGGAGAGTCTCTTGGGATCAATTTCATTGCAGCAGAAGTACGTTGTTCTCCGCTACCTTCTTTCACCGATGTAGCTTGAGCACCTTGAAAAAAATCCCTCTTTGTGCATGAAAGCGGATAGATTTTCTAGAGTTTTGAGTGCCTGTTACACCCAGTGGCATTGATCGTGTGCGGGTTTTCTTTTTCCCAAGCATGTATATCTAAAAGATCTCTGCAAAATCTGCCAAACATGTCATCAAGTTCTGCGCCGTCGCTGGTAGATCGACTGATTCCATCAGTCTCGACCAATGCTTCAAGTTCTACTAGACATGCATGTTGAAAATTTGGTGAACATCAGCCCAGCCGACTCACTTGTCCAGTAGATGACTTGTGCTACCTATTACACCCAACTCATCTCTTAGCGTAAACTGTTAATATAGAGAGAAATTTGGTCATCATCCCAACAAAAATGTTCTCCAGATGCTCCATCTGAGATGATTGGATTAAATCAACGGATGACACAACTCCAGCTAAACAATTTAGAGGCAAAACAAGATATTCTGCGCCGGCTAAAAAATAAAAAACATTTACAGTATAGGGAAAGATCTATCAATGATACATGCCAAACAAAAAACAAATAGGAAGTCTCAAAAACCTCTCCCGCCCATAAGAAGACCCTTAAAGTAGCAGTCTTTTACGTACAACAATTTAAGCCGACCCTTGGATATTCTGCGAAAAAGAACAATAGAGAAGGTGCATTTGTCAACAAGCACCCGAACTGTATTCATATATAAAAATGCTCCCAATTTATTGACAAGCATCTATCCTCAAACTTCATGTTACTCCTCTCCACAAAGGAACGAAAGCATCTCACAAATCTTGATCAATCTAGAAGGTTCACGTTCAACTTGCAATTCAAAAGGTGATTGTTAACATGAATCAAGAAAAAGTAATGGGACAGGATCCAGATCGAACAAAACTTTTTAGGTTAGCGGCGGAGATTGTATGCTCAGAATGATACGCCAAACTATTCATTGTATGTAAACAAAAGGAGAAATTGGTTATTAAAATTGCTGGCTTTAACAGTAAATCTTGTGTTTCTTAATGCTACTATTAGCTCTTTCTGAAAGAATTTTTGTTTGTCGTCTCTTCTTTCTCCCCTTCTGTGAAATTCTTGTGGAAAAGGGCCCATAATTTGGTGTCTTAACCTTTATAAATGAATGAAATATGCTTAAGATACTCCATAGAATTTTACGTCCCGTTTGGTAACACTATTAAGTACCTCTATCATTATTAATTTTAAAATTGATATTGATAAGAACCATCAAGAGATGTTTGGTTAATTCTATCAATTTTAAAATTTGTTGTGCAAACAAAACATATTATGTAATACAAGTGTCAACTTGTATTACTTTTTATATTGACACACCAACATTTGAAAATATTAATATCAATATTGATATAGTACCAAAAATGAAGCTCTAATCAAACAGGACATTAGGTATCAATATGATGATTATACATATATATACATACATGTTTACTTGCAATTTTTTTTTCAAATAGTCTTATCTAATGCCCTGTTTGGTTAGAGTTTCAAAATTGGTACCATATCAATTTTAATATTGATATTTTAAGATAATAGAGTATTAATATCAAAAGTGATAGTATCAAATCTCTCGAGTGTTTGGTAATACTATATCAATATTAAAATTAATATTGAGTGTTTGGTAATACTATGTTGATATCAAAATCATTATTACTTGATTAATTAGACACAAATTTATTATTATTAACAAAATATAGTATTAATATAAAAATAATTTATTAAAAATATAAAAAATTAATGATATTTAAAAAATAAAAATGTTTATAAATTTTATTTTTTATAACTAAATTAAAGTAAAATATGAAAATATCATTATTGCTGAACTCTCCAACTAATTTCCTGCATTCAGGAAATAAAAAAAATTACAAAAATGATGACAATATAACACATTGAGATATATCAACAGAACTGATAAAAACACATACATATATCAACCTTGAAAATGATGCCCACAGGTTTCTCCTTGAACCAAAAAAAAATATTCAAATAAATTTTAATAACATCTAGAACAATGAAATAAAAATAACATAACTAATAGAGCTCTGAGAAGCAGTTTTCTTTCTCTTCTTTCAACCATGCATAAAATTTATTGTTCTTCAAGAAATAATCTTCCTTTTTCAACTGTTCAAACTGGACCAAAGTAGGTACAGTTGGGTAAGTGTTGTGTCAAGTGCACTCATAAAAAATCATAGTGGAAAGTGTCAATCCCAATGAAGAGTGTGCATGAACCAGAGAAATTTAAAAAAGAATAAAGTTTCACAACGAACTTTCCAACTGAAGAGA
Source organism: Cryptocoryne crispatula var. balansae (assembly GCA_036172225.1). Lineage (NCBI taxonomy): Eukaryota > Viridiplantae > Streptophyta > Magnoliopsida > Alismatales > Araceae > Cryptocoryne > Cryptocoryne crispatula. The sequence goes on from CM069918.1 coordinate 56,814,724, forward strand.
CACCAACTTTGGGATCCTTACCATAAGATATCAGACCGTGGAGGACTTAAATCACTTTTGAATGAAAATCCTTTGTTGCAGGCCTTATACACTGACTGACTGCAGTAGCCAAGCGCATACCACCATTTACTTGTTGGCAAATTTTGTGACTAGAGTTGGCCGTCTTCAAGACCTGCAGCTAATGTAGTTTGGGTTATGTTGTTTTTATGATCTCTACCTGACAGTTTAAACAAAGAAAAACATGTACAAACTGGCCTGACACACAGACTAACTCATGGACTTTGCAAAAAGATGGCACTAGTTCTTTATCCACCCTCCGGTAGTAGCGCTGATGTCGGTGGTCTTAGCAAGACTTATGTTGGAGCGGTGGATGAGGATAACTGACCTTTTTATTTTGTATAATTAATTAGTAAAGGGTGCTGCAACGTTGTCCATGAATTGTTCTTTACAAAACAATTGAATAAAGCAAAGATATAAATGAACACTTGAATCTCATGAAAAGAATTCTTAAAAGAGCCTACTGCCTACCAAATCAGATCCGACAAGTCCAAAAAGTGTAATTTATGGCCACCCAATTTAGCGTTCACTTAATATAATGTGAATTCTAGTCACTCTTCAATTAGAAACAATCACGACCCCGTACCACTTTAGTGACGATTCGGTAATAGTTCAAGGAAATTTTATCGAGAAGCGCTAAACCACTGCCGACGTCTTATTAACTCGCTACTCATTGATAACGAGTTGTATTAAGTTCAGTAGCGAGTTAGTGAAACGTCGATAACAGTTCAACAACGATTCACTAACTCCTTAACTCACTATCTAAAAAAGTTAAACTACTACCGTTATCTTTTCAAGTCGTTACCTGTGTCCGTAATAAATTGTATTAAATTCAATAGCGAGTTACTAAAGTGTCCGTAACAGTTCACTGATTTGCTATCGAGAAAAATTAAATAGTTATTGACATCTACTAACTCGCCACTGTAGAGAGTTGAACTGTTATCGAACTTAATATAAATTGTCAGAAACGATAGTAACTAAGGTGGCGTTTGATTATGCTTAATTTAAAAATCTAACCTCTTAATTTCACCTCCAATATTTTAACTTGTGGTTAAAAAAGTACTTAATTTTATTAAGATATAAGGGATAAGTACGTTTGATAAAACATCTAAATCAGCGTCTAATTAAATTAATTTCACATTAAATCTTAGGATCATGCACGTGACCATAGAAAATATAAAACAATGGGGCCATAGAAATTGGAAGGATAATGATCCGAAAAGGATATTGGTGAAAGAATGACGATTTCTCTGAGGATTTGACGACAGATATTTTGTTTATTTTACAAAAAAAATGATGATTACTTCTAGCCGGTGAGGAATGAATAATCTAAATATCTATAATAATTTTCTTGTGAAAGAAGACAGTGGGGGATTTATTTCGAGCAACCAAATAACAGAAGAATTTATTTAGAGACGAAGTAATATTTTGGGGAGCTAAAACTTATCGTTATAAATTTAAAGATATATGTGAAAATTACGAATAATTTATAGAATGTGAATATAAGAATTTATTATTCTAAATATAACGGTAAAAGTAATGGAGTTAAACTGAGTGGATGGTGATAAAAATAAGCCAAGTTTAAAGATGATTATCGGAATTTTAAAGATACATGTAAAGATAAGAATAATGTTAGGGGACCTCAACGTAGAAACTGATCCTGTCTTTAGGGGTTTTCAACTATAGGTCCCATTTAGGATTGTAAATTATTTTAAAATCCCACCATTTAAATTACTTATTTTATAGTCCCATTTCTGTTAAATTCAAAATTTTTCATCCTATCCCTCTTTCAACTTGTGTTTATTCCTATTTTAGCCCTCCCACGTGCCAACCTGATTTCCTTTTTTTGAAATAAAAAATAAGCTTTATAAAACAGCGGAGGGAGTTGATTTCTCCTTTTTATTATTATTATTATTATTATTATTATTATTATTATTATTATTATTATTATTATTATTATTATTATCTACCATTTGATCCAACTCAGACGCTGTAAGCACATGAAAAGAGGGTGGCCTTCGAGCGGCGCCCCTTCATCAAAGAAGGAAACAGTTGACCCTCCTGGCTCAGCTCCTCGTATATCCTCTCCATCGAAGTCTTCTCTGTTTGAAGAACCAAAAATAAAAAGAAAAAAGGAGGACAGAAAAACTATAATTAAGCTGTGCCCACTGAGTCTTGATGCCCTTATAACTACCAGTTAAAATAATAGCACCAGCTGGTTGCCTGTATCTTTGTATATATATTAACATATCAAATCAATAGATCACCCACCTATATAACTCCGGCTAATCAAGGGCAAGCCGTGCAATTTTCTCCTATTCATTGAAGAAATGGTCCATGAGACACTATCTACATCAAACAACGCTTGATCGATCATAGCTTGAGTCTTCATTAATTATTATCAACAACAATCAATTAAGCCCCTCCTTAATTAATTATCCTCTTCATCGAAGATGAGATGAGCCGGCTGGCAAGCTAGCTAGAAGGGTGTACGTGCAGAAACGTCTGAAGTTATCTGTCAATTGATGACTCGATCAACATCTGCTTGTCTTATATCGTTTTTAATCAGTACGTACTTGCCTATATATACCTTGTTTTATATATATATATATGTATATGTAAATTAATTAAGAGACCAAAACAAGAGATCACCCATATGTAACTCCGGTTACGGAAATCACGTATATATGCAGTGCAATTCTTCCTCGTTGGTCGAAGAAATGGTCAATGATCATCAACGTACGTACAATATCAAATAACTAGCTAGTCCATTGTGATCTAATTTTATCCTCCATCATCTAAACTTCGACCTAACTCAGGTGTTGTAAGCATGGCATGACAACAGCCAACAGGGACGTGCATGGCCGGCGACCTTCGAATTTATTTGCGTCAGCAATGGAATTAGATGCGCGTATATATCTTGATGAAATTGCGGAACAGACGACCTGTTCCTCCATTATAAAGAGATTGTGCGTATCTGATGAAATTATCGAAACAGATGATGAGACCTGTTCTTCCTCCGAGAGCTGCCAAGCAAGAAGAAAGTCGTTATAATTCGTCCCCGTAAACAGTACTGCTCGCCACCGCACCCTGATCCCCTTATTTTAACTCAAAACTCTGATCGATCCTGTCAATAAGATGAGACCGCGGATCATATGCATCGATCCTAGTTTTCAAATACGTTTCTAATCACGGTGACGGCGTTCACCGTGTGTTTGCCTTGCAAATATAACATATCTAAGAAGGCACTCAAGCATAAGTCGCAATTAGGAGTGCAAACTAGCCTAGCCAGTCTGGCAACATGGCCATTTTCAAGCTCGGGCCGTTTTCAGGGTGCTCAACCCTTGTTCAAACTTGGCTCGGTGATTAATTGGGTCGAGCTCAAGTTCCAGTTTGAATAATAATTCGACTCAAGCTCAGTCCACATTAAAATTCAAACCGGACACGAAGTTGTTTATAAAGATTAAAACCGATCCATACGTACGTATTTGTGAAGTTCTAATTTTAACTCATTTATGAAACTCTTAGCCAACTTTTATTTAGACTTATTTTTATATATGTAAGTTTCCATGTATGACTATGTGGTTACTAATTGCTAACACCATGTTTGGTAACATTATTAAGTATCTTTATCATTATCAATTTTAAAATTGATATTGGTAAGAATTTTTAAAAAATATTTGGTTAATTGTATCAATTTTAAAATTTGTAGTACAAACAAAACATATTACGTCCTGTTTGGTAACACTATTAGGTACCTCTGTCACTATCAATTTTAAAATTGATATTAATAAGAACTATTAAGAGGTGTTTGGCTAAGTGTATCAATTTTAAAATTTATAGTACAAATGAAACATATTATGTAATACAAGTGTCAACTTGTATTACTTTTGATAAAATTGATATTAATAAGAACTATTAAGAGGTGTTAGGCTAAGTGTATCAATTTTAAAATTTATAGTACAAATGAAACATATTATGTAATGCCCTATTTGGTAACACTATTAGGTACCTCTATCACTATCAATTTTAAAATTGATATTGATAGAAAATATTAAGAGGTGTTTGGTTAATTGTATCAATTTTAAAATCTATAGCACAAATAAAGCATATTATGTAATACAAGTGACAGCTTGTATTATTTTTGATATTGATACTCCAACATTTGAAAATATTAATATCAATATTGATATAGTACCAAAAATGAAACTTTAACCAAACAAGGCATAATACAAGTGTCAACTTGTATTACTTTTGATATTGATACTCCAACATTTGAAAATATTAATATCAATATTGATATAGCACCAAAAATGAAACTCTAACCAAACAGGCCGTTATATAATACAAATGTAAACTTGTATTGCTTTTGATATTGATACTCCAACACTTGAAAATATTAATATCAATATTGATATGGTACCAAAAATGAAACCCTAACCAAATATAATATGTTTTGTTTGTACTACAAATTTTAAAATTGATACAATTAATCAAATGCCTTGTTCCTATCAATATCAATTTTAAAATTGATAATGATAGAGGTACCTAACAGTGTTACCAAACATGACGTAGTGTCCTGTTTGGTTAGAGTTTCATTTTGGGTACCATATTTTTAAATGTTAGAGTATCAATATCAAAAGTAATACAAGTTAACATTTGTATTACATAATATGTTTTATTTGCACTACAAATTTTAAAATTGAAACAATTAACCAAACACCTCCTAATGATTCCTATCGATATCAATTTTAAAATTGATAATGATAGAGGTACCCAATAGTGTTGCCAAACAGGACGTGATGCCCTGTTTGGTTAGAGTTTTATTTTTGGTACTGTATCAATATTGATTTTTATATTTTTAAATGTTAGAGTATCAATATCAAAAATAATACAAGTTGGCATTTGTATTACATAATATATTTTATTTGTACTACAAATTTTAAAATTGAAACAATTATCCAAACACTTCTTAATAGCTCTTATCAATATTAATTTTAAAATTGATATAATGATAGAGATAACTAATAGTGTTACCAAACAGGACATTACGCAAGCTGGAATTCGTTAGATGTTCACAAATTTGGTCCAGTACACTTGGTAGAAGTCAAAGAAAACACAGGTTGCTGAGGTGAGGTTGAGGCCGGAAAAGGATGGGCCGTGGTAGGTATATTTAGTGTTCTGCACAGGGTGAGCGTCGTCCCAGATTAATATATGTATCGGCCCCTATGCTAAATTTGAGTAAAGTAACTGAGTAACGAAAGCCGAACATCTTTAGTTCCTGTCAAACATTTTTACGTCATATCCAATAAAAAAAAGACAGAATGAAAGAATGTATTATTGCATATGATATTAACATGAGCGAAGTTGATTTTTTTTAAATAACATTTCAGTTTTTTTTATTATAAGAATAACACACTAAATTCTTCTTCTTCTTTTTTGCAAGACTAACACATTTTTTCCCAAAAGTCAAAGTCCTCAAATCTCAAATTTGGAGTCTAAATTAAAGTCGGATTTGAGTACTTCAATTTCTGACGCAAAGTGAAGTGGGAATTCGAAAATCTAACTTCAAAAGTGAACCCAACTCTCCTCTATATATGATTGGTAAAGCATATGACCAAGGGTCATTGGAGTTACCATGAAGTCAGACTTTAATCCAACAGACTTTACTTTGAAGTCGGATTTGAGGAGTCGAATTCACTCAAGGGTCGCAAGTCAGAGTATTCAAATCCGATTAGATTTTGGCTACGAAAGTCAAATATGAGGAATCCAACTTTTAAGTAAGTGTGTTATTTTGTAAAAACAAAAATAATAACAATGTGTTATTCTCACTACAAGAAATGGACGGATTAATGGCGACGGCTCAAGCCGTCCCCATTAAAACCGTCTACAATTACATAGTTATAGGCAACGGTTTAATAAAGCCATTGCAATTATGCTTATTAGCGACGGCCCAAGCCGTCGCCAAACCAAAAAATGCACCCGAAAAATTCATCGGGTTGGGTAAATGGTGATGGCTGGTTAAAGCCGTCACTAGTTTAGTTAATAGCGACGGCTAGAAGCCGTCGCAATAATTTTTTTTGACCGTTTGACGATCGACTAGTGTTTGCGATGGCTTGAGCCGTCGCTATTATACTTAAGCGTACCAATGGTGACGGTTTCAACCGTCGCCAATAAATCAAAAGTTTTCCAAAAACCCCGTCGGCCCCCCTCCCTCCCCCCCCCCCGCCGCTTGCTTCTCAACGCCGTCCCCGCTTGCTTCTCGACGCCCTGCCGCTGCCGCCTTGCTGCATCGTTGTTGCTGTCGGTTCCGCCGCCGCGTTGCTGCCGCACTGCCGCTACCGTGGCCTCTTCCTTGCCGCCGCCTCTGCCTCCTTGCGCCGATGCCGCCACTGCCTCCTTGCGTCGCCGCCAGCCTGCCGGCACCCTCCCTACATCCGTACGGCCGACCTCCTCCATCTCTAGGTATGTTTTAACCTAAAAAATTTATTCATTAGTTTCTACTTAAGAATTGGCTAGGTACGATGCATGTTTACTGGTTTAGATTAGCTTAATCGGCTACCAATTGCGTTTTAACTCCATTTTGAGATTTTTATGGTCGGTTAGGTCAATCTAATACCTTTACTAGTTTGGATTGGACTAACCGACCACGAATTGGGTTCTAACTCAATTTTGAGATTTTCATGGTCAGTTAGGCCAATCTAATCTAGTTATGGGTTTAAATTATCTTAATTGGCCACAAATTGGATTCTAACTCAACTTTGGAATTTCATGACTTGTTAGGTCAATCCAAACCGGTTGGGTTAGTTAATCTAAACCAATTTAATTGACCTAACGGATCATGAATTGGGTTCTAACTTCGTTGATTTAGATTGACCTAACTGGCTTTGAATTGGATTTTAACTCCATTAAAATATATAATAGGATGACTCCCACAAAATTAACTGAAAAAATTATTTTTGTACGTTGAAGGTCAAGAGAGATAAGATGACATTTTAAATCGATTAAAACCAGAAAATTGGTTTGATTTGTCTGGTTTGGTTTGACCGAAATTGGCGTTATAGGCCAATCAACATATTTTAATTGAACAAAATGCCATGGAAACCGAATAAAAAGCGGGTTTGATTTGTCTCAAATTGGCTTTCTAAGTAAATGAATTTCCAAATCGGTTTGATTTGGACAAATTACATGCTGTGAAAACGGAGTCAAATTGAAAAAATGGTTTGATTTCTCCCAAGATTGGGTTAGACATACATTAATTGCCAATTAAATTGACTAAGAAGGTATGGAAAACCAACTTAAACTGGGTTTTGACTACGGCTGATAGCCGTCGCTAATAGTTGGTCGGGTTTTTTAAACTTGTGATGGTTAAAAGTCGTCGCCAAAAATCTTATAAACGACGGCTATAGCCGTCCCTGTTAACTTAATTGCGACGGCCAAGAGCCATCGCGAATAACGTTAACAACGACGACTTGCATTTAACTATCGTCATTATGATTAGCAACGGATTTATTTGCGACAGTCTTGCGACGGCTTATAAGTCGTCGCCATTATCATTTGACGACGGTTTTTGGGTTATTGGCGACGACGAGCAGCCGTCGCCAGTGATCCTATTTCCTATAGTGTCTTATAATACAAAATACTTTAAGTGTGCTACTTTAAAAAAATAGCAAAAATGTTCTAACCGTACAACAGTTAATTAACTCAACGTTTTTAGGGACAACGTGGAAACCTAACAAGTGTGTGGTAAATGTGAGGAACTTGAAAATAAATGGTGTTAATATCACGGAAAACTTCACTAGTTCAAACTATTTATCCGTGTTCCAAACTTTGGTTTTGTACATATTTTCTTGTTTTAGTTATTCCAGTTATCACTGTCTGCCCAAAATAGATGTCAGAATCAAAGACAAGCAAAATAAGCTAATATACAGGCAGCTATGCATGTTTCTGGGAGCAGTACATATATAATCTCAGGGCGGAGCTGCGGGGATTAATTAAGATCATGTACAGATTAGGCAAATGACCACGGTTCACCCATTGCTAATTTAAAATAAATTTTTTATTAAATTTTTTTTTTGACCTCGACCCGACTCTGACTCGGGTCAATTTTATGCTTGACCGACTCGATCTCGACCCCGACCCTGCCCTTCCTTGCAAATAACAATTTTATTACTATCTCAATAACAATCTAATTACTATCTCGGATAAAAATAGCATGCAAAAATTTCACAATCTTCGGTATTAATAAACTTCTATATTTTTATTTTTTTTAATTGAAGATAAATTGTCGAAATTAAATTTAACGACCTTCTTATATTTATATATGTATATATTAAAATTTTCGTTTTCCTGATTTCGTCGAACTTGTCAGTTGTAAAATCATTTTTAAAACTAAAATAAGGAGTGGTGTCCACGGAGCACGGTCAAATGCACGATCCGCCCTGTGAAGAAGATGATGCAGATGGGTTGCTGCCCTCGCTTCCGGCATCTCCTGTGCCGTCGTCTTCGTCCGTCCCGAGGTGCCTCACCATCGCCGCCACGGCGGCGGGGGTTCGGATTCCCCCTCAAGAAGGGCGGGTCCGGGAATAAGGTGCTTTGACATGGTGCCCCGAGGAAGGGACAACCGGGGTTCGTTGCAGTCCGACACGGAGACGCTCTCTCGGAGTCCGAAGGAGCAGCAGCGGAGCATGCGGAAGGCAATGGAGGAGGAGGAGGATAAGGTGGTGCGGAGGATGATGGCGCAGATAAAGCAGGCGTCGGCGCGGATGGAGGTCTCTGTGGATGAGTCTCGCTTAGTGATCTGGATCAGGAAAGAGGTGGTAGGCAAGAACGCGCCTTCTCTGATGATCTGTTGCCTGCGACAACGAAAATCCGAGAGTAAGAAGATGACATCTTCCTGCGGTTTGGAATGCTTAAGATACTTCATGAAATTTTATGCACCAATATGATGATAAGACAACACAAATGTTGCCTACCTGCAAATATTTTACAAATGGAATCTTATCTAATGTAATCAAAACCATATCTGTGTGGCTTATTTCCAGACATAGAACCTATTTCCAAAGAAGAGATGGTACTGTCTACCAAAAGTTGGTTTGATAGCCTGTGTGATCTGTGATTGTCATTTCTTCCTTCTCACATTTTGGGGGTTTCTCGCAAGAGGGGACCCATCTTATGGCGTCATAACCTTTCACAAATGTATGAACTATGCTTAAGAAACTCCATAGAATTTTAGGTATCAATATGATGATTATGCATAAATATACATGTTTACCTGCAAATGTTTTACAAATAGAGTCTTATCTAATGTAACAAAACCATATGTGTAGCTTATTTCCAGACGTGGAACTTATTTCCAAAGAAGAGATGGTACTGTCTACCAAAAGTTGGTTTGATAGCCTGTGTGTAATTTGTGATTGTCATTTCTTCCTTCTCACATTTTGGGGATTTCTAGCAAGAGGAACCCAACTTGTGGTGTTATAACCTTTGACAAATTATGAATTATGTTGTAGTTATGTCAACCCCAAAAGACACCCAAACAGTTGTCAGGTGTTCACATTGGCCTTCTCTTGGGACCGTGAAGCTTTGATAAATTCAATAAAATAAAAGTAGGAAACAAGCAATCAGACAAAGGCATGATCTTTGCCTGGATCGGAGGAGTGTCCATGGATGCATCAACAATTCAATTTACAATTAAAATGATAACAAATCAAAAGTCTAGGACAAACTGATACGAGTACTGTTATATTAATGTATTTTGAAATTATAGTAACCTGACATTTACGGCCTAATTGGATATATAATATGGAGGAAGTTGACATGGTGTGTCATTGTCTCTGTCCACGGTAGGCAGCCAGAGTGTTTTCTGTTAAGAGACTGCATATTATAGGCAATGGTATCTGGTCATTGGTGACCCTTAAGCAACTTCAATAATAGATAGAAATAAAATGGTTAAAAGAAGTACCAAGTGAAAGAAATGACGTATTTTAATCCTAGAAGCTGAGTTTAACTTGTAAAATAGAAAAATATATTCCCCTTACTTGATGGTAAAAGAAATCGAATAAGAAGATTGTTACATTGTACTAGTACACTGAGCCACAACTCTTCCCCGGCAAGATGGTTCTTAATGAAACCTAATGGGTCTTCTCACACCTGTTTAAAAGAGTGCTCAATTAGATGCACTGACTACTGTTACAAATATAACCAACTAAATCATGTGAACCTTAATGAATCCTTTATGTACATGGATAAGAGGATTGTGGTGTTTTACTTAACCAGAGTGCAAAATGGAGGGTTGGATTCGCATCAGATGAACACTTCCTTCTGACTGCCGTATTAAATTCTATTGTACCACAGCTTTTCATAAGCAGTGGAGATATCTTCTGGAGGAGACCTGGCCTATTCAAATCTGTTAAAAAGAGAAGCTGATTACATCTCATTGATGTCCTTAATGCAGTTCTTTATCACAAAAGCTATCATGTTTTGTTAATCTAGTTAATCGCTTACGAATATGAATAACAAGAGTATTTAAACTAAAAACATAAAATGAGGGTTGGACTAGTAATGTCAGGGAGTGAAGAAAAGAAGAATGCATTCAACTTTCTTTATGATGAAAGAAATTGAACAAATATGTTATACTGAATTTCACTGTGTATCAACTCTACCTAGGAAATATGTGAACTCTACTGAAAAACTATCTAACTATTTTTTTCCAGATTACATTTGTACTCGTGTGCTGTGTCACTGCTTTTTCATCAAAATATTGCCAACCTAGTCATATAAATTCTAGTGAACCCTTTAAAGATGTGAATAAGGAAGTGCTTTACCTTGTGTTTTACATTAAGAGTCTATAACAGAGATTTGGAAACCTAGTTATCTGGCTGCCTCTCTTGTGACAAGCTTTTACTATGCACACCATCTGCATCTGGAGGAACGTACCCAAGGAAGGCAGGGTCGGGGGTCGGCCCGGGGTTAGTCGGCCCTAAAATTGACCTAATCGGAATTTATTTATTTTATTATAAAAATATAAAAAAATATAAAAATAAGAAAAAATAGAATTTTTTTATATTATATATTTATGTATATATAAAATCTATACATAAATATAATTATATTGTTATATTATAATAGAATATGAGTGTTTATCTATGTATACAAGTAAATATGATTTTTTTGTGATTATGTTGTATTAGTATATGTTGGGAAAGAGTTAGTCTCAACTCTCAAGTGAGAAGGTAAAGATACTTAACAAACAATTTTATAAATTTTTAGATGTATCATATATGTATAATCATAAATTTTAACCATACATAATAATATAAATGATAGCAAAATATTATTGTACTATCAATAAATGGAACACTCAAAAAATAATTATTCTTGGCAAACTTGATGTGTGTGTGAAAGAGAAGAGAGTTAAAATAGATCTTTATAAAATTTAAGTATATAACACATATTTATGATTATAAATCTTATATATATATGTGATGGTATAAATGATAGTGAAGTATTGTTATATTATTATTAAATATGATGCAGAGTAATTGTGGATCAACCTGTGCGATCAAGTTGCGGGGGGTTAAGGGGATAGCGCCCCTTGTGAGGGGGTATCAGGGGAGCAACACCCCCCGAAAAAAAAATTTTATTGGTGGTAAGGGGGAGGTAGAAGAAAAAAAATTTTAAGCATATAATAATAGTATAAAAAAATTGACTTAGGCCGGGTCGCCCCAGGGTTGGACCGGGTCGAGTCACCGGGTCGCCCAACCCCCAGCCGGGCCAGCTTGGAGTCGGCCCGATTGGGTCATTTCTGGGCCGGTTGGCCCGGAAACTGGTCAGGTCGGCCGACCCGGTCGTCGACCCGGCCTTCCATGAACGTACCTACACCACATCTGCGGTAGAAACGAGCAAAAATTTGTCTAGATTTGGAATAAGATTTGAAGCAGGTAAAACAAACAAATATAAATGGTTGCAGCCCAAAATGCTCACCCACTATCAAATGAAAATAACTGAAAGCAGCTGTGACTGAATCAAAAGTAGGAATTGCAAAACTAATTTCCTCGAGAATTATCTTGTTTAGTCAGATTTTAGTAACAAGTGAATGAGTATATTTAGCTGAAGTTCCCATTGAATTATATTGTTGTACGACATAACTGCTATACTCTCATCAACCTACTAGTTGTGTAAACATTGATTTTGTCACAAAAAATAAGTGTTCACAAGGTGTTCTTCATTTTGATAGTCCACACTAGAGGTTAGTTAGAATATAGTGACTACTTACTTCCGCTTTTCAATCTGACTACCAGAAACTCGTTCCCCTATTTTAGCCGGAAAAACTAAAAGAGACTATGACTAAATACTAAGTGAAATGTCATTAATTTTTGATAATTTTTTCATCTTGTTATATTTTATAAGCTAACAAAAAAAGGAACGATGGTAAAAAATGTGGATTATCATGAAGAGACAGAGTGGTCCAGTCAGTGTCCTTCAGTTGAAGAAGCAACCCCAAAATACTTGGGTGTGCAATTCGAAGTTTGAAAGACATATTTAAGTGTAACATATGCATTTATGGCTTCTAGGGGGCATTTTGGTACAAGATCACCCATATAAGCTTGCACCAAACAAGCCCTACGGGCATATTTTGGTACAAGACTAATTTAGGGGATAAATCTGGTTTATCTCTAAAAATTTGAAGATAAACTAGGTTTATCGCCCAAAACTTGGGTCAAACGGGCTCTAAGAGAAAATAAGCATGTAAAAGAACAGAGTATGGCTAAAAAAAGAGTGAAGGTAAACCAAATTTTGACAATTTTCTCATATCAGTATATAATAAGCTAACAGAAAAAAGAATATGGTAAAAATTTAGATTAGCACGAAAGAGGGGGTGGTTCAGTGCCCTTTAGTTAAAGATGCAACCGCAAATACTTGGGTGCGCAATTCAAAGTTTCAAAGACAGATGAAAGTGTAACATATGCATGCATTGCATCTAAGAGGATTAACTTGTACAAGCAAATTTTCTTCATGTAACGAATACTTACAAGGGAATATCTCATGGAAAACATTTTTGAGTTTCCACTCCAGCACATTTCCGCAATTGAAGTGATTAATTTGGGAAGAAAGAACTAAAAAATAAGGTCGCCTGGAATTTCAACAATCAGTTAAGAGGAAAAGGAACTTACCTGTGATATGACACTAGGTATAAGTAAGTCATACATAATCTAATGAATTGCCAAATTGCATCTCCAGTGCTTTGTTAAAGATGAAGGCGTGCCCACAAGTTATTTTCCTTTTGTGGTTTAATATAGCAATATATATAGATCCAAGACATGTGGAAGAGGAAGAGGCTGTGTTCCATCATTCTCTATCTGACAAGAACATGGATTTGTGCAAACTGGAAATCCTGCCCTGCAGGATGATCAGAAATTATTTAGGGTTTTTTAGAGAATCTGATTAGCATATATATATATAATTAGCAAGTCTTGTTCCACCACAACTGCGTACCAAGGCCTGGAAGATAATTAAAATATGGAATCTAGATGTAAAAGCATTAAACTAACTTCAGTAGTTCTAACCAGAACCTGACATACCAAGAATTTAAAATGAACGTGTTTGGAGTTAGTGAGGAAGATTATCTGTTCCTGGTCACTAAATTGTCATGAAAGCTAAAATATGCCCTGAATAAACATTCAAATTTCTAAGGTTATGAGTGAACTTGACAAGTGATTATAGTATTGATTTTGAGGGACCTCACATAAGAATCTCTATCAAAAGAGTTTTTTTTGTATGAAATAATCAGTAGGAACATGAACAACTAGACCACCTTATGGTCAACTATAAATTAAAAGGATTCCCTAATATCATTATCTATATCAACTTCATCGAACTAAGCTAAACATCATTGAGGATAGCAATATGCCGGTAGTATTAAAGATTTTCGTCAAGAAAGAAAAAGAGAGGTTTTTGATAGTAGTGACTATGGACTAGTGAGAAAAAGTAGACAGTAGGCATGCAATTCCAATAGTAAATTGATATATAGCTGTTTACAACAGTAGATACTCACCTGGCACGTCTATATGTAGGTGAAAACACCAGAGCAAAGAAAGAAGCCGCCGCTTTTATTTAAATTAGCAGGCAGCGGGCCCAGCTGCTCTAGAAATAGAAGAAGCCTTCACAGATCCAAACACCAATTATGCAGGATACAAATATATATATCAGAAGGAACAAAGGGGAGACAAGAACACTCGGAATGAATTATGAATCCTCTCTCGCCCCCAAACACGGGAAGAGACCGCACCGACCGCTGTATTTTTTTGGCACAATGACCGCTGCAATTTAAGTAGGAAGTCATGCCTCTTGAGAAAGTCAGGGAATACATCGACCCACCCTTGTAATTTATTTATTTAACCTCGCAAAGCGACCAGGGTGGGCCTGAAAATGTCATAAAAGATCGATAGTAACCTTTTAAAGAGAAATGAGTACAACGGATGAGAAAAGAAATAAAAGAAAAAAAGTAAGTAAAAGTCATCAGATCTAAAGAAGTGTTTTTTTCACCTTAGTAATCGACGTCCCACGTGGCTTTCAACTCCTGAAATTTGCTGAAGGATCCTCGCAGGAACACACCATTGACCACTACAATGGGGATAAGATGATCGGTACTGGTCATCATGTGGTGCTGTCGCGTGCGGCACCACTCGGCCAACTCCGGGCATCCTTCGATGTTCAAAAGCTCCAGAGACAAAGGCAGTCCTCTCTCTGGCAAGTAATTAAGTCTTGGACAATTTCTAATATGTAAGGCCTTGAGGTTGGGAAGGAGCTCCCTCAAGTTTGCAGGTAACTTCTCCAGATTTATACATTCGTAAAAACTCAAGCAGTGGAGAGATGATGAGGCCAGGGCCTTCAACCCCCTCTCTTCCTCCTCCGACAAGGAATTAGCCATCATCGATCGGTAGAACTCTAAACGACGCAAGCAGCTGAAAATGTAGCCCATGTTGGCATGCTGAGAGAGGCGCATCGTCAACTGAGTGGTCATGATGATGATTAATTTCGGCCAACAGTTGGGGCTGAGGAAGGGACGACGATGAATCATCTGCCCTGTCAACTGAGTGGTCATGATGATGACTAGTTTCGGCCAACAGCTTGGGACATTTCTCAATCGACAAAAAGTCGAGGGATGGAGCAAATCGGCGGATTCCCTTCTGCAGTGCTGGCCAGGTTAGCTCGGGGCAATTTACGATAGCCAATGATCTGAATGCCGGAGGGTGGCAGCAAAGGCCCAACATGTCCATAGGAAGCGTCCTCATGTGCATGCAATTAACGAACGCTAGTTTGTCGAGAGTTGGGAGGCCGTAAAGAGGTGGGTGGTGGTGTACTTGGATGCCCACAAATGCCCTCTCTGGTATACCATTCAAATGCAGCTCGCGCAGAGTGGATGTGAACGGATGACCACCCAGCAGTAGACATTCCTGCAGCATCCTGTGACCCTCACTAACGCCATCATTGACCCTAGTGGTGACACCTATGTACACGTGTTTTGCCTTATAATGTGCTTTCTTTTCACGATTGAATGCATCTGAGATATAATATGAGAAGCTATATTCCTCGGAATATACAAGTCCAAGTATATCAATATCTTGCATATGCTTCAATACCCTGTCTATGGCAAGTCGCATTTCACCATACGAATTAAGAACACGTACATCGTCAGACGAGAACTTGGAGAGTTGGCTGTAAAATGATTCATTGGGCACCTTGGGACAGCCCATCAAGCAGAGCTTCTTGAGAGATGGATGCAGTTGAACTCCTTCCGGCAGTGTCTTCAGCTCGAGGCACTGTTCTATAGTGAACTCCTCCTTGAGAGAGCAAATAGTAGCTCGAAATCCCCCTTCGTTCGGCCAATCTCCCAGTTTTGAACATCCCTTGATGCATAACACTTGGAGGTGATCCAAACGATACTTTAGAAACCCTTCTTGCAGAGTTGTTAAATTATGGCATTTGCTAATTTTCAATACTGAAAGTAGTGCTTCCTTACCATGATGGTTGCTCTGACTTTTCTCTCTCAGGTTTATGGTCTCTGCCAAAAGCTCCGGGACTTCAAAGAAATCAGGAAGCAATTGCAATGGTAGACCTTCTAGTTCCAATTCCTTCAAGGTTAACGGCAGTGAGGGTAGCTGCTCCACTCCAGGAATTTCACAAAGAATTAATTGCTCTAAGGACAGTTCATGCAAGGTGTTGGGAAGAGCTATCAATTTTTCTATATCCCGAAGGATTAATGTCTTCACTTTTGGTGGAAGTTGAGGCAATTCTTCAAACTGTGGACAACTGGTAATCTCTAGCGTTGTTAGAGAATCCAGCCATTTTAGTGTCCAAAAGTCACCCAAACTTTTGCATCTCATTAAATGCAAACATTGAAGCATAGAGATTGAACCATTCGACATCCATCCAGGGAAACAGACACCAGCAAAACAATCTAAGGTCAATTCTTTCAACTGTGGAGGTGGTTGTAGCACTTCAATTATGGACTTTTCATTATTGCTATCTATCTGATTGGCATCTCGATCTGAAGACCATACCAACTCTAATATTTCAAGACATGTCTTGTTCAAAAGTGCAGCTTCAATAGCCTCTTCCCTTGTCTCAACATTATTGAGGTTCTTTATACATAGTTTACCACGCAGACCATTCATGTACCTCAGATCTCCTATCCTATTCATGGCCTCCTTGGAGATAGAAAAGACCTCCAAATTCTGAAGGTGTATCAACTTCCCAATCCTAGATATGCCAGAAACTAGTTCGGAGGCTGCCTCAAGATAGTGAAGGCTAACAAGATGACTCATGTTTTTAGGTAATGTTTGCAACTTAGCACATCCAACTAACCTTAGGGTTTGAAGCTTATAAAGGGTGCATATTGAGTCTGGCAAGGTTGTGATCTTGGTATGTCTTAGGTCAAGGTATTTAAGAGATTTCAAGCAATCTATGGAATTAGGTACTTCAAAAAGACTGGAGCCACTCAAATCTAACATCCTCAGGTAAGAAAGTTTACTAAAGAGATTTAGGGGAAGTTGGATATGCGGAAAGCCAGTGAACCAAAATGAAAGTGTATGCAGGTTCTTAAATTTGCATAGTATTTCTAATTCTTCCTCATTAGACCGATAAAAAATCAAGTGCCGTCTGGAACAAATATCATTATGAATTTCTTGCACTTCGTCTAGACCAATTTCGCATGGCTCATTTTGTAAAACAAATCTCCCTAAATCATGCACCAGGTCATGGATGACACACCTATCATTAACAAGTTGGATGAGAGACCTGTTAATTAGCTCTTGCAGACATTCCATTCCAACATCTTCCATGGACATTTTTCTCTGGGGACAAAGATAACCTTGAGCCATCCAAAATTGGATCAATTCAAGACAGCTAAATGTTACACCTTTAGGGAAGATACAACAGTAGGCAAAGCAAGGCTTTACCTGCACAGGAAGATACTCATAGCTCACCCTCAATGCTGGAAGAATACCTCCATCGTCTTGCTCTAGTTCCCACAGTTGACTTTCCAAGATATTTCTCCATTTGTATTCTTTTGATTCAAATCTCAACATGCCCCCTATTGTTGACAGAGCTAGAGGATTTCCACTCAACTTCTTTACAATCTCCTTGCCTAATGATTCTAAACATGGGTACCTATCATCGGAGTCTCCATCGAGGAATGCATGCATTTTGAAAATCAACCAAGAGTCATCTTTTGATAGGTCATCCAGATAAATTGTCTCCCTTGACCGTGCTGCGTTTGCGACACGAATATTACGAGTTGTTATCAAAATTTTACTGCCTCTTTCTCCACAAAGTAGGGACAGATATAGGTGTGACCATGAGTTATAGTTTTCCTCCCATACATCGTCTAACACGAGCATAAAGCGTCTGTCTTTCAACCTATCCAACAAACACTTCTGGAGTGAATCAAGATTGTTTAAATATTGGAAGAAGTAGAATTGAGGGCTTTGTTGGGCTTCTCCTGACTTGTCCTCTACAACAACACACTCAACAATCTTTTTAGTGACCGTCAACAGATGAAATTTCGGAGATACATGAACCCACATCGTTAACGGAAAGCGTTCCTTGATACGTTCATCATTATAAACGTGCCGAGCCAGTGTTGTCTTTCCTACACCTCCGATTCCAATTATGCTTACTACAGAGGGTGTTGATGACGACTGATCAGTATCATCATCATCCGCTGTCATAAGAAAATTCGTCAACTTGTTCTTATCATCTTCTCTACCGTACATTTGGGAAGACATTGGAAGTGAGCTAGTCTCCCTGGTCTGACCATCTAACTCTCCAACACCTGCAAACTCACTCCTGTTCTGGACTATGTCATCTTTCCTCCTCCAGATATCCCTCAATCGGGGGGCCATTTCACGACAGAATGAGGCTTCATAATGGAAGCTAGGAGTAGTCGTACTAGTAGAAGTAGAAGCCTCACCTCTGTCGTCCTGCTGTAGCTGGCAATTGCTCTCAATCTTGTAGCGCAGGTCCTCGTACTCGAACAACCCCAGCACATCCTCCATGTCGTAGACGAGGTCCCTGAGCAGCTGCAGCCACAACTTGAAGCTCTCGCCCTCCACCCTCCACCGTCCGGCGTCCTGAAGCAACGCCTTGGAGCGCCGGAGGACCGTCTGCAGCTCGCGCACCTCCCTCTCCATGGTCTGAGTTTCCTCTCTATTCTGCTCCATGGCTGCGAAGGAGCGGTAGGCCAAGCAGAGAGTGGGTAGATGTGCAGTGCAGAAGAGCAGAAACTAATAAAAGAAGCCTCCTCCTGTGACGATTTTTGCATGGACGGACGTCATATTAAATGCCTTGCCTATGCTATTTTTTTTCCCGAATGGCTAGAGTTGTTATATGCAAGGAGGGTAGGGTCGGGGGTCGCGACCGGGTCGTGGGACCCCCAGGCCGACCCGGTCGCGACCCGGGTCGCGACCCTATTTTTTAAATTTTTTTTTTGAAAAATTCAAAAAAATAAGAAAAATGCGAAAAAAAATCTGAAAAAATACAGAAAAATTGGATAAATTAAATGACATGATTTAAATGAATAATGCATCAATTTTATTCCAACATGATGTGTTGTACACTTTGTAGGTAGTTGATGTACTCTCCCCATGTCATTTGGGTTGAGTACAAAGCTTGATACATGTACACATGACGATCATATTCCTCTGTCCCTCGGGAAACTATCCTAAGACTTGATCCAAACGAGTCACCATAACTATAGCACGATTGGATCGAAGTATCCGATGACTCCACATAATTCATTCCACAAGACTTGATCGTATGTAGGGAACCAAGAGCCTTGGGATGAATCATACACATAGTCGGGGGCATCGTGGTATCTCGCTCTAACTCCATGGCTACGATGACCTCCTCTACCTTGTGGCGGCCTTCTACCATGATCGGTATCTTGGGTCGCATGAGTATATTGCTCCTCGCCGGTAAAACATAGCGACGTGGTAGGAGATATGGGAGGATCTGAGGTCCCTTGTACTTGTAAAGTGTCTGTGCCCCCATATCGAGCACCATCATCGCTGCTACTCTTTGACGACGAATCCTCGGACGTCTGGTACTGCACTCGGATGTTCGGCTCCGGCGTATCTTCTCGATCGTCTTCGACCGTATCAGCATCTGCAATATCAAAAGGATCGGTCATAACTTGTTTACCTTTTCGCCTACTTTGCGTACCTTGGCTAGTTCCTTCTCCGGTCCTCTGGCGCTTTGCTAGTGAGGGAGGGATCTGGAATTCTTCGGCTAAAGGGACATCGTCGAGCACTCCTTCGGCCCATTGTTGGTCTTGGGGGTTGAACTCCGGTTCTCCCAACCCTTCTCGGTCGTTTACCCAAGCTTCTAAGGAGTTCTTCTCATAGAATATTTGATCCAAATCGATATCCTCCTCTTCAATTGGCAGCTCGTCGACCGAACGTCCCACTGCCTGTGCTATCCAACTCTTTTGTCCATCTGGTTCTGCTTCATTCTATCCAAATTCCTCAACTTTAACCTCATGTTGTAGTGACAATACACGAGGTCTTCAAGCCTCCTTGATGTCAACCTATTTCTCTGCTTTGTGTGAATCAAGCTGAATGTAGACCAATTTCGCTCGCAGCCCGAAGCGGATGTGGTTTGACTTAGGACCCTGATGGCTACGTCCGCCAAGTCCTCGTACCCTGGTACTTTACCATGGTCCATCCACCAATCAGCTGCATAAATTGAATGTCGTGCATTATTATCTAAGTAAGCTTTGATTAATTAAGTGATGAAAAACATTTCTACGTACCCGACGGGGGGTGGGAGTAAGGAGAGCCCCTTGGGGGCTTTAAATAGCCCCCAAGGGGCTGAATGGGGGGGCTGCGCCCCCCCCAAGACCGTTGGCAACGGTCTTGAGACCGTTGCCAACGGTCTGGCAACGGTCACATGACCCGGCCGGGTCGCGCGACCTGGTCGGCCGGGTCGCGCGACTCGCACGACCCGGCCACGACTCCGCGACCCGGCCGGGGGAGTCGCCCCGACCGGGTCGCGACCGAGCCGGTCGGGCCTAAACCCGACCGGGTCGGGGCCGGGTCGCGACCCGGGTCGCGACCCGGCATACCATGGTTATATGTGGCATCATGTACTTTTCAAACATATACGTTTGAACCCAGTATTAATTGCCCTGCCTATACTATTTTTTTTACCGAATGACATGAGTTGTTATATATGGCATCATGTACTTTTCAAACATAAACGTGCGAGATCAAATATTTAGTATCGACTTTGTCTTCAACACACCTTTGGCGACCTAATTTATGGCAAAAAGAGAGAGCACTTTTGACTCCATTCCATTGTTTTGATGCGCAAGGCTAGATATTCCTTAATGGGTGGGGTGTTTAGTTGCATTATAAATTAGATTTTTGTTATAATTTTACGTTTTTATAAAAACACTCGTTAAATGAGGTGTTTGGCAATCTTTACAATTTTATCTTTTTAAAAATATTTTTTTCTTGAACAAAAAAGAGGGTACCATTTTTTTATATTGTGATCCCACACTTTGTTCAGTCATATATGGTACCGATTGATTTTAATATAATTTTTTATCGTGAGAATATATATAAAAATTTATTGCACAACAAATAATTTTGGGTGGACAAGGTAGCATGAATTTACTATATAGAAAGTCAAAAAAACAGTGTCTATTTATATCAGTAATAGAATATGATAAAGTTTTTTTGGTCCTATTTCTGGGCTGAATTTATTTTTAGTCCCATTTTTTGTTTTTTAAATTATTTTATCTTATATCTGTTAAAACGTTATGTTTTGTTTTTTGTAAGCATTGTTTGGCAATCTTTACAATTTTATCTTTTTAAAAATATTTTTTTATTGAATATTTTTAAGCATTGTTTTTGTCCCTCCAACCGGTAGCTATATATGACCTGATTTTTTTAGCAGCAATACAATTATAATGATTTTTTTAGCAGCAATACAATTATAATGTTTATAATGAAGGGTAGTCACTGTTGAGTTCAACCCAGCATGAGTTGAACAACTTATGAGTTTGTTTTTAATTTGCATTGATAATATATTTATATTTTAACGTTAAAATAAATATTGCATGACCTTTCAAGATAAAACAACTCGGCGCGAGTTAAACCACGGATTGGTTTGATTTGCAATAGAAACTAAATCAATAAATGAGATAATCTAAATTTTATTAAATTGGGGGAAATAACTCCTGAAGTACAGCGGAATCTGTCACTACTCGAATCTGACATGTACGAGGTAATACAATTTCACAAATAAATTAAGAAAATTAACTTCTGGAATACATCAATTTGGAAATAATACCAACATAGAACACCCTATTAACTAATACCTCATATTCTAAATCACCGTCACATTTCTACTCTGCTAGTCTAATTTTATGAAAATATTAAATATTAATTAGAAAGGGGCGGGTCACCAATGACTCGATAGAATTTACACCCGAACTATTTTACTATACTAATAAAGTCATATTGAAAATAGAGATAATAAACTCAAAAAAAAATAAATTATAACATATAGAAATAAAATTAATCTTTTTGAACAAGCAAACACTGACTCATTTCATTTATAACAAAAACAGAGTATATGATACCAAGGACATAGGTGAAAAGAAAAACCAACAAGACACATCACGATAGTGAAGATAACTAAAAGTCTGCCTGGAGTCATCCTCAACAAAGTAGAATATAGTCATAAAATGATCAACACAGTAACGTGCTTAGACGGTCACTCGACAGAAGTAGGAAGTCCACTGTATAAGTTTGATCGTTGCCACGAGACTGGATGAACACACCAAAAAAGTGTGATTAATGTCAAGGCTAACAATCTCGTATGAAAGATAATATCTATGTAAAAGACAAGAGGAGACAATCAAACATAAGTTCATCTCAGGACAAACGACATTAACAGGACATACAAACAACACCAAGATAGATATACTGAGCGCCACATTTCCAGTGAACCGAACGATACGACACTTACATACATAGGTAGACAAAACAAAAGCATTGAAAAATGGATAAACCTACAAGAACGGAACATAAGGGAGGGGGAGGGAGGATCCCCTCTCCCCCACCCAAATTTACCTCAAAATAAGAAGTGGGGATCGCCGTCAAGTGCCTGTACGAAAATACCCAATCTGGGCCTACTGAGATGTTGCAAAAGTGCTGCAAAAGATCTTAGGGTAAAGGGACATCACGAAAAGATGAGGGCGCCAGAACAAGGGGTAGAAAATCGGTGGGAGGAGATGGGGAGAGCTGATGCGCTAGACGAGGGTGAGGGCGTTGATTAAGAAGTCGCGGACAGTGGAGCACTTTCCGAAGAAGAAATGGCTGGAAATGGGATATACTAGAGGAGACTTGATAGAGGGAGCCGAGGACGCTAGGAAGCCGAGAGCTCTGGAGACAGAATGCCGAAGACGCCACTGGAAGCAACGAAGGTGCCGTCGAGGAGAACAATGAGATTTCGCCGAAGTCCGGCGAAGGTTCCGAACCTCGCGAGAGAGAGGTCCGACCTTTCTGATGCACCGGTTGATGCCTGCCTAGAAATAAAACATATCACAAGAGTTCAATTACTTCAATAAGATGTTTTACTTTACATCTGATATATTAACATGATTATAAATGTAAAATGCTCTAATCATAGCATGACAACTCTAGCATAATTCTGCGTGCACCTATCAAATAGGCTTAGCATAAAATGAAGAAACACATCTAATCTTTTAGTGCATTATATGTCATGATGCAATAAAAAAATGTACGTCTGAATAGAATACATGTTCACGTGAACATTGTAATTAAATTATAAAATTAACACCAGATCTATCGTATATAGAAATAATACACGGTAAGTTAAATCTCATAATACATTTAGGTAGGGGTGCAGTTAGAATAAACTGTGATGTCCAGGATCAAATGATATATTCTTCGTTGTCCATGGAATGCAGCACACTGCATCCACCACATCTCATAAGTTGAAAGTATAATACTCAGATATTTGTCACCTACATGCATGGCAACTCATAATTATAAAAACACTTTTACTCATTTATGAAGCTAGATCTAAATTTGAACTCAACACAAATTTGATTTTGACTTATTTTGAATATTTTTTTGAAAGGGGGAGCGTGGATTTCTATTTATGAAACAACAAAACCAAATAGACAAACAAAGACAGAAGGACATTTAAGTTTCAATGCATAACTATTAATACTAATAAATCTTTAAATAAATATTCAATCGAATAATACTACATAGAGTTATTCACCAGTTTATAGAGTCGAGCAAGGCTCTGGTGTATTTTTGTCAAATACGTCAAGTCTGCATATATATATATATTAGTGTTTGAGATACCGAGTCAAAAAAATTGATATATTTTTATCATGCATGAATGTATTTGAGAGCGTAGATTCTTTCTTGCCTGAATCAGTCACGGTCCGTTTCACCAGAACGATTTAGTGGGAGGTTTTGGAAATCTTTCATCATGTATTTCACAACTTTAAAACAGTTCTCGCATTCTTTTAGGCATATATATAACTCTAACATATGACATCGATTTAAAGTAAATTAACTTTCTATTCACTTAAACAAAGTAACTTTCATGGTTATTCCGTGGATCAAATGTGCTCCATCTCTTGGCCTTTAGGTTAAAAGATTTTAAACTTTATTTATTTGATATATGTTTATAGAAAAATTATTATATTTAATTTTAATTAAAATTTAGAGGTAATATGTTCAATATCAATATATTTAATGCATCATTTTAGTAATTTTTGAATAAGGGTCAGTAACTCAAAAAATAGTGGATTTGATAAAAATATACACTATTTAATAACCAGTTTAGGTTTTAAAGAAAGAAACACGACTACGCGCGACTCTCTCTTATTAGAGATTGAGAGGCTTATTATAGATAGTTGAGGTGATTTTTCCATTATGATGTCTCTTCATATTCTCTCTCCGTAGAAGTCCGAGGTGATCTGTAGTTTTATTTTCTAACGCTCTGTTTGGTAACACTATTAGATACCTCAAACCATTAAGAGGTGTTTGATTAATTGTATCAATTTTAAAATTTGTAGTACAAACAAAGCATATTATGTAATACAAGTGTCAACTTGTATTACTTTTGGTATTGATACTCTAATATTTGAAAATATTAATATCAATATTGATATAGTATCCAAAATGAAACTCTAATCAAACCGGGTGTAATGTAGTTTTTATTTTCTAATACATGCTTCTTCTCTTTGTTCTCTCTCTCTCCGTGCATGTATATACGCTACCAAAGGACGTCTACATTGGGATAAAACGTGTATACGTTGGAGTTTTTTCCGGAAAAGGCTTTATAGGGTGTTTGGTAGCACTTTTAATTTTAAGATAATCTTGTTTTTGAAATCAAAATTATTTGACATCTCAATTTTATTTTTAAAATCAAAATAGTCTAATTATTTGGTGTTTGGCAAAATTACCATAATTTTTAAAACTCAAACAGTAACGTTTGGTTATGACCAACGACTCTACGAAACTCTTTCGGATTCCCTTCGCAGAGGGAATCTGCAGCTCCGCAAAGGCTCTCCCGCAATGTCGTCTGCCTCCCTCCCCCGCGGTGGCGGCGCTCCTCCGGCGGCGGCGGTGACCAGCAAAAGATCGCGTCGTCGTCAACCAGCGAAACCCCCCGGCGGGTGTCGTCTCGCCCGCCAACGAAACCCGCGCGCGCCCCACCGGCAGCCCTCCCCCGGCAGCGGCGCCGACGTGGCCCCCGGCAGCAGCGTCGACGCCCCCCCCCCGCGCGCGCGCTCCCTCGCCGCGAAGCGCCCCCGCAGCGCGCTCCCCGCCGCGAAGCGCACCCCGCGCCGGCGCCCCCCCCGCCGCGAAGCGCCCCCGCGGCGGCTCCCCCAGACAGCGAAGCACCCCCCCCCCCCCCCCCGCGGCACCCCCGCCGCGAACCCCCCCTCCCCCACACGTCTCGCCTCCCTCCGCGTCTATCTCAAAAATAAAACAAGTCTTGCCTTGTTTTTATTTTAGAAGAGATTACGTACATAGAGTATCCCACTTTTAAAAATGAGACAGTAGTTAAAAGTTACAACCAAACACCTTATCTCTTTTATTTTTAAAATTTAGATCAAAAAGAGGGAAAAAACGTAACCAAACACCCTATTAGAAACTGTTTAAGATTTTATATGGACGGACCATATAAAAAAAAATTCAATGCAAAGCTTTCAGTGCAATGTTTTATTGGGTGTTTGGTTGTATGATAATTTTTTGTACATACAGAGAGAGAGAGAGAACACAACTCATGACATAAAATTATCGTGTTTGGAGGGATGTGATTACAAAATAGAGTAACTACCACACATGATCAAACAAAGTGGGGGACCACAAGAAAAAAAAAAAAAGAGGTGAGATCCTCTTTTTTTGTTTAATAAGAAAATCACTTTTAAAATATAAAATTATCATGATTATCAAACATTTCTTTTAACAAATTTTCTTACAATTTTTAAAAATAAAAATAAAAATTTTTATTATCACGCAACCAAACACTCCATTAGCCTCCAGTAAAGGATTCGCACCCTTGTGTTTCTAAGCCAACCTCTTTAAAAGTGTATTTACATATATATTTTTTTGGAAATTAAGCAATACACAGATAACACACTTATTTTTCAAATCCAATTTCATATATTCTCGCAAAATCGAGCTATATCGTCGGTGTAATTTTTGGACAAACTGGTTCTCTTTTTTCGCACGACTACACGAAAGAAGATAGCGGTCATCTCGCTTTGTGTGAGGAAGAGCATTCACCCCAATGAAAATCAGCCACGACTTGTCACTTAAGTGGTGAACTGCTATCAAAAAAAGTTGAACCGTTATCAACGCCTTACAAACTCGTTATCGATGAGTTCTGTAACGGTTCACTGACTTGTTGATTGACTTGTTAATTCGTTACCGACGTCTTACAACTCATTACTCATCACTTAAGTGATTGATATCATGATATTTTTTCATTGAGAACTGAGAGAACTTCCCCCAATCCAAAGTTGAGATGATCCGCTCTCCGATAAATAACACCCACGCCTAGCAGAAAGAAAAAGTTCGACCAAACGGCAAATGTGGACCAACTTCTCCTCTCCGTCTCCACTGGGATTCCTAACCTTAACACCCTGTTTGTTTAGAGTATTATAAATGATATTGTATTAATATTGATATTGGTATTTTTTGAAGTTGAAATATCAATATTAAAATTGACAGTATCGAATTTTTCAAGTGTTTGGTATTAGATGAGACTTCCCAAATACGGCGTCCGCGGGCTCCAGTTGCTCTACGGGGGGGGCGACCGCCGTCTACCGCGGGGGAGAGGGGGGGGGACTCGGGGAGGGGGGAGGGGGGCACGGCCGCTGAGGGGAGGCGTTTGCGGTCTGCGGGGGGGGGGGGACGGGGGCGACGGCCGCCATCTGCGGCGGGGGAGGGGGGCGACGGGGGGGGACTCGGGGGGGGGGGGGGGGGGCGGGGGAGCGTTTGCCGGGGGGGCGGCGAGGGGGACTCGGGGAAGACGGCCGCCCTCTGCCGCGGGGGGGAGCGTCTGCCGCGACGGGGGCGACGGCCGCCGTCTGCCGCGGGGGAGGGGGGGCGACGGGACTCGGGGAAGCAAACGTGCCATAATGTAATGGCCACTCCGTAGTGACCAAACTCCGGGGGCGGCGGCACGACGAAAGCTTCGATTACTGCGGCCCGGCGCCGCCCTCGACGTCCGCCTTCTTCGCCCACCGCCCGTACTTGCTGCTCTTCATCTTTTCCTCTAGCTCCCTCTCCTTTACCTCCGCCATGGCAGCGGCGTTCGCCAGAGACTCCTCCTGCACGCGGGCCATCCGCCGGCACCGCTTCTTCGCGGCGGCCTCCCGCTCCGCCTCCGCACCCTCGTACTCCCTCAGCCAGCAGCTCTGCAGCGCGCAGGACAGCAGCAGCACCGAGGCCTGCGCCAGAAACATCGCCGCCAGCGTCCCCTCCTCCACCCGGAAAAGGAACCGCGTCTCCCTCGCGCTCCGCCGCGAGCCCAGCAGGTCGAGGCTCTGCTCCCCGCGGAGGAGGAGGGCCAGGAACCCCAGGGCCTGCCCCACCGAGGAGACCAGGAGGAGGGAGGTGTGGCCGGCGAAGCAGCCGCGGGAGAGGTGGGCGTAGAAGCCGAGGAAGGCGGACATGAGGGTGGCGGCGGAGACGGCCAGGAGGGCCCAGCCGAAGGCGGTGGGGGGCCGCCGGAGGAGCAGCGGGGGCACGAAAGAGGCGGCGGCGAGGAGGAAGAGGAGGAGGTTGAGGGAGGAGAGGAGGGGGCCGAAGAAGAGGGAAGAGCTTCTGAGCTTGGACGAAGCCATCGGCGGCAGGCTCCCTGGTAGACACTTTGGACGACTGGGACGGCCGCCGCCGTATCTTCTTATAACGTGGCGGCGGAGCGTCGCTGGTAGCCGTTGGAGCCTGCCGCAACGGCTAGCTAATATACTGACGTCATCGGGGCCCACTGCCCTTTTATGGGCCCATTTTTTATATTCTCTAAGTCCAGTCTCGTGGGCCGCTTTTTTTTTGAGTTTGAAACCCTGAAGCGGGTCCAACAGAAAGTCTAACGCCCTGTTTGGTAACACTATTAGGTACCTCTATCACTATCAATTTTAAAATTGATATTGATAGAAACCATTAAGAGGTGTTTGGTTAATTGTATCAATTTTAAAATTTGTAGTGCAAACAAAGCATACCATGTAATACAAGTGTCAACTTGTATTACTTTTGATATTGATACTCCAACATTTGAAAATATTAATATCAATATTGATATAGTATCAAAAATGAAACTCTAACCAAACAGGCCATAAGAAATTCAAACGATCACCCGCGTGCGAAATAAAATAGTTAATTTTTTACTCTCGACAATATAAAATGATTATAAATGACTAGCTTGTTTTGGGTATTTATGTATCGATCTCTGTACATAGGCGGGGTTGATATGTAATTTATACAAGTGTACGGAGATACAAATACAAATACCTAATGGCCCATTCAGTTAGAGTTTCAAATTTGATACTATATCAATATTGATATTGATAATTTTAAAGATTGGAGTATCAATATCAAAATTGATATAAGTTGACACTTATATTACATAATGTGCTTTATTTTCATTACTAATTTCAAAATTGATACTATTAATCAAACATTTCTTGGTGATTACTAAAAATATTAATTTTAAAATTGATAGTGATAAAGATGTCAAATAGTGTTATCAAACGGGCCATAAGATTACACAGAATAATTATAATTCTTTTAGTTTTAGGATCAAACGCAAACAACCCGATAATATTCTCGCGGTGAAAGAGCTAGTAGGACGAGAACGGGGGTTCAAACAGATGTGGCAAAGACAGAATCTTTCATAGGCATCTTAAAATTTGCCATGTTTCACCTACCCAGTTATGACTCATTTAATTTGTAATTGATACTGAACTAATTAGCTAGGTGTAAAATATAATCAGTTTCACAGGCAATGTGTCTTGGGGGTAATCTTGGTTTTGTATCACGCCTTGCCGAGTTGTTCATGTTGAAGCATGTATAAGATACGACCCTGTTTTATATACTATTAAACATCTATAGTAATGAAATATTTTTTATAATACAATTGTGAAAAAGAGTGTTTGGCAATGAAGATAAAATTCAGTTCTTAGAGAATGTGCTCAGATCATTTTTTTCTAACCTGTGATCATACGCTTTCTTTGGTATACATGGCCGCAACATTTTCTGTCAACATATCTCACCAAACATAATAATTTTATGTTTTAGCTACATATCATAGATCCATTTTAATATAGATTTTAGAAAAGCATGTTTGTAAATCATTCATAGTGATGTTAATCGATTTTTAAAATTGAAAACTGAAAATCCCTACTTTTTTGTATGTATGAACACTACATTATAAGCCGTGAATCTCCCATCGAATGATAGTTACATTGTCTTGCACAATCTGCTGTCTTACATTTTATTCCAATACTTAAAATGCATAAAATGTATATATGAAAACAAGGCATCTCATAGCGAGCCAGATTTGTTTAATCGTATGTGTACCATAAAAAATTTATTCCTTTGATTTTTTTTGGTGGTTTCTAGAAAATCTTTTCCTAATAGTCAATCTACAGCGGCTTTTAGCGACGCTCATCAACTGCCGCTAATAAGATCGATAGCTCCAAACGGATAAGCAAGAAGAGGGTTTTATGAAGAGGAACATGTCAGTAGTTTTAAACTGCAACCTACAGATTCGCATGGGTGATCATCGGCTACATGTAGCAGCAGCGCTACAAGGAGGCAGAGCTGAGTGGGGATCACCGGCCGTGGGCGGCGAGCTTGGCGAGGACGCCGACGGCGGCAGAGTTGATGTATGTTGTGGGCTCGAGCTTGGAGGAGTCGGTGCGCCTGTCCTCGAAGTTGTCGTAGCGGTCGGGGCCGCCGACGATGGCGCCGGTGAGCTCGCTGGGGTTGGGGGAGTTGGGGCTCAGCCAGTTAGCGAAGCTCACGCCGCAGCTGACGGGAGGAGCCGCCGGGGGCACCGACGCCCCCCGGTGGTGCGCCTGCGTCGGGGGGTTGTTGCCGAAGCCCACCATGTACGACCGCCCGAGAGGGTTGCTGCCCAGCAGGTAGTCCATCTGCACAGCCACGGCAACCGTAAGACGCGCCTTCATGGGTATATGCCGGCCGGGACGTATCTCTGCTTCTATGAGACAATTCGTCGAACACGTATCGTGCTAGTCACCTGTTGCTTGGCGAAGTCCATGAGGCGGGAAGGGGGGAAGCTCCGAGGGCCGCAGGAGACTGACTGGCCGTGCTTCGCGAGGACGTCGCTGTACACGCTGAGCAGCAAGGCCGTCGAGGTAACATACTGTGTGTTGGCGCCGTCGCGGAGATAAATCATGCCGCCTGTTCGTGTTCAGCAAGAGGATAAATTGGGGGTAGATCGTGAAGCTGCATTCACAGGGCAGCGCGTACAGGTAGGAATCGAATACCATGACGGACATGGAAATTACATACCCGGGGAGATATACACTTGCTTGTATTGACTGTCCGGAAGGACGGCGCAGACGAAGTTGTCGGCCTGAACCTTGTAGTTCTCGAGCTTCTTGTCTCCGCCGAGGAACAACTGCCCGGACAAAATCCAGTCTTTCTCAGAAGAGCCCAAAGATATGCCAGATCCAGAAAAAAAACACGGCACCATTTTGAGAATGAGATATACCTCGGCAAGAATGACTTGCACTCCGGCGTACTTGAGATCCCAGCTGAACTCGGCGACGCTGGCGCTGATGCCTTCCTCCGTGACGAACTTGTAATACTTGTCCTCTTTCGTGGCGAGATAGAGCCATGTTGCAGCCCACAAGAGCTCATCCTGCAGATGTATCAGAGCGTCGATCGTTAGACGGCGGCGAGAAGGAAGGAGGAGGAGGAGGAAGGAGAGGGGAGAGCACATTGTAGCCGGAGTAGGAGCAGTAGAAGGGGCACTCTCCGTCGTATGTTCCCTTGCGAGTTCTGGCGAAGTCGAAGAGCTGCCGAGGCAAAGTAAGAAGACCGTGAGGAACGTCATTATATCAGGAAATCAATCTTTTGACACCTGATTTTTTTATTGAAATATTTATAACTTAGCTTTATTTTTTTAGAGACGTTAATAATCAATTAGAAAGAAATATAAATTAACATATATATTTTATTATTTTTGTCAAAATATTCATTTTAAAATCTTAAAATTGAATGGTGGATCAAATAAACTTTGAGATTGTTTTATAATATATTACGTATAGTTTAAAATAAATATAAACCCCTATTATATGTTTCATATGAATAAAATATAATTTTAAAACAAATTGGATGTAACATAAAATTTTAATATAAGGTATAACAAGAGAATATTTATATAACAATATGATATTGTAAAGTGATTTTACAATATTAATTTAATTTAATTTATAAATATTTTCAATCTTGTATATATAGTTCTACATTAAATCTTATCTTTAAAATTTAATCAGAAACGTTTTGCTAATCTAATAACGTTGAGAAAGGCATTTTTTACAGTAATAGAAAAAATACAAGTATAACGGAACGGAGTTCAGAGTTAAAAAAAAGCAAACTGCTAAAACGGGTGTTAAATATATTTAGTAATTAACTTGACCTTCTTATTTGAATCGGAATAATACTCTTTTCAATATAGAGCGGTGCTGTATGCGGATGGTCTGGTTTCCTCACCATCTTGGCGTTGTCGAGGAGGCTGCGAGAGTACTTGTCGAGGTGCTTGAAGATCATCGAAGACGCGGCCATGGCGGCGGCCGTCTCGGCGGCGATCTCGCTCCCCGGCGTACTCTCGTTGATCTCGTACACCGTCCTCGGCGTTTCCATGTTCTCCGGCCGGGTCCAGCACTGGTGGTCGGCGACGGGGTCTCCCACCTTGCGATCGAAGAACACCAATGTCGAGATCGATTAGCCATGTATTAAATTCAACAGTGTTAATGCCGTGAGATCCAGTCCTGGGGGTTTCGATATTTCACCTGAACCCAGAGGCGGTAGTTTCTGGAGCTGGCCTTGAGGAAGTAGTCGGCGCCCCAGCGGACGGCGGCGTGCGCGTTGGTCAGCTCGCCGGCTCTCTGCAGCTCGCCGCCGTAAAAGAGGACGGCCCAGGCGAGGGTGGTGACGGTGAACGCCATGGGGAGCCCGTACTTCACGTTGTCCCCCGCGTCGTAGTACCCTCCGACCAGGTCCACCTGCAATATATGTTTTGCAGAGGGAGATGAAAGGGGGGTGGGCGGGAGGAAGAAGACGAGAGAGACGAGCAGAAAACTTGTATGTATGTATGTATACATACATTGGCGAGCTTGCCGTCGGCGAGCCCGGAGTCGCCCCTCCATTGCACCCTGGAGTTCCGGGGGAGCTTCCCCGACCTCTGGGCCTCCAGGAACAAGATGGACTTGGACAGGGCGTCTTTGTAGTCGTACCCGGTCCCCGTGGCCGTGGGAAGTAATCCGTCCGACATCGCCAGCCATCCCAAGAACAGAGCCGCTACCGTCCTCGAGCAAGGCCTCTTCATCTTCCCGGCCGGCAGACCACACCTTCTTGTGATCGAAGCTAGAGAGAGACCTGCCGATCTTCGCTGATGGAGCTCTAATCAATGGCCGGAGGGGGCTTTTATGCGGAGGAGGAGGCCTCTGGTTCGGTTTGCTCGCCTTGTGGTTTGCTCTGTCTCCGCGGCGGGGAAGAGGTGTTGCGTTACCGGTGCTCGTTAGGTTGCCCGTTGGGGAAGACGAAGAGGTTACGACAGTTGTGTCCGTTACGCTACGTGGCGAGACCCGATTGGCCACACGGTTGGTGAAGGCGCGGCGGGAGGCGGCGGTTACGTGGGACAGTACGGACGGGTACTGGTACTGCACAGCCGAGAGCACCCAAAGCTGGGGTTTTTTTTTAAAGTAGCACGGTTTTTTTTTTTTTTTAAAAGTAACACGGTTAAAGTTATAATTGCAAAAGTAGCACGGTTTGAACAAAGTCGAGTTTTCAAAACTCGACTTGTGAAGAAGGTCGATTTAAGTAAAGTCGACGCTCACTAATGACTTTGAGAGGTTCAAAGTCGAGTTACTGTTAATCGACTTTAACAAGTCGAAGTTTTTAAAACTCGACTTGTACCGGGTTTTTACCCCCCCGCGAGATCCCTTTTCCTTCAGTACCGCGTTCGACCCTTGCCGCTTCGTTATCGCCGACTTACCCGGCGGCGAACTCCGACGGCGGCGGCGGCGTGAGCCCACGGCGGCGGCGGCGCGAGTCCACGGCGGCGGCGGCGGCGTGCGGCGGACGGGGCGGCGGCGGCGTGTGCGGCGGCGGCCCGAGTCCGCGGCGGCGGCGGCGTGTGCGGCGGACGGGGCGGAGGCGGCGTGTGCGGCGGCGGCGCGAGTCCGCGGGCGGCGGCGGCGTGTCTGCGGCGGACGGGGGCGGCGGCGGCGTGTGCGGCGGACGGGGGCGGCGGCCGGCGGCGGTGGGTCGCGCTAGGGCGGTGGACCACCGGTCGTAAACGTCCGTCCGAATCACAAATTGAAGGAGGATCACCGGAAGGAGGATCAATTGAAGGGTAATCTCTGTCCTGATCGATCCTAAATTTTGTCCCGAATTTAATCCTTATCGATCCGAAAAAGGATGGTAGAATTAATTATTATGTATGCAATTCCAAGTGAAGGAAGGTAAAATTATTATTTGTCCTAACGTTTATTCAACTAACATTGATCATTAAAATTAAAATGTTTATTTGTCTTAACGTTTATTTGCTTAATTACATTGGTGAAATCATGTATCCTTTATTGGTTATAATATGATTTTAGTTGTTGTTTAAGTAGTGTTTGATTTTTGAAAATTTGTTTATTTAGAGTAATTGTTGTTTGATAAGAGATTTAGTTGTTGTATAAGTAGTGTTTGATATTTGGAAAATTGTTTATTTAGAGTAATTTTTGAAGTCGAGGTAATAAATTTCGAGGTGTTGTTTAATAAGAGCTTTGTTTTAGAAGTTCTTTTTGTCGATTTCATATATATTGGACAAAATGAAATCTGACCCCATCGGCACTCCGTAATGGACTTATGTTCTTCCGCATATGCTTCAATCGAATTTATAATACTCAAGATCATAGATTGAGTCTAGGACTCTCAACTGTGGGCCTTCATTGTATGATGCCGCCAATTGGGTCGGAACTGTCACATGGCTTAGCACAATTCCCCCCCCCCCCATGGTCCGGTAGTACCCGTATCTAAGTCCTAATACCTTCTCTTTATTTGCTCCTTGATCGGCTAAAACCAGGATTGGAAAGAAGGGAGTCTCAAAACCCTTTTGTGTTTTTGGTAGGTAGTTCTCCTATTCATTCTCTTTTTTTTTTAAGGGATGATATAGCGAGTTAGTAGGTTAAAGACTTTCAATCGCAAGTTATTAAGTTCGACGTTTGATATTTTCGTGTTACTCGTAGAAAATTTAAAGACATGGCATCAAGGATAATTAATGTCCGTATAATGTTTGATGGGACGGTTTCAATAAGCAACGATTATGCTTATTATTATGGTGGAGTTGAACAAAATATTAAGATATTGCGAGGATGTACTTATGAAGACCTCAAGAGTTATATATTCGATGCAATTGGGTGTAACCTGATCATTGACTTTGAAGTTAGTTTATAATTATTTCATGGAGTCAACGAGGTTTTCGATGATTCAACGACCGAAACTCTATTGACGAGATCCGGTTGAGGTCGAAAGATATCGTACTATATATTGTAAAGAATGCATCGACACCTCAACCCAAGCTCGATGTAGTACTTGGAATCCACAAAGTTATAATCAA
Source organism: Cryptocoryne crispatula var. balansae (assembly GCA_036172225.1). Taxonomy (NCBI): domain Eukaryota; kingdom Viridiplantae; phylum Streptophyta; class Magnoliopsida; order Alismatales; family Araceae; genus Cryptocoryne; species Cryptocoryne crispatula. The sequence continues at coordinate 56,849,707 of CM069918.1, forward strand.
CCATCAATGAGTCAATTGTTAACTCAAGTTGAAAGTAATATTTGTCCATGGAATGTAGTGAGTGGTCGAAAAGAAATCAATTTGAATGAAAGCGATGACGTAGCACACGATGAACACGATGAAACCGAAGAATCCTCAAGTGATAACGAGGAAGTGCCGCGGGAGATGGTCAATAGCATATTGGCTGTCAATGAATTTCATGAGGCCGAAGATACAACATGGATAAATAATGCAATTGCAACAAATGTATATATAGACAGTGATGAAGATGATGTTGAAAGGGAAGATACAATTGTAGTCAGATGGGAAGGAGAGAATCTTGACGAGCTTTCGACGGAGATGTTTTCAGATGCAAAGAAGATCTTATACAGGCCGTTTCTGCATGGGCTTTGAAACGTAACGTGCAACACCGAACTGATAGATCAACGAAGACTAATCTTACATTGCTTTGTCCATCAAGAACCGAAGGATGTAAATGGAGATTACATGCACATGTTAGCACTAGGGTCGGAGGGTTGTGGAAAGTGATGAGTTTCGACAATAATCACACTTGTTCCACTCCCATTCATAACATGGCACATAGACAATTGACTTGCACAACAATTTGTCATCTAATCATGCCTATCGTTCGATCCCGTCTAGATATCCGACCAAGGGACATCGGGAGATATGGTGCAAGTCAAATATTCTTTAAAACCTTCTTATTACAAGGCTTGGAATGCTCGCGAAAAGCCTTTGAAAAATTGTTTGGTGACTCGGGAAAGTTCTTACACACATTTGTTGAGATACATGGAAGAAGTAAAACTGACCATGCCTGGGACAGTGTATACTTACTGTTGTGAAAGTGATAGTGAACGGTTATTGTTTTTCTTCTGGAGTTTCATGCCTTCTATTGAAGGATGGCGATCTTGTCGCCCAGTTATAAGTGTAGATGGTACATTCCTTCATGGTAAATACCGTGGTACACTCTTGGTTGCTTGCGGTGTCGATGCCGATCAGGGCTTATTTCCAATTGCATTTGCTGTTGTAAATAGTGAGAATGATCGATCATGGTCATGGTTTTTTGCAACAACTTTTTGCAATATGTTCCATCGTAATGCAAAGACGTCATGAGTTGTGCATAATATCTGATAGACATCTCAGTATTAAAAATGCAATTGAACGTTGGTTTCCATTAGCAGCACATCGTTATTGTCTTCGACACTATCGTCAAAATTTTCAGTCTCAGTTGTCCGGAAGCATATGATTGGTTGTTACAAGTAAACCCGGAGTATTGGGCTCTAGCCTATGATACCGATGGTAAAAGATATGGGATAATGACAACCAATTATTCCGAATGCTTTAACAGTGTTTTGGAAATAGCACGAGGTTTGCCCATTCATGCTTTGGTTCACATGACATATCACCGGGCTTAGACTTATGTTCTTTCAACGCCGTACATGTGGCATGAACATGGAGACGCATCTTACCACCAAGTTTGAGAAGAAAATGCTAGAGTTGAAAGAAAAAAGTCGAGAGATAATCATTCAAAGTTCGAGTCAATGTTGGTGAGTGGGATGTGAATGATGCTTACGTACGTGTATTCCGAGTTGACATTGACCGTGATTCAATTACATGCACATGTTGTGAGCCTATGTTAAGACATTTCTTATGTAAGCATGCTTTGGCCAAGCCTATCGGGTCGGCTAACCGGGATCCATATGCATATGCATCCAAGTGGTACAAAGGTTGAATATTATCGAACAAACTATGAGCATGAATTTCATACTATTCTAGATAGTAATTATTGGCCGTCATTTGATCCGATAGGAACATAATACCATTGTTACCACCGCTAATGTGCGAAGGAGTGGTAGACCAAGAAATAAACGGTTACCAATGGTGATGGACCGTGACCCGAGACAACAAAATAAATGTAGTATTTGTAAACAACGAGGACACAACCGTTCTGCCGTTTGAATCCACGGTACGTATATATAGCAATTGAAATTAGTATTCTACTACTGCTTGTTCAAATTTCATTATTGCATTACTAGTTGTCATCTTTTAAATGTAGTTCGGACACTAACTTTTCTTTCAACGTTATCTATAGGCATGGAGCGAGGTCCTCGCGATACTTCTTTGCTACGCGATCAGTCTCGCCATCGCTCGGCGAATCCCGAGGTAAAGTTTAATTGTATACACCTAATGATGCATTACCTTATGATTTCCTTGTTCGCACATACATTTAAATTGTAGGTGCACCTACTTCGATTAATTAACTTTTCGATTAATTAAATTTTTTCAGATGGTACCACTCTACATTTAGTGTCTCACTTCCGTCGATGTCATTCCGGCATATAGAAAATCCAATAGTTTTGGAGTTATTAGAAATTAGTGGTTTTGTCCATTTACGTCACCTACAGGGGTTTACATTAGATAGACAGATTACGGCTCTCGGCGGAGCGATGGCGTCCCGAGACGTCTACCTTCCACTTTCCACCGGGGAGAGATGACCGTCACCCTCCAGATGTATCTATCATCTTGGGTCTTAGGATCGATGGTCTCCCCGTCATTTGCCCACCTCGGGTACCATCTGCAGAATTCATGAACCGGGATGACGTTTGCCTCCGATTTTTGGGTGTACAACCGGTAGAAGAGGATGAAATCCCGCCGCATGGGCAAAGTTCGTCTACATTACGATTGCGGTGGTTGTATACCACATTTCGCGCAGGGCCGATGAGTTACCCACCGATGATAGCGAGGGAGTCTCGTGCCATATGTTTATATCATACTAGGGCTCTTATACTTATGTACATCGGCACACTCCTTCTACCGGATACCTCGGGTACGGAAGTTCATATGCAGTATTTATTTTTTATGGAGGATCTTGAGGAATGTGGTAGATTGGCATGGGGTGTTGCGGTACTAGCTTACTTGTACCGCCACAATTATGTGCCGCCACGGCTATGAAACGCAATCGAATAGGTGGATGTTTACATTTGTTACAAGTAAGTATGATTTGCATTAAAAATAATATTATCAGCTTTGTTTTTGCACAACCGTAATACTAACGTCTTTTTTACATAGATATGGTCGTTGGAACACATCCATGTCGGTCGGCCTCGTAATTGCCACCGCCCGTCCATGTTGGTGAGAACGAGCGACCACTTGGATACCTAGCAATGCGAATATATCTATGTTGCATCTTTTTTTTATTATTTGTGTTGATATATTTTCGTTATATGCACTTTTTATACAAAGTGGAATCCACATCCGACACGATCTCAACATAGGTTTACACTCTTATTTTATAGAAATGAACTTGACACGAGGAGGCTAGCCACAGTAGATTTAAATTATGTTTTGAATTATTTATTATGTGGGAATATTTCTTACATTTTGTGTGATACGTATTACGCGGGGAACCGTATACACCCCAAATATTAGAATCGACTCGCCGTGTCGGTGGAGAACACCCGACTTTGGCTAGCCTCGGTACCCTCTTATGTTGTTCGGTCATGGAGATCCATGCACACTCGAACGTGCAGCTGCAGCTTTGGCCTCGTCCAAAGAACGCCGCGTAATAGAAAACAATATGAACGTAAAGATGGACGTGGACGTTGGGGTAACGATCGGGACGCAGGAATATGCATATTGGATTAACCGGTGGAATCGTCGGGAGGAATTTGTTTATGGCGAACCTCCCGAGGCGGAGATTGATATACATTTACAAACACAACAATACTACCAATGGTATACGGAAAGGACTATTCCGTATCTTGTTCAAGAAACCCCGAACCTCCCGATCAATATTATCCAAGGGGTCCCGTTGAGCGAGAAATGGTAAGAATATGCTATTTTGTCATAGCTTATTAACTTTTTTTAACTTTTGTTGAGCCGATTGTCTCTATATAATTTTTTCTAGCTACGAAGTCATCACGAAATTCAAAGGATGCTTCAAGTCCGAGCAGTCGTATGAACTCGAGCAAACGAGGAATGACATTTTGGAGTTACAACGACATATGCACGAGAAGCTCCATATAACGATGCCATCATACGAGTCTAACTTTGATCCCTCGCGTTCATCATCCGACAACGGCCACAAACTCCGAGTTGGTTGGAGTGGACGGAAGGTGCCGGACCTTCAAGTGCGGGACCATCTACAGGAGCGGGACCATCTACAAGAGCGGCACCTTCTACATATGTGCGGAGGAGACCGCGCATCCGTTGATGATCACGCCGACCGACGCCGGCGTTGGGTATCAACAGCGGGAATCTATTGATAATCCCACTCCATCGGCACCGATGAGGCCGAGTCGGCATGGGGAAAATGTGGTGGCCGATGTCCGGCCCAATAGATTAGAGTTATCACCTCCTGAAGAAGAGGAAGGTCGGCTTGTTCGTAGAAAACTTCGTACAAGGAAAGGAAGAGGAGCGTGAAGTCGAGTTCTTATGCATATGTATGTAATGCACTATTGGATGTGTTAGAAATATTTATGTTCCCGTGGATTGAGTTCAATCGTGATTTATCCGAATGAAATTTCGGGTGTTGTTCATATGATCGAGTTCATGCGATTTCATTCAAATCTCCTTCAAATTATGTATGACGCGTGTTTTGTTCCGAATGGCTCTAGGTTGAGCAATTGCCTATGTTGAGCACCTGCCTATGTGTGAAGCAGGTTTTGTTCCGATTGATTGTTCCGAATGAATCTATGTTGAGGTGTGTATGATGTACAGACAAGAGATATGTGTGAAACAAGGTTTTGTTCAATTCTATTTCATTGTTTAGGCGTCCATGTGGTTCGGATCGACATGGTTCAACATGAATTAGCTCTTTCAACCGGCCCATCGCTCCCCACAAACACCCGTCGGTCCTATTTCGCACCGGGACGTAACCTTGTCCGGTCGCCACTGTTCGAGCCATTCTCGGCCCAGCCTTAAGCCCACCACCTATACAAGTCCGGGTTCTACCCCCATCTGCCCCCGCCCACCCCCACCCATTATGTAAAAAACCTCAATGTCCCCCGCATAGCCCCCTTGGCAAGACTCGCAGCCCATCCGCCAGCCCTATCTCAGGCGCAGTTTTTTTTTTCCTCTGCTGGTTGAAAGTCGAGTTTTCAGAACTCGACTTGTTCAGGTTTCGGCATAGTTAAAGTCGAGTTACTAAAACTCGACTTTAACTTCCAGAACGCAACAACAGGTAAAGTCGAGTTATAGAAACTCGACTTGTCGTGTTTTGTTTGTCAAAGTCGTTATGGAAACTCGACTTTAAATCCGTTAGAATGCGCATAGTTCTGTTTCCAAGTCGATTTATAGAAACTCGACTTGTTCAGTTTTGCTTGTCAAAGTCGAGTTTCTATAACTCGACTTTAAATCCGTTAGAATGCGCATTGTTTCATTTCCAAGTCGAGTTATAAACTCGACTTTTCGTGTTTTCACTTTGTTAAAGTCGAGGTTTTTAAACTGGACTTTGACATGGATGGAAAGGGCATAATTCTGTTATTAAGTCGAGTTTTTATAGCTCGACTTGTGCAGGTTTTCAGAAACAAAAGTCGAAGTTTTTTGAAATCGACTTTCGACCTCTCGAAAGTCGAGTTTCTTTTACTCGACTTTACAAAGTCGAGATAGTATAACTCGACTTTAACAAGTAATAAGGCTATCCCCGGTTTTAGATAAGCTAAGTTTAGCGTTATAAACCCGAAATTCTTACAAAGTCGAGTTTTGAAAACTCGACTTTGTTCAAACCGTGCTAGATTCGCAATAAAAACTTTTAGTGTGTTACTTTTAAAATTTAAAAAAAAAAACGTGTTATTTAAAAAAAAAACTCCCCAAAGCTGAAGAGGCTGTGTTGTTCCTCCGCCGGTCCAAAAATTTAAATAACCATTAAAAATCAAAATTTATTTATCAGGCTCATGATGAATATGTTACCTTTTGCCTACGTGAATATTGGCCCTGTCCTGACATTTGTTAGATGGGAATATCTAATCCCGACTATATATATATAACTAGCTTGGATTTCGTAAGGTAAGAGGTTCTCTATCTTGACATAGCCGGGTCACGACCCGGACCCGACCGGGTCGGTTTTGGGGCCGACCCCATTTTGAATTATTATTATTATTTTTTGCGACCCGGGCCGACCCGGGTCCCGACTCCCGACCCCACCTTCCTCAACTTATTTGTGTTGACTTAAGCTAATTAATGTGTTTTGGCTTAATTAATGTGAACCAGTTCTTCAATTAGATATTGAAATCTTTAGTAAAATATTTCGAATAACTTAATATTTTTTTCTCGAACCATTTAATTTTAATGGGGTGTTTGGTTGCATGATAATTTTTTGTACACTTTCATGATAAAAAATTGTATTAAAATAAAAAGTAAATCAACTCATGACATAAAATTATCATGTTTGGAGGGATGTGATTACAAAAAAGAGTAACCACCGCACATGACCAAATAAAGTGGGGGACCACAAGAAAAAAGAAAGAGGTGAAACCCTCTTTTTTGTTTAAGAAGAAAATCACTTTCAAAACATAAAATTGTCATGGTTGTCAAACACCTCTTTTAACAAATTTTCTTACAATTTTTAAAAATTAAAATAAAAACCTCAATTATCATGCAACCAAACACCCCATAAGCCTTTTATTTTAATTTTTTTATTTTTCTAGATGAATAACTAGATTTTTTTGTTATCAGAGAGAAATTAGAAATGAAGTTAAGACTCTAGATATCTCATTAAGTTAAATTAAACGTCACCTTAATTGATGTCTAATCTCTGGATCCTCGTAAATTAGACATTGAAGTCTTTAGTAGATTGTCTGAATACAAAATTAAGTTCTCGATGAATCATTCAATTCTCGGTGGTTCAATATAATTTTTTTTTTTATTCTGAGAGATGAGTAACTAATATTTTATGTTTCACGATAGAAATCAGAGAAATTTTTTTTAAAATTTTAAATATTTTATTAAATCAAATCAAATACCATGTTAATTACACCTGCGTACCCTGCCAACTCATTAATTATTTGTCATTTATCTTAATTAATTTTCATTTAAAATGTACGTGACTTAATCTTAATAATACAAGCCGTTTGGTTGCATGATATTTTTATCTTAATTGAACCGAATGGCTCAGATTGGTTCTTCGGTATTTATTATTTATCTGTAAATTAGCAGATGACACAACACAATATAAGATGGAATCAAAAAAAATAATAACTAGGACGTTTACTTTAATTTTAGTATTTTATTTGAAAGAAATAACAAATTTCGATATTTTTTATAATAATTAATAATAGTAGAATTTTTAAATTAATATAACGTAAAAATAAACCTGGTCAACATGGTCAACCAATTTACGTACCTTCTTGTTCAGATTAGAGAAGAGCTACATGGAACCAAACTATAACATGTTAACAATTTGGTTCCATTTATAGATTTTACTGGTTCTAATGAACTTGTCTAGCTTGTTATCACATCTCGCCAAATATGATAGTTTTGCCATCTTATTTTAGTGTATATTTTTAATTATCACAAAAATGTATAAATTTAACGTGCACTCAAGCATCCTATAAAAATATAATATTATTATCATGTTTTGTAAGATATGACAAAAAAATGTGTGGACCGTATATACCTAAAACGGGTGAGGGGCCGAGGGTTGATTACAAAAAGAAAAAGAAATGTCTCGCTTCTTAATCTGTCTGATAAGGGGTTATTTACAAAAATATTCTTGTAATAAATGTTAATCACCTTTTTCCAGCAAGTTAATTAATACCCCATCAGAATTGAAGGGGCAGGTAGGTAATTAACGAGAGCACAAGGGTGATGGGCAACCGTGAAGATTCAATTCAAGCGAGCTACCATCTTATGAATCATCCATTATGTGATGATGTCCACTTTTTAACACTCTCCATAATTAATAATGAGTCAGGTTGGTCGGTGCGAATATAAAAATTAAGATAATCAAATATTATAATAAAATTGCTGTTGTGCTCTGATACGATCCTGCGAATTCAAAATTATGCTATTGTTAAGGTTGAAGGGCACGGAATATTAAAGCAAGTGGATCTTTTATATATGAATCTCTTAATATGGATATGTCCACTTCCCAACAATCTACGTGTAGGTGTATGTATTGGTTCAAAATCCGCAAATTACTAGTGTGAGAGTACAGTAGATGTAGATTTTGATAGTATTTATTTGATACCGAGCTACCACAAACTCTGATTATAGTGTGGTCTCTCTCTTCTATCTCACACTCTCGAGTGGATTCATACTTGTAAAAGCTGTAACATATGCACAATGATCACAGCTGACTAGGCTAGTGACATCACCGACTGTATGTCTCTGACGACCGATTAAATCAGTTGATCCAAGGAGACCTCTCATCCTCGGTCTACTCGCAATAGAACACGCTTAAGTTTGGAGTTCTTTCAACTCAACATCCGAAGAATGGTTAATATGTATTGTTGGTAGTCCACTGATTTAATCTCTCAACATATTTACAAACCGGAGTGTTACAATGTCCGAGGAAGGTGGAGTTTGATTCGACTCAATGAAATGTGTAGGATTTTAATTTCGTAATTAATCGCTTCTGTGGAATACAAAATCTTATCTGTTTTTATTTGAAAATAAACGTACATAGTGATGAACCACTTAAAATTAAGTGGGTTATCAAAAGAATTACCATTGTACACATTTTATCAAAGATCTCAATGCGAGATTAGACGTCAATTAAGCCAAAACCCAACTAGAGTTGAAGAGACCTCAACTGAATTTATGTAAACCCAACTAGAGTTGAAGAGGCCTCAGCTGAATTTGTGTAAACCAGCATTTGCCAAAATGCAAATTCAGCATTGACCCATGTAATTTAGTGGCATTGTGGGCCTTGGGTTTGTCATTCTTTCCCCTGCTGCTTGTCCCCAACTAATTATTACACCTATTCAAACGCATATTTGGCAGAAACCAATAGCAGTGTCAAGATACTATTTATGTTGGTACATTTTTTTTATATATAAAAACAACCAAAATTGTTAATTTCTGGTGACGAAACTTATTAAAAGTTGAACAAGGGGGTCAGTTGCCCCCAGCTGTACATCTCACTTGCTTTACTAGCTGGTAAACAGCCTTTACATCTGAAATACTAGAAATAATCTAAGCTTCTCCACAGACAAAGAGTCTTAATTTACATCTGAAATACTAGAAATAATCTAAGAATATCAACTAGTGTCACCAGACAGGAACTAAGATGGAAATTGTCAAGGAGAAATCTACATGGTGAAATCTTACATTAAATACAACCTAAGGGGGTGTTTGATTGCGTAACAAATTTATCTACACTTTCGTGACAAAATCTGTATTAAAATGAAATGTAAGTTTACCAATGATATAAAATTATGTTCGGGGGATGTGAAAACAAAAAAGGAAAAAGTATAGAGCCACGTAAAGACTAATAGAGATAAGGTGTGACTACCGGATGAAAATCTCTTCTCCACGATCCATCCAATTTAAAGATGCTAAACACTTTTTCTTAACAAGTTTTGTTACATAAAAACATTAAATTATAACAAAAAACTCAGTTCATCATGTTACCGAACATGCACCCCATAAAAATACATAACATAGATGTTTGTATACACCTATATATATATCATCCTTCAACACGACACTGGGTTCATTTAATACAAACAGAGATCAATAAACCATGAAAGACATTTGCTTGATATGCTTCATTTCAAGATCAGCCAAAAAAAGCTCTCTTTACAATTTTGGGATCAGTATATATGCTTGACCTTAATTACAGAGAATAATTTCAAGAATATATTAAGTTGTCACTTAATATAATCGAGCGCTCTGGGATTAAAAGAGTACACGGATATTTCTCACTATCCGTGTTCATCATTTAAATAATCTTAATACGCCATAACGTTCATCATTTACCTCCCATATCAAAATATCCGTTCAGTAACTGCTACAGTTTTCTCAAACAATATCGCTAACTTGTTTAATTTGCTAGAAATTAGAATATCAATGCCATAATTGACGTAGGTCGATACTTATATTACATAACACCACCTTTTGTTCGCATTACAAATTTTAAAATTGGTATTGTTAACCAAAATTTAAATTTAATAATGTTATCAAATAGAGTTTTAGTTATTTCTGGGTGAATGAATGAGAAGATAACTAAACGAAATAATAAAAAATATTAAGGTTACAAATGTAAATAGGGTACGATACATTTGTCAAATAGGAGAAGTTCCATGGGTATGAGGGCAAAAAGGCGCTTCCGAGAGATTCATTTTTAGATACCGTCAACCTTCTTCCGAGTCCCAACCCGAGTCCCTCGTCACAGAAAAAGGGAACAAAAATAACAGTAGAGAAATTCTAGCAGCCGAATCCCACGCCGTCGTCTTCATCAAACCCCCCCTCCCGAACCGCCGCCGCCGCCGCCGCCGCCTCCTCCTCCGCTGGGTCGCCGTCCGCCTCTTCTAGGGTTTTAGGGTTCGACGCTTCTCTCCCTTCCGCCATGGACGACCTGGAGAAGGCGATCCTGCTCAGCTACGAGCCCGCCGGCGGGGTGGACCCGGCGTTGCGGACGCGGGCAATCGCCTACTGCCAGCAGATGAAGGAGTCTCCCGCCATCTGCCGTCTCTGCGTCGAGCGCCTCGCTCGCACGGACCTCGTTGCCGTCCAGTTCTGGTGCCTCCAGGCCATCCACGACGCCCTCCGCCTCTTCTACCCCTCCATGGACCCCGCCGACCGCGCCCTCATCCGGGAGTTCCTACTCTCGGCCGCCTGCGACGGCGGCGGCGGGGCCGCCTGGGTCTCGGGCGGCCCCGCCTTCATCAAGAACAAACTTGCCCAGGCCATCGTCACCCTCATCTCGTTTGAATACCCCGCCATCCGGTCCACCGCCTTCGTCGACCTGCTGCCCCACCTCGGCAAGGGCGCGGCGGTTATCGACATGTTCTCTAGGATCTTGAACCTTCTGGATGACGAGGTGATCAGTATGGAATACCCGCGGTCGGGGGAAGATATCGCCCTCGCCGGCCGGATAAAGGACGCCATGAGGGTGCAGTGCATCCCCCAGATTGTGAGGGCCTGGTACGACATCGTGTCCCTTTACCGGAACTCTGACCAGGCGCTGGCCGCCACGGTGCTCGATACCATGAGGAGGTACATTGCCTGGATTGACATTGCCCTCGTCGCGAATGATGCCTTTGTGCCGCTTCTGTTCGATCTCCTTCTATCAGAGCAATTGGAGGAGCAGCTGAGGGGGGCTGCCGCTGGCTGCTTGCTCGCCATTGTCTCCAAACGGATGGACCCAAATCAAAAGGTCGCACTGTTAAAGAGCCTTCGGATTAGTCGAGTTTTTGGACTGGTTGCCGAAGAAGGTGAGACTGAAGTTGTTGCCAGGGTGGGGACATTGATCACCGGGTATGCTGCAGAAGCGTTGGACTGCTCTAAGCGACTGGGATCAGGAACTATTGATGTTTCAGTGGAACTGTTGGAGGAAGCGTTTCCTTCGGTCTTGTATGTAATTCAGAACTGTGACATGGACTCAGCGTTCAACGCTGTTGAGTTCTTGTCTGACTATGTCTCCACTATGAAGTCTCCTACTGAAAAGCAGGTTGGATATTTGGGTCAGATATTGGAACTGATAAGACGGCATGTTCACTATGATCCATCCTATAGGCAAAATCTTGACTTGCCTGATAAGATTGGCAAGGAAGAGGAGGAACGAATGGCAGAAAGACGGAAGGACTTCTTTACTTTGCTGCGCAGTATATCTCGTGTTGCTCCAGATGTCACCCAGTTGTTTATCAGAAACTTGTTAGCTAATGCCCTTGCCTCTCCGGAGATGGATGTTGAGGAGGTTGAGGTGACAATCTCCTTGTTTTACCGTCTGGGAGAGTCTTTGAGTGATGAGGGGATGAGAACAGGTGCCGGTCTTCTGAAGGAAATGATCCTGATGCTCCTTTCAGGACGTTTCCCTTGTCATACTCATCGGATTGTAGCTCTTATTTATCTAGAAACAGTGACAAGGTACATGAAATTTGTACAAGAGAATACACAGTACATACCACTGGCGTTGGGTGCATTTTTGGACCAAAGGGGAATATATCATCCAAATGTGAATGTGTGTCGACGGGCTAGTTATCTTTTTATGAGAGTGGTGAAATTATTGAAGTCGAGTCTTCTTCCTTATATTGAGACAATCTTGCAGGTAAAAGTGTAAAATAGCATTCTCTTGCCAACTGCACTACTTTGTTCATACATGTCATTCTTTATTCCTTGATTATTTTTAAGGATTGTTTGTCACATGTACCATCTTTGTATTAGAGCTTGCAAGATCTCATGGTCAAATATACAAGTTTGGGTTGGCCATTCAAAGACCGAAAATGTTCAAGTTCTGAAGATGGTGCTCATATGTTTGAGGTTATATTCCATTTTTATGTTTGTTAGAGTTTTTATCTTGGTTGTTTTATTATATGAATCTATGCTTCCTTCAATTTAGTGTTCCTCGTTCTCCTTTCTATTAGCTCACCAATTTTTTTCGGTTTCTTAGGCAATTGGTTTGTTGATTGGCATGGAAGATGTCTCCCAAGAAAAGCAATCTGAGTATTTGTCAAAATGGCTGACTCCACTTTGTCAACAGGTTGGCTGCTACACATGCTTGATTCTAGTGGCATTTCTGATTATACTAAAAAAATCCCGCTAAATTCTTGGGTTGTCTGGTATTAACAGTTGGATCTGTTTTCTTAACAATGTATGCTGACTGCAGGTTGAGTCATTGCTGGTAGATGCTAGCTCACATGCACAAGAAGATTCTTTTGCAAAAATAGCTGGTATCCAGCAAATGATTGTGGCAGCCAATGCACTCAGCAAGGTTCATTTATATTACTCTATTATTGATAAGAAATTTATTGACACTGCACACTATTAAATAACATTCCGTACATCATTGTGTGAAAAGGCCAGAAATTGTCTGTGCGATCACTCTTGCTAGTTCTCGAGTTATGTTGTCTTGTAGTGCCTAAACATTTTGCCCATGACACCTGTATAGTTCAGCTTAAAAAAACTGATTTAATTCCAATGCGCTTCATTCTTTCATTGTTAATGTGAGTGTGGTAAAAAACTGATTATTATTTTTAATTGTTGCATACCTCACAATTTGTGATTGTACTCTATATTTTCACGTCTTGTAGGGATTTAGTGAACGACTTGTGATGGCTAACCGCCCTGCAATTGGTGCCATGTTCAAGCAGGTGAGTGGTTACTGCTTCATTTCTATTCTTTGTTGTGAGATACAAATCAATGTGTAATAAAGAATTAGTTGTTCCTTTCAGTTATAAGGGGAAATATTTTTCAAGTGCCTTAAAATTTTATAGGGGAACCAAAACACACTATGGATGGGGTGCTGCTGTGCCAAATATCTTTCTTTTGTTGGTTAATAGATGCATTTTGACCTTTCTGAACAGGTAGAACGACAAAAATTCAAAGTGGACATAGAGAATTTATATGGTAGACCTCAAATATTTGGGATTGAGACATCCTTGAGTTGTGTTTCGAATCTATTTAAAATGAGGTGCTTTGCAAATCCATTTATTAGCAAGGTCTCAAAAATGGTTGATCAGTAGATCCACATCAGTTCCTGGATGGCTGTGCTGATTCTATCTTGCTGATCTGATCCAAGACACTCCTCTCCATTGGTTGATCCAGTTTTGGACAATAAACTTGGCCTTTGTCTTGCCAGGATCTGTCTGGGGATTAATTTTGGTCAATTGGTCCACCATTTTTGGTATCAGTGCTGTGCGTTGAACCATATGCTATGGTCAAATTTGCTTTACGGTTCACTATTCAGTGGCATTCAACTAGAGGTCCATAGGGTAGAATTTGGAGCAGCATATAGTATTTTTTGTCACATTTATTTTTTTTCAAACCAATTGTCGTATTGGGATGCATGATATAGTTCTGTACCATACTCACAGTTCTCTAGTTGGCAAAAAGTCATGTCAAATTTAGTTGCATGTGAAAACATATGGTAAAAGGATGTAATGCTTGAAATAGTAATCGTGGAGACTGAAGAGTGATGTTATAAATTACTTAAATTGGTTGCTGCTTCTTAACCAAGATGTTAAGATCGGAAGCTATTACAAATTCTTTGGACTGTTCAGTGTCTCTTTTCAAGTGCCTTTTTTATTTGTCTATATAACATTTGAATTTATGTTTTCAGACACTTGATGTCTTCCTGCAAATTTTCGTTGTGTATCCAAATGTTGAGCCCTTGAGGAATAAGGTAGTGAACTACATTGTTTCTCTTAAGTGTTGTCTTTTGTGGTTTTTCTTATGTAATGTCTGGTTTCACACGCAGATCACTTCTTTTCTTCATCGAATGGTTGAAATTTTAGGTCCCTCTGTATTTCCATACCTTCCATTGGCTCTAGAAAAGCTACTTGCTGAAAGTGAGGTTTGGCGTTCTTCTCTTAATGATTTTCAAAGATGTTTTTGTATCTTTTATTATGACCATATCAATTTTGGAGCGTTAAATTTCACATTCTTTTGAGCCCATGCATGCATCTTAACATTTGTTTATTGGTTGAATTGTGAACATCTGTCTTATATATATATATATATTTGATAAACTGTACCTTATCATCAAGGATTCCACTCTTGTTAAAAATTGATGGACTTAGGTAGGCTACAATCAAACTGACCGTTGGCAAGTAGCTCAAAGTTTTATCCTAAGAGCTATCTTGACTTGAGTAATGAGCTAAATGGACAAGTATGATGTTGAAACCTCTCGTTTTTAGAAGAAGAAAGAATTTGGTTAGAATTCCTTTTTTTTAAATCCTTTTCTTTCTTTAGGCTAGCATTGATTACTATAAAATATGTGATATTGATCGAAGTATTAGCTAATTTGGTGTGCTATTGTTTTAAAGGAACACCAATGATTTCCTAAATTTGTTAAGTACCGATATGGGTATCACCCACCACTTAGACGATCTAAACCAAAATTTGATTTGTGAGATTTTTTGAGTTATTTGAAAATAAAATTTGACCTCTCTCTATCGGACTTACAATATTCCGGTGTTAATTACATTGAGCAAATACTTAAACACCCTTGATTAACTATCACAACAACATATTGAACAAAAATCATTCATCTGTATTAACACAAAGTTAGAAGACATCCCCATGATCTTATGAGATGTAATTTGGTTGAAATTAATTCAAACTTTTAGTTTGGGTTAATTAATTTTGATTTGAGATTTGATTTGATTTGTTTATATCTTTGGTCATTTATTGACTTAGACAATTTGAGTTGATTTCTCATTTTTTATTTGTTTATAAGAATTGATTTTCAATTTTTATGTGTAAGTTAGCATTTTTTGTTTGATTTAAGTAGATTTTTATTATTAAGATTTGTTTTTAATAATATTGATCACTTAAATTTTTATGATTGATTTTAATCCAACTTAATATGTTTTGGTAGTCACTGGTTGACATTTTTATGCATTATTTAATGGCATAATTTTGGTTAGATTATGTTAACATTTTATTCATTTATTTAATTTGGATTTTGGTATATGTACTTATTTAATTAAGTAGCATTATCCATTTGATTTGATTTTTTTGTTAAGTCGGATTTGAACTTAACATGTTTTGTAAACCTTTGTGGCCATCTTTTATGCATGATTGTATGACATGGATTTAACTTGTTTATAATAGCATTTTTGTTAATAAATAAGTCATTATTTGAATTGATTTAATCAAATTTGATTATTTGATTAAAGTTTAAATTATTTAAATGACATATTTAGTATTGTGCACCTTTTTGAAGTCCATGGAGATTTGATGTCACTTTTTGAAGTAACATAACACATCAATTGAACTTGAATTTCATTTCACGTCGATCTGAGTACATGGAAGTACAACAATAAATAAGGGGGCATGCAAGCCTTGCTCTTCAATACATGTCAAAGTTTGTTCGGTTTGGCCGACACTTCGGCTTTACCAAACCGAGCTTTTCTTTTGATCACATTTGGTTTTGTCGGCATTTCGTCTTTATCGGATTGAGCTTCCTTTTTGGATTTGTTTGGTTTTGTCGACATTTCGACTTTACTGATTTGGGTTTCGATTTTTCCGATATTTCGGTTTTACTGAACCAGAATTTCTTCATATATCTAAGAATAGCTTGATTGCATTTGATATGCCACATTTTTGGAACTTGTCAATTTTGTCGGCATTTTGACTTTACTGATCTGGGCTTCAGCTTTTACAACATTTTGGTTTTACTGAACCAGATTTGCTTTTTGACTTTTGAAGTAGCTTGAGTTTACATTTTAAATGCGGACTTCTTGATCTAGTTCAGTTTTGTCGGTATCTTGGCTTTACCGATTTGGATTTTCTTTTTGGATTCCGTTCGGATTTGGCAGCATTTTGGCTTTACCGATTTGAGCTTTTCTAATTTGAATCTCGTTCGGTTTGGTCAGCAGTTCGGCTTTGTTGATTTGAGTTTTCTTTTTGAATCCCGTTCGGTTTGACCATCATTTTAGCTTTACCAATTGACCTTTCTTTTGGATCCCGAGTAACTTAAGTTCGCATTTTAAATGTTGGCTACTCGATCCCCCTTTCGAAAAAAAGGTGAGACCCATATCGATTGGACTTTGGAGGTCAGTCGAACCCCTCCCTCCCTTCTTGAATGGCCAAAAGCCAGTTCGAGGCGATTGGAACTTTATTTGAAAGTCGGGTGAAACTTTCATTCCTTTTCGAATGCCCGAAAGTCAATTCGAAGAAATCGGGACTTGCTTTGAAGAACAAACATTTTCTCTTCTAGAACACAATTCCAGCAAGGCTTCAGCTCTGAAAATCTCTCTCCAAAAGTCCCCTTCACGTATGGCCAAGGAGGATTATTTATAAAAGTCTTGAAGGGGCATTTTGATAATCAAAATTCACCCCATTATCTTTATTTTCGCAATAATGGGGGTGGGGCTATGTTATCTGAGGCGCTCGCCTCAGGCGCCTAGGCGCTGAGGCGAGGCGAGGCGAGGCAAAAACGCCTTGCCTCGGCAGATCTCGCCTCGCCCAGGTGAGGACCTTGCGAAAGTCAAATTTGGTAACCTAAATCCTCCTTCCCCACCCCGAAACCCCCAATGCCCAATCTTCTACCTTGAGACTCTAGTATCTTGATGCATTATAGGTCCTAGAAGTGATTTTTTTGTATTTTTTATGTTCTTCTTCAAAAGTTTCAATGTTAGATGTATATTTTTTGAGAAGTTGTTCAATATAAAAAATGTCACCTCGGGCGCCTGAGGCGCCCGCCTCAAGCGCCTGAGGCGAGGCGAGCCCACCCTCGCCTCGGTCGCCTCTCGCCTCTGACTACATAGGGGTGGGGTGACCCGATTCAAGGTGAGATTACCCCAATTTATTTTTTCTTTGCGCTTCTGTTTGACTGGTGGTCAAACAAGGAGGTAATGTCACCTGAAGGCATAGATTGCAGAATGGGCCGATCTAGATCGGGATCGGCCCATTCTTGGATCGGATCGGCCATGACCGATCCGATTCTTGGTGGAACCACTGATCCGGCTAAAATATCTGTTGAAATCGGACTGTTTGGTCCGATTCGGGGCCATAATTGTCTACCCAGCGCTATCGGGCGGGAAAGAAGGGCTACCGGGTCCATCGGGACCTGGTAGCCCTGGAAGTCACCGGATCAACAGGGCGGGGTTCGGGGTGACCTAAGTCACCGGTCCGGTGACTTAAGTCACCGAATCCAGCTACCGGGTCCATCGGGACCCGGTATCCTTGTCTTCCCCGCCCTATCGGTACCCACCGATCCAGTGGTCGATTCCGATCCCGCGGTCCATGCCTGAAGGTGACCATATCCATGAAGTGGGGGCGTGGGCGCACTCCTTGCAATTGCTGGGACGTGGGGAGGCGGCTTTTGACCCAGTCCCCCTATTTTCTCTCTCTCTATCTTTTTTTTTCTTTTTGCTGTTTGGCCGAGAAAGCCCAGGTTGACCGGAGCAGGTGCCTGGCTGCGCTTGCGCAGCCCAATGGCCCGGGTGGTCAGTCGCGCGGTTGCGTCTGCACGGCCCACACGACCATTTTTTGTCTTGTTTTCTTCTTTCTTTTGTTTTTTTTGCTTTTCTGTTTTACCCCCGAGCTGACCGGGAGTTGACCGGGGCACTATTCCCCTGAGAACCCCCTTGCCTGACGTCTTCCTTGCGACGGAAGTCTTCTGGCGGTTTCTCCTTCTCCCAGCGGTGTTGGCAGCGGTGGCTACTCGGTCCGACGACGATGGCAGTGACTGCTTGACCTAGCGACGACGGCAGTGGAGGGAGACAGTGGCAGCAGTACATCTTTTTGCCTCTTGCCTTTATTTTCTCGCGATGGAACTGCACAAGGGCTCCTGCGGTGGTCCTTCGCTTCTTGCGGCGGGCTTGGCATAGACACGAAAATGGCCTTCCGTTTCTCACCTGCGGGACTTGGCGATGGCAGCAGAGCAACCTGATGGTTTTCCCCCTTGCTTGGACTGTCTTCTTCCAGCGGCGAGGGCTTCCCAGTGTTGCTTTCACTGCAACCTTGCAGCAACAGGCTTCAACTATGGCTTCTTCCCTTTGTCTCCTCATCCTTCCATTGGTTGCACGGACATAGCCCTTTATGGGCTTCTTTGCGGTCCCCTCTTTCAATCGGTAAGGATTTCCAGCTCTCCTTTGCGAAGAGAGTGGCAAAAGGGGAGGTTCCCAACTAGTTCTCTTCAAATGGAATTTTTTCCAGCAGCTCCCTCCTCCTTCCACTCCTCCCGACGAACAAGTGCCCTTCAGGCAGTGGTTTAACAGTGGCGTTGACGTCATTTTTGAGATGTCGATAGTGGTGAAAGACCTTCGGCCTCTTCTTTTCTTTGCTTTCGGCACACAAGGGCCCTTTGGGCTTTGTTTGACAACGGCATTGACATCATTTTGCGACGTCGACGATGACGGTGGCGGGAGATCTTTGGTCTCCATTTGGCAACGTTAATTTCTACCGAACAATGGTAACGCCCCTCCCTTTTGCTCTTTTCCCCTTCTGATGATCGATTTCTTCGACCACCTTTCTGATCATTTTTTTTTGTTCCGGGGGAAACCCTTGTCCATCTTTTTTGGAGGGGACCGGTTCATTTTAGCGAACCGTTGAAGATTTAACTAGTTGGGGTTTATTCTTTTCTAGATTTGGTTTAAACATATGGATATCGGGTTTTTTGCCGATCAACGCACACATCTTTGACCTCTTTTTTGGGGTTGAGAAATTTTTTTGGTTCCACATATGAATTTGAATATATGCATAAATGAGTTGGGCCCATGTAGAGGTGTTCTCACCTCTCCATGTTCACAGATGATTATTAAGGAACTTTATTACCTCCTTGTTAATACAACCAAATATACGTGTATACATTGTACACGATCAAATATACTCCAGATGTAACTCCAACTTATGACTTAGGTTGTCTACTATTTGGCTCTTTTATTTGATTGAACAAGTGAAATTTGAAATTTTGAGTAACATTTGTACACAAGTTAATTTAAAGCCAACTTCTTTTGGTTATTTTGGCCTAAAACTGTTCCTTTTATCCACAAAGTTATTTAACATGAATCCAGAACATGTTTGTCCTCAACTTTCTGTTACAATGATCAGATGATTCACAAGCCGGGAGGGGAAGACGCTGCCACGGCGGCCGTTTTCGACTATTTTGGGGCCAATTTCAGCCTCAAAATACCTAGATGGACCGGAATCCGTTCTAGCTTCTTATTTTGTGTGTTTTCTTATTTTTAGGGTATTTTGAAGAATATACCAAGACTGATTCTGGATTGGTTTTTCTCTCGAAAATATCGACTGATCAACACCCACTGATCTGGTCCTGGTTCCAATCCCGTGATCATTGTTCACTGATGATACATTGTTGTTTGTATCAACTGTTGAGAAGAAATGGCAATTTAAGGATCTTGTGGTACTTGTTCGGGTCAGTGACATGATTAAAAATTAACACGAATAAACATGAGGTCGTTGGAATTAATTTGTAGGTGAACAGGATGGCAAGAGTGTGGAGTGTTCTTGGTACGTTGATTTCTGTTTTTTTAATTAAATACTTGGGATTGCCCTTGTCTGATAGAGGCATCAGAAAAGGAGACTGGGAGGACTTGATTCTTAAGTTTGAGAACAGGCTATTGGGCTGGAAAGGTACATTGCTGCCCATAGGTGGGAGATGGGTTTTATCAAGAACTGTACTCCTAAATGTTCCTATGTACTTCTTTATTCTTAAAATCCATAAGGGAGTTTGTAAGAAATTGGAATGCATCAGATCTATATTCTTTTCGCAGAGCAAGGAGGGTGGAAAAGGTTTACGTCTGGCAAAATGGAAACATGTATACAAGAGCATCAAGGAAGGAATAGGGCTATTGCCGCTTGATGTAATCAACAATGCCCTATTAACAAAATGATTATGGAAGCTTAATCATAGACTTATATTCAAACCTGTAGGGCAAGATTGTGTACTCCAAGCCTCCAAGTATGGGATCGGTAATGGGAGTGCCTCGTTCTTAGTGAGATCCACTTGTGCAAGGCTAATGTGGGAAGGTGTTGTTAAACCATGGTGGAGGTACACTTGGTCATCTTTGTTTCCTCTCAAAATCAGGCTGTTCCTATGGAAGATGTGTCGTTGAAGACTACCTACTAAAGTTTATCTCAACGTCATATTCAAGATGGGCTTAGTGCATTGTCTTTTCTGTGGGATTCAAGCGGAAGACATTGACCATCTCTGTGTGTTATGATGTCAGTAACTATGTATGGTTGCTTTGCTTCGAAAGTTGAAGTTACAATGGGAGGACCTTTCTTTAACTATTTTTCTTATTTAGCTTTGGAGCAACTATTGTATGTGGAAAAGCAAACCTTCATTGTGAAGTCTCTTCTTGCCTGTCCATTTGGATGACAAGGAAGCGGAGGGTCTTTGATGATCATTTTCAGGACCCCTCATCTATTCTTCTGCATGCTATTATTTTGGTTAATGACTGGTTCTTTGCTTCCTCAGTGCCTAAACTGGATGCTAAGTTTTGGGATGATCACTTGTTGGATTGGAAGAGTTTGCGTATGTAGTCTTGGGGTTTTGTGTTCGTAGCCTGGGGGCTTATGGGGTCGTCTCCCTAGTGTTCTACCATCTTGGTAATGAGCGGGGGAGGTTTTTAAGGTTTTGTTGTGTATTCCCCTTTTCTTTTTTGTATGCTTTTATCTCATTTCTAATGAACTGTGGCATTTGCCACCTTCAAAACAGTATGGGATTGGTAATAATGAGGGTTGGTTTAAAGATTTCAATGACGGATGCAGACCATGAAAAGTATTCTTAAGAGTTGAGATTTTTTTCACATCCTCAACAACCATTGGCATACAAGATGAAATGAAGACACTCTTTTGGAAGGAGCAATAGGTGGGCCACGAGAAGTTAGCAATCAGATTCCCTGGGCTTTTCAGTATTGCTTCTGATAGAGATGAAAGAGTTTCTTCGGCATGGGATTGGGAGGCATGTTGTAGTCCAAGTTCAAAAGAGACCTTTAAGATGAAGAAATCATTCAATTCGCTAGTTTGATGGATGTCATTAGCAATCATAGGTGCTTCGTTGGTCATGATGATAAACTTTCATGGATCCCTTCAAGCAAAAAATTATTTACAGTCAAATCAGCCTGTCAGAAGATGATAGAAGGTGGTGTGGACTGTGGAGGCCAATTGGTGGCAGTATGCTTGGAGCCCTAGTTTACCTATCAGAATAAGATTGTTCCTTCAGAAATTTTACTAGAGCTGGTTGCCAACTAGGGCTTTAATCCAATCTCTGTTCCCCATTAAGTCCATAAGATGTGTCTTCTGCTGGTGCATTGAGGAAGATTTGAATCACCTCTTTTTGAGGTGTTGTATAATTGTATTATCAACTCATTATGGCACACACTATTCAAGAATTTGAAATCTGATGGCCAGGTTATCAGGATGTAACTTCTTTGTTTTCTTAGTATCGTTATGGAACATTGCACAATTTGTTGTGTTCAATTTGGATTCCTCGTAATAGGAGAGTTTTTTTTATGGCAGCTTTGAGAACCCAGCCTTGGTGCGTCAGCACGACTTTGTCAATGACTGCCTTTTTGCTCAGTCCGGATCTCATTAAGTTTGGGGCCTCTATCGAGAATGTTTTTTTTTTCAATATTTTGAAGGATCAATCCAGGTCAATCCTGTATTGGTTTCCTTCCACAGGATCATGGAAGTCGGCCAATCTGATCTGGGTCCCTATCCTTATTCAGATTGGGATCGGCCCTGGGTGAGCACCTCCCTGGACAAGCACTGCAGGTGCATTAGTGCATAACGTGCCTTCCCTGCCCCATTTCAGGCAAAGGAAGATGAGGATCTGCAATACCAATATACTGGGTCTCGTGGACCAAACATTCACAAGGCCCGAAACATAAGTTGGGCCCTGCTCAGCTGCTGAACCGGGTGGTTAGACCGGGCAGTTCTCGGGTGAGGATTTCCAACTTAAGTTTCACACTTCCATCATAATGGGTCAGAGAGACTGAAAGCTCTTTTTCTCCGATTGATCAGGCTGATTCCTAATTTCTTATCTCCTGTTTTGCTTTTCTGTGTCCATCGTTCTCTTCGCTTTCGTCTCAAATGCCTGTAGCAAGATGAATGCCCTTCACCTTGTGCACGTTGTGCCTTGTGGACAAACATAGTTTCAACTATGCTGATCCTCCCCTGCCACACCCTGTCCATTACACTCTTAGACATGTTTACTGGATTAGCACCCCGATCTGGTCCAGGAGGAAGGTCCCACTTTGACTTTTGTCTGCGAATCGCGTTTGGCCGATTCCAGAGGGATCAGCTGAGATCCAGGCCAATCCAGCGAGCACCAGATCAGTCTATCATAATAGATTGGACTATGTGGTCCAATCCCAATTTGGAATTCTCTGCTTGAGTTCTGTCTCACCAACTAAATGGTCTGCCTAGGAAGTAAGTGGGTCTACCATCTTAGACTGCCTAGAAGGTTTTCTAATATTGCTTTTGATAACATGTCTTGGCAGGTTGGTTTTTTGATCTTTTGTTCTCTGAGCTTTTTGAGTAAGGCAAGTGACAAGTCAGTAATTTGCTTAAAAGTCTGTTTGCTTGACACCATGATTCGTATATTGGAAGAAGTAACAAGTTACATGCTGGTTAGTTTAATATCACCTAATTGATTCATCAGTATAATGCTTCAAATCACTATATTCTGCATTTCTTTATGACTGTAACATTCTGTTTTGTGCAGGCTAAGGGAATGCTGGAGTTTCTTTTACTCATCAATCAGTTGATAAGTAAGTTTAACACTGCTGTGGGTAGGATATTGGAGGACATATTTCCTGCCATGGCGAGTAGGCTCTTCATTATTCTTCCAAAGGATGCATTCCCTTCAGGTCCTGGAAGCAACACGGAGGTAAGCTTGCGATAAATTATGATCTCCAACCTTTGAGTGATTGAACTTTTGCATAACATGGGCGAGTCTTTGCTCATTTCCTATAGTTGGTGGTTTCATATGTTCACTAGTTTGCCTTGTTTGGAGTTCACACGTATTTGTATCCATGCATATTACTTTTGAGAAGTGAATGTTACCAGCATTTTTATGACCTTTCTTTTTAATTTGTTGAAGCTGGGTCTATTTTCTTTTTAATACAGTTGTTTTTGGTTTCTAGATGACTTGTAAAAGATTCAGCTAAAAGAAGGAAGACTAAGTTTCCTATGTAAAGAATGTTTAGAATTTCTTGCAAGCATCCTGTTTAGGGTTAGTCCTTCCAGATCCTGCTAAAATGTAAGTTGTCAGTCAGCAAAACAAAGTGATGGTTCAGTTTGATCCAGTTTTAAACTTTTTTTCCAAAACAGAACCGAATCAAACTGATTCAATTCTATTATGTTCGGTTTGAGACTTAAAATTGATTAAATATTTAACATAATTAAGTATTTACTTATATATACTCATTTTTGAGTTATTGATAATTAAATAAATAGTATTCTATTGTAAAAATATATAAGTATTATTTTTATTAATAATATAGCAATACCTTTATAATGTTTTAACTTGATTGGTTTGTTCTGGGTTGGAAAACCTCCAAATCAGTGGTTCGGTCCGATTTGGCAGGTTGAACCAATTAATGTACACCCCTAGCCATTGGACCCATCAGACCGCTCTGGCCCTTCTTGATCCATATTGATTCTTCCTGATAACCCTATCTTGCTAGGGTACATGTAATCCACATCAATGTTGATGTATGCCAATTTGCATTTAAAACTTGAAATAAACATTGCTATCATCAATATTTGTCATTGTTCTTGGATAACTATTGAATGTGACCCCTTATCACTGATAAGAGTATAACATATCTGATGCGGGATAAACCGGCTAATCCGGGCTAAACCGAACGAAAGCGACTTAAACCGGCGCTAATCGCCCTAAACAGACCTAAACGGACCCAAAATGGCCTAAACCGGCCTCGAACCGGTCCAAACAGGTCCGAACCGGGCCCAAGATGGACTGAATCGGCCTGAACCGACCCAAAACACCTTGAACCGGCCTGAACCGGGCGGTTCAGGTGCTGAACCGGCCTGAACCGGGGGTGAACCGGATCAGAACCGGTCGAACCGGTCTGGGAGCCGGTCTGGGCCTCGGACCGGCCGGTCTGAACCGCGCGGCCGACCGCGCTCGTGAACGCGGTCGCGGGCGTGAGCGGGGGGGATCGTGGCGCCTTCTCTGGGGCCCTCGGGTGGTCGCGTGGCCGTTGCTTCGACGTCGGCCGTGTGCTGCCGTGGCGTCATCGCGGATGGCCGCGTGAGGGAGATCGCGACAAAACAGCGCGAAGGGGGGGGGGGCGCTGCGTCGCCTTCGTCATCCAGACGGCCCCGACGCCGTCGTCATCTGGACGGATGCCCGCGCGGTGGCCGGGAAGCAGGGGCGGCGATGGCGGATGGTCCCGGCGCCTCAGCTTCGTCCGATCGGTGCAGGTGGACGCGGCGGAGCAGGGAGGCAGAGCAGGGGGAGGGCCAATCGGGAGGAGGATCCGGAGCCGCCGTCGCCGTGAGAGGAGGCCGCAGAGCAGGGGGAGGGCTCCGGGGATCGCCGGACTCTCCTCCCGCCTAGCCGCCTTCTCCTTCTTCCTTCTTCTGCTTCACGGTGCTTCCTGGACGACACCAATGGTGGACGGGGAGGAAGTCGAGGCCGGCCCGTGCGCTGCTGGTTCCGTCGCCATGAGGGGGAGGTCGCAGGAGGGAACCAGATGCGGTGATGGCAACCGGATAGAGATGGCGCGGGAATGGCGGAGGTCGATGCTGAAGCTGAAATCGAACCGAGAAGGGGGGGAGAGGGAAACGGCACGGAGGCCGGAGGATGAGGAGGAAGGGGTAGACGGCGACCTCGCCGGATCTGGAAGGTGGAAGAGAGACCGGGAGTCCTTCCCGGAGGTGAAGAGGGGGCCGGCCTCACTGCCGGGGGTGGGAGAGGAAATGGGGCCGCAGCCCCCTACGCGGGAGAGACAACCCGAAGGCTCCAAAAATTTCACTATTTCTTACTTGCTTGTGCGCACAGACATCTTCTCCTTATATAGGGAGAAGAGTCCAGACGTAATTACAAAAAGGTCCTCAATAAAAGGAATATTTACAAACTTGGACCAAATTTTAAAAGACTAATAAAATTGTCCCCATCAATATCTGTCCCAAATGTTTTCTCCATAAATTTTATGTCGTGCTGGTGAATCATTGATTTGATTCTAGTCTTTAATTGAGCTTTATATCTTGTTTCTTGAGACAACATCGCTCTGATGATTTGATTTTTTTTCCTTAAAATATCTTATTGATTGTAGAAACCAAGTAGTTAACACATAAGAATACACCCAATTGTCATTAGTTAGGACAGGGTGGCTTGCACTTGACAAGGCAATATTTTTATCCTAATGGATACACTAAGAACAATATCAACGTATATTTATGTGCTGGAGTATATCATGTGAGATGTTGCATAATGTGGGATAATGGTAGCACGCCATCTGTGTCATCAGTGGCAATAATGATTTTCGGTGAGGGAGGGGGAGCCTCTACATAAATGTCTCTCCTCATCAACTCAAGCAATTGCGGCAATGGAGACCATCTAATGAAAATTTATGATATATATATAAGTTGTTGATAAAGGTGATCAAGTATTGTGTGATGCACCTGATAAATTGTAATCTCATGAAATTTAGATTCATTTAGTATAACGTACAAGAAGAAAACCAGCATTATATTTAATTATTTTTAATTTTTGTAAATATGGCTGTTAAGGCCTTTGATGTGCTTCAAGGAGGTGAGGTGAGGAGGAAGGAAGCTCCATGTCTTAGCATGAAGGTGGGCAATTCAGGTGCCTCCGATGACATTACTATGGGCTATGGCATTTCTTTTGTCAGTATATTTGTGAATCCCTCCTCTTTGTAGCGGAAGATTGATTGAAAGTGGTAGAAGAAGTGCCTGAAAATCTTGCCCCAAAGGCTGCAGCTGGATTAAACAAATTGGTGAGTATTTCTGTTCAGCATAGATGAACGCTGGGATAATCTTCTCTTGGCCAATGAATGTCTGCTTCAATGCCGGATTGCAGGGTCCTATACTCCTATATGTTGGTTGTGAGTGGTCATTATTATGACAGTTATCAAGCAGGAATTCATAGAGTTGAATTGGAAGAAGAGATGAAGAAGACAATGAAATGGAACCTCTGGTGAAGGGTGGCAATGGTGATGGTTAGAATGGTCGTATTGCATCTCTATATATCAGATTTGAAGAAGGCAGGAATTAACTTGTTCATTTATTATAATAAACAAATTGAGTCGAGCTTTTATTAAGTTGAGTTTCGAGCTACTTGTCGAGTGTATTGGTTTGTTTGCACCCCTATTCTCAAGAGAAGAAATAAATAGATGAAAGGGGGCTCGACCTTGGAAGTGTCCATCAACTCTCTTGATTGACCTAGATGTATTCTTTTTAACCTTCCATTGAGGAGCCTTCTCCACCTCTTCACCCCATTGGCCTTTGTTAGGGCTGTAAACGGATCCAGATATTATCCAGATATGGTTCAAATTCATATTTGATCGATCAGATAATATCCAATCCAACAGTCACCAAAAAATCCTATCCCTCATCAAACCCTAGTACAACACTTCACATGAACTGTGAGTGACGCCCCCAATGCCCAATGGTGCCTCTGAGGCTTGATCGCTGCACGGACCTCCCCCAAAGCTTTTTTTCTTCCCGGTGGCCTGCGAGACCTCCTCCCCCTAAGCTTTTTCTCCTTCCCGGCAGCCTGCAAGGACTCCTTCCTCCCCCGAAGCTTTTCTCCTTCCTGGCGGGCTGCAAGGAGGACTTCCTCCTCCCCGTTATCTGGAAGCCCGCTGCTGCTGTGTCTGTCACAGGAGCACATGGCAGAGGAGAGAGGCAAAGTAGTGGAGCCATGAGGGGGTGGCGGCACCCGGGTCTTCCATCGGGCTAGAATTGGCAACACCAGGCTCAGGAGGCCGGCTGCCTTGAAGGAGTGCTTCTTCCCTTCTTGAGGAACATTTGTAGGAAGGGGGCAGCGTCAAAGGAGGGAGGGGGACTTCCTCCTCACCTGAAGCTTCTTCTAGGAATATCCTAGTGGCCCATGAGACCTCGTCCCCCGAAGGTTCTTCTCCTTCTTGGCTGCTTGCATAGTTGTCAAGGCGCTCGCCTAGGCGCCGCTTAGGCGATGCCTAGGTGGCAAGGTGTTACTTGGCCAGCGCCTTGCCAGAGCACCTTTTGGGAAGGCCAAAAGGCACTCATGCTAGGTGCCCCAAAATTTTATACATAATAAAAAAAATTTCTTTCGGGGCTTTGCCCCCGGTACCCCCCACAAGGTCGATCCACAACTATTTTGCGTCCCTCGTTTAATAAAATGATAACAATATTTCACTATCACTTATACTATTACATATATATAAGATTCATAATTATAAATACATGTTATATACTTAAAATTATATAAATATATTTTAACTCTCTTCTTGGTCTCTCACACACGTCAAGTTTATCAAGATTTAATTATTTCTAAAAATAAATATATGCATATGTATACATAATTATATAAATAAAATCACATTTAAATGTATGAACACAAACATACATATTCCATTGTAACATACAGATATAATTATATTTATGAATATATATATGTATGTATGTATTAATACATATAATACTAACATTTAATTATACATATAAGTGTGTATATGTATATGCATATGTATATATGTATATATAAATAGCCAATGTTACTGTCTTGACCGCTTAGGTGACGCCTAAGCAGCTGTTTTGTCGCCTAAGTGGAATTGACACCCTTCAACGTCTTGGACGCCTTGTCGCCTTGACAACTATGGCTGCCTGTGAGGAGGACTTCCACTTGAGTCCCTTCTCTAAGCTTGGTTCTTCTCCTTCGTCAAACTCCAACCAGCGGCCCTGTGGCTCCCCTCCATCACCGGGAAGCTTTGGCTCCCTCCATCGCCGGTGGCCCTCGAAGGCTCAAAGCCCCCTTCTCCGATCCTAAGGCACCAGCAGTCACTAGCCACCCTTGAAGGCGAAGCAGATATTATTCGTATCCACTCCTCTCTGAGAAATATCTGAAGGTTCTTATTCACTCCGTATCCGGTCTCAGTTGGTGGAGATTTCCGAATATCCGAATATCTTGTCAAAGCAGATCTCGGAAATGGTGTATGCGCTCTATTCACAACCCTAACCTCAGTGCCATTCTTCTATCCTTTTCCTTTTCGGTCTCCTTACATAGCTGGGGCAGATTCATCATCAGCGGCATCACGAAGTTTTCTGCACTAGTCCAACCTCCCGATTCTGAGATCTGACAGTAGCATGGCCTTCGTCAACTGACCAGTGATCCCCGGTCATCGAAGATCGCAGGCATTCACATCGACAGTGACCCCTGCAGTTGTCCTGGTGATCCACAGTTTGGTGTCTTCAATAACGTCCAGCAATCCATGGAGTGATTGTTGAAGATCTGCACAACACTGAACTTCCCTCTTGCAGGGGGAAAACTCCTGACAACAACACCGAATCTCATCTGAAGTATTAAATTGATGAAAGTAACTTCATCTTATTGAGGTACCTGCCCTTCTGTTTGCAGCTGCGTAGATAGAAGGATTGTCGGATTGGATTGCTTAGGCATGTTAGGAGATTCCTACCTGCTATTTCAATTCTTGTAGATTTTAGTGCTCTAAGAATCTAAGACTCTAAGTTACCATATCACTTTTACCAAATACATATGAGTAGATATTGTGTGGATTTCCAAAACTTAGACTTTACAGCTACTACCGAACTGTGATTGTGTGTTGCATCACAAGGCAATTTTGGCACTTGAGTATTTTCTAGGCTGCTATTCAATTTCTTTCAAGAAGGATCATCTTACTGCTTGTTTTACAAACAGGATAAAAAATGGAAATAGCTGACATCACTAAATGGAATCCTCATGCATTGATGTGCCTTCTCTAGATGCTTCAGCGTAGATATAGTAGAGGTCATAAGTAGCCATAGACTCTTACAAAGGCACTTGCCAAGGCATTGTGGTGAGTTGAGGCACCCTTTTCTTGCCTCCTTGAGGTACCTCTAACACTTTTATAAATATTCCTCCCTCAAAACTATTAAAATAAATTGATTATTATAATAATTCCTTTTTGTTGTTAATGTTTAAAGGATTTCGAAACAATGAATTGACAGGATTAGTAGTTTTCAAGTGTATTATACCGTGTATTATTATGTTTAGTAGCACAAGTATGCTTTTTACATAATAAAGGCAATTACCTCAATGATTGAGGTGAGACAACCCGCTTTGATCTCCTTCTCCTCCTCACACCCTTGCATAACATGGCTTGTCAAAGAGGATGCCTGTTCCAGATTATCATTTAATGCACAATGGCATTGGTAACTGTACATCTATTGTAATATGACAATTATATGTCAGTTTGTCCCATACATACAAGCATTTTTTTCTGTTTTTTACTTCGGCAACTGTGCTGATGCTTACTGGGTCCTGGGGTCCCATTTTACCTTGTGCAGGAAATTCGAGAATTGCAGGAGCTGCAAAAGACATTTTTTACATTTCTTCATGTTCTAGCTACAAATGACCTCTCTTCCATTTTACTCACGCCAAAGAACCAAGTTTACTTGGACATCATCATACAAATGGTGTTGGTTGCTTCTTGTGGTCATGGAGATATGATAGTAAGGAAGGTGAGTGATTATTGTTTGTTGATCAAGTTAATTAAGGTGATTATTCATACTTTTTTAATTGCTGGAGTATCAGAAGAGTTAAAATGTTTTGCTTTCAGACATGTGTGCAGATTCTGGTGAGATTTACCAAAGATTGGTGTGATAAAGGTGCAAGTCAAGACAATGACAAGGTAAATTAATTCTGAATTCTGCTGACCTAAACTTTACGTGTCATGGAAATTTTTTCCCACGTAATAGTATTTGTTTTCTTATATAGTTTTCTTTTAAAATACAGGTTCCTGGCTTCAGGAAATTTATCATTGAAACATTTGCAACCAACTGTTGTTTGTATAGTGCGCTTGACAATGCATTTAATCTTCGAGATGCAAACACTGTAGGTGTTTTTCTCTTCTTGTGTTTATTACCATCACATTTTTTCTTTCTGTGAAAAACATGCCTTGACATTTGGGTTTTACTTCATAGTCGTTGGGTTATCACACATTTTCATATTTTATTTTTTCTGCTTATCTTGCATATCTATTTACCTTGGTCGCGATTTTATTTCATTTTCAACACTTTTCATTATTGAAAAAACATGCCTTTAAATTAGTACAAGTACATATACAATGAGACAATTAGAACGCAAGAGAGTCATTTGAAACATTATGTTTTAAAAGGATATGCTAATGGTGGCTAATTTCTTAATATCAAAGTCTCCTGGATCTCATTGTTTAGAGAACAGAATGGGCTTGAAATAACTTAGGTTTTGTTGATATTAAATTGTGGACCTGAAACTCCTGTAGGTAAGGTAACTAATTGCTTACTATTATTGGTTAATGTTTGCTGGTGTCTGAGCTGAACATCAAGGATTATAGGATTGGTATCATTCAGGGCCTATCCAAGCCAATTTATAATCTAATGATCCGGATTCTCCAATCGAAGGTAAGTTGAGAATTGGCTGGAGTGATTAGCGTATCTGGCGTATTCTGGACTGGGATTTCCAACTCAGCTGAACCGGTTTGGCCAGTCTGTTGGAGACCCTGGGTGGTTTGCCAATCCCAGCCTGTTGGGCTGGATCATATGGATTGTTTATCCCGGTCTAAAATTGATGAACCTGGCCAATCCAGGCAACTCCAGATGAGCTACTGCAGAGGATGGCAGCATCACTGGGTGCCAAAGTTCCTTCGAGGTTCAGATTCTCAGACCTGTAGCAGCCAAAAAGCCTGGATCCAGGGACTCTACAGCTTGACTTGCAACTTAAAGTTGCAGATTGGGTGCTTTGGGCCGCTAGCAGGTCTGTATTTCCAGACTTGCGGCCCGTCTTTCCTGCCTGATAGGACAGGAGAGATGCAGCAGTGCCTCATCGCCACTCTTCGTGGCTCTCTGCCACTGGCCCACTGCCCAAAGTCAGGCAGGCCCTCCTCTGGCAAAGCCAACCTGCTGGATCTCACGAGATTTAATCTTGTTAATGTCTACGAGTTGAGTTGGAGATTTGAGTTGGCATTTTTTGCTTGTGATCAACCAAGGCTAATTCCAGTCTTGAGGCCCATTCTACATGATATGACAAATACTGCATACAACAAATAGAAGCTAGTACTGATGGTCCGATTCTTTTTTACTTGACATTGCTTTTTAATCTCATCCACATAGTCCTTAGATTCTCTTGGATCTTCCAATCAAGGTCGGATATGCTATTTGCTGAAATTGACAACTCCAGCTAAATCCAGGATGAAACAGAAAACATTAGAAAAAGAGAAAATGTGCAAGTGTTCCTTGTTATTAGCTGATTCCAGGCTTTTAGCTGATCCATGGTCATTCTGGCTGCCCAAGTCCAATGCAGGACGAGTTTGGTAGATTCAACTCTGTCACAATTGTGGCTGGTAGTTGTGAGGTCAAGAGCTCAATCAGATTTGTGCTGTTTTGTTACTTCTCACCTTGTCCTTACAATGAACAATTATTATGTTCCATGATGTTCTTTTGCTTTCTAACTGTCTTTTCCTACCTTTTCTGGAAGAGTGTTTTTCCTAGCTTTTTCTAAGGGTGGAGTAACTCTTGGAGTAGTTAGAAAAACAAATAGTCATGTAATTCTGAGTAGGGTTATCTATTTTTGAGTTCTAGAAAATGTAGGGGATTAGAAATTTCCTGTATCTTAGTTATTTGTATTTGATCCCTTGGTTACGATGAAGCTCCTATATATAACTTTTTCATATTTAGAAATAATTACCTAGCAAGGATCTAAATCTATTTTTTGAAAGTTTACAAGGTATAAACTATAAAGTATGCATTTCCAAGTCACATGAAATATTCCCGACTCCTAAGTTCCCATGTTTTCAGGGACTCAAGATAGTACCTTGTTTACTATAAAAACCTTATCCTTAAGGCTTATTTGGGTGCATCATTTTGGCGTCAGTGTTCATTTTTGTTTCTCTTAATCAATGGTAGAAGAGAGATAGACATGCTTGCGACTGGGAAGTGCTCTCATCTGTTTGTTACAAGTTTAATTTGGGGTTAACCCTGGTTTATCCCCAGACTTTAATATGTACCAAGGGGCATAAAAACTCCAGAGGATGGTTTTTTGGGGATTCACAAACCCTGTATGTTCTTCCAAGCTAGTGGATTGGCTTGCTAGAATGTGATGTGCATGCTCATCTTTAGCAAAATTGCTACTCTTTTTTTACTAGATTTGTGTAAAATGCTCCTCTTGGCAGGTTCTTCTCTTTGGAGAAATTCTAGTTGCTCAGAAGGTGATATATGAGAAGTTTGGTGATGCCTTTCTGCATCATTTTGTTGCAGCTGCACATTGCCCAAAGGATTTTCTAGAGATTTACCGACAAAGGTTACAGGTGCATGCCCAGGTTTTATTTGACAGTTTTTCGTTTGCCTTAAATACAGCTTTTAAAATATGTTGACAGGAACTTGTATGAAACATTATGAACCTTGCACTTTACTCTAGGGACTAGTATATATCCTCACAAGTACCTAAGTGTGTAGCTGATGCCCGCTAGTTGCACCTGATTTTGTTGCATGTGAACAGAATAAGGGTTTTATATTTCAAGACCTTTTAAAACATTGATATTCTATATTACACCATGTAGTCCAGCAAATCTTCTTTTCTTCTCAAAATTTCTCTACCTTATTTAACTTTGATGTTAACCTTCGTTGAGAAGCCAAATTGCAGAGAAATATTTTAGTTGTCTTAATATTTTGTTGTTTCCTATTGTCCACAGATTTTATATAAGTATCTGGTTTAATATTCCGTACATGAAATGCTGTTTTGATGTGGTTTGTGTAGACCGTTGAGGAAAACAAAAGCTTAGCTTGAAGTTTTATATAAAATCATACTTTTTTAAAGTCAACTTTATAAGGATTTTTCTATTGCCATAGGGAATATTTTTGTATGCACTGACATGTGATTTGTGATTTACTGCAGTAAATCTCAATTGTTAAAATATTCTGCAGTGTAAGTTTGTAACCAAGTTCTTCTAAACAACGCTGTTGCAAATATCAAGCCAGAGGACAAATAAAAGAGAAGTGGCAGTGCTTGGGCTGCAGTTTGAGAAACTATCTTTCCAATTTTTTGGCCATTCTAAATTCTTGGAATGCTGAATTCTGTATTTCCTGTTGCCTTGTGGGTCATTCAAATTTCTATTACGTGACTAACTTTTAGAGGCTACCAAATGGCACACCAAGCAAATGCACAATACGTGAATTATGCTACCCTAGGACGATTTTTGAAGGAGTCTTTTATTTCTAATTTACTAGTTAGTTAATTACAGTACGTTTATGATGCTCCATCAATTTTGGACCTAACTGTGTACTTCAATTTTGGACAAAACTTCTTTACAGTATCAAGTGTTGAGGGTGATGCTTTCTTTGCAAGTATTTTTTTCAATGAATATTTTGAATGCGTAAAGCGTATGTTGGGCAAGTTATTGTCCGAAGATAAATCTGATAATATGTTTTTATCATCTTTTCTATTTATTTTGATTAGAAAATTCGAGACCTACTTTTATCTTTGGGCGTCTTTCTAAATTTAGACTCCAAAGCTTTTGGGGGAACTGCATGCCCATTTGAATACATATTTTATCTTTGCTGAGTCAACCACTGAACTCTTTACCTGTCTGCAGAGCAATGATATGAAGGCGTTGAAAACATTTTATCTATCCCTCGTTGAGAACTTGAGACAACAGCAGAACGGCAATTTCACTTTCAGATAGCACATTGCACTTCCAGTAAAGATGACCATGTACCTTCACTTTTTTTGGCCCCATTATTTGGTTCTTCTGACTATCTTGGCTCGATGCAGGTATATGATTCATCATTTCAAATACAATAGTCAATGAAAATTCGATTTCCTTCTCACCCCCACCACCAATAAATGCAGGCATTACTGGATCGTGTAAATACTTCCAAGCTGAGAGTTGAGTGGTAAGTACGGGGCGAAAATGTGTCCACGGTTTCTACTACTTTCTGATTTTTTTTATATTGTCAGAAGGAATGGATCTTTAGATTTTATCTTGCTGCACGCAGATGTAAATTTCCGGACGACGTTACTCCATGTGGCCGCAAAAGGAGCAGTGTCTCGAAAGGGTGCTTAGAGTGTAGAGTAGTCAGTGGCAGGCGTTTCGATATTCGATTATTCGTTTTATTTAATCCCTGGGTCTCAGTTTTGCTTTCTATTCTATTCGGGTGTGTCTTCAGCGTTCATTCCAGCTGCTGTCATTATTTAATGTGAGAAAGTAATGAACATAATAAGCTGAAAAGGTGTCTGATTCCCAGTTCCCCGATTCATAGTACCTTAAAGTTTTGCCCCCCAACGCGAGTGCTCATGTATTATGGGAAGGCGCTCGGCGGCTGTCTTGTTTCCAATTGTTTAGCTGGTTTATCTCGCCAATTTGTTATTAGAAGATAAACTTTGTTATCAGAAGATGATTTCGATAAAATTATCAGAAAAGCAGCAAGTTCTTTTGTAGCAGCTGGTAACAAATGGTGCACTTGTCCAATTGTTGATCCTTCCTATCATCGTCGGTTTGCTTGCGACATTTTTGAGCTTCCTAAAGCTTGGTTGTACTTTCAAAAGAATCTCTTGAATATCAAGCGTTAAAAATCCTGTGGGCTTTGCTTGGTCAGACTCAGAGAATGCCCCGGTGCATATATGCTCGGTTTTAACCAAAGTGAAGCAGTTCAGGTTGTACCCTAGGGCCATGCTCGCCTGCAATGCTAAATTTTGATCTTGAGGCAGGCACATTGGCATGAAAATTCCCAGTATCAAATACAAGGGATGGTTTCGATATAACTGGCCTGGCGAACCGAAAGAAAAGTCTTATTTAAGTTGGAAGTCATGGTTGAAGAACCGTATAGATTGATCGGGGCGGAGAGAAGGACGACGTTATCGTTCGTTGCTGATTGAGTAGCCGAGGGAACCGGGGTTGAGCATTCGAAGGGCCAATGCATCCTGAAGGCTCGACCGGCCACTTACAATTCCGTAAAGAAGTGGAGAAGTAACCTTGCACTTGCAGTTCATCGATTAAGGATGAAATTCCGTCAAACTCTTATCTGTCGTGCCTGAATATATATGGTGAAACCGCAGCGGCTCCAAAGCGCCGGAGATCCTTACGTTAAGCTTAGATCTGGTGTAGCAGACATAAGTACGTTGTGCAGTTCTTGAATTGGTCGCAAGACGCAAGCTTAGATTCAGAGCATGTCAGGAAGCTGGTAAAGAGGGGATGAATCTGCTCTCTCTCTCTCTCTCTCTACTGCAGGGAAGAGAGAAAAGTGCATTTTTTAAAATTACCTTACGTTAATGTTTTTGTCTGTGATCACACGTATATATATCAGGATTCTTTCCAACATCCATGATTCATTTTTTCACCATACACAGATTCTAACACATCTTTTAGCTCTATTTTTTTTGTCTAAAATGAAGGAACTTACATGAACGGTCGTCGGAGAGGTGATCTCTACTCTTATGTCTCATGCACGATTAGCATTATCATGGCAGTGGTGCGCCTGGGTTGTAATATTTAGATCTCTTGTGTGCTGATCTCATCCTCCGAAATTATTTTATTAACTGCACGTCAAGCCAGGATTGTCAAATATCAGCAACTGCATTCTCCTCAAGTATATTGAATCCTTGAATACACAACTACATATATAGTCCCCGTGGATATATAAATATATAACATATTTTGACTACAAGCTAGATAGAAAACCCATGAGATCTTTTGCAAGTATGTCAAGCTGCTCCACCCACCCTGCAGGAAGAAGATCAATATATCCTCACCAACAACTCTGCCGGTTACTTGGCGTTCGGGCAACTCCGTGAAGACGATTAATTAGTTGGGGAAAGGAAAGACGTTTGAGCACAGCTTGCTCTCATAGGAGAGACTTCGGAGTGTACGCATGGCAGATATGGAGACGGAAATATACGTGAGGAGTTGAAATTACGTGCGGTCATTTGGCTTCACACAAGCTCGTTCATTACACAATTAACCCGGTCAAATTCCGAAGATGTAATGTAACTAATTAGAGAATAATTTAGACAAAGAAGACGGGGAAAGAAAAGTAGTTTTTTTTCCCCCTGGGCATTTCTGTGTTGAGGGTACTTAATAATGAAATGCCAAAAAGTCTCTTTAATTATATTATTGGTTCCTTGATTAAGTGGGAATATCATTTGATTTCACCATATTTACTTTGAAGCTGGAAGCAGAGTAATGGTATTTTGTCTTAACCAATTAAGGGCAGGCACTCTTAAGTCATAGGGGGTGTGATCATACGAAAAACTAATTAAAGTTCTCCAGAAAGTACCACAGCAAAAGAATCTCACCAAATCTCTTTGTCGAGCCTAGTCGATATGGCGCTGTACTGTCCTCGAAACGAAGCAGATCCTTGTACTACGAAATGGAGGAAGAGATCCACTAGAACAAGTCTCGGCAGCAAGAGATTGATGGAAGCCTGCGGTTCCACAGAGGTTTTGGGATCAACCCATGTCTGCAAGTAACCTTTCAGAAGCTGCCTTGTTCTTATTTGATTAAAAGGGTTCTTCTTAATTCCTCCAAGTTAGACATATATATATATATTTATATGCATGTGTTCTTTACCATTTAGGGCTTGTTTGTTTTATTGAATTTCTCTTTGTTTCGGTTCGGTTAGCTTTGTAAAAGACATGAGAAACTTAAGTAGGGAACCCATATGTTTAAGATGATTTTACAATTATTAACATGCTTTTCTGAAGGCTCTCACCTCTCTCTCCTCATGTAATTTAAAACGAGAATTCATCATTGTTTCAAACTATAATATTTTACATCCACCCAAACACTTGAAAATACTGCAAAACGGAACAAGTGAGCTATTTTGCAGAATTTTAAAACCAAATAAACAAGCCCTTGAAGAAATGGAAAGATGAGGTCATTGTTCTAGAACTCTAGCAATTCTGATCCCGGACCACCCACACCGGATGCCGTCTTCCCCACAACTTCACAATACATGATCATACATAGTATATGCCACTGACATACGTACAGAGGTGATATTGTATATACATACGTACGTATGTATCATTCATTTATGAAGACCAAAGCAAAAAAGAATGAGAATGAGGTTGGGGATCGTGGGCAGTGGTCCGCCCCAACCTATATATATGATCTCTACTGGCCAGCCAGGACAAACCCTAAAAGGTGAAGTTTGCTTCTTGCACTTCTTTACTCCCATCCTGAGATCAGCTTTTATATATATTTTTTTCATCAAGACACGGCAAGCCTGGTTTGACCAAGGACCATTTTCTTTTCTTTTTTTTTACTACAAGCTGCATTCTTTTTAATATACTAGACTATCGATTGTATATAACTTAAGGGGTGTGGGTCGTATGGATAAGATACATTTTGACAAAGAGAAGGAAATTGAAGCCTTCCAATAAAGTACAAGTGTATACGTGTATATACAGCTGCTTCACCTACCCCTTGAAGAATGCATCCCCACCAACAGCTCTCTGCCTGTAACTTGGTGCTCGATCGGGCAACCAAGATCAGAGATAAGAATTTAGCACTTGAGCGTTGAAGAAAAGGAGTGGAACAAGGTTTTCTCATGTGCCACATATATGAAATCACCGCATCATCTTTTTATTTGCTTCGTTCCGCCTTTCTGTTTGCTGTAATGAATAATTTGAATGTTGGATCATTAATTTCAACCGTTTGAATCTGATGAAAAGGTCAACCTGGAGAGGACCAAGAAAGAGATATATATATAAAAGGTGGGCAGATCTTTAATTAATGTGGGCATATTAATTTGACAATTTCTTAAAAGAATTGCGAATAAATCCATACATATATACGTGTTTTAATGATAACGGTGCTTTGACTGGGGCAAGCCTACATGCGTTTAAATTAACTATATATCTCTCAAGTTCTAGAAAGTATCATAAACCCTGATCAGAAAAGCTAGCTGATCTCTGGCACCACATTCAACTCGGTCAAACTAAAGACTAGCTAATTAACTAGTACAGCTTTGATACAGGCTAAGAAATAACTAGACCAGAATTTAGAAATCAATCAATCCTCAGAAATACGAGAACACAGTAGAAATGTGTAAATTTTTATAAAATATTTTGTCGCACGTTTTTGCTAGATATATATTAATTAATTTGTTTCCGAGTTTTTTATGGCATGCTTTTCAAAGAAATTAGGTATTATATGACACCTGAAAGAGACTTCAAAGTTAAATTTGTTTGGTTGGAAGTAGTCATGGATGGGCAACTCCCTGAGAATGCTACTGATCTTGGGTCAATCAACTAAATAGACATAATATATGGTATTAGAGTTACAGAGTGACAACTCTCTCTCTCTCTCTCTCTCTCTCTCTCTCTCTCTCTCTCTCTCTCTCTATATATATATATATATATATATATATCTTGATTACATGTAGAACTATTAACTGGAGATTTTGTGCGACTGAAGTCAAGGAGATTGGTTGTGAGAAAATGTAGCAAGGTGCAGTAGTTAGCTTGTAAGACAATACGAGAGAAGAAAGAGTTTGTGGGCTAATCATGTTATTTACTCATCTCTCCGTGGCTTCTAGAAAGACTATGTATATATACATAGATACACATGTCACATCTCTCTAGGGCGCTTCTAGAAGGACTGCATACAATACAAATACATATATGTACATATAGATATAAGCGTTTGCGTCCCTTTTACTCCATAGCCGTCATATATATATGTGCCCATCTTTATATAGTTTAAATGTTGGTTGGCCTTGTAACACTCTATTTTGTTAATATGTTAAGTGATTAAATAAGTGAACTACTAATTACTCTGATTAATTATTTTTTAAAAATTAAGTTGAAATAACGCTAAAACGTCTAAGTGTGATGATGATGTATGATCTCATCGAAAGGTTGTTGATCAGCACTCGGACTTAATTGTTATAAGTCTGTCTTAACTTAATTAATTAAGCAGCAGTTTGAAGATTGTACTTTAAGTCAATATTTTTTTTGGTTCAAGTTCACTAAGCTGATGTCCTATATTAGACTTCCATTTCCACCCCCATAGACTATTAAGGGGTGAACCATTGTACATAATCCATGAATTCAAAGAATTCCATGAAGACTGCTATTATGTTAACGAGTGAACTTTGGTTTTAATCGTTAACACTACCTTTTATATATATGAATGGGTTTTTAAAATGTGTCCCTAAAATTTTTTTATTTATGAATATATCCTCATAAAAATCGTGCATGTCCTTAAAGACATTAATATTTTATTGTCTTGAACAGTTGCGATACACAGATTCGTGGGCATAATAATTTTCACTATAATCATATTTCATAGCTATAAATCAAATATACTTTACATGACAAAATAAATACAGTAATCCTTAGTAATTTACATCAGATGTGATGATAGATTTTAACTTTGAATATAACAATATTTTGAATATGATGCAATAAATAAATTATTATTTGTTGATCTATTACGTTTTTCTATCAACGTAACATTATCAAATAGATTACTTAGCCGGCTTGCCAACATTAATATGAGGTGTTTGGTTCCATGATAAATTAGATTTTTTTGTTATAATTATATGTTTTTGTAACAAACTTGTTAAAAGAGATGCTGACAACTACTACAATTTTCTGTTTTTAAAGAGTTTTCCTTCTTAAACAAAAAAAAAATGAGAGTGCCACCTCTCTTCATATCTTGAGGTCCCCCCACCTTCTTTAGTCATATATGGTATCTCCTCTTTTTTGTTATCATATCAATATTTCAAACATGGTGTGTATATATATGATGAGATGGCTGTAAGTTTACTTATTAAAAGCACGCATCGATATATATATATATATATATATATACATATACATATACACACACATACGCCCATTGCAGCTAGCTAGCATAAAGGGGGTTAATGAAGGATCAATGAAACGGATATCCGACGTCGTTGGTTTCTTGAGAGTTCTGTATATATGGTGGTATATATATGTATGGCTACACTACTTTCAGAAGCAACGGGGGTGGGTCTTTTTCTTCTTCTTTTTTTATCTTGGAATCACGGAAGGAAGGGAGGTCCCCCCTCCCTCACCCCTCTCCCGCACGAGGAAGAAGGATGACACTCGTCAGTTCGATCGCCAACTTCACGGACAACAACCGGCCGCCACCCCGGAGACGAATTTTAATTTATCAGGTGCATGCAGTGAGGTCCCCAAATTTTTCAGTGGTGTCAGTACCCCTGTTTACAAATACTCGGATATAAAAATTTAATAAGAACTTTTCAAAAAAAAGAAGAAATCTTTAAAATGCAGCGGCCGGACGTCCCACAGAGTATGTAGTCGGCTTTTATTCTTGGAGAGCGGATCACCTCAGTTCCCGGGTGGAGGGAGCTCCCGCAGTCCTCAATGGCGTGAGGACACCTGGTGTCGCGGAAAATGAAGCGTCAGTGCGCTTTAAATAGGGTGTAAAGTAGATATGACGTCGCTCGGTAGTAGGTAAATAGAGGGTCGGTAGTGGGTCTTTGAAGCCTCGGTAGCTCGGTAGTGGGTCTTTGAAGCCTCGGTAGCCCGGTAGTGGATAAATAGAGGGTCGGTAGTGGGTCTCAAGGCTCGGTAGTGGGTTAATAGAGACTCGGTAGTGGGTCTTTGAAGCCTCGGTAGCTCGGTAGTGGATAAATAGAGAGTCGGTAGTGGGTCTCAAGGCTCGGTAGTGGGTTAATAGAGACTCGGTAGTGGGTCTTTGAAGCCTCGGTAGCTCGGTAGTGGGTAAATAGAAGGTCGGTAATGGGTCTTTGGAGCCTCGGTAGCTCGGTAGTACCCTCTATTAATCCACTACCGAGTCTAGTTTAACTTGCTACCGAGTCTTTAAAGACTTGCTACCGAGTCTTTAAAGACTCGCTACCGAGACCTGTTACACTTGCTACCGAGGCTTCAAAGACCCATTACCGAGTCTCTGTTAACCCACTACCGAGCTTTGAGAATCCACTACCGACCGCTTATCAACTCGCTACTGAGCTACCGAGGTATCAAAGACCCACTACCGACCCTCTATTTACCCACTACCGAGCCTTGAGAATCCACTACCGACCGCTTATCAACTCGCTACCGAGCTACCGAAGCTTCAAAGACTCACTACCGAGTCTCTATTAACCCACTACCGAGCCTTGAGAATCCACTACCGACCGCTTATCAACTCGCTACCGAGCTACCGAGGTTTCAAAGACCCACTACCGACCCTCTATTTACCCACTACGGAGCCTTAAGAATCCACTACCGACCGCTTATCAACTCGCTACCGAACTACCGAGGCTTCAAAGACCCACTACTGACCCTCTATTTACTCACTACCGAGCGACGTCATATCTACTTTACGCCCTATTTAAAGCGCACTGACGCTTCGTTTTCCGCGACACCAGGTGTCCTCATGCCATTGAGGACTGCGGGAGCTCCCTCCACCCGGGAACTGAGGTGATCCGCTCTCTTATTCTTGCAGATGAGAAGAGTGGGTACGTAGCGTAGGAGGGCTTGCTTGTCTTGCGGTGCTGACCGGGCGAAGCCCCCTCTTGACTTCAAGCTCGTAACGTATAGCAGTGGGTAGGATTCATGTTATTATCTGTAGAGAGCGGATCTTTTAAGTTTATTCTCTGGCATAAATAAGAAGATATATATATGTATATATACGAAGACATTAAATTATTCTTATCTTCTTCTTATTTATGTGAGGATCTGATCTTCGGGAGGTCTTCGGAGAGAATCCCATCTCTTATCTGTATCCATTCCGGTCTGGATGAAGGTTAACCGAATTCTGACTCCGTAGCATTTGAATCCTATATATATATATATATATATATATATATATATATATATATCACCGTTCCGATACCTTTATTGGAACCAGAACTCTCTGATATTTTGAGTTTTATGATATCTATTATTTTAATCAAAAATCGGTAGTAGATACATCTCACTTTGATATTAATTATTTTTAAAATTTTACTTTTACTTTCGGTTCTTACATATAATAATAATCATCATAGCAATTTATGTATTTTTGTTTATTATAATATTCATTTTGATGTACATATTATTTCAGTTAAAATCGGATAACGAGTAGTATAAATTAAATTGACTGCTTTCCATTTTGATTCGGACAAATCATTTGAACATTCAATTTATATTAATCTGGTACTGTGATTGATAAAAAGTGCTTGCTAATTTTTATCGTAATAATCTAACTGGGGTAACTAAAATCTCTGGATATAATTAAGTTTCCACGTCTGGTAGCAGCAGCCAGCTAGCTGCAACGCAGGATCGATCGATCAGCGGCGCCCACAGAAGCTACGTACGTACCCAGTATCCTATAATCTTCTCTCTCTCTCTACTCAAACAAGTTTTTTCTTACGTGTAACCCATTTTGATGTGTGACGGTAATAACGGACTAAATTAGTTGACTAACTCAACAATAATATCAATTCCTGTCGTAATTTAATTAGAGTAAACATTATAAATTTCCACCTCTAGTAGCAGCAGCCGGCTGCAACACAAGATCAACGGCCCCCCCGGGCTTCCACACTAGCTAGATAGTGTGACTTATATGGAGAGAGAGACGAGAGTGGTTTCTTGGGTTGTGTATAATGATACGTATATGCCACTTTTCCGAAGGGAGAGAGAGAGAGAGAGAGAGAGAGAGAGAGAGAGAGAGAGAGTGGTTCCTTACGTATATGCCCGGCAAGAGAGAGAGAGAGAGAGAGAGAGAGAGAGAGAGAGAGAGAGAGAGTGGTTCCTTACGTATATGCCCGGCAAGAGAGAGAGAGAGAGAGAGAGAGAGAGAGAGAGAGAGAGAGTGGTTCCTTACGTATATATGCCCGGCAAGTCGTTTCTTACATGTACTTGAAGGTGATGTGTGACGTTGCAATGTATTGTGTGTAACGACAGAATTAGTAGCTAGCTATAAGTTTAGATGTTACTCCCCACCCCCATGCATTTTGAATTGAACAACACTAACATATAAATATATAGATGTATATTAAGGGTGGGTGTGGTTTCTTTTAATTAGCACACCACACCACCCAAGCTTTGAATTGATATAGTCATCTCAATCTACTCTTAATTAACAATCAGTCATGCATGAGGGTTAAAGGACTTGCACGACAACCACGGCCGATTGAATTATAATAGCTTTATGTCAGTTTCATCAATTAGGTGAAGGTAGGGATGCCTGTTTCAGCTGTCAGATTTCAAGTGTATGTATATATATACACATACATCCGATGTTAATTGTATAAAAGGGGAGA
Source organism: Cryptocoryne crispatula var. balansae (assembly GCA_036172225.1). Lineage (NCBI taxonomy): Eukaryota > Viridiplantae > Streptophyta > Magnoliopsida > Alismatales > Araceae > Cryptocoryne > Cryptocoryne crispatula. Next base: position 56,893,756 of record CM069918.1, read on the forward strand.
TCAGCTTCTTGGTTTGATTTTACGTTTATATGTATGTATATATACAATTAAGTACGTGGAATGGGGAATATTCAAGCTTGTCTTCGGAGACTTGTACAACAAAGGCTGGTCCTCCGTATAGAATATTAACGGTGATTCTAACAGCTAGCACCCACACACTCCAATATTAATGTTGCTTGCAATGCCTTTTCTTAATTAGTAGCGTGTATGTATGTATATATATATATACACACATATATAGCTCACATTAGATGAATGTACATGTACAGAAAAAGTACACCCACAACGAATTTAATTAGAAGAAGCAATTAATATTCCAACTAGATCACACGGGTGTGTAAGATGCTGAACGCGTGCCTGACCATCATCCCTTCCGGTTTTAATTAGTATTTATGTAAAGAACCCGTTTGGCAACTATATATTGAATATCTCTGTTCTTGTTAATTCTGGAAGTGATAGTGATATACATGAATCATCTACATATATATCAATGGTGAAATTATTAGTGTGGATAAAGCATGATATATGCAATGATTCAAATATTCCCGTGCATCGAATTTGACGTTGACATTCTATGTCTTATGAATGTATATCAATATCAAAATTTATATAGTATCAAAGCCTTTGGTGACATGGACTAGGTCTAATTATATGTATGAATCACGGAGTATTATCATTAGAGGCCGGCCTAACTAGCTCATGTGATATATATATATATATGTGTCCCTACGTATAGCCCACGCACATACTTGTAGGGGTGTTAAACGAGTAAACCAAGCCTAATTAATGATCCATTTGTTTATTTTAGAACTTTGAATGTTTAAACTCTTTTTAATCAAATCAAGTCATTAAATTGCTTACGGTTTGGTCCAGTTGAGCCTCTAAACTGAAATGATGATGGAATCACTTGACTTGAATTATGTTTATATTGTACTTAATTTGTATATTGTTATAAATCTATATAGAATAATGTCAAAGAAAGATACGTAGTTCTTTCATCAAATAAAATATTAAACTTGAGTTCGACCCTTTCAGTTAATTTAATTTATCACATTTAGTAATGTTGTATGCTGAGCTGATGACAAATTGAAGCAAATGATTCATCTTCATTCACTATGTATATAGATGTATTTAGGGTTTAACATAACTGTGAATTGGATCAATCTAGTTTTCAATTTGATTTACTTTTCTGTTCAAATTCAATTTCAGAAAAATCAACCCCAGAACAGACCAAAACCTCGTGAACATGAACACTTCCCCTCCTTGCTTGGAACTCTTATTTGCTTTCCAGCGTACCCTTTTTTTTGTATATGCTTGGAACCCATCTTTAAGAGATATATATATATATATATATCTGCATATACCGCCCTTCGTTTGTCCAACCGTCCAACGAGCCTCTAGAAGTATGATGGCATTTGAAACAAAATAATAACTTTAGTATATGGTGGGCATATTGTACACGTATAAGTCTATTCTATATGTTAATTCTACTCCAATACCCTAATGTTTTATCATGTGAAATGATGAAACTGTGAGATTGATGCTCGGAACATGGAAGCCCCTGGTTCTAGACTGTCTTCTTGCCTAAGTCAAGGGACAAAGCTGTCATGTTCTATCTCTCCGGGGGAAATCTTCTCTACATTCGGTAGGGTAGTTGGTGTGTAGAGAGATAGAGAGAGGCGGGTTATTTAAAAGGAAAGCTTCTTCGCCAAGTTCTCTGCAGCAGAACACCCTCCTCCATCTCCATGCTCTGCCTCCCCGGACGACGCTGGCTTCTCTTCTCCCCCGGAGATTCCGAGAGGCTCTTAGGATCGAAACCCTAACTCGTGCATGCACCATTCTCTGCTCCAAGGCGAGGACTTGGTGCTTCGCCGTCGCCGCTGCAAGCTCTTCAGCTGTTCTTCTGTCCAGCGGGAGCCAAGCACCCGTCTTGGCTCTCTGTAGCACTCGGCAGTAGGGATGGCCTGGAAGAGGCTGTCGTGGAGATCCTTCTTCGCCTGCTACGGCAAGGTCGGGGACAGCCCCTCGACGGGGAGCGCCGCCACGAAGCGCTCCGCCAAGCAGGGGTCTTTCAAGCGGCGTCCCTCCTTCTCCGACCCGGCCTTCTCCCCGGAGGACCTCTCCGTGTCGCTCGCGGGCTCCAACCTCTACTCCTTCGCGCTGGCGGAGCTGCGCGCCGTGACCCAGAACTTCTCCGTGAGCCACTTCATCGGGGAAGGCGGCTTTGGCCCCGTCTACAAGGGCTACGTCGACGAGAAGCTCCGCCCGGGGCTGAGGGCGCAGACGGTGGCCGTCAAGCTGCTGGACCAGGAGGGTCAGCAGGGGCACAGGGAATGGCTGGTGAGTACATGGCAAGCGGCGAACTTCGATCGTTCTGGTTCCGGTCGACGTTCTTCTCCTCCGTCGTGAATCGTGATCTTAGGTAAACACTTCGCAGGCGGAAGTGATGTTTCTAGGGCAACTGAGGCATACGCACCTGGTGAAGCTGATTGGATATTGCTGCGAGGATGAGCACCGCCTGCTGGTGTACGAATTCATGGCGAGAGGCAGCTTGGAGAACCATCTTTTCAGGGGTAAGCTCTCCGCGACTCGATTTCTCCGAGATCTGGTTGAGAAATTTGAACATTCTTATGATGGGGTGTTCTTGCATGTCGCACATCGATGGCTCCTGCAGGATACTTCGCCTCTCTGCCGTGGAAGACCAGGATGAAAATCGCTCTTGGGGCGGCCAAGGGCCTCGCCTTCCTCCACGAGGCGGAGAGACCCGTCATCTACAGGGATTTCAAGGCGTCCAACATCCTACTTGATTCGGTAAAACCCCGCGCCTTCTCTGCTTGCTCTGTTCACCGGCAAACATTTAAACTCAAGCTGATCACCGGCTGTTCGCCTTCAACCATCTAATTCCTCATCCATTATCCATCGCGGATCGATCTTTTCCGATGATGGAGTGAACTGAGATTTTGACCCCCTGTTCATGATGTGCTCTCAGGATTTCAAGGCCAAGCTTTCAGATTTCGGGCTCGCCAAGGACGGCCCGCAGGGGGAAGAGACCCATGTCTCTACCCGGGTGATGGGCACGCAGGGTTACGCCGCGCCGGAGTACATCATGACGGGTAAAACTCGATAACCGGCGATGCAATTTCTTGAAGATCGTCGACCGTTGCAGTCTAACATGGAAGGGCTTCCGATCCTTCAGGCCATCTCACCGCCAAGAGCGACGTCTACAGCTTCGGGGTGGTCCTGCTGGAGCTGCTATCGGGGCGGCGCTCGGTGGACAAGTCCCGATCGGGCAGGGAGCAGAATCTCGTCGAATGGGCACGGCCGTGGCTCAACGACCCGAAGAAGCTCAATCGGGTGATCGACCCCAGCCTCGACGGCCAGTACTCCGTCAAGGGCGCCCAGAAGGCGGCGGCTCTGGCTTACCAGTGCCTGAGCAACGCGCCCAAGAACCGGCCGCTGATGAAGGCCATCGTGGAGGCGCTGGAGCCCCTGTTGCTGTTGGACGACATTCCCACGGGCACCTTCGTGTACACGGTGGTGGCGGCGGCGGAGGACGGCAAGGACGGGGGTGCCACGAAGGCCCGGACCAAGGAGAACGAAGGGAGTGTTGAGAAGGGGGAAGCCAGAGAGAAGGCCTATGGCGATGGCCGCAAGCAGCGCCGGCAGCGCCAGTGCCGTCGTCAGGGGAATAGGACAGGAGCCCGGACACCGAAGGCCGCTTGCTACACGGACACAGCCCTCTACCGGAACTCTCCAAGGCACAGCCGCGGGAGGGGTGCTTGACGAGCCTTCCGGCGCGCAGAGCGCCGCCTGTACAGACAAGGTATTCCGGTGATCGATGGGCGATGGAACCAAGAACGCCCTTCTTACCGTATATTGTCTAAGTTATGTATACATATACATATATATATATACACACAAGCTGTTTAATCTGAGTGCAAACTGTAAACAAACAGGATGTCAAAGCTTCTCTTATCTGTTTGATAAATTGTCAACGATGAGAAGTTCAGTATTAACCTCCCTGCATCTCTCTCTCTCTCTCTCTCTTTATCTATCTATCTATCTATATATAAATGTACGTTTATATGTTTCTCTTGCTGTCTGAACTTTTATGTTGTACAAGTTATATGAGAAATGTCCTCTTGGGAAGCAAACAGAGATTGATGTCCGCCGGGACCTGTCATGTACTGTGGGTTAATCCACAGTGGAATATTATTGGGTGGTTAAATCGGATAAACTTAATTTGGATAGGTATTAGAAGTTCTAGTAAGGAGTTTTTCTGCATTGTTCTTCCTAGAAAATAATGCTATCATGCTATTGCGCCCAACTTAAATAGATGGATTAAGCAAATTCACTTTGACACCTGAGTCAGTACACTAATGGTCAATGAAGACAAAGGTTAATAATAACAATGAAATTTATTGATTGACCTAACATTTATGTTAATTAGTAACTTTTTAAAGAAAATCAATTATCTTAGGACCACTCCAAACAAAGTACATTTAATTTTGGACGTCTCTTTGATTCAAACTTCTTAAAACAATTAATTAATTAATTAGTAATAGTCTATTGATTTAATCTCTCAAAATATTCTCATACTGATATGGTAAACGTAAATTGAGCTAAATCCAACCGTATAACTCCAACCCACTTCTTTTTAACTCCAGCCTCTAGTAAAGCCAGAGCACCGAACACAAGAAGATAGAAGACAGATACTGAACTTTTGAAACCTCAAGCCCCACATCCCATCCCTCACCAACTTGCACTACCAGTTTACCACCACCCCCCCGAATTGTTGTCATCTTTTCTTGTGTAACCTCCACCACCATCTCTTTGGATTTCAATTTCTAGTATGTATCTAGAAAGTTTCAGAACTTACCCTGGTAGGTAAATCCTTCCAGTACCAAGTGTTCCTCTAGAAATCAACCTGCCATCAACATGGTAACTAAAGACACGATGTCTGCTTTCCAGCTGCACCAACGTAAGGCAAGACCAAAAGGCAGCTGCCGTATATATCCTAAGGGAGGTAATTGGTTGTACGTCCGCTATCAGACCTCCACAAAGTGGCACCGGACAGCAACCAGTCCGGGTGCTTAGAGCAAAGCTTGAACCTTTGATGCCAAAAGGTCCGTGGACGATGGAACATCAGTTGGCAACTCGGTGAAGAAAGGCCAGCTCTGATCTAGAAGACAGTCCAAGCTTATGCAACCTGCAGCAGATGCTCTCACTGTTTGAAGTAGTGATGAGCACGGCAGAACACCCATATTCATATGGGTGGCTTACATGACGTATACAGTCCAGAAGACTTCAAGTTTTTTGCACCACACACCCTATCAAGCACTCGAAAACAAACATGGAGTTAAAGCATTTGACGATGGCCTTCCTCTTTTTTTCTTTTTTTTTGTGGAACTTGGGGGGTTTATTTCACGGTCTAATGCTCACCTAAAATTAGAGTGTGGATCTTCTCAATCGTAGGACCAAGGGATGGCACTGGACCGGCCCAGCAGCGGCGAGGGCTAATGCACAGGTTTGGCACCCAAACCATGCCATCCATTTGACCGTGAAGTTAGTTAAAATAGGCAAAGGGACAATAACTTTTATGGCACAACTTAAATGAAATCACTTCTACTCATTTAAAATATATTTTAACTTAATTCATCATAAATATTATAAAATGATCTTAAATAATTAAGTTTATTAAATTTAATAATAATATATTTATTAAATAAAAATTTTTAACAATTTTGTGTGAGCTGGGCCAACCTGATATATTTCGAATGAGTCTTGATGGGGTCAACTTTGGGCCGGGCTGAGCTGCACCAATGACAGTACTCCTAATAAGACCCATCCAAGGAGACCCCCACACACTCATCGAAAGCTAATTTCTTGCTGTTTTTCTAGTGCTTCCTTATGTCATGCACGGAGTACGACTTGGGCAACCCTCCCCCTCCAGTCTAGGAGTTGGTACATCATCTACACCCTCCATATATAGGATGATATCATGAAAGGAAACCCCAGCAGCCCACAGATTGATATATATATATACTAACTACTGTGGAGGAAGCATATGCACATCTATCTACGTTATGATCAGGATGTTATATCCTTCAGTTTCGGCACTGCCGGTTTTCCCTCAACTTGATTTTAGTGGGATCAGATGAACTTTTCTTATGCATTCGTCAAGTTTAAACACAACTCCTATGTTTCTATACATAAAAGTCAGCTAAATGGTAGTTTTCTATCCGAACGCAGCCTTCGTCGTCCAAGCTTGAATACCCAAATATACATACGTACGTATGTATATACATATAGACGTAGGTTAACAAATATATGTATAGTATGGCGGGGCATCCCTTATTATAATTTTATGTATGTGGAGATCATCTTTGTGGCTCCTGGTATGGTAGGGCCACAGCACAGCTAAGAACAAGCTGAGATGGAAGGTTTCAGACCATAGATATGGTCAAGGCCGGTCGTACGTACTTTGGTCAACTGTTTCGGCTGATGCCTTAAAAAATCTTAGAAATAATATTATCAAAGATTTTGTGAATGGACCCCCGACAAACATTGATTTGCAAATCTAGCCCGTGCTCCTCGAGTCTAATTAGCTTAACAACTTTAATATACGTCATATATTAGAAGGATTCTGCAGATCGTCTACGGTTAGGGTTCAAAAGTTTATGACTACATCGTATTAATTATTTTTATCACATGTCCTTAGACTTATCTTCATGCATGTATCGAAGTCTTTGGACCATAAGCAGCTGATTTATTCATGATATCATAGAGAGAGAGAGAGAGAATTTGTCATTTCTTTTAACTCTAACCCGCTTGGCTTGACTAAAATCTTTAATTGTTAAAAGTACGGTTTAAAATTTAACTACTTGAGAATTTGGGACATACATACTAGTATAAATATATATAAATACATATACATTTATATATGAATGATGAGTTCGAATCATATAGACGTCCTGATGAAAGAACTCACTCAATTTCTAATAGGAGACAATTACAACTCTCAACCACTTAAGTGACAATTCAGGGGTGAACTAACATGAACTGTTACTGAACCATAATTCATAGCAGGTTAAACTGTGATTCATAATAGTTCAAGCCCTGTTTTGTAATGGATCAGATCGATTCGTAACGAGTTACATTATAGTTCATAATGAATTAAACCGTTGCGAATCCGGCATAAACTGCTATGAAGTGCAGTGTGATCTGATATGAACCAAACTGAACCATTATGAACCATAGTATAACTTGTTATGAACCACAGTGTAATCCGTTACGAAATTGGTTCAATAACAGTTCACCCCTGAACTACCACCTAATTGGTTGGAGGTTGTGGGTGTCTTTCTTTTGGAAACTGAGGAAGTTTCCTTCTCCGGATATCTGAAGCGATCCAAACTCATGAATGATGCATCATTCATGTGTATATAATTAGAACATGTGCGCTTCTTGGGCATATAATAAATAAAAAGTCCTTGTTTTCTTAAAAGGGGGGGCGGGCCTGGAGGGGGATGCCAGCTCTCACTTGACTGCTTAATTATTTGTTAAATGAGAGCCAAAACCCCATTGGATATGTAGAGATGATGCGTGTGATTGCATACTCATACGTGAGACTAGGTAGCTTCTTCTTCCGAAATAAATCAAAGAGTAAGCCGGCTAGCTACTTGCTTAGCTAATAATTACCAAGCGACGAGATGGATTTAGATGTTTGATTAACAACCCTCGGTGGGAGTTGCAGTACAGTTACGTACGTATACACATCGGACAAACATATATATATGTTGTGCATACATATATATATATTTATATATACATGTAGCCGCCCCCAACTAAAGCTGTGATCATAATACATACTATAATCTCACACTAAAAGGTCTGCCATCGTTTTAGCAGCCGGCAACGCATTAAAATTAAGAAAATTAGGGGGTTGCCATCCACCCATCGAAGAGGACGACATCAAGAAGTAGTGCCAATTAGCTAGGGAGAGATGGTCTGTGTCCACTACTACGTACATTTGAACTTATCATGCGGGCATGAACGCTGGATGATGATGATGAGATGCCATCTCTCTCTCTCTCTATCCCCTCCATTTGCAGACGTGTGATGCCTGATCTCCGCGTGGCTTGCCTTAACAGATAGCTAGGATCAATATTGAGGGGTGGCCCTTGTTAAAAGAGCATAGTACATGGACGACAGCTGCGGTTGGTTGTATGTATCATCAAACCAGCAGCATATATACTAAGCAAAACAGATTGTGTACTAATTAGTCGTCGTTTGCTCGTAGTAAAGACTATTTTTATGTGCGCGTGCGGTCACATACATGTAAACACATAACAGCTTTAAGGAAGAGAAATTCGTATAGGTGACGGTGGTTAAGTGTCTGTATTTCTTTATCAAGCAAACTAATCTTGTGCCGTCACTACAAGAAATAAAGTTATTAGGGACGGTTTAATGGCTACGGCTTTACTAAGCCGTCTCTATAAGAGTTAATTACGACGGCTTAACCCGTCCCTATTAAAGCCGTCGACAAATACAAAAATATAAGCGACGGCTCTATGAGACCGTCGTAATATCGCTTATTAGAGACGGCCTAAGCCGTCGCCAAACCAGAAAATGCACCCGGAACACCCATCGGTCCGGGTTAATGGCGACGGCTACCGATAGCCGTCGCCAACTTAGTTAATAGCGACGGCTCGAAGCCGGTCGCAATTTTCGCCCGTTCAACGGTCGACTAATTTTGCGGCGGCTTCACGGCCGTCGCCAACCAGGGGTTTACAAAACCCCGTCGGCACCTTCCCTCTTCCCCCCCCCCCGCATGCTCTCGACGCGCTGCCGCCGCCGCCGCCGCCGCGCTGCCTCCTTGCGCCGCCGCGGCCTACGCACTCCCTTGCGCCGGCGCCGGCGCCCGTTGCGCCGCCGCCGCCGGCGCCCTCCCCTCGCTACATCCATCCGGGCATTATCCTCCAAGGTATATTTTAAGCGAAATTATTTTATTCATTAGTTTCTATTTGAATTTTATTTAAAGTCTTATGAAAAGTGGATGTTTATTGATAAATCTTTCATTTCATATCGGCTAGGGTTAGTTGTGTGGTCAATCATCTAGCACTCGTGTGTTTTGAGACCATGTAATTTTTTTAGGAAATCATGATATATGCCAAATTCAGTAGAAAGCATTTTAGTGTAATAAATTGTTTAGAAAAATAGCTGTATTATAGTGTATTAAGTCTTTTATAATTAGATTATGCTGATTTCTTTAAATTATACGTCGACATGAATCAAAAAGATCACTCGTATAGCTAAACGATCCGGCTTCTTCGGCTCGGTGTGAACCCACTGTTTCGATTTCATCGATTCGGAAGGCTCACAAATCGAATGTGAAAACCGAACCGGCTTGGATCGAATTGTTTAAAACATTACATTATTATTAAGAAAAATAATATGTATATAGTTTGATTCGGTTTGATGAGTTATCTATTTGGTTTTTGAACCAAATCGAACCGATAACTTTTTATCGATTTAGTTCGGTTAGGCACCTCCCCAAACCGAACCGAACAATTAAACTAGTTGACCCAATTTGTCGAAATTTGACCCCTTTATTTACATATTATGTTACATTTAAATATATATATATTACATCAATTATAAATATATATTATTATAAATACATATTATGTTACATATTATTACGTAGTTGGATTTTTCTTTAACAAGAGTAGAAGATAAAAAATTTATAAGAATTTTTTAATGAAACTCAATGTCATTAATATGTTTATCTTGGAGCATAACACCCCACCCCCAGGCCGGTTTGCCCGATCGAAGCCGGATTCCGGCTTGGATCGGGCAAACCGGCCGGTTAGCTTGGAAAAATTGCATAACACCCCACCACGAGGCCGGTTTGCCCGATCGAAGCCGGAATCCGGCTTGGATTGGGCAAACCGGCCGGTTAGCTTGGAAAAATTGCATAACACCCCACCACGAGGCCGGTTTGCCCGATCGAAGCCGGATTCCGGCTTGGATCGGGCAAACCGGCTTGATGCTTGGCAAAATTGCATAACACCCCACCACGAGGCCGGTTTGCCCGATCGAAGCCGGATTCCGGCTTGGATCGGGGAAACCGCCCGGATAGCTTGGAAAAATGCATAACACCCCACCCCGAGGCCGGTTTGCCCGATCGAAGCCGGATTCCGGCTTGGATCGGGCAAACCGGCCGGTTAGCTTGGAAAAATGCATAACACCCCACCCCGAAGCCGGATTGCCCGATCGAAGCCGGATTCCGGCTTGGATCGGGCAAACCGGCCAGTTAGCTTGGAAAAATGCATAACACCCCACCCCGAGGCCGGTTTGCCCGATCGGCGGATTCCGGCTGGATCGGGCAAACCGGCCGGTTAGCTTGGAAAATGCATAACACCCCACCCGAGGCCGGATTACCCGATCGAAGCGGATTCCGGCTTGATCGGGCAAACCGGCCATTAGCTTGGAAAAATGCATAACACCCCACCCCGAGGCAGTTTGCCCGATCGAGCCGAAATCCGGCTTGGATTGGGCAAACCGCCGGTTAGCTTGGAAAAATTGCGCATAACACCCCACCGAGGCGGTTTGCCCGATCGAGCGGAATCCGGCTTGATCGGCAAACCCGGCGGTCAGCTGGAAAAATTGCATAACACCCCACCCCGAGCGGTTTGCCCGATCAGCGGATTCGACGGGATCGGGCAAACCGGCCGGCACTGAAAAATGCATAACACCCCACCCCAGGCCGGATTGCCCGATCGAAGCCGGATTAAACTGGTCAGCAAACTGGCCGTGCTAGCTTGGAAAAATGCATAACACCCCACCCTGTTGCCGATCAAGCGGATTCCGGCTTGGATCGAACAAACTGCGTTTGTAGCTGGAAAAATGCATAACACCCCACCCGGATTACCGGAGCGGATTAAACGGGATCGGGCAAACTGCCGTTAGCTGGAAAAATGCATAACACCCCACCAGGCGGTTTACCCGGTCGGCCGGATTCCGGCTGGATCGGGCAAGCCACTGGCCGGTGCTGGAAAAATTGCATAACACCCCACCACGAGGGCGGTTGCCGGATCAGCCGGAATCCAGTTTCGGGATTGAGGCAAACCGGCGTTAACTGGAAAAATTGCATAACACCCCACCACGAGAGGCGGTTTTGACGGAAGCGGAATCCGGCCAACGCAAACCGGCGGTGCTTGGAAAAATTGCATAACACCCCATTTCGAGAGGGTTGCCCGATCAGGGGCCGGATTCCGGCTTGGATCGGGCAAACCGGCCGGTTAGCTTGGAAAAATGCATAACACCCCACCCCGAGGCCGGTTTCCCCGATCGAAGCCGGATTCCGGCTTGGATCGGGCAAACCGGCCGGTTAGCTTGGAAAAATTGCATAACACCCCACCACGAGGCCGGTTTGCCCGATCGAAGCCAGAAAATGCACCCCGGCGGGCGTTGACGGGGCCAAAAATGGGTTTTAGCGACGGCTACCTAAGCCGTCGCTATTATTAACTTTAAGCGACGACTGTGTATGTAATGGCGACGGCTCTAAGCCGTCGCAAAACCAGAAAATGCACCCCCACGTGTGTTGCCGGGGCTGAAAATTGGGTATTAGCGACGGCTCTAAGTCGTCGCAAAACCAGAAAATGCACTTACCCGGGTGTTGCCGGGACGAAAATTGGGTATTAGCGACGGCGAGAAGCCGTCGCTAATGGCTATTACGGGTTTAAATTTATTTGCGACGGCTTAGTTCCGTCGCTAAAAACTTTATGAGGGACGGTTTCAGCCGTCTCTAATAACTTAATTGCGACGACGTTAATCGTCGCAAATAATACTAAAAGCGACGGCTTATCATTAGCCGTCGCCATTAAAATTGGCGACGGGCTTATTTGCGACAGGATTGCGACGGCGGAACAGCCGTCGCTATTACCTTATGGCGACGGCTTTTGTATTTGTGGCGACGGCGGTCAACCGTCGCTAGTGACCTTATTTCCTGTAGTGTGTGACCTTCTCACATGGAGAGAAAATACGTATCCGAGAAGATCCTGGGAGGAGAAATCTAATCACTATTCAGTGGGAAGTTGCAACGACTGTAGATTTTCTTCGAGAAAGCTGTATATGTGTGTGTGTGTACTTTTGTATGTATATCTGTACGTAGATTCACCCAACATGACACTATAAGTACCCTTGTTGCTTTCCGATAGGAAACCTAAAGCTGAATGTGGTGCCTACACACTAACATATTTCCATCTTGCTTTCAAGCACCAATTAATTTTCTACGCAAACATACATATATGTTCTGTACTTGATCCACAAACTTGAATCAGTATCCATATGCTTTATGTTATTTAGAAATGTCTACACATATACTGGAGTTGGCTTGCACAGATTTTGATAGCTATATCTCACCAAAATGTGATACCCCACTTACTCCCTTCATCTGATAGACTTAATTAATTATAAATTATATAATTATGTTTGCTGTTGTTAACCCCTTATCCTCTATTTTTTCTTCTTCTTATAGACGGTATATAGATCAACGCAGTGTTCACCCACATAGATGTAGATGTCAAAACTCGTACATTTTGGAGTGGATTTATATTCTTATAATTTTTTACATTCCTATCTTAATTCGTTTTCTTAATGTCCTTGTAGAGTTGGAAGAGAGTCGACATAAATTACATGGCCCTGTTGTGACGACCATGTGACTTTAGTAGGTTAGGATTGTTTTCTTATAATTTACCATTATTTAATCACGACATAAATAAAATTGTGTATGAAAAGTTAATGTGTAATTATATGACATGGATAAGTAAAATTATTGTTTTCGAACATCCCATCTGGCGAGCAACGCGGATCATCTTAACAGAAACAAATTGATATTAGAGTAGAAGACGCTTTAATAGTTTAAGATTGTTTTAGTACATCTTCTATTTGTAATATATGTGGTAAGAGTGGTGTGAGATGAATACTCTTCAACTGTTTCTCTGTTGTAACTACTTGCTTCTTGGAGGCCTGAATCCCAGTTCAATTCGGTGCTCTTTCATTTTTTGTGTTTTCCCCTTCGCAGGTGATCCTTTTACTTTTGCTCAGCCTTCTTTTGTCCCTACATCTTTTTTTTAATGAAAATGTGGTGCCAACCCTACCAACCGCCTTCAATAGAGAACCAAGAATTCCTTGCATCAAAGTTACAAACATTTTTTTGTTAAAATGGTACTTATATGTGTCTAACTGTAAACTCACAAATAAGTACTTTCTGTGTATGTTGGTAAAGGTAAAACAACATTTGATACATATGTATATAGAGAGACTATTTACCGACCAATTTAAAGATATCTAAAATACATTCATATCTAATGATGCTCAAAGAATGTGACGACAAAAGCTATCACGGTATCACCTGTACAGATTTTTTTCGTTTGCCCATTTGACCTATTAATTGATTAATCAGAAATTAAGTGTCATTGACTTGTGTGGAGCATATATTAAAACTGCAATGAAAGTATCAGTCATTTGCTTCGCAGAGGTGTTGGATGGAATTGAGAGCAGCATACTTCTGTTGAAGAGCTCTTACAATGTTGGCAAAGGAACAGTTCATGGATTGGGGACACGCCTGAGCAGGCAGTGTGACAATCCTTCGATCTGTCCTTGGAAGGAAAGTAACAGAGTATTCAACAACATATCTACAGCTGAAAGACATCCTTTGTAGACCTACGCATTTCATGATGCAATGGCCTTCCCCTCTTTTTCGTTATTTTGTTAGGGATATAGTGGTGCTGTCCAAGATCTACAACTCAAGGCACTGCTTTACCAGAGGTTGAATTTCGTTCTATTTGCTCCCCTCTTTTCTACCTTTCAATTTTGTCGTTCATATCATCAGCTAGGTATTAATGTAATGTCATAATATGTCTTTTCTGGTGGTTTATTGAATTACCGCTCCCGTTCTGAGGCTATCTTCCTTGCAAAAAATGAGCATGTCATTGCTTGCATGCAACGGAAATCTGTAATTCAGCTGAAATCATTCATGTCAATCTGGATACAACCCAATTGAGCATAGAAGAAATAAAAGAATATTATCTACGAGAAGATCGTTAGATAGATGCCAGTTGAAAAGCTTTTATCGTGAACATATTAAGATAAAGATGAATCATGTTTACAGTCTTACAAGAACTAAATGCAAATGGAAAAATTATACAGAACACTCAAATTATATCCATTTCTTAGCCAATCCAAAGACCCAAAAGAAGAACCTGCCCTGAAGCAGAATTTCATTGTGTAAGATCTCAGGATTACCAACTAAAATCCGTGAAACATAAAACTCAGGTTATATATAACCAGATAAATTGCTCTTATACACAGTGAGCTAACCAAGCACAGAGATCTCGAGAACGGGGAAGTGCACATTGAAGATTAATAGGCAAGTCCATCTTTTTATCTTCAATAGATTGTTCTGTTAATCCAAAAGAAAAGATTCGGTTAATGTGAAAAAGCCAACCACGTGGAGGCTGCACAAACAAACTGGAACAAAGGGATACCTAGTCAAAACAATGGAGAACTATTGTTACTATGTTACAGTTGTTTTAACCAAGGAAGGAATAGTCGGGGGTCGGCCCCGGGTCAGTCGGCCCCAAAACCGACCCGGGTCGGTTGGGGTCGCGACCCGGGTCGGGTCGGGGTCGGGGTCGGGAAAAAATATAATAAAAAATTCAATTTAAAATAATAACCGGGTCGGGGGGTCGGGGCTGGGTCGGGGTCGGTCGGCCCAAAAAGCGACTGGGTCGGGCGACCCGGCCGACCGGGTCGCCGACCCGGCGAACCATGGTTTTAACTCCCAAGGAGAGGTAAAAGTAAGCACCAACCTTAATAGATTCGGTCATTTTAAGAAGCCAATGTATATGTATATAATATTCACACGCTTAAGAAATGCAAAACTCAAAGTTATTTTGGTCGTGTATTATTCTTAAACTTGGAAATGCAACTATAAAACATTAATTAATAAAAGCGACTACATAAGACATGCTCGCAAACACTGGGACAGAGAGATAGACAAAGCATATTGGCAGATGGAAGATTTTCAAAGCCAACTGTCATGAATGAGCAAAATGAAGCATCAATGGAAATTTCAGCATGCCGTGGGAAAGTTCTATTGTACTCAAACCTACTTCACTATGAGAAAACTAAGATCAAAATCTGGCATAAGATTTTCCGTAACATCCCGTGTGAGAATATGTAAAGAGGTAAATCAATAGACTACCAACAACTCAGCTAATTATTTTTCGGAGGTTTAGTTGAGAAGAACTCTGAAAATAGTATACTTGGTTAGTTGGTTGGAAGTAGTTCAAGGATGCATGACGTCAAGGAAAGCTTTGCCTACATTGGTATTGGATGGTGATTTGCAGGTCTGTATTAGCTTTGAGGAGGCAATCAAGTCTCTAAGCAAGGGAGATAATAAAATAACATATGAAACTATATTAACAAATTAAATCAATAGACTACCAACAGCTCCAAATACTTTTGGAGGTTAAGTTGAAAATACTTCAAAGCTAAACAAGCTTGGTTGAAAGTAACCCCAAGATAAGTGACATTTTTTAAAAGACTAACCGTCAATATGATTGTTGGACCAATCAACTAAAATAATCATATCTATGATATCAAAGCTCTAACCAAACTAAAATATATATATTGCATGTGTATATGAGCATTGACTAGGACGTCAAACTTTTAAGGGGGTAGATTGTAACATTTTATGCAAAAAAATGTTGTGATTAAATGAGTGGACTGCCAACAAGTCCAGCTAGCCATTTTGAAGGTCAAGTTAAAACGAATTCCAAAATTAAGTATTTACTTGTGAGTAGACCCATGATGGATGACCTTTTTGGGAAAGCTACCAATTACCTTCATGTTGGTCTCGTTGGCTAACTTAATCATTATGTCTGGTTTCAAAGTTACGACCCACCTGGAAGACTTTACTTCTATTGTGATTTGTGTGTGATGACCTCGACAAGGCAAGTACATCAAGTTTTTAAGACGGTAGATTATAACATCTCGTGTAAGAATATGTTAAGAACATAAATTAATGTATTAATTACTTTGATTAACCATTTCAGATGTTGAGTTGAAAAGAACTCTAAAGTTAAATATGTTTGGTTGGGAATAGTCTCAAGATGGAGTGACCTTAAGAAGATTACCAATTAACATGGTTGTTGGGCCAATCAACTAACTTATTTGTTGCGTTTTGTTTCCCATATAATTGCATTTGGAAGAGATCAAGAAACCAAAAATAACCCTTATATATAGAAGCT
The DNA here is from genome assembly GCA_036172225.1 of Cryptocoryne crispatula var. balansae. Taxonomy (NCBI): domain Eukaryota; kingdom Viridiplantae; phylum Streptophyta; class Magnoliopsida; order Alismatales; family Araceae; genus Cryptocoryne; species Cryptocoryne crispatula. Next base: position 56,910,075 of record CM069918.1, read on the forward strand.
TAGAGTTACAGCATCCCCAACAAGCCTGAACTAGTACTGCTGCTCAAGTATATCATCAGAAATTTGAGCCACTCAACACGTTATGTAGCCGTCCATTGCTTCAAATTGAAAACTGGGCATCCAACAAGTGGACTATCAACTAAACTACTTTTCATCATTGCATGGCTTATTTACCTGCAATCCCCTTTCTAAACCCCACTGATTTCGGCATTGTACGTGAGTTTGATAAAAAGGGAAAACTCAAGCAATGATGAAGAAGACAGGTTGAGCAAAGGCTAATTACTTCTATAAACTTATGAAAGGAACAGAAGTAGTGCCATCTACTGGTGCTGACATAGAACCATGAAAGATGAAGCAACAAAATCATAGAAGAGCCTTAGCTAGACAACAGTCAAAGATGGTCAAATTGAAAATAATACATGAAATCAGAAGCGATTAACTCAACTAAAGTCTTAATCCCAAATTATTTAGGATCGGTCATATGGATTCTCTTTCTCCACTCATGTCAATTTTGAGTTATTTTTTCAAAAATATTTAAATCATTCAAATCGAATGGAGTTATTCTTCTCCAAGTTAACATAGGTCTACCACATTTTTTGTTTGTTTGTATTATGTTAATATTTTTTACCTTTCCATCTCGAGCTTCCCTAGATCTACATTTAACATGTCCAAACCATTTCAATCACTCTTCTTTCAATTTGTCTACAATTGTTGCTACTCCCACATTTCTCTAATTTATCTACTCAATTTGTCCATCACTTGCCATGACCATGGTTCGCCGGGTCGGCGACCCGGTCGGCCGGGTCGCCCGACCCGGTCGCTTTTTGGGCCGACCGACCCCGACCCGGCCCCGACCCCCCGACCCGGTTATTATTTTAAATTGAATTTTTTATTATATTTTTTCCCGACCCCGACCCGACTCCGACCCGACCCGGGTCGCGACCCCAACCGACCCGGGTCGGTTTTGGGGCCGACCGACCCGGGGCCGACCCCCGACTATTCCTTCCTTGGCCATGACCATTACCAAACCCAAATAAGAAAGAAGGAGAGCTACAGTAGGTGACATCAACGTAAAAAGTATCATGAGATCTCATGATATGGAATCAATGATGAACCATAAGTAACATGTCAAAAAAGAGATCCTTTGACCATATAAACCACTGAAATTCATTAAAGAACAGGGGTAAAAAATAATCCTTTATTACTCAGGTCCCTTTTAAATCGGTGGGCAAAACCTGTGACTATCGCCACACAGAATTAATTTTATTTCTTCCTAACGTTAGTCATAACATAAGAAACATATCACCGGAGAGAGAGAGAGAGAGATAATGATCAGTTGAAGATTGGCAGCGAGTCAAGAGATTATTAAAACCAAGTTACCAACTAATGGAAAAGTGGAATTTCATAGACAGAAAGCAGCGTTTGAACTATAACAAGACAAGGAGAGGATAGGGAATGGTTTCGCTGTTTACATGGTAATGGCGCTAGGCTGAACTTGACTTTGTGTCACTAAAACGATAATTTGGCAAGTAGACACTATCACTTCTTAGTTTGGTAAATTTCCCATTAAAACAGTAAGAAGCTAACTTCTGTTCATAAAAGATGTATCAAGGTAACTGTTATTCGCCAAAGGAATCCGTCAACACGAAGAGCAAGTACTTCATAATTCTAGCAAAAAATTTCACCCAACGTTTGTCCCGTATACGAAGAAATCAAACAAATTTCAAATAAAGGATTGAAATTTACCGGAGAACCGCAAATCAGCTCAGATCTGATGGATCGGACTAAGCGCATGCGCAGGGATTCTCGACGGCGAGGACGTCCTCCTCGCCGCCGCTCCTGAAGGCTAGGTACCCTGCAGCAAGGCCTACAACGACGGCGATGAAGACCCCGTAATTGAAGGACATAACGACGAGCATGAGCAGGTAGCCGATGGCGGAGTTAATGCCGAAGAAGGTGGCCACGGCGACCCTGGCAGCCGTGGCGCGGTGGCGACCGGAGAAGGCGAGGAGGGGGGCCTCGGCGGTGGGGCGGGAGGGCCTGTGGAGGGTGAGGGCCTTGAAGCGGAGGCGGCGGTCCTCGAGGAACTGGTAGAAGACGGCAAGGAGGAAGAGGGCGAAAAGGGAGAGGACATAGCCGGTCCAGGTGGTGGTGCGCCAGGAATCGAAGAGGATCGTCACTCTCCTACCCCAGTAGAATGTCATGTGCATCATCCTTTCCGAAGCGGGAAGACGGCAGACGGCGGAGAGCTACGGAGGAATGGCGGAGGAGGAGGAGGAGGAAGAGGAGGGAGAGGGTGGTCGTCCGGAAGAGGAAGCTGAGGAAGCAACGCTCTTCGGAGAACGAGGTAGCAGGAAAATAACCTCCTTGGATCTCTTAGTTACGAAAATGCCATTATTATAAATATGTTTTTAAGCACAAAAGGATAACGGATTATCCGTTAACCCGTCACTAGCGCTTTTGGCATTTTTACCTGTATACTCTTTGAAATTGATCGATTTGCCCTTGCAGCGGGGTGTTTGATTGTGGTGCATTTTTTTTTTGTATTCTTTCATTATAATACCACGTCAGAAAAAAGTATTTACTTGGGGAAAGACCAGGTAAAACCCAAAAGGATTGAGAAAACACAAGATAAAAGAACATTGAATTTTTTTCTTCTTGTATTCATCGAAAAGGAATTTACCTGTGAATATATTTTAATCACGATTATCGAATACCTTTTTCAAATTAAAAAGCTTTGGTTAGTTCTCGTGATACAACCAAACACCCTCTTATATTGAGAAGTTCTGTGATTATTTTTCGAGAGTATACATGCAAGCTCGTTATCTCGGAGGGTACGAACACAAGACTCGATCAATAGGCTGGTTTCCTTGCCACCAGCAACATTCCTGGAAGAAATTAATCCATTTGCTTATGCTCTAATTGTCATTAACATAATAATAAACTAGTCACAGAATGTATTGTACTGGGAATATTCAACATCCTTTTCTTGCGATTATTCATCCAAATATATCATACCAAGCGCCCAAACCTAAAGCAGAGAATGCATGCGACTGGATCACTCTAAAATTTTTCTCGTGATTAAAGCCCGTGTTTTCGAAATATCCGCTCGAGAACATTATTTGAAAACTAAATATCTCGTGCATTTTTTGTGCGATTCGTGCAAAATATTACCTTTTAAGGATAGTCTTCCCTCTCATGAAAACAGCGGTATCTCGCCGTTTGGCAAACTATGACGAAGATTAAACTACGGCCGAGCTAAAAAAAATTTTGGATAATGTAAAAAGAAAAAGAATTCAAATATTTACCCCATTGCTTAACAGCGAGAATACCGTACGTACGTTGCTTCAACGAAATCTCCATCCGCGTCCTCCCCTGCAAGTGCTTTCCTCGATGAGAAGCATTTTTATATATAATTAGAAGACACAAGTTAAATGAGTAACTTGATAAAATAATTATGACATGGACATTATTATGGGCATGTCAATTGGCCGCAATGCATTTTTTGCAGCACAAGCATGCGACTACACTCCATGCTAGTAGACACATGTTATCAAAGATGGTAAGGAGATAGATGAATATATATATATATATATTATATTTACACACACAGAGAGAGAGAGAGAGAAAGATAATCGTTTAAGAGTTAAGACTAATCCAAACAATGAGAGATTGATGCAAAATAAAACAAATACACCGTTTTCGAAAAAAATGATACTGTGAACAAAACCTCAAAAATATCACGGGAGGGGCATCCTAAATGGAGGTTTTTTTTTTGGTAATTGGCAACAGAGAATGAATCTCCAAGCTTTCATCTTCAACATCAGCAACAGATGAATAATGCACATTTAGAAGAAGAAGACATTACCTGTGAGATGCAGATATTATTTAGGCAATAACTTTGCTCAAGCATTTAAAGCTAGTCCAGCCCAAAGCTATACCAAGATCAGTTTCATATGCTAGGCTCGGGGCATGTTTGGAGAGGGAATCATCCGCCAAGATCGTATCATTTTTGATACTAGAGACTACCATATCTGATGTTGACGCATCTAACAAAAATAATACCGTTGATGGATGCCATATCATTTTTGTACTATAACCAAACAGGCCCTGTGGAATCAACTTCCCTTCATGGTGGAGGTGACATAAACTCTCTAGCTTATTCGACCCCAAGTTAACCTTATTCGTCCAGTCCAGAGTTCCCAAAATGGATTTTTACCAAATCGTTTTTCAGGTTAAATCTAGGTTTAACAGGAGAACTTACGAGAAACAATATGATGAGCCGCTGATCCAGTAACTGCAACCACAGTGCATCTCCAGCTCAAGAGAGGATGTACAGCTTTAGGAGAACATAATCCATTTTTCCAAATTATCACCAAACTAGGAAAATTTTGCTTTCTTCTGGTGAAAGAATACACCAAATCGTGAGAGCACCACCATTAAAAGTAAATTACTGGGCAAAAGATTATAAATGCCTACTTGCATATACAAGTTCCTTTACTTGCAGGGGTACCCCTAAAAAGGAGGTGGTGTATGTATACATTATTCACCTAGGACGATAGGTCCCCTGGTAGGTTCACCCATAAGTGTTTAGTTGCACAATAATTGTTTATACATTTTTATGATAAAAAATTATTTTAAAATAAAGTGTAAAATAGTTAATCACGTAAAGTTGCTATGTTTGGAAAAATGGGATGACAAAAAAAGAGTGAAAGCCAATATGTATGACCAAGAGAGACAGGAGATCCCAACATAACAAAGACGGCCTCACCTCTTTTTTTACAATAAAATATATTTAAAAATATAAATTTATAATAATTGTCGAATATCTCTTTTAACAAATTTTGTTACGAAAATATAAAAATGTAGCAAAAACTTAACTTATCACGAAACCAAACACCCCATAAGACTTGGTGGGTCGGTGGCTCTCCAACTCTCTCCCTTCCTCTTTCTCAGTATAAAGACGGTTTTAAACACCCCACCCCGTCGATGCATCTTTCTTACACGAAGGCTTTCTCGCATACAACCACAAGCACCTCTCTAAGCTATAATAACATTGGAATTCATGTACGATGGTGGTAACTACACAACCTTACTGGTTACCAAAGTAACAAAGTCGGGATACGGGAAAAAACCGGTGTGATGAAAAAATCTAAGATAGTGTAAAAGTCGTAATTATTCTGGAAAACATCGGAAATAAAACGTTTAATATAATATATATTATCCTAAAAACATCATAATATAATTTCAACTTCCGACATAACAAACAATTTAACAAGAACAACAAGTAGATTAAATTATAACATGACGTTCAAATGTATCATCTTCCTCTAAATAGGTTTGAGCTAGATTTTTAAAAATCGGATGATTAAAAAATCGGTGGATTTTTAAATCGGCCGATTGCATCGCGTATCGCCGATTAAATCGCGTACGGGGCATTTTTTTCAAAAGAACGGGATAAAGTAGGGAAACGATCGGCAACGGGAAAAAAACTGATTTTTTAAAGATTTTTTAAATAAATCGGCAATTTCTGTTACTGTGCTGGTTACACCCACAACGTCTTGAAGTGTGAATGCTGGTGGGCAATTCTTAACGTTAAGTGTTCAGAGACATCTATTGGCACGGTACATGTGTGCAAGACTTCAGCTAGCTGGAGTCATGAGTGGACTAAAGCTTTAGTATTAAAAATGATACGTTATCAACTTTGATATTGATATTTCTAGATAATAGAGTTTCAATACAGGTGGAAATTCGTATGACAATCCCTACGTTGTCTGTATTACAAATTTCAAAATTGATATCAATAACTAAATACCTTGCGATGATGTATATCAATATCAATTTCAAAACTAATAGGTATAGGAGTGCATAATATTGTTACCAAACGGGCTGAGATAATACCATTGAACGTTTCTTACAATAATGGAAAAGACATACAAAAACAAGTTGATTTTAAGTCCAGGCGGCTCAGGAGGGCACTAGATGAGCTGAGAGAGTGATTTATTGCCGACGAGGCACTCCTCCAGGTGAGATGGTGCAAGCATGTGGACTAGGTTGCTCTCCTATATGCCAGCTCCTCTCGTGTGGAAGAAGTGAGATTTAGCCTAGTTGATGCCTTGAAAAAAAGCAACTGCATAGCATCTGCATGATTGTCACATAATACTGACAAATGTAATTTTCATCTGCGAAGATCCAACCAAAAGAATGTCTAAGAACGGCATCCCAAAATCACCCCCTGCATATAACATTCTCCTCCCACCATATTCCGAATTCCTTAACTGGCAAAGCATGCCTCCAATATAAAGCCAAAATGTTAGTGCTGAATAGATTGTTGCAACCTAACAAGCATCATATAAACGTGACTAAAATCTCATATCTTTTCTCAATAACATTACATCACTGTGGTGATAATTAATTCAGTAATGTCACTGACTATCTACATTTTGAACAAGAAAAAAAACAAGGTGACTGGAAAGATAGCTGTAAATGCTCTTATGCATATAACTTCATCTGTGAAACCAGGTTTAATGGTTACTACGTAAGCAACGACAATGCTTAGAAGGCAGCCAAAATCAGACATTTCAAATAGGAATTATGTAAAACTTGCAAACAAGTATCAGAAAATATAAAACTAACATGACTTGGAACCAAAATTTTAGAATGATATGAACAAACTTGGAAAGATTCTAACAGGTATTCAAATTGTATAATTAGAGGTTTACATATAGAATAGTTTTAGTTCACAAATGTCTGGAAAGAACGTTAACAGAGAACCACAAACATCATCATCCTGCAGATATGAAAGGCAACCAAGACGGACTACAATGAAATACAGATGAATATAACATGTATGATAAGAGACATGCAAAGCAAACAATAAGAAATGCAGACAATGCATCTAACTTGCCCAAAAACTTATACCAAACATTCTACACATTCCTTGAATCAAAAACTTGTCTTAAGCACAGTAAAGAACATAGTTCATCTAATGTGACCAAGAACAGCCCCGAAGAAATATGTGGGTACAACTCTGTGATTGACATTTGAGGAAGACGGTTGAATACATGCTTTTCCTTATACAAGAGAGCACAGAAAAACTAATGAAGTCAAGTGGAATGACAAGTTTCATAGCAGAACTAGCTTTCCTTACCGTCATTTACATATTAGTAATAGATACAACGTATGATTGCCCGCACAAGTAATGAACTCTGACCTCTCTGGACACAGCAGGACAACAAAGAAGAAAGAAGGTTGTCCGTCCCTCTGATCATTGTAAGTTCAACAGTCCCTTACCACAGTAAGGTGGATTAAGTCAGGCCAACCAATGACACAACACCAGCAGCACCACTTATTCGGACACATAAAAATATTGAATATAGTGTTATAAGTCCGATCCCAAGAACCTTGTTTGGACGCATATCATTTTGGGGTAAAACTAACAATGCCCAGAGAAGCCCCAATACTAGGAAACCCATTGTATATATCAAGGAACTATCCTGAGGAAGGATAAAAGAAACAGGGCTTGTTGACCAAGCACTAAGTAAAAGAGAAGTGCCCAAACCAGCAAGTGTGTTGAACATAGGCCCTGCATAACAACCTGACATGGCAATTTGTACACTGTCTCCACCGTTCATAGCCAAAGCAACATTGGACATTAAGTCGCCCATTGAGTTCCCCCATGCCAGCACTGTCAATCCAAGAATAGATGGGTTGATCCCCAAAATAGCGCCAAATGCTACTAGAAGGGCTACCAGCTCATTTGCAACTATATAAAACCAGATGATGCTCATTATGAATCCTCCTAGTACCCATGGGAATAAAAACCGTCTCGGAGGTCGTTCAGTTCTTGTAAATAAAAAGGCAAGTGCAGAAAAGACTACTCCAACAATGATGCCAAATATATAAACACCTGAGACAGAATCTGAGGCTTTAGCTTCCTGTGAACTCCACAAGACTGTCAATAGAATTGGTGCTAACAGTGCACTTGAAACTGCATATCCTTTTGACCATCTATCTTCCTCAACAACTGGAATGGTTAACCTTCTTGGTAGTGACAATGGCATCTCCATCCATGAAATCAACTTTGAACTAGAACATGAAGATGTCTGCTCCAAATCTTCATTCCATCCCCATAGTGGCCTTGAATCAACAGTTGAATTAGACCGAGAAAATTGATTTGAATAAATTGCCACATTCGAAGCCCACATCCATTGAGGTAATGTTGTTTTCAGATGGGTCATATCATTTGAATCATCAATGTCAAGCAAAGAACTATAGACAGAGTCATCTTCTTCAAATCCTTGTGAAAAAATGCTCCCTCTGACTGGGAGAAGCGGGGTCACAACATCCAACTTCAGCCTTCTTGCGTGCTTCCTCAGAAGTTCGTTGGCTGCCACTACAAAAGCATAAACAGCATAAATCGAAACGAACAACAGAGCTCCCACAACGCTTATCTTTCCAATAACTAGGATTAAAGACAATGACACCAACGTGACAAGGAAAAACCCAACATCCCTAATGAAGCACTTTCTGTCAATCTGAACTCTTTTCTCAGCCACGCATAATGAAACAACCCCCACAACTATGCAAGTAACGAAGACAGCACCACCCAGAACGCTGTTCAGTCCAACATCCCCAGTGCCTGTGCCGACAAAGGCCGCAATACTGGCAAAAACATCCGGTGCGCCATTTCCCAAGGGGAGGAGCGTGACACCGGCCACCGTCGGAGGAAGCCTCAGCAAACACGAAAGCTTCTCCAAACTGCAACAGAAGTAGTCCGCAGCGGTGTTGCCCAACAGGTAGAACAGGGCGGCAAGCCACAGACCCAGCACAGCGTACCCCATGAATCGAAATTTCTTGCAATCACAGTAGAAGAATTTGAGGTAGTCAATGAACCCACCCGAAGAACACTGCGGATGAGATCTCAGGAACTCGCATTCACTGGAGTTTCCCCGGTGTGCAGCTAATCCCGCGCAATCTGCAGCCTGCAACTCCACGTTCTCATTATTTTCCACGGTGCGGTTGCCCCCGGCAGGAACCACTACGGAGTTATTCACAGAGACCTCGCCAAGGTGCCGTCTTTGGTCAAAATTCGGATGCCAACTTGATCCAGAAGGCGAAAAAACCACACTCCGGCGAAGGAATGGATTCCTAATTACATCCTCCCGGTTGTAAAAGAACAAGAACAAGAGGAGGGCGGCCGCTAGATTGAGTGGCGCATGGAACCCGCGGCGGCGGCCGGCGGCCGGGCCCATCTTCCACGGCGAACGACAATACCGACACAATCCCCTGTCCCGCGCGGACCTGGATTAGGGCTTGTCGAAGTCGGACGAGATCATGATCTCGCAAACCCTAGCAAGGTGGCGACCGCTCTGGAACGGAAACCACAGAATTCGCCGGTGATGATTTACCTGGAGGTGCGGAAGGGACGCAGCTTCCAGGAAGCTTCAGAAGGACCGGCGATCTGTTGCGGAGATGGAGGTTGAAGGTCCGCCGGAGCACCCTTCGTTTGGGGTTGCACGTTTCTGCTCCTGTGTTTGACGCGGGACTGCGAGGAGGTGCTTCGCGGCTAAGGATAGTAGAAATGGACCGGATCGGGAATCGGATAGCATCATATCCGTATTCATATTTTACTAAAAGAATAAAGATGTCTGGATATTAATTTTTACAACTATTTCATCTTTTTGCATAGATGTCTGCATATTATTTGTTATTTGCAAATAAGATTTTACTGATGAAAACCTTTAAAGGAATGTTAGATTAAAGTCCCCCTTCTCTTTTTTACCTCCTTGTTAACCCTCTAGGTAAAACAGAGAACATTTTTGTCAAATAATAATAATAATAATAATAATAATAATAATAATGAGTGACCGAGTAATGAGTATCTTCAGTCATAGGGACGATTCCAATCTTTTTCTCCTGAAAAAGATCGATCGCAAATAAAAAACATAAAACGGTAATTTGGTTATGAATCACTAGTGAGCTAAAAACCACATAGTATCCATAACTGGGTCAACTAGGACTCCTCCTATCCAAGAAGATTCGGCAAATAAGATTTAGAGTGAAATAGTAGTGTCCCACCAAAGCCACAGATCACCACTGAGTCTTGATGAGGGCACAATATAGTAATTTTCGATACCCCTTCTACAGAAAAAAAATCTTTGCTAGTAGTAAAAGAGCATTTAGTCTCAGATAGAAAAAATATATGTGGCTTAATGGAATGGGTAAATCTGTCCACTTGTCGGGTACCCAATCACACCCCGACAATTCCAAGCCAAGATCCTCATTTAGACCTTGGCAGCTGAAGAGGGTCAGCTGCCAGAACCCCCGAGGCTATGTCATGGTTAAATAAGGACTCAATTGAAGTGGGAGGAGGAACGTCCTGTTGAGAATCCACAGTCTTCTTAATGGCACGATCAAAAGCTTTCCATTTAGCTTTACTTTTAGAACTAGATTTCTGGGGGAGATAAATTAGTTTTGACACCAGCTTGTTCCACATTCTTCATCAAACTCAAAGACAACTGCATGGGAGTAATCGAAACGAAATCTTTACTGTCCATAGGCTGAATCTCCAAAGAGCTTGGCTTTGAGTGAGTTTCAAAAATAGATTGAGACGGAAAAGTAGAGCAAGCCGTAGAAAAAGACATTGCAGCCTTATAAACCATAATGCCAGGGCCTTGGATCATGTTGAGAGGTAGTGGAACTGGAATGGAAAGAGGGACAGAAGCCGGCTCCTTAGGCGCTGGTAAAGCCAGGGCCGTAGACGAAGGTGGGCCAGAAAATGACGAGGGAGACCCGCCAAATACCATAGGAAAATCCGCACAGGTATTATGCCGTTGAGGATGGCTACCACCCATTGCCTCCTTGCTTGCCGTAGATAACCATTCGCCGTAATTAAAAGCAAGTTGAGATTTCATGAATACCTGAAGCTCTTCCAGTAGGTGAGTTTTAATAAGGAAATTTATAAATGCCCATTGACCACAGTCATTGTGCTCATGCCCCAACCTGCCATAGAAGAAACAGAAGCGAGAAATTCGTTCATAAGCCAGCTCAAAGTTTTTAAGCATACCATTTGGCAGGATAACCGCCACTTCTGTAGGAAGGGGGTCAAGAACATGCAGACGAACTTTGATCTGGGCAAACATGCTCCAGGCCGCCAAAATTTCTGCAGGCGGATCCCAAAGGATACCAATTTTTGCGGCAATCTGCATGACAATCTCTTTAGAAAGAAGTTCTTGCAGCAAGTCATAAATCCGAACCCAGAGGTCTCCCAAAGAAAAAGAATACTCCGAAGGAGCTGTCAAGGCACGAGCTCTCTCCATGAGAAGTAAATCATTACTATAGAACCATGGGGCTCTTCTGCACACCTTGTCAACTTCTTCTTCTGATTGGAGAGTCAAGAGAAAAGCTTCATTTGGAAAATCGGACAAGGTCCAAGGGGAAGTTGGGTTCCACATCTTGTGTATCCACTCCTTGAGTACCGCCGACCTAGGTTTAGAGGATGATAGCACTTTCAGAATCAGGCTTCGCTTCCATTTGAGGTCAATTGTTGACGTAGATGGAGGTAAGCAGATAGGGGGCTGAGAGAGAGGGGGATCAAGAAGCTTTTGGAATTGATGCAAAATACTATCTTCGACCGAGTGAGGAGGATCCATAGAAAGGCAGAATGAACCAAGAAAGGCAAAGGAACGAGGGTTGACTACAGGTGAACCAGAGGGGAGAGAAAAGGAAAAAACCGCAGTGAATTCCTAGGAAAGAAAACAACAAGATCTAGAATAATCCAAGGACCCCTAGAGTAATAGAGACGGGACAAGAAGAAGGGATAAGCTCCAAGGATACGGAGTACGCCGGAAAGACACGAAGACCCAGAAGCCCCTAGAAAGAACCCAAAGGCTAAGAGATGACGCTAGAAAAGCGTTGGAAAAAGTTAGATAAAAACAACACAAAAAGGAAAAATAACCAACAAAACTAAAAACAAGAACTAGTTACCAGAAGAAGAGAGAGGAACAAAAGGATCGAGCACCAGATTAGAAAACAAGCTGAATATCACTCCAGAAGAGAAAAACTCGAACAAAGTCAGAAGAGAAAGGAAGAAAGAACACCAGAAAAACGAGATCAACCAATCTACGGAGTGAAGAAAATAAACTTCGGAAGAGAGGGAAGTAAAGGAACAGAAAGAAAAACAAAAAAGAAGAAAGAAGAGTAGAAAAGAAAAAAGAAAGGTAATGATGATCATCTCCATCGTCTGGGGTTACTGGCTATTTCCATCCTTTGGTCCCTATGGAAAGCTAGATGCAGATGTCTATTTCAAGGGAAGCTGGAGAATCCTCACAGAATTCTTCAACAAGCTTTGCATACTGTGGATTATTGCATAGCTAATGCTCCTTCTTCTATCCCCTCAGTTCCATGTTGGACACCCCCTCCCCTGCACCATCTTAAAATTAATGTTGATGCGGCTTGTTCGGATTCCACAGGTGCTGTAGGCTTGGTGGTGCGTGATGCGAGTGGAGCAGTGGTATTTTGGAGCACCAAATTAAGTTCTTCTCTTCATCCGCAAGTCCTTGAAGCCCAGGCTATATACATGACTTGCTGATGGGCGTTGAAAGCCTCCAGGACTATTCTTATAGAGAGTGATGCTAAATTGGTGGTGGAGGCGTTGAATCAAACAAGAAACATGCTTTGGCGATCTCAGCATATTCTGTATCCCTGCCAGGACATCTTACATAGATACTTGAATATTTCTGTACATTATGTTCCTCGTTCTTGTAATTTTCTCGCCCACTACTTAGCTAAATGGGCGTTGCATACTGGTTCTGAATCAATGTATCCGTTTATCCGTCCTCCTTCTGCATCTATGCAACTATGTAAAGAACTTGTTGGTTAATAGTATTTCTGTTTTGACTTGTTCAAAAAAAATTTATTTATGTTGGCTTGGCTATCTATATTTTGACTGGCATAAAATTAGTAAACTATAGGCTACCCCTTCAAGGAGCTATACCTATTATACAAGATGAATCTACCAATATATTTATATAGATCCAGAATTAAATTTTCTGACTCGAACTGAATAGGAAATCAAATGAAACTGATTGATTCATTTTTCGTTCTTACTCATTGGGGTTTTTGAATCGAACTGAACTATTGTATAATATAAACGTTCAGTTTAACATCTCCCTAACTAGAATTGAATAGGAAAATCGATTGTTTGAGCTTTATTTTTTATTATATTAATTTTAAATCATATTATTATGATTATACATATAAGTTGCTATCCTAGAGAGATGGATCTCTCGGACAAATAAAATATTTAATTTAGGATGATTTTATTTCAAGAGTTTATTTTTTATTTAAGTCGATGCTTACTTTATTTTATTTTAATCTTTGCTTTAAAATTACTTTCTTTAGGTTGCATGATGAATCAAACTAACTGAACTAGACAGAACTAGTTTGGTTCAATTTCAACAAAATCATATCGAAACTGAACTGAATAGTATTTTGAAAACAGTAAACACCCCTAATGGCCACACGTATAGAATAATATTTCAAAAAAATTTAAATAGTTTAATCTCATTAAAATTTCTATTATTTTTATTTTTCATTAATATAATCGTAAAAATACTCTCTCTCACACACACAGTGCATGTGTTGTAAGAGAGAAAGGTAAATTAGTAAAAATATTTTAAATTAAATTATGTTAACTAAACTTTTTCAAGTCAAAAGTTAACAAAAAAATATATTTTGGAACAAAATAAGATTTGACAGAGTAAAATCAAGATGATAAGAATGTATTTGAAATATCAAATAATTATAGAGATTGATATGTAAAAAATCCTTATTTATAATATATTGTTTCCTTTTCCCAAGTGACTAAATTTCTATCAAATGTGATAATTATACGTTTAAATCTATCGATAATCCTTTAAAGGATACCAAACAGTGGATACATAAGCATTTCTAGTGGAAGTACTCACATTTCTTAAAAGTTAAAACAAACCTTTGAACTGGTATTACGGCCTTTTGTGCTTGAGTTTTAACATGTAATTTGGACCATTAATTACTTACATAACTTAGTAATGATGGTATGCAATACCATCAATGTCATACGGAGCTAAAAGATAATAAACTTCTCGAAGTAGAAAGATCACTAGTTTTCGAGCGGCGCCGGGGAAGAACACCACATGTTAAGCACCAAGACTGGGCTGTTCTTCTGAAAAGTTGCCAATTTTTGGGAGGTTTCTGCATTCCTCCGTTTTTGGCTGTCACATTTTATTCCGAACGGTGTCAAACCCTTTACAAGAACATCAGAAAAAAAAAAGATTTGAAAAGAAGAGCATGGGAATCCTTGTAACCAGACTCGTGATACTATATAGCAGCAAATTCAGCTAGAAATTTACACCGTCTCACACCTTCTGTTGCCTTCTGCGTTTGATCCTTCTGCTTTGCACCGAAGTCCATGATTGCCGTAGTCTTGGGCTTCTTCTTGTTCTTCAGCGGGCCAGGGCCGGGAGGCGGCCGCCGGACAGGGGCAGCGATTTACCAGTAGAGGCCCCCGGGGCCGGTGTCCTCTTCCGGGGGCTGCTCTGCGTAGCACGGAGGCCGCTTGGGGAGCCGAGCCCCCGGCGAAGCAGTTGTCGCACGGCGGCGATCAGGTGCTCCCCCGCGTCGGACGTCCGGAAGCTCCGGCGGAGAGCCGCGTGTCGGCGGATCGCTTCGTCGGCGGCGACGAGGCCCCGGCGGATGTCGTCCTCCACCGCCTCGGCACACAGGCCGCAGACCCAGTAGCCGCCGTAGCGAGCACGCACTTGGGCGATGTAGCCCGGAGTGCAGTCCTCCGTCAGCCCGCAGCAGTTGCACACGGCGGATTCCTCCGCGTCCGCCGCTGCGGCAGCGGGAAGGGAGACGGCGTCGCCGAGCACCTTCGTCGACATCTGCCCAGATCTACCGGCAGAAACCTGTAGATCAGGAGAAAAACTGTCAGAAACCAGGGATAGTTGTCGAATTGAAGTGCGAATTCCTCTGAAACCGAGACAAAATGAACGGAAACAAAGACACGAGATCGGAAGAGGAGAAGGTGCCTTTCTCTCTCGGGATCATCAGATCCCTCACCTGAAAATCGCAGAGGTAGCTCCCTAAGATACTTCCCTCGATCACCGGCACACGGTTGCCAGAGCGCCACCGCCGGCTGTCGCTGCAGCCGCTGCGGATGCCGCTATCTGTCGACCCCGCAACCAGCAACGGCGGCGCCCCAGGCATCAGACAAGCCCACCACCTCCTCGGTTCCCTTCACGGCAAAGAGCCCCGCCATCTCCATCGATCTCGTCTCCTTTGTCCTTTCCCCTCGATCGACGACTCTGCGGTTGCCGGCGCCGCCCCTTCTGCAGGTTGTGGAGTGCTCGGAGGTGTGGGAAGGAGAACACGCTTCTTGGAGGCACTTGTACCGCACAGATCGGGCCCCCACCAATCACTCAGCGGGAAAAAGCACGAAAATTCGGCCAATGAAATCTTGCCACGTTAACCTACCCTTACAGCTACACGGAAGCGCGGCTTGGCGGGCGGCGCCGCGCGGGACGGGGATCTCTGTACACTCCGGTGTGCACCCGTATGCACATCCGATTTTGATTTGTCCACGTAACTGGCGCGAACAGGTGACTTTCGTTAAACAAAATAAAAAATAGACAAAAATAAAAATGACTTTATCACTGTGTTTTCTAATCTCAATCATACATATGATTAACATAATAAAAAATAATATTTAAAAATCTTAGTTACGCAACCGTGTTTTGATTCATATTTAGAAAAATTGTTTTTTGTGTGTACAAATATTGTATGAAATAAGTTTTGCCTTTCCACTTTTTTAAAAATATAAAATTTATGATAATTCACGTATCGATCTATCTTTCATCTCTAATTTTCATCTTAATTTAATCTTATATAAGTTTTAACTATTTAGAGAGAGATAACTCGATCTATTTTGTAGTCTTAACAAATTATTAATTTGAAGATAAATTTAATTTAATCCTATATAATTTTTAATTATTTAGATAGATAAAGAGTTAAGATAATTAACACGTGAATAATAATAATTATGAAATCATTTATATTTTATCTATCTTTTATCTGTTGACCGTTGTGGGTTCATGCGACTTGCGCAGTTGCGTGGACAAGTCAAAATCGGGTGTGCATACGGGTGCACACCGGAGCGTACAGAGTATCCCGTCCCGCGCCGCGCTGGCTACTAGGTGGTCCCGTTCATGACTCAGCACCAGGCAGGCCACCCGCCGACTCGGTCCGCGCTCAGATCCGCTGCTCCGCTGCTCCCGTCACCGCCTCTGGTCCGTGATCTTCCGATGTCAAGGCGAGAGAGCGGTTTCGAAGTGGATCAAGGTCATGGTAAGCTATCCGGGAGTTAACACAACCACGGTCGGCTGGAGATGACGCGTCTGACACGTAAGACTGACGTCGACGTGCGATGACAGACGCGAGGCGTCTTTTCGCTCGTCCGATTGACTCGTATACGGAGGTGGACGGCCAGCTGAGCGATGACGTGGGTGGCAACAGGCCGCCGCTCGCCGAGTCAGCCGCGGGCGAATTTGTGAGTTTAAATATTTCAATCGGCGAATATTAAACGGGACAATATTTGGGTAAATAGAGGTTAAAATGATTCTAAAACGTCACGGCTCGAGCCGACCGAGCTTGGCTCGGTTGGGACGACGCCCTGCTCCGGGGGGGCAGGGCGGGGGTTCGATTCCGGCTGCGGTGGTTGAATCTGGATCCTCTCAAGTGCGTGATTTGAATCTGTCAAATCACCATCTTGTCAATCCCTATGTGAGAGTGGTTGACTGCAGCATTCGAACCCTCGCCTAACGCACATCCGGCCATTATGTAAATAGAGGATGTGTCCCAAAAAAAAACATCACGGCTCGATACTCATGCCACAACAAAGGAATACAGTTGATATAAAATGACATCATTAAATAAAAACAAATACCAAAATTTTGCCGGAGACCAATTTGTATAACAAACCAGTACATAATCACAAATTGACCTAAGGTTGAACAACATAATAAAGAACTCCTCACAAAAATTGATAGTTGTCTTCTTGGATGATCGCATGGAGACGTAGATATTATCTAGATTAATGATTTTGGAAGAGAGATTATGACTATAAAAAAGATAATAAAATAGAACCCAATCACAAGATACCAACTATGAACAATAAGAAATGCGAGAGACTGATAAATTGAGCAACATGGATGTAATGTAGAAAGGGATACTAAAATGTCTAAATTGACATTTAAACGACGTATTATAATAAGAGTGTCACTACAAGACTTAAACATTTTTAAGTCTTCTCGTACCAGAATTAATTCAAAATAGTAAAAATAAATAACCTCCCGACAAAAGATTCTGAGCGACAATGAGTGACTAGAGAGATGTCACGTCCGAAACAAGAGCCGCAGTTCCATGCAAAAAGACTTTACCAAAGAAGAGATAGAGATGTGAAGGAGTTATCAACGCATGAGGTTGATAAAATTGTGTGTGTGTGTGTGTGGGAGGGGGGTCTTACGAGATAGGGGACACAAAGCAAGGTGAAGATTCAAGATAGGAGGGTCAAAAGGGAGGGGTCTTCCGAGATAGGGGGCACAAAGCAAGGTGAAGATTCAAGATAGGGGGTCAAAGATGAGGAATGCTTTCTCCAGAGGGGGTGGGGAAAACGGGTGGGTAGAAAGCAGGAGTAAGCTAATCGGAAGGGAAGGAGAAGGTCGACAAGAGGCTGTAGGCAAGGGGGTACGGGGAAAGAAGGGGGACCTTGGAAGGAAGGGGTTTGCATAGGAGTGTGCATCGTTTAGTTTTGTCGATTTTAAATTTTTTCTCAAATCAAAACAAAATATCAATTAAATAATTAAAATCATCAATTTAACTTTATGCCAATATTTATCTATTATTTTTATGATTAAGTTTGATAGTAATATATATTTTGTTATAAAACAAAAAATATAAGTCATATCAGAGGTTTAGCCAAATCAAGATCAACGGCTAGTTAATGCAATATATCAATTTCAATAAACTTAGACATTAAAATGATATCATAAGATTGAGAATTAATAATTTAAATTGTCAGATATTTTTAATAATAATAATTTTATATATTAAATAATTTTGTATTTTTTGTCATATGGCTCAGCGGCCAAAGTGCGCGGCAGCACTGCGCGTTGTAGAGGGATCGAGCCCCAGCTCGATCCCCACATGATCCCCGATCCCCCCAAGGGGTGTCCCGGCAGAGACTCTGTCAGGAAGTGAACCCTACCCTTGCTCCCCAGGAGCACGGGTGGTGCCATTCGATCGGCAATAAATTGTATTAATAATAGATAACTCGTTACGTTAACGGATTTAAAAATATATATCTCAAATAAAATATCTTATTTGATAGCTGTGTCCGTCATATAAAAATATATATCGTTAGATGATCCATATCATAAGATAACCTAACATCAAACGTCTAATTTATACCAAAGATTAAAAAAAAAGAAAATCAGCAACGTCCTATGTTAAAAAAATTTATGAATTAACGAAAGATACAATTTAGAATTACTCTATAGTTTATTAGCACTTTTATGGATATTCCTAATACATATTCTCTTCTATATATTAATTTCATTACTTGAACATTTTCATGTTTAATATATGTTAATATATATTAGATCATTACAATATATAATATCTATATATGTTCATTAATCTTCCGCTATATCGGAAGATAAGCACAAAATGACCACTTCAATAATGCATTCCGGTCCCGCGCTCCTAGCGCAGTGGGACGCCACCGCCCTCCGGGGCGGCAGCTCGCGGTCTCGAACCGCGCCCGCCCCGTCGAGGGCGGCTTTCTCGCACGCGCAGACCACTGCGCCAATGTCCAAAAAAAAATAACGGGAAAGTATTGGCGCCAAGTAGTGCGCTCATTTCCTTACTTCTTCTTCTTTTACGTATATGTTTTTTTTGCCAAACTACCGCACAACTCCGTACGAGGCAGCACTCGATCCCCATAGAAAATCACTTCCCCGGGGGGTGGCTGGGCTATCTGGGCCTTCGAACCCACGTCTCTGCTCCTCATGAGCAGGGGACGTGTCAATCGACCCACCGTCAATCGACGACGACCTTTACGCATATGTCAACATCTTTGTTTGAACTTTTCTCGGTTCATTAAACTGAGTGGAACTCAAAAGACTCCCGCTCGACTTAATATCTCGATTAAATATTAGTTCAAATATTTATTTTAAAAATTAAATAAATTGATATTTATTTTAATTCAAACATATATCCAACTTTATACATGAGGTAAAATTATAGTTTCATAAATAATTTTTGATTGACTACCGACACAGTTAACGTCGAGTTTAAAGTTAAATGTGATTTGAACTTGAGTAGACTTGTCGTTACTACAGATCGGGTTAGGCTCAATTGATTAATAAACACTGGACTTAGATCGATGATCCAACATACTTGTAAAATTTACATCCCCGTTTACAGATAAGTGCTCTGCTGAGTTTCGTATAGCCCAAAAATAGATAATTTTTTTAATCAACTCAAACTAACCAAAAATTTCAACCGACCAGAGTCAGTACTTAAGTAAATATTATTTGGATCGATTGTATGATAAAAATCAATTTATAAATTCAAAATATTTGAGCATTTATTTGCCATCAATGTATCACGCACAAGATCCTGTTTGGATTGGATATCTGCAGGTGTCTGAATCAGAGTCGTTTGTTGGTAGGGGTGGGCACAAAACGGTTCAAACCGAGAAATCAAACCGAACCAGTCCATTCGGTTTGATTTGATTCGGTTTGGAGCTCCTTTTGGTTTGGTTCGGTTTGAAAAATCTCCAAACCGATTTAAACCAAACCAAACCATTTAAACCGACTTAATCAAAAAAATATAAAAAATTATTATAATATTAATAAAAATGATATTTTTATTAATTTTATAATAAAATAATATTTATTCTCATTATTTTTAACTTAAAATTTAGCATATATATGTAAAACAATAATTAATTTAAATATTTTTATTTATTTTCGATTTAAACCGAACCAAACCGAATTGATTCGGTTTGGTTCGGTTTGGAAAAACAATGGTCCAAACCAGACCAAACTGAACCGTGCCCACCCCTATTTGTTGGCACGTGAAACTATATATGGAGTTGAATAGAAGTTGACGAGCCTAGCTAGAACAATATCAAAACCAATATATACTTCATTTATTTCTTGTTTATACTTCATTTCGGTTTTGCCCAAATGATGGAATAGTGCAGCTGTATATATGGTCTAAATTACGTTTAAGTGATTTGAAATTAGTACTAAATCCATTGTAAACATTTCAACAGTATGTTAATAAATTACTTAAAAGGATCTATTTTTGTTTAAGTTGTCAAAAATCATCTAAATTTTCTTGGATCAAGCAAATCTTAAAGATGTTGTTTGGTATGGAGATAACTTGAGAATAAACTTGGTTTATCTCCAAAATTTAAGAGATAAATCTGATTTATCCTCAAAATTTTATGATACCAAACGGACCCAAAAAACCCACCTTATCATATATCTCAAATTAACCATCCGGCAATTGATTCCGGATCAAACATTTTGTGTATTGTGTATTAAACATCACATCGTTCAACTTTGATTCTTATAAAGTTTTGGACGTAAAATACCTATCAGACACTATTGTATTATCTGTATATAGAAAATACCTATCAGATACCCCCCCCCCCCCTCTCTCTGTGACAGCAGCATGTACCAGCTCGTCCGGGAACCGGGCGGGCGGTGCTCCGGCAACCTCGGCGCCCGCATCCCTGACCCCGACTAGTCGACCGCTGCCTCGGCGACTCCGCCTGTATATCCCGCCAGAGCTCACCGACTGACTGCCCGCCGCCTGGCCTGGGTTCCTCCTGCTCTCCGCCGGGCGGGGCACCGGCACCCAGTCCGAGAGGGCGGTGCTTCGACCGGCGGTGAGGAGGGCGGGGGTTGAGCCGAATCCCGGAAGCCAGTCTGCCGATTGCCAGCCATTGATCGGCCGCCACGTAAGCGAACAAGGATAAGGGAAACCTCCCCGGCCCCCACCCAATCGGCCTACCACGTATACAGGCTACAAGAGCGCGATGGCGCCACCATCTCGGAGGAAAAGGACGATCTTTGCATTCGCCGCTCGGCGTGCATCAGGCGGCCGGCCGAGCGCCGGATTCTTCTCTTGCTCCGTCATAGGTACGCCATTCCTCCTCCTCCTCCTCCTCCGCTACCTATTGCGAAGACATTGACTGTCGCAGGATGACACCTCTTAATGGAGAAATACGCCCATTTGACAGCTACCCTCGTACATGCTTTCTCGTCTCTGCGGTGACCGTCCAAGAACAAGCGCCCTCCTGTAGGTTTTTCTTTCGCTAGAGTTACGGAACTGGCTCTCGTCTTGTCACCCTCGCATTGGGCGCTCCCGCCTGCCTCTGTCTTTTATTTATCGCCTCCCTGTTTGGATCACGTTCCCACCTACGAACCGGTAAGATAAACTATTGTCCGAGAGTCGTCAACTTGCCGAAATATGAAATGGCGCAAGGCCCATCTTCGCCGCACAGAATCCACGCTGTGCCTTTGATTCACGGCCCATGGTATGCGCGGATACTCTTTTTGGTTGAGCGCCTGATGACGCCCTGAAAACACATCTCCCAGAACATTCCTGAGAAGGCACCTCCTTGGATGGCATGCGTTCCATCGCAGCTCGAAAGGTCTCCTGCTCGGAATGTTGCAACTCCGCCGATCTTGATAAGCACGAGGCTTTTCTGATAGGACCCATAAATTTTTTCTTTTTGCCGTAGGTACCGGTTTATGTTGCAGACGGTAGCTGAAGAAATATCTGCACTCCGTGTCTCTTCTCCTTTTTTTTTCTTTACATATTAATTTATACTCGTCTATTTTTAATTTTCTTGCAAGTATTTTTCAGTTTATGTGTATGTTGGTTGTGGGCTTTTTCTGGACTTCCACTTGTCAATTCATTTCTTACTGCCCAGTTGCCTAAATACAGCAGCTGTGTACCATGTTAGACAGAAATGGAAGCTGTGGAAATCGCAGAATCTCATTCCTCATCCGGCTTCTCTCGCGGTCCTCCATGGTTGTTCAAAGGGAGGTAAGGAAAAGCCAGCAGCTGGTTCAAGCTATATATATATATGTTCAGGGTTGTCTTCTGAGACTTGCTTATTTTCCTGTTGTTAGAGCATTGTACCAACTTCATCTTGTGAAGGCGGAAGTAGCTCGCAAGTTTATCCCGAATGAGTTTAAACTGGTTGAAGCCTTTGGGTACTGAACCCATCCAGCAACACCTCTTCTAGGTTATATGTTTGTAGGTTATGCTGGTTGTTGGATTATTCCTAATAGTGGTACTGAAAACCAAACTTAGTTTCTTTGTCTTATATAATGCCGCTATGCAGGTACACACTGGGTGGCATGTTCCTTGCTAACTATGATGATAGCCCAGCTGGAAAGTTTGATGAGGTTATGCATGTTACTTTTTTATGCGAGCTTTGCTTTGTAATCTCTGAGGTTAGTTTCTTTCTGAAGACTATGATGGAGAGCAGCCACTGATATGAGAATCCTTGTTTTTCTGTGTTTATTTCCAGCTTGTGGTACTTGCGGGTATTGTGTGGAATCCTCCCACCTCATGCGCGTAAGTCATTTCCTTTGGAGTCCAAAATCATCGGTTGGTAGAAAACACAAATTTGCCTCTCTTCAGCTGATGTGTAAACGTGTGCCGACCTTTTACTAGACTTTGCTGAGCTTCAGTTCCTTTGTACCAGATGGGCTGCCAGAGTTCTAGTTAGTAGTCATGAAGCATGCAAGCATGGGAGAAAGGTGGACATTTATTTAAATCTAGGCCATGGTCAGCTACATTTGAGTGCTCTCTCCGTTGTTACATTTGTCTTGTATACCTGCAGGAGGTTGGACTTCCAAGTCATTTTGCTGAGTTTTCGAAGGTAATCCGGCAAGCAGAGGGACATTTTTCTAACTTTTGGAATTATTTATACATATGAAGCATGGTGCCGGTTTTCTTGTGAGATTAGCACTACAAAAGTGTATCAACACAGCAGAAATCTTTGACTACTTACATCTTGAGGGATAAGTATGACATCAACGTTACCACATGCTTGGCTCATTTTTTTTATTTCTGCAAAGAAATGCATCTGGCAGATCTGTGTTTGATACTTTGATAGATAACCCATTTATTTTTTTATTACACTGCACGTTTAACCATTCTATTTTAATCACTGATATGTGACAGTTCACAAAATAATTAGAGCATCATTATAACATTACTAGCTTCTTATAGATAGGCACATAATCTAAAATTATTGGAAGCTTGTTTTACATCATCATCTTATAGACACGCACAATATATATAGATAGATATAAAGATATGTGTTTGT
This sequence comes from Cryptocoryne crispatula var. balansae, assembly GCA_036172225.1. Taxonomy (NCBI): domain Eukaryota; kingdom Viridiplantae; phylum Streptophyta; class Magnoliopsida; order Alismatales; family Araceae; genus Cryptocoryne; species Cryptocoryne crispatula. The sequence goes on from CM069918.1 coordinate 56,933,539, forward strand.
GTATATGGAGAGAGACAGAGACAGAGACAGAAGGATACAGAGAGAGATATTCTATGGAATGGTTCAAGTTAGCAAGTTAGACAAGCCATCCAATGGTGGATGCATTGATTTGAACTTTCAATAACAAGCTGAAAACATTTAAAACAATTTAATTTCTTCTGTGCAGATTTCAAAACAAAAATCACAGGTTCCAGGAAGCAGTTCTTTTAATTTTCAGAGTAGCCAAGAAGGTCAAACAGAGATCCAAGTGATTGATGACATAGATAGTACTGCAAAGGGCTTGTGCAGCATCACATTACCGTTTGCTGGTGAGTAGTTTGCCTTAACACACCCTTCTTTAGTTTTTCTTTCCATTCGAAAGGGGATCACCTTGATATGCAGATCTTCTTTGTCACCCATCAAGAACTGTCATGACAAATCCTTTTGTCATTTTGGAGTCTGTTATAAACACATGTTCAAGAATAAAATTGTATCATTATTTCTTAAATGGAGGAAGGGGTGAAGGGCAAGGATCGCGGGATCGGAATCGGAATCGGGATCGGTGGGTACCGATCCGATCCGGATCGGATCGGATCGGACCGATTCCGACCGATCCAATGGAAAAAAATCGATCCAGAATCGGTAAGCAAAAAAAAAAAAAAAAAAAAAACGATCCGATTCCGATCCGATCCGATTCCAGACCGATCCGGACCGATTCTGGCCGATTCGGACCGATCCTGGCCGATCCGACTGGAATAGAAAAAAATGAAAAAAACGATTCGATTCCGATTCCGATTCCGATCCCGACCGATTCGGCCGATCCGATTCCGATTCCGATTCCGATCCGATCCCGACCGATCCGGCCGATCCCGACCGATTCTGCCGGAACTTTTTTCCGGATCGGTCCTTCAGCCAAGAATCGGATCGGCAATGGCCGATCCGATCCAGGAATCGGCCGATTCCGATCCGGATCGGCCGATTCCGCGATCATGAAGATTCATGCCATGTGGTCTTCATGACCAATCATAGCTTCTTCTCTTTAACCAATCTAGATCAAAATATATTTTGTTTCAAGCTTATTAAAGTCATGTGGTCTTTTGTGTTATGAGATTTTTTACAGGATTTCTTAAAAATACCATTCTAGTAATAAGTGCTCTAATGTTGTATATACACCTCATTTTCGGGAGAATGCTTAATTTTTTTGTTCCTGGGGAAATCTTGTCAATTAGTACATCTACATTGGCTTGGGTATTTGCTGACCATTTTTAGTTTAGCGTTTATTCCCTGCCATTCATGCATGTTGGTTTATTGAACTAGAACTAGTTAAAAATTTTACACATGGATACTACACAAACTAAATTAACAGTACTGATTCAATTTCATCAGAGTAATGACAATGACAAGTAGTCCAGCTTTCATCACTATTTGGTAGATGTGGTGATACTGGAAGTTGCTCAGATAAGATGTTACAGGATAACTGTACTGATGGGTCTAGTCCTGTCAACAGGATGAGTATGTGGATTTTGCATGTCCTTGTTCTTGCTTGTTTGATAGATTTTAGGATAAATGCATCTGTTGCGTATGCAGTTTGTCATTTTTGGTGTAAATAATTTATGGTGAACTGATGATTGAGGTTCATAGAGTGAGCATTTTTACCTTCCTCCCTCCTCAATTGGTACTGATATCTTCATGATCATAGCTTTTACTTGCCTAGAAAGCAAAAAACTGAGCTTATTTAATGAAATTTCTATATTTAGTGGTGCCCTCACCCTTCAGGTATATCTCTTTTCTTTGGCCTATATTCCTTGTTAGATTTTCTTTCCACTTCTTCTAGGACCTTTTTGGATAGAACCTGGTTCATTTAGCTACCAAAGATATAGTGATTTTTTAAATATATGTATAGAAATTGTTACAATTGCCAACTTATTGCTTAGGTCCTGTTTGGTAACAGTATGAAACACCTCTATCTATTAGTTTTAAAATTGATATCGATATAAATCATCACAAGGTGTTTGGCTATTAATATCAATTTTAAAATTGTAGTTCAAACAAGGCATGTATTGTAATACAAGTGTCTACTTGTATCAGTTTTGTTATTGATACGCTATCCTTTGGAACTATAAATATCAAAATTGAGTGATTAAAGCTCAGTTGTTTCTAAGAAAGTGACTGAAGTAAACCTAATGAGTTATGATTTTCTTTTAGCATCTAGGAGCTTTTACAGTAACAAAAGAGATGGTTACTGGCTTATTTCTATTTGATGTTATGCAAAAGTACCATATAAACTCATCTCCTTTGTAACTTCTTCTTTTAACAGTCTTTAGATACTCCTGTTTTCATAAATTTAGTAACTATAGACTCTTATTTGTTCTTACTGAATTTCTTTTCATTATTTACTGATGAGTGCTTTAATGGCCGTATCAGGTTTAGAGAAGTCGATAGGGCCAAATATCAAATTGTCTCTTCCAAGCTTTAGGTAAAATTCTCATGATTCTTTGTTAATTATTCTTGTATGGCTAAATTGCTGGAATTTTGATTTTGCCTAGCGTGTTGCATTTACAGCGGTAAGACAGTGGATAATCATCACCTTCTGAAGTACTCCTGCCATATAGAATGCAGGTACGGTGGTGATCACCGAAACTGTGAAGTGGGAAAATAATACACCTTTTATGTTTCTATTACATCATTATCTGCTCCTCATCATTGTTGCTAATGAGGTATTTGGCTGTGATAAAATTTTGTCTTTTGGGGTAAAATATACATTAAAAGTAAAAAGAATTTAGGACAGCCAACATATGCCATGCTCGGTGAGAAAACAATATCTTATAGGGTGAGGAGTCTGGAATGGAGGCCATGTATAGAAAAAAGTTTGGAGACCACAATATAGAACAAAGAAGAAAGTCTTCATTAAACATATTTTAACAGTGACAGTCAAGTGCCTTTTTTTACAAGTTTAATTAGAAAAAGTACACTTTTTAGACAATCTTTTCTATCGTGCTAGCAAACACCTGATTTTGTCAAATTTCTGATGCTTTTCCTAAGCGTAATTTAGTATCTTCTATGCTTTGAAAAGTGTGCTTAATTATGTTGGGGGATTAATCATGTTGGATGGCTTTCTCTATAGTCATAAAGCCACTCGTGAAGATAAACCTCACTGGGTGTCTTATATAGGGTGCGGACTGTGGAAGCTGCAAAGATATCAATGCCCGTTACGGATAAATCTACTCAGAAGAATGATAATCTGGACTCAAATAGAAGCATTGTTCTAACAGAGGATGACAAGCGAAACCTCAGCATTTCTATATTGCTGTCAAAGCCCATATTGGCTCTAGAGTTCAGTTCCCTGAAGATGCAAGTGGAGGCACCCATAATCCTCTCATGCACAGGAACAGCCAACTGACGTAAAGTTTCTTACTGAAATCCTACTGAACATGCGTGGATTACAAATGTTATAGGTTCTTTAACAGACCGTGCTGATTGGCTGCCGCAGCCAGATAAGACCAACTCTGAGACTCATAAGCTATCTTTTTCGAGACACTACGTGCTCCTTTTGATGGTGTCGAGTATTCTCGGGTCAGATGCCAGCCGTCATCTGTATATTTGATCCAATGGCATCATGGTTTGGCTTGTGAGTCCAGAACAGTTCATTGATGTAGTCAAGTGGAAGAAATGAAGTGTCTGTCTGAGAGTGATTTCTGTGAGTCAAAAGTTAATGGGGTGTTTGGTTGCATGATAATGAAGGTTTTTATTTCAATTTTTAAAATTTGTAAGAAAACTTGTTAAAAGAGGTGTTTGGCAACCTTGGCAATTTTATGTTTTGAAAGTAATTTTCTTCTAAAACAAAAAAGAGGGTCTCACCTCTTTCTTTTTTTCTTGTGGTCCCCCACTTTGTTTGGTCATGAATGGTAGTTACTCTTCTTTGTTATCAATTCCTTCCAAACATGATAATTTTATGTCATGAGTTGGTTCACTTTTTATTTTAGTATATTTTTTATCATGAAAGTGTACAAAAAATTATCATGCAACCAAACATCCTATAAGAATTTGTTAAGCTTTTTTGGGACTGCACATGCATGCTTGGTCAGAAGATGTAGAAATCAGAGATAATGTTAGATACAAGAGTTGTTGACGATGATAAACGTCTCAAGGGTACTTTGAGGGGGACGTAACTGCCATCTGACTTGATGGCAGTTTGATCTTTTCAATGAGAAGCTGTCTCCACTGGCACCCTTTGTCTTAAATACAGAATGACAGGCGCTTGCTTGAAACAAGTTTTTCCAGCAGTGTAGCATGTATAAACTGCAACACATCTCTTGGTACCTCGCCTGATCTTGGCCCTCCTGGACCTGGGTTTTAATAACATCATCTACCCATATGCCAGGAATCAGGACTGTGTTGTGCAAATGCCTAGTTTTCAGTTGTCAATATATGGAAGGCTTAGGAATCAGTATGAACATTGCGCATACAGGTTTCTGCCATTCAGCGGCTGCTCGAATGTCCTGTTGATGTGGTATGTGATTTGCTATGGAGATACTTGTCCTCATCTAATGGGTGGTTCTAACTATTTTACTTCATGTAAAATCTTATTACCCCTTTAATAAGTTTCCATGTTATTTGATTCAATATCGAATGGAGTACCCTTGATGATTAGAAATATTTCTATTTGAACTTGTTTCTCCTTTTATTGATGAAGATTTTGAGAAAAATACTGTTAATCACCTTTGTTTCTCTTTTCTCCAGGGTGATATTACACGTTACCGGCGCAGATAGGACTGAGCAAACTAATCAATAAATCAGTCCATTGAATTTGAATCGAACCGAAATGACTGATTCCATTCTATTTTTTTTAATTATTCCATTTCTTGAATGAATAGAATATTCAGTTCGGTTCAATCTCTCCTGTTAACCTTGCCTTTCCATCATTTGTCTCACATCAATTATAGTCTAGTGATTATACTAAGACCACTAAAGATAATATTTGTAAGTTGTTTTAATAATGTTAACTTTTCTAAAGATTAAGTGTTAAACTATGGATTCGATATAATAATTATACTATGATCAAATATTTTTTTATTAAATTTATAAATAAATGTAACCTCACTAGATATTTATCAACATCTATCTAAACCAGCTCGAGTGCCTGCCGGAGAAGTTGGGAAGACCTCCCCATTTCGGATCCCCGTCTGCCATAGGTATAAATATATAAATATATATAGAGAGAGACTTGAGAATAAAAATGGAGCAAAGTTTGCTTGTTTCCATAAAAATAAAAAACAAAAAAAACATAATTTTGAATCAGCAAGGTGGCTTGACGGCTAATTCCTCATGTTTGACCATTGTTGTATGTATATAGAATAACTTCCACTATCCATCACATTTCATGGTCAATATCTTTCATACAATTTTTCATGTGGTTCTTCTGACATGCATCATTACCAAATGGAGTTTGGGTTGTGGACTCTCCTCCTTCCAAAAGAAATGGGCAACCAGATCTTGTTGCATCTATGATCTATCTAAAGGTAGTTAAATCTGAAAACTAAGAATATGCTTTGATAACAACTGTGAGAATACCGACCGACCTTGGGTCGGTTGGTACCGCCTGCCCGCCGGGGGGCAGGCCTCCCGGGTTCGAGCCTGCACTCGAACTGCGCTCCGGCGTTGAAGCCACCTGCCCCTGGGGGGCAGGCCACCGGTGATGTCCGAGCTGGGGCTCGAACATCCAGCCGTGCCAGTCGACCAAAAAAAAACAACTGTGAGAATAAAGTATGTGATAAATCCACCCAAATCATGAACAGTGTAAAACAAGCATGATGGTGCAACAACACAATGAGTAGAATGATGACAATATGCACTCTATGAGAGCCTGGTTTTTTACGTAGTCCTGTATATATCTTCTTCCAAAGTATGACAGTTTCACTATGTATTTGTTTGTTTGATTGCAAAATTCTACAAAATGGTACACATTTTCCGATTTGTAGCATCTTCACTCATTTGGGTTGATGAAAAATAGTGTATTTTAAAATAATAGTTCTGATTTTATAACATGAAAAGAAGGGGGGGGTGAAAACCAAACCAGAACATTTTGGTCTCCCAGTTTGTTTTTAATGTATCTTTTTACAATGTTGGTCAAACAAAAAAATCTTGTTTTAAAATCCAAAAAAGATTGTTCCTTTTAAATAAATGGTTTTTGAAAAAGAGGATTACAATAAATAAAACTCTAAACTGATGAAGATCAAGCAATTAAGTAACATGTTTGACCAACTCACCTTAGGTGAGCTGGTACAATACCTGTGTGGAGAGCAGCGTCCCCTGGTTCGAGCGGTAGCTTGAATGTTGTTTCGTCTACCGCTCGAACCCTTCGGCCTTGGGCCCGTCTGTCCCGGGGAGGACAGGCCATCTGGACGATAGTCCATCGGTGCACTGCACTGTGCGTGCTTCGGTCAGCTGACCATCTGATCAAACAAAAAAGTAGCATGTTTGACTGTGGGTGTTTTCTATTAGCGTCTTGATGCAAACTTTAATCTCTCTCGGCATGAAGAAGATAATATGATAAAAGGGAAAAAAATCCATGCCTGGTCCATCTAACAAGATTACAGGACTGGGCTTAACCGGTCCAAGCCTCCAAAAAGTTTATTTATTTATTTTTTTGAATGAAAAAAAAGCACTCTTAGATAGTTAAACTCTTTTTTATTCCCACAGTGGGCCCGGTTCGTACGTGGCAGCCCACTGGACGGTGAATCCGACCGACTACCCTTAACGGATTCGGATGCACGTCGGGCACCAGAAGTCAACGTGCGACTTTACGGGTCAGATTTCACGCGAGGACAAAAAGCACGTGATCGGCTGGCGGCGTTCCACTCGAGATCGCCGATCGAGCTAGATCTGCGAGGCGTCTGACAATTTAATCTCTCCCCCTCCCTAAAATTTGAATTTTATTTTTACTTTTGTGGTGCTTTCTGTAATTTCTGTTGTTTACTCGAATAAGCAAAACAAGTGATCTTTCACGTTTTCCAGGGGATACATGAAAGTTTACTTGAAACTATTTAAAATATTTAGGTATTTTTATTTCTATTTGAGAAGCACATAAATGTACAATTTAAACTTTAAAGGACATTATTGTAGATGACAGTAATTCATAGATATTCATTAAAAAGGGAGAGTTCTTAAAGCAAATGCCTATGTTGGAAAGACAACCCTACACTTTGCTCTTTTAAAATTTACATGCATTCATTAATAAGGGGTTTGGTTGCATGAAAACAAATTGTCATTAAAAATATAGTTTATAAAAAAAATTAAAACTAGTTGACAACCATGATAAAATCTATTTTTATAAAAAAGTATATTTATATAGAATTTGGTGAGTTTTTATATTTTCTGTGATTCTCTATTTTTTATTATACATAGTTTCTATCTTACAAGGTGTTTAGTTCCATTAAAAATAAAATTATTTTTAAAAATATATTTTTATAATTTTTTTTGTTGAAATGATATTTGACAATCAATATAGAACATATTTTTAGATAATTTTTGTTGAGACAAAGAAAAGAGAGATTTTCTTTTGTGATTCCCCCTTTTTGTAGTTATATAAGGTCTCAATCTTTTGGTTATTATATCTCATCAAATATAATAGTTTTAACATGTTATATTTTTTAACAAAAAATTTATATTAATATAATTTACTTTTTTTATTATTTAGCTTTTATTTTAATATATTTTTATCACAATAAATACAATAAATTTGATCTAACCAAGAACCTCATTAACTCTCTCACATACTATTGTAATATATAAATTTATCACTCAAGTATAAAAATTGGTTTTCAATCAATCATATTATAAAATATTTAGATGATTATATTGGACTTCTGAACGATTTTCTCAAATTCTATGTAAAAATATTCTGTCACCCAATTACTGACACCCGCTTTTCCATTTTGCACTGAAATTATTTTCTTGCCTTCGTGTCCTAAAATTTACGAATAGGCCCTCCCCACCGACTCTTCCTCCCTCCACAGTCCACGCCGACTCTCTTTCTCTCTGTCAGAGACGAGAGCAGAGGCCAGATCCAGTTTTCTCGTCTCTTCCTTCCTACACGGGCGCACACTCCGCTACAATGGCGGCGAGGGTGGCTTCCCGGAGACCTCCGTCTCTGCTCCTCCTCCACGTTCTCTGCTCTGTCCACCTCCTGCTCGCCAGCGCCTCCGTTCACGACTACACGGGCGAGAAATTTGCTGCCGAGGGCAACGCTTTCATGCTCCATGGCGGCACTGAGGGTCTATATGCTTCCTTCGTCCCCGCTTCTGGTAACGCCTCCTCACTTGCTGCCGGAAATGGCGAGTCCTTCATCAGGTGAGCTAATCCCTTAGCTCAGATCTGCGGCTTCATGGTTCCTTTATATCTCTGGATCTTGCCGTGGATTCCCCGTTCTTTTTTCCCTTCTGAAATTTTTCGTAGGTTGCAAGTATATGCTACATTGATGTAAAGAATTCGAGTTTATTTTAGGGGCTGGTTGGTGGCGCGAGTATGTGCTATACATCATCCAGCTTTTGAATGATATGTATTTTTATTTGATGACTAGCTTTAAAATTTCTCTATCTTCGGTCCTGTAAACCTCATTAGTTCTTGAATTTAATACATACACTTTGAGAACAAGTAGCAGAGCCAGGTAATATAAAGCTTTTTACGACTTGGAGATACTCCGTTCTCTATTGTGGTTTGTTATCAATAGTAGAAGATATTTGTTTGTTGAATAGAACGAGCGAATACTATAGAGTTGTGATCATCAATTTGTCAAAAGTGGTTTACGATGAAGCCATAATCAGGAGGTCAAAGTCCTTAGATGCTTTGCACTTTTGCTGTTTCCGGGGATTTTTTTTTCTTTGTATGTCATCAACGAGAATCATGGATTTATTTTCAATTGTGTAATTAAGTAACGCCATCAAATCATTGCTCAGTTTATTTTTGTTGTTTTTTCATTTTATGATAGATTTGAGAGAATCACGTTCAGAAGGCCAAAGGAAACTGTTGCATCTGGCAAAGAAGAAGGTCCCAAAGTCGTTCAAGCTATCATTTTTGAAGTAGAAGATCGTGAGGCTATTGGTGGTTCAGCTTATGGTGGTCAAAGAGCACTGTGTTGTACACCTGACCTTGCCAAATTAGGTGCTTGTGATCAAGGCACGGTTATATACAGGCCTTCAACATTGAACTCCAATTGGCCGCAGGTGTTACGTGCAACATTCCAGGGAAGTGAGCTTACTGCATCATTGCCATCTCACACGATACAGATCACACGGAGTGGAATGTACAACCTGTATTTTATCTATTGCGATCCAAGCCTCAATGGTTTAGTCATAGAAGGCAAGACAGTTTGGAAGAATCCTGGTGGATATCTGCCCGGAAGGATGTCCCCTCTCATGAACTTCTATGGAGCCATGGCTCTTGCTTACGTGCTATTGGGGATCTTCTGGTTTTATCAGTATGCAAGATTTTGGAGGGAGGTTATTGCACTTCAGAATAGCATAACTTTTGTAATTGCCTTAGGCATGTTTGAAACAGCTTTATGGTATTTTGAGTTTGCGGAATTCAACAAGACAGGTGTACGACCTGTTGGAATTACATTTTGGGCAGTAACGTTTGGAACCATTAAGCGAACAGTTTCTCGTGTTATAATTCTTGTGGTTTCTATGGGTTTTGGTGTAGTAAGACCAACTTTGGGGGGTCTTACTTTAAAGGTAGTCATGCTTGGGGGGACATTTTTTCTGGCATCTGAAGTACTTGAACTGGTGGAGAATGCTGGGACAGTGAGTGACCTTTCTGGAAAGGCAAGATTGTTTTTGGTTCTTCCAGTTGCCATTTTGGATGCATTCTTTATTCTTTGGATATTCACATCTTTGTCTAGAACACTCGACAAGCTTCAGGTATCATTGACATCGGTTCATGCAGTTAGATAATATTTATTTTTGTTTTATGTTGGTTTTATCTGTATATAAACTGATGGATGTATGTTTCGTGTTTGTCTAAATTAAACGAGAATTTTTATAAATATGCCGTTCAAAGTAGAATAATATTGCAAATGCTTGATATTTTTCTGAAAGGCCCTTTACATTGTTCCTTTACTACAAAACACCTTCAAAAAAATTCTAAAAAAAAAATCTCCTGTTCAACTTTTTGACCCCAAGAGCACACTGTACGTCCACTTAATCTCTCTTCTCTTCTTTTGTTCTTTCTTGACCTATAGACGAGGTAGACTTCATCATCACTGCCACCAGTATGACAGCACCGGGATCACCTCTAATCCCCACTGATGCTGGTCAAGGGTGGTAAGCAGAACCACTGTTTAGACATTTTCTTATCATAGATTCATAGTTAATCTGTAGCTGCAGGCAAACTATCCTACACCATGCATGTTTTTTATTTATTTTAGTATTGATTTTGGTGTTTGAGCTTTGTCTCGTTTTTCTTTTCTTTTTCTGCTTCCACTTTTCTTTCCCATCGTGGCAACTATATTTGGCCTAAAGCTAATTATAAATTATGGCTAAATGAGAAATTAAGAATGCTGTTACGATTTAAACAGTAAGGTTTCTTATGTACATATATGCCTATTTATAAAGCAGATCAAGTCAAAGGGCTTTCAAGTTATGATACTTTCAAGGTTATTTTTTTATGAAAAACACAACAAATCCAGTTTCTCACTGATCTCTTGATGGCAGGCAAGGCGTTTGACTGCTAAGTTGGAAATTTATCGGAAATTCACAAATGCACTTGGTGTAGCTGTTGTTGTATCTGTTTGTTGGATTGGTTATGAGGTAATAAAGTACTTTTGTCTCTTTCTCCCTCTCTACTTTTTAGTTGCTTTTGTTTCAAAACATATTGGCTATCTTCTTTTCGGGGAGTTTTAACACTTGAGTATTATGCTGCGTTTGTCCACTACCTAACTATCTTTTATTTGTTGCATTTTCTGCAGCTGTATTGCAAGTCAACTGATGTGTATAGTGAGCGGTGGCAGAATGCTTGGATAATTCCTGCTTTCTGGCAAGTGTTATCATTTTCTCTTCTATGCATCATTTGTGCACTTTGGGCACCCTCCCAGAATTCGATGAGGTAGGCCTCTGTGGTTGTTCTTCACCAGCTTTTTTTTCTTTTTTCCGCTTCTGGCATTTGCAAGTCATAATCGGCATTTGTAGATCTATTGCATTTTAGTATAAATTGTAATATGTATATTCACACTTCTGTAGTTGGGTGGGAGTGGGTAGAATGCATATGCATTCTATTTGTGGAGTTTAGTAAAATTACACTCGGGGATTGCTCCCCTATCACCCCCTATGTACTTTCTCACTTATCCACCAAATCCCTGATTCCAGTGTTGTCATAAAATTTTTCTCTTACTTGCTGTTGTTGTTCTTTTTAGCTTCTGGCGATGTGAACTATATCCCCAGTGAACTATAATCCTTTGATATACATTGTTGATGTGTAACACCCCAATCTATGAATGCGTTGAAAGATTAAATTAGTGAACTATCAACAACTCTGGTTAACTATTTTTCAAAAGTTGAGTTGGAAGAACTCCGAAGTTAGTTGATATAATCGTCACATATGGTATTAGAACATGGCACAGCTGAAAGATCCGTTGTAACATCCATTGGTGTGTAATATGTGATGTGTGTAGCAATATTTTCATAGGTGACAAGGGGCCCCTCATCTATTAATAGGGGTGGGCATAAAACGGTTCAAACCGAGAAACCAAACCGAACCAGCTCATTCGGTTCGGTTTGGTTCGGTTTGGACCCCCTTTCGGTTTGGTTCGGTTAGGAAAATCTCCAAACCGATTTAAACCAAACCAAACCGTTTAAACCGATTTATTCAAAAAAATATAAAAAGCTATTATAGTATTAATAAAAATGATATTTTTATAAATTTTATAATAAAATAATATTTATTTTCATTATTTTTAACATAAAAATCAGTATATATATGTAAAAAATAATTAATTTAAATATTTTTATTTATTTTCGGTTTAAACCGAACCAAACCGAACCAAACCGATTTGATTCGGTTTGGTTCGGTTCGGTTTGGGAGGGTGATTTGGTTTGGTTTGGTTTGGAAAAAAAACGGGCTAAACCGGACCAAACCGAACCGTGCCCACCCCTATCTATTAATGCGAGGGAGGCACCTAGGCGAGCATCATATTATTTTCTCAGTTTGTCTAATTTAGCGATGAATAATGTTATTACAATATTAAAATAACATAAATAAAAAGACGTGGTAGATCTAGGTTGACTTGGAGGGCAATTCAATATGATTTAGATGATTTAAATACCTCTAAAAAAGCAACTCAAAATTAACATGAGTGGAGAAAAAGAATTCATATGGCCGACCCCAAGTAATTTGGAACTAAGGTTGGAATTGAGATGTAGTGATGAATGATGTTAATCAGGTATCAATATCACTTAACTAAGTAGTTTTGAAGTAAAAATAGATAATTCCAATACTTAATTTGATTATGAATAGATATTTTGATGGAATAATAATTAGGTGTAAGTAATTTCATAGATATTTACTAATAGTTAATACAAATTAAGTATTAAAATTAACTTTGTTTAGTAGTTTAAGTAGGTATTCATGTTATTTAATCTATTCAACTATGCATTTGCATATATTTAATTGATTTACATGGGTTTTAAAAAGGTTTCTTCCTTAGTTTTACTATGACAAAAGACGTTGCCTAAGCAACAATGCATTACAATATCACTTTGGTCACCTTGATCGCCTTAAAAATTAGTGTGTGATGTTGATGAGGACGTCAAGTTTTTAAGAGGGGTAGATTATAACACCCCGGTCTATGAATGTGTTAGAAGATTAAATCAATGGACTACCACAACTCTGGCTAGCCATTTTTCAAAAGTTGAGTTAAAAGAATTTTGAAGTTAAGCATGGTTTGTTGAGAGTAATCCGAGGGTGAGTGACCTCTTGGAAAGGCTACTAATTAGTGTAGTTGTTGGGCCAATTAGTTGATTTAATTTTTATATGATGATTTAGTTTTCTCTTCTTCTGTGGGCATATTCCATCCATGATTTGCATGATCATCTGATCCAAGATAAGCACCTGCAGACCCGATTTTGGAAGGGGGAGCATAATCCTAGGAGTTCCCATTGGGATCGGGCTCCAACCTACCAAATCATCTTGGATCAACACAGGGAGATGGCGGAAGGTGGTATGGCAGCAACCCTATTTGGGGCCTTCTTTTATGTTTTCTTTTTTCATTTTTGATAGAACTGGTCCTAGCAATCCTGGAACAGATTTCATTCCAGCAGACCGGCCAAGCCGAACCAACCCAATCCCGACCTGGGAATATTTTATTGCATCATACTATGTTCCATGTCAATCATGTTGAAGATGAAAATCTAGCAACACATGAATTTTTGTGTGCACCTGTTGAAATCCATAAAATTACTCTAGTCAAAATATGATCATACATATGCAGGCTGTCTGCCCAGGTTTCATGCAACACAGCACTAGATAGTAGCATGTGATCTGAAACAACTTGGCATTATGATAAAATAATCCCTAAATATTAGTAGGAGACGTTGAGATCACAGACTTCTCAGTCCATGGTCAATAAATGTTCGCTAGTTTAAGGATCAGGAGATTGTCCTACTGACAGTGTCATGTTTACAATGTAAATCGACATGTTTTGTTTGGACCAATTCTTTTATAGGGAAAAGTGTGTACATTTCTTGAGAAAAAATAAATTAAGGAAAACACTCTTGACTATGATGAATGAGACTAGATATAAACAACAGAGGAGATGACTCGAAGATGCCATCCAAGCGAGGGAAGGACACTGTAAATCCATACAGAGGAGTAAAATTCAATTCATTATGGACAACTTTCAGTTAGCAGCAGTTCTTTTTGTTTCAGTTGGACATTTAAAATTTTGCAGTTATCGTTCCCCATGCCTGTTCGTATAAATAATCTCAGTGAGATTAGAATATTACGTAATTTATTTTTCCTGGAGTCAGGTCTGAAAAATATCTTATTTGCATCAGATACACATACTCAGACGACGCAAGCGAGGAGTTCGACAGAGATGACACCGTATCTTTGATAAAGCCCGCTCCTCTGCAGCCGAAGAGCAACTGGAGCTCATTCTCCCCAGATGGCAAATCTGCTTTAACTATCGATGTTGCACCTCAGGAAGAAGACAAGAGGGAGTAGTGCAGTTCAGATCAGACATGCATAGAGATAAAAGACCATTCCCTTGTACAACTCCACAGCTGAAGGTTGGTGCCCAGATCAAGCTTCTCTTCTTTGAGGAGCCTGTGCACTCTTGTTGGTTTGTGGTTTATTCAGTCGCTCCGCCACCTGTTGTATCCCCTAACAGTTTTACAGGCATAGCATCATTTCTGGCGATTATTCACACTCGTGAGCTACTGTACGGCATACATTGTCGCCATGCTGTCAAAATCGGTGTATTTGTTGGGTACAACTTTGTGATAAAATGAAACTTCCTTGTGTGTCTCTCTCTCTCTTGGTACTTGAATTTGATAGATCCGAACAGCTGTAAATAAATGCTTGTAACTACTAACATGTTAAGATCTTCTATGCAGGCCTAGCGAGTAGGAATTGTTTCCGCACAGGACTATCATATTGTTTTTAATTGATTTAGTAAAGAATCCAGCATAGTTGTTTAATAGATCAAAAGATGGAGTTGACATAGTGCAAGCCCCTTGGTGGTTTTGGGGAACAAGGGGTGGAACAAGGTTCCTTCCCGCTTGTTCTGGAAGTTTGAGATGCATGCGGGATCAAGTATCCTATCCCGCTTGAGAAACTAATTATTTGTCACAATTCATTGCTCCCCAGTGGTGGGGTTAGTTGTGGCATCCTCCTCAATCGTATTTCCCCATACAAAATATTTTATGTATTATTTTTATTTATATGTAGATATCATTTATTATTCGTATGTAAATATTTTATATTCATTAGATTTGATATTTTAGTTGCTCTACGTTCAGGTATTTTATATTTTATGCCAAATTATTTATTGTATATGTTTTAATATGAGCTCCACATTTACATATTTCTACGATTTATTTTTATATTGTATTTTGTAATACATTCTCTTGACTAGAGTTTTATTAATTATATTTTTATTTAGGTCTCATTTTATCTAATATTTGTCATAGTATTTCGTTCATAATGTACCATACTTTTGAAACTTTGTAATTATTAGATCTCTGTTCTTACTTTTATTTATGTAAATATGTCTTGACCTTTTTCACTAAAGCTACTCCAGGTAAAAAAGAGAAAGAAACTTAAGAATACGTGAAACAACCTATTCGGGCATAAATAATTTCAGAATTTATATTCCGTTATCACTAATTCCCCAACCAAACAAGGCCCGCGTTTAGTCAAAATGAAATCGACAAGCAGAAGATAGTAATTGGTGGCAAAAAAAAAGATGTATATTAGCATTGGAAAGTCGGAAGCTACATGGCCTACACGGCCGTTGATGAGTCGGAAATCGTCAAATTCAGATGAAAATTTGAGCCTTCTGGATCTTCAGATTGATTGTCCGGCAGGCAGATTTTTTTTTCTGTTTATTACACCATGTTGATTATGCATGATTTATGACTACAAAGTACGTTTATATTTAGAGAAAGATGTCACATTTAGTTTATATCAAGTTTTAAATCCAGTATAAAGAGTTAGACATTAATATCAACATTTTTTATTTTTTTCAAAACAAGTAAATGCATAAATTTACTTCTATTTTATATTGCTTGGTCTTATTCTTTTTATCAGTTGACTATGTTGAATATGAGTAAATAACGAAGTGTTTTTAAAAATAGATAAATACATAAATTAAGCGCACGTGACAAAAACTGTCCCAATTTGATTTGCGACTGTGCTACCAGGAGGCCAAAAAACATCAATGTATAACAATTATTCAGTTATACTATTTTTCTATCATATTTCATATTTACTTCATATTTATTTGAATGGGCAAAAGTGAAAATTGTTCGGAGACAAAAGTGTGGCACGGGCAAAAGGGTTGTCATCTTCTTCATCTGATACCCTGGTAACGTTGTTGTCTAAAAATGCAATCTACTAGACTTTTACGACGGAGCAGATATGACATTTTCGTATCCGCTTCGTTTAGCTATTCAGATAATTCGTATTCGGTCCGGATCGGATATGAATACGGATCGAATATTATAAGTCGAATAATCTTCAAATTCAGAGAGGATACGGATAATATCCGTTTCAAAATGTTAATTAAATATTATTTTATTAATATATTTAATAATATATAAATACAAAAAAATAAAAATATAAAATATAAAATTTATCATATATTTATTAACATTAACTTAGTATATTAATATATAATAAAAAATTTAATCATATTTGTAAATATAATAATTTTAAATATATAATTATATATATTATGTATATATTATCAAAGCTAGATTCGGAGCGAAATTTAAACGGAGTGGTATATCCGCTCCGATTAACATTCGGATAATATCCGTATCAGAATATCCGCTCTGACAGATATTTAAAATCAGATATTATCTACCTAAACTAATACGAATTCAGAACGAATTCGAATTTTATCCATATCCGTTTATAGCCCTAGGATCATCCGTCAAAGGTGATCATTATAAATGTATCGTCAAGCTCAGGGTTTTTTTTGAAATAGCATTGTTTTTTATTTTTATTAGCGAAATAGCATGGCAAAGTTTAAAATTGGGGGAATAGCAACGTTTGGATGAAGTCGGAGTCACCAAGTCCGACTTCCACTCGAGAAAATGAAGTCATTTCTCTTTATTACGACTTATGTGAAGTCGGATTTTGAAAATCCGACTTCTACTATAAATATAAAAATCGTACTGTGTTAGTCCGACTTTAAAATCTTAAATTTTTTTCAACAATTCATTCATTTTTATTAAATTCTTAAATTAGTAAATCGGAGTATCCTCGACCGTTCAATAATTTAACGCATTTAATGTTGCGCAAAAATTTATCTGATCCACTTGGATCAACGAATTCGGAGCATTCAAAATTATAAGATTGAATTTTTAAATTTTTGAAAAGAGTAAATTTTATTATTGAACGGTCGAGGATACTCCGATTTACTAATTTAAAATTTATCAAAATCGGGATATCTAAAAGTCTAATCTTAAGTATTTCGACGTTTTAATTTTATTGGACCGAACGGATCGTTCAAAGTCAAATCCGATAAATTATAATTTAAGAATTTAATAAAATTAAATGGATTGCTGAAAAAAAATTAAGATTTTAAAATCGGACCAACACAGTACAATTTTTATATTTACGGTAGAAGTCGGATTTTTAAAATCCGACTTCAAATAAGTCGTAATAAAAAGAAACGACTTCATTTTTTTTGGTGGAAGTCGGACTTGGTGACTCCGACTTCACCCAAACAGTGCTATTCCCCCAATTTTAAACTTTGCCATGCTATTTCGCTAATAAAAATAAAAAACAATGCTATTTCAAAAAAAAACCCTCAAACTCATTGCCCATGTGACGCACCTTCACTCTTGAACAAAGTGGAGCACACCTTCGCGCATCACAAGCTTATCTGAAAACATTAATATGATTGGTACCTTGTACCACGTTTGGATGCACAATAAGATGAGTTTTCACTATGAAACAAAAGCATTTGTAACAAACCTTGTCGAAAATATTTTTGATAAGCGTGACAATATTATATTTTCGTTGAAAACTTCTTAGCTGAAAAGAGTGAGATATCTTTTTTTTTTTAAATTTTATCAGTCCTTTTTTTTGTTTCACATGATCTCCGCACATTTTGATACCATATCTCACCGAACAGGATAAATTAGCTATCATTGTTTATTGTATAATATAATGTAAAACATCTTGCGAGGCGCCGTATCACGCATTTCATTCCTTCGGGAAGTCTTTGTTTGTAAACAATAGGTCAACATGAGCTGGATCTGAGACGGTAAGATGACTAGCAAAGAAAATATTAACATGTATTTTATAAGGAGATAGATGGTGCTTTCAGATGGTAAAGTCGGAGCTAGAGCACAATGGTGGAAGAGCTGGCGCAAGTGACTAGCTCCGATTCAAAGTTCGGAGTTCAATTTCTAGTGACATTATATTCCTAGATTCAAGGTGAGGTGGGATGTCTAATATTCTAAACTAAGACCTCGTTCTTGTTGACTTAATTGATGTATACAATCTCTAAATAGAAACATTTAAATATAGTAATAATCTCTTGAAAAATTACTTAATTTTAAGTGATTCTTTATAGTCTTTTTAGTTTCAAAGATGAATAAATAAAATTTTATATTTCACATGAGAGATTAAAGATAACATTCGAATTTTATTAAGTCAAAACAAACACCACCTAAATGTGTTTGACCATGAGCCCTCTTCGGCAGTCATCCCAACTTGGACCACACATGATTGCCAACAAAGGCCGAGGTCGAATCGGTAAGAGCCAACTAAGGTGGGTTTATCTCCATTAATAATAAAAAAATCAGAACAAGTTGAAATACAACAAAAAATAAATGTGCTTATAGAGTAAACACACTCACCGGCACCAAATGCAAGATATCTAAACTTAACTCGTTTGGTGATCCTTGCACCTGCTTAATATATAATGTTGACGGCCGAGAAGAGAAATCTAGTTCAGCCATTGATGTCTTCTCCCACACACTTCACACTAAAATGGGTCCAACAGCACACCCAAACCCACTTCACACCTCTGCGACACACAATAACTACTTGATGTGGATGATGATGATGGTAAAGAGGAATCCACTTCCCCTCATTTATGCTGTTTTTCTAAGAAAGAGGTCCAGAGGAGGAGAAGCCACAAACAAATTATATATATAAAACAAAGATGGTACAACCAGCAAAGGGCAGGACAAAAAAAGCTGCAAAAGGAAAGGAAAACAACCAGCATAGCGAAGCGATATCCCAAGACCTTCCAATACTAGAGGATAATAAGATATTACTCAAGTTACAAGAAAATTATCATCCATGTATCTTCCCTCTCCCTCAGTTATGCCGTTGATGTTCTCTCCAAACACAAAACTGGATTGACAACATAACACGCACGCAATGTCTACACTTGCACTTACAGATACACTCTTTAACGCATGTCTTTGGGGAACCGGGTTCTAGAGAAGAGTTGCTAACTCCTAAGCAGATGACAAATCGAAATCAAGCGGGAGTGACCTCCATTTTTTTCTGCGGCACTTCTCTATGATACGCCAAGAGAAAGCAGAGTTTTCTAGTGACAGACTAGTGTGATTTAGGTTGAGAGGCTTGGAAGTTTTATATTGTAGAGCAACATGTACTGATAATTGTGCTATGTCGCTTGTACTGATAATTGTGCTATGTTGCATGAAACATCCAACCTTGTGATCGTGGAGAGAGCATTATCCTATCCTTGCATGTGAAATAGAAAGCCCATGTTGGTCACACCCACCCAACTGTTCAAGAAAGAATACATCATCTTCCCAATCCAAAAGAACATTAAATGTGGTGATGCGGGACAAACCAGCTAGACCGGGCTAAACAGACCGAAAACGACATGAACCAGCGTTAATTGCCGCTAAACGACCTAAACGAACCCAAAATAGAGCAAACCGGCCTCGAACCGGTCAAAACAGACCCAGAACAGGTCGAACCGGGTTCAAAACGATCTGAACCGGTCCAAACCGGCCTGAACCGGTTCAGGTGCTGAACCGGGTCGAACCGGCTTGAACCGGGTCTGAACCCGGGTGAACCGCTGGTCTGAGCCGCGGACTGGCTGGCCGCGAGCCGCGGTGGGCGAACCACCCGCGGTGGTCGCGCGGCTGCGCGAGTAACCCCGGTGGGGGTCGTGGCGTCGTCCGGCTCCTCAACGGTGATCGCGTGGCTGATTCCGCGCTGTCGACCGCCCGTCGACGTGGCGGCATCGCGGTGGTTCCACGAGGTTGCGGGCCGCTACAAAAGAGGCGAGCGCGGGAGGCGCCCGCATCGCCTTCGCCGTCCGGACTCGCCCGCGCTCACGACCTCGTCGTCGTTGTCCTGACGGAACCGCGCACAGACGGCGGAGCAAAGGAGCAGGGGAATAGGAGCCCGGGGCCTCGGCGTTGTCCGGCCGGGGTAACCAAGCTCTGCGGGACAAGGAGGCAAGCGGAGTCGACGGGAAGAGAAGAAAAGGAACAGGAGGAAGCCGCACGGGAGGGAGCCACAGGGGAGGAGGATCCGGGGATCGCCGGATCCTCTTCCCTCTTCACCGTCTTCTCCTTCCGCTTCTGCTTCTTCTTTCGTCTGCATCCGCGAAGGGAGGAACGTCCCGCCGCCGTTATCGAGGGAGGAGCCCACCGGAGGAGGAAGACGGGGGTTGCCGGCTGGCGCGTCGTTGCTGTCGAACCGAGAAGGAGAAGATGAGAAGAATGGCACGGAGGCCAGAGGATGAGGAGGGAGGTAGATTGGCCACTTGCCAGATCCGGAGGGTGGGAGAGAAAAAGAGACATCGCCATGGGGGGGGACGGGGGAAAGGACCAGGGCAGAGCCCCTGCTCGGGAGAACCAGCCGAAGGGTTTCCAAAAATTCCAATACTCTGTGTATTCTATCGATGGAGCTCCTCCTCTTATAAAAAGGAGGCTAATTACAGAACTGGACAATCAAAAAAAAATTTACAGACATGTTCATTTCAGGACTTGAAGAAAATCTCTAAAAGACTCCTTAAAGAAGTAAAATGACATTGGCAGAAAAAAATAAACCTAAAATGACAAATCAAATATTTACATATTTTTTTGTCCCCATCATGTGGGCTGACCGCTGAATCATTTTTAAAGCAAGGAAGGGTCGGGTATGGGAAGACTAGTACAGACGAAACCGATTTAAACCTTCTAGAAAAGAAAGTTACTTTACTTTTTATAAAATGTGACTCTCATAATACCCTACTTCTTATAAAATGTGACTCTAATAAGTATTCAAACTTAAAAGTTCAGCTTCAATACCCTTATAAGTTGTAAATAAAACAAAAGGTATGAAAAAATCTTAGAACTTAAGAGGCACTATCTTTCGTCCCAACACTCATCACAAAATCTCTCTTGGAACTCTATTATTGACATTTTCAAGTCAATAAACACCATATGTAAATCTATCTTCATATCTTAATATTTCTCTATCAAATTTCTAATAAGAAAAATAATTTTTAATAATAATAATAATAATAATAATACAACAACAACAACAACAATAAGAAGAAGAAGAAGAGAGTGGCTATCCGTCTATGTCCAAGGAGAAGTTGAAGCTAAAGCATTGTTCATAGAGTCGAAGCCCGTATTTATCAGGACAGCCCATCTCAACATCGGGCCAGTCAGTAGGACCATCACCAAAGTGAACTGGTGGCGGACCAGGTGCCACAAGGCAGGCGGGTGCCCGCTTTTCTTGGATGGTCGCCTGGGCATGGTAACTCGTAGACACTGCTGCAACACCTTGTCACCTAGACAACGCCTTGAAAACAATGATTTCACCCCAACCTTGGTTTTTCTCTCTGACAGAACTATTAGAAACGTTGTTGGGCACTAATCATCAGGAA
The DNA here is from genome assembly GCA_036172225.1 of Cryptocoryne crispatula var. balansae. Classification (NCBI taxonomy): domain Eukaryota; kingdom Viridiplantae; phylum Streptophyta; class Magnoliopsida; order Alismatales; family Araceae; genus Cryptocoryne; species Cryptocoryne crispatula. Next base: position 56,955,113 of record CM069918.1, read on the forward strand.
AGGTGGAAACCTACGTTAGTTTAAGCCAGCAGTTGAGCTGGTGATATCCAGATTATTCCAATTGAGAATCTCTCCATACATTCTTTGATCTTCAAAATTCCAATGATGGTCCATAAGAAGTTGAAAAAGACAAGATCTGCATATTTCTTTAACAAGGTGAATACCAAGAAGGTGGTACAGGAAGCTGTCCTATCAGTTCAGTTGACATGTGCAAACCTAAAGAAGGGGAGGCCGCGCTTGCTCCTCAAGAAATATCCAATTCTGCTTCTTATGTAAGTAGCTATGAAGAGTAGAATATAAGGGCCTGACTTTATGGATATCAACTCATAAAGACAAATACGTGTTAGATATGTCACGCTTGGTTGAGGAGGCCTTGATCACCAGTAAATGCACAAGGTCTGGTGGGTATTGTCAGCTTGTGTGAAATTCTCAGAAGTGCTTCTCAGAAGGTTATTTGGATGGGGATAATACTCCACTCTAGAAGGAAGTATAGTTACATACAGGCCCCTTAGATTTATACACCTTGTGCTGGATGTCTTATTGGCTTGATTGTTTGGTTGCTGATTTTACCAAAAAACCATGAACAGGAGATGGGTGACAAATTTAAAATCTAGAAGAACTATCAAGACTCTCTCATGACAATTTTGTGTTGGGGGCAAGTCTTGGTTTAACACTATTCCACCCCGAGGGTATGAATACCTTGACCTGAGCACTGTCGTTGCCATGACAACTATGCTTTGGGTGCAGGTCTTGGTTTACAACTATTCAATCCAGCGGGTAGTATCTTTTGGGTTCTACACCAGGGCTGGTGGCTGGTACTTGGCTTATTGACTAAAGCTGACTTCTTGTGTTGAGGTTTGGTGTGAAGATCTTTCCAGGCAGCCACAGGCCCATAGCCATAGGGTTTGGAATTATTATGGTGTTTGTTTCTTCCTACTTTGCGGTGCTTTTGTTTTCATATTCTTGATAGATCCTCTGTTCGTCTTTTGTCTGTTGTGTACCTTCTTTCTCCTTATAAATGAATTGTTTCCTGCATTCAAGAGCTTTCAAAAACAAATCTTCACACGGTACACCATGTTGCATATGCACGGGAAGAAACAATTTGCAGAAAGACGCGAAAATGTACTGACATTGTGAGATTCTGATAGCATAAACATTCAAAATGCAAAAAGAATGTAAGTTATTATCACCAACAATGAAGAAACAAGCAAAAAGCACACATGCAAATAAATATCTGTTATTCCCAACAAATAATTGACATTCTGGATAGAAACCTCAGTAAATCTGCAATTTCAAAGTATCAGACGCAGCAGGACCCCCAACAGCAGCCAATAAAATCTTCATTCACCGCACAAATATTACAGAAAGAAAAAGATGATTGGGTCAATTTGGATCACCGATCACGTCAATGAACTTACAATAACCAATTAAATAGTGGACACCTAGGAGGCTCTATTTTCAGCATTGATCATAAGAAAGATGAATATGGAAGAAGCATACAACTTAAAGCCTCATTATAGAACCTGAAGCTGACTTGAGAAAAAAAAATGATGTTGTACAGTTGTACTTTCTAGCTACACAATCCAAAGTCAATGAAAGTAACATTAGACTGCCAAAACATGAGTCGAGAAATAACAAGATATCTTACTTGTTTCTGAACAAAGCAACTAGAACTAACATAAAATTAACTATCCAACAACCAATAGCATTTGATGATGAAATCAACTTCCAATAAAATGATGACAATACTCTGTAATTATCAAATGTTGTAAAATTTAGGAACATTTCTCTGGGAGGAGTCATTAGATACAAAGTTATACCGGCCTAGGCCACAAGACACGTTTCTTCTAAAGCCAGTCAACGAACTTAGAAATTGCTTCTTCAAGAACACTTCATCACAAGGATCGCGGGATCGGGATCGGGATCGGTGACCACCGATGCGATCCGGATCGGGATCGGATCGGTCCGGATCGGCGGATCCTCCGGAAGAAAGGGCGTCCTGGATTGGTCCGGATCGAGCAAAGTTTTTTTATTTTTTTAAATCATAAAAATCCTCAAAAAAATCAGGAAAATCATAGAAATAAATAAAATTTAAAAAATAATAAAAATAATGTGGATGACATCCTATCAAACAATGTCATAAAACGTAAGTTCCTTTTAAGAAACTGTCATATGAGTATAAATTATTATATAAAAGAGAGAGAGAAGAAAGTTAAAATAGATCTTTATGTAAATTTAAGTACATAATATATATTTTATGATTATGAATCTTCCATATAGGTGATAGTATCAGTGATAGTGAAATATATTAATATGTTTACACTATCATCAGCGGGACGCAGAGTAGTCGCGGATCGACCTGCGCGGTCAGGTCGCGGGGGTCAAGGGGGCAGCGCCCCTTGTGGGGGGTATCAGGGGGGCAACGCCCCCCGAAGAAAAATTATTTTTATGGTGGTAAAGGGAAGGGGGAAAAAGGGATCAGATCCCCCCCTAAATTTACCTGTTTAAGGGGGGATCGGCCAATGTTCAAGGTAGATTGTTAGGGGGAGGGGTCTAGGGGGAGCCCTAGACAATGAAGGGGAGGGGGGAAGTGAGAATGAGGGGTGGGAAGGGAGAATCGGTCCGATCTCCCTCTTATTGGGGGGGATCAGACCAGAAAATGGTCCTGAATCGGGTCCTGAATCGATCCGATTCTGGACCCTTCCAGGTTCTAAGGAATCGGTCCGGATCGACCGATTCCCGGATCGATCCACTTGGATCGGTCCAGGATCGACCGATCCGGTCGATTCAGACCGATCTAGCCGGGAGTCCTGGCTGGATCGGTAGTTCCGGCTGGAATCGGATCGGTGGGTACCGATCCGATCCAAGAATCGGCCGATCCCGATCCGGATCGGCCGATTCTGCAATCTATGCTTCATCATGGATAGGAACTTGGATATTCTTTAAGAATTCTTTATCAACAATAAGCATTCAAATGCCATGTTCCATTGCATTCGGCTGGCAGGTAAATTTACAGGGTGCAAAAATGATGGCATCTAAAGTAATAACAGTATGGAATTCATGTCCAAAGGCCACGTGGGTAAAAATCTAGACAAAAGATGCTTTTGTATGAACACGCGAAGCAAATGGCAAACTCATGTCACAAATCAAAATAACTTTCTTACATAGAGCTGTGGACGTACTGGCCTCAGCTACTCTACATGCCACATCTGCATGCTCCTTTACCCTTCGTGGAAGTGAAACACCTAACGTACGTGTTCAAAAAATGCAATCCTACTTGACGCTAGGGCTCTATCCCACGCTGGACCAGCCCACCAAAAAGATTGAAAGAATATTTTATAAGGTACTCATCAACGACCTGCGACAACAGACGTACAGTTTTAGCTCAATGAGAGCGCCTCCTACTCTGAAGCGAAGGCGGGCACCCCTCAAAGAAATCAGATAGGGCCGTCTCAAGGTCCTCGACCGAATACTTGATGTACAGCTCTGGATGCCTTCCGTTTTCAATATGGTGGCGGAAACGGCCGAGGAATGCGCGGTAAGCCGGCAATAGCAGTTCCAATACGGAAATCCTTAGCTCCTCTCTAAGCTGGGCATCAGGTACGTGCCAGAGTGATTGAGTCCGGTGCGCATCATCAAATGCGGCGTTGAAAGCTCTAAATCTCTCCCTGAGGGTGCTTTTCGAGACGCCCGAGGAGAATCCCCCACTCACATGTAGTCCCTCATCCCTGATGCAGTGGAGGACCCGTCCCCAAGCCGACCTCTGGTAGCTTGTCGCCGACTGTCGGAACTTGCCGGTAAGCTTCCTGAGGTAATCGTCACCGACCATCTCCCTCAACTCCGGGTATCCCTTCACCTTGTGGACGATGTAGTGAACATTGTTCATGAGGAAGAGGTGCGACAAGGCGACGTCTCTGTAGAGCTTGGCCTTACTCTCCAGGTTGCTTTGGAGTATGAGAATGATCCAGACAAGGTGAGAGGCGAGGGGAGATTGGTCATCAGACTCGGGGATATCCATATCCAGGGCGGCAAACGGGGTATCGTCGTCGCTGAGACTGGTACCGCCCAATCGTGGGCTCGTAGGGGCTGTCGGCTTTGAGACAATTAGCTCGGTGAGGGTCGTCTTGTAATCGGAGATTAGACTGATGTAGTTCATGACATAGCGAGTGAGTGGGTGGACGGTGCCGCCGGGGACAGGGATCTTGGAGGGGTCCCGAAGCACGGCCGACTCGAACTCCGAGAGGATACCCCGGGCAGCCTCCGCCAGCCGCGACACGATCTCCGTCGCCTGCGTGTGGATTGGATCCGATGGCCGGTTTCGGAGGAACACGTCCGCCACATCCGGCAACAAGTCCGCAAGAGCATCATGGAGGTCCAGGATCTTGAACAGCTTCTCCGGAGATCGGCGCCCTATGCTGATAGCCTCGGCAAAGCCCAGAAGCTGGATAGCCGCCCCTTTCACGGTCTCCAGGAATGGGGCGTCGACGCCGCTACTGCCGCCGGCTGCACCGTCAAGAAGCCCCTCGAAGACCTGCTCGCAAAGGCGGCGTTCGCTGGCGAACACGACGCGGACGCAGGTGCGAGCGGCGCGGATCCAGCGACGGATCTTGGCCTCCAGCGCCTCCCACTCCAACCGCTGCACGTCGCCGATGCTGAGTTTCTCGACTCCGAGCTGGCGGAGGCTATGATCCACCGCCGCCTTGCGGACGCTGCTGTAAACCTGGACACACTCCCGCCCGTAGCCTGACGCAATCATCCGCTCCGCGATGCTGAGGAGGTCTTCCACGGCATCAACCGGCACCAGATCGATCTCTCGGATGCTGCTCGCTGATCTATAACTCTGGCTGCTTGTCGCCGTCGTCGTCCGGCTGATGGTGCCGCATCCGATGCCGCCGTGGGAACTCCCATCCGCCGTATCCTCGTCTCCCTCTTCCTTGTACTCCTCGCGGCAACTCTCTTCGCCGCCTGCAGCACCGTCGGAAGATAAGTCCGCGGAAGAGAGCGACACTAAGCTCAGATCGGCGAGCGAGTTGATGTCCACGGCGTTGACCCGCGAGACCAGGATGTTGCGGAACTCATCCTCCAGCCGGGCCATGGCCGCTTGGATCGAACCGCCAGCGGCGGCCCGGCGGGGGCTGCCGGACGCGCCGGGCCCGGCGGGATCGCCGAGCGAGCGGCGGATCGCGTCCACGGCCCGGAGGTATCGATCGGCCTCGGAGCGATCGGGGCCGTCGAAGAGCGTCCGAGCGGCGTAATCCTCGGAGGCTGCGGAGTCCCAGCGCTGGATCAGCTTCTCGGCGGCCTCCACGTCGTCCGCTGTCGGCGGCGAGGTGGCGGGCGGCGGCGCTCCTCCATCGGACCCGTCCATCTCGGCCGGAGGGAGAGCGGGGGGGAAGAAAGGGGGCAAAGCTGGAGCGTATGCCTCCGCTCTGTGGCTTCTATGAACCAGCGGAGGCCGTCTCTCCCCCCGAATCTCATCGGAGGCAGCGATCTCCCTTTTCTAATAATGACAATAAATATGATTATTAAAATGACATCGGAAAATCATAATCGCTTTTTATCTGCAAGATATGATTTTCGGCGCTTCCTGCTCTGCCACCTAAAATTATACGACGACGTAATATTTAATTTAATATCGGCAGAAATACGGTACAAAAGTTTCACCCGTGTGAACGGGGTGTGCCGCATCTTCTGACCTCCGAAGAAGAAAATTTAAGGGCAAGGACGAGGAAACAGCCCCCCGCTTGAATCGAAGTTCCACAAGTTCGAACCATCGGGAGAATCGGGTCGGGTGCGGTGTTCCTGAACGAAAACGGATCCGGTCATAGAACGAGTCCCCTTTTCAAGTTAATTTGAAAAAAAAATATTTTCAAGTAAAAACTATTTAATAGAATATGTCGAGTTCAGACTTCTTTGCTACACATTTCAGTCAACCTCCAAGAAAATTTACAATTTTCTCCCCGGAACCTTTCTTACTTGGAATTATTTTCTTTCTTTTCAAGTTAAATTTTTTTTGTGTGTTTGTGTAAACTTACAACTGCAATATCTAAACATGAATTACCGTTAAATTCTTACTAAATTCATTTAACTTGTACTAAATTGATACTATATCTCTTAAAAATCCTAAAACCGTAGTGTTTAGGTTGAAAAGCCAAGGTATTTAAGCAACAAACTTCACTTTGCTTGGTTGTCTGAAAAGAATCTAAATTGCCGCTCTAATAAATAGATGTCATTTCAGGGACAAACCCAGGCGTGCTTCACATAGTTGATGAGTTTCATGTTCTGATTGTTGTCGGTGTACGTAATATAGAAGCGCAGTGAGGAGAATATAGACAAGAAAGAAAGACAGAAAATAGTAAAGTGGGTACTTGAAGCTTGAAAATTACAAGATCAATTATTTCTTTTTTTGTGACACATTCGTACATCCAACAACACCACAGGAGCTGAGCTAACAAAGATGCCTGCAGAAAAATAAATAAGAACCCCAAAAGATGACCGATTTCTCAACTTTGTGGACATATACATCACAGTTGTGCCTCTCATTTGCGAAACATATCCGAGGAGTCCCACAGGAAATGGGCAGCTCTCCAAGAGTAGAGGTGGTAAGTGAGGGAGCTTCTCAAAGGTCGTAGTCAATGTCTGTAGCGTTCTGAGACGATGATTTCTTCACCAAGCGTCCTGTTTCATCGTAGAGGTCCAGGTTCTCGCAAGGTGCGGGGGAAATAGAGCCTACTGCACGTCCCTCGATGAAGGCGCACTGAAAGATGTGCTTTTTCTTGTAGGTTGTTCCTATTGACATGCCATAGAAGCTAACTCCTTTCACATGGATGTCTTCACTGCCCTGAATTCTGACGGGGACTCGGACGCCTTGCCCACGGATATTGATGTAGCTGATGTTGTTGATGTCCGGGATAGCTTTGGGGTCAAACCCTTCATCTGGATGCTCGTTGTAGTCAGTCTTGATGACAATCCCCACACGAACGTTGTCAAATGTCAAGTTTCGGTAGGTGATGTTATGGATGTAACCCCCTCTTCCCGCCGCAGTCTTGATCCGCACGGCCCTCCTTGAGTTCCACACTACAACATTCTCCACTGTGACATTGGAGACACCACCAGACATCTCACTACCAATGGATACCCCGGCACTGCAAAAGGAGTTTCAACAACATGTCAGTGAGTTGCAAGACTTCGATGTTTGGCAGGTGGTGAGGATCGAGGACATGATGATTCAGCTTTATCATCTCAAACAAGAAGTTGAAGCATCATGTCACGAACAGATGAAAAATGGATGCAAACAGTCACCTTGACGTCACAGCCTGATCTTTTACTGATTCGGGTGAAGGGCAACAGAAAGAGCTCAAGCATCAGTCAAGGATAAGCTAAAGGCCTGTTGAGATACTCTACTAAAATACTCATGTCCAAATTAAATCTAAAACTAGATAGTGTCAGTTCTACGTTAATGCATCTAGTGTCCGTATTGAAAGTGAGATAGTCTCAAATTTGAATTTTGTAACCAAACAGACCCTATTCCTAAGGCCATGTTTGGTATGAGGATAACTTGGGGATAAACCAGGTTTATCCCCCAAAAAATTTTGGTGCCAAACAGGCCCTAAAGGATCCTATGCGACCATAATATGTGGGAATGCAATGAGACCAGTTGAACAGACCTCACCAGTTTCAGGCATGATTACCAGCCTTGCTTGGAGGAGTTAACAAGTCTAGGCACCCAGGCAATTATATGCAGTTGAGCTATATGGTATCAACTATGGATCTTCATTTGGAATGATAAATTGTAGAACACAGAGAGGAGACAGAGATGCATCTCCTATGTTAAGAAATATTAGCCAATCAATGTTCCTTCTAGATGCAAATCCCAACACCAACATATCACTAAAAGCATACAAATAAACATATAAGGGAATAAGAAACATTCAGATATTACTCTAGTGCAAACCCAGAGACTACTGATGAGAGAGTAATAAAACAAGATTGAAAAAATTTTTGTCAAGCTGTAACTCATATGAGATAGCAAACGGTCATCAGCTTAAAGCAAGAAGAAAGGTTGGGCTATCATCACAATGACCGTCACATGCTCGGCTTCAGGTAATGCCCTATCAACAGTAGACATGCTCAGTGTAAGGGTTCTAATATTGGTCAAGAATGTGGTAAGTTACATGTAATGCCAACTGAACGTACATGAACTTGATATGCATTTAAGAGTATTAAATTCCTGATTTGCATACCATCCGGTAGTTAATAAACTGAATCATCAGAATCTGACTTCATCAGACAATACCAAGTATTATTAAAACAAAAATATATTTATTTGTTTATTCTAATGCTTTCACATGTAACATATAAACTTCTTTGTATCAAAATTCTTATTTAGGTAACTTGGAAACTTGAAACATGACGCCCACTAAACTTGATACTTCGAATGAAAGTTTCACCTAAGAGAAGGAATCACCTGACATTAGAACGAACAACTAAATTGCGTATCAAAATGTTGGTGGATGGCTGGCCATACTTAATTCCATACTGGTCCCAGCCACTCTTTATAGCTATTCCATCATCTCCAACAGATATATAGCAATTCTCAATCAATACATTCTCACATGAATCTGCATAGACCATAGGTTTAAAAGACATCAGGTTAATCATCATACCACAATGAACATCAGTCTTTATCATTTTTACTAGTAAGTGTTGCCAGTCATCTTACAGCAAGTGTGCTCTTATTCCCATTCATCAAATGGAGCAAGATATGCTCCCATGAAATTACACAATGCAAAGACAAAAAGGAGATGTGCGCAGGACATGACATTTGCAAATTGGGGGATCAGAATTAAACAGTTGAGAAGAATAGTGAGGTTGTTCTTCTAATAACCAAATAATCATTACTGCCAACGGACAGTCTTACTAAAAAATATTTTCTGGGGCCACTTTACAAAGAAACAAGGTGCAGAAGATACAAGAAGCATGAGTAATACAGCAGCAACAAAAATTAAATGAATTAAAAGCTGCTGTAGAGCATTACCTGGGTCAATGCCATCTGTATTTGGAGCATGGTATACAGGAGCTATTATAGTAACATTTGAGATAGTTATGTTCCTGCAATCATAAGGATGGAGTGTCCAGAAGGGAGAGTTTTGTAATGTGATATTTGATATTACAATGTCCCGTGACCACATAAGCTGCACAAGAGGACCTCTTGTGTGATTAAGTAGTTTCCGACGAAACTTTGTCCACCATGTTTTGCCTTGTCCATCAATCGTACCATTATGTCCTGCACAAAGAAAGAAGCATACAGTCAAAAGAAAATGTTTATATAGTTAGTCGGAAGGGAGTTTTCAAAACTTGGATCACGTCCAACAAACAAGAATAGACTATCCCCTTACTAGGGCAACTACACAAGATCTTTTTATAAGGCATGACCGAGCTCTTGGCAATACCAGCCTAAGCTGACCTCACCAATATCAGTTGATCCAAACAACTTTTGGGCTAACTGAAGCAGAGATTGATATGTCCGTGAACATTGATGGATCAGCCACACATTTCTTCAGACAGAAAAAAAAATACGTTGTTTACCTGCTAGGATATGAAACTTGACTAACTAATTTTTATAAGATAGAGCCATCTCATGCAGTTTAAGACATCTAAAATGGCTTTTGAGCTGTTGGTCCCCTTTAAAGCACCAAAACTAATTCCTGAGAGAGAGAAAAATAATATGATTGATGAATCAGATGCCCTCTGGGTTGAGTGCGTTTTGTGTGCTTTCTTCTCAATATGTTTCTTGTTGCTTTTTTATCACCTTGGAAGATGAGCTAAGTAATTTCTGTTGTAGTCTCCTTTTTCGTTGATGAATGATTTATCGCCCATTTTTTAAAACACCGTCAAAGAAAACTGTATCTCAGGATTATATTTGACTATAACAATCATTAGACAAAGAAACGTAAAATGTAAAAACAGGAAACAGAATAAACATAGAAAACAACTTGAAGACCTAGAACTTCAGTGCTAACCTGTTATAACAATATCAGTAAGATTTTGGCCATGTATAAGACTTCCATATCGAGGTCCCTTGTGCTCTCTTCCATATCCATATGAAGGTAATGCAGGCATCAGGGGCCAATATTTCTCGTCCTATCAATTGCCACAACATGAGAATGTGTTTCCATCTGAATAATAGCCAAGTTTTATTTGGCAAGGCAACAAATACAAAATACCGCAAGAACAAAGCAGTTAGAATACTGTGTCAAATTACACAACCTGAAAGGCAAATTTTCTGTCCATGTTGTTATAAAAAGAATTTTCATATGATGACCTTATGTTTATCTAGCATGATAAAGTTTAGTTAATAAAGACAATAACATAATATTAAGAACTACCTTCATGGAAGATGCATTCTTTTTTACACTTATTATGTGTCAATTCAGTCATCGTACTAGATAACACAAGGGCCGAAGACAATCTACTGCTAAAGACTCAAATCTAGGGTTCCATATATGGAAATGGACACGGTAATGGGGTTGAATAGCGTATATAATTCATGATCAGTTGCACTCACAGCAACATATACTAGATTTAATGTTGGGAATGGAAGCGGGGGATTTCGCCCCAAAGTACGACCACGGTAAGTTGATTTTATCGCCGTTTTACTGGAGAATGGAGAAACTGACCTCAACTCCGAGGATCACAGCCCCTTGTGCGAGGAAAATCGTCATGTGACTGGTGAGATTGAAGGGCCCGGTAAGCCAAAGCCCAGCGTCTACGTTGAGCTGCCCGCCGCCTTCGCCTCCCAGCGCCGCGATCGCCGCCACGGCGCGCTCGAATGCCCCCGTATTCAGCGTCACCCCGTCTCCTACCGCTCCAAATTCCTTCAGATCGAAGACCCGCGCCCGGAGTGACGAGGCTACCCGCCCCACTGGCGTCCTCCATCCGAAGAGTTGAATCCCCTCGGTGGAGTTGCTTCGCTGCCAAAAGATCAACGAAGCAAGCCCCACGATCCATAGGGTAACGAATAGCGTCTTTCGCGACGACAGGAGCGCCGGAACCAACCGCCGTTGTTGGCACAATTGGAACCTCCCGCTGACCGACGTCGATAAGACCTCCGCCATGATCTTCGTCACAAGATCCAGCTTCTCAGAAGAAGCAAAAAAATGTAAACGTTGCGCGATCTAACCTAAAAACGGCGCAGATTTCTACAGGTATTTGGGCTTCTCATCGAGCTGGATGGAACTCTGCGGAGGCCAGGAACAATTCGGACAGACTGTTGTCGGCGACGGTGGAGGATCTCGGCCATGAGGGATTAGATGTCGATGTTTTAAGCGCGGTGGGTGCTGGAGTGGTTTGCAAGAGAAGCAATGGGGTAGGTGTGTTCCTCCTCGACGCTCGTCTCCATGGGCGAGGAACGCAGCAGAACTGCCCCCAGGTCTTCCTCGCGAAGAAGAAGACCAGTTTTTTTACGGTTAGAACCCCCTCTTGTTAGTTTTCTTGTTTATTTAAGACGACTTGTATGAATATTATGAAATTACCACCCGGGTAAAGCAAATTTCAGACAAGCACAGCCAGCAGTTCAGCTGTACCGATGCTCGCGGTGGTATTCATGTCAAGGTTTTACATATAAAAGAATCAAAATACACCCATTTAAGTAAAAAAAAAAAAGTAACTTGATAGGATAAGATAAGTTGTTGAATTCTTGTTTAAATATATTTTTGGGTGGCTGTTAACTTTGGGTCAACTTTAAATTTAAAAAGCAGCTGCCTACCATACTTTCGGAGTCAAAAGACAGCAAACGGATTCTGGCGTCAGCAAGAGGGGGTTTTGGTGGTTCTAACTTCTACTACGTACTGATATAATAATATATCACGATTTGATTTGTATTAAACTGTTTTATTGGATAAATAAGCAGCAGCACATCTAATCTTACTTACCTCTTTTGCAGGGGATTGTTAGATAAATTAAACAGTGGACCGGAAGTTCAATTGTACATTTTTTTTCTTTACTTTTTTTTTTCCAAGCATCTCAACTTTTCTCTTCTTTACTTTACTTATTTGTGCTTTTGTTGTTTGGAATCTCGAGTGTTGGTGTCAAATATAACATGTTCATGTTGTAAAAATATTTCGATTCACTTTGTTTTTTATTTATTGTTGTATTATGGATTTAGTGAGATGGCCTACTGGTTAATTACTCTTATTTGGGGTCAATTTCTCATCACATTTAATATTGTTGCCGTTGATGATTCATCGAAAGTAGGCACACCCAACAACATGATGGATCATAGATGTGAGATGTCAAGCTTGCTGATGAGCAAGTTTACATTAATCAGGAAGAATAGTGGTTAATTATAGCCTTGACCTCTAATTAAGGGGGTTGGTGCAAGTGAAACAACACTGATCTCATCTATTTGCACAGCTGCTTAATGTTGGGATGGAGACCTTGATCCTCAATGTATTTATGTGACAATTAATCAAACAAAAAAAATTTATGTAATACTTGGTTGCACGATGATAAGTCGAGTTTTTACTACATTTTTTGTACAAATACTTGTTAAAAGATATGTTTGGCGACTGTTATAAATTTAAGATTTTTAAAAAATTCTCATTTTGGAGAAGAAAAAAAGAGGTGAAGCTGCCTTTTTATCTTGTAGTTCTCCACATCTTTTGATCGTATATGATTCTCGCTATTTTCCGTTATCACATCTCTCTAAAAATGACATTTTTGTCATTCTATAGTTTACACTTTATTTTAATGCATGAAATTACATAAAAATTTTGATGTGCACTTAAATACTATTAATTAATTATCCCTGTTTGGTAACCATTACGGCCGGTGCATAAGCACCTGAAATCATCTCGGGGTCAAAAGCACAATCTCCCCTATGTCTATGGGAGCGTTTGATTGAGGTTATGCAAGAGATTTTAATTCCGCGTTAAAATCTCTTAAAATCACATAATCCCATCCAAACAAACCTTATCTTTTTTCGACCACTCGATTTCAATGATCTGAGTGTAGATTTTGAAATAAGAGAGAGACAGGCCCTAAAATTTTATTCTCCCTCGACTTGTAAAAGTTATCAGGAAGATGAATATGAAAGATTATCGATTATTACAAAATCTCGATTAAGAAAAAAAAGGGGAGGTATTGTGATTATTTATAATTTCTTAGCCCCGTAGTCCCAACCAAACGCACCCTATATCTCTCTTATACATTATAGATCATGGGATGCAAAAGTGGTCAGTGCATTAAAAAAGATATAATGGTTATTTACTTAGATCCATTACTGACTTGTTAAACATCAAATATATATAATCTTCAGCCACGATGAATTATCAAATGTCATGTCACTGAATTATCGTTTTTCTAGACTTTTATATCAACAGTTAAGTTTCGGCAACTTTCTATATCTCTCTTCAAATGATCTATGGAAGAATCAAATTAATTTGCTTTAAGACAAATAAACACATTTAGCCTCACAGTGTCTAGATAACTGTTTCCTTAATTTTGTGCCACCACTTCTTTTTAACTATCCTTTATGGTTATTGTATCTTCTAACAGGGACATAGGAATAAATCCTAACCATGTGGGGGCGGTTGTGTGATGAAATATTTTTTCTTTACATAAATGTATTTTTTATAACATAATGTGCAAAAAGGATGCTTGATAATCACAATAGAAACTTGATTTTCATAGATTTGTCTTAAACAAAACAGGTGAGACCTTTTTTCGTTCTTTCTTACGGGGTGTTTGGTTGCATGATAATTTTTTGTACACTTTCATGATAAGAATTGTATTGAAATAAAGAGTGAACCAACTCATGACATAAAATTATCATGTTTGGAGGGATGCGATTACAAAAAAGAGTAACTACCAGACATGACCAAACAAAGTGAGGGACCACAAGAAAAAAGAAAGAAGTGAGATCCTCTTTTTTTGTTTAAGTAGAAAATCACTTTTAAAATATAAAATTGTCAGAGTAACCAAACACCTCTTTTAACAAGTTTTCTTACAATTTTTAAAAATTAAAACAAAACCTTCATTATCATGCAACCAAACACCCATTTAGCGATATCCCACTTTTTGTTATGCATAATCTTTACCTTATAAAACACTATTTTCTAAACCAAGCATTATATATATATTTTAGTTTTTGCATATCTTGATATTGTTTCGTATATACATAATAATCAATCTTTTGGTGCTAGCAATGGATGCCCCGGGAGTAGGGGTGCAATCAAGTCGAGCACGGCTCTGTTCGAGCTCGGCTTGATCGATTATTTAACCGTTCAAACTCGACTCGATATTCGACGAATTTTCAAATGTCTTGTTCGAACTCGACTCGATTTAAGCTCGACAATCGAGCCGCTCGTTTATGTAGACGAGCCAACTTAGCTCGAACTCACATTCGAACTTGTTTTCGAGCTCAAGATTAAGTTCATTTACTTAAAGTTAGAGTTCAAATATTAAAAAAATTAAACTATTATTTAGACATGAAAATATAATTTTACATAATATTAAAAACATAAATATATAATTAAATAGAATATACTTTAATTTAATTATTAAAATAAAATAGTTACTCATGTAATTAATCGAATACTTAATCGAGCATTTTATTGAACACTTAAATGAGTTACTCGTGAACTTATTGAGTCGAGCAAGTCTCTATTCAGACTCGACTCATTCATAAGTCGATCTTTTTTTTCTGTTCAAACTTGTTTATTTAACTTAATAAACAATTCGAGTCGAGCTTTTCACGAGCCGAGTATCGAACTACTCGTTGAGCCTATTGGTTCGCTTGCACCCTTAGCCGAGAGCCACTTTTCTGCATTATCATTCCTTATATAAATAGCATGTACCAAGAAACTCAAAAAATGCTCCTACATGTATCCCAACATGTTTTGAAAATATAAAATTTCAAGACTGAGAGCAACGGGGCTAAATCTATAATTACTTGCCCTGCCACAAAAAAAAATAAAAAGAGGGAAAAGGAAAAAATAATTTCTTATATCCTTGGCTAATAGTGTGTTTGGTTGCAGACTAATATTTTATATATTTTTATGATAAAAAATTGTATTAAAATAAAAATATGAAGCACCTAATAATTTAAAGTTGTCGTGTGTGAAGAGATGTGATAACAGAAAAAAGGTCAGAATCACATAAGACAAAAAAAGGGAAGGGGGAGACCACAAGATACAAAATGTTAGATCATATTTTTTTGTAATAAAAAACATTTAAAAGCATAAAAATTTATAATAATTATAAAAACATTTTTAAAAAAATTTGTTACAAAATATAAACTTGTAACAAAAACTCAATTAATTTACGGTTCAACCAAAACTCTATAAGGCTGTGCATATGTTGGAATCCGATGCTAAAATGCATTTCCCCGTCTTGCTTCTGATAATATTTATCATAAAATCACTAGATTCAGTCTTTCAACTTCTTCTGATTCCAGTGTTTGTACTTTGTAGATTAATTAGCTCTTGTTTGATTTCTTTACATTTTTGTACACAATATACAGTTGAAACATAAATAATTTAAATGTGAAAGTGTAACTAAGAAAATAGGTCTCAAGATCCATAATGCTTCGTCGGATCCGTTTCAAATATTTAGCACGTACAAGTATAAATAGCTAATATGTTTTTTTCTCAATAAAATGATCTTAAAAATTCTGAAGGTACATCTATCTTTGTGTATATATACATACACAATTACACATATAATATATTGATGTTATGATATAAGAACGGTAAATATAAAGACATTTACTTTGAGTTCTTACCGATCAATCATAGGTTGTTTGACATGACTCTTACCCGTGGAGAGCAAAGGCGAAGGTTCGAATAGGCCTACGAGCCCGGCCACCGAGGGGTCATTTATGTGGAGATCGATGCTCAATCCTTCGCCTCGAACGTGAGCAACACAATTGTTGGCCATAGTGACAAAAAAAACTTCAAGTTCTTAAATATATAGAAAATTTTAAAAAAAGGTACTGCGTTTTTTGTGTCTTTTGTTTTGAATCCCTAAAAAATTAGCAAAGTTATACTTTAACAGTTTAACCCCCAAGTGAAAGTTATTTATAAATGTTTAAATTTATTTTATGGAAGTTTACAAGACTGTTCATCCTCCCCGGAGTCCCAAAGTTCACTCACCGGCTTTCGATTTTCCCTCCCATTTCAAAACGAAAACTTTCAAGATAGATAGAAGAGGAAGAGGGGTTGCAGGCGGAAGATGTCTTCCGGCGGGCCTCCGGCGGTGCAGGAAGCACTTTCCCTGGGCCTCGCCATGTTCGACGACGACGACGACTTCCAGAACCCCAGTGGCGCCGTCTCCTTCGCCCGCACCATTGTTTCCTCCCACCCGGCCGCCACGAAGAAGAAAAAATCGATAAGCGACGCCAACATCCGCGCTCCTCTCGGGCCCTCCGGTGCAGGCAATCGGCCTCGTAAAAGGGTGAGGCTTTCGCCGGTGGACGGGAAGGGGAATCAAGGGGGGCTCCGGAAGCACGGTTACGGTGTCGGAGCAGTTGACGACCATGCTTGGGTCAGGAAGGAGGAGTGCGTGAGTTTGGTCGACGATAAGAGGGGATTCTTGGGATCCGGAAAGCCCGGGCCGGAGGAAGAAGCATCGGTGGGAGACGGCAGTCTGTTTTGCTCTGCAGGGTCTTCAGATCATCGTGGTTGTGGAGGGGACGGCGGGGTTGGTGAGCAGGTCGGTCCTTTGGCCTCAACCGCGTTGGCGGTAGAAGAAACTTCAGAAGCCGAAGTACCCATATCCAGGAATGGTGATGACTCTGGGCAGAATGAGGTGCTGTTGGCGCAGAGAGTGGGCGACTACTCCATGTCGCTCGAGGCGAGGTTGTTGGGCTCGTCTATTAGGAGATCGGCAGTCAATGAAGATGAGGAATTCGAGGCTGGTACGCAGCTGAAGGAGTTGATGAACCTGTGCTCGGAGATGGATGAGAGAGGGAGCGGGGAGGGCCAGTTAATCTTTGCTGAGAACAACACAGCAAGCGGCGAGAAGCTACGGGTGTTAAAGGGAGATGTAGTCGAATGCCCTCTCTGTGGGTCTGACATTACGGATTTGGAAGAGGAGATGAGACTAGCCCATACAAATGCCTGCCTTGACACAGACGAACATCCGAAGGTAACCTTTTTTTTTTCTCCCCATCTATATTATTCGCAAGCTGCCGGCTGGTACCGATGCCCCATCCCCAAAGAATGCCTTAAATGTGTAAATAAGTTTATTACTGGCTTCAGGTAATATAGCAATGTTTTTTTTACTTAGACAAATGACTATCTCCATCGATTAAATAGCTGCATCATTTCCTTTAACGCGGTGAAAAAAAATCAGGTGCCTTAATTAAGAAGACAAAAAAAAGCTACGTTTGAAAGATGCTTAACTGCTTCCTTTATTCCTCATGGTAAACTAGGTACAGGCTGAGAAGGTTGTTTCAAATACCAACAGTTATCATTTTCTAGTGTATGGAGAAAATTGTAACTTCAATAACGGTCCTAGCTACCTGTGCAAACATTTTTTAGTTGTAATATGCGTTCTATTTCCTGGTTATCCACCGTATGCTTCTCTTGCATGGTAATTAGTTATGACAGATCTCTAAATATCCCATGTCGATACCACGTTCATGACTGAGAACAATGATCACTGTGTAAGCAACAGACTGTGTCTGCGTCAGCCAAAGGCAGAAATATCCAGAGAATATTTCTGATATTTCTTTCCGCTTCTTTTGAGCTTTAATTATTCTAGGAGAGGGTGTTAGCAATTAGCTTCTAGGAACTCATTGACATTATCACTGAAAAGTTATGGTGCAGGTGAATGCTGCCAACTACATGATGCCACAATCTATGAACAGGGTACCTGCGGCTGTTGCCCCAGTTATTGACTGGCTGAGAACTCTGGGATTATCAAAATATGAAGATGCTTTTAAAAATGAAGAGATCGACTGGGAAACTCTACAGTGGCTAACTGAGGAGGTACTTTGTCACAATAGTTTATCTGCTTTGTGTGCATATGCAGAAAGAAAAATATCTTTTGTTTGAAGTTGGTTCACGTATTTGGATAATTTCATAAATTCTTGTAGATATGGATGATGGAAATAATGTCATGCAGTGCTTTGTGATAATTTTCATCACTGCAGGATCTACTCAATCTAGGTGTCACTGCCCTCGGTCCGAGGAAGAAGATTGTGCATGCACTGATAGAGATGCGCAAAGGAAATTGGCCCAAGGACAATGGGAAAACTAGCAACTTCAGGACAACTAATGACAAAACAAAGCACTCATATGGAAACAAGTTGATCACTGAATATTTTAGAGGCCCTGCGAGTGATAACAGTGGAGTCTGTATTAACGGTAAGACACCTAGGTGCAATTGCAGCACGGTTGAAGTACCCAACAAAGTAGAGAAGATCAGGAAAGCTGCTATTCCTAAGATGGGCTCCCACAAGCGTCTACACAACAATGCAAAGTTCAAAGATACTCCCTCTTGGTGTTGCATACCAGGAACACCATTTCGAGTGGTATATATCCTTTCACAGTTTAATTTCATGACAAATATTTGTTTTGTATGGACAACTGCCTAATATCTAAAGGATCCTTTGGATTTGTGATTCTTCATTCTGGAGCTGTGCTCCACGAGAATACTCTATTCACTATTGCTCCTCACCCTTTGGACAAATATATTAACAGTATCTACCAAGGTTGTAGTCCATAAATGAATCCACTAATAGGGTTCCAACTTCCAGTGTAGAGATTATCCTTTTGACATTACTATGAAACTTTGAAGTGAAAAAACCTCTGTCTCCCAGCATTCAGATTAGGGTTAACATGTGTGTGAACCTCTTTTTTACGTGTCTGTTCTTTTGAAAGAAAGAATTCTCCGGACCTTTCTAGGAAAATAGGTGATATCCTAAAAATATTAGGTAGTCCGGTGATAGTTTAAAAAATATTAGAACCGAGGTTCGGGTTCTTTGAAAATTTCATTTTTTGACCTTTCTCTGCCGGATGGTGCGAGTATCCGACGTTAACTTACATCGAGCAACGGCTCGAACGCCTTTGATTAACCATCGCGGCAACCTGTTTTTGGAGACGTGCACATCCACAAAATAACGTAAAGAACTCAAAAGGGCAGCGACTTTTTGGGTCCGATGAGATGCAAACCGATTTGTTCGGATTTGTTTTATGTGTTTGTTGGTTGACTTTTGGATCGACTCGAAAGTCGGTTTTGAGTTTTGGAGTTTGAATCAATTTGTTTGATTGATTTGTTTATTGTTCATTTTGGTTTCGGTTTGACCAGTTTGGGTTGCTTTGAACCTGTTTTGATTTTGATTTTGATGTGCTTAAAGTGTTTTAAGCAGTTTTGGTATTTGTTGTTTGATTGGTTTGTTGAATTTTCAGATTCTGGATTTTTTCAGATTTCTGGATTTTTTCGGTTTTGAGTTGATTTTGATCCATTTTGGATGTTTGAAATTGTTTATTTGATTTCTTTTGGGAGAAGTTTAGTGAGTTTTAAGTGAATTTTCAGATTGCCAAAAATCAGATTTTTGAAGTCGGTTAGAATATGTTTTAGTAGATTGTTCAAATCTGGATTTTTTGGTTGCAGATTTAATTGGAATATGGTTTTTTCTGGTTGACAGATTTTTATTGAAACCTGATTTTTGATGTTCAGTATGGTTCAGAATCTGATTTTTTGTAGCTGATCTGTTTTGATTTTGATAAAAATCTGATTTTGATTTGATGTGTTTCAAAACCGGTTCAGTCTTGTTGAAGATCGGTTGTTGGTTGAACCGGAACAAGTTGAATTTCAGATTAATTTTAATTCTGATTTTTTATTTTTGACTTTCAGATTTGATTTTCTGTTTTTTAATTTTCTGTTTGAATTTCCAGATTTTATTTTTAAATGGTTTTATTTTTTTGTTTGGCAGTTTGCATCGCCTCCGACCCATCGGGCTGCCATTGGGCGCCTGGTTTCATGCATTCCAAATCGACATCGAACTTCATTTCATTGAAAGATGGGGTGAAGTACATCGGTGTACAATGTGATTGATCCTTCCCCCAATATAGGTTTCTTTTCACTACTTTGGAAAAATTTTGGCATTACGACGGCATACCGGCTATTTTCCAACTTAGTGAAATTTACCCATCCAAAATAGCCAGTCTTAGCTTAGCCATATCGGGGGAAGGATCGCCGGCTACGGGAGCATGCCCGCGCCACCGTCCGAATCGACATTCCGGGGCGGACCCGGGGGGAGTCGTCCAAGGTTGGAGTCCCCGCGAAGAGTGGATCTCCTTAATTTAATATTGCTTTCGCATTCTGAATTTTTATTTGTTCATTTTTTTTGAAACAAGGGCATGGAGGCCGGTTCAATTTCATCGGCGTTTCGAGCCGGCCTTCAATCTTCATAGGCCCACCGAGGCCTGTCTTGGACTGTTTTGGGCCGGAAGGGCCTGTTGGGAAGCTGTTGCACTGCTGGAACTGCCTGGACCGACTTGGAAGGCCACCCGGCTGTGCCCTTTGATGCGGGACGGGAGAGGAGGTGCCGCCATTCCCGCGCGCGTTGGCGGGCCCGAGGAGGATGTACCGAGCTGATGAGGTGCTGAACCGGATCGAACCAAGCAGAACCGCTTCAAACGGAGTTGGAAACTGCCGAACGGGGCTTGAAATCCACCGAACTGGACCCCACGGCCGTTGAACCGGGCCCCGCGAGTGCTGAACCGGTCCAAAACGGCCCCGAACCGGCCTTAGAAGGGCTGAACCGGCCTTGAACCGGTCGAACCGGGTCCGGGGAAGGCTGAGCCGGCCACGAACCGGCTCTGGGTGGGTGAACCGGGCCGGAACCGGTCGAACCGGCCCCTGGAGCGTCGAACCGGCCACCGAGCCGGCGGCCGGCTCGAGTACGGGCGGCGAACCGGCGGTCGGCCGGTCGGCGGGCGAGCGCTGTCGCCGGGCCGGCCGGCGAAGGCGGCGAGCCGGCGCCACTTACGCGGCGGGCCGCGTGGGGGATCGTGGCCGCTCGGGGTGGCGCCGCGCGACTAATCCCCCCCGGGGGGGGTCGTGGCGTGCCGCCGGGAGCCGGCTCGAGAAGAGAGAGGGAGGGCGGTAGCCCGCAGGTTTGTGGCGGCTCCTCCGCGTGCCCCGACGGCTGAACGGGGGGGGGGTCGTCGTCGTCCTCGAGCGCGGCGGTGTCCGGCGGTCGCGGCGGCCTCGACGGCGGCGGGAACGGAGGGGGACCTCGGCGGCGGCGGCCGGAGGCTCCGGCCGGCGCCGCCTCTTCCTTCTCTTCTCTCCTCCTTCGTCGTCGTTGGCTCGGCTCGCGCCGAGAGGGGGGAGGCTCTCGGGGTCCCGATGGTCGACGGGAGATGGGGGGGTACGGGTTCGCGGCGGCTAGCAGTGGGAGGGAAGAGGGTGCGGGGAGGTTCGTAAGGGGCCAGCGGACTGTGGGAGGGGCTTGTGGGGGCGGAGGGGCTGTTAGGGGCCGGGTGTCCAGCCGCGACCGAAAGGGGTAAGTCCGTCGCGGCGCTTCCAGCAGAGGGGGGGGGGGTCGCAACGGGCTTCTAACAGAGGGGGTGGTCCATAGGGGTGAGGGGAAGAGGTGGGGAAGATCCGGAGGGCCTAGGGCAGCGTGATGCGGGACGGGACCGGGGGTCCCATGGTTTCAGATATTAAACCGGAAGATATCACCCAACAGATATAATGCCAAACAGAAAACTAACAATGAACCAGCAGTCTGATATGAACCAGCAGGTAACAGACCAAATATGAACAAATTTCCAACAGTAATAAGCTCAGAAATAATAAGCCAGATATAACCAGCAGATAATTTGCCAAAACAAGAGCAGACTTCCAGCGATAATTCCAAAATACCAACAGGTGTTAAAACTAACGGACATCGGCAGTATATGTCCACAATAAACCCATATTGCTGAAATTCAGGAGAAATTATGCAACTCAACAACTGAAATAATCGCAGCAGCAATATGATATACTTTGGGAGGGACAAGGGCTCAGAAAAAACATAGTATAAATCATCATAGCCCTAACTCAATCTCAGATATGAACTCATCCCTGATCGAATTTATTGATATGCTGATCCGGGAGTTACGGATCTTACTCCATCATCTACAACCGGATCTGATCAGCACAGTACGTTTTTTTTCTTCAGAAAATTATAACCAACCGAAATCCAACAAGTTTTCAGCAATATCCACAGGATTAAACAATCCAATAAGCAGACTAATTGAGAGCCAATTTCAGCAGACCAATTGATGGTATATAAACAGAAATCCAGAACCGGTAGTATTCTGTTCTTAGACTGGAAGAGGACCAGTAGTTCAAACCAGGATTGAACAGTAATTTAAACCATATTGAAGCAACTTGAGAGTAAACAGCCGTCAACAAAATAGGTAGTAACTGTTCTTTGAACTACCATCAACTGCCTTGATGACTGAGATCAAGTAATATCTGTTCAACAATAATATCCAGCAGCTCGGATCCGTAGATCTGAGGATGAAGGAGGGCGAAATCACAGAGGCATCACCATACGCTTAAGCAAGGGATCGATAAAGTCAAAACAGTCTTAAGACATAGATCCCATCTTCATCGGCTAAGAACCTCGGAATAGAAGTGTTCGACAACTTCAGCGGACGGAGGAAAACAGTAGTTCAACCAGTAGTTCAACCAACAAAAGGCAACCGCGTAAGTTCTACGGCCCGCGAGGAAAGTAGAAAACCGGCTTCCGGTAATGTCGATCCGAAGCCCGCACAACGGTACCGGAGGAGACTTAGACGAATGAAAAGGATTCACCTAAAGCCGGTTCCGGCGGAGAAGGAGAAGAAGAAGGCGAGTTTGTCTTCGGGGGAAGAGGAGAAGAAGAGAGGACGGCTATCCTCGAAAACGTAGTAGACATAGGGAATCTCACAGAGATCGGAGGAATACTCAAATAGAAGTAGAGCTTAAGGCAAACCGATAGATCTGAGTGGAAGGAATCGAACTCTCCAAAGGCGTGTTGCCATTTCTCCCTCGGAGGAAGGAGATCGGGAGGACGAAGGCCGCTCTAGGGCTCGCCGCCGGAGGAGCTCGAGATGCACAGCCAGCCGCTGCCGAATGAGAGAGAGAGAGGAAGACCCGCGTAGACCAGCCGTCCACCGCCGGGAGGAAGTCGAAGAACCGCCGCCGAGATATACTCGCAACCAGCCGTCGCCACCGGGAGAGAATCGCGCAGGCCAGTCGCCCAGAGGAAGTCGCGGGCCAGCCGCTCGCGAAATGACTATCGGGGAGAGAGAAAACCCATCGCCGGGTTTAAGCGAGGAGGGAAGGGCAAAAACGGAACTTCAAACATAACTTTGTTCTATTCATCGAATCATCCTCCTGTATCGTATACATGGGCCCCTATTTATAGGGTAAAAATGCAGAAAAAAGTCCGTAAATGAAACTAAATTGAGAAAATGCTCAAACAAATCAACTAAAATTCCTAAAAATTAGAAAATTACTTAAATGGACCCATTATTGACCTAAAAATCAAAATTACATGAGATTTGAAAATCAATAATCGGTTCTTGCATCCCGATTCAATTATTAACATGAATCGGTTATTGACCCTCGATTTGATTCCCATCACAGCGTCTCCGGAGGTGTCTACGTAAGTCAGAAACAGGACGGGATAGGAGAAGAAGAGGCACCGGACTTAGCTCCGGAGGTGAGGAGGAACACCGGAAAGGGGAGGGGAGAACCGGGAGCACCCGGAGGTGAGGGAACGATGCCAACGTCGGAGGGGGGAAGGGAAAAACGGGAGCTTCTCTCCTTGCTTCAAAACATCTATATCTATTCATTCAAAGACTTGGGCTCTTTAAATAGAGCTGGACATTATAAAATAGACATTTAAAAACCCTAATTACATATTTGTCCTCTAAAGGACAAATAAAAAGGAGGACTCAAAGGACTCTAAATACTCAAATAAAATACATAAAAATAAAAATCTAATACTACGAAATAAAAGAAATAAATACGTCGTCTCCTCAAGACCCGGAAGACGCTATCTCCAAACAAACGGACGATCCGGTCCGTACCGGTCCCCATCACCCTTGGCCCGTCGGACGGTTTCCAAGGGGTGCCGGGCCGTCACCTTCAAGTCGGCCCACCTTCAAACCGCTGTCCACCGCTTCATTGGACCTCTACAGAACCTGTTTTGGGAGTTTTTCTCCCCTGCTGCAGAGGCCTGGAGTGTGGGTAGAAGAGGCTGAGAATGACCTGTGTGGGGGTCTGATTTGGAGACCGAACAGGACCTGGTTGGGGTCTGATTTAGGGACCGAACAGGACCTGGTTGGGGTCTGATTTAGGGACCGAACAGGACCTGGTTGGGGTCTGATTTAGGGACCGGACAGGGCCAGTGTAGGGGTCTGATTTGGAGACCGAACAGGACCTGGTTGGGGTCTGATTTAGGGACCGGACAGGGCCTGTGTAGGGGTCTGATTTGGAGACCGATTGGGACCTGTTTGGGGTCTGTTTAATGGGCCACAAGAGGGGTCTGGACAGCAGGCTGAGAGGAGGCCGATTAGGGACCTGTTTTGGGCCTTGGAGATGGGCCGATCATATCATCATAGACCTATGTGGGGTCAACTTAAGGAGCCTGCAGGTGGGCTGGAACCGGGTCACAAGGAGACCTGTTTTTTTTGGCCTGGATTGGGGGCCGGATTTGGACTGGCAATGGACCTGGATTGGGGTCAGTTTGAGGCTCCTTCATGTGGGCTGGAACCGGGTCACCAGGGGACCTGTTTTGGGGTCTGAACGTGGGCCTGCAGGTGGGCCGAAACATGGGCCTGGGGATGGGACGAACATGGGCTATATATGGACCTGGATTGGGGCCGAGTATGGGCTGGAAATGGACCTGTTTGGGGACCTAAAAATGGCCTGTGCAGAGGTCAGTGTAGTCCACTCTAAGGGGGCTTAGTTGGGCCGAGATGAGGCATTTTCTTCAGATGAATAAAGGCAGAAGAGGGCTGCTAGAACAGGTTGAAAAGAGTGCCCTTAGAGGGCTACATAGCTAGTATGTATTACTCCTTCCTACCTTGTCTTCTTCTTCTCTTCTTCCTCTTCTTCCTCTTGGCCGCGGGCAGCAGGTGCAGTGGGTAGCAAGAGCGCAGTGGACAGCAGGTGCAGTGGACAAACCGGCAGCCTATCGGCGTCTGAAGAAGCCCCCTGATGCTGGTGCGCCCCCCTCTCTTATAGAGAGTGGGGGGGGGCAGATGAAAGGCCAGCATGTGTGTACGTTGGTGACCTTTGGGCTCCCCCATGGAGGTTACTCCATTTAACTCAATTGATTGACTGGCTGTCCCTTCATCTCCCCCCTCCTTCAACCGACTGTTGGGAGGCTGAGGTGGCAGTAGGGTGCGCACAAAGTTGCTGAGGTGGTAGGTGGTGCGGCTGGGCCTGTTCACATTGGAGTTGAAGTGGGCCTGACCCAACTTGGGCCTGGTTTCTGGGCCAGCAGGAGGCTGCGGCCCAAGCCCTCCTATGGGCTGCGCATAAGGCCTGAATTTGGCTAAAATATGTCAATAATGGGCCAGGTAAATGAGGCCAAGGTTCGCCATCTCGGATCTCGGCTTCGTCTCGGGAGGGTGAAAGAGAAGAGATCTCGGAGAGATCTCGGAAAAATCTCGGGAGATCGGATCTCGGATTCTCGGATCAAAATGTATATATGTATGAAACATAACATAATATCTTATAAAGATAGGAGTACATCAATGAATTTACATGAAAATATATAACACATTTATACATCAATTGTGTGAATGAACAATTACAAAGTACTCTTAATATCAAAAAAATGATCTTTGTGTTTCTAAAAGATTTAATCTTGTATACAATCTTATTTAAATACTAATATGGTATTAAACTTGTAGCACATTTTTATCTGCGATAGTATAAGTGATAGTGAGATATATTATTATGTTTACACTATCATAAATGGGGGGGCGCAGAGTAGTCGCGGATCGACCTGCGCGGTCAGGTCGCGGGGGTCAAGGGGGCAGCGCCCCTTTGTGGGGGGTTGTCAGGGGGGCAAAGCCCCCCGAAAGGAATTTTTTGGTATATTATGTATAATTTTTTTTGGTATCAGGGGGGCAAAACCCCCCGAAGAAATTATTTTTCAGACTAGGCTACTTGGGGAGAGATCTCGGCAGTCTCGGGTCTCGGCCCCCTTGGCGAGACCGAGATCTCGCGAGATCTCGGCGAGATCTCGCGAGATGGCATTCCATGAATGAGGCTCCTACTGGGGTGCCCAGTTGGGCCCAATTGTGGCTGATCTATGGGCTGTTGGCCCAGCCCCTAAGCCAGCCCATCTGTTCTCCTTTTTTTTGAAAAAATGTACGCCAACAACATGCTAGTTATAATGTGAAAGTTAGTACCTGAATTATGTTATTATTAAAATAGGAATCTTGTCAAATTTGATGTCAATCACCTTACTCCGGTATGTATTTTTTTTCTTTTTTAATTGGTTGTCTTTTGGATATAATGTTGTGGCAAAATACTGAGTCTAGTAGCCTAAAACTTTCCCATAGATACATATACATAGTCTTGTGGCATAGTTTTCAAGGTGACAGCTAGCTTCAGAATGAAATGTAATGTGATGCTTTGCTTAGGCGATTAGTCCTATAAGGTACCTAGCAAGGCCTTATTTCTACCTGAGATGCCTGGATAGAGAATGAGCCTCTTATTTCTGAACACTTTTAACCTTGAAACAAAACTTTATGTTGTTTTAGGAAATGCGTGATGAAGTGTTTATAATAGTGGGGGAAACCTTTTGAAGGCAATAGATATCCTTTTTCACCTTTTGCTTTTGTTTAATGTTTATAGGATGTCAGGTTGCTCATAAATTGGCAACCTAATTAGTGGTCTTATTTGTTGCTTGTGTTCATAGTTGTCAAGGCACCCATTTTGATGGCACTTAGGTGCTGCCTAAATGCAAATGCACCTTTGCAGGGACAAGGCGTAAGGGCACCTATCTGAAGGTCCAAATGGCACCCAAGGCACTCACTTGGGTATCCAAGGTGCATGCCTTGGCACCCAAGGCACTTGCCTAGGTGGCCTAGACCCTTTTATATGACTAATAAAATCAATATTATCTCTTTTCCAAAAATGTATTGACATATAATTATATACATAAAAACATATTTACATGAATGCACACATAATATACATATTCAATTATTAGTACAAATATGTATAGAATTATATGTAATACTCTCTCTTACACCTAAAACTTGCTTAGGTGATGCTTAACTGGTCACCTTATAGTGTAAGCAAAAATCACATCCTCGAATGCCTTGCCGGTCTTGTTGCCTTTGACAACTATGATCATGTTATAGTACCACTGTTTCCAAGCTGTCTATTTTTGCATATTTAGGCGGTGTTTGTTTTGGCTGAACCATGGTCTAAGCTCTGATTCGGTCAGAGTTTAGACATTTCAGTATGTTTAGTATTTTCACTTAATGTCCATCTGACTGGAGCGCTAACATCTGAAAAAGCTCTTAAAATTTCAGCCGATAGAAATTACTTTTTCTAGTTCAGACATTGGCGCTTACACTATTGAACATTCACTTGTAAAGTGCCTATTAACATGTCACGTTTTATCTCCTCCTCCTTATTAATGAATAAAATGTTTTATTTCAACATTTATTTTTTCTCTTATAATACTTATAAAATATTTAATTTTATAAAATATTTAAAATATTTTATACATATTAATATTTAGTAAAATATTATACATATCAATCTTTTTTATTTGGTGTATAGTTAATTAGGTTGTATGTTTGTAATATACTATGTTGATTTCTTCTAAAAAATAAATATACACTATTAACATATATATTGCAGTGTAAATAATAGATGTCAACTCTTTTTAGTAAGATCATAATTTATATATTTTATCAAACAAGGTCCACCACTTTCATGTTAATCAACTTTAGCTTTTTTTTCACATGTCAGGGAGTTAGGTATGTAATTAAGAGTTTAGACTTTAAGATTAAGCCAAAAACAAACATCACATGAGAGTTTATATTTTTTAGATTAAGTGAGTGATTCAGATTTTTTGTCAAACACTATAAATAACTTATGTCTTAATCAAATTAAGTACTTTTTTACCACTCATTAAGTAGTTAGACATGAAATTAAGAGTTAAGATTTTCAGATTAAGCCAAATCAAACGTCACCTTAGTTATGTGATATAGCTCTTAGTTATATATTTCTCATTACCTTTTATATGTATGTTTATCATAAAAGAGAGATATATTATGATCATTTTACTATGAGTAGTTTTCCTAAAGCTACATTTAATACAGCAAAAACCATGCAACTGCTACCAAAGAGTATCTGTTGGGTTCCCAAAGTGGGCATTGCCTATGCCTAGTGCCTGGAATTGTTGCCTAAGCGGCAAGATGGTGCTCCACCATCTTGGTTTCTTAAAAACTATCATCTCAAATGCCTTGGGTTGACCATTTTTTCATCCACTACCTTGCAGATTTTATGAGCTACAATTCTTGTATCAAAATGCATTCTTCACTGCAAGATCCTTTTTTCTATTGTACATGAATTTGTTCATCTTTGTTGATATGTAGAATTTGTTACTAACATTGTTGGTCTTATGAGCAGGACGCATTTCGTTATCTAAGAGGAGATTGTTCATATTGGTTTCTTACTCATTTTCATCTCGACCGTAAGTCCACAAAACTATCACTTTAGATGCAAAAGGTATCCAGCTGTGTAACACATTGTAGATTGTTTGTCTATATTTTCATTCTCATGGCATTTAACACTTATGGAATATAGATGTTGATAACTAGTACAACTGTGTTGGCGTCCATTTTTTTCACAAAAGAAAGAGAGAGACAAATGGGCAGGCCCAAGAGCAGACCGGACAGCCCATAGTTCAGCCAAGTTAAGCCCAATCAGGAGCCCATGAAGGCCCAATAAGAAGCCCATCATCCCATCCTAGAATTGGGCAAAATTTCATCCTAAATCAGGCCCCTGCGCAGCCCCCAGCCAGCCCAATTAACCCATGCAAAGAAGGCCTGTGCGCAGCCCATATTCCAGCCCACCTGCGGCTTAGTGTGAACATGCCACACTGGCTGTCCTGCGACATCAGCAACCACCTGCGCACTTGCCAAGTCACACCCTTGGCTGGTTAATGGCGTGGGGAAGCCCAAGCAGTCAAAGAATTGAAACCAGGGGGATAACCAAAGAGTCAGGCCATTAAGGCAACATGGGAGAGCACAACAGCCATCTCACGCTGGGTTCTAGATGGCCCCTGATCTTCCCCCCATTCCCTATAAGAAGGGAAGGGCGCGCCAAGAAGAGGCAGCAGTTTTCTGGACGCCGACAGGCTGCTGCTTTGCTGCTGCTGCCCGCGACCAAGGAGAAGGAGAAGAGAAGAAGAAGGAGCTTGGCGCACCAACAGGGGCACCACCCTGCTGCACCTGCCACCTCCACCTCCTGCTACACCAGCTGCTGCACCGGCTGTGCCTGTTGCTGCCACCTGCAGCCAGAAGAAAAGAAGGAGAAGAAGAAGAGGGAGCCCAATCGCTGCCACCTCCTCTTGGTGGAAGGGTTCTCCCGGTTGCACCTTCACCTCCATTCCATCCAAGGATCAAAAAAAACAGGTGGGTACAAGCAAGAATATAATTATGTAGTCCTTACGGACACCTCCCCACCTCCCTCCAAATTCTCTTCTCAACCCCTCTCATGGCCTAAACCGGTCTTCATCTTCATCGACAACCCATGGCCTAAAGCAATCCCTTTGCCAATTTCATCTCGGCTCATCTAGGGACACCCAACCGGGCCTCTCAGCCGGACCCCACATGAAGCCCCCCTCTCGGCCCACCTATAGGCCACCCAAAACAGACCCCTGCCGGCCCACTTCCAGTTCAGCCAAATCTCCTTTGCGCAGACCTATTTTGGCCCACTTGGAGCCACCTGATCAGAGCCCCCCTGAACAGGTCTGAAGCTACCTTCTTTTAGCCCAGGTTCAGACCAGAACCGGCTCTAATCCAGACCCTAACCAGGTCCCATCTCACCCCCTTAATCGGATCCCATTTCAGTCCAAGGTGCAGCCCCCAATCAGGCCCATCTTCAGCCCACACAAACTCTCTTCTAACAGGTCCCCTTGTGACCGGTTTCCTACCCCTTTGTGGTCAAACTATTAGCCCCCTTGCGGCCCATTCCAACAGATTTCAATCAGGTCCAGAAAAGGATCCACAGTCGACCCATCTTCTATTCCTTACACAGTCCCATAGCTGGCCTATGTTCAGCCCCTATTTAGGCCCCTCCGCGGCCCAGACAATAGCCCCCACGTGGCCAACATCCGTCCCCCTTTTGCGGTTCAGCCAAGCAGACCCCTAAACAGGTCCTGTTTAGTCAAAAAAAAAGGAGCTTGATGCCCCTCCTGATAGCCCCACCGCGGCCTGCAAAAAGAGGACAACAGCAGCTCCCATCCAAGCAAAGAAGAAAGGCAGCAAGGCAGTGCGGCATAGCTCAGTACGAGGGCAGAAGCTTGCCAATTTTCCAGCATGGTGGGCAAGGGCGATGTCCCGGACCCTCTCGGAATCCGTACGATGGGCCGATTGTTTTGTCCGGGCGGGTCCTTGCCCTACCACCAAGATGGGGGAATGGCGCACAAGTCCACAAAACAGGCCCTTCCGGCCCGAGAAGACCGAAGACCGGCTTTGAACGCCGATGGAACTCAAAACCGGCCCAAGTGGCCTTTTAAGACAATAAAAAAACAAAAAAAAACAAAATTAAAAAGAAAATGGACGGCTCCCCCGGGTACGTCCCGGGATGTTGATCCGGACGTCGGCGCGGGCATGCTCCCGTAGCCGGTGATCCTTCCCCCAATTTTGGCTAAGTCACCGACTAGCCTTGATTGGATGGGTAAATTTTGCCTAGTTAGAAACTTGTCGGCATGCCGTTGTAATGCCGAAATTTTTCTAAGGCGGTGAAGAACCTAAATTGGGGGAAGGATCACCACTTGCTGTACACCGATGTACTTCACCTCTCTTTCAATGAAATGAAGTTCGATGATATATTGATGCATGGAAGAAGGCGCTGATTGGCAGCCCAATGTGTCCGATCAAAGGCAAACCGCCAAAACTAAGTGAACAAACTGTTTTTTTAAACAATCTAAAAAAATAAATAAGGCAAGGCAGGATCCGAAATGGGATTTTACTGCCACATTTCCTAACCGCCTGCAGGTCTCGATCACAACACCGTTTCAAGCCTTGCCTAGCCCCGTGGCTCCCCTCCTGTTAGCCCAGTTCGGCCCAATAACAGAAACCTGTTCAGGCCCACAACCGAGCCCACAAACAGGCCCAATTCCTGGCCTTTGTCCAAGCCCATAACAGGTCCCATCGAGACCCAATTTGACCCACCTGCAGGGGCCTCGAGCAGACTCTAACCCAAGTCCAGTTCAACTCAACCCGCGATCAGCCCCCCTTACCTGGCCCACAGTCCGGGCCTGGCCAACCTGATCAGCCCATCTAGCAGACCTCTAAACAGGCCCATATCAGCCCATTCGCAGGCATATGTCCAGAGCCTAAAACCAGTCCCTTTGTGACCCGGTTTCAGCCCATCAAGGACATCTCAAACAGGTCCCCGACCGGTCTATTCAAAGTCATCCGAACAGACCTCTTAAACAGGACCGAAGCTGCCCTTGTTCAGTCCACGTTCAGGTCCTAGAACCGGTTCCAAATCAGCCTCCTGTGCAGGCCAATTTCGGCCCACCATAATCTATTCATTCCAGCCTCTTTGTGGCTCGGTAAAATCCCAAATCAGTCCTCAAGTAAAAATCAGATTTTGACTTAATCCAAAGCAGATGAACTCAGAAATCAGAAAAAATCAAAGTCGTCCAAAAATAACAAATCAAATAAAACAAACCTGAACCAGGTCGGTTTGCATCTGATCGGACCCAAAAGGCCGTTGACCTTTTGAGTTCTTTACTTTATTTTGTGGATATGCGTATCTCCAAACATGGGTTGCCACGACGATTAATCAAAGGCGTTCGAGCCGTTGCTCGATGTAAGTTAACGCCGGATACTCGCACCATCCGGCGGAGAAGGGTCAAAAAATGAAATTTTTCAAAGAACCCGAACCTCGGTTCTAATATTTTTAAACTATCACCGGACTACTAATATTTTAGGATATCACCTATTTTCCTAGAAAAGCCCGGAGATGTCTTTCTTTCTAAAGAACAGACGCAGAAAAAAGAGGTTCACACAAACTGTTACCATGCTACCATTTCTGACACTTAATTTCTCTATCAGATAAATGAACAAAGCAACCTTTAGAGAACTCTAACCATTCGGTCTGCACTTAAAGCTATCTTACCCTGTGTAATGTAATATTATGCTACGAGAGCCTTCAGAATGCATCTTGCCATGATGCCAAACTACAAACTTTTCTATATACAGTTTTTTAGTTCTCATCCTGATAAAACATGCTGAGTCTTGATGCTTAGTCAGAAATATCCAATTTATGAAATATCTCATCTTCATCAAATACAAAGTCTTTTCTTTCCTCCTTTATTTATTTGGATATTAGGGAACTTTCTTAACTGTTGGAGCACCGGACAACGGTTGGTAGCATCCTTTCCAAACCCAGTTGATAATCTTGAACTGGTGCTGAACTTATAAGACTAAGCTTGTGGTGGTAGATTGTTAGTAGTTTAGATGGTTGGCTGTTCTTTAATAAGAATGCAAGTATAGGAGGTGCATACGTGCAAAAAGAAATGTCACGAAGACCAAAAATAGATATCACCAATGCAATTATTAATTCATACATTGTTTTCTCGTGAACATTGTCTACAATCTTATATTTGTTTTTGTTTCATCAATCTCAAGTATTTGTGATTTGTTGGTGCAGATTACCAAGGTCTTACTAGAAGTTTCTGTCATGGAAAGATATATTGTTCTTCGATTACAGCACATCTTCTAAACCTGAAAATTGGAATACCATGGGACAAAATGCATGTGCTACCTCTCAACCAGAAAATCACTGTTGCTAATGTTCGTTTGACATGCTTGGATGCCAACCACTGCCCAGGGTCTATAATTATTCTTTTTGAGCCTCCCAATGAGAAGGTATGCCCTTAATATAATTTCTACTTTGCATGTCTGACCTATGCTCAACAACTTCTCGTTCAAGAATTGATACCTATGGATACGGGCAACTTCATGTACCAGCCAGTGTTGCACACTGGAGACTTTCGATTTTGTCAGGAGATGGCTAGCAGTTTAACTTTGCAGTCATGTAAGATCCACACACTTATCCTTGACACAACTTATTGTAACCCAAAAGTAAGTAGGATGTAAGCTTCATTCTTCAGATTTTTTTGAGTGAGTTTATCTTGGAAGCTTGACTTGAGTTCCAATCATGCACAGTATGATTTTCCAAAACAAGAAGTTGTTACTCAGTTTGTAATTGAGGCCATTCAAGCTGAGGCATTCAACCCCAAAACTCTTTTCCTGATTGGTAGCTATACAATTGGTAACCTTCATCAACCGAACTGAATAAGAAATGATTACATTGGACTGCATTATTTATATAGAACTCGTTATTTAGCTAATATTCATTGGTAATTCTGCTATTATCAAGCAAAGGAAAGGAAAGGCTCTTTCTGGAAGTTGCTCGAGTTTTGAGGAAAAAAGTATATGTTGGTGCATCGAAACTGCGATTGATGCAGTGCTTTGGCCTGCCCAAGGAGGACTTGCAATGGTTTACTGAGAATGAAATGGAAAGTCACATACATGTGGTGCCTATGTGGACTATTGCTAGCTTCAAACGAATGAAACATATTTCTAAACAATATTTGGTCGGTATCACCATCTGGTATTAGTATTGCCATGCTATCCACCTTTTCAATTGCAATATTTGAAGTCTTCAGATTCTTATTGCCTGTTTCATATCCATACAGAACCGCTTCAATCTCATCATTGCCATTTCTCCTACTGGCTGGACCTATGGAAAAGGAAAGCAAAAATCTCCTGGGAGAAGATGGAAGCAAGGAACCATTATCAGGTGCTTGTTATAATCACTCAGAAATCTCTTATGCTAGAAGGAAGTCATTTTTTTCGGGACCTAATACAAGCTAAGGAAAGAGAATTCATTTTCAGAAGTTCCTAAGCAGGTGTCAATCCATGTAATATAAGAAAATTAAGTAAAAGGAAAAAGCAAAGTGAAATGATCTATGAAGGAGGTAGATCGGAAGTGCCAACAGTCCCCATGGCCCGAGATCTACCAGCATTCGGAAAATTTTGAATGCTTATATATATATATATACCTTCAAAGTTTAGTGCATTTTTTGTTAAAGAATTATCTCTGCTGATCATCGCTCATCTTTTCTTCAGGTATGAAGTACCATACAGTGAACATTCTAGCTTCACAGAACTAAAAGAGTTTGTGAGGTTGCTTTCGCCAGACAACATTATACCGAGTGTTAACAATGATGGCCCTGAATCGGCTGATGCTATGATTTCCCTCTTGACACATGAAGCTTGAAACAACAAATGGCGAAGTGAAAAGCCAGATTTTTAAAATTTGAGAAAGGCCATGAAGATTGAGCACAGCTGGATGCTGGACGAAAAACCCCGTGCTTATAAGTATGAGTCTCTCCATCTCAAAGACGTGATTTTGAGATGGTTAACATGGTATCAGGGCAAAGGGTTAGTGGATCTCTTTCCCGTCAACTGCCACTCACATGTATGTGTCAAAATTAAAAGAAATTGCACATTAGGGGGCAAGTTAGATAATCCTATATGGGATAATGTGGGGAGGTCCCTGTGCTTGTAAGCCCGGGCCTCTTCACCCCAAAACCGGTTTTGGGATGGTTAATACTAAACTCTTCCTATCTAGGCCAACAAAAAACATTTTTTCTGCCTACCATCTTCCTTAATTAATGCGTATGATACGATGTGAACGTCTCTAGCTATACCTTTTTTGTATCTAGTTAGCCCATCCTTGTGTTCAGCAGCGAAGATGAAGCTGGGAAGGAGAATGAAACGGGAAGACAAAGGGCATCTATGTGGTGGGGTATATTTACATGATAACGAATTGTGTATTGTCCCTTTTAGTTCACAAAGAACGAGACGGCGTTCATACGTAAGGGTAAGACAACGTTCTTTGGCAGGTCAAAGCGAGACGCCCGTTTTTGACCTGTAAACACACACATCTACGACCTTATATATATATGTGATGAATTAATTGGTCAACATGCTTCATGTACGTAATATAAGTGCCGCGTTGCAAAGGGGATGAATAGAATTCTGACATGGCCGCTTTGATATATTCATATACCGATATTGTTCTCAGTTTCATGGTCCGTCGACGTCCAAGTAGATCAGATTATTAATTTGATATACTGTGAGATAATGAAATTCTCTACTGCATGCTATCTATAAGTATGAATATGCTCTAAATACATATGTATGCATATATTCTTCTTTTTCCGTGTTCAATCATGGTAGAACTTAAACATGTATACTGAATTTTACTGCTCATTTATGTTTCGGAAGAATAATATTCGTTTCTTCGGACAAGGCAAATGGTGTCGTACCTAGCTTGTACGGATAAAGATGAGATCACACCTCGAAATTCCCTGTGAAATTATATTTTATCTCGATCGCGTAACACCTTTTTGAGAAGTTTAAAAAAATGTTTTGCGAGAAAACACATTTGTACTCGGTTACCTGTTATAATCTTCCTTCCTTATCTAACTTGTGTTCAAATAGAGTTAACCAAACAGCCTATTGTATGTAAAAAAGTTCTGCTGATAGATTGTTTCTCCTCTCTCCTGATTGTTTCTTTTCTCTCCTCAGCTCACTCTCTTGTAGGGTTGTAAATTGATATGGAAAAAATCTGGATTTGTTTCAAATTCGTATCTGTTTAAGTGGATAATATTCAATTTAAGATATCCGTCAGAGCGCATATTTAGATATGGATATTATCTAATTGTTAATTGGAGTGGACATGAAAATGTCCGCTCTACTCCGTCATAGTTGTCAAGATGACAAGGCACCTATGGCGTTGACAAGTACCGATTCTGCTTAGGCGACAAGGAGGTCGCTTGGGCGTCGCCTAGGCAGTCAAGGCAATATTCAAGGAAGGTTGAGTCGAAGGTTGTGATACATAAAATTATGCATAAATATAATTATATTTTTACGTTATAATTGAATTAGTGTTTTATCTATGTATATAAGTAAATATGATGTGTATGTGAAAGAGAAAAGAGTTAAATAGATTTTTATAAAATTTAAGTATATAACATATTTATGATTATAAAATTTATATATATGTGTGATAGTATAAGTGATGGTGAAATATTGTTATAATATTATTAAATGGGGGGCGCATAGTAGTCGTGGATCGACCTGTGCAGTCAGGTCACGAGAGTCAAGGGGGTAGCGCCCCTTGTAAGGGGTTGTAAGGGGGGGGTGAAGCTCCTCGAATACAAAAAAGTATGTAATAATATAAGTGATCTTATATATGTAATTATGAAAGTGTGGATATTTATTTTTGGATAAGGAGTTAATTTTGATAAATTAAGACTTAAGAGACACAGAGAGAGAAAGAAGAAAGAGCTGAACTAGAACTTAATTAAGTATATAATATATGTTTATAATTGTATAATATTATAAGTGATAGTGAAATATATTAATATGTTCGAACTATCATTAAATAGGTGTCATTTGTGAGGGGTATCAAGAGGGTAACATTTCTCAAAATTATTTTTTTAATCATGTAAAAATATCCAGGCGTCTTGCCTGGGCGCCTAGACGGGCACCTTGGACGCCTTTTTGGCCCCAGGCAAGACGCCCTGACAAGACGCCGTTGGAAATGCGCCTTGCCGCCTAGGTGTATGATCACTATAATAGGTTGGAAGTAAACTGACCTTAGCATTTGAAAACGAGGTGAGCCATTCCATTGAGGCTAAAACCCCGTCCAATTTTTCACGAATATGACTAGCAAAGTTTCTTTCATTTGACCAAGTGAAGGCTGGACCTTCCATTCGGACATCAACTAAACCATTTTGCTGAATAAAATGCTCAAAAGAAATAATATGAGACTGAACAGGCTCTGCTCCACCCCACTTTTCATGATGAAATCTTATGCAATTCCAATCTCCCAACAAACATACTGGCATATTTTGTCTTTTCAAAAAATTTGACATTTGATTCCACATGTGCACCCGATCTTGATGCTTAATAGGAGCATAAGTAGTAATCAATATAAACTCCATGCTAACAGTAGCATCAGTGACTAAGCTAGCTATCCAAGATGAAGTTTTAGAGATTATATCAACAGTAACTGTATCAGTCCACCGCATCCACATGCCACCTGATCTGCCCACTGCTGGTATAATAATGTACCGAGTAATATGTCTTTTTTGAAAAAAACAACAAGCAGATGCATAAGTACTCTTAGTTTCAGCAAGAAAAGTAATATCAGGTTTTACCGAATGGGTTAACTTGTCGATAAACTGGACTGTCGGGGACCCATTCCCACCCTGACAGTTCCAGGAGATAATTTTCATTGTGTACCGTGCAGCTGTTTAGGGCCAACTGCTAAACCCCTTGTATCATCTTCTTCCTGATCAGTAATTAACCTTAATGAAGAGGAAACTGGAACCATTTCAAAACTCTGATCTCCATACTGCAAGCATTTTCTAGACATCTTCTTCATCTTGTCAATGAAACCCGTCCTTTTAACCGCCAATAAAGAATGAGCTTTAAAAGATCTTGTAACTGTTGATGGTGTTTCCAAAATCCTTATAGTAGTTTTGCCCCCAGGTCTGAGAACTGGTTCCTCAGCCACTTGTAACCAAGAAGATTTTCCAGGTTCCCTTACAGAAGAGAACAGACCCTGGTGTAACTTAGAATTTTCAGGTAAACAGTCCTTCTTATTGAGCAACCCGGAAGATAATTCCATAGGTGATGCTGAAATAAAGGCCTTCTCCAAAGAAGAGTTATGCTGGAGATGGGAAACTGACATATTCCAGAATACACTTTCCCCTGATAAGACAATCTCATCTCTGTCTACAGGAACTGCATCAACCACTAAATTTTGATTTGATAGATAGGATACTGTCGGCTGCAACATTGATTCCTTGATTTGTTCCTTGTGAGAGGCCTCCTTTTCCTTTCTACCTTGAACAGATAAAGTATCTCCGTATTTAAATTGCAATTTGGTTTGCAACTGTTTTTGCAAAGACTCTGGAAGAGTAGGTTTAATCATGGATTTGAGCATATTATATTTATCACAATTTGCATGCTTATGTCCCAACAGACCACAAAAGTGACAAAAATTAACAATCCGCTCAAATGCTACTTCAAAACGTGCAGTTTCTCCATTAGGCAAAATAACCAAAACTTCCAGAGGTAGAGGAATAGAAACATTTAAAGACATCTTGACTCTTGCAAATTGACTCCAGGATTCAACAGCTTCCTAACTTGGCGGATAAGGCTTACCAACTTGGGAAGCTATTTTCATAACTATTTCTTTAACCAGTAGTTCAGGCGGAAGATCATATATTCTCATCCAGAGGTCAACATTTGTCAAAAACTATGCTGAAGGTGAAGTGTTTTTCCTAGCTCTTTCAATCATAAATGAGTCGTTATTATGAAACCAAGGAGACTTATTACAAATTCTGTATATCTCTTCTTCAGTTTGTAATGTTAAAAGAAAAGCCCCTTTCGGATAATCCAACAAAGACCAGGGATATGTTGGAGACCAAACTTTTTTAATCCATTCTTTAAACCCCGCTGGTTTAACTCTATCTCTTGTTAAAACTGATACTATCAAAGACCGTTTCCATCTATGCTCATTTACCTGATCTGTCTCTGTTATGAATACATGGTTTTGCTTGAAGGGAACCTGTAATGACTGCTGGAATTGGCGGATGATGGTTTCTTCGTCGGAATAGCCCTCTTGATCATTCTCCATTGTATAAACGGTCAAATAAATAGCCGAAACTGTGGCTAGTCCAGAGTCCTTCAGACAGACAAACAAATTAGTTCAGAATACCTAACCTGGATGATACAACGATCAGGACTAATGGAGAAACAATCACAGCTGCAATAACAGTCATTCGAAAATCGTCACCCGGAAGAGGAGATATCCCTTAGCACACTGAGAAAAAAATCATCCGCAACAAAACAGACAGGCCTGACGAAGCTTCCAAACACTATTGCGAAGAAAGAAAGACACTAGTGCTTGATGATTAAGAACAAAATAAACACCGAGGAATCAAGCACAGCTGATCCCCGGTGAAGATCCTCGAACAAAGTCGAGAAGATTCCCGGTGGCTCCGGAAGCTCCATCTATCATCCATAAATTTATTTCCTAGCTATTGAACTGTTGCTTTTGCGTTAACGTACTTCAGCTCTGCCTTTGACCAAGTTGAACCATCTGATCGGTGTTGAAACAAAATTTGAAAAAAAAAACTAATATTCATTTTAAAGAATGTAAAATTTTATTTACTCATTTATTGTTTAAATAATTAGTGCTTTAAAAATTATTTCTATTATTTTGTTACTCATATATTATCTTATGTAATTTATTTTAAAGTATTTTTTACCACATCATCTTAATAAATGATGCTGATTGATGTTTGTATATAATTTGATATCTTATTTAGTAATTTATCATTGTGTTGATATACAATATTTTTTATTTTATAAATATGCTGGAGTAAGTTTTAAATGTAAAAATGTTATCAAAACACCATTCCACGATTTTTAGAAATTATATCAGTTTTGTCAAACACCCCATAAAGTACGTATAGTTGTAATTTTGAAAACGATACTAAAGATGCAACATGATGTATAATTTAAAAATAAGCTGACCTAGATTTAAAAGCAGCAACCAAAAACCCTATAAAATAGCTTTCCACCCACGTGAGGAACGAGGGGATTTTCCCTGGACCGTTCGCAAAATACCAGGAAGGCGGGGGCTATTCCGCAAACGTACGTGGTGCAATCGTTGGCGTCCACGCTGCCACGCAATCGCGGCTAACCCTGGCTGACTGGTAAGGTAAGGTCGTCGGACCTCACCGTCCTCTCCGTGGCCGGCAGGCCTGTGAGGCCGGAAGCCGCTAACCTGCAGCGTGCCGGCGAGCGACGTCGATATGTGAAATGAAACGCCTCTCTCTCTCTCTCTTGACCGTCGGACCTCTGATCTGCGCATCTTCCTCCACTCCCCGGTAAACCCCCCGCCGCTCTCGCTCCCTCGACGGCATAGCTGTCACTACGGCCTGTTTCCGGCGGTCGTCGGGGCCGGCAGGTATAAAGGTATGGCAGGCTCACCACGGCCCCCATCTCCGAGAAGCCGCCGCCTCCGCCGGCAGCCGAGCCGTGCCCATGGAGCGTCCCGGGGAAGGAGACCAAGGAGCGCGCTACCGGGGCGTCAGGATGCGGAAGTGGGGCAAGTGGGTGGCGGAGGTGCGCCTCCCCCGCAGCCGGGAGCGCATATGGCTGGGGTCCTACCGCACCGCCGAGGAGGCGGCCAGAGCCTTCGACGCGGCGGCGTTTTGCCTGCGCGGGCCGGGAGCCAGCCTCAACTTCCCAGGCTCCCCGCCGGACGTCGACCCCTCCTCTGGGAGCCTGACGGCGGAGCAGATACGGGAAGCGGCGGCGCGGCATGCACGCCGGTCTCCGTCGGCCGGTGGGGCCGAGGGGGAGGGCGGGAACCCGGCGAACGGCGGGGCGGTGCATTCCCCCGACCACGGCGGCGGCGTCGACGTACTGGAGCTGCTGCGCCGGATGCCGGCGGATCTTGGATCGCCGGTCTGCAGGGACGACGGAGGGGGGTCGCCGCTGTTCGCAGAGGAGAGCGAGTCCACGAGCTTCTTCTGGGACGACACACTGTGGTCGTACGCCATGGATGAAGAACCGAGCGATCGGCATTAGCTCGTCTTCCTCGAGAAAATCGTCTCTTTGTACCTGATCGGACGCTAAGAAGAAGATCCGGACACCATGCATCGGACCTGAGCGTGTTATACATATATAAATCAAGGTTGACCTTATTTAGATTTTATTTTTTTATGTCAAGGACTTAGTTTTATATTAGATATCTCTGACTCTATCTCTTTCGTGAGTTCGTCTTGATTGAGATATATAGTTGGCCGAGAGAAGAGTGTGGATTGATTTTTTGAGATGACCCGAGAGCGCGTATACATATGATCAAAATTTTATTCTCTTCTGTCTCGTAGACAAGACCGATCGAACATGAAGGACATGGCAGAATCATATTGTTGAGTGACTAACGGAGAGACACTCAAATTTCTTCTTTTCTTCACCCCGTTGTTGAAGAATTCGGACCTCTGATCTCTACCACTCGTGTATGCAGTGGAAAGAAATATCAGCTCCTTCTCTACGTTTTGACGGCATATCAATATTGATGTTGATCTCAATCATCACGAAGAGGTATACTGTTTCGACTATTAATGGTATATCAAGGGAAAATAAACGTTCCATCCCACGCCAACAGGCCCCCTTTGCTGTTTTGTCCCAAGCGGCCCTTTTTTTAAGTCAATATATATATATATATATGCTTCAATAGATTTTGGGATGGAGAGAGAGATAGAGAGAATAACGATATTGATATTTTTAAAATTTTGAGTATATATCCATATCAAAATCGGCACCAGATGACATTTGTATATATATACCATGTATCGTGTTTTATTTTCATTAAAAATGTTAAAATCGATATTATGAAACCAGCAGCTGGTACTTTTTTTTCGTGACTAATAATATAATGTTACAAGTTACGTTACATGTTGGATTGATTAAGTTGGAGTGGCTCCAGAACAGTAGACCTCGTCCAGCTGTTCGATTAATCTCATCATAATTTGATAACATGCTCTTAAAAAAGCAAATCGTTTGCCAATAATTAATAGTCTACATATATGTAACGGATTGAGAGCAATTAATTGTCACGCGGGGAAAATCAAAAATTCGACACAACGAACAGTACTCGATATAAGAACAGATCAGTTAACATTATTAGAACACCCGGCCGGGCACTTCATTCCTAACCTGAATTTATTAAAAGAGAAGGAAAGAAACCGAGGCAATAGACAAATAAAACATTAGAAAACTGATCTCTCGTGAAATCGGCCTTCGAATACTTATTTAAGTCTGATAATAAGAGTTTCCAAGAATAAAATTTTCAACCGTACGTAGTCAGAAACACCGCGACATTAACTGGTAGATGAAAAAAGAAGAAGAAGAAGAAGAAGAAGAAGAAGAAGAAGGAGAAGGTAGGACAACATCACCGGCTATATCGATCACAAGACTCGAAACACAACTCCCCGGAACCGACGAAACAAAAGAAGGGCTCAGCTAAAGGATGGATGCATGGCGACCTTGTCAACGGGGGAGCAGATTTACAGGGTGTTGGGTTGCATGATAATTTTTTGTATATTTTCATGATAAAAAATTTATATTAAAATAAAAAGTGAATCAACTCGTGACATAAAAATATCATGTTTGGAGGTATGTGATAACAAAAAAAAGTAACAACTATCCATGACCAAACAAAGTGGAAGACCACAAGAAAAAAGAAAGGGGTGAGATCCTCTTTTTTGTTTAAAAAGAAAATTACTTTCAAAACATAAATTTGTCATGGTTGTCAAACACATCTTTTAACAAGTTTTCTTATAATTTTTAAAAATTAAAATAAAACCCCCATTATCATGCAACCAAACACCCCATTAGGTTATTGTCGTCTTGTTAGTGATGTGTTTATCTTATTTTTATAGTGTGCCTATGCGAGTACATTAATTAGTGTTTTAAATCATTTATAGTGTGTCTTATTTATTAGTTTAAATAGGTGTTCGCATTTTATTTGTATTAGATATTTAATTCGGGGTTAATCGGTGTATTGGTGTTAATTATTTAACATGTTGTAAATCTTTCCGGATTATCTTAAATTTACCCTTATCAGTTTTTCCCCTGCAGATCGACCGTGGGTCGATTGATGCGTCCCTAGTTCATGAGGAGCAGGGGGTGTTGATTTGAAGGGTCGGAGAGCTCGGCCACTATAGGAAAGGGTGGTTTTCTGTGAACATTGAGCGCCGCTCTATTTTTCGTCTTGCGTGGAACTGTGCTGTAGTTAACTATTGAGCCATCGTGAGAAAAAAAAGAATTTCCCCCCTGTTTTCGTCGATATCCCCGAGGTCCTCTCTCTCTCTCTCTCTCTCTCTGCCGAAAGCCAGCCGGAGCCCGGCTCCGCCGCCGCCCAGGCCCCGCCGGCGCCGCCGACCGCCCTCGGCCGGCCACCCCGGCTCCGCCGCCGCCCAGGCCCGCCGCACCGCGACGACGTGGTGCCGTCCGTGCGCCGCCCTCTCTCTCCTGCGGTACAGTAAGTCTTCTTCTTCTTCTTCTTCTTCTTCTTCTCTCTCTCGTTCTCCTGCTCTGCTCTGTAATCTCTCCTCCTCTCTTCTTCTATCGTATCCTATCTATCATACATCTTTCACCTACTCTCTCTCTCTCTCTCTCTCTCCCTCTCTCTAGTTATATTGCATTCTCTCCCATCTTCTGTCTCCAGCGGGTGGAGAGAGAGCTTCGATCACTTATTCCTACGTCGTACTGTCATTGTTTGACTTCTTTTCTTTGATCCGTATATAATTTTAAAATGTCATCCATAATCATTTTAGATGTGATTATCATTATTAAACTTATTCGTTAATCCTTTATGATTAACAAAGTTCGATGTTGATAATTAGTTGGTATGTATAACTATATTCTGG
Organism: Cryptocoryne crispatula var. balansae; assembly: GCA_036172225.1. NCBI lineage: Eukaryota > Viridiplantae > Streptophyta > Magnoliopsida > Alismatales > Araceae > Cryptocoryne > Cryptocoryne crispatula. Next base: position 56,998,920 of record CM069918.1, read on the forward strand.
TTAATTTATGAGTGTTAATTAACCTGAGTTTATTTAAAGGTGCTTAATATAATGTTCTAGGTTGTGGTTAATTTATTTCATTGCCTCGTGTATATAAGTACAATAATATGTTAGTGTATTATTGTTCAATTAATTTACTTTTTCGTTTTATATTGACAAGTTTAGATTGAGTTAACCTTTTTGGTATACATGTGTATATACGTATATATGTGTGCGTGTGTGTGAGAGAGAGAGAGAGAGATCCCCCTTGCGGTGTTGGGTATGGAGCCCTCACGGAGCCTTGAGAAACCCTCACAACGGTGGGCTGGGTGCCCTCGTGGAGGGGACACGGATAGTAGTAGAGCCTGGTCTCTCTTGTGAGGGGACGGGCTTTCGGGTGACACTTTGCGGTTGGGCGACCTAGGTTTCGTGGATACGGGCAGTGGCAAGTTTTTCACGCCATTGTGAGGTAATTTCTGTTCAAAGTTTCCTCACTTCATAAAGTTTCATGCATGCTTATAATTTTGTCCTTATTTTACGCCTTGTTTGGTAATATTATTGGGTACTTCTATCACTATCAATTTTGAAATTGATATCGAAAGAAATCATCAAGAGGTGTTTGGTTAATCATATCAATTTTAAAATTTGTAATACAAATAAAACATATTATATAATACAAATGTGTACTTGTATTATTTTCAATATCGATACTCTAATATTTGATGATATTAATATCAATATTGATATAGTACCCAACATAAAGCTCTAACCAAACAGGGCATTAGTGTTCTACTTATATGCGTTCGGGAGTTTCTTCTTTCTTGTGTGTCAGATATATAGGTTAGCTAAGTTTTTTATTTTTATTTTTTTTGTTTGTTGTCTCCTTTTGTCATGTGGCCTTGCTCTGTTTAGTTGTCTTCCCAAATTTTATCAATAGTTACGATCTTCTCTACGAAATTGTGACGATATCAACACATTCTTTGCGTGATCATCTGATATCAAGACAATTGTTGAACTTTTCATTAGAGTTCTTATCTCTATTAATCGACTTTCCGTGCATCTCGACATTCAAGTTGTTATGTGACTTTATTCGGGTGTGTCGGTGAAGACATCTTCGATCTAGGTTAGTGTTAAATTTGTTCTTTTCCAAGTCTTTAGTTGAGAGTTATAATCTTATTCTCCTATTGTAATCTCTAATATGTACTATTTTAGTTTGACAGCAAGAAAGAGGAAGTTAATATTTATAAAGAAAGAAGAAAAGAAAGAACGAACGTGCTTGTGCAACTACACCTCAACGAAAAATCGTACGATAGCAATGGTGTCGTCGATGGCTTAATGATATTCATTGATTTAACTGATATTCGAACCTAATACCTTAAGTATCTGTTAATCGACGGACGAGCTATATTCTAAGATAATCTAATGCCTAACAACTAACTTGTATAAAAAGTAGATAATGAACAATTTTGTTGTTTTAAATTTTCTTTTATCTTATGTTAAAAAATTTTGCTGGATATACAATTTAGAAATATCTTATAAATGTATCAGTATTCTTTTGGATATTTCTAATATATATATTCTCATTTATATCTCGATCTTGTCGTTAAAATTATGTTTACTTTTTATTTTGATATCTTAGAACATTATATAAGGCAGTTGGCACAAAGTAGTTCACGGATACTCATTCTCAAATATTAATAACTACTAAATAGATATTAAATTAGACGAGTTTAACGAATGAAATTTCCTCTTTCGTTCAAACTCGTTCGTTTTTCAAAAAAAAAAAAAAAATTCAAATAAAGGAGCCAAGGGAATGTCGGATTGCATCGATCGCACTCTGATCTACTGATGTATGATGATCTCGTTTCCGGACGCCGGTGGCTCCTGCATCGACGCCTTCCCAGCTCCACCCTTCACGGGCTCCTGGTAAACATCTGCGGCCTGCAATTGGCCACGCCGGCCGAAGCCTATCCCCATTCCTCGGCCATGGCTGCTGGCGCTATAACCTCCTCACATGGCAACCATCTGCTGCCTTTCACTAAAGACCTGTGCTTTGCAGCGACGCCGCCACGCACAGGGGAAGAAGCCGCCCCCCCGCAGCATTGCCGTGCTACTCGCCGGCACCTTCCAGACCCACCCCTGATCCTTCGCAATGGCGTCCATCACCCTCCCCAGGCACTCCCTCCCCTTGCTCCACGCCCCTTGCACAAAGGCCCCATCTTTTTCCCAGGCACACCTGCCCGTCCGCTCCAAGACGTCGCATTTCCTCGGGCTGAGGCTCCCGGAGTCTTCATTTCAGTCTGCATTGCCCTCACCTTCACCGACTCTGAGGTCTGCCGTCTGCGCCAAGGTATGGCTAGCTGTTTCCGGAGATGGCCTATTACGACCAAGTCGAGCAATTTGGTGGAGGCTAAGCAGTATCTGATGTTGGTCTGTATCATTCCAAAGGTCTCGAAAGGCGACGTTCCGCCGTCGTTCAACTTGAAGAACCAAGAAGGCAAGAACGTTTCCCTGTCCAATTTTAAGGGGAAGCCGGTGGTGGTCTACTTCTACCCTGCCGACGAGACGCCTGGGTGCACCAAGGAGGTATAGTTCAATCATCTTAGCCAATACCCATGTTATCTGATGCGCATGGAAACTGAAATTCTCGTTTGCATTTATGTTGTCTTAGAGGTTTCCTCATCGTGTGATTGCATTCACCATAACGCATTTCTTGGTCATTAGTATGATAATTCTGTAAGGAATCATCAAGACGTGATAGTGCATTTTGGTTGCAATGATTTAATACCACATACGTGTTAAGCCGCGTCTTCTTGCTGTGATCTGTTCCTGGAAACTTGTTTGTGGATGATCCAAAGTTGGATGATGGTTATGGCCATTTATATCTGGAATTTGAAAGAAAAGAAATGTAGTCTTTTCTTTTTAAAAAGATACTGCTTATTTCTTTTACAGCCAAGGTTAACCTCTTCTTCGCATTTTTCTAGGCCTGTGCTTTCAGGGATTCTTATGAGAAGTTTAAGAAGGCAGGAGCTGAAGTTGTAGGGATCAGTGGAGATGATCCCTCCTCACACAAGGTATAAACTATTAACATTTACTCCTTTGCTTTGGAGCTTATAATGCCTGTTATGGGTGTCCTTCAATACTCAGTCTTACGACTTTGCTGCTATCTAATGTTTGTATTCGAATGATTTTATCGTTTAAGAGTAGTCGGTGGGATTTTGTACCCATTTAGTAAATGATTAAATGTTTGGGCTAAACCAGGTTTATTCCTGAATCAAACTAAAGCCAAGCGAGCTGTTAATGTGCTAGTTTCGTCATCCTGGAACTTGAGGAGGCTTTTGTACTTGATCAGTTGATCTAATGTTACACGAGATGTAGAATAATCTAGGCCTTATGCATATGTCTACTTCCAGAATGTTTACAACAATGGCAGGAATTTATGGCTCTTTGGGTCGAAGGGATATCAATCCAGATATTTGTAGGCAAACTGTAGTAATGTAGAACAATGATGAAAACTAAGTGGTAATCTGCTAATGTGATATGATAAGCAGCCCCCTTCACTGCCTACGTAATGCTTTTCTGGTCGCTGGTCCATAGGGCAATAAAACAAGTAACAGCTATAGCATTGGGGGTTATGAAATATGAGTACACATTGTTGGCATAGGAAAATGGATCATGACTGAACCACGCATTGAAGATGGATCGAGACATGGGAGTCGTACTTTGGCACCCAATGACTAGGAAGGATGCACCATTCATCCAGATTGGGATTCGACATCCGCTGGCAACATGGATCATTATACCCTATGCCTTCAGCAAATGCAAATCATTTTTTTGTTGTGCTCAAATTCCAACAACCTTCTGGGATCAACTTTGGGGGAATTGGACATTGGTTACATTCTTAACTCCTCTACGGGCAAGAATAGTTTTTTAGGCTATAGAATAACTCCTAGGACATGAGGTCCAACCATTTGTCCAAAATTTAGCAACCTTTTAGTAGCTTTGCTTACTTCCATTCCATCCTTAACTTCCCTTCTTGGTCCTCATCATCCTGGTGAGTATGGTTGACCGGCTCTTCTTCTTTCAACTGTCGTTAGATGCTTGTTTCTGCCATTCATCTTATCCTCTAAAATTTCCTATTGAAAAAGCATACTCTGTTTATACTTAACACTGACCTTTCTTTCTGATAATGATGAATACTAGGCATTTGCCATGAAATACAGGCTGCCCTTCACTTTACTCAGTGACGAGGGAAACAAGGTGAGGAAACAGTGGGGGGTGCCTTCTGATCTATTTGGAACGCTGCCTGGAAGACAGACCTACGTTCTTGACAAGAAAGGAGTAGTTCAGCTGGTCTACAACAATCAATTTCAACCAGAGAAGCATGTCGACGAGACATTGAAGCTGCTTCAAACCCTTTGACTGTCTCCTCCCCCCCCCCTCTCTCTCTCTTATTTTCTGTCTTCTCTCCCTTTTTCAGCTATAGCGTAATATGACAGCCACAAATTGATCTTATTTTTAGTAGTTGCAGGGTGAAAACAGTAATTCAAAACAATAAATTGTCACCTACATAATCTTATTTTAAAAAACATCTTCTTGCATCATTGCAAACTTGAGAGGAAAAAAAGTAAAACTCTAATCAGTAATGCAGTGTTTTATAGCACGTCAAGCGACACTTATGGGGTGTTTGGTTGCATGATAATTTTTTGTACACTTTCATGATAAAAATTTGTATTAAAATAAAAAGTGAACCAACTCATGTCATAAAATTATCATGTTTGGAGGGATGTGATTACAAAAAAGAGTAACTACCACATATGACCAAACAAAGTGGGGGGACCACAAGAAGAAAGAAAGAGGTGAGACCCTCTTTTTTGTTTAAGAATAAAATCACTTTTAAAATATAAAATTGTCATGGTTACCAAACACCTCTTTGAACAAGTTTTCTTACAATTTTTAAAAATTAAAATAAAAACCTTCATTATCATGCAACCAAACACTCCATTAAAATTCATCGTTTCAGAATCTGGTGAACTACAATGAAACCCAAAGAGAAGAAGCTAAAATAGAGTTGCTTTAAAATAATATCCTTGACCGTGAATAATGCCAAAAATAAACAAATACTCACTTTATCAAGGATGAGTTTTCTTCTCAAGGGCTTTGATGGGGCTTTCTGGTTAGAACACTGACAAAAACTAATCAATTTAATTTAGGGTGCATTTGGTTACCCGTAAAATCCGGTTCTGCTCCATGTTTTCGGGAAATATATTTCATCATTTTATTTGTTTATCTGTAAGACAGAAGTCGACGTAAATAATTTTCTTTGACCAACTTGATTTTGGCATCCCAAAAATTTTGCCGGATGCCATTTTCCGTAGCACTTTACTTGCTTAACACTTCATCTTTGCTCTCTTTAATAAGACCTGTTTACCTTTATAATAATATTATATAAAATTGACAAACATGTTAAAAGCACCATGAATATAATTTCATATAGCAGTAAAATATAAATTTAAAAAAGGTTAACGATACTAGTTATGGTCATAATGTATGATCTATAAATATGAAAATTACAATCTCAATAAAATAAAAATTTATCAATCTAAATTTAAATATATCAACACAATGTTACATATATTCAAATATTAGTAAAATAGAATTTTAATAAAAATATTTCTGTCAGCAATTAATGTTATAAAATATTTTAAAAATATTTTATGATGATGAATTTCGTTAAACATAATATGGTGATAAAATATTTTTTATCTTTTTTTATGAAATCATCATGCAAAATTATTTGTGTGCAACAAGAATTCTTAAAAACTTGATTGATATTTAAGAGAACTTTAATATCAACGGACAGAAAATAATTTTGGGAATATACTTTCAACCGTACCAGATTTGGATATACTTTTTATGAAAAAGTTATACCTATGAAATATAAATTGCTCGGTTTCACTTTTACGCCTATTGGAAGGCACCCTTATGGGGTGTTTGGTTGCATGATAATAAGGATTTTTTATTTTTAAAAATTGTAAAAAAATTTATTAAAATAGGTGTTTGGTAACCATGACAATTTTATGTTTTAAAAGTGATTTTCTTCTTAAATAAAAAAGAGGGTCTCACCTCTTTCTTTTTTCTTGTAGTCCCCCACTTTGTTTGATCATGTGTGGTAGTTACTCTTTTTTGTAATCACATCCCTCCAAACATGATAATTTTATGTCACGAGTTAGTTCACTTTTTATTTTAATACAATTTTTTATCACGAAAATGTACAAAAAGTTATCATGCAACCAATCACCCTATTAGTTCTGCCACCCTGGCGTACTACCTGATATAATATATATGCTTGACTTTTATCATTGACCCAAATATTAAAAACCAATGGATTTGCGTTGCATAGAGTTTCAGCGCACCGTGATTAATTGATTTGACAACTATATGTAATGATCCAAAACGGATTCATAGATCTCCTCTCCATTCGTTTGTGAGAGAACTTACGTTTTGCTTTAGGGACTTGATATATGGGGTTAATAATCGTGATCGTCAAGAGCTGAAGACTCCAAAATATAGTACAAAAAAAAGGAATAGGAAAAAGAATGATCGCCATACCTTTGAAAGTAGGGAGATTGTTAGACTCCGACTTCTTCTCTCTCGGCCGGTCGAAAGAAAAGAGCTTAGTGAGTATTGTCTTCGATCCGGTTGAAACTCCGTCTAGACCGGATTTATCTAGAAAAGTCTAAAAAAACATAAAAACAAGTAAAAAGATTATTAATTCTGGTGGAGACATAACATTGTGCTCGAATTTGAATTTAAACATGCAAAAGGATAAGAGCCAGCCATATTGGGATTAAATTCTAACCACTATTTTTGGTAGGTTTTTAAAAAGGTGTAATGATGCAAAGATGTGACCTAATGCAAACTTGATGCCATGATAATAGAAGTTAAAATAAAAGGAAGCGTAATGGGTCAATCGGAAGGGTAATCGGACTCAAAAAGAAGTAAAATGGGGTCTGCCCCTGCCAGTGCCCCACTAACGGGGCGCTAGTTGCAGGTGCCCTGTTAGTGGGGCGTGTTGACCAGGGTCAAAGCGCCCCCTGATGGGGCATTAGGGACTGGTTTCGGCAGACTTTCTTTCCTTCTTCACAATGTCGCACTGGAGTGTAGAACGACTTGCAAGATGAAAGGGAAACTCATTCAAGTAGCCAATACACAAATGAAGCTAATGAGAGAGTGGTTTGACATTGGATGTAGGGGAAATGGAATGTAGAGATTCTCAAAGTTGGAGAAAAACTATGTTTCTGAAGAAAGAAAACTGTGGATTTTTGGGTTTTTTACTTGGGATTTTGGAATGGTCTAAGGGCTTGAATGGGTGTGGAGAGGGTTTGGACTCGTAGTGGTGAATGAAATGAAGTGGGAGAAGGGGCTAGGGTACCCCAAAACTTCCAAATAGGTCCCCTTTCATAGCCAAAAGAAGGGTAGTTTGGGGCGCTAGCATCATGAACTATGTCCATTCAACAAAACGAGTATCAGAGTGGTCAGATTGGCTTGTCAAGTCGGTCTTCTGTTTCCGTTTGAAATGCACCGAAAGTCCCTGATCTTCCAAAAAATTGGATTCCCTTGGAAGAATACTCAAATATTATTCGTGAAAATAAGAATTTAAGTTCTTTAAATAGACCGAAATTGCGTGTCTACACTGTACATTGATCTTATTTTTTTAGTAGTCGAAAGGGTGAAAATTATCATTCACAGCAATGAATATTCATTCACATACTCTTATTTTAAAGAGAAAAAAATATATAAATCTAACTAGTTGGTGAAGATGCCTTCAATATAGGTTAAAGCTATATTTGTTCTTTTCGAAATAGGACTTGTGACTGAACTTGGGTTGGAACTTGTTTGTTTGAATATTTTTGTTGGTTTAGAACTATGTGAAATTAATTTAGTTTTAAGTTGTTTAAGATTTAAGTTAAATTGGAAATCTTACGAATTTGTGTGGACTTCGTTATTAGTGTCATTACATACTTGCTTGAGTTATGAAATTCGATTGATGGATTATTCTAACTGTCACGTTTTTGTTGTATAGTTATGATATTATGTTGGTTTATTTTTTTGGATCGTGACAATTAAAAAAACCATTCGACCACGCACATAATGCCAAATAAACATATACGTCCCTACTTATTGCCCTGTTTGGTTAGAGTTTCATTTTTAGTACTATTTCAATATTGATATTAATATTTTCAAATATTGGAGTATCAATATCAAAAGTAATACAAGTTGACACTTGTATTACATAATGTGATTTCTTTACACTATAAATTTTAAAATTGATACAATTAACCAAACACCTTTTAATGGTTTTTATCAATATCAATTTTAAAATTGATAGTGATAGAGGTACCTAATAGTGTTACCAAACAGGGCATAAGAAAGGATGATCTTTTATTTTTCTCACGAGTTTTCTGGATATGACACTTAGAAAACTAATCAATTTTATCTCCGATACTGACACGATGAACGTATTAAACATCAGCTCGGGGGTTCTACCGAATAAATACCAAGAAATTTGGTAAGGGCCTGTTTGGCTGCGTAGATTTCCCATCTAACCTATTAACGAAGATCGAGTTCTTTAATAATAGTTTCATAAAAATTTTAATTTCAAAAAATAAAATACTGTAAAATTATTTTAAAATGATAAAATCAACAGTTAGTGACTGCGAAACAAATAATTTATTTAAATTCATATAATTTCACGACTCCAAATAACTTAACTTCTAAAACATGAAAAAAATATGGGGTGTTTGGTTACACAATAACATTTTTGCAAGTTTTCATGATAAATATTTGTATCGAAAAAAAAGTGTGAACTTACCGTTGGCGTAAAGTTACCATGTTTGAAGGGATGTGACGACAAAAAAAAAGATTTAACTTTTATATATCTAGGGCCAATCGATGTGAGAAGCCACGAGATAAGAAGTTTGTCTACGAAAAAAAATTATTTTAGAGAAAATAAATTTGTAGTAGTCATTCAAATTTTTTTTTACAAGTTATATTATAAAAGATATATATATATATAATTGTGATAAAAACGTAATTCATCGTACAGCCAAACACTCTGTTATAGAATAAATAACTTACAAAAATTGACATGTTACAGACATATTTAGAAAAATAATTCTCTGACGATCAAGTGATAGATTATGACTCTAAAGTCATGTTTGATACGAGAATAATTTGGAGATAAACTAGATTTATCTTCAAAATTTAAGAGATAAATCTGATTTATCTCTAAAAAAGTCAAGTGCCAAACAAACAAACAGGCCACAAGAGAAATGAATTACGTCTCATAAAATATGCGTATTATGTTTGCACTTTTCCTCTGAAACTTTGATTTTACTCCGACAAGAAGCAAGATCGACCCTGCTGTGATCCGAGCGTCGTCCAAATCCTCCGAATAAAGCTGCTTTTAGGAGCCCCGCAGACGACGACGGCGACATCTTCTGCAATCTTCTGTGTGCATAGTTCAGTGCTCCGCCGCCGCCGCCGCCGCCATTAGAAGATGATAGGTAGGTTCAACAGCCTTGGCTGGATCCGGAAGAGAACCGACGCACCTCGAGCTGTACCCTTCCCCTCCTCCAAGGGGGTTGCACCTCGAGCAAGGAACATCCCCCCCCTCTCTCTTCTGTCCGCCCGGCTGGTCCAACAGCGGCGCCGCCGGAATCGATCGCCTCCCGCCAGGTTTGTAAGCGTTGGCGGCGGGCCCCTCGGCATCTTCTCGCTGTGCGTGAAAAAGGTTAAAGAGTTCAGGTCACGTCTTCATTCAGATGGCGAGAACTATTTTTTTTTTGACTAACGAAGAGCATTATATTACTAAGAAGATGGCGAGAACTCATGTACGTAATATCATGAGAGATAAGATAAAAAGATTTAATAAAGGCGAGACGTCATTTCAACTTCTTGAAACCCTACTGCGAATCTCCCAACATTTACTGTCAAGAAAATTTCGAAAATTCGTTATTGAATCTCTGTTGATTTGTTATTAAAATTTTAATAACTTATTATTGACTCTCTACTCGAAGACAATTACGGCCGTTTAAAATGCAAGCCGCCGGAAGTTAGTGTTCACGGCAATATCGTAACAACGAGGGGATAAAATATATACTATCCCTGGGCTCTTTCGTTTGATGGTAAAATTCTGTCTGAACGTGTTTAATTATTTGGGGGTGATGCAAAACATCACTTCGAAAAAGAAAATGATTCTTGTTTTGAATTACACGAGGAAATGGAATAAGAGAACAAGAACATACCGGTAAAACCATCTTGATCATGTGATCTCCTACTGCTCTGAAAAGTTAACCAAACAAAGATTCTACTACAAAATTTTATAAGATATTTGATTGCGTGATAACTTACCTTTTTGTAACCAAACTTGTCAAAAAAAAAAAAACGTTTGGCAACGATTGCAATGTTTTTTAAAAAATCTTATTTATGAACCAAAAAAATATGCCGCCTCTTTTGTTTCATCTTTTGATCTTCTGCTTTCTATAATCATGTATGATATTTACTCTTTTTTGTTTTCGTAAAAGTGTACACAAATTTAGTGTGCAAACAAACACTGTATTTTAGACCTTGGATGTATGTATTGAATTAAGTATGACAACTATCTTACGAATGTACAGCCTTGAAATTAAAGCTTTTAATGTTCTCTTCAAGTCCGGTAACCGCTAATCAGATTCAGAACGACGGTCATTAAAAAAATGACAGAGACTCGCTTTTTTTTATTCTATTGACCCCCGTCCCACCTCTTTTGCCTTTTGATCTTACATGACTCCACTCTTATTTGTTGTCACATCTGAATGATTGATTAGTTTATATTTTATTTTAATATCTTCTTATCACAAAATTATATAAAATTTAACAGCAGATAAAACTTCTTATTTCTTTCTTCGGAGTCCTGTTGACTTATGAGGAGAGTCTTTCAACTCTTTTACAAAAGAAATGATACTCCTCGTGACGTAATTTGAGGATAACGTATCATCTCTTTCGTGAAAGAATTAAGAGACTCCTTGTAATATCTGGCGTGTAAAAAAAAAAAAAAAAAAATTTGTAACCACCCGTCCGCCCCGCCCTCTCTCTCTCTCTCTCTCTCTCTCTCTCTCTCTCTCTCTCTCTCTCTCTCTCTCTCTCTCTCTCTCTCTCTCTCGTCGGTTACACCCTCGCCCCTCACGCCCTCCCTCGGCGTAGTATAAGTTTTGAGGATTAATACTTGTTTTGGTAGGGTTATGATCACTTGTTGTAAGTTATCAAAATCCAATTGATGATATGGCATGACATCCAAGATTTTAACCTTATTCTTTTCTAATCATGAACTTCAGAATTATTTTATCTACCATCATCGTTGCATAACCTCTCCAATCAAGGAGTACTTGTTACCACTCATCCCTGATTTGTCAATATTAAGTGGAATTATGTTTTGAGTGAATATAGATTATGTCAGATGATTGTGAATATTGGAGTTTCGACTTTGGTTTAGTTGAGATGATCTTCAAGTCAAATATAGATAGAAGAATAAGTTGGTGATATCTTACTAGTTGTTTGAAAGTGATTTGAATTTGGTAAATTTATTAAACATCCGAAGTGTTTAGAGATTGAGTTCCAACTGGTGGAGATTAAATGAATATACGAGAATCACAATAGAATAGTTATGGTTCCTTGAGATTTGGAATGAATTGATAGTTGAGGAAGTGTGATGCATGACAAACGGATCCCAAATGTATTGGAAAGAAATGATTAGAGATCTTTGTGAAAACTTGATAATTATTTAGAAGATATTAGGGGATTATCATTGGAAAAAAATGGATAAGAGGACTAGGTTGATAATCTTGTCTCATATGGATAATATAATCTTCATTGTTTTAGATAATTTTCAATGATGAGTATGGCATGTTTGAGATATGATAATAAGGATGAGATTTAAGTGTTATAATTGATAAGAAGATTGAAGAATATTGATGTATAAGAAGGTTAGAATAATAAATGATGATTGGTGACGATATTTGAAGATCAAACTTTTAGATAAAGTTAGAGATTGGAGAGTTATTTACTATGAAAGAATGGTATATAGATATGATTAATTAGAGGAAGATGAATATGATAATTTTGTTAAAGTTGATATGGGATAATTAGATTATCATGAATGATAAGATATAGAAGGAAGAGTGTATGTCTAGAAATTTTGATATGGATAATATTAGTGGATGATGAGAATTTTGGCACATATGTTGTGTATCATGATTTGAGAATCTATTATTGAGTTCATGAGAATCGAATCATCTTGACTTCCCCCTTCGACTAGATAGTAAGATTTTGAAATTTCGAGGTCGAAATTTATTTTAAGGGGTGAAGAATGTAATATCTGGCGTGTAAAAAAAAAAAAAAATTTGTAACCACCCGTCCGCCTTGCCCTCTCTCTCTCTCTCTCTCTCTCTCTCTCTCTCTCTCTCTCTCTCTCTCGTCGGTTACACCCGTCCGCCCCGCCCTCTCTCTCTCTCTCTCTCTCTCATCTGTTACGCCGTCCCCACCGTAACGCCGCCGCGCGCCCCCGCCCGGATTCGCGGCCCCCCCGATTGGATCTCTCTCGCTCCCTCTCTCTCGCTCGTGCCGACTCCCCGCCGCGAGACCTCCTCCTCCTCCTCCTCCTCCGTCACCGTCGCCGGACGCGAGCACCCCCCCACCGGAAGCGAGCGCCGCCGGACCTCCCCTTGCCGTCATCGCCTCCGGCCCTCACCTCGTCGCCGTCTCCTCCCTCCAGCGCCTCCCTCGCCGGCGAGAGCATCGCCGTCCAGCCTTCTTGCGCCGCCCGTCGTCATCGCCGTCGGAAACCGGCGCCGCCGTCGACCTCCCATGTTCCGGCCGGAACCGCCGCGAGAGAGCCTCTCGCCGCCGCCATCGCCGGCCGTCGCCCTCCTTCCACCGTCGCCGTCGTGACCAGACCCTTCCCCGCCCATCGCCGTCGCCGTCGAGCGCCGCCGGCCGCCTCCGTCGTCGCGAGCGCCACCTCCGCCGCCGCGAGCGCCACCTCCGCCGCCGCGGCGCGCGCCGCGAGCCGCCGCCGCCTCCGCCGCCCGCGAACCGCTGCGTGAGCCGCCGGTCCAGCCGGTCCAGCCGCGGTCCAGCGCCTCCGAACCGGCCCGGTTCAGCCGGTCGAACCGGCCCGGTTCAGCCGGTCCAGGAAAATTCCGATTTTTCGGATTTATTAAATCCAAATATTGAAAAAGGCCAAGAAAAATAGCAGAAAAATCCAGAAAAAATCAGGAAAATTCACAGGAGCTTCCAGGTAGGTTTCTCAAGCTCGTCTATGTATTTGATCCCATTCTAATTAGGAAATATGCATGATTTAACTTATGGACCTTGATTTGACTAGTTTAGACTTTTGACTCATGATTAGTGAATTTTCTCAAAAATCCTTGAATCCAGAACTTTGAAAAATGATATTTTGAATATTATGGGACATGTTTGGCATGATTCTGGACGGGTAGAACTATTTTTTCATGAGACTTGACCATATGTTATTTATGTATATGTTTATGTGCTAGAATGGGCCTAGAATTGAAATATAATTATGTGGAGTTTTTGGAAAAATCAAAAGTCATCATATTTCACTTTTTGGAACCTGTTTAGGTCAGATTATGGGTGTTGACATCAGAAGTTAGCTTGTGTTGATTATGCCAAGCTTGATTTTAAGTTAATTGTCTTGTATATGTGATTAAGTATGTCTAGTTCGGTTTGTCATTTCATGTATGTAAATCAAGTAAATTTTGGTTAGTTTGGTTTCAGCATTATGTAATATGTCGTGCATGATATGATTATGTTCATATGATTAGGTTTGGTATATGTTTGATTGAATATGTCAATCAAGTCGATTAGTACAAGTCTTGTCTAGTTATGGCAAAATATGTTTAATTTGGTTTCGTATCATGGGCTATGCTATGCATAGTTAGTCATGTCAATTTGATCATGATTAGTATGAGTTGTCATTGAGAACCAGTTCAATTATGTCGGGTTATCATATGTCTGGTCAAGTTTGTTATGAATGTTATGTCTTGTATGAAAGGCTATGAAATTGATGTTTATGTCATGTATGCATGTTATGGTCAGGTATGTCATGATATGAAATTATGTTATGAACTCTTGATATGACGTGCTATGAAGGCTTCACCTGACCTATGTTAGACAATCGCCCGTGGGCGACGGGTAACTTAGATGAATCCGGCCCTCCCACGGATCCCGGGATTACCGCGGTTTTTCCCTTAGTGTCACCACCGCCTAGGTGCACTTTGCTAACTTAGTATATTATTATATTTATATTAGATGTGGTGTATGCATTTTTTACCTGTGAAGCAAGCGGACCAATTCCTTGCTCTTTGGCTATGTGTTCTGGAAAGGATATGAAAGATGTTACTTGTGTGTCATGTATGGATGTTAAACCATGTCATGTTAGAAAAATCGATTTGTCTTTTTAATTTGGTCGTATTAAGTTAAGTCTTGAGGTCATTTAGATGATATTTGTCTAGCTTGTATGGTCTTGTGTGCATTGGTCTAGAATTAATTGGCTTTGGCATAATCTTTTCTTTGAAGATAATTATGTTCAGATATGGGTTGTGAGATTAATATAGAAGACATTCTATACTTTTGTATTACATCTCAATTTAGATATGTTACATACCATTGCTTGATTATATGTTATGTACCCGATTGATGGGTGAAGGGTGTAAATCCTACGGAGTCCCGGACTCACCGTCATGGGTTAAATTTTTTTCATGAGTTTTGAAGATTTAGGAACTTGAAGATGAAGTTCGAGGTGGAACCGAGAGGAGTCGGAAGTCATTTGCACTTGGATATTCTTGGTACTTTCTACTTAGGTAGATGATCTTGATTGTTTTTTAGCAAGAATGTTGTGAGACTTAGTAGTATGGTTCTATTATCTTGTTTTGATTGATCTTAGGAAATTAATTGTTTAAGTTTGGGTTATGGAATCTAAGTGTTGGGTTGCATCCCATTGTCACGACGTTATGTATTTCTGCTGCATATTTTGAGATTATGTTATTTAAATTCCGGGTCGTGACACTCCTCGCTCGAACCCCACCAGTCACCCCCCCCCCCCATGGGGGTGCTCGGCTCGGCGCTGCCGAGAAGCGAAGCCACGCCGACGGTGCCCCGGTCGGCAACTTACTTTCATATCGCAAGCTGCAAGATAGGCATTAAAAATATTCATAAAAGGACCGCCACAAAATGGGTGGTCTCGATGCTTCCGGGCCGAGGGACTGATCTCACCCGACCATACCGTGTACGACGCCGCACAAAGCTCAATCCTCCAATCAGGAGGCCGCTGGAGAGATGATCCCCTCGATCAGAATCCAATCATCAGATATGATAGAGACGGGGGACGGTGATTCCGACGACTCCTCCGCGGGTTTACTCCGCCGGCGCCTCCCCGCCGCCCGCGTGGGCAGAGGGCTCCCTCGGCTTCCTCACGCCCCTCCGCTTGCCGCCGCCCCCCATCCGCCCCCTTGCCGTCGCCGACGATGGCCAGTTACCCTCGTGCACCTGCGTTAAGACGGGGAGACGCGGGAGACGTGAGAAGGCGAGCAACCTGCTGCAATCAGCACGGCGCCGTTGCCGACGGCGGGGAACCCACCCCAAAGCAAAAGGTGCCGCCTTGTCCCGGCCGGACGGCGTCGAACGGCGACGCGGCCTTGGCCTTGTCGGAGCACATATCGGCGCCGTCCCGCTTAAGCCCGCCGCCGCTGCCCGCGAGACTGCAGCCGCTGTAGAGAACGGCAGCCGGGGTGGCCGTCGGGAAGGGGGTGGTGCTCCACATGGATGGTAGGTCGCGACAGATGCTGGCGTCGACAGGACGCCGCGATGAACCAAAGGCACCACCTTCTGTCGTTCCGCCGCCGCAGAAGGCGTCCATGTCGCCCTGGAACATCTCCACGAACAGCTCCTGCAGCTCCTGGAACGTCGTCTCGCTCTGGCCCTCCTGTGATAGATCGCGCCAAGCTTTAATCAAGAACTAAAAGCATATTCAAAGAAAACGATGATTTAATAATCGATACACCGGGCTTCGCTTGGCTCATCATGGCCGCCATCTCTCCCAGGAACTCGCCCATGCCCTGAGACGACATCATCATCATCATCGCTGCGTTAGAACAAAAGCTACCGGCGATAAACTCGAGCAATCAAAAGATATTATGTGGCCGGCGAAGCGTAAACTCACGCTGGCATCGTCGCCGCCGTCGTCATAAATTCCGACGTCGTACAGGAATCTCTTGTTGGTGTCGGACAGAACTGTTCAAATCAGACCAGACGGAAAGAGCAACTGAGCAGAGATGGATCGGGATTACAAGGCTCACAGGCCACACCACTGTTATCATCATCGTTCTCACCGTCACGATCAAAACGGTAATAGCAAGAAAAAAGCATTTCTGAACTGGCACAGGAACCCATAAAGCTCAAGAACTGGATGCCCGAGCATATGGGATTGAAATCAACAAAAGAGAGGAACTATAAGTACCGGAATAGGCTTCCTGGATTTCCTGGAACTTGTTCTTGGCCTCGTCCACCGTCTTCGAGCTCCCCGACGACGAGCAACGGTCCGGGTGCCATCGCTGCCACCCCCGTCCAAGAGCCGGAATTCGCACGATCAAACACAAGAGAATGGGGGAGTTTAAGAGCTAAATTTTCATCAAATATTCCGTCTTTTTTTTCTAGAGAAAACATGAATGCAAATCACAAAGAGACGCGCGGGATAGACGGAGGGCGCAATTTCCTGTCCCCTTCGAAAGCGACCTCACTTTTCTGTAACCTGCTAACAAAAGAGAAGATAAACGAGATCCAGGAAGGCGAAAATAACAGCTAGCTAGATTATCAGTTCTTGTGTCCGTGATCCGAACATGGCCGAGATCGGGAACGCGAAAGAAAGAAGAAATTAAAATCATTCTCCAACAGCAATAAAGAAAAGAAAAAAAAATCGCCAGCGATCACGAGAATACCCATAGATAAGAATCTATATTCAACTCCACACAGCATTCATGAAATCGAACAAGAAGACATATATACAAACAAGCCTCGGTCCTCGCGGTTCCGTCCTACGGAAATAACTTCCTACCACGGAATCGAACTGACCATCGCAAGCTTCTTGTAGGCCGTTTTCAGGTCCGCGGCGGAGCACTCCTTCTTCAGCCCCAGCACCGCGTAGAGGTCTTCGCCGGCGCTACCAGCTCCGCATCCGGCCCCGCCTTGCTCACCACCAGCCGCCATCTTCGATCTCTGGGGGAGCCCTCCGCCTTCGATTGCAATGATCTGTTACGCTCGAATCATCCAGAAGCCATATTCTTCCCACGGTAAAACACGGCAACCTATCTCTCCGGAAGCGCTTCCTCCTCCTTCTCGGAGAGAGAGCCTTGGTCCCCCGAATTGGGTGGCCGGCTCTCGCTCCGAAGCCTCCAGAAGCAGCGACCAGAAGCGCGGATGCGCTCACTCTCCGGTAACCGTACATCTCAAGGACTCGTCGTCACCTACCCCCGGACTCGGTCGCCGAAGTCGCGAGGAGCGGTGAGATGCACCGAGGTAGATATTTCGAGACAAGAGCGCCGGTCTCTAGAAAGTTCGACGGACGGGGTCGATCAGGTGGGACAGCCCACGTCAACAAAGTTACGCACCGCTCCCGGTGGGGCCCGGCCCGAGCCAAGGATGGTTTTGCGTGCAGTGCAGCGGGAGATAACGACAAAACTGGTCCGACTCCGGGACGACTGACAAAGTCTCCCTCACCCAAGCGCACACACCGCGTGCGGACCGATGCGCACCTGGCATTTCTAGGCCCGCGAGATGGGTATCAACGAAGGTGCTCGGGTCAACGACGACTTCGAGGTGCTTTCCTTAAAAAGATAGGGTGCTTTCCTAAATAACACGGTCTACCGGAGCTAAATAAATACTAACTACAAGCAAAAAAAAAAAAAAGAACGGTCGTCGTTTTTAATATTTTTAGGCCAGATATTAAATTACCATAATATGATCTGGCTGTCAGACAATTTTTTTTTTTAATTATTGTTGTGATCGCCCCTCACTTCTTTATAGATATTGGTTTCGAACACCAAAAGTAGTGACGATTTAAAAAAATTATAGTGATCACTTAAGAGTAAGTGATTTTCCGTTCGTTAGTTATTATTGTATTTGACGATTTTCACCAAGCAGCTTGAATACCTAGTCTCTGTATGGTGCTTAGTTGCATAATAAAATGAGTTATTTATACAAAAAAATGTTTCTATCGTAGAACTTATAAAACAAAGAGGTACGATGTTTCACTTGTCGCCTCCCATCCCTTTTTTTACATGATATTTACCTCACAGTGATATAATTCTTTTATCCTCAATTTTAGAAATATCTGATTTTTTATCTTCAATTTTAGATCTTTATGTGCGTATATGGACACCTTGTCGTCGCTTGATGCCCCCTTGTTTATCCACCCTGGCAGCCTAGGGTCTGGCAGGCCACGTAGGATCCACGTGCACCTCGTCGTCGTTTTATGGCCCTCATGTTGACCAAGTTGGGTTGTCCACCCTGGCAGCGTCCTGTCGTGTCATCTCTCTCTGTATATATTTATATAATTATATATGATGTCACGAAGGCAATGGTTGAGATGTACCTTTCAATGGAGGTGCACTGCACTTTAGCTGCTGGAAGGCTCTGAGGTTGAAATTTTTTTTCTCTTCCATAATTAGTTAACTCTTTTTTTTTGAACGCAATTAGTTAAGTCCCACGATTTTGATTCGGTAGAATCTAATCTATTTTTTATTAAATAAATTGGATTAATTTCTAGATCAATGGTAATTAATAGGTGAAGCCTTCATTTTTTCTATAGCATAAAAACAAAACAAAACAAAAAGAGAAGATGAAAAGAAAACTTCATTTTTATCTCTCTTCCTTACACTGGACAAGTATGTGAGGTTGAGTTTTAACTAAGATAGCTGTAGTCATCTGTTGATAAATTGTTCATTTATCGCTACCCACATTTGGTAACAGCTTAGGTGAAAATTTTCAATTCCAAGGAACAAAGGTATAACCACAAGTCGACCAACACGTAAGAGTGCATAAATTGTTGAATAGCGGAATTGGAGACTCCATTAGAGGAGTTCGACAGTTACCACAAGATTAGATGATCATATCAAAAAAGTGTGAATATTGTTGTCTCAAAATAAAATTAGCAGTTATGGAGCTAACAAGGAACGATAACGTAACAAAATTAAACCAACCTACAACAAAAGATACAAAAGATAAGAAAATATAAAAGAGACATAAATAAGCCGAACTCCGTAATTTCAACGCGACAAAAGAAGACAAAGTACCTAAAAATATATTTAGGCAAATCGTCGAAAAGGCAGTGTGGGAGGGAGGACGGTCCTTCCCGACCGAAAATGTCCTCAAAATAGCAAAGTTGAGCTCTACCGAAGAAAGTTGATGTGATTTCCGGAGCAACGAGAAAACCGAAGTGTACCAAGTCGAGACTACTGATCCACACACTTCGGTGCACTACTGGAGGAGAACCAAAGAATCATAGGAGAAGGGTGAAGGCAGAGGTGGGGATTTGTCGGGAGTAGGGGTGTAAACGGAATCCGATATTCCGATTCGATTTCGATAAAAATTAACGGGTTTGGAACTTGTTTTTGTATCTTATAAGCTATCGGAATCGGAATCGGATATTCCGGTAGCTTATCGGAATCGGAATCGGAATCAGTTGGTTCCGTTTCCGTTAATCCGATTTCGATAAAAAAATAATTATATATAAATAAAATTAAATAAAAAAGTTAAATAAATTATAAAATACAATATATAAATTGATAAAATAATAAAAATAAAATTTTAATAAGAGTATATCAAAATTTATTAATTATATGTAAATTATTGACTCACTTTTGAATAAAAATTAATATTTAATATGCATTTCGGATTTTATCGGATTATTTCCGATTTCGATAACGGAATCGGATCGAAATCGGAACATAGTGATTCCGAAATTATCGGAATCGGAACCCCTTAACCCTTATCGGAATCGGAATCGGATTCTGGTGAATCCGCTACCGAATCCGACCCGTTTACAGCCCTAGTCGAGAGGAAGGCGATGCCCATCGGAGGGGATGGAAAACTAAAAGGGGAGACCTTTGGAGGTATATTAGAGGAGGTGAGCAGTAGGTCTAGAGTGATCAGGTGGTATGACAATGGGGTGTCGAGTGTTAAGCCGGAAGGGGGTCTAGCAAGGTTCAGTGGCAAGAATAAATGGAAAATGTTTAATCAGGCTATTATGAAGAGTGTTATTATTCATAATGGAACGTCTATTCCTGGAAAGAAGGATGCACTTATTCTTCTTGACTCAAATATAGAGGGTGTGGTAGCTGACCCTAAACAACTGCCCTCATCCCAATGAAACTAGTGGCTTGGAATTGTCGGGGAGGTAATGGGCTCCCGACAATTCGTCATGTAGATCGTCTAGCCCATTCTATCAAACCGCATATTTTCTTTCTATCTGAAACTAAGTGTTCTCTTGCTGTTAGCCAGAATTTCTTTTATAAACGAGATATTTCTAATTATTTTATCGTGCCATCTATCAATAGAAGTGGTGGTCTATGGCTTTGGTGGGATGATTCCATCACTTTGCAAATTCTTTTTTCTTATCCTTCCTGGATTGGTGGTATTTTGTCAGATCCTACGTTGGATATCTCATGGTTTTTGATAGTTGTGTATGCTCTTAATAA
Organism: Cryptocoryne crispatula var. balansae; assembly: GCA_036172225.1. Lineage (NCBI taxonomy): Eukaryota > Viridiplantae > Streptophyta > Magnoliopsida > Alismatales > Araceae > Cryptocoryne > Cryptocoryne crispatula. The sequence goes on from CM069918.1 coordinate 57,019,712, forward strand.
GGATGGTGAACGATTACGTATGTGGGAGCGGATGTCCAAGCATATTCAGGAATTGGCTCTACCTGTGTGCTTAATTGGGGATTGGAATTGCATTCGGGTTTCTTCGGAGAAAAGGGGGGTTCCAGACCTATTAGATCTCATATGGAGCATTTTGAACATTTTATTCAGCATAATAATCTATTGGAGGTGCGGAATGATGGGTTTATTTATACCTGAAATAATAGGCATTCTTTTAAGTTTAATGTTAGAGAGAAATTGGACAGATGTTTGGGTTCGACTTCTTGGTTTTCTCATTATCCAAATGTTCAACTTCACATACTTCCTTGTTGCCATAGTGATCATAATCCTCTTTATCTTAATACGGACCCTCCTATTAGAAAGAAGAACTATTGGTTCAGATTGGAAGCTATTTGGTTAAAATTCCCGTCTTTTCATCAACAGGTTGACATCTCTTGGAAAGACTCTCTGAATTTAATTCAGAATTATGCAAGGAAAATGAAGGTTTTAGCCTCTGCTTTGTCTAAGTGGAGGAAATTTGTGTTTGGTAGTCTAAGAAATCAAATAAGTATTACTAAACAGAGATTACAATTTCTAGAAGAATCCAAGTTGGAGAAACATTTACTTTGGCTCGAAGAATTGGAAAGTCTTTATTGGCGTCAAAGAGCTAAAGTTTATTGGCATACTTCTGGAGATCGTTGTACTAAATATTTCCACACGAAAGTTCTTAATCGGAAACGATGGAACAGAATTTTAGGGACTTTTAAACCTGATGGGTCTTGTGATAGAAATGTATGCCCTACAAGCCAATCATATATGATATGATTCAACATTTCTAGAAATATCTCATTCAATTAATTAGGCAAATCTTCATTATAAGCTCTTATTAGATGCGAATATAATAATGAAGTCCTTGATCAAATACAATGATGATTAAATCATGATGAGATCATGATAATGAGATTGATCATCTAGAGGTATTTGATCTAAATGTTCCTAGTCATAGGATACTTGAGACGGGACATCAAGGATCCAGATAGACTAGTGTATGTGATGTCTTCTCATGTGATGAGGATGACCGATCTCATTGGTCATCGGTGTGGAGACAACCGAGATACACGTACGTGCTCATTAGTTGAATGAGTTCACTGAACTGACCGAATTAGAAACCCTGAATGGTATCTTACCGAACTGTCTATCAGGGTTTTCTATCATCACGGTTGCATGGTTGGACCTTTGACCTGAGTCGCCAAAGATGCCTTGTTGGGTGGAACTTGTGCTTTGACCATTGACTTATGGATCACAATTTAGATAGTCCTATATATAGCGATGGATCGGGTACAAGGAAAATCCGATGGAGACAATTGAGCGGACAAAAAGGGATCGTCCACTCTCGGTAAGTGAGAGTGAATGTCCTATGGGATAGTACTCTAAATCCCTGGCCAGGGTAGATAGGATAATTGGAAAAGGAGTTTTCCAATTGATCCAATTCCGAGTACAGGATCCTATAGGGTCGGTACACTAAGGAGTTGACAGTCGATGCCGTACTCCTTTCCGACCGGGACATTGGATGGATGAGGGTTTATATCCATGTGGTAACTGATGATGGAAAGGCTCAATGGAGATGAGATTATCCCCATAGCCATTTGGGATCATGGGATGTGGCTTGTACCCTTCATGATCGGTAGGCCGATTAATCTGTTATCGGATAACGGATTTAATTAAATTAAATAGAATTGTTCTATTTTATTTAGGCCTCAACCAAATAGGTTATTGGGCCTAGTGGGTCACACACAAAAGGACTTATTCACAAGTACAGGGTCAAGGACGTAATTTATAGAGATTTTGGGTTTTTATGAAAAAATTCCATAATTCTCTATAAATACTAATGGTTTCAGCCAAACCCCATCAAGCCAAGGGTGAAAACCACGTCCCAAGCCTCCTCCCAACCTCCTCCTCTCTCTAGAAGGTGTCCATGGTCGATGGAGCTCCGTTCGGGAAGAGTTCTCGAGGCCGGCGCGAAGGGGAGAACTCTTGTGGATGAAGTTCGTGTGGATACCGCTGAGACCGGGACATTTGAACGGTTTGAAAAGCTTGATAAGCTCATCTCCTTCCTCTCCATGGGATTATATGAATCCCTATCAGGTATATTCGAACCCGATTTGATCGGTTTTCGGTTTTCGTCGTTCGGTTCTGATTGAGACGGATTCTAAAGGAACCCATAGGAATCGTCGCTTCCGCTGCACCAAATTTTAATGGACGATTCCTTACAGTGGTATCAGAGCCAGGTTCAAGTCTCGGTCGAAACCGACGTCGAATCGACATTATTTCATGTTATGTATGTGTTCCCGAATCTGTGCAAACGTCTGTTTTGACGAGGCGACCATATTCTGTGTATGACTCAGATAAAAGATTGGTTGGCCTTGGTAGAATCTAGTGATATAGGGCTTTCCAACGCCGCAAAACGTTTGAAGTTTTTATCTCTGTAGTGTTCGGTAGAAGCATCAAAAGTTGGTGTTTCTGTCATGCTCGAACCAACACCCGGATTTGGGGATTTTGTGAAATCTCCGTCCATAGAAGAAATTGTGGCTTGGAAAGGTTTTATGAGATGGTTAATATGATTACCTAGCCTTTACCTTTGATATCCAGCTTTGAACGACGGCGGAGGATGAGAATTTTTGAGTTTTCCGACGAACTAGGGTTCTGCGGAATCTGGCGGCGCAGACTTGTTTCTTCCTGATTTCCCGTTGATATAGAATTTTTCTATGAAGGGATATATACATATTTGGAAACGTCATATGATGAGGATTCTAAATTGTATTTTTGTAGAATATTTGGCTTCCTGGATAAGGATTTATCCTCGTTGCAAAATAGAGATTTCTGCTACGGAATTTGGGTGATCGCCGCCTCTTCTTCCTCATTTTCCGGACGACTGAAATTTTTCCTGGATATGAGGCCGACTGTTTTGGATTCCTTATTTGATAAGGATTCCAACGCATATTTTTCCAGATTTTTCGGAGTCCGGTATAGGGAGATATGCCCGAGTTAATGAGATTAACTCTCCTCCGGATGAATAGTGCACCGCCCCCTTCTTATCGGGCGGAGAAGAAGGATTCGAACCGGATCCGGATCCGGATCCGGGTCAAACCCGGTTTGACCGGGCCCGCGGCGCTCCGGCGGCGCAGACGCCGCGCCGGCGCAAAGCGCCAGCGCGGCTCACGCCGTACGCGGCGCAATGCGCCAGTTTTATTTATTAAATGTTTTTAAATTGTTTAAAAGCATAGAAAAATCCGAAAAAAATGCCAGAAAAATCCATAAAAATTCTTAAAAATTCTATAATATTATTTAACATGTTTTAAAGTGTTTAATGACATGTTAGATGATGTTTAGCCCTATTTACATAGATTCACTCATGGTTAAACTTTAAAATTGTTTTAAAGGTTTAACTTAAATTATTAGTGTCTTAATTAATTCTGTAAAATGAGATTTTACAGAATATAAATTGGGACATTAATTTCTGACCTTGCACAGTATTGGGAATGCATGAATGTTCCAAATAGTTTAGTTTTATATGTTAAATTTCATATAAATTGTTTATATGTTATTGTCATGTTATTTTCATGTTATTTATTTCATGAAAAATTCGACATGCATGAAATTGAGAATTTCAAAATAAATTATATATAATTTTATGTTGATATATATGATATATCTCATATAATTATAACGTATGCGCTCTATGTTCATGTGATGAATGTTAGTGTGTGTATGGTGGTGATCATGGACTTAATTGTGATTGGCTTGTGATTGCTTTTAATTATGTTGGTTATGTTATTAAATGGGGCCTGCGTGTGCCTCCTCTCTCTCTATACAATCTGATTGTACATTCTACCTCCCTCCATTAATGTACTCCCCTTGGTTAAAACTAAGGTTTCTTATTGAGTTATGTACATTTGTGGGGTCTGCATACCCTTATGCCGCTTGTAAGAGTTAGAAGCCGGTTCGTGGAAGGTTGGAGAGCGGGACCACTTGGAGAAGCACCCTTCTGGAGTGGGAGCATACCAACTCAAGCATCTGAAGCAAAGATTTGCACCTATAGGGGTGCCTTAGGTGCATGCTTAGGGTTAAGTCCATGATCACACCGATTTTGTGCATATTTGATATGTGGATGTGTCTTACATGTTATACCTTAGATATATGATATTCCAAAGGTATTATATATACTTAGCACATATTATTGATGAGACTAAAATAAAATCCCTCCTTATCATAATTAGGTTGATAAACGTGTGACATTAAGAATGACTCACGTAGCCTTCCGTTGTTATGGTCTTGATGAGCCAATCTTAGATTGGATAGGTTTGTTGTGTTTCCCACAAGACTCATTCAGCAAGGGATTGGTGATCATGGCCAAGGCATTTGCCGAACTTTGGGGTGGACCATTGCATGGCCTTGTTGTGTTTCCCACAAACGAGGGCTATGTTAAGAATTCATTCTCATAACGTAACAAGCGGATTTGACCTAACTAGAGTATATAGCTTGTTGTGTTTCCCACAAGGTTATAACTCTAGAAATTTGAATGACTAAGAATTGCAAGGGTTGCAATTGGTAAAAGTTACCTACCTATTAAGTATGGGATGACTTGTTGTGTTTCCCACAAGGTTGTCACCATAAAGTTAATAGGGTCTTAGTCCCCACCTCGATTTCATCGTGATATCCCGTCTTTGCATAATGAGGGTTATGCAAATTTGTCGAAAATTAGTGGGAGCATAAATTAGGATGAAAGACCATATCTTAATTTTAATGAATGTTTGCAATGTTATATTGATAAAATTATATCTCAGTTGTAGAATACGATAATAAACCACCATTAGTATGGCATATTAGATGTCATATAGCTTAATGGCTCACACTTCTTAGACTGATTTAGAACTAAGAGAATTGTTCTCATAGTTGACCAATTAACTATTCTACTTGAGAAGTAGGTGTCTCCTAAATTATCTAGTGATATGAAAGAAAGATAAGATCTTATCTCATAGACAAGATGCATTGTTTGCCTTAAACTAGATGTTAGTCTCTATGAGGCATAATTATAGAGACAACATGGATAGATGGATATGAGATCCATCATGGCTCATAGTGATGAGCTAACTAAAGGGCAACTTAGATCAACAATACATCTTAATTACTTCTTGTTGGTAAGACCAATAGTAAGAAGTAAAATCATTAGATAGAAATAGGAGAGAGTTAATAGTAAAAGAAGGTGGTCAAGATAATAAAGCCTTAATAAGACATGATTCTTACACTGCTGTCATGATGATGATAAGTGGAAGAGGAAGTACAAAGTGTTTTGTATATAATGCAAAGGTGGAGCTTGAGAAGCTTCATGTATCCAAGTTATTGACACTTACTTGTTTTAAATATACACTTAATAGTATTAGATACTATATGTGTATATCATAATATTAGATACTATGGATGCATCTAATAGTATGAGATACCTGATATGCATCTTATATCTACAAGGAGTTGTAGATGATGACAAGTAAATGAAGGCTTAATAAAGAAGATATTGACCTACATATGAAATGGTGCAAAAGTTGCATCATTATTAATGGGAGGTGCAATTCTATAATAGCCTTATCGAGATGTCTTAATAATTAATATTGCTATTATATCCTTCTACAAGAACTTTATATGATTTCTTACTTGAATAAATGTTGATTTATTCTAAGTTATGGAATTGATAGATGTTCTAATAGATTGAATGGCAAAGTGTTTGCCGATGGGAGCTTAATGAATTGTTTAATCATATTTGATATGTTAGCTCTCATGTTATGTGTGAATTTTCCTTTTAAGAGGAAATGGGTTGATTTAGATCAATCTACACTTTAGCTTTATATAGACATGGAGAATGGGTTAATGAGTTATTAGAACTCGTACATTTAGATGTATGTTAGCCCATATCTAGTAAGGCTAAAGAAGAATATTTCTATTTCATTATTTCAAAGATGATGACTCTAGGTATGGATACATGTACTTTATGAAGTACAAATCTAAAACCTTTGAGAAATTATCTGAGATTAAGAATGAAGTAGAGATACTTATGGAAAGAGTATTAGAACTCTTTGATGAGATCAAGGAGGGGAATACTTAAGTACATAATTTACATATAATAGAAGGATAATAGAATCTAATGGACACCTCTTTACACATTTTAGCTTAATTGAGTAGCTAAAATGAGAAGTCATATTATGTAAGACATAATATGAACAATGACGAGCTTTGCAAATTTCCTCTTTGTCTAATTTTGGTTAAGTACTCATTATAACCACTTGTTCTTAATAGGTACCTTCTAAGTGTGTTCTGATTATTCCATATAGGATATGGAAAAGGGGTTAAAACTTGACCTTAAGCAAGTTAAGGTTTCGGAATGTCCGACCTGGTGAAGAAGTATAACTCTAACAAGTTGGAATATAAGACTATGAAGTGTTGCTTGTGGGATATCCAAAGGAAACTTTTGGATATTAAATATACGACCCTTATGTATAAGGGTATATGTTGCTCAGCTCACTATATTTCTAAAGGAAAAGTTCCTTCTTAAGAAAGATAGTGGGAGCAAGGTATATATGGAAGTTGTTCCAGTCCCACAACCCATTAACACTTCTATTAAGGTGCTAGTTAATAATTACACAAGGACAAATCATAGGTCTTTACTTGTGTCAATTCTACCTAAGAGATATGTGAGACATATCTCTGATAGATGAATTGAGGCATAAGATAATAAGGATATTGATCCTAGGATCTATATAGAACCAATATGAGATATTGATTCATTAATGGGAAGAGACAATAAAATCCGATATAAACTTTATCTATTCTAATCAAGTTTAGAACTTGATAGATCCACCTAAGGATATTGTATCCATAAGGAATAAATGGATCACTAAAGAATAGATTGGAGTGGATTAGAAAGTTGATACCTTTAAAGGTGAGAATAGTTGAAAAGGATATCATTGAAGTCAAATGGTTGACTATGATGAGATCTTTTACCTATTCCAGGGATTAATCCATTCGGATTTTGATTGTTACACTCTATGATTATGAGATAAGCTAATTGGATGTTAAGATAGTGTTCCTCTAAAGTATTTTGAGGAATAGGTGTATATGATACAACTATAGGGAATCAAGTCCCAATAACATCCAAGAAGAGTGTGTATTAAGTTCATTTATGGACTGAAGTAAAAATTTCCCATAGATCATATATAAGGTTTAATGAGATTAAATCTTATGACTTTGTTAAGAATGAAGGGGAGCCTTGTGTATTCAACAAGATAAGTGGGAGTGCTGTTACTTTCTTGACATTTTATGTTAATGACATACTACTCATTGAGAATGAAGTAGGTATGTTATCATATGTGAACCTAGCTATCAAATTGATCCTCCAAACACAATTTGGGTTTTGAGATCTATATAGATAGATATAAAATCAATGCCCAGTTAATGTACGTAGTCACCATAGTCAAAGGGTTTGACATGATAAACTCTAAGATAGGTTTCTTACCTATGTGGTATGGAGTTGATCTCTGTAAAGTGCTGTCTTTGTAGACTTCTTGAAAGATAAAGAGATCACATAAATGGAGCCCTTATGCCTTTGTCATAGGGTCTTTCATTTATAAGATGCTACATACATGATGTGATTAATGCTCTAAGTGTTATGAGCATTCATCAAGAAGATCCAAGTGAGAGTCACTGGATAGTTTAGAGATATATCACTTGGTACTTGAGAAGCACTGAGAATGTATCTCTATACACTGGAGGATAAGACTTGAAGTCTTGTAGTTTTACAAACACAAGCTTCTAATCAAATAAGTTTGATATTAAGTCAGAATAATGGTGGTGCAGTGAGTTGAAAGAGTTCTATGTGATAGAACACTGTGCATCTACAACATATGTAAACAAGTTTACATAGTAGTTGCACACTACTTGAGAAGTAGTCTAGATGAAGTTTTTCATCTACATATTTGATATGGGATTGTCTCAATTTTCTTTGAAAGTGTATCATTGTTTTGAGAAAACAATGGAGTAGAGCCTTGTCTCATCGAAGTTTAGAACTTGTGGCGATACTATACAATCGAGAGAGATTGCAACTTATAGAGATATAATTAAAGATAAAGTATCTACCGTTAATAACATTGCAGATCCACTAATCGAAGCGATACTCGAAGAGTGTTTGAGCTTCACCTTGAGTCTGATACGGTCAAATGGTGATTGGCTTTAGTACAAGTGGGAGATTGATAGAAATGTATGCCCTACAAGCCAATCATATATGATATGATTCAACATTTCTAGAAATATCTCATTCAATTAATTAGGCAAATCTTCATTATAAGCTCTTATTAGATGCGAATATAATAATGAAGTCCTTGATCAAATACAATGATGATTAAATCATGATGAGATCATGATAATGAGATTGATCATCTAGAGGTATTTGATATAAATGTTCCTAGTCATAGGATACTTGAGACGGGACATCAAGGATCCAGATAGACTAGTGTATGTGATGTCTTCTCATGTGATGAGGATGACCGATCTCATTGGTCATCGCGTGGAGACACCGAGATACACGTACGGGTGCTCATTAGTTGAATGAGTTCACCGAATCGACCGAATTAGAAACCACGAATGGTATCTTACCGAACCGTCTATCGGGGTTTTCTATCATCACGGTTGCATGGTTGGACCTTTGACCCGAGTCGCCAAAGATGCCTTGTTGGGTGGAACTTGTGCTTTGACCATTGACTTATGGATCACAATTTAGATGGTCACATATATAGCGATGGATCGGGTACAAGGAAAATCCGATGGAGGCAATTGAGCGGACAAAAGGGATCGTCCACTCTCGGTAAGTGAGAGTGAATGTCCTATGGGATAGTACTCTCTAAATCCCCGGCCGGGGTAGATAGGATAATTGGAAAAGGAGTTTTCCAATTGATCCAATTCCGTACGAGGATCCTATGGGGTCGGTACACTAAGGAGTTGACGGTCGATGCCGTACTCCTTTCCGGACATTGGATGGATGAGGGTTTATATCCATGTGGTAAGCTGATGATGGAAAGGCTCAATGGAGATGAGATTATCCCCATAGCCAATTGGGATCATGGGATGTGGCTTGTACCCTTCATGATCGGTAGGCCGATTAATCTGTTATCGGATAACGGATTTAATTAAATTAAATAGAATTGTTCTATTTTATTTAGGCCTCAACCAAATAGGTTATTGGGCCTAGTGGGTCACACACAAAAGGACTTATTCACAAGTACAGGGTCAAGGACGTAATTTATAGAGATTTTGGGTTTTTATGAAAAAATTCCATAATTCTCTATAAATACTAATGGTTTCAGCCAAACCCCATCAAGCCAAGGGTGAAACCCACGTCCCAAGCCTCCTCCCAACCTCCTCCTCTCTCTAGAAGGTGTCCATGGTCGATGGAGCTCCGTTCGGGAAGAGTTCTCGAGGCCGGCGCGAAGGGAGAACCTGCTGTGGATGAAGTTCGTGTGGATACTGCTGGAGACCGGACACTTGAACGGTTTGGAGAGCTTGATAAGCTCATCTCCTTCCTCTCCATGGGATTATATGAATCCCTATCAGGTATATTCGAACCCGATTTGATCGGTTTTCGGTTTTCGTCGTTCGGTTCTGATTGAGACAGATTCTAAAGGAACCCATAGGAATCGTCGCTTCCGCTGCACCAAATTTTAATGGACGATTCCTTACATCTTGGTCTATAGATATTGAAGATATCAAGCATGTGTTCATGGCATATTTTAAAAATTTATTTCATGATGATGATTCCTCTTACCCTCATGCTGTTTTTGAATCATTGCAGATGCCTTATCTTACTCAGGAACAAGCTCAATTGCTGTTGAACCCACCATCTACTGATGAAATTAAAAATGTGGTGTTTTCTATGAAGGCTCTTAAATCCCCAGGTATTGATGGCTTTCCTCCAATCTTTTTTCAAAATTATTGACCTTTAATTAAGGAAGATATATCATCCTTTGTTCAGCATTTGTTTTTATCAGCTAATATTCCTAGTGCTTTAAATCATACTGTTGTAACTCTTATTCCTAAGAAGGAGAAGGCATTCTCACCAGTTCATTTCCGGCCGATTAGTCTTTGTAATGTTCTGTTCAAAGTTCTGACCAAAGTTATTGCTAATCGGATTAAGCCTTTTCTGACTAATTTGGTGTCAGAATTGCAATCAGCTTTCATTCCAGGTCGTCAAGGCATTGATAATGTCATTATTATTCAAGAAATCCAGAATGTTTTCAAGCGGATGAGGGGAAAGACTGGGTATTTTATGGTTAAACTTGATATTCATAAGGCCTGCGATAGACTTAGATGGAATTTTTTGGCATGTGTTTTGAGTAAATTCGGATTTCCTACTTATCTTGTTAATTTAATCATGCAATGTACTCGGTCTGTTTCATACTCTTTAAATTTGAATGGGTCTCTATCAGATATTATCTTGCCTAAACATGGTATACGTCAAGGATGCCCCCTCTCACCCTATTTATATATTCTCTGTTCTGAAGTTTTATCTTCAATGATTTCTCAAGCTGTCAGAGATAACCTATTATCAGGAGTTAGGATTGCAAGAGGAGGCCCTCAGATCTCCCATCTGATGTTCGCAGATGATCTTATCATTTGTGGTAAAGCTACTCATCAAGAGGTCAGAAATTTACTTCAGATTCTGCATATTTATGAAACTCTCTCAGGTCAGGCCATTAGTCATCAAAAATCTAAGATTTTCTTTAGCCGGAATGTTAGTCATGAGCTTTGTGCATCTATCTGTGAATTGACAGGATTTCAGTTAGCTTCTAAGGAGGAGTTATATTTAGGTATCCCGTGGGATTCTAGGGGTGGTAGGCATTATTTCTTTCAGAAAATTTTATCTACTTGTCAACAAAAAATGGCAGGCTAGAAATCTAATCTTCTTTCTATAGGGGGAAGGACCACGTTAATTAAATCTACTATAGGTCATTTGCCTTTATATGCTATGTTTTTATCTAGGTTACCGGGGTTTTTTCTGAGGAAACTTGATCAAATTCAAAGAAATTTCTGGTGGGCTCATAGTTCCTCCCATCCTAGAAGAATACATTTCTCTAATTGGAAAGTAATTAAGCAATCTAAAAGGCATTGTGGGATGGGTATTAAGGATCTTGTTACTATGAATAAAGCTTTGAGTTTGAGACTTTTCTGGAATTTTTTGCAGAAAAAGAACTCTCTTTGGGTTCAAGTGCTCTCTCATAAATATTTACGTTCTTCTTCTGTGTGGCATGTTAAGTTGCGGAATATCGACTCTTCTGTTTGGCGTTTTCTTTTGCTTGCTCGTTCTTTGATGCTTAAAATGGGGGTGTGGAAGGTGAAGGATGGGACCGATATTGACATCTGGAATCATGTTTGGATTATGGATGGTAAAGGTCCTCTTATTCCGAAAATCCCGGGTGTATTCTTTCCTGGTAAGGTCTGTGATCTGTTATCCAATGGGTCTTGGGATAGTTCTATTATTGCTAACTGGTTTGATGATCATTCATGCGATCGTATTTTGATGACTCCTCTTCATCCTTATTTGGATAAGGATACTCTTATCTGGCCGTATACTGCAGATGGCAACTTTAATCTCAAGTCTGCTTATCGGGCTTTACATGAAGCTGATCTGCCTCCTGGATCATCTAACCAGTCCATCTGGCATAAACTATGGCATCCTAGGGTGGCTAAATTTCTCCCGCACAAAGTTCTTATGTGTCTTTGGAAAGCTTTAACGGGCAAGCTACCTACTAATTTACAAATTCATCGAAGATGCCCTTATGTTAGCCCTTTATGTCATATTTGTGAGCAGGATGTAGAGACTTTGGAACATCTCTTTTTTATATGTCCTAGAGCTTCAGCAGTATGGATGATTTCAGCTATTGGGAATAATATTGGTTGGAGATTCTCTTCTCTTAACGATCTTATTATGTGTTGGCTGAATTAGATACTAAATAAGTCTTATCACTTGCAGATGATGGGAGTTATGGCTCTTTCTGTTTTATGGCATTTATGGAAAGCTAGGTGCAAGGCTTCCTTTGATCATCAAGTGGAGTCTCCTCACAAAATTTTCCATCAAGTCAAGCATAATTTACTTAATGCTCCGTCATTAGTTGATCAAAGATCTGACGAGTGGTCTCCTCCTCCTCTTCAATTTGTTAAAATTAATGTTGATGGAGTTGTTTCTGATCATGCAGGGTCCATAGGAATGGTTGTTCGAGATGAAGGGGGAGTAGCGCTTTATTGGAAAACCCGGTTATTCCCTTTTCAACATCCACAAGTATTGAAGCTCTAGCAATTCTTGAAGGATGTCTCTGGGCATCATCTTCTTCTTACTCGAAAGTCATTATTGAAAGCGATGCAAAAATTGTGATTGAGGCTATTAACGATCAGGGACTTATGTTATGGAGGCCTCAACATCTTCTTCTTCAATGTCAACAGATTCTATCTCAGAATCCTACCATTTCTCTTTCTTTTGCCCCTCGGTCTTATAATTATGTAGCACATACTTTGGCTCGTTGGTCACTATCCTCTTATTCTGAAGCTATGTATCCGGAACCTTTACCTGATTCCGTTTCCCTTGAACTGTGTAAGGATATGCCAGTTTAATAATAGTTTTTGTTTTCTGCTTGTTCAAAAAAAAAGGAAGGGGGTCTAGCAAGGGAGACTGACAGAGGCTACTAGGGGGGATCCAAAGGGGATTCATAGGTGGGGATGAATGTCGAACGGGTTCCGTCGAGGAGGGCACTGGTAGGGATGTCAACGGGTCGGATACGGGTCGAATAATAGTATTATCCGTATTCGTATCCTATAAAAAAAAAGTATCCACTTACTGTTCGTTAACTATCGGTAATGGGTGTATCCGCGAACCGCATTGTAATATCCGCTTAAAAACGGTTTACGGTCGGTTAACGGTCAATTAACGAATATATAAGCATTACTAGAAGGTATTTAATATACACAAAAAAATGTTAGCTTCCTCCTAACATGTATACTTAAATATCGTAGTAAGATAATACAGAGATATCATGTATACTAGCACCATGAAGTAAATATTTGCCAAATAATATACCTCTGCAACAAAAGTAGGGAATGAACTTGACTTATGATCCAAAGTAACTAAGTAACATAGACGATTGCATACAATGGCCCACGTCTGTCAAGTTCATGAGAATGTTTCAAGACGAGAGCGAGAGAGGGGTGACAGTGCTGCGGGTGAACCAGAGGAGAGAGAGAGTTGGGAGCCTCGCAGGCGCCACGCGGACGCGGACGTCGCAAGGCACAACAGTGCAGCCGAGGTCACACCGGCCACCCAAAACCAACAGTCCATGACGTAGCCGTTGACCGCCACGTCAAGGTGAAGGTGCAATGATGCAACAGTAGGGCGTCGGGCAAGGAAAAAAGAACAGCGAAGTTGAAAGGTCGGACTCGGAGATTCTCACAAATTAATTTTAGGGTTTTTGAGATTGACATATTTCTTGAACGTTAAATGCTGATATATTTTCAACCGTTGGATCAAGTTTTACTTAACGGGTTCGGAAACGGTTTATCGGGTTCGGTTTATACTGTATCCGTGACCGTATCCGTTAAAAAGACGGATAATCGGTAAACGGCTAAGGATACCCTATTCGGAAATGTTTGATGATCCTTTAACCGTCCATTAAGTTAACGAACGGGTCGGATAATCGGATAATCCGCTACCATTGACATCCCTGGGCACTGGAGGGGTTGGGGGATCGGGGTGGATAGGATGGTGGGCTACATGGGGGGGGATGCCGGGCGTAGAGGAGACTCCGGGACGAGGGAGATGCTGAGAAGGCTAGGGAGATGTTGGATGGCAAGGGCCACATGGTGAGGGAGACTCCGGGGTGAGGGTTCCGCTGGGTAACAAGAGAGATGCCTAGACAGTGAGAGTTGTGAGGGAGACGCTTGGGTGGTGGATGGCGATAGAGACGCCTGGACAGCGAGGGCCGCACGGCGAGGGAAATGCCAAGGAAGAGTTATGCTTAGACGACGAGGGCCACCGGGCAAGGGTTCCGGTGCGAGACCGCCGACCAACGAACTCGATTGAGATATATATAAATAAATAGAGAGAGAGAGAGAGAGAGAGAGAGAGAGAGAGAGAGAGAGAGAGAGAATGATCAAATCCAAGCAGGAAGCAAACGGTCACCCTTTTCTATCTTGTAAGTATGGAAGGGGGGATGCTCTTGGAAGAGCAGTTCTTCAAGATTTATGATGAATTGCTATATATTCTCTTCAGAGTTCAGACCTTTTTGACTGTGTCTGGGCCACTAACATTTAAGAAAGGGTCTCTAACGCATTAAATGGGCTGGGCCAGAGATGGGTCATGCTCACCTCCTTGCCTGGTCTAAGCTGCCCAACCTTAGCCTATTAATATATATGGTCAAAAGGAGCCATAAAGAACAATGTCTCTCGCCATCTATATATATATATACACACACCGACCGAGATAGAGAGAGAGAGAGAGAAGAATGCTGTCTCCTCAACCACCTGTATGTTGTCTAAAATGGGGGCTATAAGCCGTTATTATCCTTTGTGGACCAGCGAGAAGGAAGGGAAGGGGAGCGAGCAGCTTCCTCTCTCGTGCGACCGCCCCATTTCTCTCTGTCGTTCTTGTTCTCTCCACCCCCCCCCCCTCATGATCATGTGGTGAGTACCCCTGGCCTTCAGGGCTCCCTCTCCGCTCTCCTCTCGCCGGCGGCGGTGGCGGTGGCCGTGCATCTCTTCCTCCCTCACCATGACACGAGCTCTCCAAGAACAGCAGGTGAGAGATTTAATCCCCCAACGAAGAGATCTGTTCATCTGATCGTAATCTTCTTTCTATTGCAAGCTAGCTATTTATTTCCTCTTCATGCAAAAATACGCCTACAGCGTGTTCTTTAAAACCGTAAGAGGCGGAAGGTGAGTGTGTCTTTCGATCGATGGCCGTATATTTTTGTAATTAAACAAACAATCGACTGTTATTAATTTTACATCACTAATTATTCAACCAGATATTTGAACCAGTTAAATTGATCGAATATTTATCTTTAGAAATTAATGCGCGCACATTAGTACCGTCTTAAAGTATATACCTAGACATATATATATATGGCTACAGTTTTCCTCATGACCTCTAGCTATTTACAGTTTTCTGTTCTTTTTGGAAAAAATAAACTACTACATCGCTTTTTGATGTTATAGACGATGCATCAGATTATGCTCTTTTAACAGTCTTATTTATTTTTTTTATCAATATTTAAAGTACATTAATTAATTCTTCTTGAAACAAATGTCTTCTTATCTATTTGTGTGCCAAATGATCAGATCAGAGATTCTTCTTCTCGTGATAATAGTATTGATACAATTGTTCAACATGCATGCAGGTGAAGCTTGAGAACATGGTACATAGGATTAATAACCACAATTGCTGTCATTGCATGCTATAACTTTGGTCTCTAAAACAATACATACATAAATCAAGACCTTCACACAACTGAGACCATGGGTGAGGAGGAAGGGAAGGTCACTGGCATCTGGCACATTGTTAGACTTAGAGGAATGCTGCAAAAATGGCATTCACATACTGTCAGGCCTAAGGAGGACAAGGGTATGCCCCCAAGCATACCACCAGTGATTAACAAGCGCCTGAAGATGGTAACAATATCCTGTGATTCTGATGATGACCAGTGTCAAAGCCCGGAGCCACCACCAGATGTCCCCAGAGGATACCTGGCTGTCTATGTTGGGGAAGAGCATAGAAGGTTTGTCATACCAACCAACTATCTTGGGCAACCAGTCTTCAAGGCCCTGCTGAGTAAAGCTGAGGAAGAATTTGGATTTGATCACAATGGTGCACTCACCTTTCCTTGTGACATTGAGACCTTCAAATATATTCTTCAGTGTATGGAGAGACACAAGAAAGGGCTCATCGATGATGGTAAGTTTCTTCTTCATCATCATCATATTGTCTCATGTCATTTCATCATCATTATCTTATGTTGTTTTCTCAAATCATAGGTAATTTTCTCTTGTTGTCTTTACAAATAAATCATGCTATTGATTAGATAATAAGATTAGGAAAATTAGATATTAAGTTTTTGATGTATGGTACATTTTCACTGTCATGTGCTATATACTTTATGATGTTTTTCTCTTATAACCCTCAGTGGCCATGCTAATGATCTAAACCGGACTTATATCCATTTACACTTGTGTAGCATGAACAACTTTTCTGTATATTTTTATGATAAATTTTACAGATACTGACAAAATAATTTCTCTTTTGTTGATGCAGAGGGAAACCCCATAAATATATAAAAGAATGATAAGCGCTGCCAAGTACAACATGCTTCTTCCTTGACTTACGATGTATATCCTCCTCTCTTTTTTTTTACTGTTTGAGCTTATTGATGTCAAGATGAAGTACAATCTTTCTTCGTTAAACATGTTTCAAAGGTACAAAAATGTATTGAAAATTACACATTATTACATGTTGTATACATTGTTAGCCATGGTCCAAGCAGGTATTGAATTGGATATTGCGACAAATTTTGCTTAAGAGATATTTCATGTCTAAAAAGAAATTAGATATTAATTTTGCTATCAACTCTAACAAATTAATGAACCGACCTCGCAATTGTTCGTGTAAAAGAACTAACATTTTACTACTCTTCTGAGCTAGTGACCATTAAGTTCCCTCCCTTGGCTGATTAAGGGGGTGTTTGGTTGAAAAACTAAATTGAGTTTTGTCACAATTTTACGTTTTTAGTAGCAAAACTTGTTAAAAAAAGATATTTGGGCTCAACTATTACAAATTTACGTTTTTAAATAGATTTTCTTTCTGGACAAAAAAAAGATGTGTGACTCTCTTTTTATCTTATATGTCCCCTCACCCCTGTTGATCTTACATAACTCTCACTCTGTTTTGCTATTCCATCTCCTCAAACATGACAATTTTATGTAATTGATTGCCTTACAACATTTTATTTTAACATAACTTTTTATCATGAAAGTGTAAACTAAAAATCCTGTTAGGCATAATGATTCAGACAGCCATCAAAAGGGGGCGAGTAGCATAGAAGAATTGCAAACGTTAAGAAGTTCAAATCAAAACTCTCTACATCTAATAGCTAGACGCACAATATTGCATTATTGCATTGAGTTAGGACTGCAAAAAAAAAAAAAAAAGACGGGCTCGATCTGTCCTTTCAAGAGGATGGTGATGATACCAGATCCTGTTGGGTCTGAAAGGTACAAAAAATAAATTAATTAAATCTAAGATACTTTTTTTCGATCAATAAAAATCTAAGATAGTTATTAATTGGGTTCTTCATTTCTCTCTAAGCTGCCATAACAACGTACTCTTCTCCTAACATGGTTTGTTTGGTTGAAAACCAAGTTTGTATATACTTTTGTGATATTAGTATAGATTAAACAAAATGTAGGATAGTTAGAAACATACAATTATCATGTTTGGCGAGATATATGATAGTAAAACGTGTGAAAACCATATACAATAAAAATGATGTGGGACAGCAAAATAAAAGAAAATAAAAATCTCTCCAAATAATTCTTTATTAAAATATTTGTTTTTAATATGACTGTCAACCACCATGTTTTATAATCTTATCACATATATATTTATATATATTTGTAGTGATAACTCATTTTGTCATGCAACTGAACACTCTATGAAAAATATAGACGGGAAAAAAAGGGAATAGCTTGTTTAAGTGGAAGTGAAAGAATAGTTCTCTTACTGGGTGTTTGACAACATGATAAATGGAGTTTTTATCATAGTTTTTTTGTTAAAAAAGATGTTTGGCAACTATTATAATTTTATGTTTTGAAAAATATTTTGTTCTTGGACAAAATAGAGAGTCTCACCTTGTTTGGTCATATATGGCACATACTCTTTTTTGTTATTACATCTCTCTCAAACATGACCATTTTACATCATTAACTAACTCACATTTTATTTTAATACTATTTTTTTTGAAAGTATATACAAATTTATGGTGCAACCAAACACCTTGTTAGTTAAGACTGCCAAACCTTTGTGGGGGCAAGAATATGTTGTCATTGATCCTTCCGATGCTCCATAAAGAAAAAGGAATTTCTGGGGCCTCGAAAGAGTGTGTATTTGAACAGAGCACGTAATTCTTGTTTTTATTCAACTTTAAGGATCCATATTTTGTCGTTGGTTGAATATATTTCGTCTTCCTTTGATGGTATCACATATATATATATATCGTCAGACTTATCCAAATTAATCGAGGGTTAACACAATAGGTGGAGACGACAGTGTGGCAAAAAGAAAGGAGAGAGATCACAGAGAGAGAGAAAAGGATTTTTCGATACAAATAGATTATTATAATTATACAAGCCATCTTTCAACAAATTTTGTTAAAAATAGTTATTTTTACAACAAGAACTCATTTTATATATCAAATGACCAAACATCCTATTATATATATGTTTTTGCTTCTAGGGAGTCAGGGTCTCGCATGTACTCTTTCCCTTAATTCTCATCAGCCAGGACCCAGTTGGTCCTTCGTCAAGAAAAAAAAGAAAGAAAGAAGAAGACAAGAAAATTTTACGCTCGCTACCAGGACAGAAAAATATACGAAAATGTGAGAAGAGAATGGTAAGATTAGATTGACATCGAGACGGATTCGATAGACATCGATCGTTCCAACACCGACGATCGATCAGATAATTAAGATAGGAAGGAAATTCCATAGACCCACCCAAGGATTAAAAAGAGATCGATGAGAGAGGAGATCAGAAGATGGCACCAGCACTGCTGCAGCCTCGATCTTCTCCCATGTCTTCTCCTTCGATTATTTTTTTTCTATTTTAGCAGAAGATGTCACCGCTGCGTACGTACTGCACGTTGATAATTTCGATCCCAATATCGCCGTCAGACGGCGATCGATCAAGGGAAGGCGAGAGGTAGCTCCTCTCCGGGCCGCCGGAATCCCAGGGCCTCGATCGATATATATATATAGCTTCAGCAGGCGTAGAAGTCGGCGAGCTCGTCGAGGGACTCCGGCAGCGGGTCGGCATTCTCCAGCATCCAGAGCAGGTGCTCGAACAGCACCACCTCGCAGCCCACCACCACGGCGCCGGATTCATCGCCGCCGTCCTCCTGGTCGGCCCGCCCGCCGCCCGACCGCTGAACCAACACGCGGAGGAGGGGGTGGTCGACGAGGTGGGCGCCGATCAGGTATCGCCGCCGCGACTTGCCCACGAAGACCGGGTGGAGCCCCGCGGGCACCTTCTCCGGTGCTCCGGCGTCCCCACCGCGGGGCCGCGGGTCGTCGCCGCCCGCGGGGGCCGTCGTCTGGGGAACGCCGCCGCTGCCGGCAGGGCGGAGCCGGCCGTGGCCGGCGGCGGCGTGCCACCGCTTGATCATGCACTTGAGCTTGCCCAGCTTGCCGATGCCTCCTTTCGCCATGAGGACCGGGTGCCCAGCGAGGAAGAAGAAGAAGAAGAAGAAGAAGAAGATCAGCAGCTAGCTAGGAAGGTCGATGCAGAGAGAAAGAGAGAGAGAGAGGGGGGGATGCCCTGCGATGGAGTAGGAGGAAAATATATGGAAAGGGAGCTTCTATATATAATGTCTTCATGTTTGATTAGAGTATTAAAGATTATATCGTGTTAATTTTGGTATTAAAATCTGTAAAGAGTATAATAATTATAGTATTAAGATTGATATGTATAATTAGTGTTCCACACAGGCTCCAAAGGCCGGAGAGGAGAGAAAGAGAGAGATTTGTTGGTAGCTTGCTAGCTGGGACCGGCGGTGGCGGTGCAATCACCTGATATATATCAGGAAGAAGACAAGAAGGAGACGAGGGGGGGGGGGCAGCTGCAAATTAAACCGAAGGATATATATATATCTACATACACAGTACACACAGAGAGAGAGATGGAGGCATCGCCGATGGATGTAATGATGGGGGATTAATGATGTCGATCGTCTGTGTTCTCTCGTATGTGTATTGCCGTGATGGCAAGGCGAACATTGCTTCAATACGAGGAGCGAGAGACACCACGTACGGTAATAATTTATCACCGGCGATCGATGGGCCGCGTTGGGGATTTAGGACTCTCGCCGGCTGCCCTCGATCGACGACGCAGTATCCAATACCAGGGAATTATATATACATATACATATATATATATATATATGTATATGTATATATATATGTGTGAGGACGGCGAAAGATCTCTGATGTCCACTCAAGATCTTCAATTTTTTTACAAAATATCATTAAATATATGATTTGATATATCATTAAATCATATATTTAACTGAGAATAACTAAGAGTACAATCTCATCATGTGGCCACCTAGACCCCCCGCTCTCTATATATGTACATACATGTATCAGTTCGTGAAGGAACTCTCGTACGTAATCCTTTCAATTAGGTGACATCGTGTGATGCAATGAAGAACCAGACGGGTGTGATTTAATGATTAAGTGCAACGAGGGACAAGATCATTCACGCTGTTTTGACTTTTGATGTAGCGATAACGAATAGATTATAGAGTCTCTGATGATTTGCTATCGAATTTTTGATGACTTATTATCGTGATTTCAAAAGTTTATCCTCATACTCCGATAACAAGTTATCGGGACTTCGAAAATCTGTTACTAAGATTACGATACTATCGAGATTTCAAAGATCCATTATTGATAATCCGATAACATTTTATCAAATTTCTGATGACTTATTATCGAGCCTCTACAAATTCGCTACCGAGATTTCGAAGATCTACATTTTACTAACCCGCAACTACACTCTCGATTCATCTCCTGTGACATCGTGCTGTGTTGTGGTTTCATCGGGGGTAGAGAACTCCGAAAATGCACGGGAATCGATAGGTCGGATTGCGAGGCCATTGTAGAAACATCAAACATGTACCTGGGAGCACCTTAAGCTTGGTGGTGGAACTGCAAAGTGATGCTCAAGCCGCCGTCGTGAATGCGATCCTGAGTATATCGATCAACCACCTTGTTGGAAAGTCAGCCATCTCGTCAGCGTAAGTAAGCTAAGCTTGGAAGCTGCCGGAGCAACAATCGCCTTTTGC
Source organism: Cryptocoryne crispatula var. balansae (assembly GCA_036172225.1). NCBI lineage: Eukaryota > Viridiplantae > Streptophyta > Magnoliopsida > Alismatales > Araceae > Cryptocoryne > Cryptocoryne crispatula. The sequence goes on from CM069918.1 coordinate 57,040,905, forward strand.
CCCCAGGGAGACGACGAATGAGAAGCTGCTCACTCACCGCCCGACAAAATGAGCACTTCGTAAGGCTCTCCCTTCGGGGATGGTCGATGTCCTTCCTCTGTGTCCATCTCTGATTGCGTCCTCGGTCAGGTTCCCGAGGATGCACGGTTTTGAACGGTGTTTACCGGTTTTGTACAAACCTTCTTTTATCCTTTATTTGAAATCATCTTTCGTCCAAAAAAAAAAGAAAGATAGGTCGGATTAATGCGGCACCCAAGCGCAACGCTCTGCAAGAATAAAGATGTCACGGTGTTCTGCTTACAAGAAGGCGAGGAGAGGACCACCGGGCGGGCAGGGCGACAGGTCACGGATCGATCGTACACCACTGTGGAATGAGACGACAGACATGCCTGTGTAGATTTTTGTTTTCTTTTCTGCAGCTCAATTAATCAATCAATCAATCAAGAACCCTACATGAAATCTTCGATCGAATTAGTTTGAGCATAAATAAGTCAATTTAATTATCTTCTGTTTGATATATACTTGAAAGTAACTATTAATTACTTCTTGTGGAGCCAGAACCACACCGTTCGTCTGATACAACAACAGCCGGGCGGTAATTAAGAGATACACACACACACAGCGAAAGAATGTCTTGCTGCCGCCGCTTAATGCCTTTAATTAACCCCTCTTCACGTGTCTCTCTCCTCTTCGATTTCCTTAATTATGTTCTGTATGTATTGCCTCTCTTTTTTTTTGAATTAATCTTACGTTTTAGAAAATGATGGTGCGAGTGCATGCTACATGGTGCGTGCATGGGTTATGTTGTGTAATAATATATACGTCGACAAATGAATGCTGTAACAACCAACTGTTGACATTTATCGTAACAAGAGCTCAGATATTGTGTAATGTACACTTGCAAAAAGTACAACACTCATATACTATATAACAGAATTTAAATGTGATAATGTGTATTCATTCTTTACTAAGGTACGAGTATCTCTCTCGTATATAATGTATATATATATACACACACACAGAGAGAGAGAGAGAGGCACTGATGTACGATCAATGACATGTCTTGCTGTCCAGGTCAGTGCCCATGACAAACTACGCTCAGGCCGTTGATGCCTGCTGAGACGTACAAGCAAGATATTTCGTTGATGCATCATGTAATTAAGGATGATTTCTTCCGAATACTTAGAAGAGACACCTGGGTACTGTTGTGCTCAATTAAGTATACCACAACATTAGCATCCCCAGTTATGTGTTTGGACATATATATATATATAAACTTACACATCCATGCATGCAAGATTTTTATTTTATCTTTTCTTGGACAAATGATACCTGCCATCTTCGTACCATTAAATCAAAATAATGTATCTTTAAAACTACGTGCTAGAGAGAGTATGATTGAAACCTTCAAACGAAGACTTCCTAAAGAATATATAAATTACATGGACAAATGACCTCAAACGAATATAGGCACATACGAAGTACTTACATATAAGAAAAATATATTATATAAATTAATTGAGATCAACAAATAAGAAAACAAAGATAACTTCGATCTTGCTCAAAGTTTCTTCTTCAACGTAGTCGAACATATATCGCAATATGATTGGAAAGATATGCATGTTGATCAGGTACTTCAATGATATTTAAACTCTCTTAAAAAAATTGACATTTTGTCATGAGATTTGATGATCGCATCATCTAAAGAGTGGACATCATCCAAATTGATGACATAATTAACAAGATCATGCATGGCTACGAAGATAACATGCGAAGGTACATGGATAGAAGATATCATTAAACAATAACAGAAGAACAAGTAATTTTGATAAATCAAACATCTCCACCAGAATGCATAAAAGGTGAAATGTTTGCACAGAAAATCAGGCAAAGCACGTAGAGAGGAAAGTTTTAGAAGGGAAGAAAGTTACAATGGATCTTCCTCCCTTCGTAATAAGGAAACACCGCCTCTAATATTCAAAACTGCAACGTGTTTTATGTCTTCAAGTGGTGAATGAGGTCTCCAAACACCACATTAAGGTGTAGAGAAAAACATCGATCTCCGGTCAACTACTAGAGAGACTTGTCAACGTCCAGAGACAAACAGGGCACAAGCCGATGAAACAAAATAAGACAGCTATAACTTTGAAACCAAGATTGGCCTCAAAGAATTAATGGATGAGAAATGGACAGTGTGATTCTGAGAAGGGGAGTTTCGCAAGACAAGGAGAGATATCCAAGAGGATTGAGACTCCCTTGGATGGAGAAAAGAGAGGGCTGGAGATGAGGAAGCGAAACTTGCCTTAAAAGGGTAAAGGCCGAAAGATGTAGGAATAAGATAAAGAGTGTAGATCACCTTGGGAGGGCGTCTGTAGCCTCTGGCCCCTCACATAAATACCTTTATTTAATTGATGATTTAATGTTTTTCCAATTTTCGAGACATTAAATGAGGGCATTTATGTGAAGGGCCTGAGGCTACCCTCCTGAGGCAGGTGATCTGCACTCTAAGATAAATGGTACCGAGGCCCACGTCGATAGCTTCACACCCCTTCGTGGCGATCGAGCGAGAGGATGAAAGAGAGAAGAATTGGAGGAGGTGAGTTGAGTGAAAAGGTTTGCCGAGGCGCGGGGAAGGTTGGGTCGAAGCGGAAGTTCGGCGGAGGTGCCATCCTGCCATGTTTCGTTCCCTCTAAGATATATGTGATATATGTATATCGTCCATGTCGAAGAAATCTTTTTTTTTTATTTCTTACAAGCTTTGATTGAAAGAAAGAACCCGTTCTCACCACCAAACGAGATGGAATGGTCACTGTTGGTCCGTCTCGAAAACGACGGGCATGTGCGTAGGCACAGGGCAAAGGAAGTGGTACCTTAATTAATTTGTTCTTAATTATATATCTAATAGTCAGACAGAGTGAAAACCCATTGGAACTAATTAATTAAGATGGCGTTTGTTTTGGTTTAATATGAAAATATGAACTCCTTAATTGGACGTTTAAACTCTTGGTTTGTAGTATGGTTAAGAACTTAATTAATTTGATTGAGGTGTTGTGATATAATGAGAAATTTGATATTTATAAAGAAGATATATGTAATTATATTCTCTGTCAAGGATTACACACAACTGAAAAAATGGAAAGCTATACCACACACCTTATTTTTAAGAGATTTGTTGAGATTAAGAGGTATCTTTAATTTGGGATGTAAATTAAGAGATGAAATTAAATTCAACCTTCAAACGTACGTCTGAGGTAATCAATTAAAGGTTAGAGGTTAGTTCAGCCAAATCAAACAGGACCTAAGTCTACAAGATCCACATCGAAATATATTTTTATATATTGCATTCACGTTTAGAAGGTACTTGATGTTATTTGGGCATAGACAAGCATGAAAACTGCTAGATTTCAAAGATTATATTGTAGATTATCAAATGAGTAGATGGTGTGTCAGTATGGATGTTTTTATGAAAAAATAAATTGGCATCCCAATATAATCCATGCACGTTTCTAACGTACGTATATGTAAGTTTTTAGCCGGAAATAAGTGTACGTGGCCGGATACAACCAACATTTTATACCCGATCGATCTCTAGAATTAATATAATGATAAGCAACAATATGCAAGATTGTATTAATGGAGAATGACATGTGTGATTAAAATAACGCTTGTTAATCAGCCTTGTCTCTACCCCCTGTTTATTTTTTTTGACCCACCCACCTTGTTCATGCATGGGTCGTCCCCAGCTACATCCATTAATTGGAGCTATATAGGTTGGAGAAGAGTTAAACATTAATTTTACATATTGTCTGACATTTGATTCTCTTCTACCTACCAATGATACATCAGCTGCGAGGAACCCATATTTAATTAAGGCTTCCTCCAAACCCAAAAGGGTGAGATAAATAAACCAACAAAAGATGCCTCTCCGCGCCGCGTCTTCACATATATATGGGTTCATTGTGTACGTGTAGGTCAAGACCCCTATGTTTATATATTATAATTTCAACCTGTCAGATTAATCATGGACAGAAGCCCTTTCTTAGCATGCATGTAATTAATTAGGAGGGATCTGATTCCTCTTGCATGCATGCGAAGACATATATATATATATACCCCCAAACACTGGCGATCCATCATCAAAATATACATACATACATACATATATATATATACGTGTGTGTGTGTGTATCCTGGTGGAACAACGAACGCACAGAATGCATATGCAGTACACGGAATGTTTAATTTGGTCTGCGCGTACAATATCTATATATATATAAATTATAAATTAGAGAAAAATTAACGTCCAAGATTAACCCCAACCAAGGCCTCTTACGGCCTGCAGTCCTGCGCTGCTCGATTACTTGTATATATATCCCGAATCTTTAGGATCGATTCAATGCCGCAGTTATAAGCTTGTAGGTACCGAAAAATCCCACCTGCGATCGGAACACCAAAGCATGGCGCCCATCAGATGGGGAATTATATAAGCAGCACGACACAGTAGTACGTACTGCATGCGCGGGGAGAGAGGAAGCATGGGCGCATGCGTCGGACGTCGGAGATCGCGGAGAGAAGAAGAGACAGACAGACAGAGATGACGATCGATGATGATCGGGATCATCCATCCGCCCATCCGCTCACCGTGCCGTGCCGTCCGTCCGTCCATGTGCTCGATCGATCGAGATCAGAATGCGCGCCTTCGTAAATAATCCCCCGTCGTCACGTCCCCGCCATATATGATATGACATGATTTACCCACCACCACGTACGTACGTACGTACGCTCTTCCCGAATTAATATTCACGCAGAGCTAGCTAATTAATGCTTGAAATTATAATAATTATGTGCGAGGGGGAGGGGGGAGCGGCGGCCGCGTGGCTTTGCAGATCAGAAGCGGATCATACGCCGGTCGAGCTCTAGTGCACCCCCCACCATGCGGCATGCTCGGCGGGCCCGCTCGGCTCCTGGCACGCACATGGGCGCGCGCGCGCGAGATCAGAGACCGAGATTATTATCGCCCCCTTCCTTCCTTAATTCCACCGGTTGGTTACTACTGCGCGAGATCAGAGACCGAGATATATGTATGTATATATATATAATTAACCATCTCTCTGTTGCTCTTGCTCTGTGTGTGGGGGGGTGGGTGTGGGGTGTGTGTGATCTCTCCGAATCTCTCGAAGATGAGGGGGTGCACGAGGGCTGCTCCCGACGGCAGGCAGCTTGCGGATCATGTTCGGTTTGGACGTGGTGGACGCCCGACGAGACGAGAGAGGGACGGAGGAGGAGGAGGGAGAGATCCCGCAGCGGATCATGTTCGGTTTGGACGTGGTGGACGCGCGGTCCCGCCGCTCTCTCTCGTACACGCGACAGCTTGCGCATGTCGGGGAGGCCCGGTCAGACCGACGACCGGCCGGACCGCACACGCGGCGGCCCTCCTCCAGAGATGAGATGAGATGACCTCCTCCGGGCAGTAGGGCTGTATAACGAGTCGAATTCTGATCAAGATTTCGATTTCAATCTATAAATTATCGAAATATTTGATTAGTTCTAAATTTATTAAAGTTTATCGGAAAAAAATCAAAACAACGGATAGAAGGTTATTTTGGTGTCTTATTTTGTCGTCATAGAGTGTTCTCAGGATCGGAGGTGTTCAAGATTTAATAATGTCTACGAATTTTGGTAGGTCTTTATTAGTACATGTGTCTATCTCTCTCTATCTTTTTTTAAAAAATAACTTTGTTTCTGTTTCCGTTGCCCAGAAATTAAAAAAAAACTAATATGTTTGGTTGAGCCCCTGATTAAATCCCTTTCTAATTAATTGACGATTATTTGGGTTGTGAAAAAAAAAATCCACGCAACTCATTTCCTGTCCCCCCCCCTCCCTCTTTTCACGGGATTTTCTATAGAAATCTTAGCCAAGGAACGTGGGGTCGGGAGTCGGGACCGGGTCGGTTGGGGGCAAAACCGACCCGGGTCGGCCGGGGTCGCGACCCGGGTCGGGACGGGGTCGACCCGGGTCGCAAAAAATAATAATAAAAAAATCAAAATGGGGTCGGGGTCTTGGGGTCGCGACCGGGTCGGTCGGCCCCAAAACCGACCCGGTCGGGTCCGGGTCGCGACCCGGCGAACCATGATCTTAGCTCGCCTTTGTCTGGATTTCCTCGGAGAAATTCTTGTTGCCGGCCGTCACATGGGTGGGCCGCTGGGATTTCGCAAAAGTGAACCATGTCTTAATTTTTTTTAGGCACTTGATAATCTAAATAAATGGGATCAGGAGCTCTTGCCTCCATCGATCACCTCTATACGTGGGTGGTGTGTGTGTGTGTGTGCGTGAGAGAGAGATCAGAGAGGGGGGGGGAGGGAGTCACCGTCATAGTCTGTAGAATACATAGCAGGACAGATGCATGTGTTTCCAATTTGGAGTTCTATACAGAAATTTCAACAGGATTTACGCCTTACCTTCTTCAGATTATCAGCACACGGCAAGCTATTTACCGCGATACCTATGTTTTCTTTTCCTATGTACTTTCAGGGGATCACGAGATACATAACACGAGTATATATATATAGTGTGGTACGTACGTAGTACTCGAATATATATCTCTTGAGGGATTAAAGATTGAAGAAGATTCTACACAGTTCGGCCATTCAGGATGGAAAGAAAAACAATAAGACACACCTTATATTTAACTAGTTAAAATTACGTGCTCCGCACGTGTGCGTACAAAATTTTGATATTTATAAAATAATATTTTTATAAAAAACAATATTTATAGTTAATTTAAGTATGAACTAATAGTTGATAAATTTTAAGTTACTGTTAAAAAATGTACATGAAAAAATTTATACGATTTAACATTAAATTAAAATTCATCTTATCATTTTAATATATTCACTTGGAAAATAAATTTAAAAAATTTACTTCGATAGACCATAACATCAATATTTTTAGAAAAATATAAATATACGTGTTGATATAAAAAATATTTTATTTTTAATGTAAAATTAAAATATAGTGATTAAGTTTATTTATTTACTTGTTTTAATGACGACTATCTAATAATTCATTTTTTTCCTTTTACGAGATAGAGTTTATATACATTCGTGTGTGGGTTGCAACAGGTGATCCATACACTAAGATACACATATGCTGCGTGTGGGCTGATTCAAGATTTCAGATCTCAAAGTTCGAAACGAAAAAAAAGAGCCAAACACCATCAAATCCAAAAACTAAAATCAAGGGGCTGGGGATAACATATAGAGTTACAAAGTGCATGATTAATTTCACCGTCAGAAAGGGCAAGATGATAGATGCAGACATTGATTTCATCAAAAGAGAAAGTGAAAACATTTTATATCTGACATCATGATAAAATACCTCACCCTCGACGATGGCTGCCGTGTGCAGCGATCAACCTTCCCAGATGGCCCTATCATATGTTTGCATTAAAGGGGCATGTACTCCACAATCATCAAAGCGTCAACGGCTCCAAGTGCACATACATATGACATATCGAAAGCGTCAAAATGAGATCGATTATGGCTCAAAATTCTAGTATTCAGCTAAGTAATTTCATGAAAAACATACAATAGTTAATGCTAGCAGAGAAGAGAAACTGAAAAAAAACAAACAAAATGGTGAAGGTGTGACAAGTGAATGCAGTATAACGGAAGAGAGTTGGTAGGTAGGTAGACAATGGTCCCATTCAATTGGAAGCGAACAGGTTACATAGAAGGGCAGTTTTCGTTGACACGAGAAGACCAAGAACAAATCTATGAAAGACCATCACTTGAAAATAGAAGAAACGGGTGTAAAAAAGAAGAGAAGAGTCAGGTTCGTCAGTATGTAAATGTCTTTTCATGAGATATGGAAATCCTTCAAGATTGTCTAAACCTGAAGAATTGAAGATCGACAAAATCCAAGACTCCAAAAGACGAGGCATCTGGGAAGTACGGGAATCTGGCAATCCTTTAAAAATTAGAAAGTTAGTACGGGATATAAGAATCCAAGAATCTGAAAAACATGTAAAACAAAAAATCTGTCAAAATCAGTCAACCAGAGACATTTAAACCATAAAACCTTAAAAAAATGAAACTACGAACGTTGGAAGTTCATAAACTCGAGGGTCCGAAGGTACAAATCTGAGCAATAATTTTACCCAAGATTTGAAGTAAGCATGGTTAGAAAAAAAGTAACAGCAACACAAGGACCGGACATACAAAGTCCAACAATTTTCCCAATAAATAAAATAAACATCTTCAAAAAAAAGAATCAAGATCTTTGGATCCAAAGCAAACAATAATAGCAAAATAGAAAAAAAATTTGTATGCTTATTTAGTGACCAAAAACCACCAAAGTACTAATATGATACTGTGATAAAGAATGTGAGTTTTAGATTCGTATCCTGAATTTTGGATAACTTGGCTCTATAAACTTGATACTGTTCCTTAAGTTAATGCCATATCCAGTCATGATATTACACTGTCAGTTTTTCTTTAGAATCATCATATGTATTTGTGTAATTTTCTGGGGTAAGACATGCATAATGCAACTCATGTTTTATCTTGTTCCTTGAGGAGTTGTTTGGTACATGATTCATTTGGAAATAAACCAGGTTTATTCTTAAATTTTAGGTGATAAACCAGGTTTGACCTCCAAATAATCTGGTACCAAACATGTGCTAAGAAGCTAAGATTATAAGAGTTCATTCTTAGTCATATTTTGGACTTAAATGGCATCAATATTTTCTTTCTTCTTCTTTTTTGCATACCATGCTTGACATTGTGATAAAAAATAAAAATTTCTTATCATGAAAGTTAACAATTTCTTAGCAAGATTTCATGCAAATTCTTACAACTTAAGAAAATACACAGGTGAAAGGGATTCTGAATTGCAGATTGTAAATTGTTACTTTTTAAATTTCAGTTCTGATTTAGGAGTTTCTTGGCTTTCACATTTCATTACGTTTTGGATTTACTTCTTCCCCGTAGCCCTATTAAACTCTTTGGATTTTATTTTCAGTTTTTGTTATGAATTTAATAGGAACTCTAGTTTTCATTTTTTATTTCAGAAATTTTTTAGATTTCTAAAATGGATAATCTAAAATTCTTAGTTTTTTCTGAAGTTAACTAATTTTCAGGTTTCAGTGTTCTTACTGAATTTCCATCCTTTCCTAGTCATCTGAACCCCTATACTTTTGTATTTAATCTTCTCATTTTTTTGAGTCCTTGAGTTCATGGGATCCTCAAATCATCAAGTTATGAGATTTGTTGAGTCCAAAATTACCAAAATTATTAGATTACTCATTTTTTGGAGTTTCATGTATTGGGCATTTTTTTGGATTTTTTCAAAATAATTTTAGTTTTTAGAGAAAACCCAAATTCATTTTTTGTCTCTAATTTCTTTTCAAAGGAAACCCAAATTCTCTCTAATTTATGCTAAAATTTTGTTTTTTGGATTCTATGATTTGTCATCTTTCTATAATTCTGATTTATATTTTTTCTCATTTACTAAACTTTCAAATTTTTTGTATCTGCATATAAATCAGAACCTTGGATGTTTCCTATTATGATGTTTGATCACACTTGACCTTTGGATTTTCATATTTTTGATTATCTGATTATCTAAGTTTCTGGATTTCAGGTCCTTTCCCCGTTCCTTTTTTATTTTAATTTTCAGGTTTTAGCATTTCTTAGATATGATAATTATTTTTTTACATTCTCAGTTTTGTCATCTTTCTATAATTCTGAATTATGATTTTTCTCATTTACCAAAATTTCAGATTTTTTAGTCTTGATATATTTCAGAACCTTGGATGTTTCCTATTATGCGGTTTGATCACACTTGACTTTTCGATTTTCTTATTTTTGATTATCTAATTATCTAAGTTTCTGGATTTCAGGTCTTTTGCTTGTTCCTTTTTTAGTTTAATTTTCAGATTTTAGCATTTCTTGGATATGATATTTTCATTATAAGTTTCAAATGTGATTTTTTAGTTTTAGTTCCAATTTTTTAATCATAAAGTCTTCTATGATTGATAAACTAATCCAGGCTGAGTCCATATTTTTCTCCCGAGAAATTGCAAGAAGAAAAAAGAATCAAATCAAATTCAATGTCAATCGACATGAGCTTACCAGTGAAGTGACATGTACGTGGAATTTTCATTTGATTTCTGTTGGTCATACTTTTTGGTTTGGCATAATAACACTTTGTGGATTATCATAGGAACCCATCTAATGAGTGCAGATTTTTTTATATTTATATCAGTTTATTTCTGTTGGTTTTAAATTTTGTTTGCTATGAAACATTTTAAAAAAAAACCGGTGTTGAATCAAGGTCTAAAATCTGAAGTAAAATCTGAAATGCGAATCCAATTTGGCAAGTTCTAAAACTAAAATTATATAAATTGAAACCCCAATCTCGAGAGAACCCAAAATTCTAAAATTTCAACGATCTGTTGATTGTCCAAAAACTTTATAATCCGGAAGCCTTTCAAAACTGAAAATCAAAAAACAAATTCAAAATGTTCAAATCCGAAAATTCAAATCCAAAATCTAAAAACTGAAAATTTTCAAGTCTGGAGAACAAATCTGTAAAACCTCAAATTAAACATTCAAAATCCTCAAATTTACAAATCTAAAACATAAACAAAATGCAAACTTGAGAAATTGGTAAATCAAAATTCAAATCACAAGGACTTTTGGATATGAAAAATCTTTAGTCAAATCAAATATTTACATATGACATCAGAAACCTCAAATAAAAAAAAAATCGATCTCAACTTTAAATCAGCAGTATTAAATCTGAATTGAGAATTGAAATACACAAATATAATAAAAAACCCAAGCATGTCAAAGACAGGCCTCAATTCAAAAAAACTTATATCTTAACTCAAGGTCTAAAACCCGAAACAAAATCTGAAACACAAATCCAATTTGGCAAGGTACGGTTTCGACAAGACTGTTTGTAAAGTTCAAAGACAAAACAAAGCAACTAATGGTACAGTTTATTTTGTACCTAACAATGGAGAAAATAGAACTGAAGCATATGTTGTTTACAACAAAAAATTTACAATGGAAAAGAACTTGTCTCAAGTTCAAGATAAGAATAGGGGTCAAATGAGACTTGGATGTGGTTCAAAGTAATCTTATTGTCAAGTGAAAAACAATTTTTACGTTGTTGCATACCTCCTCCACCTAGTATAAAAGGCAAGTTAAATGTGCATACTAAGAATGAGAAGTACGTACCTTATCACAAACCTTCACCACCAATTGAAGAAGCCAATGTAAAATGAGAAGATACTAACTTGTCAACGTTGATGTCAAAGTTTCTGGACACAACTAAAATAAAATACTTGCATTGTAATATGACTCCACTGCAAGTGGAAATACCCAAGTAAATGTAGATACTAAGTAGTTGTTATACACTGATAGATTGGTATGTATGAAAGAAAGTGGAAAAGAAGATTTCAAATTACAGTGATGGATAGGTTACTAAGTCACAAAATTCTTCAAGAAAGATTTCTACTCATGTCTGATTTCCAATAGAAATTAAAATTAGTTATCACCATCTTTGAGATATTAAGATCAATGAATTGATTTAAAAATTGATACTAATTGCTTGATGAAACTTATATAACTATGGAGAGAAATGTATTAAAACAAATTCAAGAAATTGAAGCATGTCATTGATAGAAATAAGCTTATAATAAAAAAAAGTGGTAAAAATGAATAACGTTGATTTTAGTAGCTCATAAAAATGAATAGCTCCCTGGTGCTCCCCCACGGCCGCTCATGGCAGCTTCCACCTCCATGTCTTCCAGTAGATGAAGTAGAAGCCTAGCCCAGCAAACACCAGGATGGCCACCGCAACGTTCATCAGCAAATGCCCTGGCCTTCTCCTGCGAGAAACGCGGTGCTCTTGATCCTTCCCTGCTGTTGCCTCCGGAGGTAGAGGCCTTGCCTCCTAGCTGGATAAATACCATTACGGAGGCCCTAGAAAAGCATCTACGATCGATGGAAGCGATGTAGAAGGGGTCTCAGAGGGTGAAAGACGATTGTGCAGATGAGGTGGGACATACGAGGAACTGGTGGGACGTTGAGGGGCAGAGACACCGGGAACAGACGAGTTAGCCACGGAAAGAATGCAACTTTAAATCAGGGAACTCAACGGAGGCGCTAGGTTTTCTCGTCAACAAGACAAGCGACGCTCACCCCTGCTTTTGGTGCTTCCGACGCGAGGAAAGCGAAGACCCTAGGGGGGAGGCATCGGAACCTTCAGATCTGGAAGATAACCAAAGAAGGCGGCTACGCGGCCGGGGAAGAATATGTGGGGGCGAAATCGTCGGCGGAGAGGGCGAAGTTTCATCGCTCGAAGGATGGTCAGGTGAGGGGAAAGTCCCGGAAGTGCTACATCCGACAGTGGATAATAGCAACAAAACATCAAAAACGCATCGGACGGCTGACAAAGAGAGGACGAAAAAATGGGATCGCCACTTCTATATACTAGGTTAGATTAGACGACATATGATACCATACATATAGTGCTTTTGACCGGTATTGGTATTTTAGCCAAGATAATATATAAGAAGCTAGCTAATTAGAAGTTTCAGTTTATACATACTCCTTATAATTCCAAATTACTCGGACTAGAATATAAATTGCAGAAGATCTTATACGGCTCTCAAAGGAGCCGTATCTCATAAGGGTAACGTCAAAAATAATTTCTACATGCCCCATCTACGCGTGCGATTTTCTCGGACCATTTCAATTTTGTTTTCCCTATATATAAGCCAGTATTTATCTTTGATGAATTCGTAATGGATAAAAATGGACAACTTGTCTCCTTATATAGCACAGAATTTATCTTCTAGTTTGAACCCACCTGATAAAAGAGAGAACGGATCTTAGATTCTTCCTCCTTTGAAATTCACCGAAATAAAAACACAACTAAGTTGGGCTGTAAGCTCTCGGACGGTTGTTGTGCCCATAAATTCACAAGATCACGTACGCCCAACAGATTATATAGTTCGGATGAACATTAAGAGGGAAGTCACAAGATAATTATTATATATGGTAAACGCAGATCATTTGAATCGCTTCGACTCTAATGATGCTTCTTGTAAGAATTGACAAGTACTTACCCTTTAATTTAACTTGTGATTCTATAATACTTCAATAATTTTTAGCGAGTCCCAAGCACGCTTCTCTTTAGATGACCCTTTGGATGTGACGATTCCTTGCCCGTGGTATGAACATTTATTTACAACATAGGAAAAAAATAAAAATATATAGTAATCACGGGAGTAATCTGGTTAAGAGGCATGGACCATGCTTATGTAGAGGGGAAAAAATATGTAGGGGCGATAATGGCATAAAACAGTGGCATCCTCTTTGTCTTGAAAATTAGATTCTCCTTCCCTTTTAAAATGAGGTTTAACCAGAATAGTAAAAAGCGTTTCTGACAAATTTCATTAGAACAATACAACTTTTACAGAAACAGTTGATTAGCTTATGGACGTACCCAAACACCCTATATTAAGCTAAAAATGTAGTAATGAGTAAGATTTTTTTTTTAAGATAGAGTGTTTCTAATGCAAGGCTAGCTACAAACATGGCCCATTCATTTGCAGCATTACTTATTTTTTAATCTGATTTTAATAAAGGTTAAGTTATTAATTTTTGGTTAAAATTAAATATGATTCACGATATTTTAATTTCGACATGTTGTGAATGTACTCGTAACTCCTAAACAATGACCCTATGATTGCCCGTTGGTTCAGATTGTGAAAGAGATTTCTATCAAAATTCTAACAAACTCTATGTTTACGGACTTTGAAAGATTTTTCTGAGTCAGCTTTTATGTGTTTATCTCTCTTCCTCTCTCCGTTTTTAAAAATTCATCCATACTTTTGCTTCACCTAAGTCAAAAAAAATTTATATGTTATACTTCATTGGACCTTTTTCGGGTAGGAGGTTACAAGTGAGACTTAAGGTGGTGTTTGCTTTGCCTTAATCTAAAAATTTGAACCATAATTTTACGTATAATTTCTTAATGTGATAAAAAATGCTTAATTTGATTAAGGCATTTCACCTGTATATATTTGGCAACTTATCTAATTCAACATCTTAAGTAAAATTTAAAATAAACAGGACCTTGTTGTTGGCATTTTAGGGGGGCTATTGTAGTGTGCAAATAGCCGAGCCAAGTAATATTTTGTTAACGACTCAAGTTTTGCTTGTTTATTTTACAGAAGTTTACGAGTATGCCTAACCCTTGACTAAATTTGTCTCGTTATTTAGTCGAGTCAAGCTCAGAAATTATCACCACTCAATTTTAGTTCATATTCAAGTTTAAACTCCGCGTGAACTTGTTTATAAAACCCAAAATACATCTTAACTGATTGTGAAACTTAAATTTTATCTCGTTTACAAAACCCTATCTAAATTTAAACTCAAATTAAATTTTAATTTAATTTTTCCATATATTTAAATAACATTATATAACTATTAATAGTCATAATTTATTTTTTAATAAATATTTTAAAAAAACTTTTATCATGTCGAGCAGAGATCTGTTCAGCCTCTGCTCCTTAACCAATCGAGCCCAATTTCAAGTTACTTGTAGAGTATATTGGTTGATTTACACCCCTCGTTTACTTTTTCAACATCTAAAAAGGGAAAAACTATTTCTGCGGCATTTTAAGACATTAGAAATATTTACCGACATTAATTCAGAGGTTTTGCATTTGATACTGCTGAATCAGACATTAGACCCTTGTTCAACTCAATCAAACTGAGTCCTTGGATTGCATTTGATATTGGAATTGTGAAGCAGGTTCTAATCATTTAAATCCTAACAAAGGGATAATCCCATCAAAATGTACCGTCTTTTTTTCACTTGGCGTTGTAAAGATGGAGTTTGATTTTCAAGGAAGAGGAGAGATGCTTCTTTCTCCATTTTCAAAAACTAATGGATTACATACGTTATAAATTTTAAAAAGTAGAGAGAAAGAGAGGGGGGGACATTATTCACTTGTTATCTCACACAATCGCAAACCAATGGCAATCATAGAGAACATATTATTTTGTTTTGCGGTAAAAGTGGGTTGATGCATGGGTTTTTGGGAGAGAACTTTATACTTGAGTTATTTGGTTCCGTGTAAAAGTGAGAGCGGGGGAGTCGGTTTTCCCTCACATGCACCAACACCAAGAATTCTGGATGCATCTTCCTAAGGGGGTGTTTGGTTGCATGATAATTAAAGTTTTTGTTTTAATTTTTAAAAATTGTAAAAAAACTTGTTAAAAGAGGTGTTTGGAAACCATGACAATTTTATGTTTTGAAAGTGATTTTCTTTTTAAACAAAAAAAGAGTCTCACCTCTTTCTTTTTTTCTTGTGGTCCCCACTTTGTTTGGTCATGTGTGGTAGTTACTCTTTTTTGTAATCACATCCCTCCAAACATGATAATTTTATGTCATGTGTTTGTTCACTTTTTATTTTAATACAATTTTTTATCGTAAAAGTGTACAAAAAATTATCATGCAACCAAACACCCCATAAGCATTCAATGTATTATGAATTTATGATCATATATAAAATAGCAGATAAAATTATGCAGAATTGTCAAGTTTAAATAAAAATTATTTTTTGTACACTACATACATAATGAATATAATTGCCCAAAAAAATAATTTAATAAATAGTTAATTTTAATAAAAACACATTTTATTAAATAAATTAAATTTATTTAAAATATTTAAAATTTAAGCAAAACTTTAAAACCCATTTTAATAAATATAATATTATTTAATAATATTTACTTGGAGATGATGCAATAACCAACATCATATAAGATTAAAAATAATAAATTTTAAATAAAAATAATTAAAGAAATACTCTGCTTAGAAACCAAATAACTATCCTTGCATTCAATTTCTGTCAAAAGTGTACCAAATAAAAATTTTGTATTTTCATTTCCTTGAAAAGATGTTCCCACTTAAATTGTTTTCGTCCATTTTTGTTTTATATTCAATCAAATAGACCTTAAGTTAAAAACATAAGTGATGTTTGATATAAAATTTAAGAAGGTGTTTGGTTGCATGATAAATTAAATTTTATATTTTTATGATAAATTTGTTAAAATAAATATTTAAAAATTACTGCAAATTTATGTTTTTGAATAGATTTCATTATTACAAAAAAAACATCTCACCACTTTTTTTTCTCTTGGTCTCCTGCCTTGTTTGGTCATATATTCATGTTACCCACTCTTTTTGTTATCACATCTCTCCAAACATGACAAATTTATATCATTGATTACTTTACACTTTATTTTGATATAATTTTTTACCATATAAAAAAATTATTATACAACTGTAAACTGAGAATCTGAAATCTAAAAATGACTTGTTAAAAATAAATAACAATCATATTTGTTTGATATTCATAGCAAAGAACTAAGTTCCGAAACACATCACTCTCAAGGTCCACATGATGCAGTGCACTGTAACGTCGAGTATAAATGCAAAAGCTTAAAAGCTAATTTCTCTATCTCAAAATTAAAATAAACTTTAGATAAAAGAAATCAAATAATAGATAAAATAAAACATATAAACAAATAATATAAATATAAGAATGTCTGACCAAATCAAACATTAGAGGTTAGTTAAGCACTAAAACAGCAGCATTCTATCTGATGTAACAACTTGTTTGGTAATAGTATCTATCAAATTTAAAATTGCTATTAATATATAGATCAAGGTGTTTGGCTCTCAATATCAGTTTTGAAATTTGTATCACAAACGAGACACTAATTATAATAAAAATATCTACTTATATCTGTATTATTATTGATACTCTTATCTTCTAAGAAAAACTAACATTGATATAACATCATATTTAATACTCTAACAACAGAAATCATAGATGACGACGTTACAGCGTGATCGATGACTTTAATATGTTCTGACTCCACTATAAGTGGAGAACATTAGGTGAGCCGATGGAATAAATCTGAAAGTAATCAATTTTTCGAACAAAATTTAAGAGTAATAAAGCATATGTAATACATCTCGCACGAGAAGCATCTAAACCAATGCATAAGGCAATCTCTTCTCTCGACAAGAGAGAGGTTACAACTGAGATAATATAGGCTTTATCTGTGTGGATGAAATAACAACCATGTTTTCTTTCTTTTTCTAGCTTATGCTGAAAAAATTTATATGAGGGGTGCAACGTAAAACTATCTTGTAGCTTCATGAGTAGTTTTTGTGAACATTTCTAATATGCAATCTCTTTTATGTTTTTACTTTTACCATTTAAATTATGTTTACCTTTTTCTTAAAAATATTAGATCATTCCACATACAATGTATTTAAATATTTGTTAATTGACTAAACCATTTGTAGCGGATAATATAAAGTGGTTCACGGATTTACTTGTTATTAATAATCAGCGAACAAGTAGATGTACTTTTTACTTATACGATAAAGTTAAGGAGATGTCACTACCGGACCCGTTGGCATCCCTATTCCAAACTCATCCCACCCATCCCACCTTTAACGTCGCACATAATCTCATCCAAAGGCACTTGATTTTCTTTTGACTTTTGCATTGTAATGTTTGAATTTAAATTTTTAATGAAGAGATAGACCCAAATACTATCTTCTTTCTCAACTTTGATTATCTCAATTATTATATAATCTAGATTTTGAAAAGTGGAGAGAGAATAATTGATCCTAACCAAACGCACTCATAATTAGACAAATCAATTCCAAGGACGGAAAGCACGACAATATGAAATCTCGCTTTCTAATTCGAATGTTCTAACATTACATATGCAAACATGTACTTACATGGATCTATTATGTATTTATGGGGCTTAGAATCTGCGTATGGAAACATGAGACAAGAACTTGTAAACGAAGATCCACACATTTGCATCAAAACATGGCTTAAATACACATATGATCCATATGGCATCATAGTTATCAGAATATTTTTAGTAGAATCAAAAAGTGAACTACTATCAATTGTGATTACTTTGAAGCTAAATGTACCCAACTTGGCCTAGTTCCAGAATGGGTGACGTTTGTAAAAATACTGACGAATAGCTAGTATAACGGATGGTCAGCCAACTGATTTAACTGTTGCCTATGAAATCGGAACCATAAACAAGCAGGAAGGTAATATACGCGTTATAAAACAGTCAGATAGATCTATCATAGCATACAGCCAAAGAAAAAGGTGGTCTAAATTTCGAACGAGATCGATTCGTTGAAAATGTCTGGTTGGACATACTAGGATATATGGAGTGGGACAGTCGAGATCATCGGCTCCACGCAAAAACGGAATCCCAGGGAATAGGGAAGAATGCAAACCTGATTCTTCCTCCTCGGAAAGCAGGGGCGCCGGTTTGGAGGTCCCGTCAAATCCGATCTGGGGAACAGAGATCATCTGCATCGATGGAGAAACAAATCAACGACGTGGTGGAGTGAGAGGCTTAGATCCCCACAGATAGAAATCATCCTCATCGCATCACATACTTACCGCTAATCTGATAATCTCCGTCGCCGCCACTGGATGCCCTGTTTCGCTGCTCTCTCTCGTCGCCCGCTGCCGGATTCCGTTGGGCATCGCCTGCCCGATCCCGGATACCGTCGTCGTCTTTTGCAGCCGCGGCGCGGGGGCTCGCGCACTCGGGAGGAAAGGGGAAGATTCTAGAAGGGGGGCAAAGCTGGATTGGCGCGAATGCCAAGAACTCCAGGGCGCTTATAGTAGTCTTTATGGATAGGACCGCAACTTAAAAAGAAGAAATTTGAAAATCGGTCGGTGGAGTTGGTCTTTATTCAAATTTGACTCTGTTATCTATCTGGGTAAGTTCCGGTGACAAAACGAACTAGAGTTGCAGACGAGTCACATTCGGTGACGAAATTATTAGAATTTGATTTCGATTTTGACAGGAATCAGAGAGTTTCGATTCTAATTCTGATAATCTTAAAATTACTATGTTTTGACTTCGATTTTATTTTGATTCTATTATCGAAATTGGAATGGGACTAAGGATCCATTTTAAAACCGACTGCATGCATCAAGTTTTCCCTATTAGTGGCTACGGAGCTTTGTTTGGTTACATGTAAATATCACCGGTATACACATTACAATTCAAACATTAGACATTTAATAACATTTTGTTTGAAATTTGAATTTATATTAATATTTAAATTTTTACTAAATAAAATTTTTATTAAAAATTAAATTACTGTATACATGCTAAACTGTAAATACTTATATAAAGACAAAAATAATCATAACATAATTTAAAATAAATTAAATAAATTTTAAAGAAAACATTTTTTATAATATAAAATTTTGTGCTGAACTTTCTAGGCGTCTATATTTATGATGCATTTAAATTAAAATTCAATTGGAAGTGAAGTTAAGAGTTTTTTTGAAGAATTTATCATATGTAATATGTCACTTTTGTTGTCATGCATCTTAAATATTTTGTAAAGTTAACACATACGTTAGTCTTGGCCAAAATAGAAAAGTTCGAGTAAAACAACTCGAATGACTTTTCTTTTACGAGTAGTAATAATAGTAGTAATAATAGTTTAAAAATATTGAAAAACAAAATAATAATTAAAAATATTTTAAAAAAAACATATTTAGGTGTTCTAAAATAAATTTTGTTTGTATTTTTTATAAATAAATTTTATTAATTTTTGCACTACAACAAATTAAATACATTTTAGTATTCAAATTACTTGTAAAGTAAATACTGACAGAACAACAAAAAATAACCTTTTTATTTTTTTAATATATATTTCTAATTACATAATAAATTTATTTATAATATTTTTAAAGTTATTTTATGTGTTTTTATAAAAATAATAGTTATTAAATTATTAAAATTAATAAATAGAAACTTTAATTTACTTATATTACAATTTTATAATTGTATGACTATATGTTACAAGACTTTTCCAAAGTTAATAATCTAAAGGATAGTGTTTGTAACAAGCACTGAAAACGTTTTCTAATGTACCAAACAAAGTATTTGTATTTACTTTTCTTAGAAAAATTAATCCCCGATAAACTATTTTCAATGTTTCTTGTTTAACGTCAAATCAAATGCACTCTAAGTTCGACCAATGAGATCTGCATCCAACCAAATATATGTCGGATCTAGTTTTAACTAATCGTAACTGTCTAATGGAGCCAAGTCTAGATATAATTTGGATCTATTAGTAGTCCCAAAGTAGGGATACAAATGTACTAATACATTCGACAAGTAGTTCGAAACTCGACCTGTTTATTACGTTAAATGAACAAATGTAAATAAAAAATTATTTTTGAAGTTTGAATAGATTCTTACTCAACTCGATGAGTTAACGAGTAACTCAATAAAATATTTATTTTTAAAAAATAATTTATGAGTAAATAATTCAAAATTTTACTTTGAACGAGTTTTACAAGAGAGATAAATCTAAATTTTCACAAATAAATTTTTATTAATTTTGAGTTTTATAAATAAGTATATATAGTCTAAACTCAAATGTGGATTGAAATTTAATTTAACTATCATCCGAGCTTAAATTCAATCAGACTCGATTAATAAATGAAATAAATTCGAACAAAATTTTAATATATTCATTCGGATTCAAACTGTAAAATAAGCGAGGAGAGAGATCGAGCGTCGCACTACTCAACTCCGCTTGACTCGACTGGTTTGCACCCCCTTGCCCCCGAAGAGAACGTGGGAAGCAGGCAAAGACTCCATCACATCTTCTTGCGTATAAGCAAGGGAGGGAGGGAGGGAGGGACGGCGGCTCTTATACGGTATAGTCTCGAAGACTGCCGGATGACAGGTAGACGAAGAGTGAGCGGGAGGGAGCAAACGGCCGGCGGACGGTGATAATGACAAGCTCCCCCTCGCCTCCGTTGATCATTACTGCCATCTCCGTCTCATTATTGCCGGCGGCCGCCTTTCTCTCGCCGTCTGATAACCGAGGTAGCTATATCGAAGATATACAGAATTATGGATCAGCCGTGGAATATATAAATATATGTACGTAGATCTAATTTGGTAACGACGCGGGTGAAGCCGGAGATAGATGGATGTTGAAATGTACGCAAAGAAAGATACGCGCTTCCCATAAAACAAGTGGCGAGTACGCAATTAATCCTCCGGCCTTGCTGGGTTGTTTCAATCGAATATCTATAAATAAAAATTTATTTTTTTGTGTGGACTCGGGCGTCGTTCAAGCTGTGGCCTTCCTTCCACGCCGTGTCTCGCGATCTCGGAGACACCGAGGGGGGGCAAGAAGAGCAGAGGAAGGAAGAGGGGATCCCACCGGCAAGAAAGAGGGAAACTTTCTCCATACGCGGAAGCTAAGAGGGTCGGTCGCCGTCGACGTCGGAGGCCCCGAGGTGCAGAGCATTTTGGGAGAAGGAACAGGGCGGCGGCGGCGGCGGCGGGGGCGGCGATCCAATTCTTTCCTTCTCCAAAAGGAACCATCTTTCCTCTGCTGTCGCTGATCATCCGTGTTCTCTCTGGAGGACAAATCCAGCTCTTTTTTTTTCCTCCACTTTTCACTCCTCTCTCTAAATCGCAAGCCCCTTCACGGGTTTCTACTCTTTCGCTCTCTTTCGCGCGCGCGCGCCCGCCCGTGAATGGAACAGAGAGTACTAGGTCTGGCTACTGTAGGCTTGCAGCGGCGGCGGCGGCGGCTGGGGGTGCGTCGTTGAGGGGCGATCCGACCCCAGCTCAGAAGGTGGCGACTGAGGCTTGGGGCCCGAGGCGGAATGGCAGCAGGAGCCGCGGAGAATCACTCGGTGGCCGGGCAGATTGACCACGACATGGTTGCTGAAGAGGTCCAGTGCTTCCACCTCCAGAAGTTCCGACTCTACGAGACCCGATCCGTAAGTGCCAGCCATGCGCTTGAAAAATGAGGTGTGAAATTAATATTTCTGTGATCGTCAATTCTCCCGAGCCGGATGTTAGAGACCTAATGGCTTCTGAGTCCTTGTTTCTTCGGTTGGCTTCTCAAGTTCTTGGCAGTGCTTTCATCAGAAAAGCCGCATTTTCCTATGTTCTGTTGATGGCTTCTTTCTCTAACTGTTGTTTAAGGTCAGATGTTGGATGTTGGGCGGCTTCAGTTCCTACGGCCCATATGCGCTCTAGGGGGGTGGTCTGCCTAGGGTTGCCGCGTTGAATGTGCATGCGATTTTAGCGTATGTTCGCGCACCGTAGTTTATTGATCTGATGAACCTTTCTCCATTGGTGCAGAAGTTCTACATGATAGGAAGAGACAAGAGAAAAACGTCATGGAAAGTGTTGTCGATTGATAGGTCTGATTCCTGCGAGCTGAACATCCACGAGGATCCGTCCACATATTCTGAAATTGAATGCCATGATCTCTTGAAGCGGATAGATGAAGGGAATAGGGCAACTGGCGGGCTTAAAATTGTCACCGTTTGTTATGGGATTGTTGGTATGCACAACTTGGGCTGATATTCCACCGGAAGAATAATTTTTTCTTTTCTTTAGTTACATCTGAGGTTTTTCTACAATATGCAGGATTCGTCAAATTTCTTGGACCCTACTACATGCTACTTATCACGGAAAGGAAACAAGTTGGAGTCATTTGTGGTCACAAAATTTATACCATCTCGAAGAGTGAAATGATTACTCTTCCGAATTCCCATGCGTTGCATGATGCTGCTAATTTTAGGAATGAAAACAGGTAAACATGTCAGCAACAGTTTTGATTGAAGTACATAGTTATACTCTGTCTGCATTATGATCTTTTGATATATTGAGCATTTGCGATAAAAAAATTGTTGCAAGTTGACAATCTATATCCAGTTTTCTAATCATGCAACGATAATAGTCGTGTGGTGCAGTTTTGTCTCTCATGCATTTGACCTCAATTATTAGGGATGCATGTTCGATCAATGCTAGAGATTACGTATAGTAGGTGGTATTTTCTTTAAACATTTGCATAAAAAAATTGATCTATCAGCTTCTAGGCGGAGAGACTTGTTGATTAAGAAAGAGTTTTTAAATGTTTGTTAATGGTGAATAAAGAGGAAAGGAGTATTAATTTCACAGATGGATATCCATGCCAAACCTCGGTGCAAGAATGGAGGTTCTTCTAAAGGAGTGGACGAGCATATTTTCATTGTTCCGATCCTGCGTAGTTCTGCCTTAGTCATAATAGGCCATAATGATTCCGAGGTGTTGTTTTTTTACACTACAGTAGTGATTTCAAGAGCGAAATCTTCTATGGCTTCAAGATTGATCTCTGATGTTTAAAAAAAAGTTAGATAGTTGGGAACATTGATTTCCATGATACTTAGAAGACCAGCCCCTTCCTAATTCCCATGGCACCCAAACTAATAAAGATAATGCTGGAACTTAGCACGCACTATACTTCTTTGACCATTTAGATTATATTTTTATCCCTTTCTTATTTATTCTCTCTAGAAATGAAGTCTCTACTTTATTATGCTCTAATGAGGGTGAAAATGTCATTTACATATAGATATATTCTTGAACAATTTTTCTTGACAAAGCAGATGTTAGATTCTAACTTACCATGCATAAAATCAATATAATCTCATTGTGTTTCATTGTCCTTTGCAGCACATCATCTTGTAATGCTGTAGTATTAACAAATGGCACTTAATTCTTCAAGTCATTTTTTAACATCTTGTTTTCTTCATTTATCATCTGCATCTTCAATGTTCTTTAACTTCTATTGGCTTTTTTGTTTTCTTTTGCCAATGATGTACCAGATACAAGAAGCTTCTCTGTAGCGTGGATCTTACCAAAGACTTCTTTTTCAGCTATTCATACCATGTTATGCATAGTCTTCAAAAGAACTTATGTAACAGCCAGAATAGGCAAGTTATATATGACTCCATGTTTGTCTGGAATGATTTCCTTACACATGGAATTCGGGACCATCTTAAAAGTAATCTTTGGACAGTTGCGCTGGTTTATGGCTTCTTTAAGCAGGTAATAACACAAAAAATATTTTCGAGAAGTTATTCCTATTGCTGCATACAGATGAGCTACTTACAAATATTCTCCTAAACCTTTTTAGCCCTGTTTTATTAGTATAAAATGACCAGAATATGTATAAAAATTTGCTCCTCCTGACTTTGTTTCCTTATTGTTTAGCATCAGGATAGTTATGATGGAACAAGGAATGAGAAATTTGGAATAGAACTTGTTTGGTTGGATTAGGATAATAGTGAGGAAAGATGACGAGAATACAAGTGTGGGTTAATTACATGATAGAGTTGCATCTAATGCTGAACCAGTTTGCGCTACCTATGCGATGTTATCTTCTCTTAGAAATAGTGAAAATGGCGTTCAGGTAAAAAAAATACTATCAGAAAATGTTTCAGAATAAACTGACCAAATCGGAGTTTAGAATTTGTTTTTCTATCCTATGGATGTGTATTTGTAAAATTATAATTTATACTCTTTATATAACATATTGTCTTCTACACTCTTTAATCCTTATGGGGTGTTTGGTTGCATGATAATGAAAGTTTTTGTTTTAATTTTTAAAAATTGTAAGAAAACTTGTTAAAAGAGGTGTTTGATAACCATGACAATTTTTTGTTTTGAAAGTGATTTTCTTCTTAAACAAAAAAAGAGGGTCTCACCTCTTTCTTTTTTCTTGTGGTCCCCCACTTTGTTTGGTCATGTGTGGTAGTTACTCTTTTTTGTAATCACATCCCTCCAAACATGATAATTTTATGTCATGAGTTGGTTCACTTTTTATTTTAATACAATTTTTTATCATGAAAGTGTACAAAAAATTATCATGCAACCAAACATCTCATTAGTGTTTAAACTCATGCCCTGCACTATTAAAGGCTAGCAAGGCACTTGCCATGTGTCATAGTTTTCAAGGGGCTCACTTAGGTTTCGAGGTGCTTTTCCAAGCCCTAGGCATCGTGGCGTCTTTCTTGGGGCTCAAGTCGCCCCAACTTGGTGCCCAAGGCATTTGCTTAGGCAGTCTGGCTCTTCCACGTGACTACATGAGTAATAAAAAAAATTCTTCTAGATGCCCATTTAATGATCGTGAAATTATATTAAATTTTTTTATTATCACTTATAATATCATATATGTTTAAAATTTTTAACTATAAGTATATGAAGTGGCTTTCGATCAAGCGGCACAAATATACGAGTTCACAATTCACTTAATATGATCATCCGGGGTGACCAAAAATTGGGGATTGGATGCAAGCAGAATTTCTTCCAGTGTCTGTGATGTTCAGTCAACTCCCTCCCCTTGTGGGGTTCAGACCCCTGTGAATGAGCAGAAAAGAGAGGAAAGTGACCCTGATGAACTGTCACAATAAGTGAACAAATGTAAGCTTCACTGCCCAACAGTATAGAGTGCTGACTACACCAAGGGAAGGCCCTGAAGTGAAGGATGGGAACAAGTGGAATCAATAAGAGTAGTTATCTTCCATTCCGTGCATCTATGTTATTCATCCCAAATTGACATTCTCTATTTTTTTACATGTTCAAATTGACGTTCTCCAACATAAAAAATAAAAAGAAGCAATTAGTTGTGGGGATTGCTATGGAGTGGACCAGGGAAGTAGTGCCACTGTACATAGAGCGAATCTATACTAAACATTTTAGTCTATGGCAGGGCTAAGGAGGGAGGATCGTTGATCAATCGGTGCATCAGCTGAGAAATTGGGGAAATTCCCATGGCCAAGGTGTTTTGAAGGCATTTCAATGAGCTTTCCATATGGGAGCTCAGAGGATGTTACAAAGCGGATATAGGATAGAGAGTCTAAACTTTGCGGCTTAGATCTTTTCTGAAAAATTAAGAAATAGAATTGTGTTTGTTCTTCTCACATCTCAATTATGTTTTAATGCTTCATAAAATGTAATATATAGAGCACTATGAAAATTTAGCATATGTGGAATACAATACATGGAATGCTAATAATATAAATATAAAGTGAATAAAATTTTGATGTAGTAATAATAGTAACGCAATGACCTATCCTCTTTGAAAACACGAAAAATCATGTTTATCTAGATAGGAAACTTTCTTTTAAGCCAATGCCTAGGTGTCGTCTGCATACCAAGGTGGAAATCTGAACACACCTTGGCGAGCAGACTCCAAAAGGTGCCTGCCTGGCTTGTAGGGCTGCAAATGGGTCGAATTTGGCAGTGGTATTATTTGTTCTTGATTCCGATTTTAACAAAGGTTAAGCAATTCTGATTAAATTGAAACCATGGGATTCCGATTCTGTTCCAGTTCCAATTCTGAGACAATTTTTGAAATCTGTAATATATATCAATTTTATTAATAATCGTGTTTAAAATTTTACTTTTTTAGCATTTATACATCAATCAAAATTTACTATTATGTTTGATATAATATGTTTAAAATTTAACTTTTTTAGCATTTATATATCATAGTTTTAATAATTTATATATTTTAATTTTATTTATTATAGTATTAATTTCTACATGTCTATTTTCAATTCCAATAAGCTAACGGTATATTTGATTTCTACTCTTATAGATTATAGGATACAAAAAAATGCTTGTTAATTTTTATTGAAATTTCAGAATCTTGGATTCTATTTCAGCCCTAATGTCTTGTCTTCGCTGCCTTGGCCACCTTAATGGTGCATGGCATGCTTGGTGTTGATCCAGGGCACCTTTTGTAAGCCGCTGATTCTGAACTGAGCCAGGTGAACTGGCCAGTCTGTCTCATACTCAACTGGTTCATAGTTTACCTATTAAGTAATTCCAAGGATGTTTTCGACAACTGTTTATACTAATTAAGTACTAAAACTTACTTGATTCGGTAATTCTTGATAAACATTAAATTATAGAAAATTCTGAATATAGTTATTCTGGTGAATTATTAATTATGATTAAGTAATTTCATGGATATTTACTAGCAATTAATACTAGATACTGATACCAACTTAATTAATTCTGATTATGGTTGTCAAAGTGACAAGCGACCAAAGCGACTTAGATACCTTTTACCGCTTAAACGACAAGCCAACCGCTTAAGCGTTAGGAGTGAAAAGTTACTAAGTATGTATATTATATAAATACAAAATTTGACATTTCATGCAAAATATGAATGGTTTAAAATTAGTCATAATGTGATAACTTGAGAGGATAAAATTTAAATGGTAATAACAAAAATATAAAATGACTTATCGTATATTTTGAACTTTTTTATAAAAGGTCTGCAAAAAAAGAACCGTCCACAACATATAACATACAATGCATATTTTTCTGATAAAAATATAGTAAGCAAGCAACAAGGATAAAAAAGCACATTTGACTGTTTGACTGATGACAGAGTGACTGTTGACTGGCTGATTGTTGATTGTTAACTGCTGGAGACCGAGGGTAGGGAGGAATCAGACTGAGGAAGGAGGGCATTGAGGCAGGGATGACTGATGACTGCGGAGGGAGGCCAAAGTTGCTGGACTGGTTGCCGTGGCTGCAAAGAGAAGCGCTGGTGAATTGGGATGAAACTGGAGGCCAGGAGATTGACAGGGACCAGGGTAAAGAAGTTGGCCAGGAGACCAACGGGCCATGGTAGGAAATGCACTCGTGTGCAAGAGAGTGATGGGAGAGGAAGGAGAGGTGCCAGTGGGTTGGGATGAGATCAGCAGTTAGGAGATCAGTGGGTGAAGTGGTTGCTAGGAGGCTGGCAGGCCATGGCAGGAGATTGGCGGGAGGGGTATGGGAGGAGTGTCAGCCAGTGGGGGTGGGGGCTAGGCAGCTGATGACATTGGACTGGGGAGGGTGAAAGGGAACCAAGCAACCAACAGAGGGAGAAGGGGAACAGCAAACTGGACTGGAGAATGTCACCTGCTTGCAGTGTCTGCAGCACAACATGGGCAACATGCCAACATGGCATGGCAGATGTAAACCCTAGCAGAGGGTTTGGCTGTCTCATGGTGGACATGGAGAGAGCACAGCTCGAGGGAGGGCAAGGGAGGGAGAACGAAGTTATAAAATGGATCCAGTTGCAGATCTGAAATTGTTTTAAGTGATAAAGCAGTCGCTTTGGGCTGGATCCAAGTGCTTTGGCACTTAATTGGCCCAACTGACCACTTTATTGGACCAACATAGAGCCCAGTCGCCTATCCAGTCTTGGGTTGCTTTGGCACTTAATTGGCCCAACTGACCACTTTATTGGGCCAACATAGAGCCCAGTCGCCTATCCGGTCTTGGGTTGCTTTGGCGCTTGAGTGGAATCTTTGACAATTATGATTCTGATTAAGTATTAAATTACAAATAGTCATTTGCTACTGGTTAATTCTAATTACAAACAGATATTCTGATGAGGTACTGATTCTGATTAAGTAATTATGTGGATATTTATCAAGTGTTCATGATAATTAATTATTAATACTAAATTTAGTAATTGTGATTTGGTATAAATACTGTTTAGCTCCCTTAACTATGCACTTGTACATAATTAATTGACTCACATATTGACGTATTTATATATTACTTTTTTATATTAATTGCCACCAACATATTTACTAGACAATCAAATTACTATGAGAAAAGTTGTTGTCTAGTGCCTCGTCTTATCACTTAAGCAGCAAGGCAGTACTTTGTTGCCTTGGTTACCTTGATTGCCTTGGAAACTATGGATATCAAAACTGATTTTGCAGAAACAACTGGTGCCAAGTAAATAAGTTAATCTTACTTAATGTGTTCCTTGTTTAATAATGTTCATTCTTTTGGCATCAGAAAAGGCGAAGTGTTGCTCAATTTACCATATTAGTTTTTGTATGATGATTAACCATTAAATTTATTTGTTGAGCAAGCTGTTACCTTATCATTAGTCATATTCAAGTAACATTTCTAGATTTATCCAGACCTTCAATTTCTCCCAATCCCCAACACTAAAGTACCTTCTGAACCACATAATTAGCAATGTGATGGGAAGTGGGAACAACAGCATGGCTCTTGAAAGTTCTATATTCTCTTTCATTCCATGGGGCCCACAAATGTAGCAGGTGAGTAATTGCTCCATTTGGTCTTCTTTGTTGCTTCCAGTGAAATGACAGTTGAAGAAGGTTGCAGGAAGTAGAGGCAAACATCTTTGGGTGATTAATTGAGTAGAGATCTGTGAGAGCTGCGACTCAACTGACCATCTTATATTCATGTTCTTCGGGAGATTTACCTGTTTCTATTAACATGCCATTTATGATAGATGCATAAAAAGTAGTGTATGACAGGATGAAGAAACAAGGCAGAACGTTCTTCCCTTATTTAACTGCTTAAAGCATAACGATTGTGGGATATATATGCTGATGTTATGTCACAATTTTTATTATATTTTTACCCAATGGAATAATAATCACGACTTGTTTTAGTCAAGTCATTTATAAATTTCTGCTCGGTTCTGGTTCAGCTTTGTTAAGCACTAAAAGGTAACAATATTCAGAAGGTAGTAAATTTCATGTGCATGTGAGATTGCTTCCTGTGCTTGAAGGGTTGCCTTTCTTTTTGCTTATCTGATCTTATCAAGCTAAAAATTCCTGATAATATTTTATGCTGAGAAAAGCCTCTGACATTTCTCCAGTTGCCTAAAATCTTGTCTAATGTTCTTGGTGCCAGGCAAAACTTTCAGTACCTGGAAAGGATTTTATATTGACTCTTATTGCTAGGCGTTCACGTTATTTTGCTGGAACCAGGTTGAAACCAAGCACTGATTGAAGGCTCCTTTATTTTTACTATTTTCATTTACATTTCTTGGTTCTGACTATCTGATAAGAGGCTTTTTATTTATCTTATGCTTTCTACTGTTAGGTATTTAAAACGTGGTGTCAATGAGAATGGTAAAGTTGCCAACGATGTTGAGATCGAGCAAATTGTGTGTGAATATGTGTCTGAAGGGCATCCATCCCAGATAAGCTCCATTGTTCAGAATCGTGGTTCCATACCACTTTTCTGGTCACAAGAAACCTCAAAATTAATTCTTAAGCCAGACATAGTTTGTAAGTTTCTCTTGTTTGTCTTCAGATGCTCCACATTTCCACGTTGTTCAACTCTGACCTTTTCTTACTTATGCTTTCAGTGCATAGAAAAGATAAAAACTATAAAGCTACACGGCTTCACTTTGAGAATCTTGAGCAGAGATATGGCAATCCAATAATTATCTTAAACCTGATCAAGGTAATTCATTGTACCATCAAATTTGATATATTATACTTATGCAATAATGACAAGGCTCTGAAGAGAACCATCTAATACTTATCTCCATTATGTTGTTTTTGGGTGTTCAAATGCTTCCATGCTGTATGACTCCAAAATTCATTTTGTTGTAGAATAATGAGAAAAAACCTCGAGAGTCTATTCTCCGTATGGAATTTGCAAATGCAATTGATTGTATCAATAGAGATTGTTCAGAACAAAAGTGCTTGAGATTCTTACATTGGGACCTTCATGAACACTCAAGAAGGTAATTCTCCTTTTTTCTATATATGGACTTAAATGATGCTTTTTTGGCAGTCATAATTTTGAGAGATTCAGTCCTAATTTTATTTTCTTCTCTTGTAGCAATGCTACCGATGCGTTGGAGTTCTTAAGTGGAGTAGCAGCATATGCCTTAAACTTAACTGGCTTCTTTTATTGTCACATGAAGCCATCATTGAAGATCAATGGTTTTACTAGGTGGCCAATCATTATGTAAGTATTTTGTCATCCTTACTTTCAATTTTTTCTAGCATTTTTTGTTCTATTTTAGCACTTTTGCTTTTAATATGTAGCATACTTGCTGCAAATCTCTCCTATCCCCTTATTTACTAGATCTATTTCTTTCTCTCTTTTTTTATCATAAGATTAAACTTTTTAAATTTGAATGTTTGAGTCCTGCTCATTACTTTTGTTCCTGCTCCTGCTCCACTTCCCACCTTTCATTTCACGTTTTGGTATCAGTGAAATGTTGCCATTTCACTGATTGTTTTTCGTTGTGAATGAAAGCATGTATCTAAATCTATATTATCCGAGGCGTGAGGCGTGAGGCGCCTGAGGTGAGGGACCCAGCGCCTCGCCTCAGGCACCTAAGGCGGGCACCTCAGGCGCCCGAGGTGCTTTGAATATTTTAATATTATTTATTTTAATAAAGATATATGTGATATTAAATAATTAAAATAAATACGTAAAAAACATGGAATCATTAACTAACAAGAGTGGAAATTAAATATAACATTAGAAAGACGAATACAACCATAATAAAACAATACAACCATACAACCTTACAGAATATATTAAGTAAGTCTAATTCG
Source organism: Cryptocoryne crispatula var. balansae (assembly GCA_036172225.1). Lineage (NCBI taxonomy): Eukaryota > Viridiplantae > Streptophyta > Magnoliopsida > Alismatales > Araceae > Cryptocoryne > Cryptocoryne crispatula. Next base: position 57,072,239 of record CM069918.1, read on the forward strand.
AATACAACCATACAAATACAAATATCACCTAGTCACTATCAATCACTATCAGAATCAAGATTGGTGGGAGCTTCCTGATCATCATTACTGGTATCGTCTGAATCTTCATTAGAAAGACGAACTCTTTTCCCAAGACCTAGAAATTCATTTCAAACATGTAAAAACAAAACATCAAAATTAGAACAAAGGGGGGATGTTTAAGTTAACCGGATCCGGTTCTTACCAAACGGGGGGGGGGGGCGAGGCGCACAAGGCGCCGGAGGCGTTCGCCTCAGGCAACAACGAACAAAGCGAGGCGGTTGACGCGACCGCCTCTAACAACATAGATCTAAATTGACACAGAAAGCTATGTATTTTGTTACAAACCGTAAGTATCAATTGGATACTGAAGAATATCCTTCATATTGGATAAGAAGATAATGATATGGCATATATAACTCAAAACCACCCTAAAATTATCAAATTAAGTACGATCCTGACAGTCCTTTTATATACTGTTGTATGCCTTTAACTGTTCAGTTGACTTAATTAGGGTTGAGCTAGCTGCCTGATATTGGACTTGGTTGAACAGCTGCTGTGACCTGTCATCTGCTGGCTTTTAGTATATCTAACATTCTCCAGCTACAATCTAGAACACATGATTTTATTTTGTCTATAGTAGTTCCTCTTTCTCTTCTGTGCACTTCTATATCTTATTTGAATATGATTTCATGGTTCACAATTCTGGATTCCTGGGAGTAAGGTGGTTTATTTTTGTATACTATTTATTCATGTCATACAGGAAAGTGGATGGAGAGGAATGGTCCCATATGAACCTCGACTATAATGATGCAGAAAGTATGGATTTCATGGGAGATAAACCTCAAGAAGGGTGTATTTTGCATGACAAGAATTATTGTGTGAAACAGTTCATGTTTCAGAAGGGTGTCATCCGTACCAACTGTATAGATTGCTTGGATCGCACAAATGTGGCTCAGTATGCATGCGGTCTTGCTGCTCTGGGTTATCAGCTTCATTCACTTGGTTTGATAGATGTGCCAAAGATTGATTTAAAAGCACCTCTGGCAAATGACTTGATGTATTGTTATGAGATGATGGGCGACACACTTTCATTTCAGTATGGTGGTTCTGCTGCTCACAATAAGGTTTTCTTGTCACCCGCATCTTAGTTTTGGTATCTTTGTACTGCCACTTAATGAAGAATTTGGTTCTCTGAAGTTGGTTTATTCATTTATCTGGGAATTGATGTCTTGTACTTTTTAATATTGCTCTATATGCTGCCTTTTTATCATGGTATTTAGGTATCGGCATTGGCGTTTAATGAATTAGGTTATACAAGTAAACTAAAAGTCCTCATGGAGCTAGGATAGAATTGAAACTACATAGTTCTTGTCACCAAATGCGTTAATTCTTGCCACAGAATTTGCAACTCCATGACTGACATCAGCCATTCTCGATCTGTCCAGATCGGTGTTGGCACCTGATCCAGGTGGCCAATCTCGATGCTGAAAAGCCTTGATTCAGCATGGTCTAATCGATGATTAAGGGGAAACTATCGAACCTCCTTTATTTCTTGGTTTGTTTCTCTTGTTTGTTTTCTCTTCTTATCTTAATGTTTTGATATCTTAAGTTGAGCCTTGTTTTTCTTCTCTTGTATCGCTTCCTACTTTCATTTCTCATGTTGGTATTCTTGGTCCAACCGTGCATTAGCTTTTTCTTGTGTTGGAACATTTTGATGTTAATGAACATGCATAGTCTAAATCATTCCACAGTTAAGGTATAGAGGGCCAGGTTACTAGTTTTCATCCATGGCATGGTACATAATAAAGGGAGGTATTCAATAAGGAAAATTTATGTAAAATTCTTTCGGGTTTTTATTTTTTTCTGTGAGGGATTGACAACTTTGGTAATTCCCCTTGGCCTCTGCTGGAAACCCGTAACCCCTCCAAGTTCTGGCTAATGGGTGGTATTGGCATGGAGGAGGAAGGAGTGATTAACTGGTGGCCTGGAGAGGGTCCCACTGATTATTTGTAAGTTTATTACTCTTGGAAACGGGTTAATGCTGGACAAAGCCGAGTGCATTATAAATGTGTTCAGGACCAGGTTCCAAACATATCCTAAATGAGCCAGGCATGGTCCAATCTTGCTTGATCGACCAGCTATGGTAGTTGGACTGACTCTTGACCTATAATGAGGCTTTTCCAACTGGCAAACCAGCATAATGATTCAGTAAAATTTGGTCAGGCCAAACTAAATCTCTATGCGGCTATGCCTGATTTCATGCAAGTGGGTAGGTGATTCATAATGGATACAACTGTACCAGATGGTAGCAAGATTAGACCTCTGGACCTGTTAACATGCATCCAGGTTGGGAAACCTAGAAAGCTTGGCCCAATTAGTGATTCTGTGGGCCTCACAATCAACACAGTACTCACATGAAGCTTCATGCATAAGGTGAAGTGACTAATGAGAATGGGTTCTGGTGGTGCATCTGTGCAGCAATTCGGAGCTCTGACACAGGAATATAGGGAGAGAGGCTGTGGGGTCTATAAGGTCCTCATGTGGGAGCTGAGCAGCCCTTTCAGCATCCAACACTGGGGTGCTCCACAATGGAGAGGGCTAGGGAGGGCTCAAAGTCTAACCATGAAATGCCAGGTTGGGGTCAGGTTGGCCGACCTGGCCAGACCCCGTTGGATTTGGACCCCATGAGCTGATAGGGACCCAAATTAGCCGATCTGGCCCGGGGTTGGACCGGGTCGGCCAATCCCGGCCCGACCTGCTGTCACTAGCGATGACTGTGCAAGGGGAATGGACATGGACGGGTAGTTTTGTGCACCATATGACTGATAGGAGCATAGAACGTGATCAGAGAGATGCTACAGCTCAATGTTGCTCAGTGAGAGGGATGAATGGGTATATGCTAGTTGCTCAGATATTGAGCAATCAGCAATGAGAGAGAGGATGACAAAGCTATGATTGAAGTGGGCTAACAGACTTTTGCAACAGCATCTCCTGTGTAGTTGGGGAGTTTGGGAGTTACAACTGCGTGGTTTCCTGTAGGGAGGGATGCTGCCAGTGCAAGGAAAGGTGTGGACTCAGTAGAAGAGTGACGTTGAGGATGAAGGGGGTGGCTTGCAGTGACATGCCATGCCGCAGTTTCAAGCACTAGAGACTGATGCAGTTGGCAGGGTGTACTAAGGGGCTAGCATGGATAGCCATGGAGGATGAGCCTAAGTGGTGGGATGTTGACATCAGTTTTTTGCAAGGAAAGAAAAACAGCAGCCCAAAAAAAAGAGAGAGGAAAAGGGCCGGGCCAATGTCCAGATAGTCTGACCCTCAAACTGGGCCAAATCAGGCCATGAAATGGCCCATTGGCACATGCTTAGCCGGCCCATCCCCTATTTTCATTTAATTGAATGATTTCTCAGCTCCCCCCATAGCCCAATTGCGCGAGGCCCATTAGGAGGAGAAAAGAGTGGGCCGCAGTCAATCAAGCCTGGTCAACCAGGCCACATCAGCTGGCCAGGTCAGCTGGCCCCACCGCCCTGGCCAGCTCACCTGCCATGTCATTTTTAAATCATAAATGGCATGGGAAAATCAAGAGACAAGTCAACATAGGAGAAATCAAAGGGCTGGTCAAGGCATTGAAATCCTAAAATAATTCAAGGAGTTCAGTTCAATTAACTACTTAGGAGAAGCCAACATCCATCTCCACATTGACTCCTCTGCTGTCCTTTGATATACCATCTATTCCTATAAAAGGAAGGATGTGCCAAGAAAGGGGCATCAGCTGAGGATGCCGACAGGCTGCCAGTCTGACTGTTGTCCCCTTGTGCACCTGCCTTCCAGCCCTCTGCCTGTGGCCAAGAGAAGGAAGAGAAGTAAAAGAAAAAGAGAAGGAGAAGGAGAACAAAGGGGACCCCTTGCACCTCCTTTTGGCGCCATTTCCCTTGGAGAAGGGATGCTTTTGGTTTCTTTCTTCATCCTCTCTTACATTCGATGCAAAAAAAAGACGAGGTAGGGAATGTAAAAGTGCTTGCTATGTAAAAGTGCTTGCTATTTAAACTTATTTATAAAGTTTGAAATTGAGTTTAAACTTGGATTAAGTTTAATTTCAGCTTATGTAATATATTTGATTAGTATTCTATAATTATTAAATATTTTTTAAATAGCATGAGTCTGTTTGAGCTCAGTTTGTGAACCAGTTAAGTTTTGTTTTTTTTCAAGCTTGCTCATTTAACATAATAAACGAGCTCAGTTGAGGTTTTATCAAGCCATGTCTCGAACTACTTGCCTAGTGTCTTGGCTCGTATGTACACCTAATGATATCCCATCTTTGCATATGCATTGTACTTATTCTTGCTATGATTATTACACTTTCATCATCACTTTTAAAAAATTGAATTACATTGTCAGTTTGGTTTCTTATGCTACCTTGCAAGCGTTTTGGTTAGAGTGGACAGAAGATTCTTTTAGGAGACTAAATCACCTCTGGAGAACTTTCTCACGGTTATCTGTGTTTCTTTCAAATACTGGGCCTAGCAAACTGCTGGGTTTGGAGATGATTTTCTCTTTTTATCCCCTTTTGTTGGTCGCTCTATGTATGTGATGAATGCATGATACTGTTTCATATTGTACTTGTTTTGTGGATGGACTTGCTTGTGAGAAAGAAAGGTGGCATCGTGCACCTTCCAGAAAAAGAAATGAGCACATTCTGTTTTGAGGCACACTTGCTTGTGATCAATGTGTCCTTCAAGCCTTACAATGCGAGACTATCACTGGTGTTGATTCTGTTCTTTTCACTTTGCCTTGATAATTTTTTCCAAACATATCAAGTTTGGCATATTCGTATGCCTTTTCTCATTATATTCCAATGATCCTGTAGATATTCTGTGAAAGAAGAGGTCAATGGAAAGCTGCCATCCAGTCTCTCGAGTTCTTCAGGACATTGCAACGTTACTACAACAATTCTTATATGGATGCTGGAAAGCAGGATGCTATAGATGTGTATGTCTCTGTTCCCATATTCTTTGATTTTGTTTCCTACCAAGAAAATTTCATGCTTTACTTCTAACTATTCAAATTTGTCCCTAACTGAATCACCAAAATTTCTTTCTAAAATTTATGGAGCTTATTATTTATTTATTTATTTTCTTGCTGGTGTGAAGCTTCTTGGGATACTTTCAAACTCACCAAGGTAAACCTTCACTTTGGGAGCTGGATTATACCAACCGTGGAGGCGATAATTTTTCTGGTGAAGATTTGAGGTAATCATATTCATAAACTCACGTTGTGATATATTGTTCCAAAATTGAGTTTTTTCAATGACATCAGAAATTTTAACACCTTACCATAGTTGACTATGAAAATCTCAAGGCATCCTTTGGGGTTTATTATTTCTGTTAGGCATACATCTGGCTTATTGTAATTTGTGCCATCAGATCCCTTCTTCTCCACTCATTTAGGCAGCGAAAATGTAGGGAGTGGCTGTTGTCGCCTTCCTTTGCCAGTCAGGATGAGCCCTGGATCAATTTGAAATTGGCTGATCCAGGCCAATCTGACCAAATCTTCTCTGAAATCAGCCTCAGGATCAGGCTGGCACTTGCCGATCACGATCTGGGATTGGGTGATTCTGAAAACCATATCTGTAACATACCTAAACTTGACATTTTATAGCTTTATAAACAGGACAAATGGATTGGACAATGGGATTCATGATGAATCAGGGAAGATAGAGAAGCTCTGGCAATCTCAGGGTGAACCATTGAATCCTCATCAAGTTAGATACCCCTCTCCAACAATAGCAAATGCCATTCACCCTGAGACTCTCCCGAATCTCAGTTTATAGGCATTGGAAGCCATGCTGAGGAGAGCATAGGCACAAAAAGCCATGGAGATAGTAGGCTGTAGGCATGAGAAAGCATAGATGAGGTATCTGAGCATTTCATATATGAGCATTGACGAGAGAGGGTTGGATATCCTTCATTTAAAAGGGGTAGATTTAGTTGTGCCAATATGTTTATGTTCTTCCAGCAAATAACCATGAGCAATTTACTTGCCTTGTAAGAAAATTTTTCTGATATTTACAGATCGACTGTCTCTAAACTGCCTAGAATTCTTTATCATGTCACTTTTTTGATCACTCTCAAAGCATCCCTTGCCAAAAGTAATTACATGAAAGCCTTTCTCAGGTCAAATTTGGAACACGGGAGAATCTATAGGCCATAGACCATTTAAAGAAAAGTAGAAATCCTGCAGAAGCACCATAAGCAATCCGAGAGTTTTCTTGCTTGAAAATCTGGTGTTTCTTGTCAAACATGTAAAGTAGATGGCAAGCAGGTGTTCTGCAAGTGAAAGCCAGTGGACTTTTGGACCAAGATGATGACCTGAAAAGAATTGTAATTTGTCCTGATAACTTTATAAGCTCATGTCCCACTAAACTTGAAAGTTGAAATGATTCCATTTTCAGTCAGGTGGCCATCTGCCTTAAAGTCTCTTCAAGTGACAATCGATGCACAACATTACGAGGCCTGCACTCGATTCTTCACAACCATTTCGCAATAAAAGCTTTGTTAAAAATTACGGACTGGATCACGACTTAATGCACCTTTCTCTTTCACCCTGCAGACATAGCCCCATCTAATATGATGTATGCCTCTACTTTTGGACCCTACCAATTATGAAGAAAACAACACTTGTAGTTACAATTCTTTCATAATTTAATTAGAAAAGAATAGGATAATAGCACGACCATTTTATTGAGAACCCAGCTACCTTCCACTGACAATGCCATTCCATCGTTGGAGCCTGTGGTATCTTTTTAACGATACAATTTCAATATGGTTTATTTTTGTTATTCCATGTGTTGTGTCATCCTAGGTTTTATTCCATCCATGTCTAAGACCACAATTTATTCATAATATTTTCTTACATTTCCAGGTCATTTTTTGAAAGATCCTTTTCAGATGGCAATATTATATGTGAAAGCTATGAATCCACATCAAGTAGCCATAATGGACATAACGGATTTATTGATTCAGCATTGCCAGCAAGAATATCTGAGAGGCATCCAAGGTTCCATTCTGATTCAACACCAGAAATATCCAGTTGTAATAGTGATGTATTGTATTCCAGGTGACTTTTTTTCCTTGTCGCTTTATTTGGATTTTGTTTCTAAAAGAAATGTCAAATATAAGACTTACATGAAAGCACCTTCTGTGTTCATTTTCTTTGCCAAAATCTTTACAATCTTCTGTCATGGCTTATGCTGTATGGTCTATTTTGCAGGTGTGGCCGCTCTATCATCTACAGACAATTTTTTGCAGATAGTGTGCATTTTATTTTGAACACATATAGAGTTGATCCATCAAGTTCAAATTTCTTGGATCCATCAACTTATTCAAATTTTGTGGACTTTGATCATACCTCATCTTCTGGTAATTCCTGTGAGGAAGAAATTTATGATAGGTAATCATCTGTTCCCTAGTTGCAGGAAAACTCTTCCACCCCTCTAGTTTCTTGCATTTCTCATTTTTCCTTGGCCTTAAAATTTCAAGGTTCAAGCTTTATTTCTTACTTTTGTATTTTCTTTGTATCTCACTTTGTTTTCCATGTTGGTTTTGTTGGTATGTTCTTCACGGTTTCCTCCTAATTGAAATGGGATAATATGGTCATTAATGGTGTTTTGTCAATACATAGGTTTTCTTTTTTTCTGGAATGTTTGTGAATCACATCTTTTAAATTGTGTTTATAACTTGCAACCATTGTGAAGTAGTTGAATAAATACTTTATTTTTGTTCTCTTCACATGATTTGCAAGAATTATATCGGTTATCATGTTTATTTCTCTGAAATATAATCAATCTGGATCTACACCCTCTAGAAGATCATTGTTTTATGTATCCTTACTTTTTTTAGTGGCTGAATGCCACTATTCGATTAATATTAAAAAAAATAAAATGATTACATGATTGAGAGAGAAAGAAACGTAAAAAAAGATACTACTATCAAGATGGTAATAGTTGAAACAGTGCCATAAAAAGAATTGCATCCCGGTGAGGGATTTCTTCTCATATGAAGCCCAAACCGTATAGGAGCCCGAAGATGCAAAATTTCAGTCTTTGACCAAAAAACTCATCCAACGTGTATCTATAAAATTCTCGAAATGTTTGTATTAATACGTCTGTTTAACTTTTGTCCATTTTTTGTACTTTTGTGTATATATGCATTTTTTCTGGTTATACTATAAAAATACAAGGCTAGACATGGAATTCTATAAAATATAATGTCATGAGGTGTATTGACATTTTACTTCAAGGGCATAGCCACGGCACCAAAAATTTCAAGGGCACAATCAGGCATGTAAATGCAAAATGACTATTTTTAGGGTATTAATGTAAAAAAACTTTTTTGTAGTTTTTTTTGTTTATGTCAAATTTAGCTAGCATGTTTTATTAATCATTACACCTTCATTGATCTGAATCTTCTGGGGGTAAGTTTTCACGTGAAGAATGAAACCTTTTTTAATTAACTCAACACAGATGAAAGAATGCTGTTTTGATCGTCATGTGCCTATTTATGGTGGCATGGTCTGCACAAGGAAAAACATGGAAAAGGATGATTTGCCTAGAAATAAGGAAAGAACGTGAACATTGCAAAAGTCATTCGTTAGGATGTTTTCCAATTTGATTCTTGAAAACTGTTCACTGATTTCTCGCATGTGCAGATCATCTCTCACAAACGCTGCAGTAGAGAAAATTGCAACCGAAGGTATCACCAATGTTCCAACAGCAGAAATAACTCTGACAGTGAGGGAGAATGGATCCAGCATTACGGTCAGTATTTCATGTGGAAATGACTTGGATCTTGCAAATCTGACTCTTAATTATGCTTATCACTTCTTGGAGAATGAAATCATTCCAAGACACGTATCGTTTTTTTTTTTTTTTGGTTCTGTACAATTGGACAGTTGTTGGGCTATAATATGTTAGTCACCTAGAATACTTTGTAGCAAAGAACACTATGATAATTTCTCTCATCCCAAGTTTTATTCCACTTCACTATGGTTCTACACGTGCCGTGTTTGCTGCCTTAGATGTGACAATCATCCTAGTCTGGACTACGTTTCTCCCTGTTAAGGTATTTTAATTTTTTCAGTTGTATATTTTATTTTTCTTGTTTTATGTTAACCTACAACAAATCCTTTTTTAAAGGCAGAGAAAATCTTGAGAAAGATATTCTATATTCAAAACACTTTGTTGCCCTATATGACCGCCTTCATCATGTTCAAGGCAGTTTGAACTAGCAGCAAGTTTTTCTTGGTCTTGGATCAATTACAAACAACTGCAAAATCCAATGGGATACAATTAAGAATTAGATCTCAAAGTTTTACTAAACATACTGATTTTTCTTAGAAAAGGGTTTACGTTGGTCAAGGTTAGACAACTTAGGTCTAAAGAAGGAAAACCAGATTAAGACCAATGCTCTCTGTCTTTTGGTGCTGAGCAAGGGCCTTGAGTTTACCTTCTTTCGGCAGCAAAGTTTTTCTTATCATGCTAGCCACAAGTTCCACCCGCTCAAGTTATGCCAGGTTGGGGAAAATCAGATTGGCAGTTTATGGCTCACTTTATTAGATTATGGGTATTAACATCTGCAATATAAGCAGGGGCAGGTTCCATTGCCATTTGGAGTCTCGAGGAACTTGGAAAGACTTGCAAGCTTTCCCGAATGCTTCGCGGACTGGGTTGCTCATGGGGAGGCTCTATGCCATTGATACCAGCTTTTAAGCTCCGGCAACTCGCTGCATACGAGCAAGTCTCCATTGTCAAACTGCAAGTGCATGTGAAGAGCTAGTGAAGGCATTTAGGAAGCAGCCGTTGCAGCATTTCTTGTGAAAAAGAAACAAAAAAGAAAGAAGAGAATTCTTCCGTGCCGCCGGTACTTGTTTAAATTTTAAAGTCGTCGATTGTTTCAATCATTCTCATAGAAACAAATAGCTACAATTCTTTCTGCTGTCTTCTCTCACCTTCCCCCGATGGAAAAAGAATTCGATCATGTAAATATGTACATACAGGACTTAATGTGAGTTCCATAACTGTGGCGGCACATTCCTTCCCCCTCGAAAGCTTGTTGGGTTGTCAGTTTCTTGTATATGCGAGACACTCCACAGGACCAAACTTCTCAGATGTGTTGAGATCTGAAGCATGCCATCTGGGTTTTATATATATGCCTACTGTTGTTCTTTGGTAGTTCTGCCTCAGCTTGTCATCCGATTGCTTGTAGCACCGCGAGCACCGTTCTGTTAAATCCTTGGAAAGCTCTGTTCGGTTGCATCAATATTTACCTAGATCTGAGAATAATTCTGTTTGATTTCGAGTTTCGTTTTCTGTTTGTACCGACCAGATATGGCTTGCTGATTTGACCAAAATTTCAAGTGAATATTATGTTTGAACGGGCAGGTAAAAGGTTCTGATTCTGAAGCAAAAGCTCAAGGTGGTGGATTTTCTTCGGTAATCCAGTAGAGGCAGGAGAATACTCAAGGACACTTCACTTCACTCAAATTAAAAAAAAAACGTTGATTCAGATAAACTTGCTTTGTTACATGTGATATCCAAGATATCCATGCATGTGTTATAATTTCAAAATAATAGTAATCAAACAATTATGATACGAAGTATACATTTATCAACAACAGGTATTTAATAACTTACTCTCTTTTTAAAGTCCATTTAAATGACATCAAACAAATTGACATTCAGATGCAATGAGCTTAATAGCAGGGTGTTTGGTTGCTCAACAAATTTTTATACAGTTTCATGATAAAAAAATTGTATTAAAATAAAGTGGAGACTAGCCAATGGTATAAAATTGTATACTGGGGAAGATGAACAAAAAAGAGTGGAAGTTAACATCCTGTTTGGTAACATAATTAAGTATCTCTATCACTATCAAATGTGAAATATACCCCCAACTCTTCATCCAATGTGGACGGGGGGAGATTGTTTTAAGCGTACCTGGATATTCGATGTCCTTGTCAGTTGCAAGAACACTAACATTTTTATGTTTGGGACTTCCGATTACAATGTATGAAATAGAAGGTATATTGGATTCTTGAAATGTTTACGCACATTACGTGTATATGTATATATATAGCTATGGTCTCAACTCTCTGGACTGGACATACATAGTTGCAAAATTCGATGTATCCGATAAGCAAGATCCGCGCGCCTGCGCTGTTCTCGGATCTCTGGACGTACGTACGCATGGCGTATGAGACGCTCCCCCGCCTCCTGGACCGGGGCAATATCAACATTCGGGTACACCAGCATCCGGGGGACTCCAGCGACGCCCGACGGAAAGCGCCTACGTTACGCCGCATGCGCGCTGACAGGCTAGCTCCGACGTGGCAGTGGCGTCCGGTGCTTGCGTGCAAAGCAGCCAACCAAGATCTGCCGCGTGGCGTGCGCTACACCCGCGTGCCAATGTTTAGCCCGGTCCTCTCGTGGAGGTTCTCGTCACCGCCGTGGACGGCACGCGCACCGTCCACGGGGAGAGTGAGAGAGAGGGGGGGTGACTGTAGGGATGTCAACGAGTCGGATACGGGTCGAATAATAGTATTATCTGTATTCGTATCCTATAAAAAAAAAGTATCCACTTACTGTTCGTTAACTATCGGTAATGGGTGTATCCGCGAACCGTATTGTAATATCCGCTTAAAAACGGTTTACGGTCGGTTAACGGTCAATTAACGAATATATAAGCATTACTAGAAGGTATTTAATATACACAAAAAAATGTTAGCTTTCTCCTAACATGTATACTTAAATATCGTAGTAAGATAATACAGAGATATCATGTATACTAGCACCATGAAGTAAATATTTGCCAAATAATATACCTTTGCAACAAAAGTAGGGAATGAACTTGACCTATGATCCAAAGTAACTAAGTAACATAGAAGATTGCATACAATGGCCCACGTCTGTCAAGTTCATGAGAATGTTTCAAGACGAGAGCGAGAGATGGGTGACAGTGCTGCGGGTGAACCAGAGGAGAGAGAGAGTTGGGAGCCTCGCAGGCGCCACGCGGACGCGGATGTCGCTAGGCACAACAGTGCAGCCGAGGTCACACCGGCCACCCAAAACCAACAGGTCCATGACGTAGCCGTTGACCGCCACGTCAAGGTGAATGTGCAATGATGCAACAGGTAGGGCGTCGGGCAAGGAAGAAAGAACATGCAGAAGTTGAAAGGTCGGACTCGGAGATTCTCACAAATTAATTTTAGAGTTTTTGAGATTGACATATTTCTTGAACGTTCAATGCTGATATATTTTCAACCGTTTGATCAAGTTTTACTTAACGGGTTCGGAAACGGTTTATCGGGTTCAGTTTATACTGTATCCGTGACCGTATCCGTTAAAAAGACGGATAATCGGTAAACGGCTAAGGATACCCTATTCGGAAATTTTTGATGATCCTTTAACCGTCCATTAAGTTAACGAACGGATCGGATAATCGGATAATCCGCTACCATTGACATCCCTAGGTGACTGGTGGGGGAGCCGGTGTAGATCATAAAACGAGGATCGGAGGCGCCGCTTCTCGCCAGCAAGTGGTTCTCCTCCGTCTCTCTCAGTCGCTCCTTCACTTTGCTGTTACTCCTTTTACTTCCTCCTCTTGTCCTTCTTCACACCCCCGATCCGAGGCGGGAAGAACTGAAGAAGAAGCCTGCGGCGATCTCCCGAAGGTAATTAATGGTCAGACAGCAGCCCGTCGCCTCCCGCCCCCCTCCCCTCGGATCGCCGAAAACCAGCAAGGTCTCCGTCTCCGCCGGATGCCGGTGTTAATCCGGTGCAAGAAGAGGAGATCGGGGAAGATTCGGGGGGAGAAGTCTTCGGATCCTCCCCAGCCTGCGAGATTTCCTCGAAACGGGACTCTGCTCTCTTTCCCAAAACTTCGGTTTTCAGGTTCATCGTCTGAACCTGCGAACTTCATGTAGGAGCAGGAAGCACGCCCAGGCTAACTTGGGAACTAGTTCCAACATTTAAGCGCACCCGTCCGATTTCTCGCTTGCTAGGATGGTGTGGGAGGTGACATGCAATGAGCTGCGGCAAAAAGATTCTACTTGGATCACCCGGTTTCCACCTTCCAAGTTGCTTCCGGATGATCCGTATGTTTAGGTTTACCACGCTTTTTGCTTGAGATGTCGCGCGAGCTCTGTTCTTACCTGATCCACCCCCTCACGCAGAAATTATCTTTCGTCCTATCTTTCCTTTTTCAGAAAAAAGAATCCATCCTTTCTTTTCCTTGCCGGGTCGATCAAGTTCGTCTTTTTTCGTTCACCTTTTCTTTTTGTCTTAAAACCCATGAAAAATCGTTGTCGTTCCACTCCAAATTGCTCGTTTTGCGTCCGCGGTTAATGCTTCTATCCCTATCATCAAATGAGAGAGAGAGAGAGAGAGAGAGAGAGAGAAAACAATGTTAAATAGGCGAGTCCGATGCAGACAATTGGCTGCTTCAAGTTCTATTTCTTTCTGTGTTCAAAAAAAAAAAGTTCTATTAACGTGAAGTTAGCAGTTTTCTGTGTTAAAAAAAGTTCTATTTTCCCCCTCACAATTATAATAGTGTTGGTAAAGGGGGTTCCTCCTTGCATTCAACTTCAGCCTTTAAGATGCCGATTCCGTATATCCAACAACAACATCCGTAGCTCATCTGAGACGCTCTCTTTCTTGCATATTGCAGCCCGCGAAGAACACCCAACAGGTCTCTTGGAGGCGAGCAACGAGGAGGGAGAAGCAACCATGCCGGAGCGCCAGTTGACCCGCCTGCACAGCCTCCGGGAGCGCCTCGGCGACACCCTCTCGGCCCACCCAAACGAGCTGCTGGCCCTCTTCTCAAAGTCCGCAACTTTCCTCATCTAATTTCTCCCTTCACCCCCTAGATCTCTGCTCGACGAGCTGGCTCATACTCTGTTTCCGCCTGTTCTTATTGATGTCGTGCATGCACATGAAGATTGAAACCTGGGTTGGGGTTCCGCAGGTTTGTTCACCAGGGAAAGGGGATGCTGCAGCCGCACCAGATGCTGGCGGAGTTCGAATCTGTTTTCTCCGAGGGTGACAAGCAGAGGCTGAAAGACGAGGTCTTTGGCGAGGTTCTGAGGGCTGCTCAGGTGACTTTTCCGTCGTTTCGAAGATCTGTACAGTATCAATTCCAGAAGCTGCTGCAACAAGCACCATCATCATCTGATCTGATGCTGCAGGAAGCCATCGTGCTACCGCCCTGGGTTGCTCTCGCCGTCCGTCCAAGGCCCGGCGTCTGGGAATACATACGCCTCAACGTCAACGAGTTGGCGGTGGAGCAACTCAGCGTGCCCGAGTATCTGCAGTTCAAAGAAGAACTTATTGACGGAGGGTGGGTGCTTGCTCAGTCGCTTCCACCATCCATCTCTGTGTCTCTCTGGCTTTTCGGACCAGAATCTGAGCTCCGATCGGTATCTTTCTTCTGCAGATGCCATAGCAACTTCACCCTCGAGCTGGACTTTGAGCCCTTCAACGCGTCTTTCCCTCGTCCCTCGCTGTCCAAGTCCATCGGCAACGGCGTGCAATTCCTGAACCGCCACCTCTCATCGAAGTTGTTTCATGACAAGGAGAGCATGGAGCCCCTTCTCAACTTTCTCCGGAAGCATAACTATAACGGGATGGTGCGTCTCAAAAACCGAAACTTGATGCAGCTTTTACCTCGGATTGGATAGAACATCAGGGGAAACCATCCACAGATCCAGCGCTTCCTCGTGTATCGATTCTCTTCTCATCCTGACATGATACTTCTGCAGACGATGATGCTCAACGACAGAATCCGCAGCCTCAGTGCGCTACGAGGTGCGTTGAGGAAGGCAGCAGAGCACCTGCTCAATCTTCCATCTGACACTCCCTACTTGGAGTTCGATCACAGGTAACGACCCTAACAATACAAGGATTTGATTTTCTTTAAGAATTCCCCTGTTCTGACGCATTGTTGTGCAGATTCCAAGAGCTTGGCTTGGAGAAGGGATGGGGAGACTGCGCTGAGCGCGTGCACGAGAACATCCACCTGCTTTTAGACATTCTTGAAGCCCCAGATCCGTGCACCCTGGAGAAGTTCCTGGGCACAATCCCGATGGTGTTCAACGTTGTGATCCTTTCTCCGCATGGGTACTTCGCCCAAGCTAATGTCCTTGGCTACCCCGACACCGGCGGTCAGGTACAGACTCCAGCACCCACAGACAGATCTCCCCACAACCTAGATCCAGCTTCTGCTGTTCCCTAGATTGCTGATGTTAACATCCGCAGGTTGTTTACATCTTGGATCAAGTCCGCGCCCTGGAGAACGAGATGCTCCTCAGAATTAAGCGCCAGGGACTCAACATCACTCCCAGGATCCTGATTGTGAGTCCAATCCCGTCAAAGAGCTATGTGGATCATACAATGAAGTTGCTTCTGCTTGATGCAGGTGACCAGGCTGCTGCCGGACGCCGCCGGCACAACCTGCGGACAGCGTCTCGAGAAGGTCCTCGGAACAGAGCACACCCACATTCTTCGGGTGCCTTTCAGGACAGAGAAAGGGATTGTCCGAAAATGGATTTCCAGGTTCGAGGTGTGGCCGTACCTGGAGACCTATGCAGAGGTAACGTTGCGGGAACCCCTCTTCATCAGGGTCTGTTTTGGACACAATTATTTAGGGGATAAATCTGATTTATCTCCTATAATTTGAGGATAAACATTTATCCCCAAATTAATCTCTGTACCAAACATTCCCTCAAATGGCCATTTGCCCCCAATATGTTCCTCCCTGATCTCTCTCTCTCTCTCTCTCTCTCTCTCTCTCTCACACACACACACACACACACACAGGATGTTGCAAACGAGGTTGCCGGAGAGTTGCAGGCCAAACCTGATCTGATCATCGGAAACTACAGTGACGGGAATCTTGTGGCCTCCTTGCTGGGTCACAAACTAGGAGTAACTCAGGTACCAATGCTGTGTTACTTGAATCATCCTGTTTGGACCCTGAGATCCCTAGCTCACTCACTGCAATGTCCTCTGACGACAGTGCACTATCGCCCATGCACTGGAGAAGACCAAATACCCAAGTTCAGACATCTACTGGAAGAAATTCGAGGACCAGTACCATTTCTCGTGCCAATTCACCGCTGACTTGATCGCCATGAACCACGCCGACTTCATAATCACCAGTACATACCAAGAGATAGCTGGAAGGTAGTATCACCACCGATTAATTGGTTCTTTTCAGCATCGAAATTTGGCATACCTTGTGTGCTGCAACTGAGGATGCTTCTTCTCTGTCTCGTCTCAGCAAGGACACTGTGGGACAGTACGAGAGCCACACTGCCTTCACCATGCCCAGCCTCTACCGGGTGGTCCATGGGATCGATGTCTTCGACCCCAAGTTCAACATCGTCTCTCCGGGAGCCGACATGTCCATCTACTTCCCCTACTCGGAGGAGAGCAAGCGGCTGACGTCCCTGCACCCCGAGATCGAGGAGCTGCTCTTCAGCAGCGTCGAGAACGGAGACCACATGTGAGAGGAGGATTGTATTCTACCGCTGACCGACCGTCTAGTTCAAGTAGGCGCTTAATTTGATTACCCGGTTGATCTTGTTCTTGCAGAGGTGTGCTCGAGAAGAAGAGCAAGCCCATCATTTTCTCCATGGCCAGGCTCGACCGAGTGAAGAACATGACCGGGCTCGTCGAGTTGTATGGCAAGTGCCGCCGCCTCCAGGAGCTTGCCAACCTGGTGGTGGTCTGCGGAGACCACGGCAAGGAGTCCAAGGACCTTGAGGAGCAAGCTGAGTTCAAGAAGATGCACAAGCTCATCCAAGAGTACAACTTGGCCGGCCACATCCGCTGGATCTCCGCCCAGATGAACAGGGTCCGCAATGGTGAGCTCTACCGCTACATTGCAGACACCAAGGGTGTCTTCGTGCAGGTATATATGTATATTCCTACTGCTGTTGCCGCCGGAGACTGATCTGAAAAGGCTGTTCTCAAATCCCGTTTTCTGTTATTCTAGCCTGCCTTCTACGAAGCCTTCGGTCTTACCGTCGTCGAGTCGATGACATGCGGGCTGCCCACCTTCGCGACCCTGCACGGAGGGCCCGCGGAGATCATCGTCCACGGCGTCTCTGGCTACCACATCGACCCATACCAGGGCGAGAAGGTCGCCGACATCCTCGTCGGCTTCTTCGACAAGTGCCAGACGGACCCGGCGCACTGGAAGAAGATCTCAGAGGGTGGGCTGAAGCGAATCTATGAGAAGTGAGTCACACACTACTTCAACTTCAACCGCGCTTGCGAGGCAGGCATTTCATCGAACACCTCTCGTGCCTGCTCGCATAGGTACACTTGGCAGCTGTACTCCGAAAGGTTGATGACGCTCTCTGGAGTCTACGGCTTCTGGAAGTACGTCTCCAACCTGGAGAGGCGCGAGACCCGACGCTACCTGGAGATGTTCTACATCCTCAAATACCGCAACTTGGTAAGCGAAAATCTGGCAGAACCGAAGTCGGACGAAATCGATCGATGTTGGTTGTCATGTTGTTATTGTAACGTACGGTAATCGGCGTTACTCTTTTCTTTCAGGCGAAGTCTGTTCCGCTTGCTGTCGAGGGCGAGGCGGGAGCAAACGGCACCATGTAGGCGTAGCGACGAAGCTTGCTCTTCGCTCGTTCCTCTTCTCTTCTGCCACCCCCTCTCAGATCTTTCCCTCAGCCACCATTAATCTTGTCGCAGCTTGTTTTGCTACCGGGGACGTCAGTAAGACGCCTTGCGATCCACAAGTGCCGTGGATGGATGAATATATATATATATATAATGGGGTGTTTGGTTGCATGGTAATTTTTTGTACATTTTCGTGATAAAAAATTATATTAAAATAAAAATGAACCAACTCATGACATAAAATTATCATGTTTGGAGGGATGTGATAACAAAAAAAAGTAACAACCATCCATGATCAAATAAAGTGGGTGACCACGAGAAACAAGAAAGATGCGAGACTTTCTTTTTTTTGTTTAAGAAAAAAATTACTTTTGAAACATAAATTTGTCGTGGTTGTCAAACACCTTTTTTAACAAATTTCTTTATATTTTTTAAAAATTAAAATAAAAAGCTCCACTAAACCAAACACCCCATAAGGCTGTAAGCCATCGTCTTATGCGCAGATTTCGCCTTCTCTGCTCCGTCGGGGGGTAACTTGCGGATAGGGAGATGAATGAACAACGGACATTAATTAAAGCGGTTTTGCCATGATATACTTGTTTAACAATCTTTATAATACATTTGTATATAACTATGTATGTTCAAGGTACTTTAGAGTTATTTAAGAACGTTATAATCTTAAGTATACGTTATTTAATTAACCATTCATTTGTTCGATTCGATTTGATTACAAGGCCTTCGAAGTCGAATAAACTAGTGCCCCGTTGGCGAGAGCATTTAAAATAACATTTTTAGTACTATAATTGATATAACAAAATATCGAGTTGATTAATATAATGATCTGATACGGTAACTAAAAAGGGTCTGAACTAGGGTACTCAAATATGATCTAACTTCACCTCTTGGTTAAGGGATAGCCGATCGGGCGATCATGCAGGACCTCTTCATTTTTAGCTTCCAAGGCTAATGCGCTATCGGCGGCTTGACTCATTTCAGTTACCATGGCAGCCAGAATCAAGTTAATAAACTAGCAGATGATCATACCACACTTCAGCGGTCGTTTGGTTAGAATATTAAAATAGCACAGTAACAAATTCTATAGTAAGATATCGGTTAAAGTTGACACTCCCAAATACTATACTTAACATTGATACACATTTCAGATACCATATATACCGTATCCAATAATCAAAACATGATCTTGCACAAAACAAAACAGGGACATCACATGGGAAACTCGGAGATGGGCATTTTCTGGGGCCGCACGTAGAAAGTCTGATTTTGTCGTTGCATTTCAGATTAAAAACCAAGAACAGAGAAAAATACACAGATTTTCAGATCCAGGTAGCTACACACGCCAGACATTGGGAAACATGTATTAAAGATGTCCAGAGATATTTACGACAGTTGTGATTGTTACCAAGTTTGCTTTTATGATCTTTGGTACTATGGTCAGTATGTATCCATGTAACACTCCCAAATACTATACTTAACATTGATACACATTTCAGATACCATATATACCGTATCCAATAATCAAAACATGATCTTGCACAAAACAAAACAGGGACATCACATGGGAAACTCGGAGATGGGCATTTTCTGGGGCCGCACGTAGAAAGTCTGATTTTGTCGTTGCATTTCAGATTAAAAACCAAGAACAGAGAAAAATACACAGATTTTCAGATCCAGGTAGCTACACACGCCAGACATTGGGAAACATGTATTAAAGATGTCCAGAGATATTTACATGGATACATACTGACCATAGTACCAAAGATCATAAAAGCAAACTTGGTAACAATCACAACTGTCGTAAAACAAAGTATATACAAAAGCCTCTTCACATCGTCTTCATATCGGCAGTAAGCCGAGTCTAATATATCGGGGATTTAGAAACGTTTCCGATAGAGGAAATCAACTCCCGGCTCCCGCCCCATGTTTGACGTATGAATTATTTTTTTTGTCCCAACTGTCCCATTCATTGTTTTTTAATCCTACTATCATAAATTAATCAACTCCCGCCCCTATTGTACACTAACACCATCAGTAGACCTCACGTTGAAAATAAGTTTCCCATTTTACCATCTTTTTAATACCGCCGGCCTATTCTCTTGGTTCTGACGATTTTTTCTTAAAAGGAAATTCCACCGGCCTGTTTTTCTTGGCCCCCTTGCAGAACCATCGCATTCAGCAGACATCTATGTCGCCAACAGCCTCATCCACTTGTATGCTTCATGCAGGCGACTGGATCTCGCTTAAACGCGATGGAAGAGAGATCTGCCGTATCATGGAACGTCATCATCGATGGCTTCGTCGTGGGCGGTCGCTACGAAGAGGCCTTGAAGGTGTTCGAGAAAATGCAGCAGAGTGCATTCGTCCCGGACGGTTTCACTTTGCAAAGCCTTATAGGCGCTTGCGAGGAGCTGGGGACGGACTCGCTGGGGATGTGAGACAAGCTGAGCTCTTCTCCATCTCCGAGCTCTTCACCAACCAAGACCACCAGCACGTCAGCGCCGCCGGGGCGTCGGGCCGGATCTTAGCTTCGTTGACCCCGTCCAGATCGGCGAGAAGCCGAGAGACTGCCATGGCTCCGCCGTCTCCACCAGATCCAACATCCGGCGGCACCAAATCCAACGCCAGGAACAATATGCGAAAACCAAGCACCACCATCGGACGCCAGCCTTAGGGAAGGGGAAGACGCACCTGCGGAAAGGAGAAGCCCCGGTCGGGACTGTCGCTCTGGGATGCAGCTTCTCAGCAATCGCCTGCGGGAAGGGGACTTCGCGAGGGTTCCGCAAGCCGCCGCTCGCGAAGGAGGAGTCTGAGGGTGGAGGAGTCCGAGCGCGCCGCCGCTTCTGTCGCGAAGGAGGAGTCCGAGCGCGCTGCTTCTGTCGCGAAGGAGGAGTTCGCAAGGGTTCCGCGGGCCGCCTCTGCGTGGGTTTGGAGGGTAATTTCGGATATGAAAATTAGGGATCAAGTGAGATAACGGCGGGGACATGAAAATTTGATTCCATCAAACGTTGGGACTTTTAAATAAGTATGTAAACTGTGGGACTTTTAAAAATTTTATGGACGTAATAGGACCTAGAATTAAAATCCCCTTTCCGATATAAACACAGTGAACAAACCTAGTTGGCCCTGGGTGTGGCCCACTCTACTTGAAGGATGAGATTATCATAGCCATATCCATTGAGCTTGTTAATAGCTTTTTCTGCATCTTCCCTGCGGACGAAGTTGACAAACCCGAAGCCCCGACTGACTCCGGTCTTCTGATCCACGGCAACATGCACACGGCTCACAGGACCAAAGGTGCGGAAAAGCTCAAGGAGGTCCGGCTCCCTCGTGTCTTCTGAGAGATTTTTGACACGAACGGAGTTCTCATCGTTCCGCCGCCTGTCGGGCACACTTCTGTCGCCACTGGCGGCACCGCCACCTCCTCATCCCCGGTGGCACGTACGTACCTGGACGGGCACCTGCAGCAGGTGTGGCAGTCTCAGAGGCCAAGGGCTTGTCAATGAATGTGTCCAGGGGTTGTGCGTAGGGGTGTCAATGGGCCGGGCCCGGCCCGACCCGAGGTCGGCCCGCTTAGGGCCCGGTCCAAAATATATTGGCCCGGCCCAACCTGGCCCGCACTACATTGTTGGCCCGGCCCGACCCGGCCTGCAAAAATTATTGACTTGACCCGACCCGGCCCGGCCCGGCCCAACTATATGTTTTATAAATAAATATTTTAAATATAATAAATTTAATTATTTAAGATAACATTATAAAATTAATAATAATTTAATTAAAATATTTTTTTAATAAGTAAAAATGATGTTTTTGACATAAAAAATTAAAAGT
Source organism: Cryptocoryne crispatula var. balansae (assembly GCA_036172225.1). Classification (NCBI taxonomy): domain Eukaryota; kingdom Viridiplantae; phylum Streptophyta; class Magnoliopsida; order Alismatales; family Araceae; genus Cryptocoryne; species Cryptocoryne crispatula. The sequence continues at coordinate 57,093,798 of CM069918.1, forward strand.
TATTTGGCCCGTTTTAGCCCGCGTCGGCCCGCTTCGGCCCGTATGTCGGCCCGACTAAAGCCCGTGGGCCAAATTCTTTGGCCCGTCAAATGACCCGCAGTCGGCCCGGCCCGCGAACCCGTGAGCCGGCCCGGCCCATTGCCACCCCTAGTTGTGCGAGGTCCTTGTATGGGCACTGTGTTGTCCAGTGGTCACCCTTCTTGTGGCAGGTCCTGCACACCATTAAAACAGCACTGGCCTTTGCTGCCGCAGCAACTAATGGATCAGGTGTTTTTACTTCTTCAGTCATGCTACCTGCAGATAGTTGGAATTTTCTATTTCAACACCATGGTTTTTTTCCACGTGCATAATGAAGAAAGAAACACAAATATTTGAAGACGATAAAATTAAATAGTAGACAGGTATCTCGTTCATTGCTTGTTCATGTACTTGTCCGCCTCCTATCTTTCCCTTCATCGTGGCAGGGAAACTCTCCTATCCCAAGCAATTCCTTAACATGTGAAATTATGTAATTAACATCTGACTTGTGCGTTCGTTCCACCCTTGAAGGCCTAATAGGATGTTCAGTTGCACAACCATTTTTATACACTTCCATGATCAAAATTTACATTAAAATAGAATATAATATGGTTAAAGACACGAAATTATTGTGTTTGGTGAGATACAATGACAAAAAAATGAAGACCATGCATATAACTAATTAACTAAAAAATGTGGGAGACCACAAGGGGGACAAAAGAAGGACTCGTGTCTCTTTTGCCCAAGAAACAGGTGCGCCGGCTGACTTAGTTTTCAGAAACAGATTCTTCTCCTAGAAGTTACGTTGTACTTGGGAGATCGTTATCCATTACCACCATGGTAGTGTGGAGGTTTTTTGTGCTTCTTGCTGGTGTAGTTGTATGACTTCTCTTTCTGCCAGCTCCATCCTTTGTAACATTTTTCTTCTCGTTTTCCTCAGTATTAATGAAAGCTTGACTTTGATTCACTTTTAAAAAAGAACAAATGCTCTACAAAAACATATTTTGATGAAGGTTGTCATATATATTTTTTGTTATCAGAGGAATGAGACAGTTGTAGAGAAAATGGGTTGATGAGGTCACTTTGTCCCAATTGCCTCAAGCAATTGAGCTGACCTATGTTTTTTTATTAAAATAGTAATTTATTATGCAAAATTATAAATACACCAATAAGTATGATCATGGTTTGCCGGGTCGTGACCCGGGCCCGACCCAGTCACTTTTGGGGCCGACCGACCCGGTCCCGACCCCAAGACCCCGACCCCAAAATTAATATTTTATTATTATTTTTGGCGACCCCGGCCGACCCGGGTCGGTTTTGGGCCCAACCGACCCGGTCCCGACTCCCGACCCCACCTTCCTTGAGTATGATAACTTGAGTATATCATATCTGAACTACCTCATCAACAGAATACTCTAAGTTCACTCAAAAACTATTTACGAAAGACAAATAATTACTTTAATTTTTTTCCTCGCGACAATTGGTCCTTGAGCATGTCTCAGCACATGCTCCTCGCCTCACCTCAACACCCACTTTTCTGGTAATGTAATGTAGATGAATTAGTAATAAAGTAGCACTTTGTATACATGAAAAACATAATTACCCTGACAAGGCATGTTGTCCAAGGCATGAGGAGCCCGAGATGAGGAAGGCCTTGCCTCACCTCTAGCACTTGAGGCAGGCACCTAAAGCACTTGAGATAAGGTATAATTTTAATATGAATTTATATTTTATAATTTATAATGTACAATTGTACATTATGAACATAGAAAGTGCCCAAGACATTAAAGGGTGCCAAATTTGCTTAGGCAATAAGGCGGCCGCTTAGGCACCACCTAAGCAGTCAAGGCGGTGACATTGGATGTTTATATATATATATGTATATATGTATATACATATATTCAAATATATATAATTATATGTTAATCCTATATATATATTTATGTATACATACAAATATAAATACATGTATACATTTATTATGTAAATATGATTTTATTTTTTGTAATTATGAATGTATTGATATATACTTTATGAGAAATAGTTAATATCAAAATGAGAGAGAAAAGAGGATTAAGAGGGAACTTAAGTTTTAAGTATACCACATATACTTATAATCACAAATATTAACTATATATAATAGCAAAGAAGGTGGGGTTGGGAGTCGGGACCAGGTCGGTTGGGTCCAAAACTGACCCGGGTCGGCCGGGGTCGTGACCTGGGTCAGGCCGGGGTCGCCAAAAATAATAATAAAATATTAATTTTAGGGTCGGGGTCTTGGGGTCGGGACCGGGTCGGTCGGCCCCAAAAGCGACCGGGTCGGGCCCAAGTTGCGACCCGGGTCGCGACCCGGCGAACCATGTATAATAATATAAGTGATAATGAAATATGTTTACAATATTATTAAATTGGCACCCACGAATTGTGGATCGACCTGTGCGGTCAGATCGCGGGGGTCAAGGGGACAACATTCCTTGTGGGGGGTTTTAAGAAAGAAAAGCCCCCCAAGAGAAAAAAAAACAATCATGAATGGGACCTTGGGCACCTTAGGTGCCAAGGTAGGCAAGGCGGGCATCTTTTTGGCCCCAGACAAAGTGCCCTGACAAGGCACTGTTAGAAAAACGCCTTGCCGTCTATGCGGGCACTTTGACAACTATGATTATGAATCATTATTATCATCATAAATTTAAAAAGTTCCTACTGTACTGCTTACCCATTTGGTGTAGTCTCCATCTCTAAGACAAGTGAGGCGATTTAGGTGAGCTAGGCAAAGGAGGCACAACCTCAGGTGATAATAAGGAATGTGAGGTACCCAACCATCACCTCGTCTTATGTCATCATCTAGGTAACCGAGGCAATCACTTTTGATAACATGGTACATAGCTAACAAGAAATGAACATATAAATTCGTAAGTTCATCAGTCTCATGCCATTTAAAAAGGAATGAATAACACCAATATAGACGTTCAATTACTTCAAAATTCTGCCACAACCACTTCATGTAGTTAAAGCAAGGGGCAACTTCATCTTTTCTCTTTCACCTCAATAACCCTTGACAAAAAAGCTGGAGCCTGAGAAGAGGCTATAAAAAATTTCAACCTTCAGCTAAAGCAATTTTAAACAAACTAAGATTTACCGTTTGGAAACCCGATCAGTGCTTACCAACGCTAGAAGGGCTTCCCGTTGAGCAATACACATGCGAGAAAAGAATTGGCAAGATTGGGGCCGCAGGGCAAGCTATCTCTTTGAGATAAAAGCGAAAGGGGAACTATGAGCCGAATGGTTTAAGCAAACAAATGTTTCGACTCAAGAAAACGTTTGTCAGAATAGCTTGGAGATTCCCGGGCCCATGTAACCAATAATTATAAATTATTGCCGGTAATGTCCAGGGGGCTCTCCAGCTATGGAGTCCTTTAAGGATACGGGGGTTCTATAAACTTTGTTTACCAATTTACAATTTAAATTATCAACTCGGTAGGAATCAACGCAAAGAAGATAACATGTACTATTAAGATATGAACAATCAAATGCAAACCCGGAGCTCGAGGGCGCTCGAGTAAGATCTCCTCGGTGGAGACCATGGTGAGGCGACTGCCGGCTTCTTCTCGGACGGCATCCCCAAACTTGGCCCAGTTGCGCCGCTCCACTGCCTTCTTGCTGAGGCGGGCGCGGGCGAGCTTCCGGATGCGGGTCGTGGTGGTAACCTTCACCTTCTCACCCGCGTCGTTGAACCTGTACTCCACCAGCTTCTTCACGCCGTTTTCATCAGGGCCGATGACCACGACCGGGGGCAAAAGGTACGCAAAGTCATCAGCATCGTCCTCTTCCTCGAGCTCTCCCCAACGGAGCTTGCTCGCTGGATGCTGCTCCGCGACGGTGGCCATGTGTTCGAAGTTCGAGCCTGCAGCCGCGCCGGACGAGAACAGATGCTCACTAGGACTTCGTTTGAGCTGTAAAGGAGCAGAGAGAAATATTATAAAAATACCTAATGTCATGTTTGATTAAAGTTTTAAATTCGATACTATATGGATATTGATATTAATATTTTAAGAGGATGAAATATTTAGTATCAAATATCTTTAAACGTTTGATAATATTATATCAATATCAATATTATACTCGAAACAATGGGTCTTATAACCTAAAATTCAGAAAAAAAAGTCAGATTAGAAAAATAGAGTCCGCTCTCCTACCTCTCCCCACCCCCACCCCCCCCAAAAAATAGTGTTTTTAACATAATCCACTGGAATTGCACTCGAATGCTCGATAGAACCAGCGAATCACTGACGCTCAAGCATCGTCAATCGATCGGCGACCTTCGGAAACGCAAATCGTCGAAAATCCGGCAGAATTTGTGAGAAAAGAGGGAAAGAACACGTCTGATGCGCTGATCCGGGGACCTCGAGACCTGCAAAGGACCGAAAAGAATCGAGAACAAGCAATTCGTTTCGTTCTACGGGGAAAAAAAGGACGAGCGTGATCGAAGGAATGTGAGATGAACAGGACGACGGAAGAGAACAGAACAGTACCTCGCCTATAGCGAGGACCACGGGATCCTTCATAATCTCCGACGATATGGGGCACAAGAAGTGCTACGGCACGGCGTCCATGGCGGCAATCGATGGCGTCCTCCCGTGCCGCGGCTGCGAAGGCACGGGCTGAGCCGACGGCCTCTTCGCAGCCCCGCTGCCACCGGCGCCCTTTCCGCTCCCGAGGCGGGCGAATTTCCGCTCCCGCAGTGCCGACAGCACGATGCTCGTCCTCTCCAGCGCCTCCATCTCCGCGTCGGCATCGCCCCCGTCCCCGTCGACGATGGCACCGGCCAGCCTCTGCAGCTCCCAGCTCTTTAGCTCCGCCTCGGGGAGGTTCTCCATATCAGATGTTTTGTCTAGGTTACTATGTCCCTCTTCGACCGAAGCTTCACTGCGGCAGCTGCAACTCGCGAGCTCGAGTGAGGGCTTCGACGGGAATCACTCGCGGGCGAAGAGGCGCAGGATCGAGGGCTTCGACCGAAGCTTCACTACGGCAGCCGCAACTCGCGAGCTCGAGGGAGGGCTTTGACGGGAACCACTCGCGGGCGAAGAGGCACAGGATCGAGGGCTTCGACCGAAGGTTCACTGCGGCAGTCGCAACTCGCGAGCTTGAGAGAGGGCTTCGATGGGAACCGCTCGCGGGTGAAGAGGTACAGGATCGAGGGTCGGTAGCCGTGACTTGCACAGGCTTCGACGGAAGCTTCACCGCGGGCGGAGAAATGCGATCGGAGGAAGGAGTCTTTTTTTTTTTTTTGAAACACAGTACTAAATTCATTCATACTAAGCAACAAACGATACAAAGTTTGAACAACCATACATCGACGACATTGAAAATATACGATCGAGTTAACAAGAGAGTCATCTTGAAAATATAAATTTCCAAAAGAAGACCAAACCACCACGAAATGACCAACACACGGACATGCCAACGTGGTCGGGTGGTAGAGATAGGAACTCCTTCAAGGGAGTAGAACAACTTCATCAAGACCGGAAGATCACTCCAAAAAGGAGTGGATAAGCCCTAGACAAACGGTCTCGAAAGGAACTTAGCGTCTAAGACGCTAAAAACAGCAGATGAAGAGACGAAGCTCGGTCGCTGAACTACTAACAACAACAACAAAAAGGAAAAACGAGAAGGACTTAAATAAGCCGAACCCCACGAATCCAACATCACAAAAAGGAACAAAATGCCTAAAAAAATTTTAGGCAGAGCGATGGAAGAGGGGGGGTTGGGAGGGAGGGCCATCCCTCCCTCCCAAGACTAAGCCGACCTCAAAGCCGCAGGGGGGGGATCTGTCGGAGATGGGAGCCCCCTGGGAAGATGACCGTCGGGGGAGTTGTCCGCTGGAGGGGAGATCCACCGGGGAGGAAGTCCACCGGGAGAGGAAGCCGCTGCGGGGGAGAGATGCACCCGATGTTCCGCCGGCGAGATGCCAGACGAGCTTTCCGCCGGGAGAGATCCGCCGGAGAGGAGACCCGCCGGGGGTTTCTCCGCGAGCGAGGGTTCCGCGGCGGCGAGGGTTTCGCCGCCGCGAGCTTAGGAGTGACTCTCCGATCGGAGGAAGGAGTCGAAGAGGATAATATCGATTTTAATACAGGGGGAGAGATGTATTAAAATCGATACACTTTGTTACTGTGAATTTCAAAATCGATACTGCTACCCAAACAACTCTTAAAGTTGAGTGTCGACAGCGGTTTTAAAATTAATACTGATACAGTTGGATAATACTGTTACCAAACGAACTGTAAACCATTAACTATTTTCGTTTGCTCTGGTCTAACCTTTTCATGCTTTTAAATTTTGCACGAATAAGTTTGGGGGAGACGGGAATTGATAAGAATAACATAGATATATCCTAATTCATTAACTATTTTCGACTGCACCCCATAGACCATATCTGATCTACTGATCTACACCTTTTCATGATTACAATTCATGCACATAGAATTTTATATTATTATTTAAAATCAGTTATTGTCATTTTTCAGCCTCAATTGGCGATGAATATTATGCTAATGTTAAGGTTGTGTATTATTCCTTATAATATCTTTTTTATTCAACAAGTGAAAACTTTTTTTTAGCTTACATGTAATTCGTTGAAATTCAGGTCAAAATATTGCAATAATCTCTTTCTTTATTCCCAGTAAAAAACAGAAAGTAAATCAATTAACGGTGCATTTAAACCATTTAAGAGGACCGTGCAAGTTTACCCCCATTTTTACTTATTTAGCCAATAAACAATGGATTATTTAGCCAATAAATATTTTTTACCATTTAAACAATGGATTCATGTCATTTTTACTTATTTAGCCAAGAGAAATAGTAATTTGCAAGTTTACCCCCATTTTTCTAATGTCGTGAATATAATCCTATTATTTCGATGAGAAATATAAATAATACATCTGTACAGTGGAAACAAGTGGGGAGTGTTGATGTAGTATCTCAAGATTCTCAACTCAACAAACGCCAACTACTGCACTCAGAGAAACCAGAAGATGCACCCCAGCGATCACATCTTAAGAGGGTAAGTTCTTGAAGCTGCATAAAACATAATATATCACAGTATCATGTTACCAAACCAGCTGCTTGGTTATCATTTCTTCCCGAGATCACATCCACACATGCATGAATGTGGTTACATGACGGCATAGGAGGATACCCAACATATGAAACATGGTGAGAAGATCAAAATAAGCACGAAATCAGATTATGCACAACACTGACAAGCCAGGATATCCAACATCACCCAAAATCACAGGAGTGAAGAAAGCAGGGGAAATGGTCCAAGAAGGATCGGACATCGGAACACATGGCAGTGGCAGGTTCGCTGCTGCTCTGTGCAGATTGAAGCAGCAGCGGACAGCCTACCCACTAAGATTTCAGGACTCTTTTCAGCTGCGAAGGATTGGACGAGATGGTTTCTCCAAGATGGTCAGTGCAGTAACTTCAGCTTTTTTACCGAAGGAAATGGGTGAAACCCCGGTGGCATGTAACTGGATTCCTCACTGGGAAAGGCTTAAAGCTGCACAACAATCAGGCACCACTCATCTCTCCCCGCTCTCACCAGAAGATCTGCTGCTCTGCATACCAGTGCCAAGGACAATGATCTTCCTTCCCTACGAATGATTAGACCGGACGAACATGAAAGCCTGCATCTTTGATCAAACCAATGCACTGCTTGATCTTGAAAGGTTGCAAGACCGATGAGCATTCACCCATTCCGCGATCTAGAGATGAAGCAGAGAAGATGAAAGGTAGTACTTTACGAATCTTATACTGGAGCCTCAACCCTGGGCTCAAATGAGAAAGCAGACATGCACTCCATAGAACTGCCATTCACAGAGCACCCTGGTAGCTCGCACCAGTCATCTGATGCCAAATTACACATGATGCAGCCACTGAGCTCACGGGAATTCGAGCATATGAAGATCATGTCTCTGAAACCCACACAGTTTATATCCACCTTCTTCCCGTAGAATTGGTGCGACATCCAGGGTGGCATAACTGCCACTTGATGCCATGACTGATCTCTGCGGCAGAACCTCCAAATCCTGAGGCTTGCGCTCTCGAAGAACTCCGACAGGATGACTACCATCATCTGCCCTTTGCACTGAACCAAATCAATCGAGTACTCATGGTAGACGGGTAACAACCTTGGACACTTAAAGATGGTCTTTTGTGTTAGGTTGCAAGCAACAACTGCCCCGGTAGAGCTGAGAAAGTAGATGAAATCATCTCCACCTTCCACGGTCATCACAGATGAATACTGTTTAAATGGACTTCTTTTCATAACAGTGGTGACTACATCCCCTGCCTTGCTGAGAAAATATACACTCTCTTCATCCAACCCTAATGTCTTGTTGGCCTTTGGGCACAGAGGTTCTTCCTCCCACTCTTTCTTCGCCGAATCATAGACTTGGACAACAAGGTTTGGGAGATCTCCTGACAAAAGAACAAGCTTGTAGGAAGACCCAGAAGATGAGTCCATTGATATGGCGAGTATCTTTTCATTTTTGGTCCTCGAATCTGATGGTGGAAGGGGAAGTTCACGGCAGGCTCCGCTGACTGGGTTGCAGATGACGAAGCAGCCGGAGGCAGAACGGAAGCAGACCAAACCACCGGATGATGCAACAGGGATGGACTTCAAGTTGTGATTTTCTTGGAGGACAATTGGGCGTCTGAGGGTTTTCCAGCCCCCTTCACTAGAATCAAAGATGACTGATCGGTTGAGATCAGGATCAACCATCAAGAACCAAGGTTCCCTGGTGGGAACCTCAGTGCAGGAGATGTGAAATGATGCAGAAGTCGCAGCAGATCTCCATCTCTTGCATACAGCACGAAGCCGGAAGAAGTTAGAAGCTGGAAGCCGGGAAAGGATCTTCTCTAGCAGATCCTGGTTCAATTCATCAAGGGAAATGGTGGCAGCCTCCTGATATTCCTCCTGTCTTCTTCTCTTTCGTGTTCTAAGCGCAACCATTTGTTGGTTCTGCTCCATGGATTTGGGTGGAAGCTGAAAAACTGAAGCAGAAAAGCAGAGAAAAAGAAGTCTTAGTCACACGTGCCCACTGAAAGACATGAAACGACTGGCAAAAATAGCACTTTCGAAGAGACCAGACACAGGCCACACCCGCCGCAGTTGGGTCCGCGCGCAGGAGAAGGAATCAAATCAAACAGTTCTACCACAAGCGTCGATTTGGACGGATCTAAATGAAATTATTTTGCGCTTCATAATGACATGACTGGTCTCGCATAAAACCGGGACAGGAGGGGCAAAGAGGAGAATCAAGAGGGCACAAACTTTGTTCTGGTGCAGGGGCCGTGCCACGGGCATCCCAGAGAAAACAAGGATGAGAGAAACAAGGGAGTAGTTGATTTTTAGAAATAGATATCGGAGCAGAAAACCCCAGATCAAAGATGTATCAGTGCCCGGCAGAAGAACCAGAGAAAACTTGAAACAGCCCTCGATATGTACATGCTGGATCGAAAGCCCCAACATTGATTGCACATCACCGCAGAAACTGCAGAAACTGAATGCTCTGCAATTTTAGAAACCAAGGAAGAAGATACAAAGTCAAGAGGGCACAGATATACGACAAGCTCCCGCTGGAAACAGGTAGCTGCCAGTCATATGCCGATCTTACACAGAGGAGATAGACCTTGAAATGATTTGAGAAGCAACATCTACAGGTTCTAGAACAGAACCCCCTCCCCCCCAATCTCTGCGAGCCTGGAAATAGTAGTAATAACTAGACGAAGCACCTGCTCACGACGACCAGAACTCCGTTGTAGGTCGCAATAAAATTCAGCCTCTGACCGAATCCAACTCCATTTATCGTTTTGCCTGGAAAGAATGACCGGAGAACGCATGGGCCGACAAGGATGGAATTCCAAGCTACTGCGTCCAAGTCCAAATTAAAAACCCGTCAGACGGACATATGGGAACATCTGGACATGCGCAGGTCTGTTGACGGAGTTGGGCAGAGAGCAAGGAAGGTTTCCGCCGGTGGTGGAGCGGGAAAGACTAATTCAAGGCACAGATGCTATGAATAGCGCACAGGACAAAGAAGGTAGAGAGCAAAGAGGGAAGAGTTGTTGACCGGCCAACCGGAAACCATCCAAGATCAAACCTTCCAAGCGGAAACCATCCAAGATCGAACCTTTCTTAGGAAGAATGCCCCAAAACCGCCTCTTCTCCGTTGGCAAACAAACAATTTCCACTCAGATGGCCGCCTATATATGCAAAGAAACAGACGACCCAGAAGCGAAGAACAATGAAAGTGAATCGAGGGGAGAGAAGAGAACGGAGGCACACCTGAACTTGTTCACCTTCGGCGGGATGTATCTCCTCGCACGAGATCAAGGGAAGGAGCAGAGAGAGAAGGAGAAGGGACTACTTTCGAGAGCGTAAACGGTGGCCGGTGAACTGGCGGTGATCCTCGCTTATGTAGCGGAGGTGGGGAGTCCCAAGCGTGCACCCAGAGGGGGTTGGGGAGGAGGGGGAGAGGAAACTTCCTGAGGCGCTCTTTTTGTTTGCGTTGACAGAGGGAGGGAGGAGTGGGTGGGGCTGGCAAGTGTGTGCATCATTGGGCTGTGTGCGTCTCTGGGCGTGTGTGTGCTGGAGCAAGTGTCCTGCCTGGAGGAGGCTGTGCGTCTTGGAGAGAGGAAAAGGGCGCAGAGGCCGGAGAGAGAGAGAGAACCCAAAAGAACCAGAGGAAGCGAAGGGGCAAAGCCAAAGTAGGGAGGGCCAGCAGCAGCGACAGAGCCTGCCCCGTGCAGACCACAGCATGGATGGGGGAAGAGTCAAGAAGAGTGCGTGCTTTCGGCCCTCACGGAGGTCCCTCTGCCAGCAGGCCGCTGACACCGCAAAATATTCTTTATACATGATAATAAAAAACTGTTCTTTGCAGCTTAAAGTTGTTTATACTTCTCTAACAACGCTATGATAATGCACAAATAAAAGTCTGTTTGGCTTGTTTATTGATTCTTTTATATGCAGAGAGAGGGAAGATATCTGTCTCGGAGGGCGAATATGGGTCCATAATAATGACGACAAGGAAGAACACAAAATGGTAATCTACTCTAAGCTTGCTGCGTAGTCTCCCAGACTTTGACTTCGGACGACATCGAATCTGATTCCGATGACGATAAACAGAGCATCAGACAGACAGGTCTGTGATGTACAGAGGAAGAAGAAGAAACCGGAGGAGATTTCACTGGGTTGGGTGGATCATGGGTGTATGTCAAAGGCTGACCTTTGTAAAGCAAAAGCAAGAGCAACCCCTTCTCCTCGTTTAGGGAATCTCTCTCTCTCTCTCTCTCTCTCTCTCTCTCTCTCTCTCTCTCTCCGAGGCAGACATAGGTGGGTACAGCACAGTGACAGAGAGCTCGTTGCACAAGTCAATGCATGAGATAGAAAAGAGAGAAAAAACTCCAAAGCGCTGGAAGGAAAGCCGCTAATTGCGATCTCTTTTCCCGTGCGCCTTGTGCTCCTCCAAGATACGACGGCGACGATGACGATGAGAAGAAAGAGCTGTGGCTTCTACATCTCTGTGTGTAGGTGCATAAATACCAATACAATTCATCTGAAGCTTATAACAGGGTGTTCAGCAGCATGATAAAATATGTTTTCGTAACAAAATTTGTGTGCTGTTTGACAGTTACGATAACAATACGATTTGGTAGATAACTTCTTCTTGAATAAAAAAAGAGATGAGAGGTTTTTTATTTCTTGTGTCGGTCTCTTCTTTTTTTTTGAAAGTGGAAACTAGATAAATATAACTTGCAATTACATCCGCACCGTTAACCCGATGCGTCCAGCAAAATCTGGTCCATTACATCCTTCGGCATGTTCAAAAGGGAAGACGATCACGCGGAAGACCGCGTTCCTCGGCGCCCATTTCGCAAGGCGGTGAGCAGCAACATTACTTTCTCTAGGGCAAAATGAGACGGTGGCGGCCGAGATCCTCAGATGGTCCTGGCAACCGCGAACGAAGGAGCTAACTTTCCAGATAGGAGGACCCTCAAGATTTATGGCATCAACCACCGCACGCCGTCGCTTTCAATAATAGGAGGGTTGCTATCCAGCGATTTCCACGAACAGGCTTCGGCGACAGCTTCAGCCTCCAAGATGACCGGGTCAGTATATGAAAATATTCTTGTTTTCCAATCAACCAGTCTTCCGTAAGAATCCCTAACCACCAAGCCTAGAGCTCCTTTGAAATCTGGAAGGGGGAATCCACTTAAATGAGGGAGGTATCTTGATAATATTTGCATGGGCTAAGAAGAAGGAAGCATCCCTTTTAGCCGCCGTGAGAATCCATAAAGGGTTCTTTTTAATATTTCTGAAAACAATATTGCACCTGTTTGTCCAGATATGCCAAATAATCGAAATACCCAGAACCCCTAAGTAAATATTTGATTGATCCTTCTGAAGGATCCAATCCAAGAAAGGCCCAACAAGGTCAAGGAAAACCAAGCCTCTATTATTCTCTTTCATACCAAGAGGAGATGCGAATCAAATTGCCCTGCTTCTCGGACAGTGAAGCATAATGTGATCCAAATTCTCAGGTTGAGATAAACAGACGGCGCACATACCTTCAATATTTCTTGTGTCTGTCACTTCTTCCTTTTCAGTTATGAATGATTTTCACCGTCTAAGATAATATTTTCTAATCGAGCATGACAATTTTACATTTTTAACTGCCTGCTTACACAAGCATACAAAAATAAGTCCTAACCGATGCGTCATCAGATAACTGAGAAAAGAATCATAGTGTATAGAGTCCTATGAATTGGACCATATATATATGTATGTATATCTTGCGTGCAAGAGTAGCTCAAAATCATTTAAACTAGTTCAGGATCAAATCTAGTTGAGCTCATCTAGTAGAGTTGTAATGTACCTTTATAATAGTTTTTATAATAGTTTAAGAGAAAATTAATTATAAGTGTGTTTAAAAAAATAACTTTAATAAAAGATCCGTTTACCGAATATGTTTAATGCCTAATTCATGGACTGAACTATCTTTAACAATAAGTCCATTCATCAACCCACCATTATAAAAAAAAATGGGTTTCCAAGAATACCCATCGCATCAAGCATTTGGTTAAGTTAGATTTTTGTCAAAAATCTCATACAACTCAGAAATTCAATCGATTGTATTAAACCTTTTTTGCCTTATGTGCAATAATGTGTTTGACTTGGTCAAATTAATGTGAGGGGGCATACTTCGACATTTGTTAAGGTGTGAAATGGTTCGCTGAGCTGTTCTTGGGAACGTGAGGTTCAACTGTGTTACGTGAAGTCGTGGTATGACCTTCTTCAATTCTCTTGGCAATCATGTTGTCTACTATCGTGGAGATTGAGAAGTTTTTAAAAAATTACTCTGTACAGATATAAGAACATACTTTCGATTGTATTTAATAAAATTTCAATATTTAAGAATTTTCAACAACCACGGAAGAAATTAGATAGTTAAGTCTAGGTGGAGAAAATGACATCCCTACTATTAGTCAAGAGTTAGGAGAATTTTCACGTTGAAATAAAAAGAATGTACAACCAAATGAGGAGTCTTATTCTATTACAAAAGATAGAGTCAGAACGAAGCTAAATTGTCTTAAAGTATCAAGATACAGTTATTTATGCATTTTTTATTTTATATGTTAACCTTTCTAACTTTCAAGAAACAATAGACAGCAACGATAATGAGATGTGGCTAAATATTATGCGAGAAAAGATGAATTCTATTAAAAAAACTAGATTTAAGAAAGTAATCGATTGCAGATAGATATACAAGAAAGAGGAGTCTTTATCAGATAAAGAACCCAAAAAATACAAGGCAAAGCTTGTAATTGAGAGATATGCTCAAATAAAATAAGTTGAATTCATTGAGATTTTTGCTCCAGTTGTTAAACATTGTTTTAGTCATGTCATGTTATCTATGGCAACCATATTTGATTTAGATGTGGAACAGTTTGATGTAAGGACAACATTTTTGCACAACAATCTTGACTCTTAATGTAGAGATCTATATGTTGTAACTAGTTGATTTTGTCCATAAAGGTATAAAAAGATGGTTTGCAAATTGATTTCTATATGGTTTCAATCAAGCTCCACGTCAATGGTATAAAAGATTTGACACTATTGTGTTGGCACATATTTACGGTCAGAGTAAGAATGACAGTTATGTTTACTTTTATTTTCTCAATGATTGTTCAATTGGTACGTTAATACTTTATGTTAATGATATGATTATTACATGTAAGCATATGTTAGAAATTGTCAAATTGAAATATGAACTCAATTTGGAATTTGAGATGAAAGACCGCTTGAAAAATTCTATGGATGGAAATTCATAGAGAGAGAAACTAGTAAGTGTTGGTTAACCCATAAGGGTTATAATGAAAAGGTTTTGGCTAAATTTAAAATGAATAATGCAAAGTGAGTTAGTGCACCTTTACCTCACTAATTTAGATTGTCATTGCAACAGTGTCTTAAGTCAGAAAAAATATTTGAAAATGCTCAAAAATTTGTATGTGAATGTAAGTGGTTGCTTGATGTGTGTTATGATTTGTACTATGTAAGATTTATCTTAAGCAGCTAGTGTTGTTAATAAGTATATGTCAAATTCAAGAAAAGAGCATTAGAATACAATTAAATAAATCTTGTGTTACTTGAAGGGTAGACTAGATTTGGTTTTTTTGTTTGAGAGGAGCAATAACAATACTTATGAGGTGTTTGGTTGCATGATGATGAAGATTTTTGTTTTAATTTTTAAAAATTGTAAGAAAACTTGTTAAAAGAGGTGTTTGGTAACCATGACAATTTTATGTTTTGAAAGTGATTTTCTTCTTAAATAAAAAAGTGAGTCTCACCTATTTCTTTTTTCTTGTGGTCCCTCACTCTGTTTGGTCATGTGTGGTAGTTACTCTTTTTTGTAATCACATCCCTCCAAACATGATAATTTTATGTCATGAGTTGGTTCACTTTTTATTTTAATACAATTTTTTATCATGAAAGTGTACAAAAAATTATCATGCAACCAAACACCCTATTAAGTTTCAACTGATTTTGTTTTACTCAGATTATGCAGAGGATCTTAACAAGAGGATATCTACTACATTGCATAAAATTATTCTAGGTGGAGGCTCTGCAAGTTGATAGGCCGTATTGTATGACATAGTTGCTTTGTCAACAACATAAATCAAATATATTACTATGGTGGAGGTTGCCAAAGAGATAGTTTAGCTCGTATATTTGGTAAAAGGGTTTGGTGTTTCTCAGAGAATAACTTTTTCGGTCCCGTGCTCGTAGCGCAACGGACACCACCACCCCTCCGGGGCGGCAGTTCGCGATCTCGAACCGTGCTCGCCCGGTCGAGGGCGGTGTTCTCGCGGGCGCAGTCCACTGTGCCACTGTTCAAAAAAAAAAACTTTTGTTAAGATGGAAAATATGGAGGGGCATTCTGGACAATTTGTAAATATAAGCCCTCCCCCCCTCTCTCTCTCTCTCCACTAACCTTGTCATGTCATGGTACAGTGGTCACTGACCATGCACTGTAGCTGCCACAGCGGGGATCGAACCACGTACTGAAGCACCACCCACGTTCTAGGTGGGCATATGTCCTGATCTCCACCACTCTCTCCCCCCCCAACCTATTCACCAACAAGGCGGTGGCAGAAATGTTCTTGCCAGCGGTGTAAACAAAATCTAATATTTTAATATTTCAACTCTATTTTAATAAAAATTTAAATTTTTTATATTTATCAGAATCGAAATTGAATATTTTAAAAACTTATCAAAATTAAAATCAATCGATTCTATTCTTGTTTATCAGATTTTAACAAAAAATAAAAATGTATAAATAAATTTAATTAAAATAAAGTTGAATAAACCACAAGATATAACATATTAATTAACAAAATAAAATTTTAAAGGGATTATATCAAAATTTAACAATTATACGTGAATTATCAACTTAATTTTGAATAACAAAATTTAAATCTAAATCAAAATATAGTGACTTCAAAATTAGAACCAGAATGTCTTTAACTTTTATTGGAATCAAAATCAGGTATTAGTTATGTCTACCTAATCCCACCCGCTTTCGACCCTAGTTCTTGTGAACGTGGGATTCCACAGCACCACGTGGAGTTGTGATCTGACCTTCTTCTTCTTCTTCAACTCTTTCGGCCTCTTTTCTTCTATATGTGGTGGAGGAGATCCTCCTGGTACTCGTGGAGAAGCTATTTAGGGGCATATATATATATATATATCATCTAGAGTAAGGTTGTAGAGAGGTTTGAGATTGCTCCGTATGGAAAAGATTACTCGGTGCAGGTGTAAGAATATTCCTATGATTTTTACATCTCTTCTACGGATTTATATATATATATATATCATCTAGAGTAAGGTTGTAGAGAGGTTTGGTGTAAGAATATTCGTATGATTTTTATATCTCTTCTACGGTTAGTAGAATTATTTCTCTTATCTCTCCAAAATCTGAACCATGTAATTTCAATATCTCATTGTGATTTGTTTGTCTGCCTTACATTTGATTATTGTTAATTTCTGTTACCCAGGCTGTTGTCAGATTATACATTTGTTTCGTTTAAAAGGAATATTTGGATGCTTCGATGTCTAACAAAAGTAAAAATAAAATATAGAATATATATCAAAAATCTCTCTCTCTCTCCTTAGCTTCTTTTGGGGAAAGTTTAAGCGAAGGGTCGCCGCTCGCTTGCCGCTTTTGGCGCACCAAGCGGGGCAAGCACGGCTTTTTCTGTTGGCACGTGAGGAGCGCAACTGCTCTTCAATTTCCATTTTCCTCTTTTACGGGTTCATACAAGAAACCACCACCAACCAGACATCAAGATTTCGAGGTCCTGCTTTGCTTGGGTTATTTCTTGAGGAACCACCCCACATGTAAAGTTTTGACCATCGGTGTTAGAGTAAGCGTAGATGGAAAGAAAGAAAGATACACAGACAAGGTATACATACAGAGAGAAAAAACAAACAAACAAACTACTAGAGTGGAAGAGTCGTTGGGCATTGGCATAGGTATCTGTCAAGGTTTAACATGTCGGATCTTAAACAACTCTATTCATCATCATAAAGTTTAGTCGAAGACCAACCTTGTTCAAGACTTCAAGACTAATGTGGAGATGTAAGTAAGTCGAACGATATGACACTCTCATTTGTGTTCTAACTAGGAGCGTAAAACAGCAGCTCTCCCCTTTTTTCTTCTTTAATCTTCTTGACTGGTGCCCTGTTTTTTTGGTTAGAATGTTAAAAATGATGCTGCATCAATTTTGATATCGATATTTTCATGTAAGAGAAGATATCAATGACAAAATCGATACAGATATCCTCTACTTGTACTACAAATTTCAAACTTGATATAGATAGACAAATATTTTATGATGATTTATATCGATACTAAGTTCCAAATTAGTAGTGATCAAGATGTTTAATAATGACACCCACCGATGATCAGTCAGCGTCGGCTTCTGAGAACCTGCTGAGCTGTGCTTGGCTGTCCCAGAAGAAGGCAGACGTCTTGAAGCAACTCTATTGCCATCCTCACTGGATCCATAAAGAGTGTGGATCTTCTCTAATATGTGACGAAGAGAAATCCCTCTCACATAGACACATGAATATGGGATCTACATTATATCGAATAGTCTATTGAAAAATGTGTACACGGGGACCTTAATATTTTTATGACTGTGTTGGAAAGACTTCCCTTCAACACATGTTGGAGGTGGTCCACACTCATTTGTAAATGCTTGACACACAGAAAGCTCTCACCGTTTGAAAGCAGCTGCAATTTGGTAATGTACAATCTGCAGAGCTCGAAAATCTATAGTTGATCCCTGAGTGAACTCCTTTTGTGAACAAGGGGACAAGAATACATCTTTCTTGCAAGCATTTGTGATCTTTGTACAAACACGAAGTATAGATGCTTAAACCAGACTTTGGTCCAGACAATTATGCCATTTGGTAGCCTTGATCTGCATAGATGATGACACATACATCCAGAAACATATAAATATGGACACAATAAGGCTGCACAAAGAATGTACTAGTACTACGAGGGCCTTGGATGCTTGATCCAAGCCTTTCACGTGCAATGTACAATCTTAGAAATCTTGAGGAAGAACCTGCGGGCTGTCTTCTTGGAGGCTAGGCTGCGAGCTGCTGAGGTTGATCGTTGCAGGAGACCAGCCATCTGACACCATAAGAAAATATGTGGACATGGCTTTTCTGAAGCGTTTCTTGTATTGCTTGGGTGAAATAACAGTGGGCGATGCGTTCTTGGGTCCTCCCAGAAGCCCCGACGCCTTTACCCATGTCTCAAGATGCTTGTCCCATGTATACTGCCGTAAGAAATCAATTATTCCCATAACCAGCTCGTTATTCTCCTCGTCAACCCCCATAAGCAAGGAATAGTCCATCACATCAATCGACTGCCACAAACCAAAAATAGCAAGGACACTGGTAAGCATCATCTTCCAATACAAATAAGAAGCTCAAATTGTAACCATTTCAAAGAAAACTCTAAAAGAGAAAAGACATCAGTTGTCCTGAGGATGTTTAAGATTCTAGAGAGAAGCGCAAAAACCTTTAATCAAATCCCCGGCATGGTTACTCAATAAAACTCATTTGTTACGACGATGCCAGAATTATCCCAATATTATGTATTCGCACAAATCTAAGTCCCGCCCCTTTTTTCTTTGGGCGCTTTATTTTTTAGTACCACACTCTTTTCTCTTTATTTTATAATCCCATTTCAAAACCCATTTCAACTCCCACCCCTACCACGCCATAACGTCGTCGACCTACCTACATGTAATTGAAAATTCTCTCTTTTATCCCCATGTCCACTGTGCACTCCCAAGTTGGCTTCTGGGTTCTGCTGTGCTCAACGAGCCATATTGCAATTAGATATAATTTATATATCTATGTATTTTCATTTAATTTATTTTAAATCATATTTTATTTAAATACAGTGTATATACTTATATATAATAGTTTTATCTTTAAAAATCTTAAAATACTTATTTTTAGGTTAAAAATATAAATATATCATTAATGTCTTATTTAAATTAAATATTTAATCAAAGTTAGACTATTCTATTTATTAATTTAATTTTGCTTGAAGGATATTGCAAGTTAAACTAAACAGATAGGTGGCTCAACCCATACAGGGTTGAACTCAACAGTGAATACCTCTAATTGTAAATATTACAATTGTATTGATGCTAGAAAGAAATCAGGGGTCATACAGATGAATGCTACCCGTTGGAGGGACTTGGACCAAGCAGAAAGCATAAACACTAAGTACACCAAGGTTAACATGGAGAAGAGTGATTCAATATGATTTAAAAGATTTAAATCTCTTTGAAGAATAACTCCAAACCCGTGTATGGACAAAGATAATCCATAAATCCAACCCAAAAAAATTTAGGATTAGGGCTTGAGTAGTGCCTAGAAATTAACAATTTGGTACAAATGATGTAGATATCAATTAAGAAATGTTATACGTGATATGTTAAAATCTAATAATATTTCACATAATAAAGTATATCAATGCAAATCACAACATATTTCATCATCTTCTTCATTGAAAAAGTAAAAATACCAAAAAAAACTTTTGAATGGGAAAGAACCAAAGATCTTCACGAATGATTGAAAATCTTCACGAAAATGTGCCAAGAAATTTAATCACATTAGATTCAAACCAACTCAAAAACCTAGGTTAAATCACCATTTATATAAGAACATACAATTCTCTCTCTAAAATTACAAACTAAGAGAAAAGAGAAAATGAGCTCCTAGAGTGGCCTCTGTTGTTTATAGAGATTGGGTTTAAAGCCCCAAACTTGAACTGGCCTGAACTGGGCCAGACCATCTTACTTGGTTCCGCATCAGCACACTCAGTTGCCAATCCAGCCTGTTTTTCTATCTGCTTCAGCAAGACTGATGAGAACTGGTTGATCCCAGCCGACCAAAATCAATCCAACCTACTTTGTCTGGACTCAGATTGATATCAGTAAATGGATGTGGGATTGGATTTGCCTTGGCAATCATGATCCAGATAAGACAATTATTTAAACCATGAATACTGCAGCATGCCCTCATTATTCTTCATCAAGCCACCATTACCCCATTCCATCCAACGAGGATGCAACTGGCAGATAGGCTGCAAATGCGTCAGATTCAGTAGTGGTATTATGTGTTTCTAACTTCGATTTTGATAAGGGTTAAACGATTCCGATTATGATTAAATCAGAACTATGACATTCCGATTCCATTATGGGAATCAGAATAATCTGATAGTTTCTTGAATTTATAATATTTACTATTTATTAAAATCAACAAATAATACTATTTTACTATTATTTTTGATATAATATGTTTAAGATTTTACTTTTACTTTTACTTTTTCTTAATATTAACCATTTATATAATTATATATTTATTATAATATTATTTTATAAATATATACTAATTTTTTATCGAAATCAGATAAATGGTTATGGAATTAACTGTTTCTAATTCCTAGTCCGATTCCAATAAGTTATCGGAATATTCGACTCTAATTCCGATAACTTAAAAGATATAAAAATATACTCCAAGTCCGTTAATTTTTATCAGAACAGAATCGAAATATCAGATTATCAAATTCTGTTTGCACCCATACTATGGGCTGAGCATTATGTTCTAAGGTGCTATAGGTGGGCCACAAGCACTCCGAGAAACTCCTCCAAGGGGATACATCCTGGTGATAACGGCAAAAGAACTCAATTTCCTTTTCTTTGTCAAATTAAATAAAATTGAACTTAGTCACAAATTTTTCAAGAAAACATAGTAACAACATTCAACCACCTGCATGTAGAAGCAATCTTCTAAGACAAATGCCTTTTCATAAAAACAGAATCCATAGATTAGGTGAATCCTTACCGCAAGAAAAGAAGTGTCATTCCAGACAGCTCTCTCCAGCAGTCTCTTTGCCTTGTTCCCCACAAAAATAGGAGATGTGGACAATGATTCAACTAAATTCTGATCGAGAAGGACATTATTATTACCACTTGAATCTGCATTGTATCTTGAGCGCAATGAACCCTTGAGGTCATACAACCTCTTCACATTTCGCCCAAACATGAGGTTCTCCATAACCAGTACATCCATTTTTAGTTCCTTTCCACTCTTCAGCTGCTTGGACGTAACCTGCAACATTGATGCAAGAAAAAAATAAGACAAATACATAAAACTGAAAAAGAAATCAAAATCCCTTGTCCGTCAAGTGTGATTGGAGAAAGCTCAATATACACAGGACAGAAATTCTTGTCATAAACCTTCAGCCCCTACTCACCTAAGCAAGCAGGGTGCACCCTATAACCACCATACTGGGTGCAATTTTATCTACAGAAACCATGGGTATACCAACCACATTAAAGGAAAGAACAATCACATGGAAATCACAACTTTGATTTGTTTATCATTTCAAAAGTAGAGCAACAAATTACAAGTATGAAATAATGACCACATTCCATTTGATAGTAGGTTATAACAATTTTTGAATAAAACATTAAAAATGAAATTTTTTATATTTATGTCACGCGTGCATTTTAAAAATAATAATAATAATTTCATTGCTGATCCACAATTTCTATTCATGATTTACATGAAGCATATTTGATGCACAATTAATTATAAACAAAACAATGCAAACTTGCACACGGAAATCATGAAGATTTTGTAATATTAAAATAATTTATCATGCCTTAATTAGTTTAAAAGTAAAACTGAAGAAAAGATACAAGATCCTTTCCAACATATGAATAGGAAAAGAATCAAAAGATTAAGTAATGTCATTTTTTGGATGATGATAATGATGAAAACAGGACTTGTTTTTTATTATTAGTTTCAAACTCAATAATTGTTTAGTTTCAAACTCAATAATCGTTAAACCAAAAATGGCCCATTGATGAAGCTGCCCCTGGACATAGCATAATAGATGGGCCTAATCACTAGGTATGTGGCAAGTTAGTAGAACATCACAACTTTTCCAACTTTAAGTCAGCAACTAACATATGGTGATGTAACAGGATACCTCTGAATTAGAAAAACAGTGTGTGATCCAAGACATCACTATGACACGTCATATGTCATTTAGTTATTCAAACAACTTGACCCTCTCTATTTGTGAAAACATAGGATAACAAGTGGTGGTAGGGGTTGACACAAGTTGAAAGACTACGTCTACAACCACATTTTTATTTATGAAGATTTAGAAAAGAAAAAAAATAATGATAATTGATTAGTCTGTTCCATTTAGTAGTAATATATTCTAAAGATTAATAATTACAATATAAAGGACTTATATATAATAATTATACAATCTTCCGAGCAACCTTATTTTATATATAGAATTAAGGAATAGAAAAAAAGAATGAAACTGATGATGAAATAAAAATAAGAGAAAGTAGAGCCAATGAAAAGAATAAATTGTAAAAAGGTACAAATGCGTTTCATGATTTGGAAAGAAAATTATCTTTAAGCAAAAGCTTTTATGATTATCATATGATTCTCGAAGAATTAGTCCTCCAAACCTTGAATCTTGCATTCAGTTATATAAATCATTATCTTACATCTGGATAATTAAAGGAAACAAATATGAAGCAAAAATTGGTTCCAAATTAAAGAAACATATTACTCCCCACTACGATTATTAAGACCTATTCTCCTATTAAATTTTTATTAACAATATCCAAATCATAAGCACAATACATCAAAGGAATAAAAAATATTGGTGACCACCATTAAGTCTGTATTTTATTTTTGTGGCATGAACATGCTTTTTTGTATCCCATTTAATTTTGTACTAAGGGCAGTGGCGTGCCACTACAAAAATAATGATCATGGATAAGTTACAGGTTGTTTAATGTTTATTGACTGGCAATCTCACAGATAATGCTTCAGTCTAGTAACAAGCTGTCTTTTCCAACTCATAATATATGAAAGTGGCAAGTCGATAAAGAATAAGGGGGCAGGGTAGCGTAGATAAAGAATATGGGGTAGAGAAGAAAGAGTTGATGAAGTTGCTAGAAAAAAATGAGGTGGTCACCAACACTGCATGATCATAAGATAAGAGGAAGTGAACAAGAGAGAAGAGAGAGAACCAAGGGTAGCAAGGATGATGGCTTCAAGTTTCTTCAAAACCAAGATGGAGACAACCCAAGTACAACTCAACTCTAGACTTAAGCCCAACTACAAATGCATCTAAATTTTACTTTTGCTCATACTCAACTCAACCCAAGCCTTAATCTAAAATTAATTGGGGTCGGCCATCTGAATGTTCTTTCTCCATTCAGTTCGATTTTGAGTCATTTAGTTTTTTTTTTTACTTTTGCTCATTCCTTGCACAAAATATCGTTAAGGCAAGAAAAATATAGAAGTACCTCTAAAAAATCTTGAATAAGGAAACCAATAAGAACATAAAATAAAAAACTGTAGTTGCTACTAAGCAACATAGCCTGTGACGAATGCAAAAAAAAAATCCAATTTTTCCCATGTGCTTTGATCATAGTTCCCCCATGTTAAAGTATGACAATTAAAAGTGAAAGACTTCATACTTAAGTAACATAATGTTTGCTCAAAATCCAATATCTCATATCAAATGAAGATAGAAAAACTACAGAATGGAGGTATGAACAAAAAAGCCACTAGGAATTAAATGAAGACAGTTACCTGATATATCCCCAAAATCTTGGCTAGACAAGTTGGGCTGCGTGTGCTGATTGACTCTGAAACATATTTGAAGTATTCAGGGGCAAACTGGATAAAGGACTCCAACTCTGTCCTTGTAACCTGTTTGATAATAAACCTATCATCAAGTGATTTTGCAAAGAAGGCATTGCTCTTGCCTCCCTGTGCCTTCCATTTCTTGCAACGACTTAGAGATCTTACATAATCAAGCTCAGATGGGCAACAAATTTTCCTCAAGGCATCAAATTTTTTTGCATGGTAACAAGTGACGGAGTACTTTGCTTTTTCAGTAGGACTCTCATCTGAAAAGGAAACTCTAATTTTCAGAGCTTTTGTGTACAACAGTAGAGCCAAAACAGGAGAGCTCTGGCATCTTGACACAGACAAGATGTTCTCATCAAAAGATCCTATACCTTGAAAGTACTCGGAGGAAATCTCATCTAATGACTGGCAATAGTTGAGGTTTCCAGGATCAGAACTTGATAAAGAATTTGATAACTCCCCACTGTCTCTAATTTGATCATGCTCGTCAACCATCTGAGAATGATAATGGGGTGACATTAGGGCATAAGCAATAATACTAGTTGGCTCATCATCATAGACAGGGATGACAGTGTCATTGATACCAGTAGACAGCAGCATCCTTGCCCCACTCTGGTGTTCAAACTCAAGGAAGGAAGAAAGGTATGCAGGACTATATTCACTAAATGCATGAAGTCTTTGCCTGCTGGACATGTCGTCCCCATTAAAAGATTGATAAAGACTTGTAAATGGCATTGTAATCCATTCCGTACCTTTGTAAACACTAACTTCTTTTGTGGTTGATGACATGGTAAGGGAATGAGGCATAAAAGCCACATCTATACCATCAGAATGTTCCTCTGACTCTGATGCACCAGTTGCAGTCTCGTACATAACTGAGGAACCCGAAATCAGGACCTCAGAAGAAGTGGGTCTATTTTCAGCTGTCCAGTTGCCATCTGAAGAGTTGGATGGAGCTTGCATAACAGGTGACTCGCTATCTGAAAAAGATCTACAGTTCAAGCCAGTGATCGCATAAAGATCCAACTCATGATCGCCAATCACGCTACTGCTGCAAAGGCATGTTTCATCAGGTTTTCTATTATTAACATTAAGATTCTTTTCTCCATCATTGAGCTCTGTGAGGTCGCTAGGACATGAGAGGATGTGGTTCCCTTTTGTATTGCTAATGACATGCATGTTCTTTATTGAAGGTTCCTTAGCTTTTGTATCAACTTGACTACAATTTGTTACATTTATTTGTGTCCTAGGCATTTCTCTCACTTCTGCTAGCTTCACAATGTAATCAATCTTCTCTTGAATTTCTCGATTCAGTCTATTAGATCCTTGACGAGAATAACCATCCAAAGTTGCAGCAGCTATCAGACGTTTGTCCCATACATAAGACTGGATGAGCAACTGCCTTCGTAATTTGTTAATATCAAGAATATCAATATTCAACTGCCCTGTTGTAGTATTCTTCATCACTTCTTTTAGAGATACCTGAACATAAGTTCCTTAAATATCAATTCAAAATTGGAGATCTCCAAAAAGTGAAAAAAGAAAATAAAATTAGACAAAATGCTATTTCACCTCAAACTGTGTTTTCTCCTTCTGCAGGTTCCCTTCAAACTCTGTAATGCAGTATCTAGATTCCAAGAGCTTAACATCACTGTTAGTTGAAACCAGGTTTAGCTTTTTTTCTGCTATTTGCCTCAGAGCATTGAATACCTCAGAGAACAAAAGTTCTGCCTGACTGGCCACCTAATACAACAACCCGAAAAGATAAGGAATGATAATTGATAAAGATATTGAGATTGGAAATCAAGACAGTTCATTATTAAGAACATGAGAAAAAATGGTTATCAGAAGCTCTTAACAGACCTCATCTGCCTCTTTCTGGACCCAGACCTGGTTTTCATACTTAAAATCCAATTTGGAGGGAGGCAAATACACTGAACGAACATTAATAGGTGCATATCCAAAACAAGCCACCATTTTTCCAAGCCTATTTGAAAAGAAGATTGTTATCAGCACAGAAGAAGAGGTGCAGTGCATTATTCATTTGTATGGATTGCAGGGGCAAAGTACCCATAAAATCGAAGACAATCTCTATGAAGGGAATGACCACAACTTGCAACCCTACTAGTGGCAGCATGATTAGAAAAACTAAGCTCCAAAAATTTTCCAAATGATAAACCCCAGGCAGCATCAGATAGAACCACTCTCCTTGTTGCTTGGGGAATGTTATTGATGCGAGGACATCGTAGGCATCTATGCCACATCCAGATTTTGCCATCTTGTTCTCCAGATAAGACATAGTCATCAAATCTTTTAACAGAGATCGTTAAGCTGCCGTGATGATGAGTGTAACAACGAACATGGGCTTCTGATGGCAACTCACATGAATGGCACTGATAACCCTGCAAGTGACAGAGTATTGTGAATCTACAGGTACAACTTTTCTTCTGCTGCTGCTTTTTTATCTTTTATCTTTTAAGAGTGGAGAGCACAGACAAATAGAAATACCTGATCGAACAGAGAGTCTCTCAAAAATCGTCCCAGAGGCTTGTCACAGCTGCCATAGTACTTGATACGAATAAGATGAGGATTTTCACAAACAATTCCCTTCCATATGCAACGGGTGGACGATGACACAAGAATACTTTGATTATCGGATGGAGAGGAGAGAAAAGCTTCCTTACATAGGATACCATCATCTAAATGGTCATCATCTTGTTGAAAAGCTTGTGACCATGAAGAATCAAGAGATTCACTTTCATTAGTGAACCTGTTCTCGGTAAGAACAGTTCTCTCCAAGGACTTCAAGAATTTATGACAGCTAGCCAATTTGACACGACCATTCATCTTCAACCTCCCAATTTCAGGGTGTCCTCCAAAACCCACTTTTTTGTACTTTGTGCCATAAGCTGCAATACAACAGTTATGGTCAACATCACCAGAAAAGATGGAGAAGGATAATAAAATGATGTTATATTTCATCACCATGTTCTATCTCAGAAACCTTTTCTGAAGGTGATTTGGAACAAATAAGTTTGCCATCATACGCATTCAATTTTACTGTTGGAAAACAAAAAAGGAACAATGCAATTAGATTTTGGATTTTGGCCGATATTAGCAATTGTTACCCGAAGTTCGGCATTTTCTCTTACCAGCGGTAGGGATTTTGATACCTGGCACCATGCAAATGGATTTCTGCATTTTCAACAGCTTGCCAGGTAGTGCAACAACTATTGGAGATTCCAAAGGGAATTCTGGCAGAGATGCACCTTCATCAGCAAGAAATGATGTTTCAAGAGTCAAATGATATGCTGCAAAAACGCCATATCGGATTACATGCTTCACCTTCTTCAGTTCATCACAATTGACACCTTTCAACAAAACCTATACAGACAAACTTGTCATGTTATAACAATTTTATGCTTTATCAGTATGTCAAAAAAAGCATAATTTTTGAATAAGCACCAATGCATGAACTATAAATCAACTCATGGACAATTTTAAAACCTGTGGTGAAGAAAACAAACCCCCATATTACATGAAATTGAAGCAAGGATCTGAGTGAACATACTATTTTAAGAAAAATATTCTTTTAGTAGGATGTACCAATCAACCTCAAACATGCATCATGCGATTTTTTAGAGATGGTGAACATGTGAATGCAGTTTGTCGCAATGTTTTTAAACTTCCAAAGTTCTCCACAGCTAAGGTATAGGAAATCAAGGAAAACATCTAGAGGACAACCAAACTCAACTCAATTTAACTCAACTTGAACCTTAGTCTCAAATTAATTACTTGAGTTCGGCCATATAGATTCTCTTTCTCCACTTATGCTGATTTTGAGTTACTTCTTTAGACATATTTAGATCATCTAAATCATATTAAATTACCCTCCTCCAAGTCAACTTAGGCCTATGATGTAACCTCAAAATTTTAAAATTTAAGATTTTTGATTTGGAAATTCATTTTCCATTTGAATTTGAATTAGATTTGACCTTAGTATTGACTTTGTAAGAAAATAGATGATATTTCATAAAAGTACTAACTAGTGTCAATGATATGTATAAAATTATAATTTGAGGTTGTTAGGTTATTTGAAAATTGATTTTGACCTCTCCCCGTCGGATGGTGCGTAGATCCGACGTTAATTACATCGAGATTACTCGAAAACCCTTGATTAATCGTCATAGCAATCCATGAAAGTAGAAGACAATGCATCCACAAAAATAAACATTCACACATAGAAGAAAACAGCCCCATGAACTTGATGGAATGCAAGCACTTAATTTAGTTTTGGATTTGGTCTGAATTGATTGATTTTTAAGTTTGTTTGGAATGAATTTGTTTGAAATTGATTTATTTGAATTCAATTTGATTTAAGATACAGATTGGAAATTGTTTATTTGATTTGGGTTGAGTTTGAGTTGATTAATTGATTTAAGTTTGTTTGGAATGAGTTTGTTTGGAATTGAATTATTTAAATTTTAGTTTGGTTTTGATTAAAATTGATTTGAATTTAGTTTAAGTTAAACTTGATTGGTTGAATTTGATTTATTAATTGCTTTTGGTTTGGGTTGAAGTTAGATCTGTTCATCTTAATTGAATCAATTTGTTTGAGTTGCTTGTTGATTTAAGTTTGATTCAATTTGCATTTATTTGAATTTAGATTGACTTGGACAGGTTGTTGTTGGTTTGAGCTGGTTAATGGGATTTGGGCTTTACTTGCAGAATTTGATTTGTCTTGATAAACTTGGATTTGTTTTATTAAGTTTGACTTGGGTTTGATTTGGAAAATTTGATTTGTATTTGAGTTGATTTGATTTAGTTTGAATTTAAGTTTGTTTAAATTGGTTGAAATTTGGATTTGGTGTGTGAGTTTTAATTTGATTTAAATTGCATCTGAGAGATTATTATTATTTTTTATGAATTTGACGTTTTCTGATGTAAGAATTTAAGGTGTCTGGGTTTTCTTTCATGTGACTTGTAAGTTTCAGGTTTATGTGAATTGATTTGGGGTTTGATTGTCTTGAATTTGTTTATGAATTTTTTATTAATTTAAATTCAGTTTGTTTGTTTTAATCTTAATCTGTTTGTTTAAAGTTTGCTTAAATTTTATTTATGAGATTGGATTGTTTTAAGTTCTGGTTAGAATGAGTTGTTTGAACTTGATTTGGTTTTCTTATTATTTGACTTAAATTCTGTTTATTGATTTGACTGGGCTTGAAATTTGGTTGAATTTGAGTTATTTAAGGTTCACTTGGAAATTTGGTTTTCACTTGCAGATTTGGTTGAATTCAATCTTACCGAAGTTGAGTAGGGTCTGTTTTAATTAATGAATTGTGTTTTGGGAAAAAATTTAGTTTAAACAAGTTGGGGTTTCACAATTTTCAGTTTTAATTCTGATTTCAGAAATTTCACACATTTGGTTTGCTGGTCCTCTCAAAACTTTTTCTCAGATTTTCATCTGTGAATATAAAGTTCAGTTCAGATTTTGAACCTTTGAAATTCAGATTTGAACCTTCAAATTGCAGATTGCAGATTTCTTTTGTTCAGATCTCCTGCAGAATTTTTTTTACAACTTCGGATCCTCAAATTTACACATTTTCGGCCTCTTCAGATTTTGGTTGATTGAAAATTACAGGTTCATGAACTTCAAAATTTTGATCTTCGGTTGCAGATTTAAACTACATAGTCTTTTATTTGAAGGTTTCAATCACAAATTCTGGACTTTACATTTTTAGGCTCTGACTTCTGATTTTCAGATTTTTGTTCCAGATTTCAGATTTGCAGATTTCAGGCATTCGGATTTTGACAGTTCAGATTTACGTTTGGATTATTTAAGAAAAATTGATTTGTTTCAACCTGAATTTGAGTTCATCTTGGAATTTTGGTGAGAACATTGGATTTTGATCTATGATTCCGGTTTTAAGGTTTGATTGACAGATTATGGCTTGTCACCTGATTTTGTTGAGGTTGTATTTGGGACAAGTTGGGAACTGTGCAGATTGGGGTTTACGGTTCTCCAATTTCAGTTTAGGTTCACATTTCAAAATTTTCTGTTTGTTACCTTAGCCTTTTCAGATTTTTATCTCCGAATGTGAAGTTCAGATTTGGAATTCAGATTTTAAACCTCCAGAAGAAATTCAGATTCTAAACCCTCCAATCCCAGAGTTTTATGGAGTTCAAATCTCATGTTTCAAAAGATTTTCAGATTCTGCATATTCCCATTTTCAGATTTGAGGTTTTACAGATTTAGTCCCATTTTTGCAGATTTTTACAATTTTCGGATTCTTTCAGTTTTTTACGGATTACAAGTTCAGATTTTACTACTTCAGATTTTTTTTCAGACTTTGTTTTATGTCAATTTTTGTTGTCTTGCCTTCCAAAAAAAACCTCAAGTGGTTGTTCTCTCCTTGTAGCATTAATCAATGTACCGAACGTGATTTTTCATTTATTTGAACTCTCAACATGAGACATGATTTACAATTTGACCAAAAAACCGGTCTCTTGAATCCTTGATGGATTTGTCGTTCATGGGCGGCATGTACTCGGTCTTGATAGACTTATGGGCATCCCCCACTGTTTTGAGATTGAATACACCCGGCTTTTGATAAACTTGTGGGGACTCATCTCATAGTTTCTGAACTTCATTAGCTCATAGTTTGACATATCGGCATGTTGATCATGCACAGCCTTTCCATGGCTAAATGACTCCCTTTTGGGGCTTGTAAGACATTGAGGTCTTTTCAATAGACCTTTATATGTGTACCTTAAAGGGTCAAGGGGCTTGCTTGAAGCCGGCCCATTGCTTTCCCTATTTGTTCTTAAATTCTTTTAAGTTTAGCCAAGACTATGTGGCGGATTTTTAGCCGGCCAGATGCTCGTCTCGGTTTGTGAATTAATTTAGTGAATTTTTATTTAATTTTTATTTATTATTTATTTTATTTTATTTTTGAATTATGGGTCAAGAGGCGTGCTTAAAGCCGGCCTATTACTTTCTCATTTGTTTTGATTCTTTTAAGTTATGCCGAGACCATGTGGCGGGTTTTTAGCCGGCCAGATGCTCGCCTCGGTTTGTTTAATTAATCAGTGAATTTCTTATTTAGATTTTCATTTGATTATGTATTTTAAGAGTTATTTTTTTATTTCTGCAGGTCTAGACATGAACAGTCCCCCCTTGGACATGCGGCCTCTGCTTAATGGGCCCAGCCCATCCTCCTCCCCTTGCGCACGCTGGCCTATCCGGCAGGCCTTCTCTTTTTTTTCACAATTTTTCTTCTGGTGGGCCCCACATAATGTTGACCCGTGGGTCAACTTTCTCACCGCGCATCAGCTTCCTCGCACGCCCGCGGCTCACGCGACCGATGCCTCCCCGTGGCCTCTGCTTCTTTTCTTTCTCTTCTTTTTTTTACCCTCTTTTGCTTGTAGGCCCCACGACATGCCCGCGTGGACCAAACTTGCCAACAAAAATAATCAGCCAATCCTCTCCTTTCTCCTCCTGATCAGCCGGCCGCGCGGTGAGCTCCGTCGGACGATTGGCATGCGGCCTTCGTCGGGTGACTGTCGAGCGGCTCCCGGCCCCCTCGACGATGGCGTGAAGAGGCAAAGAAGACTCCAACGGCGCTGCTTAGAGGAAGAACCGAAGCCCTGCAATGCTGCGGGAAGGAGAAGCTCAACCCGACGGTGCGACTAAAAGGAGAAAACGGCTCCGACGGCTTTGCACGAAGGAGTAGATGGTACTGCGGTGCGAATGGAAGGAGAAGATGCTCCTGGAAGACGGAGAAGGCTTCGACGACGCTGCTAGAAGGGATCGATGGCCCTGACGACCTTGTCGGACGGTGAAGATCAGCTTGCGGGAGCTATACAGAGGACAAGGCGGATCCGGCAGTACTATCAGTAGGTAAGGCTTCTCACGACACAACCGGCAGGCAAAGGACTCACCGGTCTCCTTCTTTTCTCTCCCCTCCTTTTTTTTTCTCCCGATCTCTCTCTTGGTCTCCGACCTCTTACGCATCAGCTTTGCTTGTTGCTTTATAAACCTTTGGGGTTTCCTCCTCCTGTTGGGGGACTACTCCGTCTCCGAGGGGGACTCGGACCTTGCCACAAATCCTGGCCACAATCTCGGATATCCTTTTCATATGAGGAAGGCTTCCATAGCTCCCGGTGGTCTATCCCCTTGTCTCCCCCTTCCGTGATGAGTCACAATCATATTCTAACACTGATTCCCCTTAAAATGGAAACCATATTGGCCGACCAAATTGCATATCTTCCTCCGGTGGGTCATAAATTTTTTTTTTCTCTGATGACTTCTGCCGACCCAGTCTTGAGTTCAAACAAGGCGGCCCAATAAATATACGAGACATGGGCCACCAAAATAAAGTTTAATTAAACCAATAAGATTGAGCTTGACGCCTTGACCCGACCTTGTCCTTGTTTGAACTTAGTTCAACAGTATTATTTTCTTTCTTATGCAAAAATGTAGGTGCCAACAGCCTACCATGTCTTTTTTTTATTTTTGTTATTTTAATAATTTTACTTTTCTAACTGAAACCTCCTTAGGTTTATGCTTAATATGTTCAAATCATCTCAATCTCTTTTCATTCAATTTGTCTACAATTGTCGCTACTCTTACATTCTCTCTAATATACTCATATATTATTCTATCTAATCTAGTATGACCGCTCATCTATTTTAACATTCTCATTTCAGTATGTTTCCCTTTAATTGTTCAACATTCACTACTATACAACATTACAAGTCTTATACTTGTACAATAAAATTTTTCTTTAAACTTTAGTGTAATTTTACGATCACATAAAACTCTTGTAGTCAATCTCCACTTTATCCAACATTTTTAAATTCTATCATTAACATTTTCATCACATTCTCCATCTTTTTAAAAATTTGATCTAAGATTCTTAAATTGGATTCTTTGAGCTAAAATTACCCTATCCAAACTAACACCATCTCCTACTTCTTTTCTATTTTCATTAAATTTATAATACATATATTTGTTTTAATTATACTTATCTTGAAACTTTTAATCTCTAAAATATTTTTTTCATAATTCTAACTTTGTATTCATTTCTTGTGTCTCATCTATCCATATGATATTGTCCGCAAATAGCATACACCAAAGTATATCATCTTGTATAGTTTTCGTTAATTCATCTATAACTAATGCAAAAAGATAAAAATATATTACAAATCCTTAATGTTGTCGTCACACAAGTTGGTTTAATCACAAAGCCTGAACTCTTGTTATATCAGATAATATTCAAATTTTATCTTTGGAAGTCGTTTGTTTGATTCCGTGATTTATCTTAGAAATACCCCCATCTGAGGCATGTGCTCCCCACCTACAGGTGCATGCACCGAAGACAAAAGCACATTACTTGGAGAGCAATTCCCCTAAAGCAAAGTGTCCCCCATTAGGGCCCCTGTACCCAGGGTACATCCACTTGGCAGGAGTTTTGCCAACTTTTTCCTTGTAGAATTCAAAGGTTTTGTCCTTTTTTCTTAACAGCACCTCGTTGTCACCTTCTGCTTGGTAAGACACAGTGATAGGCCATCATTAGCATCTTAACTAGATGCGCCCACCCCCTAAGATGCATTCAATCAACAATATCTCTAACAAAGATTGCCACCACTTGCCACAGTCGAGGCAATCTCATGATGAGATTTTTTGACAAGTGCCACACCTTCCTCGAGGCATCAATAGATGTGCCTCTACCCCGGGTGCATAAGGTCAAATAGCCATCATTTCACAATCCTTCTCAATTTTGGCCAGATTTGGCGCTTCTCCTCTACAAATTGAGGTACCCACTGAAAAAAAAATCAATGAGGAAATGAAGAGAGCACAACCATATTGCTCCATCATTCAAAGAGAAAAATTTCTCCCTTCCCCCCCCTTTGCGCACATGTTCATCTACGTGCCACCACCTTGACCACACACACCCCTCTCGACCCAACGCATTCACTTCCAACAATGCAAAAGCCTTCTTCTTCTTCATTTCTCAAGTACCACATGCTTCTACAACTTCTTCCAAGGCCCTGGAGGTTCCCCACGCACGCCAAAGTCAGGAGAAGTTGTCGGAGAACCACCAACGGAAGAAAACTAAGAAACCCAACTATCCCATACATACATGCTGCAATGTTGATGCACCATCATAGATTGCGGAATCGGCCGATCCCTGGATTGAATCGGCCATTGCTGATCAGATTCTTGGTCAAAAGACCGATCCGGAAAAAAGTTCTGGCAAACTCGGTCAAGATCGGCTGGATCGGATCGGAATCGGTGTTTTTTTCCAATTCTGAATTGATTTTGTTCCAGTGTATCGGTCAAGATCAGACCAATCCAATCCGATCTGATTCATATCGGTACCCATCAATCCTGACTCCAATTTCAATCTCACAATCCATGCGCACCAGCATCCGATCTGCATCAACTTTTAATGCGCTCACCCCCGGGTGCATCTTTTAGAGAATATTTGAATTTTGTTTCCTTTTGCTTCCTCCATGTTCATTCATTTATTTCATCAGTTTCGCACCTCTTTTAGCATTCTTCACGGCATGCATGCATAAGTCATAACAAAAAAAACCTAAAAAAAGGGTTGGAACCACCACCCCCAATCTGGTCCATGTCCTTCCTCTTCTCATTTTATGATCCTCTCTTTTAAATACTTACTATGCTCATTTAAAGCAAATCATGTGTCGCCACTCTTTTTTGTCTTTGTAAAGTGTAGGACTAAATGTTGAAATGGAATTGATAATGTTTCAAGCTCTTCTTCTCCTGTTAGCCAAATAAGAAGCACACAATCTCTCGCTACAAAGGTTAGTTTTTTAAATCATTACATCTTTACTCCTATTCTCATTTTCCACATTCGAAACATGTGGCTCCTGACGACAACTCTATACTCTTCTATTTCCTTTCCCCTCCTCTCTTTACCTCTCTCCTTCCGCACAACTCAAACCAGTCCTCCGGTACCCGAGAGATGCCGAGGGTCAAGAGTCCGGGGACTAAGGTGTGTGTGGAAGCAAGGGGAGTGAAGGGCGACGACGAAGATCCCATCGACATATGTGAGCCAATTGAAATGAGAAAATTCCTTATTTCTCCTCTGATTGTGCATACGATGATGGTTGTTTCATCATAAATATCTTCTATCATTTGTATATACTTAACATACACCATCTTTTGTACTAACCTATGTTATAAAAGACACTCGCCTTGGATGCCTAGGCACTGAGGCGAGACAAGGCAAAAACCCCTCACCTCACTCGCCTTGCCTGGATCCGGACCCAATAAGAGCTAAATCCGGTAACTTAAAATCTTCTTCTCCCACCCGAAACATCCAATACTCAGTCTTTCACCTCAAGATCCTAACATCATGACAAGAAAAAAATATACCACACTGGTTTTGAGCCCATCCCTCCTCCCTCTTTTCTTACATACTCTCAAGCTTGAGGCACATTGCTTATTCCACCTTTTTCGGTGGGAGGGAGCAGATAACAAAGTTTCAATGAATTGCTTTCAGTAAAGAAATATTTAACTATCAAGAAATAAAATCAAGATCAGGGATTTGAGTGCTCACAGTACAGCCTAGGGGCTTTGGACAGCCTTCGAAGAACATCAGCGTCTTCAATAATTTCTTTCCATCTTGACTGGCACTACCATGTTCTTCAAAGACCTTCTCAACATGAAATGAGTCACAGTATCCCAATGCTTGGGGAGATAGATTATCAACTGACGCTACTACCTTGGCACCAGTACAACGGGCAATTCGTTCTAAAAGCGGTCTTTTCATATTAAGAACAAGTGATATGCCTTTTTCAAGGAGGTAATCTTGGGCAAAACGAGAAACAGACTTCTCTACCAAGAGAACATTTGGATGCTGAGCATTTATTTTCGTAACTGCCATTTTCAAGTGATCCGTTTCCTTGAAACACAGAAATAATAAAATAAACAACATATATAAAGCAAATAACAGACAGAATTCGTGGGAGGCCACATACCTGCTGCAACAGAGTATCAACACTTGACAATGAATTTGCCTTCCTCTGGTACTCGAGTGCTCCACCCAGGATAAGGAGTCGTGGTTTCTCAATCCTTGTTGTCATTCGACGATGTGCTACATTCTTCTTACAAACTATTCCCTTAATCACAGTACTGAAAGATTATGCCATAAAGATTAACCAAGGGGATTTACTACAAACAAGCAATTAATAATGTAGTATAAGACATAGAGAAACCTACAACATCGACACAATAATTCCTTTTCCATTAGGATGGTAGTTCCCTTAAGTCACAATTACAAGCAAATCAAGACATGGAAAAGAAGTACCTCTCACTACGACGCCCACATGCTATACATTTTATTTTCAAGTACTCCACTGGATCCATACCATCTCCATTGCTCGTGTCTGGCTTGAGAGAATTTGCTGCTTCCCATGATAAAGATGTAATTATCTCCAACCAACTCTCCTTATCACTCTCCTCATCCATAGATAGATTTTGAATCTGAAGTAGTTGAGAGACCAAAGCTCGGAAGTGCCCGTCAACAACATGTTTCATTGCCT
Source organism: Cryptocoryne crispatula var. balansae (assembly GCA_036172225.1). NCBI lineage: Eukaryota > Viridiplantae > Streptophyta > Magnoliopsida > Alismatales > Araceae > Cryptocoryne > Cryptocoryne crispatula. The sequence continues at coordinate 57,130,240 of CM069918.1, forward strand.
TCCTGTGTTCTTCACTTGCACGGTCTCGACAATGGGAATCCCCACTGTCATAACTATTTATTGAGTTTAAATCACTCCAATCCCCTGAAGCATCATCATTACCATCGTCACCAGCATCATCATCATCATCATAAAAAAGGCCGACTTCTCTCTCATCCTCTTCACCGTCGGGATCTGGAGGAAACCAGAGCAACCTATTATTCTCAAAATCCACAGGGTCCACATCTGCAGCCTCCATTTTATATATTGAAGATGAAGTGTCCAACTCGTAACTGCCATCTGCTCCATCTGCCAATTTGTTAACACCTAGAGACGCTTCACAATCTGATTTATTCTTTGGCAGAAAAGAGAAATCATGTTTATTATTGCTTTCTTCATCAGGTTGAATACTACCTGATCTATACACGTGATCAACTTCTTGTGTTCCAGCAGGACTGTAATAATCAACAAACTCATGAAACTGCTGCACTTCTGAATCAGAATGACAAACATGGTATTCATAATCCTCATCATCACTCCTGTAACTAAAGAGTGAAAGCAAGTAAGAAATGCATTAGATAGAGACAGGATGTATAAGATTTAGAAATAAAGAATAGATAAATATTTCGAGACAGGATGTATAAGATTTAGAAATAAAGAATAGATAAATATAAGAGCACAGTAAAGACAAAATCTTCTCCATTTATATTGTTAGGCATTTACAAGTTGCAGAAGACATTGAAATGCTAATACATGTGTACACAACTACACATGGTAGTAATTCCCACATAATATTAAGCTTAAAAAATGGCACTTACAAGGCTTTGCATATGCAGTAGTATGCACGATATAGTGGCGGTTCAAACTTTGATTAAGTGGGGAAAGAAGAAATTGGTGGAAAGCTAACCAAAGGAGAACAAAACATACTCAGTAAGAAATTTACCTTCCTAGTTTTCAGTTATAAAAAAGAAGAAATTGGAGGAAAGCTAACCCAAGGAGTACAGACCATACTAAAGAATTTACCTTCCTAGTTTTCAGTTATAAATATGATATTGGATATAGTTGCCAATTTGAGAAACAAAAGCATGACTATGAATCAACAGAAGAAAGTGACTAATGACCTTAAAATAATGAGGAAAATGATACGATATGATTATCATGTATTATCACATCTTTATCAATATCTATTTTATATGGAATATTTTAATTTACTATTATTTCATAAATACATTAAAATATTCTAGATTTCAAATAAAATATTTGGTATGGAGCTTATTTACAAATTTCTCTACGTTTGTACAGCTCCACCCCCAGTTTCTACAGCGTTTTGCAGCATTTTCCAAATGCATATGCTGAGATTTTGACATAAAATATTAAAGAAGATGTCAGACTTCAAAAATCTCAAAAAAATGCATTGAGGAAGTAACAGCATAGCTTAAGGGAAAAAAGAAAAAAAAGTCTGTTGAAGGAAGGCCAGTCAAAGTGTCACAAGATCAAACCCCTAAAAGTCAATTTCATGAGTGATGTGGTCGTCCAAACAGATGCTAACTTAAAAATCCAAAAGGCTAGTCAAGGCACCAAGGGAGGAGGAGACAGACTATTTCTTGTGACCCTGGACCTGGAGCAAGAGAGGTGTGAACCAGACCTGCATTATGAACTGCCACATGCCCCGGTCCAGAACTGCAATTGACAGGCTGTGCCATTGCAGGAAGTCACATCACATCACACAACCATGAAGCTGCCACAACCCCCTGATTGAGCAATTGCTAAAAGGGTGCCACATCAGACTTCTTCCTCCCAGAAGATGGCAGCTCTGTACAGTCACATTTGGTGGACCTGCACATGACTCCACTGTTATGCCCACACATATTGGGTGGGTCAACCCATTATGTTTTGTCTTTCTGGCACAAAATGGGTGGAGAAGATGCAGGGGTGGAGTGGCTGCCCCTTCACCAGTGGCTATCTCATGGGATCGGGGTTCTATCTGTCCAGAATTGGCTGACTCTGCCAAGTTTAGTCCAATTCTGGCAGAAGCTTCCTCTTGGACACCCCCCCCCATTGTGTGGTGGGCACCGATCCGATTCTAGATTGGTTGATCCTGCAAACTAGGGGGTGAAAACAACATCCAAGATTCCAAAATTTCGATTCAATTCAGACACAAACTAACAAATTTGGAATCTATGTTATCAAAGATGCTCGTCTCAGGCGCCTAGGTACTGAGGCAAGGCAAAAACACCTCACCACACCTGCCTCATCTAGATCCGGACCCAATAAGGGCCGGATTTAGTAACTCGTAAGGCTTGGATATAGTTTTTTGTTTTTTATGTTCTTCTTCAAAAGTTTTAATTATATGTATTATTAATACATTAAAAAATATACCTTGGCTCAGGCACCTCAAGCAAGATGGCCCTCCCCTCGACTTGCACCTTGGATAACACAGTTTGGAACCCATTAATGTAACTTATAAGCTATCAATATCATAATCAATTATTCCGATAGCTTATCGGAATACTGAGTTGGTCAATTTTGTATCCATGTTCACAATTATTTAACATATATTTTGAAAAATTAATAGTATAATAAAAAATAGGTAAATTATAAAAAAATGAACATAAGTGAAAAGAAAAGTAAAAGCAAATTTTACCATGATTAGACCAAATTTTAATAATTATATAAAATTTAAAAGTTTGTTTTTTAAAAAAATAATATATAGTATATATATTGGAAATTACCAAATTCACTTTTGATTTTTTTATTGGAACGTAATCAGAAATCAGAATATAATAATTCTAATTTAATCGAAATTGAAATTAGAATATCTTAGCCCTGATCGGAACCATAATCAAAACAAGCAATTCCGCTGTTGGATCTCATCCGTTCACAACCCTATTTCAAACCATGACAGCATGCAAGTCTAGTTAGCAAGGGTGGTGTCACGACATCTGTGCATGTTTGGTCAGAGTGAGGGCAGTCACGCCACACGTATGCATGTGCACACTACGCAGGGGAAGTGGGAGAGGGGGGACACATATCACATATCCGACGGAGAGAAAGAGAAATAAGGAGAAAGAAACAAAGAGCCAAAAGGTCAATGTTAAATGAGGGCAAAATAGGCATTTACCTCGTAACTGATGTGCTCATACCAATAGTTGACTGATGGGTGATTGAAATTGAAACCCCTTGTCAGTTTACAAAAATAAAAATAACAAAGTTGTCATGTAAACTAATATCTAATTAGCAAAGTTTCCAGAGGCCGAAAAACAAATTGCCTATAAGAAAAGTTTAGTTTTCATAGGTGTTTTCTTCATATACCTACTTTTAAATGGAGTAACATAATCTAATGAGAATAGTAATATTCCAATGAATTGAACCTAATTTTATATATATTGGTGTATAATATTTTCATTTGCATCATACTTGCAGGAAATTAGTCCGCCCCTTAATTAGCAAAGTTTACAGAAGCTGAAAAACAAATTGCCTATGATAAAAGTTTACTGTTCATTGTGGTTTTCTTCATATACCTACTTTTAAATAGAGTGACATAATCAAATGAGAATGGTAATATACAAATGGATTGAACCTAATTCTATATCTATTGGTGTACACTATATTTGTTTGCATCATACTTGCAAGAAATTTGCCCACCCCTTCTTTGTTGTTTGATTTCTCACATTTGTCATCTCTCTTTAGGTTAAATCTTTGAGCCTGAAGTTTTAAGGTTCAAATGTCATATCTGCTTCTTTTTCCATGTTTGTTTAGTAAATTATGATTTATACAATTAAAGTACTATTTTGCACCAAAATTTTAGTAGTTTCCATGCCAGGGGTAATGGAAGCCAAGTGGTTGAAGAGAGGCAGGAATGAGAACGGTAATATACAAATGGATTGAACCTAATTCTATATCTATTGGTGACTTGGTGTATATTATATTTGTTTGCATCATACTTGCAAGAAATTTGCCCACCCCTTCTTTGTTGTTTGATTTCTCACATTTGTCATCTCTCTTTAGGTTAAATCTTTGAGCCTGAAGTTTTAAGGTTCAAATGTCATATCTGCTTCTTTTTCCATGTTTGTTTAGTAAATTATGATTTATACAATTAAAGTACTATTTTGCACCAAAATTTTAGTAGTTTCCATGCCAGGGGTAATGGAAGCCAAGTGGTTGAAGAGAGGCAGGAATGACACTTCGCCACCTCAACCACCTCTCTCTTCTAACAGCAACCGCTATTCCTATTAATGTGTATACTCCACTAAGGAGTAAGGCCCCATTTGTTTTGGCTTAATTGATGTCTAACCTCTGAATTAGTTAGAGATTAGGCACTCAAACAGTTTGGTAAAATGTTTGAATACAATAATAATCTATTGAAAACCATTTAATTTTAAATGATTCGCCATAATTTTTTATTTTCAGAGGTGGATAACTAAGATTTTGTGTTCCACAAAAAAAATTAGGAATGAAATTAAGATTTTAAACATTTCATTAAGTCAAATCAAACACCACCTAAGTGCCTATCATTGATATCCCTAGCCTTGCAACGGCATCATTATGGCAAAAGAAATCAAGAAGTTGCTATTACACTGGATAAAGAAGGTAACAGATAAAAACTGAGAATAAAGGAACATGTAATTTAAAGTTTGAATGGCATTTAATCTTCTCAAAAAATATCCATAATCATTGGCCAAAGCAACAAAGATTAAAAGATTTTTTTTCCATGCAAATCCTAAAGATGAAGTGATTGCAGGTAAAAAAACTACATCTTGTCTCGTGCAGGCACTTCAGCTAGCTTGGTAATTTGCTGGCACACACATGGGTCTAGTGGGTCTGTCACAAAGCAGGTTTTTATATCTTTTACAGTTTTTAAAGATGTTTATATGTCTTCTGTACTTTTTAGATGGTATATTTCATCGCTTTTACAATACATAAATCATATAAATTTTGGATAGTATTCAATAAATTTACAAGCTTCTTATGTCACATGGTGTTGTTAAGTAATATCTGACTTTATAATTATTTTTATATGGTGTTGTCAACTAATATCTGATTTTTTAATTATTTTTATAGTTTTGTACATTTTTAACTTGTAAATAAGTTGTTTGTAGGTTGTCATGGTAAAAAAATAGCAAGAATTATGCGTATTCACTCAAATATCCAACAAATATCATTGAATGCATATCTGAATTTCATCCGGGGCGGATAGCACTTAGCAGATGACCCGATTAGAAACACGAGCATATACTTAAAATTGCATATCCACTCCATCTACAGCCCTAATTCTAACTCTAGGAACGTTGAGAAATGATGCAATATCAACAGAGAAGAATCAATTTTTTGGACGTTATAATGATGAAAACATAAATATGCAAGATACAGAACTTCTTTGAGACCAAATAGAGTTTTCAGGGATTAAAAATCATAAACTCGCAAATGGACTCTTTATCCGCTCAAACATGCCAGTATTATGAATCTTTGTTGATGACTTCGTGTTCAGGTATCAAATGATGAGCAGATAAGAAAATGTGCACCAGACAACAAGCTAGAGACCTAAGAAAAGTCTACCTGTTCGTGCAAGTTCCTAAATGGCTGGTAGAAGAAGGATAGCCCATGTATGTCGTGGATTCCATGTTTCTCTCTTCGGTTAGCTTCTCCACTCTTCCTGAGTGAGACTCCAAATTAACAGTCTGATAACAACTGTGGCGAGAGTTATGTCCCATTTGCTGGAAAGTTTCAGTCGTATACGATGTGGAACCAGCACTGGAGTTAGTATCATCAGCAGTTCCGGTGGACTTGACACTGATCAAACTCGAGGCTGAAAGTGAGGGGCTGAGGCCTGGAACAGACAGTTGATTTCCACCGTAAACCGATGCTACGTGCTGCTCCCATTGCTTGTAGCAATAGTTGCACACCCTGATCCTCCCACCCTCGTCTTTTTCATTCCTGAAGCTGTCATATGGGACAGACACCGAATTGATGGTGCACTTCCCACAAAAAACACGCCCACAGAGACGACAGTGGTGACGACGATTAAGGAGGGTGAACTGTGAATCACATTCGTAGCAGACCCTACAACTGCGGTCAGGCATCCAAAAATTCCTCGACACATTCTCGGGCTTTGGCCTGTGGTGGATCCAGGATTTCACCAAGTCGACGAACTCGGATAATCTATTATCAGGACCTTCCATCGACGATGGACACCCCAAATCAAATTCATCTGGACTAATCATCAGGTTCTGCCCAACACAAATAAGCAGTTACCTTCCATGTACCTGTAGAGTCGTCAGCAATGGCGAGCAAAACTCCAGAGTCAAGTGAGCACAGTCCTGCAGATTCCAAAACCCTTTGTCGAGCAGTGGATACACGCCCACAGGTCCCAATGAATTTCTGGCATTGAGGGACTAAACCGCCGGTTTCCAAGAACGCAGACAACACGAGGAGTCTTGCCGGCGATCCGGATGGGACTAAAACACATCAACAGTCCAGAACCCAGAAAGGGTCGGAACCTCGTACGCCCGATCACATCGATCACATCCACCTCCGGACGACAACCGCGGCCACCGCATAGAAGGAAAGCGTCTAAACTCCCTGCTCGCCGGCTTCTACCATCAAGCAGCCTTGGAACGGCGCCAAAACCCGCAGAACGACGCCACAGAGAAAGGGCTTTTCGGTGGAGCCTGGCGACGCTGGAGGAGAGAGAGGCAGGAAAAGGAGTGGGGGGAGATCAACCGACACTCGTGATACCCCGCACTACCCACAGTGCCCGCCCAGGGGTTGATGATGGACATCCCGAGAGTTGATCGGCGGAGTAGCGGCGAAAAACCCCCACCTTCTCGATCTGCCTCCGACTATTCCACTTCCCTCCCCGGTCCTCATCCGCCTCACCTTTATCGGTCCTCCCCTGATCTTACCGGCCGTTCTTTCCCCGTGCCCCGAGAGCCCCCCCCCCCCCTCTCCGTCCCCGATTACGGCCCCCTAGAAAATTGATTTCCAAAGGAGCAACTTTTATTTAGGACACCACGACTTCTCCTCGGCGTTGATCATCAACCGGAACCCAGATTAAAAAAGATGATTTTTAGGAGAGAGCTTCCACAGCTGGAGACGCGGGGAGAGCAAGCTTGACCGTCGGAAGGAACAGCTCGCCGTCGCCGTGGCTGGGCTGGCAAGCATGTCACATGAAGAAGATAGGTGCCCCAGCTGCTCTGTACCGAAGTCGACGGCCCCGATCTGTCCCACTCGCCACAAAATTTTCAAAACACCATCGATTGATAAATGAAGAACACGGGAACTCGGACGTCGCCATCCTGGATGACACCCGTGCACGCGACTGGATTGGCTACCCAAGAAGAACCTTCAAGCATCGCACTGACACAAACAACGATGTCTCTTTCTTCCCTTCTGACAGCGGATGGGCGGGACTCTCCTACGGACAGATTGAAGGATTGTGTCGTGGAAAATAAATAAATACGACCTTAGACCGGCATCATTTGTTCGTAAACTTCGCGGTTTTCAACCCTTTGATTATTCTAGCAGAGCAAAGTCAGAGGATCACGCAACGAGCTGCCAAGGGGAACTTGGGTTCGGTCTTCTAGTCAGTCGATCCGTCGTCTTCTGTCGTTCAGGTGAAGGTTTTCACTTCCCACCCAAACGCGAAGCAAACGCAACTGGTCCTGTTCGGAATGGCAATTAAATTAACATAAGCATATGTTTAAAATATCAATTTATAGAGTTACATTATTTGAAAATTTAATTCATGGTCGGCATAAAAATGTGTTATGATCATTATTATTATGGTAACATATTTAGTATATATATATATGTTACTTCAGTCTCCAGTCGGCATTTTGGCTTGAACTTGATTCAGAACGCTTTTCTCGTAGATTATCGGAATCGAAATATTTATATATATAATAAATAGCATCTATCTTTTCGGTTTACGTAAGTTTCAAATAGATTAACATGATAATTCAATGTTAAAACGGGTCATGAAGTTACTGAAATAACTTCTATATCGTTATATAATAACGACACTAACGATACACAGCCAAAAAATTTGACTTGAATGTCTTTTACTGCGTCATCAATCGGATTAAAGAGAGTTAATTAAACAAGTATCGACGTTGATGACATAACTTCATTAAAATTATTGCTGACTTAATTCTTTTATTATGCATGTTCCATATAGTTCTTTATCATATCTCATCAAAGCGCGATGATATTATGTATCTCTATTTCTTTAACATATATTTTATCTCATGAATATATGAGAAATATTTTTTACAGACAAACATCCTGTACGTTAGGGTTAGGGCGATGGCACGGGGGAAGGCAGAACACAGTCTCTCTCTCTCTCTCTCTCTCTCTCTCTCTCTCTCTCTCTCTCTCTCTCTCTCTCTCATATATAAACTTCTGAAAATGGTACACTACAAGAAAATAGGTTACTAGGGACGGCTGTAAGCCGTCCCAAAAAACCAAAAAGCCGTCGCTAATAAATATTAGCGACGGCTTCAACGCCGTCGCAAACGCGTCGCAAATAACGCCGTCGTCAATAATATTAGCGACGGCTATTGTTAAGCCGTCCCTAGTGCATTTATTGGCGACGGCTTATGAGCCGTCGCATAAGTTATTAGCAAAACGACCATTTATTGGAGACGGCTTAGACAGCCGTCGCCAATAAGTTTACTAGCGACGGCTTAAGCCGTCGCAAACGATAAGGAGATTAGACGGCGGACGAAGTTATTTGGGACGGGTTAAGCCGTCGCCAATAAATGTAGTTGCGACGGCGACGTAAGCCGTCGCAAATGGCAACCGTAAACCCTATCACCCCGTTGTCGGAATTTTATACTGGTATTGCGGCACGTATAGCCGTCGCCAATAACTTTATTGGCGACGGCCACGAGCGGTCCCTAATATTAAAAGCAATCGCAATACCGGAGAAAAACCGGGTTCCGGAATTTTTCTCCGGGTATTGCGACGGTCGTTTTTTAATATTAGGGACGGCTTTAGCCGTCCCAAATAACTTTATTAGCGACGGCTATATAAAGCACGTCGCCAATAATAAATTTCGAAAAAAAAATAATTTGATTGGCCGGATTGGATCAATTATACGATCCAATCCGGAAAATCAATCATTCTTGAAACTTTCATAAAGATCTAAAATCGGATCTACCAATCCAAAAATTGATTTATATTAATAATTTCGGTGCCGGATTGCCTGCGTTTCAAACTCGGAACGGACACCGAATTAGGATGAAACAACACACATTAACATACCAAAATTGAAATTCACCAAATTTAAATTCATATTCACATACCATATTCAAAATCACATTCATACACAAAAATGTTTTGATACATATGAATAACATTCATATAGAGTAAAAAATACATCTTCTATTCATCTTCTTCATCTTCATCTTCATCATCATCTTCACTCTCCTCGGCATCCTCGTAGTCCTCGTCGTCATCGCCATTTTAAATCCTCTCGTTTGTTGAGGCGGAGGATGCCCCGATGTGGATGGCACATCGTGGAGTCGGAACCTTTGAGTCAAGCCTTCAATGATCGGATTGAGGCGATCGAAATTATCTTGGAATGATTTCGTTGGTTGTCCAATTGATGTTTCAATGAAGTTATTTGTTCTTCATAACGTTCATCGATTTCTCCTTGCCTCGCCACCGATCTCTAAGCTCTCGAACTTCTTGAGTCGAGCTACAGAAGCACCTCCGCTTGACTCACCATACCAAGTGTGGCGAGTTTCACCTCGCCCACCACATCGGATCTCGTCCCGGTCGATCTCTACCAAACACGGATACGAAAGCTTCCTCCGCGGTGAGTGGAGGCTGCGATACCCGACATCCCGAGGATTCGGATATTTGGGGATTCATCAATCCTTGCATATTTTCCTATAAATAATATGAATAAAAATTAAAATCCCACCGTGATGAATTGTGGATTATAAAGAAAAATAGGTTATGATAATCAATAATTACCATCATAAGACGACTTTGGTCATTATCCCAAATGACTGCTCCATCGAGTTCTTCATGCGTTTGACTCATCTGGAATACCTCCGGACGAGTTGGAGGTCGACCTTCTTTTCGTACCTTACCAAAAAATTAAAAAAAAAGATAAGAGATGATTACAGAATAAGAATCAACTAATCTGACATTTTAAGTTTTAACTACTTACAAAGTCTCTTTCTAACTGATGTATATTTGTTCTTCCTCTTCTGTACGGCATTGTTAATTGCCGCCTATTACCGGCATTCTTTTCACTCAATGCCTACATATATATATACAAATGAAACAACATTAAAAAAATGCAAATGAAAAGAATAGGATCTAATTATAAGAGGAAATAAAATTTGGAGTTACTCTAGCATCATCTTGACTCCATAAATGGCACATATGATGCCATTGTTCCTCCAAAATGGTATACATAGATGCATGCCAGATGGGGACTTAAATCTGGCTCTTAAAAGTGTACAGAATGTTATTACATTAATTTTTATATTGATATTTATGCAGGATAGAGTATCAAGACAAGTTGACACATGTATATTACCTATCGTGATTTGTTTGCACCGATAATATTAATACCCTCATCGATAATTTCTATCGCCGTTACTTTCAAATTTAATGTTGATAGAGGTGCTCAAATTATAGTTACTGAGCGAGACGATAAGATATCGGGAATTACTTATGTTCTCTGTATTTTTTGCGGCTCATAGCAAATACCCTGAATATTTTTAATAAGAAAAAGTATATATAAATTATATATAAATTATTTATAAAGAACTTTTTTTTGGCCACTGTCGAAAACATTCATGTTGCGGCTGGTGGCTTAGACTATGTTATTTATGGGGTGTTTGATTGCATGATAATGAAGGTTTTTGTTTTAATTTTTAAAAATTGTAAGAAAACTTGTTAAAAGAGGTGTTTGGTAACCATGATAATTTTATGTTTTAAAAGTGATTTTCTTCTTAAACAAAAAAAGAGAGTCTCACCTCTTTCTTTTTTCTCGTGGTCTCCCACTTTGTTTGGTCATGTGTGGTAGTTACTCTTTTTTGTAATCACATCCCTCCAAACATGATAATTTTATGTCATGAGTTGGTTCACTTTTTATTTTAATACAATTTTTTATCATGAAAGTGTACAAAACATTATCGTGCAACCAAACACCCTATTAACATTAATAGATATCTCTATCACTATCAATTTTAAATTTAATATTGATAACAAATATTGAGAGGTGTTTGACTAATAACATCAATTTTGAAATTGTAGTACAAACAAAATATGTTATGTAATACTAAGTGTCATCTTACCTCAATTTTGATATTGATACTATGTGGCGTGTTTAGTTTAGACCATACACGAAGATATTATATATATTCGCATTGATATCGATGTTTCGAGAAGTTGGAGTATCGATATCAAAATGATAAATTGAGTTTTTGTTACAAAAATATGTTTTATAACAAAACTAGTTAAAATTAGTGTCGGACAATAATTACAAAAATATACTTTTATAGTGGATTCTTTTTTGGGACTGGAAAAGGCATGACCCTTTTTTATCCTTGTAGTTTCCCACCTTGTAGAGTTATAGATGCTCTCAAAATAACAAAACTCAAAATCATAGAGTTAGGGTTAACGGGGGCGTTTGACTGCTTAAGATCCATTTGATTTCATGTAAAACCAAAATAAAAAGAAATAGTTTTCACCGAATACTATTTTCAAAGAAACCAAAAATATGGCTGGTCATTTGGTTGTCCGTAGTTACTTTTCTAAAAAAATTTATTGAACTCTTCAACGTGAGCATAACAGTTACAGATAATTTTATTAATATTTATATAAATAAATTATTTTTTATAACAAAATCTTGATAAAACTAAATTAAGTAAATTATTTTCTATCAAGTTGTTTTTCATTGAAATTTGAAATATACTTTATTATTTAGATATTAGTCAAATAGTTTTATAAAACAAGATATATTTTTTGTTATTTTAAATTGTTTTTATAAATTTTTTTCAGTTATTTTGATATCTGTAAATCATTTTTTTATTTTATGTAAAATTTTACAATTGTATCCTTATTTATTTACTTTAATATTAAAAAATAATTGCCAATATCAAGCTTATTTTTTATAATTAAGCGTATGATAAAAAAATTAGAATTAAATTTTTTTAAAATACTCAAAAAATATATTTTGAAAATTTACCAAACACAAACAACTAAATAAAATATATAGTAGATAACCGTTTAACATAAAGTGATCTTGTAATTTTTATGTATAATAATTTAGTTAAAACAGTTCCATTACCTGCAAGTTCAAGTTTTAATTAAAATTTTATTAAATAAGTAATTTGTATAATAAAATAACTTTAATAAAAAAATCTAGTTTTCTAACACAAAGAATAAAATAATTTTTCACATACTAAATTAATTTCAACATATAAACATATTAAAATTGATAATATATATTTAATACCATTTTATTAAATAACATATATTTTAAAAAAGTTACGCTATTTTTTTTTGTCATGGTCATGTTGGCCGGAAACCCGCCACGCGCGGGCGATGGGGGATCGAGCCCCCACTGACTCGGTCAGAAACCCTCCCCCCGGGGGGGAGGGCCGGGCGCCATCGGCCGCCCTCGAACTCCGCCCTCCCGCAAACCCGGCGGGAGAGATGCCAACCGAGCTAAGCTCGGGCAGCTAAAAAAGTTACGCTGTCGAAAACGGCATCTGCTGTATTTTAACGGATGCCAAAACTGAGATTGGTTCAACGTGAGATGTATTTTGTTTTATGTGATTCGACTTTTACATACAACTAAACGGGTTAATCGATGCCATTTTTTCGAAAGTTGACGCATGGGACAAGTTCTACGGGCAAACAAACGGACCTTTAGGACCCTTTTGGCACCATAAAATTGTGGGGATAAACCTAATTATCTCCTAAATTTTGAGAATAAATCAAATTTATCTCCAAGTTATCCTGATACCAAACAACTCCTCAGTGAATTGAGTTTTTGTTACAATAATATGATTTATAACAAAACTGGTTAAAAATAGTGTTTGACAATTATTACAAAATATATGTTTATAGAGGATTTTTTTCTTGGAAGGAAAAGGTAATGCCCTTTTTATCCTTGTGGTTTCTCACCTTGCATAACTATAGATGGTCTGATCAACTCTTTTAGATATCATATCTCACCAACAATGACAATTTTATGGCAATAGCTATCTTATATTCTGTTTTAATACAAAATCTAGGAAAACATTAAAAAAATTTGTGCGGCCAAGTATCTTCGGAGATTCAGTATACATAAGCAATGCAGTCCTTTTAGAATAGTGAATGTGGAATCATTACTAATTCTACCAATATTGTTTCTCACTGCCATGATGATTAGTTAGATCAGTGTTCTCCTCTCAAAGTAAGTGTTGAAGTTGAGACAATTTTCAAAGTCTACGGTTAGAGTTCATCCTCAACTAAACATGTCTGCATTGAAAGCGATACAAAGATGACAGTGAAGACAGTTAACGGGTTAGGCCCGTCATTGTCCGGCCGTGGAGGGCTGAATCTGTTGTTATTAGCAGATAGATGTTTTTCACTTTTATCCTCCTTTTCCCTCGTGACTTTGTCCTTTGTGCATAGATGGTATAATTTTGTTACTCACAGGTTGATAATTAGCCGAGTGGTCCTTTATGTTGTAACTAACTCTCATCTTAGTTTTTCTGTTGCTCTTCCACGGCATCCTCGCTCGGTAATTATGTAAAGATATGTCAAGTTAATAAAAGTCAGCTACGTTTTTCTGTAAAAATAAAAAATAAAAAAAATGTTGAAGTGGTCGAGGAGTTCAAGAAATACAAGTATAATACATCATCTAATCGTTTTTAAATATGTTATGTGAAAATTTACTGTAAAAATTCAGGTATTCTTTCGTAAAATATCAAATCTTTCTTAACATCGTTTTTAAATATGTTATGTCGCCGATTTTTAATGTACTCGACTTTACTTTATTCTCAAAATTACATCGATTATTTTTTTTCCCACCGGGGTCGATTTCGAATCGTTTTCTAGGGGCATTTAAATCAATCTCTTTTGTTGTTTTAGCTTTGTTTTCGTGTTCTCGACGGACACATACTACTTCTTTTATAAATCAATCCGATTGACCTAACAACCGTGTTAATTAATAATTTTTCCGAGAGATCACTTATTCTTAGTTTACTTTCAACAGAGTAAGTTTAATTTCGGAGCATTTTTAACTCAACATTCGAAAAATAGTTAACCGATATTGTTAATAATCCACTGACTTAATCTCTTAACATATTCATAAATCGAAGTGTTACATCTGTTTGACCTAAAATGCGGCGCTTGATTTGTCCAACCTAACCGGAGTCTTTGATTGTATGATAAATTAAAATTTTATTAAAATTTTATGTTTCTCTAAAAGAGGTGTTCGACAACTATCACACAATTATACTTTTAAATATATTTCCATGGACACAAAAAGAGGCCAGACTCTCCTTTTTTTTATTTAGTGGTCTCTCACCATTTTCGGTCTTACACGACTCCCATTCTCTTTCTTTGCCGTGAAGGTGTGTGCAAAATTAGTGTGCAGCCGAACATCCCATAAAAGGGATATGCTTTTCCCCTTCTTGTTGATTTTGAATTATCTGTTGGATGTATGTGAATCATGCTTAATCTCTTATATTATTTTGTTTTAATTTCATTTTTTAACTGAGGCATAAGTCGACTCTCCTCTGTAACCCAAAATGCGGTGTTTGATTTGTCCAACCTCAAAGTTCATGGCAGCTAGATTCAACTCTAGGATAACCTCGGCATAAGAGCATAAAAATGATATTTAAAACCTTGTTTGGTTAGAGTATCAAGATTGACACTCTAGATTTTTGATATTGATAATTTTGCCGAATAAAAAATAAATATCAAACGTGACACTGAGTAGACCGCTTGTATTATATGATATATACGCGTTGACATATAATTTCAAAATCGATAATATCAGTCAAATACCTCATCATGATTCCTAACACTATCAATTTCAAAAGCAATGGCGGCATATATTAATAATGTTAGCAAACAAAGGTCTAAGTTGATTTATATGAATATGATTATAGTACTTAGCAAGGAAGATCACCTCAGTCTGACTAGTCTGATCACCTTAGCCCACGCATGAAATATGTTGCGAAAACACAAATAATGAAATTGCTCCCTCCACGTATTAATCAAACTTGACGTGTATAAATGTTACACCTGAAAGTAAAAACCCATTTAAAGATTTCGCAGGAATCTTAATGGGGTCATTTAAACTATCTCCATTTTAAGATCCAACGCAAAACAAACTCTCCCCTTCTTTTTCCTCCTTGGAAGAAAAAAACATGCTCATACATCAAGATTCCTTCAACACGTCCAAACAGCAAATCCTCTTACTTTTTTATTTATACCTGGATAATGATGGAACAAGCAGCAAATCCAAATTGGTTCAAGCGTCTGGTTAATCAAGCGGCACGAGAATCTCATCTCCATGGCAGATGAGATGAGGAGCCAGCAATATTGGCGCGGCACAGAGGAATCAGACGCCGAGGGAGAAGGGGAAACCGGTGGAAGCCAACCAGCCGGAGCCGGCGATGAAGTTGTCCGGACTGTATTCCCGGGCCTCGTCGGCGCCGGCGATGACCTTGTAACCCGCCCACCTGACCCGGCCGCCGGTGCCGGCGCCGTCCCCCGTGTTCTGGTACTCCCGGTACGTGAGCGTCTCCAGATGCAGGCTGCCGCTCCACTCGTGCCACCCCGCCGGATCGATGACGCCGGCGATGGTCGACGTCATGATGACCGTGCGCGAGTACGGCTTCCACGGCCGCCCGAGATAGCTGGGGAAGGAGCCGGCGGCGGACCCCGCCTGCAGGTCCGCCGCCGCGTCGATGGTGCAGCCCTGGACGACGATGCCGGTGTTCTGGTTGGGGTCGTGGCGCCCCTGCGCCGTCACCATGTTCTTCTGCCCCGGATCGGGGCGCCGCACTTGGATGTGGCAGTTCTGCAGCACGGCGGCGGCGTTGCCGAAGATGAAGTCGACGGTGCCGGAGATGTAGCAGTCGCGGAAGAACTGTCGCAGGGAGTGCACGTAGAGGGTGTCCTGGTAGCCGACGATGTTGCAGCGGTAGAAGGCCGACAGGTCCGACCCGACGCGGAGCGCCACCGCCTGGTGCTTCGACGGCCCCGCCGTGTTCTGGAAGGTCAGATCCCGGGACAGGAAGCGCTCTCCCACCACCGCCACCGTCGCCGACTTGAAGGTCGTGGCGCCGTCCACCACGTTGCGGCTGCCGGTGATGATGGTGGTCCGGCGGTCGTCGCCGACGAACATCACGTTCGTCTTCTTCTTCGGCACGTCCACATTCTCGTCGTAGGTCCCCGCCTTTATCCTTATCACGTACCTCCGCTCGCTCTTCACCGGCGCCGCCACCACCGCCTCCGAGACCGTCCTGTAGTCCCCGCTCCCGTCCGCTGCCACCACCACGTCTGCCGTCACGTTCGACGCCTGCAGCAGCCTCCGGTCCGCCGCCGTCATCCACGAGGGGAACCGGAACGTCCCCTCGCCGTCCGCGTCTAGGAGCCGCCTGTGGAGGGAGGCGGTGCCGTCCTCGGCGGCCGCCGCCGCGGCGATGTCGCCGTCGGTCATGTTGATGACCATGGCGAGGGCGTTGCTGCACATCTGGGTGACATGCTCGACGGCGCCCTCGAGCCCCTTGCGCACCCGCCGGTCGGCGCCGTCGTGGGAGAAGCCTTCGAGGCAGGACTCCTGGTTGGTCATGGCGGCGCTGAGCAGAGTCTCCAGGTCGGCGGCGTGTCGCCTCAGCGACCGGGTGCCGGCGGCCTTGGGGCGGTACTCGTCGAGGTCGGCCGCGGCCTTCCGGAGCTCGTCCAGAGTGTCGTCGAACATCTCCAGGCAGTCGTGGAGAGCCACCCGCTCGCGCTCCGAGAGGCCGGGGCCTCTCCTGTCCCTGAGCTTCTGGACCGTGAAATAGGAATGCTGGACGGCAGTCCGGGAGAGGTTGATGGCGCCGTGGATGACGTCCTTCTGGCCGGCGATCGTCGCGAGCAGGGACGGGCTGCCGGCGATGGTGGAGTAACAGAGATCGGGGTAGAGGGTGGAGCTGCAGGCGCTTCGGAGTATGCCGTGGGCGGGGGTGTCGGCGGCGCCGGCCCTGGCGCGGGAGACGGCCACTCCGGCGACAACACAGGCCACGAGGCCGAGGAAAAGGAAGGAGAAAACTAGGATGAGGACGGGCCTCCTCCTGTTCGCGGAAGAGATCGGCGTTCCGTCGGGGAGCTCCGTCTCCCGGCGGCGATATCGATGCCCGCCGGACGCGGCCATGGCGGAGGAGGAGGAGCAGCAGCAGCGCAGCCGGAAGCTACCGCGGGGGAGAGGACAGCTCTGAGCTGGCTCTAGCTTTCCCTCTTTTCTTTTCTGCGTGCATATTTTGTCGTGTTGTGGACGGTCGAAACGGAGAAGCAACGTCCCGGCCAATGGATAACAGGATCCGGATCCGGATGCTTACCAACGGCGAAAACGCCGGTCGCCGCCTACCAATACCATGCTATCCGGTTAACATGAGGAGAAAATGTTACCCGAGAGCGAGTTTGCTACAAAATATAAATAGTGTCAAACAACTACAGAATTTAAGATGTTTCTAATAAGAGTTCGGATCACCTTAATTTTCGAGTGAAAAAATACTCTCGATTCTTAATAAAAAAAGACATGATATCAAGTGATAGGTAATGAGTTAATAAAATGTCAATAGTGATTAACTCCGTCGGTGAATTAGTAACGAGTTAATGAGTTAGTGAACTATTATTGAACCGTTATTGACGTCTTGCAAATTCATTACCGACCTTAATACAACTCACTATTGATTGGTAATGAATTAGTAAGACGTCGAGAGTGATTCAATTTTTTTCGATAACGATTCATTAAACTTGTTATTTGAACCGTCACTTAAGTGACTTAAATTGTGGTCAATTTTTATTGAGGATTAAAAGATACTTTCTCCATCAGTGACTAGGTGATCTCAACTCTTTTAATAACTTGTTATTTGAACCGTCGCTCAATTGACTTAAATTGTGGTCAATTTTTATTGAGGATCAAAAGATACTTTCTCCATCAGAAACTGAGATGATCTCAACTCTTTTAATAACTAAATTTGTGTTCATTTATCCAGTATTTTTTTCTCAACCAGATATATGTTATTTAGATTTATTTGAGTAGACTCCGATATGTATGAGATTCGGACGAGAACATGCTCGACCACTTGGGCATATTCGTTTTGCCGATACCGATAGACTCTGTACCGGTCGGTGGGTCCGACGACATTTCTGGTTCCCGGAAAGAAACACGTGTTGGGAAGCGGATTAGTGTTTGGTTACACTTTTGCAGCTTTTCCGAAAGCAAGAAGAAAGCAGCTGGTACCGGAAGATCATCATCAAACGTACAAATCTTCTCGTCAGCCCGGCGGTTGTGGGCAACGCTCTTATGTTATGGCAAACCAGCATAAAATAGTTATAAAATTTAGGGTCCATTTAATTTCATGTAAAATCAAAATAAAAAGAAATACTTTTCACTGAATACAATCTCCAAAGAAACCAATTGGTCATTTGGATGTCCGTAGCTACTTTTCTAAAAAAAATTATCAAACTCTTCAACGTGAGCATAACAGATAATTTTATTAATATTTATATAATTAAATTATTTATTAATAGCAAAATCTTCATAAAAAATAAAGTAAGTAAATTATTTTGTATCAAGTTATTTTTTATTGAAATTTAAAATATAGTTTATTATTTAGATATTAGTCGAATATTTCTATAAAAACACAATATATTTTTTGTTATTTTAATTATTTTTATAAATTATTTTAAATTATTTTGATGTCTGTAAATCATTTTTTAAATTTTATGTAAAATTTTAAATTGTATTTTAATTTATTTACTCTGACATTTAAAAATAATTACTAATATTATTTTTTAAAAAATACTCAAAAAATATATTTTGAAAAGTTACTATTCACGAACAATTAAATTAAATATACAGTGCATAACAGTTTAACATAAAGTGATCTTGTAATTTTTATATATAATAATTTAGTTAAAACAGTTCAATTACGGGTAAGCTCAAGTTTCAAATAAAATTCTATTAAAAAATAATTTGTATAATAAGATAACTTTTAATAAAAAGTTTTACTTTTTAACACAAAAAATAAATAAAATTTTTATACACTGAATTAATTTCAACGTGCAAATTTACTAAAATTGATAATATATATTTAATATCATTTTATTAAATAACATATATTTTAAAAAAGTTACTTTGCCCCAAAAACGGCATCCGCGAATGCCAAACTCTAGTTTAATCTATAACATATGAGGTATTTTGTTTTACGTGATCTAACTTTTACGTACAATCAAATAGGTTCCTGATGCTATTTTCCAAAAAATTGGCGGACGGGGCAAGTTTTACGGACAAACAGACGAACCCTTGACCTCGGTCTTAACTTAGACTAAATTAGACATAAAATATTTGATTTGATTCGGATAAAAATTACTAAATGGGGGTGTTTGGTTGCGAAGGTTTTTATTTTAATTTTTAAAAATTATAAGAAAACTCGTTAGAGTAGGTGTTTGGTAACCATGACAATTTTATGTTTTAAAAGTGATCTTCTTCTTAAACAAAAAAAAAATGATCTCACCTTTTTTTTTTCTTGTGATTCCCCATTTTGTTTGATCATGTATAGTAGTTACTCTTTTTTGTAATCTTATCTCTCCAAACACGATAATTTTATGTCATGAGTTGGTTCACTTTTTATTTTAATATAATTTTTTATCATGAAAATATACAAAAAATTATCATGCAAAAAAACATCTCATAAGTTTGTAACTTATGGGGTGTTTGGTTGCATGATAATTTTTTGTACACTTTCATGATAAAAAATTGTATTAAAATAAAAAGTGAACCAACTCATGACATAAAATTATCATGTTTGGAGGGATGTGATTACAAAAAAGAGTAACTACCACACATGACCAAACAAAGTGAGGGACCACAGGAAAAAAGAAAAAGGTGAGACCCTCTTTTGTTTAAGAATGAAATCATTTTTAAAACATAAAATTATAATGGTTACCAAACACCTCTTTTAACCAGTTTTCTTACAATTTTTAAAAATTAAAACAAAAAACTTCATTATCATGCATCCAAACACCCCATTACTTTTGTATTGAACCGAATGATAAACGGATATTGAGACAGACTTATCATAATGGGTTGATTCTACTTTCACTTATCTGATTTTGACAAGAAAATAAATATACTAGTAAGATTAGTTTAGATTAGATTAAATAAATTATAAAAATATGACATCCAAGTGATGAATTGATAAAAATAGAATCACGAAGAGAGTATATCAAAATTTGTAATTATGTGTAAATTATTCATCCATTTTCAAATATAACCTAATATATAGTATATATTTAGAAAATTTTTGAATTCGATTTTGATCTCTATAACGGATCAAAAACAAAACATAGTGATATAGAAATTATCAAAATCGAAATATCTTAACCCTTTATCAAAATTAGATATAGGTGAATCCGCTACTGACTTCGACTCGTTTGCCGCCATCCTCGAGCTAGATCTAAACATGTTTATAAATTCGAATTATTTATAAGTATTGTTCTAAATTTAAACTTGAAATTAATTTTATTTTAACTTGTTCAGTATATTTAATTAGCACTATATAATTGAAATATTTGTGATTTAATTTTGTGATAACTATTTAATAGAGTGATTAACCGAGTTACTCGGTAAACTTTATGAAGTCCGAGGAGGAGTCTATCTAAACTCGATAATGTTCAAGTCGGACTTGTACATAGAACTCATTTTTAAAAAATGTATATATATATAAAATCACTTATTCAGAAACAAACAAATTTTGGATATTAAAATAAATGTTTTGTTAGTTAATTAATAAAAAGATACGGGAAACAAAGTAAGGTATCGGGCGATTAAGATAAATTTTCAACTATGGCACGTCCTATTTTTGGTTTTCACTCTTCCTCGCGTAACTTAAAATGAGGACCATTAATTATTTAAAATGCATTGTTTCATATAGTAATCCACAATATCAAAAAAAAAATACTTCAAAATGGAAAAAGTGTACTACTATGCATGACTTTCAAACAGTAGTCTCTTATCAATAAATGAGTTTTTGCCGCCAAGATCTCACTATAAATTGCCATAAAAATAGATAAAAAAAACTCTAGCATTGGATTGAGTGTTAATTTTCATCTATTTGAGGCAGGCAGATATATATATATATTATGCCTTTGTACGTGTTGATCAAAGGTTACGTAGTGTGGATCACATTATATATCATATCATCCAGGATATACATATATATATATATATATATATGGTGACTATTGAAGCATCATCTTCGATCCTTGGATCACGTGAAACGTAAATCACGTACACGTACGTGTGACGTGATCGTAGTAATGTTCTTCTTTCTCCAAATTAAACTCGTGCCCGCTATAGAGAATAATGACATGATAATTTAATTAAAGGCACCAGAAGACAAACACCACTGCCCGTGATCGCGGCAGAACACAAGGCGTAACTTGCGCTCATCCCCCGATACTTCGGAAATTAGCAGCTACCCACATGCATGTATACATCTCTCTCTCTCTCTCTCTCTAAATATATATATACATCAAGGTGATCGGATCAGATGACCTCCAGCCGGGAACATAGGGACGTAGCGGCTTCATCACCACCATGCACGTGCCACCCACAACCACCAACCTCGTCACACTCATGTGTATATATATATATAGAGAGAGAAATATATATAGAGAGAGAGAGAGACTACTCATGATGAACTATTCATACGATGAACCATTCATAATCCAGCTGCTGTTGTAGTCTGAATCATGGAATGTCGGATCAGGATTCAGGTTCTAACCTAGGCCCGACTCGGTTGATTTTTAGACCAAGCGACCCGATCCCGACTCCAAGATCCCGACCCCATAGGTGTTTTTTAATTATTTTTTAATTATTTCTTATTCCGATACCGGCCAACTCAAGTCCCGACCCAAGTCCCGACCCTGACCGACCCGGATTCATTTGGGTCCAACCGACCCACTCCTGACATGTCACCCAGCCTTCCTTGATCTCAACAGCTCAAATGCTCTTGGCGGGAGATTAGAGCCAAAATAAAACAAACAATAAAGAAATAAAGGGGGACGGGTGGATGGACAACACCTACTTTTCTGGTTCAACCTCTCTCCTACCTGTAGTTTATATATATATATATATACATACATGTGTGTATATACATATATCTGTACACATGCAGGTGTGTGGTTGGTTTTAGTTAATAATATTACCAAAACATTGTAGTCATAAATTAGAAAGAATGTGTCCATGGCTCTATTTGTAATTATCCAAGCTATTATGGTTCTCTCTCTCTCTCTCTCTCTCTCTCTCTCTCTCTCTCTCTCTCTCACACACACACACACACAGAGTATTGGACCTTTGTCTTTGTTGCACTAAGATTGGGCCTCCCAGTCGGAAAAATCAAGTTTATCCCAGTAAATATTGAAGTTTTAAATTTTTAGAATAAATGAAATTTATCCCCAAATTAAACTTATATCAAACCGGCTTAATTACTGAGCTATTTCGTACAAGATTTGAGTGGAGATAAACTAGATTTATCTCTTGAATAAACCCGTGGTTTCCTTACCTTTCCTCTTTGTACAATGTATTTTTGGTTACGTGTTAAGGGCCATTTACTATAAAATTGATTGTAGAATAAATCTGATTTATTTGAAAAATTGGGACGGATCAGATATATCTCTAAACTGAACGTGTTCCAAACAAACCCTTAATGGGGTGTTTGGTTGCACCACAGATTTTATACACTTTTTCACCATATTAAAATAAAATAAAGCTAACCAATGACATAAGATTATCATATTCGGTGAGGGGAGATGTGATGATAAAAAAGAGTGTGAATCGCCTAAGATCAAAAGAGGTGGGAGACCACTAGATGAAAAATAAGAGTTTGACCTCTCTCTTTTTTGTACAATATGAAAATCTCTTTAAAAGTACAAATTTGTAACGGTTGTTAAATACTTCTTTTGACAAGTCTTGCTACAAAAACATAAAATTGTAATAAAAATTTTTTATTATGCAACCAAACACCCAATTACTATTTTAGTTCCATCGTATCTTTATCTTTGCACTACCAAGATTGGGCCTAATTTTTTGTCTTAAAAGGAATCTTCTATAAATATATATTTTCCTAATGATTGCCAAAAAAATTTTCAAACAAGTTTTGTTGGGGACACTGATTCAAGAATGATTGAATCGGCCCGATCCATACCAAGATCGGGTGGTCAGCACCATCCGGCTCGGATCTAATTTCACTTCACTTTTTGCTTCTTTTTAAGAATAGTGGCCCACTCACCTTTTTCTTGCCTAGAAGAACGTTGCTTCATTAACTATGAAAGTTGATAGATATTAATTGGTAGGTAGTTATTTTTATTAATTAGTGGGCTTAGAGTTAGTAAGTTAATAGGTAGCGGTTGGTAATCTTATTAAGAAGAGTAGTCTTTTGAGAACTAGTAATTAGTTTAAGTTAGTAGGTAGTAGTTGAATTACGAAATCTAATCTTTTGATGGTAATAATAACTTAAGTTAATGGATAATTTTTGGAAATTCAAAGTTTTTTGGAGAAAAGTTCAAATTTTTGAAAAGAGCCTTATGGGCTATAAAAACTCCATATGTATCATGCTGAAGAGATATAAATTTGAAGTAAGAGTTTATTCTCTTTACTTTTCATCACCTCTATGAGGGAGGAGGCCGTGAGGAGTATCCAATTGTCTGGTATCC
Organism: Cryptocoryne crispatula var. balansae; assembly: GCA_036172225.1. NCBI lineage: Eukaryota > Viridiplantae > Streptophyta > Magnoliopsida > Alismatales > Araceae > Cryptocoryne > Cryptocoryne crispatula. The sequence continues at coordinate 57,154,174 of CM069918.1, forward strand.
AAAGCTCTTGAGGAATGAGGAGTAATATCTACATCTTCTCTACCCTTCATCTTCGTACTCTCTCCCACTTTCTCTCTATTCCAATCTTCCAATGCCAAGTCGACATTTGTCTTGACATCTCTTTGAAATTCGCCGCCAACAAAGGAGCTTCCACCTCGACTCTCGGCAACAAACTATCAGAATGAGCAAGCAAGTCAAGCCTTCTATTCGATTGACACCCGTCAAGCTGGATGATCCCAAGAACATGTTGCACGTAATCTATTACCCTACTGTGAGAGGTGGGCACCTTCATAATTTTGTAAACTATTATTTTGAATTATAGTTCTCAAGATACGCGTATCAGTCAAGGTCCTCTTACTAATATAGATGTACTTTCTGATCTTTCTTTCGATTATTTGTTTCGTTCATTTCATATGCGATCGTGAATGCTCATGTCAAGTTTGACTTAAACTCTCCTCTCCCTATTATTTTCCATATTCTCCTTCCATCATAGTTTTCCAACTATGTCGGTCCATCACCCTCAAATGGAGTCCAAGTACCCCCCGGTCCCGAGAATTAGATCGTATGTGAGAGTTGAGTTAGAGAGTCAACCCGGTCCATCATGCATCAAATTTAGTTAAAATTTTTTTTTTTTTGACAAAAACTCGATTTGTAACGTAACTAAAAACCCCATTTAACAACATTTCAAGTTAGGACATGGTGGCTCTTGGGCCTGTTATACCATTTCCTTTGGAGCGGAGCTATTCTTTCAAGTTTCAACTACCTAAAGGATGGAGTGCGTGTAATAAATAATATATTTTTAATGAATCCTAATATATACAAATTTTTTGAATGAGTTGGGAAGGGGTAACTTTGTATTTAATTTAAAAATAAACAAGATATAAAACTAATTAAATTATAATATCTAACATTTTTTTTAAAATAAAATAATTATAAAATAATATTAATCAATATTATGTGAAGTAAGTTACTAAAATTATATTTGACCGAATTTTTATTAAAAATATTAAGGATAAAAAATAAGGTTAAGTAAATAATATTAATAAAAATTTTAAATTTTAAAATTATGATTAATTAGTTCAATCCTAATTAGACTTAGAAGTAAATCATAACTAAACTTTAACTATTTTAATCAAAGTAGGGTTTAACGTCCAAGAGAAAGTAGGATTATATGTCCTAATCTATTTAAGATTGTGTTTTGACCCCTTACATGTCGATGGCACGAGCGACGTTAACCGTGTTTTAATAGTGAGCTGCAGAAGATTGAAAATGTTAAAGAGAGGAAAACCTTTTTTGGAATGTTTATTTCAAGCACTTATGAAAAAAACTCTTTTTATTTTACATATTATCACATTAAGAACATTCACTTTATAAGAAAAAAACTATAATTACCGTTAAGTTCTTTTTACTCGATTATTGTTTTCTTTTCTTTTTTACAACACAAGCACAAGCTCGCCTGGCGCCTGTTTACCGTCAGATGGTAATCGGACGCTCAGCAGCGAAGGATCAGACCCAGAAAACTGTCATCATATCATTGGATTATCAAATAATATGCCACGTGTTCTCTGCAGGCACTTCATTTCACACAATCTTGTAGACGGACGGACGGACGCAGGAGAGGAGTGGAGGGGTGAAGCGGATCTGCAGGATGGTGGATTCGAGCTCCTGGTCACGGGCGCTGGTGCAGATCTCGCCCTACACCTTCTCCGCCATAGGCATCGCCATCTCCATCGGCGTTTCCGTTCTCGGCGCCGCTTGGTATCGTCTCCGACCTCCTTTTTTCTCTCTCCTTATATCTGTTCGGTCTCAAAATAGAGCGCGACTTTGAAGATTGCATCCCCTGTTCTAAGGGTTGATTCTGGTTTACGTTCAGGGGGATTTACATCACGGGAAGCAGTTTAATTGGTGCCGCGATCAAGGCCCCGCGTATCACATCCAAAAACCTAATCAGGTGCTCTCTTTTTTTCTTCCTTCCTACGGCCGATTGCGTCCACCTGATCATTGTTTTCAGCAGATGCAGTTGTCTTTACCGTTATTATAACTGCGACCCTCCGTTACCAGCGGCTATCAAATATTATAATTGCAGATTCCTTTATTTGTTACGTAAAAGTTTACCAACAACTTCCTCTTTTTTTGGTTCTGAACTTCGTGTCGATGTCAAAACCTACTATAGTAAAAGTGAGTTGTTAACGTGGAACGACAATGTCCTATAAGCGAGGAGGATCTGCCCAGGGATTTTGTTTCAGTAGTTTAAATTTACCAGAGATAATTGTATATGTTTATTAACAAGGGTTGTGATCCTCAACCTCGAGTAACGTAAACTTAGCAAAAAGAGTTTACGGATGATCTGAAATAGAAACACAGTGTGGAGTGATTGTTAGAAGGAGATATGAATCTAACTTAATTTCATTATATGACCAGTCCGGGAATAAACATTGTAGTGAATTTTTTCTTCAGAGGTTGAGATAGTGTACTCAGGAAGAACTCGGTCAATAGAAGAACTCTTAGTGCCATTTTATTGATAGAAAAGTAAATCTTATTACCCTACCTCTTGAGGACAATGAATGAGACGATAATGAGTGGGGCTTAGCAAGATGCACCAAAATCTCTCGATAGGCATCCATGAATTGCTACCTTGTCAAATTTTCTTGGTTGATTTTCGATGTGATGATACAGTAGCTACTACCTTTATTTGTTAATAATCTGGAAGCAATCAAGTGATACACATCAATGCTTGTTGCTCTGATTCTGGCCATCCTTCCACCTTGCATTCCCGGCTGTTATACCATGCTCCGGATGATTCCTCTCCCCTGTTGTGTCATATCTCCCAATATATCCCCTTGGCTACAACCCCTTATCCACTACTGGGCGCTCACTCAGCACCCTCCCTCCCCCCCTCCCCCGCCCATCCATCCAGCCATCTCTTCCTTGTGCCTTTATCAATCTCTACCCATTACTCCTTGGCCCCTGTACCCCCACTGCTACAACATCCCCTGCAGCAGCCATGCTTCCACTATTCCACCTGCAGTGCCCTCTGCTGAGAGAGAATAGAGAATATGGAGAGAGTGGATGGAAAGAGAATATGCTGGGAAGAATGGGATTTGGGAGGGCTGGAGAGGTCTGAGAGTAGAGACATTTGTTGGGTTGTGGGCATGGAGCATGGAGGAGAGTGCAATAGTGTTGAGTACTGAAGATTAGGGGTGTGCACAAAATGGTTCAAACTACCAAACACGCTCGGCTACGTTTTGTTCAGTTCAACCAGTTCGAAGATTTTCCAAACCGAACCAAACTGGTTAAACTGATTAAACCAAATTATATTAAATTTATTATATTATTGATACAAATGATATATCTGTATAATTAATTATTTATATTTTAAAGGTGAGTATATATGTGAACAATCATTGTTTTAAATGTTTAATTAAGTTTTGGTTTCAAACTGAACCAAACCGGATTGACCTGGTTCAGCTATTTTTTTGGAAAAGAAAGGGTCCAAAACGAGACCAAATTGAACCGTACACACCCCTACTGGAGATAGAGAATCTCATGACCCTTAGACCGGGGATGAGTAAGCAATTTCACCTTTTCAACCAATAGTAAATTGAGCACCGGTAATGACATTTTTCAAACACTTTTGTAGTCAAGGGGCAGAAAGCAATACGATCTTTACAATGTATAAGTATCAATCAGGGTATTTATTAATATTCCTTTTGAAATTATGTAGTACAGAATTAAGGGAAATTTTCATCAGAATAATTATATTACTTGTTACTTGTTTAGTTGTTTATTAATTGACCACGTTGGTTTATGTTTCCTCTTCATGCTATGCAATTACCCTTTCAATGTTTCAGGTTTAGACTTGAGAGTTAATTTTGTGTTTTCAGTGATGCTTGATTGTAACCTTCACTTTCAAATTCTTCTTAATTTTATCTCTCTCTCTCCTAGTGTACGATGATGTGGTCCTAAACCTGTGTTCTACTGTTAACCAATAGACAAATTGTTTTATCACCATTACTATTGCATAAATTAGAATTATGATGAATATACTAGCTACTGTAAAAGTGAAGATGTCTGAATTATGTATAAACTTGTCACTGTCTGGAGCTTCGCCATACTTCATTGCCTTAAATCTTGATCACCTTACTTGCCTCAAGCTGTAGATCAGATAATAATGCACATTTCGGATGTTACAATGATACCTTACTGTCTTTCTTATTCAAGTGTCTTGAGATATGAAAATCATTTGTTTTTGGCGAAAATGTCTTGAACTCTTGAATCTTTTCATGCCAATTTGTTGAAGAAGGAACCAAAAAAACACTGAAGCCCATTTTTTCTTGGGTTTATCACATAATTGATCTGCATTACCAAGCTGCTCTGAATCTTATGTATACTCCCAGCACTTTGTATTGACACAGTTTTCCTTGATTTATTTTTTTTCCACCAACTTGAATATTGAACATCTAAATGATATGAACTTTTTCTAGGTTATTTCTATACATTTGTTATAGCTTGTAACGCGTTTGGCATCACGTCGACTACATGAGTCATTTCCAAAATTGGCATTTTTATGCTGTATGTTTGCAAATAGCAGGTGAATGTTCAGCAACACTTATCGTTCATATTAATTTTCTTGTCCTGCTACTAAGGTTGTATCCGTTGAGACTATATGGAGAAGAAATTATGAAATAATCTACATCTCCATTACCTTTATAAAAGGTAAATTTTGTAATCATTAATAATCTTTACAATCTCTTTTAATAGCTTTGAAAATGGAGGGGGGGGAAGGGAGGGATCAATCTATTTCTTTCTTCTCTAAAAATCTAAATTCAATTAGTGTAATCAATAAGCTAAAAAAGATGTGATACATTTGGATAGGTTTGTATATTATGAGATATTTTAATTTTAATGATTAAAATTCCTGCCACAATCTCAATCAAATACAATCTAAGATTTCCACAAGTTGTTTTCTTGTTCTGACTTTTCACCAAAATGCAGTGTTATTTTCTGCGAGGCAGTTGCGATATATGGAGTCATTGTGGCAATTATATTGCAGACAAAGTTAGAGAGTGTCCCATCATCTCAGATCTATGCGCCTGAGTCTCTTAGAGCTGGGTATGCGATCTTTGCATCAGGGATCATTGTGGGCTTTGCTAACCTTCTCTGTGGGTATGTATGAGATCTTTGTTCACTCTCTCCTGTCCTGATCAACGTCAATAGTGAAAATTCGTGGGTCATGTGCTGATCATGGCACCTGTATTTCAGAGTCTGCGTGGGAATAATCGGAAGCAGCTGTGCCTTGTCCGATGCTCAGAACTCATCGCTGTTTGTGAAGATTTTAGTGATTGAGATTTTTGGCAGCGCTCTTGGATTATTTGGAGTCATTGTAGGTATAATCATGTCCGCTCAAGCAACGTGGCCAGCAAATCCAGCATGATTTAGCTTCTTAGGATTTTGATAGTAGACGTGATCATCTACGATCGCCCAAAATACTACTCGGTTGTCTGTTAAATTCTGTGATGTGTGATCATCTCTGCTGGATCTCATGTATGGCTCGATGTAAACAAACCTGCAGATCACACCAAGTCTCCCTTTTTTTGTATGGAGCTTGAATAATTTGTCGTACTTTATGCTTTTTCATTCTCCAGTTTTTTTTCTCATCCTACGGCAGAACATGTTGGCATGATAACTGATTTTTTCTTTACGATCATGAAAACGCCATATTTTTTTGTTATCATAGAATATGATAATGCCATGCTTTTTATTTTATATTTTTAACTCTGTTTGGCCCTATTTTGATGATAATATTAAACATCATATATCTTTCATAATCAATTTTGAAATTAATATAAATCATCAAGGGATATTTGCCTGATAATATCAATTTTAAAACTTGTAGTAAAAATGAAGCATGTTTATAATATAAATGTCAACTTGGAATGCTCTTAACATCTTTAACACCCTGAGTTTACGGTTGGAACCGAAGTATACACACCTCTATCAGTTGAATTGAATTAGTTGTTTTCTGTCTCCTAGCGTACGATGGTGTGGTCCTAAAGCAACTTTCTATCGTTAATCAATACATAATCACTTTCATTATGTGATTATGTTCGAGTGAGTTGGGAAAAATTTCGAGCAGTGTCTTCCTAATTTGTTTATTCTTTCTCGAGTGTTTGTTAATGAGTTTTAATCTTACTCTCTTATTTGTATTACCAATGATGTATTATGTAAGAGGATGCTTTTTTATCTAAGAAAATAAGAAAAGATAAACACTTTTAGGGTCTGTTTGGCATCAAATTTTGTTGGGGATAAACCAGTTTTGTTTATCCCGAGTTATCCTCGTACCAAACATAGTCTTGCTGTTTTTCTTATTCCAGTGTTTTGAGACGTGGAAACCATTGGTTTTTAGTGAAGGTGTCTTAAATATTTGATCTTTTGGTGCCAATTTGTTGAAGAAGGAACCCAAAAAAAAAAAAACTGAATCCCAATTTTCTTGAACTTCTGTTGCATAATCGATCCACACTGTGAAGCTGCTCTGAATCTCATGAATAGTTCTAGCACTTGGCTTCGGTATAGTTTCCTTTTAATCCAATGTTCAAAGACAACTCGAACATTGAACATCCAAAATGTATGAACGTTTTATAGAATATTTCTATATATTTGTTGGAGCCTGAAATAATTTGTAGTATTTTATTTTATTCCATTTCTCAATTTTTTCCCTCTGTGATGGTAGAACGTGATGGCGTGATAACTAGTTCTCTATTTCTGACATTATGATGATCAGGCATTATCTAGAAATATATACAAACAGTTGGTAAAACCTGACAATTTCGAGAACTTTATGAAAATTTACTCTTTTTTACTCCTCCATGAGTCTATACTCTCTATAGAGTTCTCTTTGATCTTCTCTGAATATAAATAATAAAAAGCGCAACAAGTTCGAAATAGCAACAGGGTGTTTGATCGCAAATTAAATTTTTATACATTTGTGATAAAATTATATATTAGAATAAAATATAAAATAGTTAAGTTACAAATATAAACATTATCACATTCTATGTTAAACAAAAAATGTAAGATCTTGGGAAACTGAGAAAGTGGTCTCACTTGTTTAAAGATCCTGAGTAAAAATATTGTTTTATCTTGATTGTCAAACATCTTTTCCGTAACAAGTTGATAAAATTTTATTTTATCATGCAAGTATCCTATAAAATATTTTAAAAGTGTAAAAGGAAAGTTTCAGTGTCTTATTTGCTTTATCGACACTGTTTCGATATTATTATCCATCACAGATTCAACCACTGATAGTATATATATATATATCATTCAAAAGTATAAATAAAATATATGTTCCGATGTTCTAGTTTCTTGAGGAAGGGGTCGGTAAAAGGACAGCATCGTCGTTCGCAGCATCCTCCTCGTCTTCAGTGGAGGATGAAGAAGATGATGATGGCTCGACGGACTGCTCGAGCCACCTTGCGGCAGCTCTGGCAGCTGTGGAGCACCCCCTCTTTAATGGCTTCCTCCAGAACTAGCTTCCATCGTTCCACCATTAAGTTCGCGTCTGCTTCTTCGTTCTCCTCCCCTGTCAGTGGGTTGCCGGAATGGTCACCCTTTTCGCCGGCCATCCTGGGCATGCTTGGCGCTTCCGCAGCGGGTCTTTTGGAGTGGGTTCATGCCGATGAAAGCATGGTGGTCGTTACACCCATCTCCTCCTTTTTTTTGTTCTTTGATTAATTCATTTCCTTATCGTTCCTTTCTCCCCGATGTTTCCATTATATCCATAATGGAAGGCTAGTACGATCATCAAATTCCGGTCTTGTGTCGTTTGATTTACTTAGGGAGAGGAGGGTCAATCAGCGGTTCCTGCTTTACCCAAATCTGGGTCAGACGATTTTGATTCTATGGAGAAGCTGGTTCGGCTGGAGCGGCAGAGACTGGAGGAGTTGCTGAAGCGCAGAGGGATGGAGCGGGGCAGATACCCCACTTACTCTATCTCAGCCAAGGGTCAGAAGGTCTGTTATTTTTTTTTTCAACAATTGTCTGTTCAGGTTGCTTTCATCATCATTATCTCGGGCTGCTTTGGTTTCGGTTGTTTTGTATTCCATGTTACCTAACCCCAAATTTCCGATTCTTTTCTTGGGGGTTTGTTTTGGATAGTTTCATTTTCTAGCATACAAGTACATAATTCACTAAAGCTCACCGTGCGGGAACTTTTGGGATTAAAAGTACACTTCTCAAAGTCAAATTACGCCAATATATTTTTTTGTGGTCTACAGGACACAAGTCACACATGGAAACAGTTGTGAACAGGAGTTAAAAGGCACGTAGGCAGACATACCTAGAGCTTAACCAATGGAAACCCTCCATCCAACAGCTATTCCATCTGCATTGTTCATTGAGCCCGCTCTGAATAATCCTCCCTTTGCCGATTATTACCAATGTAATCATAAAAAGTTGATTTTTTGGGAATTTTTGACTAAGCTTCTGATAGACTCAGATTTTTCAGCTAACACAGTTACTTGGAAAATGTTTCAAGCAAATGTGCATTCGCCACATTTTTAGATCAAATAGATACATTGTTCTCTCTTTTGATAGCTTCAAAATACTTAAGAGAGAAACCTGACTAAGGGAGCTACTTTTTCTGGTCCTACCACTGATAACAGAATGTATCGAGAGAACATACTGAGGGGATCAAATTCAAAGACCAAGTAAGTATGTTATTTATACCAAGCATACTGAGGATTATTGTTAAGTTTTATTAAATTTGGAGGCCATTCTAGTGGGAAATAGGAAGTACGATAGATAACACAGGGTTCTGCCGGAATTCTTTCTGCCTGTAAAATTACAATTTGAATATTTTGTAAGACTAGAATAGTTAAAATAAGGACCCAGGACCAGAAGTTTCACGTCTTGGAATGAGCTCTGAATTTTTTATGAGATATTTCCAACTTTTCAGGGTTAAAATATACATAATGTGCAGATCCAGTTGTACAAGAGTTAACTCTGTGTGTATGTGTGTGTGTCAGGGGTCTGGGGTTGCGGGAGGGGGGGATGGGCCCATGGCCAATGCGAACTTAGGCTGGCCTGGGGGCTAGGGCCTTAACATGTCCACAGCTCCCCCATAGGGGCATGTTGATAATGTGCACCCAGTTGGGGTGCAAATGGAATCTGGAAATCTGATATTCTATTTTGATTCCAATAAAAAAATAACATATTCATAACATATTTTTTCATCCTACAAGTTATCTGAATCGGAAATGATCAAATCCGTATCCGTTTGTCCGATTTCGATAAAAATCAATATATAGATGTAAAAATTAATATATAAATTATTAACATTATGATATTTAAGTACTATAAAAATAAAGTAAATTTTAGATCTATTATATTAAAATAATAGTAAAATAAGATTTATTTACTGATTTTTTATTAAAAATGATAAATATTACATACTTTGAAAATTATCGGATTATTCTGTTATCGAAGTTGGAAAGAAATCAGAATGTCATGTTTCCGATTTAATTGGAATCGAAGAAATCATAATTACTCAACCCTTATTGGAATTGGGAACATGCAATACCGCTCAAATCCAACCATTTTGCAGCCCAGCCTCCCATGCAAGGATTTCTGGATTGGAATCAGACCCTGGATCAGTCGGTGCTGATCCTGATCTGGATTGGTCAAGAGTTGGCTAATTCTGGCTTGCTCAGACTGTTACTTGGCCGAGTCAAGCCGTAGACAACTGATTCTAGCTGATTCCAAGCTAGGATGTGCTTATCCGGGCTCAGAATTGACAAATCCTGGTCAATTTCAGGCAGGCTGAGCCAATTCAACCAGATTGGTTGTTTCCAATTTGGATCTGTCACCCCAGCTTTATATTGGCGGATCCTGGCCTTGAGAGCCCCATTTTTGAAGTTCTGCTAGGGCTAGGAAGGTCAGAGGGTTTAAGCCAAGATGTTGACCTCAAACCACTTCCAAATTACTTCTTGGGTCAGATAACTCATTTCAATTGATTGGAAGAAGGATTTTTATGTGTAGATTAGGAGAATTGTGTGTGTATTGTGCTTTTGGATTGATCTGCCATAATACTCCGAGTTCTAATAAGTTTCAATTCAAGCTGCAAGATATCTTCAAATTTAGAATATTTTTACTTGAATCTTATGTGGATCCTTTTTTATTTGCTGTAGTCAAATTTCTGGAGTAGATTGAGAGAATTATTTTTCTGAATCTTTTGATTCTAGAAATAGGATACTTGAGTTGTCCAAATCTCACTTCCAATGGTAAGATGTAAAAAGCACTTAAAATTTTAAGAAAAAACACTAACAATGAGTAACAGCAAATGCATTTCATGCATCAGCTGTTCGGAGATTGGGAATTGAGACTCGGGAAAATCTTGGGGACTCTACTCTCTTCATGCCCTGACATTGCATGTAATACATGTGCCACATAAGTCGTGTTCTCTTTCTCTTTTCCATTTCTTGGAAAAGAAATGAGGTTTTAATTCTGCTTGATAGAATTTATTTAATCTTTATGCTAGTGGAAGTGTTCTAGTTCTATCCATGGTGTGCGGGGTCGGCGACCCGGTCGGCCAACCCGGCCGGTTTTTGGGCCGACCGACCCCGACCCGGTTAATATATTTAAATAATTTTTTTTTCCCGACCCCGACCCTACCCGGGTCGCGACCCCAACCGACTTGGGTCGATTTTAGGCCCGACCCACCCGGTCCCGACCCCCAACCCCGCCTTCCTTGCTTCTATCCATTTATTTCTGTATCCCTGAATTTCATGAGGATATCTTGTGTTAATTTTGTGAATTCGGATCTCATCAGCTTGTTAGTTTATGTGCAACAGATTACCATAAAGTTTCAGATCCCTGCGTCATGTGAAGTATCATGCATGATTGTAGATCTTGTTTCTCATCTTGGCCTGAAGGCAGAGCAACATGGGGGTGGCTCGGAAATGTTGATACGTGCTTGGGACAGGTAAGCACCAATAAAACAAGTAGTTTGTCAGTTTCTTTTCTTTTCTTTTCTTTCATATATGTTGTGTCCAGTTTTTCATTGAAAAGAGACCAAAGAGGCCCTATTTTCATCCCATACTGATGGCTGGTAACAGAGGAGAGAATGAAACTTTTTTAGGGAAGCTTGAACAGATGGACACAGAGATCACCATAATGTTTTTGAGATTTGAGGGTTGTGTAAAAGTGAGAGCCTGGGGTAAACTATTCTGTACTCCAAATAACACTTTGCATCAAGTTATGTTCTTTAGGCCTCCTCTTTGACTAATTGATACAAGAGGTGTTACATTACTTTCATGTCATTTAGTATAGTTGTATATATGTTTTTGTAACCATGATTTCACATTCTTCTATGCTTTACTTGACATAAACCCATGTCTCCCCTAATATTTTAATTTCTATTCCAGTGCAGTTGCATGGCAACTTACTCTCAACCCTTTAGAAGGGAATAAAGAAAGCGCTGAGGTTCTTTCACCTGTAGATAAAGAGTACAATGGGAAATTATGCATCCTTATTTTTGAATCATTTATTGGATCCAATAATTGCGTATGTGAATATTTGGTTTCATTGGTTTATTGTTGATAATGCTCATTGTGACTTAAATGTAGTTATTTATGCTATAATTTGTGTATTATTTTTCAGGAAATTGAATTCATAAAAGAGGGACCCTTCAGCTCTGTTGAGCTTGATGCAATAGTGAGTGCATTAAAGCTTGCTGGTGAGAAGGCTGAAGTGACAAGGGCATCAGGTCAAACACAACGAAGGTCTACAAAAGAAAAGCATAATAATCTTCAGATGGAGAAAACTATAGCCTCGTTAGAGTCAATGGGAGTGCGAATTTATGGAATTGATGAATCTTCCGGAACTCCGGCAGATGGGTCTATATCATGGGATAATATTGCTGGCTATGAACAGCAAAAAAGGTGTTTATAGCCATTTCGGTTATTTGGTTATCATATTATACTTAATGCCCATGTCAGTATGTTGTTCATGGAAAAGATTGCTCCTTGAGGTACATGGTCGGGGATTTTAAAGACTCCCTCTTTGACATAAAAACCCTTATAAAGCAGATACTAAAACTGCCCTTTTCTCCCCTAAAAAATGTGACTATTAAAGACTTTAAATTTTACATAGGTACACCTACTATTTTAAGGCCTAACTAGAAGAAAGTACATGTGAAATATTCTAAGCTTGATCCTAGTCGATCCTGTGCTATGAACATCCATCTTTTGTATACATGGCCTGGTGGCAACCGCATCAAATGTTAAACTCAAATTATTCTGGATTGGTGGATTTTCTTTCTCCAATTTGAATGATATTGGTCACCTTACATCTTTAGAAGGCTTAAATTCTTCAAATCGCTTATTATTATCCTCTCCCAAGTTAATATAGGCCTACCTTTTCCCACTTCTCTCGTTCTAATATTCTATTCTTTTCTAATAATAGTCTAGGTTTCTGATGTAACCTCAAAATTTAACAAAAAGCTTTGATTCTCTTTGTTTTGGAAATTCCTTTTCCTTTTGAATTTGAATTAGACCTTAGCATTGACTTTGTAAGAAAATAGATGATATTTCATAAAAATACTAACTAGGGTCGAAATTTATGTTGAGGTTGTTAGGTTCTTTGAAAATTTGTTTTGACCTCTCCCCGTCGGATGGTGCGAAGATCCGACGTTAATTACATCGAGATTACTCGAAAACCCTTGATTAAGCGTCATAGCAATCCATGAAAGTAGGAGACATACATCCACAAAAAGTAAAGAACTCAAAAGGGCAGCGGCCTTCTGGGTCCGATGAGATGCAAACCGATTTGTTCGGGTTGATTTTATTTGTTTGTTGGTTGATTTTTGGATCGACTTGAAAGTCGGTTTGAAGGTTTGAGTTGAATCAATTTGTTTGATTGATTTGGTTTTGTTGTTTTGGTTTAGTTTTGATTTGCTTAAAGTTTTAAGCATGTTTGGATTTTTTGTTTGGTTGATTTTGATTTTTTTCTGATTTCTGAATTTTCTGGTTTTGAGTTGATTTTGATCCACGTTTGAGTGTTTGGAATGTTGTTTATTTGATTCCTTTGAAAAGGTTGATTTATGTCATTTATTTGAACAACATTCGGTGAATTTTAAATTAATTTTCAAATTGCTAAAACCAGATTTTTTGAAGTCGGTTAGAACCTGCTTTGGTTGATTGTTCGAATCTGGATTTTTTGGTTGCAGATTTAATTGGAACCTGGTTTTTTTTTATTGACAGATTTTATTGAAAAAACCTGATTTTTGAGTTCAGTGCGGTTCAAAATCTGATTTTTGGCAGGTTATCTGTTTTTTTTTTTATGTTGACAGATTTAGTTGAAATCTGATTTTGTTTTAGCAGATTTTTGTTTGAAATCTGATTTCGGTTTGGTTTGTTTCAAAACCGGTTCAATTTTGTTAAAGATCGATTGTTTATTGAACCGGAATGAGTTGAACTTCAGATTTGGTTTAGTTCTGATTTTTTTATTGTTTTTATTTTCAGATTTAATTTAATTCTGTTTTTTATTTTCTGTTTGAATTTCCAGATTTTAGTTTTCTGTTTTAATTAATTTTTTTATTATTATTTTTATTTGGCGGTTTGCATCGCCTCCGACCCATCGGGCCACTTTGAATGCCCGGTTTCATGCATCGATATGAACATCAAAGTTTCATTCATTGAAAGTTGGAGTACATGGGAGTACAATGAGAGGTGATCCTTCCCCCAACTCGGGTTCTTCACCGGTTTAGAAAAATTTCGGCATTACAACAGCATGCCGACAAGTTTCTAACTTGGCAAAGTTTACCCATCCAATCAAGGCTAGCCGGTGACTTAGCCAAAATTGGGGGAAGGATCACCGGCTACGGGAGCATGCCCGCGCCGACGTCCGGATCAACATCCCGGGGCGTACCCGGGGGAGCCGTCCATTTCATTTTAGTTTCATTTCTGTTTTTTTTTTTATTATTTCAAAAGGCCACTCGGGCCGGTTTGAGTTCCATCGGCGTTCAAAGCCGGTCTTCGGTCTTCTTGGGCCGGAAGGGCCTGTTTGTGGGTTTGTGCGCCCTTCCTCCGTCTTGGTGGTAGGGCAAGGACCCGCCCGGACAAAACAATCGGCCCGTCGTACGGATTCCGAGAGGGTCCGGGACATCGCCCCTGCCCACCATGCTGGAAAATTGGTGAGCTTCTGCGCTTGTACCGAACTGTGCGGCGCTGCCTTGCTGCCTTTTCTTCTTTGCTTGGATGGGAGCTGCTGCTGTCCTCTTTTGCACGCCGCGGTGGGGCTATCAAGAGGGGCCTCAATCTCCTTCTTTTTTTTTTGACTAAACAGGACCTGTTTAGGGGTCTGCTTGGCTGAACCACCAAAGGGGCCGGATGTTGGCCACATGGGGGCTGCTGTCTGGGCCGCGAGGGGGCCTAAATAGGGACTGAACATAGGTCAGCTATGGGACTGTATAAGGAGTGGGAGATGGGACCTGGTTAGGGTCTGGATTGGAGCCGGTTCTGGTCTGAACATGGGCTAAAAGAAGGTAGCTTCAGACCTGTTCAGGGGGGCTCTGGTCAGGTGGCTCCAAGTGGGCCAAAATGGGTCTGCGCAAAGGAGATTTATGGCCAGACCGGGTCTGATTTTTGAGAGCCTGTCAGGGGGCTGTGAGGGATCTGCTTAATGGGCCACAAGGAGAGCCAGGGCAGTAGACTGGAAGAAGGCCGATCATTGACTTCTCTTTGGGCCTGCACTAGGCTTATTTTTTTTTCTGGTGGGCTGTGAGGGAGCTGGAGATGGGCCTGAATAAGGCTTATTCCAGACCTGCGAGGTGTATATTCGGTTGGGCCACAGGGGTTCGAACAGGGCTGGAAATGGGCCTGTAAATGGCCTGTTTGGGGGCCTGATATGGGCTGTATGTGGACCTGTCTTGGGGTTGTCGGTCATGCCACAAGGGGGCTGTTTGGGACCTGTTTTGGGGTCGGTTTTGATGGGCCAAAAGGGGACTGACCAGGCTGCCTTAATTAGGCTGAAAGTAGGCCTGCGCAAGGGGCATTTTTAGGTCTGATTTGGGTGGCCTATAGGTGGGCCGAGAAGGGTGTCTCATGTGGGGTCCGGCTGAGGCCTGGTTGGGTGGCCTATAGGTGAGCCGAGATGAGATTGGCAAAGGGGTTTGCTTTAGGCCATGGGTTGCCGATGATGATGAAGGCCGGTTTAGGCCATGGGAGGGGTTGAGAAGAGAATTTGGAGGAAGGTGGGGAGGTGTCCGTAAGGACTACATAATTATATCCTTGCTTGTACCCACCTGTTTTTTGATCCTTGGATGGAATGGAGGTGGAGCTGCAACCGGGAGAGCCCTTCCAGCAAGAGGAGATGGCAGCAATTGGGCTTCCTCTCCTTCTCCTTCTCCTTCTCTTCTTCTGGCCGCAGGTGGCAGCAGCAGGAAGGCCGGTGCAGCAGCTGGTGCAGCAGGAAGGGGAGGTGGGAGGTGCAGCAGGGTGGTGCCCCTGTTGGTGCGCCAAGGTCCCTCCTCTTCTCTTCTTCTCTTCCTTGGTCGCAGGCAGCAGCAGCAGCCTGTCGGCGTCCCAAAAAACCCTCCTTCTTCTTGGTGCGCACCCCTCTCTTTATAGGAGCTGGAGAGGAGGTGAGGGGTCAGCCAGGGGTCTGCACATGGGCCTGGGGCGGCTGCATGGTGCGCAGGGGGCTGGGGTGACAAGTGGCAGCAGGGTGCAGGTGCTTTGGCCTCCCCCCCATGCAGCCAGTATATTTTAATTGGCTGCCCCCTCTTTCTCCCCCTTTCTTGGGCTGAACAAGGGTCTGGATTGGCTGCAGGGGGCGGCTGCATGGTGTTTAGGGGGCTGCAGGGTGACAAGTGGCAGGTGGGGCGCAGGTGGGCAGGTGGTGCCCAGCTTTTTCTCCCCCCCATGAAGGGCTGGATTGGCTGCATGGGGGGCTGGCAGCTGGGGTGACAAGTGGCAGGTTGGGTGTGCAGGTGGGCAGGTGAATGGCAGGGGGCTTTTTAGGTGCTGTTCACACCTGGCCGCATGTGGCAGCAGGACAGGTTGTGGGCCTGCAAGTGGGCCGCGGCCCAGTCCCCTTCCCACTGTTGTGGGCTGCGCAAAAGGGCCTTTTCATGGGCTGTATTTATCTGGTTATGGGCTGGCCGACCAGGGGGAGATGGGCTGCCAATTGGGCCCATATATTGGCTGAATTGTGGGCTGTGCACCTTACACTTAAACCCATTTTTCTTTGGCCCAATTTTCTTCTCTTTTTTTTGAAAATAATCAGACGCCAACAGTTTCCTAATATGCCTAAACTATCTCAACTCTATTCAAAATTGATACTTGATACTGCTCATGTTTTCTCTTTTGTTACATTTGCTATGTATTCACCTGACCTAGTGGTCCACAGACTCCACACAACATCCTTGGTACTGCCATCTCAACAATACTTTTCTTTTCTGAATGGTTGATCGTACCAAAATTTCATTAATGAGAAGAGAAGATAACAGGACACGTGGGACAGCCATGTGAACCAAAATGGCAGCGAAAAGAAGGGCTATACAAGGAAGGCAGTGGATCGTTATGATGCAAAAGATAGTATCTTTGTGATATTTTGCTGTTATAATCTATAGCTACAATCTCCTTCTTGTCCTGTATCAATATCCCAATCTCTTACTTTTAGTATATTGCAGTTATAACCTGTAGCTACCATTAACTTTTGTCCATCTCTGGATCCAATCTATTTCACATAATCTGATAATCTAGAGTTTAGTATCTCTTTCACCTAATCAGTAATCCCCAACTTCCTTTGATGTCATGCAACTTTTGACCTGTCACTGCTACCATGTCATATAAATCTACACTTTCTCGTGATTATAGCCAGGATTGGCAGACAAGGATTTTGAGAAATGAAGTAGTAGAGTGCCAGGGAATCCATTACTGCTTGTGAAGCACCATTATACCCCCGGAATGCGCAACCTCCTTTTTCAATTATCTAGTCTCCTCTCAAACTTGTCAACTAGAGTTTCCAATCACTGACCTACTGACCTAGGTGGAGATGCAAGATGGAGAAAGATGTAAGTAAAAAATTGGAAATGAACAGATAATATGTCACATTATGAGATGGGACTTGCTCTTCAAATGCTCATATCTCCCGATCTCTCTGATGCATGGAGAATAACAGTGAAACATCCATCCTGAAACGCCACTTGAGTGAGACCTGAGTCATCAAGAAAGCGAGGAAGTCTGTCTCAGAATCCTCTAGGACCACACACACCCTGTATACTGAAAGGCCTAATGAAGTATTGAAAGGCCTAATGAAGGGCCAGCAATGGGGAATGCTGGTAAAATGGAGAATCAGCTGTGGTCAGAGGTGGGAGCAGTAGCAGTTGATATGGGAGCAGTAGTTAATAATAGTGGCAGCCAGCAGAGGCTGTGGGTGCCACGCAGGCGCCTTTTGGCTCCCCATAAAGGTGCCTATGTGCAATTGTGCATTGCCTTGCAGAAGGTGCTACATAAAAGATGCTTAGGCAGGCATCTAGGTGACAGTGTGTGTAAGGTCCTTTTCTTTTGTTTATCAGTTATTATTTCTTACTCTAAAATACTCCTTGGATGTTTGTTCTTACTGTTAAAGGTTTTGTTTCTACCTTTTGCTCTCTTTGCTAAGCTTGCAATGTATAAGCAACAAAGTTCAATGCAGGGAGATAGAGGACACTATCTTGTTAGCTTTGCAGAATCCTGAAGTGTATGACAAGATAGCGCAGGCCACCCGCCGTAAGTTTGAGACCAACCGCCCTCGAGCTGTGTTATTTGAAGGTCCACCAGGTAAGTCTATAGCATGTTAGACATGCTTTATGTTCTAAAAGCCTGTCCAGTCAATCCGATATTCCTTGTTTCCAACTTCTTATTGGAGTGCCGACTCATTGAGAAAGTGCCACTTGAGCATTTTAGTTTCTTCTTAGTAGCCAATTTCTTTTGTTAACTATATGTTCTCTGTTTGAATTTGGTGATTCTTCACTTGCTTTTACCTGTACATGTCTATTGTGATAAGGTTTACAGTTTCCTACCATAGGAAAACTAGCCTGGTTAATTGCAAAAGTACGATTTTTAGCTGTAGTAAAACAGCTGGATTAAGTTTGAGGATACACACAGCCCATGAATATGCGTGGTGGTGATAGAAACTATGATGAAACTATTTTTATGTAATTTCTAGGTCCTCTTCTACCAAATATTGATCTACTTTTTGTGTATATTGATTTTCTTGGTAGCAATTGCCACATACTGAACTCTCTCTCCAAGTTTAAGCTGCATTTGTTCTAAACTCTCTCACTTGATTCCAGGGACTGGGAAAACATCATGCGCAAGGGTAATTGCTAATCAGGCGGTAAGTTATGTATTTAATATGACATATGAAGATGCCCATTATTTTAGCTGGATGAAATGATGACAATTTCAAAATGTTACAAGCATTTGTTGGTTACTCTTATTAGCGTTAAAAATAACATCATAGCTTAACTTGTATTTCTTTTGTAGCATGAATTCACTTCACTTATGTATGTCTTGTTTTCACCTCCTTTTGTTGAATTTAGAGTTTCTCCATGATTACTTATCATATGCAATTGCTCAAAATCACTATATTTTTCTTTCTTTAAAGACTTCATTCTGACATTAAGAGAAGTGATTTTTTTGAATATCTGTACGGTGCAGCAATTTATGTTCACAGTTACATCAGAAATCATCTACCTTCTAAAGTTGTGGAACTCTTGGAGTTGAACTTTTTCTTTCAGTCTTAGCAATTGAATGATTGTGTTTGAACTTCGGAATGGGATGTAAGTGCATTTTTCTATAGCCTACTTGCTGCATGCTGTTGAGGTGGGTGAATAGTATCGGGAGGAAAGATTTGTGAATTGGTAATCTTTAAGACACAAGCTCCATATCGCTGCTGCATGTGGACTACTTCAGGGGTTAATATAAGATGATTATGTAAATTTGAGATTCTTGAGGTTCTCTTCACGTGGTTCTCTTCACATGGTAGTTGCTTACAAAATGGTCATATCATATGCAGATGAATTCATATTGCCCTTTGTTGATCTTATGCTGCAACTGGATTAGTTTCAAAAGGAATGTTGTAGTTGGTTTTGCAGAATCTAATCAAATAAGTGAAGGCATTTGAGGGATGTGCTTAATGGCAATGTTATGGGCAGGGAACATAACACAGGTTGGGTTAGGCGTGACTTCGGGAAGATGCTTTCTATTCAGGGCATGGTTGCAGGAACACTCTCACATGGTTGCTTCATTGGTCATTTCATTTCACATGCTGATCACTTTGATTTGAAGGTTTATAAGCTAGTTTCACTAATGGAATTTCTATCAAAGTTAAAGACCAGTTTTGTGTTTGAGCTTAATGCTTGGATGTCTCCCTGTATGTGGTCTGTTTTTTCCCTCTCCTCTTGTAGACTTTGTTGCCGTCCAAGCTTAGTGCTTAGAAGCCTCTCCTTCTGTAGTTAGGCTGTTTTTTCCCTTTATTTTCTTCTATCAGCTTCTTTTGATTTTACTTGTAGAGTTCCTCTTTCTTCAGTCATATTTTTTGATCTTCTATTCTACACCAAATTATGACCTCTTTTCAGTCATTCCTTGGATGTAATCTTTCAAAAAGGTTCTATGTATAGATTGTAAAATCAACCGATCTTGTATTGAGATTGGCTCCTGCCAACCTGATTTGAGGGTAACTTCCAGAATTGGCTACTGCTCTGCCCTAGGTAAATTTTTTGCTATTTTTTGGGCTTTTGGAAGAACCAATCTGGTCCAAGTCCGGATCAATTTTTCTTCTCTTGGATCGTCCAAGCCAGCCAATCCGATCTTGAATCAGAATTCCTTGTTTCTGTGGCCTCAGAATTAAAATGTTGAAATGCCAACTTCAGAAAAAGAATATTGTTCATTATTGTTACAATTCTCTATGTTAACTTTTTGCACTCACACACATAATTGCACATGCACACAGTCTCTTATAAGCTAAATATGTTGTTTTCTTAAGAGAATAATTTCATCTACATTCTGCACTTCTGAATTATAGGGTGTTCCACTGTTATATGTACCTTTGGAAGTTGTGATGTCAAAATTTTATGGAGAAAGTGAACGCTTATTAGGGACTGTTTTCTCTTTAGCTAATGAGCTACCAAATGGAGCAATTATTTTTCTGGACGAGGTAACTGTTAACTTCTTACTGCATATGCAATGTACCTGATAGTTAATTATTTCTTCTTTTAACAGTTGATCAGATCATTCTTCCATCATTGCGCTATTAACCTTTTATCTATGTAGATTGACTCGTTTGCTACATCTCGAGATAGTGAAATGCATGAAGCCACTCGGAGGATCTTGTCAGTGTTGTTGCGCCAGGTAGATTTTTTTTTTTTACTTTAGCCAATCGTGTCTCTATGTGCTGGTATGGGCAGTCTTAGGCTGTACGCCTTATCCATTTTGATCAGTTTGTCTCTCCATCTGCCATTAGTTTTATTGAAGACGTAATTATCTTTCTCCTTGGCCAGAATGGATAGAATGGAAGAAGACAGCATGAGTCAACCAGAATCAGCCAATCTGTATCTGCCCAGATTGGACAATTTGATAAGGTTTGACCGAACAGATATGACCAGAATATTTGGACAATTCCTGGCTGGGATTGGCTGACTTGATCCTTCTCAGTCTGACCAAACTCAGCCAGATTGGTTGATCTCAGATGGAAATCATTGGATCCTTGATGATTCCAGCTGAATTGGCCCGGGATCAGTTCATGTCCTGCAACTAGGATTTGTCCATAATCAAACCCAATGTGGATCTGCAGATTTTAATTTCTACCGGCCAACTGTGCGTGTGAACCACGTGTCACTTTTTTTGTGGGGCTGTCATTCACTTTTTTTTTCTACTTGTGTTGATGAATGGTAGTTGTCTTGTGCTTTAAATCACCTTACAATATAGATCCCGTGCAAGGTTTTCAAGGCAACCAAGGCGATCAAGATGACACAGACTGCCTTGGCGATAAGGTGAGGTGTTAGGCGACGCCTTTTTTATATGGTAAAATGGATAAAATGACAAATACATGTGTAAAAATAATGCAAAATAGCTTTGACACCATGCAAATCAATTAATAATGTGAGAAGTGCCTAGTTACATAGACTAAATAGTTTGACAATATAGTTAATTTTAGTATTAAATTCTATTAACCATCAGTAAACATTTAAGAAATCATTTAACCATAGCTAATATTTTATCAATATGTCTATTTATAGTCAAATTAACTATTAGAACTAATTGTTTTTACTTCAAAACAACTTAATTAAGTGATAGACACTTAATTAGTATTATTTATGATTAAAATATATAAAATAATTTTTTAAGGCGATGGGCACCTTGTTCCCTCTGGGCGTGCCTTGACGCCTAGGCGACGCCTTGAAAACTATGATCCTATGATAATCGAGATACTTTTGCTGCTTAAAATTATCAGTGTTTTTCAGTCTCAGGTGCTTTGAAGCATCAACTGCTGAAATCTGTTCGTGGATATTTCTCACCCCTGCAAGCTGCAGCGTAAATAGAACCTAGACAATTTACTCTATCGTTCTCCCTCCTTTTCTCTAGTTTTTTGCTTCATTACTTGTAAGTTTTTCTTTTTTATTTTTTTCATCATACTTATATGAACTTTTGAGTGACTGTTTTATTTTTATTGAGTTACTATACTCTTCTAGATATTACTTATTGTTCACTCTCTTGGGAATGCTCTTTATCTACCAAGGATCTCCAGTGTGCCTGGTGGTTACAACACAGAAAATGGTGCTACACTGCTACCTCAAGGCCAATAGAGAAGGACCTTGCTTTGTTTTTACGTCATGCTTCTATGAACTTCTTACTATTTTAGCGAGTTATTCCAGATATTGCTTGCTCACTTCTGCAAATGTTTCTTTTTCCTTGGGGCTTTTCCTTATTATTGGTTTTAGTTATAACACACAGGGACAGGGAACGTTGTGCTCCAACGGCACTAGAGAACCATAGAGAGAGATGTTTATCTAGATTGTCTGACGTTCTTCTTACCTCTGATTCTTAGATTGATGGATTCGAAAAGGAAAAGAGTGTTGTCGTGATTGCTGCAACAAACAGGAAGCAAGATCTTGATCCTGCTCTCATTAGGTTCTCTCCCTTCCCCTATTTTTTCTGCTATTACATTTTTGCAGTTTATGCTAATCCTGCATTTGCTTTGTAGCCGTTTTGACTCCATGATACCCTTTTCTCTTCCTGATCAACACAACCGTGAGGAGATAGCAGCTCAATATGCCAAGCATTTGAAGCGATCAGAGCTGTCACAACTTGCTAAGGTTACAGAAGGGTATGTGTTTAGGTAGAAATATTTGCATCTACACAGATCTATTTGAACCATTGGTCTTCCAGATGTCCATATGTTCTTCTTCAGACTCTTGGTTCAGTTTTACTTCTTCTGTTCTTCATCAAGATAGTTGAATATATATATATATATCTCCTCTACGTATTTTGAATCCTTCTCTTAGTTGTTTATTTGTAGTTGTTTAGGTTCCTTGACTAATGTGTAGGTATATGCTTCAACGTGGAAGAAACTTGGGCTGGAAAAGAGTCTAGGCTGGATACCGAAACAGATGCTTCAAAATTCGATAATACTTATTCGAATCAGAATGGGATAGTTATTTATGTCTGGCTACAGAAGTATTGGATCTTGGAATATGTTACCGAACACTGCTTTAACAACTTGCTAATATGGTTCAGATTTTATTCTTATTTGTTTTTGAATGTGGGATATTCACACGAGCAACCTACGATGTGTCTTCTACTTGTAAGATTATTAGTTGAAAATTTGGAGTTATAACTTTAAACGATCTTTTTTTCTTCCACTCCAACTAGTTTGAATAATTGTTTGGTCGTTTTATGTGGGATTTCTGTCTGAAGACATAATAGAGCTGCTTGTTTTAATTGTTATCTAGTTTAACCATCGTAGTGAGTGTTTAGGTATCGGTGGTGGTTATTTTGATTGTAACTTTCTACTTCAATGTTGTGTTTAATCGTCAGAATGTCTGGGAGGGACATCAAAGACATCTGCCAACAAGCAGAACGGCGTTGGGCATCAAAGGTGATGAAGTCACAAATTTTTCAGTTGGTCTATATTTCATTAAAAGAATATGAGTGCTTAATTGCTGATGATGCATCATTGTTAATGCCGTTGTTTGCAATTCTACAAGTAATGGCTACAACCTGCTTTCTAGCAAGGAGAAAAGAGTGACGTTAATATTGTTTTTTTGTTCAGTTGATTAGAGGACACACTGACGTTGTGAATCTTCCACCAATTGAGGAATATATCATGTGTGCTGAAGTCCGTCAGCGGGCTCTGCTAGAAGTAACATCGAGCATGGCATCAAGGAAAAAGCCATCTCGAGAAAAAGGTCGTCTTTCACTCCTGTGAATACTTGTCACATTTATGTGTTCTTAACCACGTTCATCTGTTGTTTTTGTGTATGTATTTTCCTCCGAGCACATTTGATCATATGGGATTATCAATGCCATCGGCAAAATTTCTTCGTACTATATGAGATGAACAACTTTGGGTCAACTATCACTGAAACTATTTTCTCTCGGAGTCGGCACGATGCATATTTGGGTGTAAGTTGTCTTTGTCGGCTATGACAAGTTTGTATTTTTGTAGCCCATTTGATGTTCCTCCCTTCCTGTATTATAAGTTGATTTTCCAAAGTTGGGGGAAAAGGAAACAAAGTAATGCCTATTTTTGAAGGAAGCTTGCTGTTAGGGACCAATGTGTCTCTGTGCATGCGTGTAAGATGATCGAATAGAGAATAAATTGAGCATGGGTGAAGTTTATGGTGGTGTGGTTGTTATGTTCTAACTAAGTCTGTGTTAGAGAACTCCAGTCTTACTCTTTCTGTCTGTTATCTCCAACTAGTTATCTTTTTGATTTGATAGCTAGAAAGAGGTATTTGTCCGAAAAAAAATTTATTTTGGCGGTAGAAGCTCATCCAAGTGACAACCGTCCGTCTCTATCAAAAAAGACATTGTGGAGTTCGTCATGGGCACGGTGAGAATGCCATAACCTAAGAGACGCTTTCTTAGCCATTCTCTCTCCCCCCCCCCTTTTTTCCCTTCTCAGATAATGTTGTTTCCTGTAATTTTCATCCAGAAAATATTTTCGTAACCAAAGTTGATAAGAAGCGTGAATTCCTTCTTGGACAAGAAAATTAAAGTGAGCTTTTTAAGATAAAATTAATAAAAAATTTAAATATATACATTAAGTTTAATGTAAGTTAATTTAAAATAAATAAAACAACACTATATATTGTGACAAAATATGATTCGAATAAGCTTAAATCAAATTAAAATAACTTAATTTAGTTTGATTCGATTTTGATCGAAGGGAAAAAAAACTTAAAAATGGGCATCCCTGCAAATCGTACCATTGACGTGACCTTGGCAACAAGCGTGTATATATATATATATATACGTATCTATGATTTTTTCCAACATGGTAGAGCCATAGTCCGTGGGCAGAGGTGATCCGGATCGGGGTGCACCCTCTTCCTCTCTTGGAAGAATCTTGACAGTTGTTGGCAGCGCATATATATATGATTTATTTTTCTCGTGCATTTCAGCCGCTTCTTCATAATTATGGGCAAACGTGATACGCATAGCATTCAAATCGGTGCCAGAAAGAGACCAAAAACAATACGTAGGCATTATTATTATTATTATTATTTATCCCTTTCGATCATGTTGAGACCGATGGATATCGAACAGTCGAGACGGACAATTGTTTTTTATTCCGATTAAAATGGAACCTCACGATATCTTATAATTTTGATTTCCATTTGGCATTAAAATAAAAGATGGAATCAAATTCGATACCTTTTAGAAGCATACATAATACGTTGAATTTTATATAATTATTGAATTCTTATTTCCACGTCGTTGTTTAGGACCAATGGGGTAGAAACACCTGTCCCGGGTCAACGACGTGGAGATCTGGTCCTGCAGTCGTTCTATCCGGACACGTGGTAAAATCTCCCGGGCGCGATTCCCGCCACGTGGAGTGATCTGATAAGTCGGCCGAGCCAGCTAGCCTTCTCTGTCTTCACGCTTCTCTCTCGTGCGGGTCGTCATCCCCTTCGGCGGACGGCGGGGAGCCGGGAGCCACACAGAAGATTGCCGGGCCCTGCCCTGGGCGGCGGCGGCGGCGATCGACGGAGCTGGCCATCGGGCCACGACGACGGCAAGATCGGTCGGATGATCACTACGTGGGAGCTCCGAGGGCGGCGGCGCCGTGGAGCTCTCTCCGTCTCTCTGTTTCCCCAAATAGCTCTCTTACGTGCCATGGCCTGATACACGGCCCGCCGGCCGGCGAGCATCTCTCATGTCATATTCATA
Source organism: Cryptocoryne crispatula var. balansae (assembly GCA_036172225.1). NCBI lineage: Eukaryota > Viridiplantae > Streptophyta > Magnoliopsida > Alismatales > Araceae > Cryptocoryne > Cryptocoryne crispatula. Next base: position 57,179,616 of record CM069918.1, read on the forward strand.
TACCGGCCGCGGACGACCGCAAGCTGCTCTGCTGTGGGCCTGCGGCCCTCTCCCGCGAAGACGTAGCGTGTTCAATCCCTTCTTCTTCCTCTTCCAGGAGGCCAAACGGGATATGCCGACGGTCTTATAGTTTAGAAGTTATCAGATCATTTCGATTTAGACCACAAAATCAGAGTGGAAGCGAAATTTAAATGCCATAATTTTGATCTAACCAGAATCACTTAACTTTTGTAGGAATGAAAATAAAAAATGTATAGTACTACTACCGAATTCTTTCGACCAATATGTGCGGCCCTACTTCTTCTTCTTACCTTGTTGTCGTCTCTCTCCGTCTCTCTACTTCATCGATCTTCTATAAAATTCAACCCCTTTTGCAAGTTATCCTGTGCGAGAGCTTCTGCTGCTACTTGTTGCTCTGTTCAGCTCTCTCTCTCTCTGCTGTGTTCCTGTGTTTGGGGAAGAAGAAAATTATGGTAAGAGAGAGAGAGAGAGAGAGAGGTGAATGGGTCTCTGTTCTTCGATCGGGTCAGCGACCGAGTTTATGCTGATACAAAAATAAGCTTCTCCGCAGGTTCGACTGGGACGACGCTCCCCTTCCGACGACGGCAGAAGTGGCGACGACGACCCCACCGCCCTCGTCGACTTCAAGGGCAATCCGGCAGACAAGTCCCGCACCGGAGGATGGCTTTCCGCCGGCCTCATCTTAGGTAACCCTTTTTTCTCTTCCCAATTTCTGATCTATTCCGATTGCACAGCTGGTGATTATATATAATTACGCCGAGGAAGAACTTATATATAATTTATGTTCTATTCCGACCTTCAATATCTATACATACATGATACTATAATCTACGTACACGCAGGCACGGAGCTGGCGGAGAGGGTCTGCGTGATGGGCATCTCCGTGAACCTGGTGACCTACCTGGTGGCAGACCTTCATCTCTCCACTTCCAAGTCCGCCAACATAGTCACCGACTTCATGGGCACGCTCAACCTCCTCGCCCTCCTTGCCGGCTTCCTCGCCGACGCCAAGCTTGGCCGCTACCGCACCGTCGCCATCTTCGCCGCCGTGGCGGCACTGGTCAGTCAGATCTCTGCCGGACGCTGGCTGTGTATCATATGTACGCAGACGTTCGTCATGATGTGACGATGTGATGCCGGCCGACCTTCTTCTTCCTTGCGGCGATTCACTTTCTTCTTTGCGGCGGGCAGGGCGTGAGTCTCCTGACGGCGGCGACGACGATTCCCGGAATGAGGCCTCCGGCGTGCGACGACTTCCGCCGGCGGCACCACGAATGCGTCCCGGCCAAAGGGACCCAGCTGGCCCTGCTGTACGCGGCCCTGTACACGACGGCGCTGGGCGCCGGCGGCATCAAGGCCAACGTCGCCGGCTTCGGGTCCGACCAGTTCGACGGCGGGGACCCCAAAGAGGAGAAGGCCATGGCCTTCTTCTTCAACCGCTTCTACTTCTGTATCAGCCTGGGCTCGCTCTTCGCCGTGACGGTGCTGGTCTACGTCCAAGACAACGTCGGCAGGGGATGGGGCTACGGGGTGTCGGCGGCCACCATGGCCGTCGCCGTGGCGGTGCTTCTGGTGGGGACGCCGCTGTACCGCTATAGCCGCCCCAGGGGAAGCCCGCTGACGGTGATCGGGAGGGTGCTGGCGGCGGCGTGGAGGAAGAGGGGGCTGCCCTACCCGTCGGACCCGGCGGCGCTGCTGCACCAGTACCGGGAAGCGAAGGTCCCCCATACCGCGGGGTTCAGGTACGTACGTCGACCCCGCTAGCTTGCAGCCCATCAAAAGCTACGGTTTTAATTTCCGTAGCGAATTTGATCTCTTCTGTAGTTAAAACACCGTTCGTTCCTCTTTAGAAACTGTGTCAAACATTCCGATCGGAAGTATATATGGAGTAGAAATCGATGGTGAAACTTTAAAATTCAGGATAAAACATGAATATGTATAGCTACATAGATACCTAAAAATGTCCAAGTTAAGATAGTTAGAAAAATATCTATCATATTAGACATCAAATAATGTATTTTTCAACAGCATTCATCATATTAAAAATAAGAAATTGACTTTGCATATAATATTGATACTAGATAGCACTGAGGATCACATGTTACATAAAACACACAGGCTGCAAGTACATAAAAGATGGTGACATAAAAAATTATCTTTTAAGAAGCAAGTAGTACCATTGCTTAGTTTACAAAGTACTTAGGATATAATGGTGTACAAATAATAGAACGCTACTATGATTTCGGAGGTGTTAAATACGGAGAACTTGTATAACTTTAATTGGAGTTTCAAACTAGTACTTGTTTAATAGGACAAGTTAACAACCGGGCCGTTCCATGGGGCCATGTGGGCCGAGTTCGGATGGCTCCCACCTTATCCTCGCAATGTAAAAGGCATTTAAAACAACTCATTTAATTCTATGATATGGCTGAACATTGAGGTGGTGTGTATTCAGGTGGGTACAGAGGGAGGCCACGTTGCCTCGTGCGCCCTTTTTGGTTAGAGTTTCATTTTTGATAATATATGAATATTAATATTGATGTTTCCAAAAGTTAGAATATCAATATCAAAACTTATATTACATAACATGCTTTGTATGCACCACAAGATTTAAAATCGGGATAGTGTGTCAGCCACGTACTAGCGTTGTCGTCGTCGTCTTCACCTATTGCCGTCTTAGCTACGGGATTTCCCCCCGCCACTAGCATCTTTACATAATTAAATTGATCTATATGTTATGAGGACCTGTATGTATGTATTCTAGTGGATCATTATTTGTTGGGCCAAAAAAAAGAAAGAAAATGGGCGTAAATCGTTTCCGCACCGAAGAGACGAAAATATTTTTGTTAGATTTGGTCGGTTTTTATATATTTTATATTAAACAAAACTAAAAGAAGGGAGTGAGCAAGGAAGCCTCGTCGGAGGAGAGAATTAATTTACGTCTTGCTGCCAATGTGTAAGATTTAGCGGTGCAACGAATTAATTATACTGCAAAAAGATTGATACACAAGGGCTAAGAGTAATTTCTCTGGAGAGATCCGGTTCTTAAAATAATTTGCACATCCAGCTAGTTAATTACCTGGTCATCCATCTCCGATGTCATGATTTTGTCGTTATCTGCAGGTGTCTGGACAAAGCGGCGGTGGCGGAGACAACAGAGACGACGGCGGCATACGGTAAAGAAGAGAACCACGCCGCCGCCGGCAGGCAATCTCGGCCGCCGCAGTCTGCAGCAGGCCTGTGCAGCGTCACCGAGGTGGAGGAGGTGAAGATGGTGGTGAAGCTTCTGCCCATCTGGTCCACCTGCATCCTCTTCTGGACCATCTACTCCCAGATGATCACCTTCTCCGTCGAGCAGGCCACCTACATGGACCGCCGCGTCGGCCGCTCCTTCCTCTTCCCCGCCGGCTCCTTCTCCGTCTTCCTCTTCCTCACCATTCTCCTCTGCACCTCCCTCAACGAGCGCTTCCTCGTGCCCCTCGCCCGCCGCTTCACCGGCGACCCCCGGGGCATCACCAGCCTCCAGAGAGCGGGCGTGGGGAACGTCTTCTCCGTGCTCGCCATGGTCGTCGCGGCCGTCGCCGAGCGGCACCGGAGGGTGACGGCGGTGCGGCAGCGGCGCGACATCAGCGCCTTCTGGCTGGTGCCGCAGTACCTTTTGGTCGGCGCCGGGGAGGGCTTCGCGTACGTCGGGCAGCTGGAGTTCTTCATCACGGAGGCGCCGGCGAGGATGAAGTCCATGAGCACGGGGCTCTTCCTCACGACGCTGTCCGGGGGTTTCTTCCTGAGCAGCCTGCTGGTCTCCCTGGTGGACATGGCCACCGGCGGGGCGTGGATCAGGAACAACCTCAACAGGGGGAGGCTGGACTCCTTCTACGGGATGCTGGCGGTGCTCGGCGTGATCAACTTCGCCGTCTTCGTGGTGTTCGCCAGATGGCACCGGTACAAGGTGCCGGAGGAGTACAAATTCGGCGGCGGCGGCGGCGAGGAGAGAGGAATGGAGGTGGTGCGGAGACAGCAAGACGACCAAGCGGAAGGGAAGATGACGACTGAAACGGTCTGACTCTGATCAGGAAATTAAAATAATTAATATCGCATAATATATATGGCCGTCTCTTGATTAGTTGTTTGAAAGCGTTCCTGAGTATTATTATTATTCAAAGCGCAAATTATTTGTTTTTTTCGGGATTATCAAGAATCATGTCGGCGATGATGTCCGGAACCTGGACAGCAGGAGAGCAAATCTAGTTCTCTTATTCCAAGATCATTTATTTAAAAGTATGTTTTTTTTTGGATTATAAACTGAGTCTTTTTTGTAAACTGAGAATTTCGAAAAAAAAAGGCTATCTGATACAGAATTTAAATGTGATATCATGTTGAAGGCAAGCAAATGAAGGATAAGTTGGAAGAAAGATAAAAGACATTATGTTGAAGGCATTTCTCTTTTTAGTCCCAAAGAAATTCCTCAATGTGGGAAACAATAATTATGTTAACTTCTGGCCTAATGGGGTAATTGATCACATGATGCATTAGATTTTTGTTATAATTTTTGTTCATGTAGCAAAACTTGTTAAAAGAGGTGTTTGAGACCATTTCAAGTTTATGTTTTAAAAGAGTATTTTTTATTGAATAAAAAAGAAGATGCCACCTCTTTTTTTATCGGGCGGTCCCGCCACCTTGTTTAGTCATATATAGTGTCCACTTTTTTGTTATCATGTTTTCTAATAATTTCATGTTATTGATTAGTTTACGCTTTATTTTTAATATAACTTTTTTTATAAAAGTGTATAAATTTTATTGTGCAACTAAACACTCCATAAGCATTTATGCAAATTATGTAGTATATATATATTTTAATTTTATCACACAAGAACCAACTGATCTTATTATTATTATTATTATTATTTTTGGAGGATGCATTTTGCTTTGGGTGCTTGGTCCAGATGCCAACATGAGAGTTTTGGGCTTATGAATTTGAACCAAATATAAATCAAACTGTATAAGCCAAAATAAAATAATTACTTTTGCCAAATGTTAAAAAATAACAATTATTAGCCACATACAAAAAGATATACAGTCAATACAGCATAATCCGAGCAGAAAAAAATTGTATTTATTTTAGTATCAGTGTTTAATAATTACAGTAATCACCTGATGGTAACAAGGGAACGCTCATGCCCAACTGCTCCCCCCCATAAAAAAAAAGAAGAAAAAAAAGTGCAACAGTAGTAGTCTTTCTTTACTGAAGTGATTCTTGCCAGAATAGAACTTAACCATGTAGTAGAAAAGTAAAAGAAAAGCCACGTAAGCAAAAAAAACAAAAAAAAAAATCAAAGATGGACGGGCGCAACCAATCACCCCTTTCAAAATCACTTATTAAAAAGATGATTTTATTTTAATTTTAAAACAAGAGATCTAGTTTGGTTGATCTTGTAAAGGATATAAAAACATTAATGGACCTGATTACAACCATCGTCAGGTAATTTAAAATAAGAATCTTTTATTTCAAAATACAATTATCTTATATTTTAAGATATCACAAAATAGGGCAAATTCACTTCTTCTTCTTCTTCTTCTTCTTCTTCTTCTTCTTTGCAGAATTTTACACTCGACCAAACAAACCAAAAGAACAACAGCGCGGCAAATTGAGTTCAGAAAAGTAGGTCCCGTCCAACAAGATACTTTATAGTCGAAATAAATATGCTTTATTTAGAAATTTAAATGTAGCGTTTATATTATAACTTGTCTCGATTCTAAATACGTTCTAAAGATCCTTTAAAAAATCTCTGAAGTCTTCTTCCAGTTCGTCAATATCTTTATCAAACTATGAGTTGACTAATAATTTTAAAATTAAATATTAAAAGACGGGCGTGGCATGTAAGTTCTTATTAAATTCAGGAAATTTTTCGTAGATCGCACACAAATCACATTAAATCACATTAAATATGGTATCATAATATCACATCACATTTAATGTGAATTTGTGTGTGACCGAAGGAACCCCGCACTCATTGAATCCATGACCAAAAAATCTGTCTTCCCGATCTCTGCCCCTCCCGAACTCAAAAGCCTTTCTATACAGCACATCTCCGGTTTGCCGAGAGCGCCGCCGCCGCGGAGCGTCAGTAGCCGGTGGGGAATTCGCACTTGCCAAAGCCTGCAAGAACCCGGTGGGTGGCGTGGCATCAAGAGAAAAATTCCGAGAATGGGGGTCACCAAAAGAAATTTAATCGGCTCGAGGATAGCGAAGAGAGGCGGCGGCGGCGGCGGCGGGCGGGGACAAAGGCAGAAGAGGGAAGAGAACGCTACTCACTGGGTGGCTGGGTGACGACGTAGGCGGCGCCGTCGAAGTCGCAGGCGCCGGCGCGGCGCTGCTGCTTCTGGTAGTAGCTGTTGAAGGCGAACGACGCGTGCGCCACCAGAGTGTTGGGTTCGTAGCACACCGCCGCCGGCTGGATGGGCGCGCAGTCCGCCCCGCCCTCGCCGCACGCGAAGTCGAGGGCCGACTGCAGCCGCTGCTCGCCCGCCTTCGCGTCCGCCACGCACCACGTCGGCGACCCACCCGATCTGGCCGCCGACACCCGCCCGCCGCTCGCGGACGTGTCGCTGCCGCCTCCGGCCGACGGAGACGGTCCCGCGGACAGACGCTCGCGGCCGTCGCCGCCGCCCACCTGGTTGCGCCTCGTGCCTTCGAACCCCTGCTGCAGCTGGAACTCCACGTGGTACACCATCTGCTCGCTTGGGTAGAAGAGGCCGTAGTTCCTCTCCGACGTCGCCCCGGGTTTCAGGTTCTCGTTGAACAGGGCGAAGAGGTAGACGTCGACGGCGGCGTCGGGGCGCGCCGGCGTGCGTGCGTCCCCCGACAGCACCCGCCTCGCCAGGTTCCCGTTGTAGGCGGCCGCGTTCTCGGGGCTCGCCCCCTCCTCGTCGGCGTCCCCCATGGAGGGCCACCCCGTCTCCGACACCACCACCTTGAGGTCCCCGTAGCCCACCCTCTGCATCGCCGCGGAAACGGCGTCTAACTGTGCATCCAGCAGGTTGTGGTAGAGGAGCCCGTTGCCGGCATCCGCCACGCCGGCGTTGGGCCGGAATAGGGCGTAATCGAGGGAGATGACGGCGGAATTGGCGGCGTAGGCGAAGAAGGGATAGGCATTCACCATGAGGTAGGACTCCGAGCTCCGGAGCAGCTCCAACATGGGGCCGATGACCGGCTCCACCAGATCCCGGCGGAACGCCGCCGAGGAGGGGGGATACGACGCCTGCAGCGCGGTGAGCGCCACCGGGGACGACACCTTCACCTCCCCGTCGAGCCCGAGCTGCACCAGCGCCGCATGGACGTTCTTCATTGCCGGCACCAGGGCCGGCGTGAGGACCTCCGCCGCGGGGGAGGCGAACACTTCGTTGCCAACGGCTACCGCGCGAATCCTCGTCGCCGGACGCCACGCCGCCACGTTCTTCTTGACCCAGGCGAGGGCGAAGTCGGGACGGGAGGCGGCGGAGGTGAGGAGCTCGTTAGGAAGCGCGACCACCACGCCGATGCCGGAGGCGGAGAGGGCGGAGAGCACGGCGCCGTCGGCATCGTAGAGCTTGACCTCGGTAACGCCGTGAGTCTTGAGGAGCTCCACCACCTTCGCCGGCGAAGGCAGATCGTCCGCCACCCTGCCGTAGTTCACCCCGACGAACGCCCCTGCATTTGGAGAAGAAAATCCTCCTCTGCTTCAGAACAGCGGGAGTGGTAATATATCAAACAGATCAACGCCGCGGACGGCGGAGGTTTCCGGCTTCCCTTACCGGCGGCGGAAGAACAGAAGAGCAGAAAGAGCGCGAAGACGAGCAGGAAGGGCGGACGACCGGGCGCCATGGTGCTCTGCGACGTGCGGCGGCGGAGCACTCTTCACTGCTTCTTCCCTTGCCGAGCTGCTTTATAGGATGAGGGTGGGGGTGAGGTTAGCAATCGTTACAAAGAGACTCCACGCCCGTTGTGGATGCAGACCGGATCTTATGATAAAGTCACCCCGACCATCGAAACGACGGTGTTGTCCTGAGACAGGTTTGCCCCCTCGGACGTGCTACGAGGCGGCACGCACGCGTTTGTGGGTTACGTGGGCATGGATCTGTGTAGTGGGCGCGTGGTGGGTGGGACCCGGCAGTCGCAGGAACTACTCGACCGTTGGGACGGTCCTTTGACTCCGCGGTCTGTCGTGGGGGGACCGGATCCTCTGTGCACCTCGGTGTGCACCTCAATGCACACCACTTCTTAAATTCATCTAATAATATGATCAAATTAATTATTTTAATCATTTTTAAGACTGTGAATATAAATATGTATTATGTATTGATAAAAAAGAAGTAATATTAATATTTTTTCAATTTATACTATTTTGTAAATTAATTATATTTTTAATTTAAATAAATATGTATAAAATATATTTAAAGTTTATTTTCATAAAATATAACATCACATATTATATATGTATATTCAAGGTCATACAAATGATTAAAATAACTAATTTGATCACATAATTAGATGAATTTAAGAAGTGGTGTGCATTGAGGTGCACACCGAGGTGCACAGAGGATCCGGTCCCTGTCGTGGGCATCACTAAAATAGAGAGCGGATTATTTCACTCCCGAGTGGTGGAGGAGGGAGAAGTCTCAATTCTCGGTTAGATGCGGTCATATATTTTTGTCACTTAAGTGATGGTTCAAGAATCAATTCAATGAATCGTTATCGAAAAGAACTGAATCGTTATCGACACCTTTGTAACTCACTGCCCGTCGATAACGAGTTAGTAAGGCGTCGATAACGATTTAACTTTTTTCGATAACGATTTCAAGACTTTCAAATTATGTTACTGAACCGTTGTTGAACTGCTACCGAAAAAAGTTGAACCACTACCGACACTTTTGTAACTCATTACCCGTCGGTAACAAGTTAGAAAGGCATCGGTAGAGGTGCAAACGAACCAATACACTCGACAAGTAGCTCGAAGCTCGGCTCGATAAAAACTCGACTCGACTCGTTTATTATGTTAAATGAACAAGCTTGAACAAAAAATAAAGCTCGACTCATTAAACGAGTCGAGCTTGAACAGACTCCTGCTCGGCTCGATAAGCTCGCGAGCAGCTCGATTAAATATTATATTGTATATTTATTTTTAAGACCGTGAATATACATATATAATATGTGATGTTATATTATTATGAAAATCAACATTAAATATATTTTATACATAATTAAAATTTGAGTTTAAACTTAGATTGAGTTTCATAAATGAGCTAAATCTATGGTTTCACAAATGACTTTTCATTAATTTTGAATTTATAAATGAGTTTGTATATAACTTAAGTTTGAATGTAAATTGAAATTTAGTCTAACTACTACTCGAGTTCGAGCTCGACTCGGCTCGATTAATAAACGAACCAAGCTTGAACAAGGGTTCCACATACTCGTTAAAACTCAAGCTCGAACCCGAACTCGTGTAAAATAAACGAGCCGAGCTTGAACACCATACTACTCGGCTAGAATCGGCTCGTTTGCACCCCTAGGCATCGGTAGCGATTCAGTCCTTTTCAGTAGCAGTGCACCGAATCGGTTCTTGAACCACCACTTAAGTGGCGGAGGTACGTGACCGTTTCTGATTGGAGACTGAGACTTCTCCTTCCATTCGAGAACTGAGGTGATTCGCTCTCGTTAAAATATTATCATTTATAATGATATTAGATAAAGGTATAAGACGGCCTGATTAAATGTATATATGTCATCACGATTTTCAGCTTATGTCTTTTATTTTTTTATTTTTATTTTATTTGGTTTTTCATCTCAGAATTATTAATTTCTGGCAATCGTTAGTTGAAGGCGTGGTTGGAAATTATTAATTAGGGGTTAATTGGGCATGGAAATACGTCGGGGTGAGAAATTACCAACTATAATATTCTCCGGATAATTAAGAACTCCGGAAAGGTCAACTTATTATGTGAACACAAAACAATTAATGAAACTCGACCATTTCATCTTTTAATAGTTTGATCCCCGAATAAATTAACTGTTAAAAAAATACCTAACAGAGACATTTTGGATGCCGCAGATGGGAATTATTTGTTGGATTATTAGCAAGAAGTCCTTAAAATTTATTCAAACAAAAAAAATACAAAATCTCAAACCTTCCCAAAAGCGCCAACAAACAAACATCACATTACCTTTTAAAAAGTTTTTTGTTGTCGGCTTTTAACTTGTTATTCACTGCTCGGTGTCAAAATAATCTAAATTTTGGTTCAAGCCAACCAAAGTATGGAGAGGTTAATGGGGTGTTTGGTTGCATGATAATTTTTTGTACACTTTCATGATAAAAAATTGTATTAAAATAAAAAGTAAACCAACTCATGACATAAAATTATCATGTTTGGAGGGATGTGATTACAAAAAAGAGTAACCACCGCACATGATCAAACAAAGTGGGGGACCACAAGAAAAAAGAAAGAGGTGAGATCCTCTTTTTTTGTTTAAGAAGAAAATCACTTTCAAAACATAAAATTATCATGGTTGTCAAACACCTCTTTTAACAAGTTTTCTTATAATTTTTAAAAATTAAAATAAAAACCTCAATTATCATGAAACCAAACACCCCATAAAGTTGATATCCTTTTTTTTTCACAGTTGGGAACGACTGAATTTTAGCTTGCTTCATCACTTGCTTTGAAAGATAATTCAAGAATTTATGCAGCTTTTTTTTAGAATTGCAACAAGTTTCGAAGGTTATTTTTTTCGTTTTTATAAAATCATTTGTTACCAAATTGGTACTTTGAAGCATGAAATGTGGAGTCGCGACTCAGATAGCGACTCAGACTCGACCTAGTAGATTTTTGAGTTGATCGATCTAGTCTCGACCCCGAAACTCTAACTCAGTAAATATTTTAAAATTATCATTTTATTATTATTTTTTCACGACCACGATCGACCCTAACCCGACCCGGGTCTCGATATCGGCCAACCTAAATTGATTTTGAACCCAACCAACCTGATCCCGACTCCACCTACTTTGCTTCGAAGACAAGTTCACGTCTTATATTGTTTCCTCAATTATTCGATAACACATCCTTTCAAGTCTTTTTAAAAAAGAACTTGTAATGATATCTTGATCTGCTTTTGTATCTTTAAATCATAGAAATGGATCTCTTTATGTTTTTTTAAAAAACGGGAAAATATTTATACTTTTAAATTGCAGAATATAATCCGCTATTATTTGTTTAATGGTTTTACACTTTTTACGATATACTTATAAAATAGGCAAAATTACGTTCTTGGCAAGTCAAACGGCATCACCAAGCTGGTGTTCGACTCCGCGAGCTGTCGCCAGCAAAGGAAGGCCGCCGGCGGGCGACGGACGGACGGAAGCAGGAAGAGGAAACCAAGAAGAGGGCAAGCAGGGCGGCCGTGCTCTGCTCTTGCTGCCTTTGCCTCGAGGACAAGCGGAGTCGAAGGGGGAGAGAACGGAGGTCATGGCCGGTGCAGGACTACCACTCGCCTTCGGGCCTCTCTCGGGCGCCGCCCACCCATCTGGTGTGAGGATTGCTGGCTGCTCCTTGGCCGCCGCACCCATCTCGAATCCCTTCGGCTACAACCCGCTGTCGCTCTCTTCTACTCATTCGCGGGCGGCGGCGCGGGTTAGGAAGGGAAGGTAGAGAGCTCTTTCCTCTTGTCCTTCTGCTGACCGCAAATTCCATGATTTTGCATTCGTGCTTACGAGTGACGAGAGCTGTTTTATCTTGTAATTTATCGGGTTAAGTTCGCTTCTTTACTTTTCCGTGAAGCCATAGCTTGGAAAATTATGTTCATTTTAAGGAGGCGTTCCGATTTTGTTATCAATGTGGTTCTTTTTGTCTCAATTGGCTTCCTATCATTTTGTTTCAAAGGAACCGATATCAGATACGAGCCACAACGTTAGGCGAAAAGGAGAAGGTGAAGGTAGATGACTCTTTCCAGGTGGAAAGTTCTCCTGTACCAGAGAGTAAACAGTCTGCGCTGAATCAGTCGGAGGTGACGCCTGGTCTTGTTGAGAGGTGGATAATTAAGTTTGAGCAATCCGTGAATGTTGTCCTCACTGTATGTTCCTCTCTACGCATTTGTTTCTCTTCAGTGATCCGTTGTTCTCTTTTTGCCCCCCAAATTAGTATTCGCCTGAACCCATTTGTATTTAAACGTATTTGGTGTATAATCCGGTGTAATGATATGACATCATCGTCAACGCTGATTTTCTCTGTGTGCATGTTTGTAGGCATATATGCATGTATGCATTTTGTTTACGGATACAGTTTTATCTGCTTTCTAATATATAGCTTACTGTTAGTCCTGCTGTTAGTCCTGCTGTTGTCATTTAGGCGTGTTTGGTACAAGATTGATTTGGGGATAAACCTAGTTTATCCCCAGATTTTACTAGGTAAACCAGGTCTATCTCCTAAATTACCAAACGGTCCCTTCAAGAACTCGCGAGCTTGTTTCAGGTGCTTGTGGATTAGGTCTGTCACTTATCTTATGGTATGTACATGCAGTAACCTTAATTTTTTGGGTGTGGAATTATGAAAAGTATCGTGGAATGTGTATCAAATATATCTTATTTGGTGGGTCACAGAAAATGTATATGCACATGCCATGATGTCTGCTGCAGTGCAGAATTTGTTTAATGCAATTGATTCAGTAATGTGTCTTTCATTTAGGAGGAAGGAAATTTCAACAGTTGTATCAGCTTAGTAGATTTTTGGAAAACATGTTACTTGGTTTTGTTTGTACTTTTGACGATGGTGTGTTGCTTTAACCTTCCTCTCTCCTCTTCTTATGGTATGTACATGCAGTAACCTTAATTTTTTGGGTGTGGAATTATGAAAAGTATTGTGTATCAAATATATCTTATCTGGAGGGTCGCAGAAGATGTATATGTACATGCCACGATGTCTGCTGCAGTGCAGAATTTGTTTAAAGCAATTGATTCAGTAATGTGTCTTGCATTTAGGAGGAAGGAAATTTCAACAGTTTTATCAGCTTAGTAGATTTTTGGAAAACATGTTACTTGGTTTTGTTTGTACTTTTGACGATGGTGTGTTGCTTTAACCTTCCACTCTCCTCTTCTTTCCCTTGTTTTGCTTATGTACTTGCTTCTTTTTGAATGAGTGAATTGAAACCTTGGTCACCATACAGAATGATGGTGCATTGGAAGATTCTCAATACTTTTTGTTTCATTATTTATCAAGCTGCTTTTATTGATTAATGTGTTGTAATTTGTACCAGGAATCAGTTATCAAGATACTAGATGCTTTCTATCATGATAGACATTATGCAAGGTTCTATGTATTAGAAACAATTGCAAGAGTCCCTTATTTTGGTAAGCTTCATAGTGTATCTGATATATATATGTATATATATTTATCTGTGTTTGAAATATTTTATTTTGATACCATCTTTTCTTGAAATCATCTGTTGGGAAATATTCATGATTAGCTGCTTCCCCAATTTTCATGTTTGGAGTTTCAATTCGGTTCTGTTTTTTACTCTTATGACCTTTACGTAGGTAAACATGTTTAAAGTAGCTCATAATGTATGATTCTTCTCGTTTATGATCCAACCATAGGATTCCATTTGGGGCTTCTGTTAACCAAGAGGCAACTGTATTTTTAAATTACAGCTTTTATATCAGTTCTACACATGTATGAAAGCTTCGGATGGTGGAGGAAGGCTGATTATATAAAAGTGCATTTTGCAGAAAGCTGGAATGAGTTACATCATTTGCTGATAATGGAGGTTACATTTTTCATACTGATAATCCATATGTTTATTTACCTTTTGGCTTAAATACGCACTGGTGTCCTTCTTTTAGCTTCTAAATCAGCAGATAATTATCAAGTAGGTTCCATCATTGCTGTAGAGTTTGGACAGAAAATGTATTGATGTATAGTTGATAGTAGAATCCTATATCTTGCTTTAGGGCATTCTTTGAAAGATAAATAGGAATATGATCCTAAAACATTATATTTGAATTTTTTATTTTAATTTTTTATTTTATATTTTCTTCTAATATTTTTGAAATGCTGGATTCAAGGTCCAAAAAAGTGTGATCAGGTCCCAGAGTGCACCCGCTGTCTTGATTGCACTTTAGCAACTAGTTTACATAAAAGTCATCTCTCATTTCAGCCTAGTCATTAAGGTATCAAAGAGAATCAGAGAAGAGATCTCCAGAAAATCATGGGAGGCCGAGGGAAAATAAAAAGTGAATGGTGGTAGGCTCCGTAAACCAGTTTTAATAAAATATTGGAAGAAAAATACAAAATACATTTTGCACACTTGATCTATCAAAGACAGATACATTCATGAGCCATATGTGCATAAAAACTTTTAAAATAAAGCAAAAAATGACTATGTATCTGATTATTCTGCCAGAAATGCCATAGATGCTAGAGTTGTTGCTGTTGGAGGCTGCTGGAGATGATGTCACCACTGCAAGGATCTGCCAAAGCTGTTATAATTGGAGGCTGCTGCCAGCAGAGTGCATTGAGTTACAGGGGTCCAAGATCTTGGACCCTATAAGGCTTTACTGCATTTTTCGGCTGAATCGGCTAGTCCTCACCTGATAATGAGAACACACCTGTCCTGGCTATCGTGAATAATGGGATAGAGCCAAGACTGAGTAATGATTGGAAAATTATTGACAGAGCTGTCATTCTTATTCTGTTGTGTTCCTAATTGGTTATTTTGTTGTATGTGTATACATACTTGGCAGAATTGGCCGATCCGGATCAGATCAACACCTGCTGATTCAATTTAGGCCCAGAGGACCGATTTGGAGCTTACTCTCGGAGGAATCGGCCGATCCAGCGGATTCCCCAGTACCTGAAGATCAGTCCTTAAAAAGACCATAGATAAGGGGCCTAGATCAGATTCTGATTTGATCTAAAACCTTTTGGGGCCGATGTTGGCCCCAAATAGTGCCGTATAAGGCTGCTGTGGTGGTGCTGTGCCACCGTGGTGTCAACAATCGAAATGGGTCAGTTGGGACCTGGTATGCTTGATCTTGTGACTTTAAGTCACCGGAACTTGACATATCGGGTCCACCGATTGATGTAACCTCAAATTTTCAAAAAGATTAATTCTCTTTGTTTTGGAAATTCATTTTCCTTTTAAATTCGAATTAGGTTTGACCTTAGTATTGACTTTGTAAGAAAATAAGTGGTATTCCATAAAAGTACTAACTAGGGTCAATGATATTTAAAATTATAATTTGAGGTTGTTAGGTTCTTTGAAAATTGATTTGGCCTCTCCCCGTCGGATGGTGCGAAGATCCGATGTTAATTACATCGAGATAACTCGAATACCCTTGATTAAGCGTCATAGCAATCCATGGAGTAGAAGACATGCATCCACAAAAATAAGCATTCACACATAGGAGAAAACAGCCCCATGAAATCAGTGGAATGCAAGCACTTAATTTGTTTTGAGTTTGATTAAATTGATTTGAGTTGAATTAAATTTGTTGGTTTTATTTTGAGTTGAATTTAATTGATTGAGTTGCTTTTAGTTTGAGTTGAAATTTGATTTGATTTGAATTGAGTTATTTAAATTTCAATTTGATTTTTTGGTTGAAATTGAGTTGAGTTGAATTTTACTGGTTTTAAGCTTGGTTTATTTTAAATTTGTTGATTGATTTTAAGTTTGATTTGATTTTTGATTTAATTTGTTTATTGTTTGATTTTTTGTTTAATTGGAGTTGAATTTGAATTAGTTGATTGATTAATTTGTACTTATTTTATTGAGTCTGATTTGATTTAATTTGTATTTGAGTTAATTTGATTGAGTTTGAATTTGTTTGGAGGTGGATTTAATTTGTTCGGTGAATTGTTTGATTTAATTCGGTTTGAATTTTATTTTATTAGAATTCACTTGAATTTGAATTTGACAGATTGTTTGACTTTTTGAATTTCTTTTAACAGATTTGCTCTCAATTCTGGTTTAATGTTTTGCATTAAGATTTAATGATTTACAATTTGTTGATCTTCTGGTTTGGGAATTCAGATTTTTTTGAAACTTATAGATTTCTGATTTGCTTGAGCATTTTTATTAATGTTGGCTTATGTTTTAATTAAGTTTGAAGTTGACCCATTTCATAATTTATGAACTGCCTGGCTCAAAGAAAATAACCGAATTGGAAGAGATTCAGTTTGATTAAGGCCTAATTACAGAATTCTAATTGGGTTCGGAACTGGGTGGAGTTTGATTTTCAATGGCTGTTTTGATTTCTGAGTTCTATTTCTGGGTTCTACAGGTTGGCAGATTTCACACTTTTGTTTTCAGATTTCTCGGACCTAACCTGAATTTCAGACTTCTTACAAATTCTGCACACTGCAGGCTCTCAAACTCTCGGTTCTTTGTTTTAGATGCAAAGTTCAGATTTTGATATTTAAATGGATTGACTTCAGATTTCAGATTTGCCTACAGACTACTGAAATTCGGACTTGAAATGGATTCTGCATTTTTCAAATATTTCCAGATTGCAGATTCTTGTGGGTTCAACACAGATTCAGTTTTTTCAGATCTTATGGTGCCTTCACATTTTCAGTCCTCCGGACCTCAATTGCAGATTTTTTTTATGCTTCAAAATTTCAGCTTCCAGATTCCTCTCCTCTAGACTCCAGATTTTTAAATATTTCGAATTTGCAGGCTTTTAAACTTTAGACTTTGGACTTTAAACTCTGCACAAATTCGGACTCATCATACCTCAGACTTTCAGATCTTACAGGCCTTAATTCCCTTGCAAAGAATTCAGAGTTTGACCTCTCCAAATTTCAGACTCTAAAGCCTGCGGCCTCTGCTCCCTTTGATTCAATTTCAGATTTTGAGGTCTTCATCTCTAAATGTGAAGTTCAGATTCTGAATTCATACTCTATTTCAAACTTCAGATCTCAATTCAGGTTCGGAATTCAGATTCTGTACAGATTCTAGGTGCTCCAAAATCTTCAGGTCCAGACCTCAGATTTATGTGGATTCTGCACCTCAATTCTCAAATTTCAGATTTTTCTGCTCCTATTTCCAGAAAAACAGGTTTTCAGAGATTTCTGCACCAAAACAGATTTCGGACTTAGTTCAAATTTTCAGATTTTTTTAATCTCTGGATTTTAGAATTTCAGAGAATTCAGTTCTGATCCTATCGGTTCTGATTTTGAGCCAGGCAGGTCCTCAGCATGATTTTCAGATTTCTTAAATGTTTTGATTTTCTTATTGAAATTTCAGATTTAAGTTCAGTTTTAATGTGCTTGCATTCATTTATTCCGGCAGGGACTGTTTTCTCCTTGTGACATAAGTCCGTTGCACCGAACATGAAATTTCTCTTTTTTTTTTTACTTGTTCTCTCAAAATGAGACATGATTTACATCTTGACCAGAAATTCGGTCCTTTGAGTCCTTGATGAACCTGTCAATCCATGGGCGGCATGTGCCCGGTCTTGAGTGTAGTCTCCAGCCTTTGTTAGGCATCTGGAAATCCTGCCTTGTCTTTTCAGAAATTTGAGCATGGTCCTGCCTTTGATAGGCACATGCAGTCTTCTCCCAACCGGTTCAAGGTTGAGCATACCCGGCTTTTGAAAAGCTTGTGGGCACTCATCCCATGGTTGGTCTCCCTCATTAGCCTATGGTTTGGGCATATTGGCATGTTGATCATGCACAGCCTTCCCATGGCATAATGGGTAAGTAACTTCCCTCTTGGGGCATGGTAAGACATTGGGGTCTTTAACCAGACCTTTGTATGTCCACCTTAAAGGGTCAAGGGGCGTGCTTAAAGCCGGCCCATTGCTTTCCCTCTTTGTTTTGAATTCTTTTAAGTTAAGCCAAGACCATGAGGCGGGTTTTTAGCTGGCCGGATGCTCGTCTCGGTTTGTTGATTAATTAGGTGAATTGTTATTTAATTTATGTTTATTGTTTGTTTTATTTTATTTTTGAATTATGGGTCAATAGACGTGCTTAAAGCCGGCCTATTGCTTGCCCATTTATTTTGATTCTTTTAAGTTATGCCGAGACCATGAGGCGGGTTTTTAGCCGGCCGGATGCTCGCCTCGGTTTGTTTAATTAATTAGGTGCATTTTTATTTAAGTTTGAACTTGATTGTTCCTTTTAAAAAAAATCTTTTTTTTTTTAGCTCCTGTCGGAGCACTGTTCACCGGGGAGCCATTGGGCCTTCAGCCCCTCGGACGCAGCCCATCCTCTTCTTCTTTTCTTCTTCTTCTCTTTTTTTTTTTTAACACCTTCGTAAAGTGGGCCCCACCGTGGGTTGACCTCGGGTCAACTAGCCCCCCTGCGTAGCTGTCCCGCGCGCGCGCGGCTTCTGGCCGCGGCCGCGGGGTTTTTTTTTTTGCTTCTCTTCTTTCAGGTGGGCCCCGCGCCGATTTTGACACCAGGTCAAAATTGGACCCGCACGCCTCCCCCTCTTCTCATGTACGCCAGGTGGAGGTAAGTTGGAAAAAAATCAACCCGACGGCCTCTTCTCCTCCCTCCGACCAGGCGACGGCAGCGGACGGCACCCGACGCTCTCCCGACGGCTTCGGCGGCACCCGACGGCACCCTCCGCGCTTACGACTGCTCCTCTTGTACTCCGGAGGACCGTGACACGACGGCGGAAGCTCTCCCGGCTTGGTCTCCTCCCGACGGTACCCTTTGAAGGTGAAAGGTGGAGTGCCGGTGCTGCCAAGAGAGGAAGAAGGTCCCGACGACGACCAAGAGAGGTCACGGCAGGAGGTACCTCCGCGAAGCTCCTCTCTTTTCTCTTAGTCCCCTCTCGATTGCTCTCCGGGATCTCTCGGGGAGTGTTTGCGCAGCCTCTGGGGGGTATTGACGCAGCCTCGGGGCCCTCTTCCTTCGCCTTTTTTTTGCTCGTCAATTGCTCTCCTCCTCTTATAGGCTTCCCGCTGCCGCGGTTCCGTAAGGTGATTGGGAACAACCGTTTGAGTCTGACTGGGAGTCGAACTCTCCAAGTTTTATCGGAATCCCCCTTCTATACCCGTCCTTCCTTCATTGAGGATTACCCAGTCTCTGAGAGAAAATCGGAATGGCAACTTGAATCTGGGTAGAAGTCGGCCACTGCGTGATCTTCGGAACTACCCTGGATTGACCTTCCGACTTCTAAGAGGAGATTCCGGCTATACCATTGAGTCCTAATCGGACTTGAACTTCCTCTGGCTTGACCGAACTCTGCTCTCCCTGATTATTTCCATTTTTTCCTTGATGACGTGGTCTCCTCCAGCACAGGCCTGTCATAAGGCATAAATGGGCCAGAATTGGTATTCCAATGGGTCCATTTGGCACTTATTAAACCCCTTTAATAACATGTTTACTCGACCAACAAATTGGCCTTGAAGTGGGCCTATTTTAAAACAAAGCTCATTACATGCATGGAAATGAGCTTAATCTAAAAAAATCGGTGCCAACACCGATATAGCAGGAAAGTCACCGGATCTGGCATACCGGGTACCAACAGCCCACTATGCCTGTCTGCCCCACCCTATTGGGACCCACTGATATGGGTCCCGATTCTGATTCCGCGATCCTTGTGTGTATCAAATTTTTACCTGCCAATTCTTTCTACAGTCGGATGGAAATGTAAATTCTGTTTGCAGCCCTACCAGAGAGGATGCTCTCTCTTGTAAGCTAGATTAGATATGACAAATTGGTGGCGTTGTAGGAATATGATTGTCTTCTAAGTTTGTTTACCATTCTTTCAGTTGCACAGTATATGGTTTCTAGACCATTTTAAAGTTATTAAAAATTAGGAATTAATTTGTTTCTGATCTTTTGTCATATGAAACTACATATTTGCTGATTACCGAACATTATAGAATGTTGTTGTTTTTTTTTTGAGAAATCTATTTATTGATCTTTTGCAGGAGCTTGGAGGGAACTCATTATGGTTTGATCGACTACTTGCCCAACATATTGCAATTTTTTACTACTTCATGACAGTTTTCATGTATGCTGTCAGCCCAAGAATGGCATGTGAGTATTGGATGTATTTGGACATTCTTCTCTTGCTCCTTCTGGTTAGTGTGGTGTTAAGTGTATATGGGAATTGGAATATATATATATATATATATATAAATATCTGTATGTGTGTGTCAGTGTGCATTTTTTACAGATTATTTCATGTTAACTATGTCGTTCATCATAGATGGAAGCTTTAGTTCAGTATCATATGCTGAAAATACATTGAAAACCTTTATTGAGGCATGAAGGTAGCAAAAACCAACGAACTTGACCGTGAATAGTGTCTATGTTCATAATTTTCTCATTTTACTTCTCATGGTGCCACGTGGAATTAGTTATCAGTTGAATAAAGGATCTATTACCCACGGGTACATAAAATGTTGCTACTTGTGCAAGGAAGTAGCTAGCTTATTTTGTTTGAAGGTATGATAATAAAGACATCCGTGAGTATCCAGATGCTAAAAATAATAAGAATTTCTGAACCATGGAGAATGAAGATGCTTTGCGAATAGTTACAGGTATAAGTCCATGAGGCTTGAATAGACTTTTATTTTTGCTGCAACAGTCTGAGAATGGTAACAGCACCCACATATGACAAACTCATTGCATCTTCTGAAACTGTTCAAGTTGTTGAGGCCCTTGAGGGTGATAATAATTTGTCATCCATCTGACGTAGCACTTTGCAGACGTGGAAAAGATTCCCATATTCATGGAAGTAAGATAAATGCTTACATTTATTACTCTTTTTCTTGATACAGACCATTTTTCTGAGTGCGTCGAGAGGCATGCATATTCCACATATGACAAGTTCCTAAAGCACCATGGAGGTAAGGAAGTACAATTTTCTCTTCCACCCAAGATGATTATGTCAGGAAGTTGTCTCCGTTTCTCAGCACTCTTTTCCTTCTGAGAGGAACATTTTACTGCTCGTACTGGAAAATTTTGTATGTCCCATGTGTTATGCTGCAAGAAATTTCTTTGCTGCTAGCTGTTTAAATATTCAAGTGCCATGGGCTATTTTTATCATCATAATCTATGCATATTCAGTGAACTATTTAAAAGGTCAAGGTGTCTCTAGAAAGCATTCTGTAGAACTGCGGCTTTTATGTGTTCAAATTTCTACTTCAAATATTTCCCCATTTGTCCTAATCAGTTTCCATTTAGTGTTGCAAACTACTTATTGCTCGCATAGAATCTTATGATTCTGTTCAAAAAGACGACATTAATCCTTGATCTAGTTCGTCTACATTGATATTATTATTAATTTGTTCATTCTGTATTTCTAGACCTTAGCTGAAAATACATATGCTATATCACTGGATGTTGGGAAAAGATTTGGGTTTAGGAGTTAATGACAATGTGAATACTTGGGGATGTCAGTATTTGTTACCTGTTTCTTGAGTTATGTTGTCGGTGTCATTTGCTTCATTTGTCAATTATCTAAGTTGGCTAGATTGTAGGCACGCATTGACAACATCTCTTTTGCAGCACCCATGGTAAAACTTTTCTGCTCATGGCATTTTGTTAGTCAGAGGGAAAGAGTCCGAATTGTGTGCCAAGTTTGTTCTTTAGTTATATCTTCTTGATGGTTGAATTCTCTTTACTATGTGTTTCTCTTCAGATGAATTGAGAAAGCTGCCTGCTCCAGAGATTGCAATACAATATTACATGGGCTCAGATTTGTATTTGTTTGGTAAATGGGATATCGCAAAGGCATCATGTTTTTTTGTAAGCTATACAACACAATTACGTGCATTCCTAATTTCTCTAATTTCAACAGATGAATTTCAAACGGCTAGAGCTCCCAACAGTCGAAGACCACACATAGGTAATAATCACCATCTGAATTTTGTTTCTGCCGATACTGTGCTTTTATGGTGGATAGATAACAATCAACAACTATATCCAATCCAATAATTCCATGAATTCACGTAAGTGGCATATAACTGGATGTTTCTTGATACTCTTGTTGTAGAGACAATTGTGCCTATAATTAATTTCATTTCCCTTTTCATTTGGACGCCTTCAGAGAACTTGTATGATGTTTTCGAGAACATCAGGGATGATGAAGCAGAACACTGTAAAACCATGAAGGCATGTCAAACACACGGGAACCTCCAATCTCCTCACTCGAATCTTGAGTATGCAGTAGACGACTCAAACTGCATCCTCCAGAAAACAGATTGTGAAGGTATCGTAGACTGCATCAAGAAATCTTTGACATCTCGACCATGATCATGTTCATCAAAATTCGCATCCAACAGAAAATATACATTTTCTTACTGAATCAGAGGAGAGGACTTAGCGGCAACGGTACTAGTAGGACCTACTCATACCATGTACATGTAGCATAGTCATATACAAACTCAGAATGGCAAGACCAACCACAGATGCCATTCTGAGAGGTCAGAGTTTTCCACTTACGTGTCACCATTCCGTTTTCCACTTGAACACTTGATTGTGTAACATTTAGCGAAAAGTTTCTGCATTCTAGACATTTCTTTGAAAATACTCTCTTGTTGCCATCAGTTCTTGCCATTCATAACCAAAAAGAGTATCCGGCCCTGCTGTGGCATTTATACACACGTCTCCTGCAGCCTGGCCTGGTACAGATCTGGATTCTGGACTGCATTGTATTCAACTTAACTGGAATACAAGTTCTTCAAAGTGGCTTTGATCTCTACTTGGTTTCTCTTGTTTGCTATTTTTTTAATGTCCACGCTTGACCGCTTAGCGGAGGTAACTACAATGAGGTTGGTTTGTGTATTTTCTCAAACATCCAGCCGGCATCACGGGACGGTCAGTCCGAACAAGCATTTAAGATGTGGTTGGTTCTGTGGTATAATCAAAACCCAAGTTCTCCCAAGAAAAAAAATTATTACCTCAATCATAACTTCATCTATGAAACTAAAGCTTTGGTCTTATATTATAGAGGTTCAGACTTCAGAAGATCAAGAAACTGAGGCGGTGAGATTACATGCTTTGAATGATAAATTTTGATGAATAATGAGTGATTCGGTTGGACTGATCATTGAACGCTCATATCAAGTTAGAGGATAGCATTGGATTACGGAAATCTGGGTGACGCATAGAAGTGGGATATGCAAATCTGGTAATTACAGGGCAGGATTATGTTAATTGTAGTTGATCTCGACATATTGTGATTCGTGCAAATAAATTTGGGTGAGGAATTCTGATGATAAGCATGAACTTCAATGCTAATTTCAAATATAATATGTGGGAATTATGTATGACATTTTTAGATTTTGGGGTATATGATGAGGTTGCTTACTGATGCATAGATGGCCGAAGAACTGGTAAAAAAAACATTGAAACGTGAACCTACATCTCTTACGCATTACATATTTTTATATAGTCATGTATGCAGTAAAAATTCTATTTCACATCAGATGTTCTTCTCGGTTAATAAATGAAAAAACAGTTAAAGATGAAGATGACGACTCTACCATCGGCAGCTATGGGTAGGGTATTGATTTGAACGTACGTTTAGAACTAATTCAGTTCGATTACGCACTAATATATTGTATTAAGATATAATATATAGAGTTTTATTTATTCCGATTTAAATCATATTTTCTTAAAATTGAACATGGGCTAAAGGAGACTCCTGCTATAAAATTAAAACATATTAAAATAAAAATAATAATAAAATAAAGTGGTAGACTTGAGTTAACTTCGAACGTGATTATTCAATACGATTTGATTCAACTGGTTTAAATATCTCTTAAGAATTAATTCAAAATAACTGAAAAAAAAGAACAAATGATTTGGGACGACTCGAGTTGAACTGGGCATATATGTTTAAATCTGTTACATTAACAACTTTAAAATTATTAATTTTACATAAAATGATACACAAATATCGTTAATGTGTCATTTAAGGCAAATAAATATCCAATGTATTCCAGTTCATCAATTTGGTTTGACCGAAAGATGTTTTTTTTTTTAAATCGAATCAAATAGATCGCTAGCTAAATTCAAACCAAATTGAATATCTTTTTTATTTGGTTTGACTTTTCAGGTTAAACTTAATAATAAGCAAAGGGCCTGCCAACAATATGGGTGATGAGAAAAACATGGTTGCCAACATTGGGTGGAGACCGATTCATCCCAAAGAAGGAAGTTGACCCACATATATAAGCGTGGACGCAATTTAGAAATAAAATAATCCGGGTTTATCCCCCCTCTACATTATATCTGTACCAAACGAGAGATAATTGTTAACGATAATAAATCCAACTTATCATTAAATCATACCCACATACTTCTTGCTGGCCGAGCTCATCCTGCTTCGACATGAAACATGGCTTTATCTTTGCATTGCCATCTTTCGCTGACTTGGTTACGGCCACAAATTTTGTAACCGTCAAAAAGCAAAAAGAAAATAAAAATCAAGATCAAGTTAAAAGCCGATACCAAATCAACTCAGATCCTTTGATTGTCTCGACGTAGAGGTTTTGGGTCAGCTGTCTAATCTCATGAATTGCAGTGGCCTTCAACATTGATCCGGTGACCATGGATTGTCATCTTTGCGCGGTGGAGTTGCTGCTGGGAACCAAATTAGATGCTTACCCAATCAGAAGGTTGATGCGATTCCTGACATGCAGACCTACTTGAAACCTGTTTGTTTTGCTGTGATTCTGAAGTTTGATGTTCTTGTTTTGCTTTCTTTTTTCTTCAAAATACACTATCTAACATCAACCTGAACAACAAAGAACTGTAAAACAGAGCAGATGCACCATCTTATACATTTATCTTCTTTTTTTTTTACGATTTAACAAACGATGGCTTTGGATCAGACGAGTGATCTCACTCACTTTACCTAGTACAGTCAAGTCAAGCTCCAGATAATCGAACGTCCACCGGTAGCCTCAAAAGTACACATATATTTGCAGGCGGTGCTGTTCTTTTTCGAGTCCAATGATCTGACACCGGGCGGGCGGCTGCTTCCCCGTTCGGGGAGAGAGACTCTACAGATAGCTGACAAATAGCCATTAAAACAAGAAACTAAGAGAAACAAAAAATCAATTGAATTTGTATAAAAAGAACACAAGCAGCAAGCGATCCATGGCGCGAACCTCTTGTAGTCGTAGTCATAGAAAGACAGCGACCAGTCTTGCAGATTCACTTGTCTCCTTTTATGTCTTGAATTTGCCTTTGTCCCTCGGGTGCTGGCAGAGGTCGCACAACCGGGTGACAAGCTATTCTGAAAAAACGATGAAATTAGAAACAAGCAAGCTTTCGGGAGTTCAGTGGGATGTCACTCCTCGTAGAACTGCTGAGAACTCTTGCAAACCGCAAGCAGGAAAGCACAGAAGAGGCTATCGGAGGTACTCAGGAGTCTTTTTCATTTCCCTCAATCGATGTGGTCTTTTGCTTTTATGGATCACACATAGGACACATACGCGCATCCTTGTTATCACGCAAGCGCCAAATAGCGAAAAGCTAAATGCTAAGAGTGAACAACTGAAAAAAAAATTGGTAAAATTTTCCTGCCAATCGACAAAACGAACCGATTGCAAGAACTAAACGCAATGCAATTGATAAAAGCAACGTGATTCACAAAACGATGCTTGCTTTTGTTGAACCCTATTAGACCAAAGAAAAGACAACCACAAGAACAAATCTCAAAAAAGATCTCAATCTTCATCATCTTCCCGACGATCCAGTTCGATCGCATTAACTCTAAAATGAACAACGGGTGATACATGGCTCCGCTCTTCCTCTGCGGTAGTCGCCGGCAAGTACCACCGCCATCCAACTCGGACATTCCTCATTTTGTCAAGAATTGTAAAAAAAAAAAAATGAAAACAACATCAAGAAGGTGTCGTGATCTGGAGAGATTAAAGAAGTAGCCATTCCCTCTACTTCTTTAGCCCTTATAAGACACCACTTGTTAAAATCCAACATTAACCGGGTGCACGTGGTTTTGATCGTCAAAGGCGAAGCATAGTGCAGTTGCAGTCATCATCGGAAGCCGGTAAATTTAGGTCGAAGGGCAACGGCAACGGCAACGGCAACGGCTGCGGCTGCCACCAAAACGTTGAAGAAGCGACGACCTCATCGCCATCGTCCACGACAGAGGAAGAAGAGCCGCAGTCGCTATGACAATCATCGTCACCGTCGCCGCCGTCCTCTACCGCGTTGGGCGGGGGTAATCGAAGCTGATAGGGAGAAGGCCGGGAAGGAGCTCCGGAGGTCCGCGGCCCGCTGAAGGACTCCACCGTGCTGCTGTAGCCGCTGGTCGTCGGCCGGGCCTGGTGCGGCTCTATCGGCGGCTGGCGGCGATGAGGTGTAAAGCCGGGCTGGAGGTGGCTACGGCCGTGTGAAAGATCAGCGCGAGAGACACCAAGGCCGGCGATATTGGAGGTCGGCGGGGCGGCGGTGGAAAAGTTAGTCTTAGCCTTGGCACCGCGGAACGCACGAGCCGCGGCGTCGTAGGCACGGGCAGCGTCCTCGGCGGAGTCATAGGTGCCGAGCCAGACGCGCGTCTTCTTCCAGGGATCTCTGATCTCCGCGGCGAACCGGCCCCAGGGTCGCCTCCGAACGCCGCGGAAGCGCACATCCACCACTCCCGACCCGGCGCAGGACGGCGGCACAATTCCAGCCGCAGCGCCCAGGGCGGCAGGCTCCCTCCCCTTCCGCATCGCCGCCGTCCGGGACAGATCGGAGAGCGGAAGAAGAGGGCCACGGCAGAGGTCGGGGTACGAAGGAGACGGCGGAGGAAGAGCGCAGAGGAGACGGCGCGAGGGCGGAGCTTGATCTGGAGGCGGCGATGGCCGGACGAGAAGCTCCGCCCGCCCCGCTCCGGCCCCCAAGAAATAAGGCGTCCGGAAGACTGGATCCTTCCCCTCTCTCTCTCTAGAACTCACGCACTCGCAGGCGGGCGGACACGGCTTGACCAGCATACGTGGAGCCGCGTATTACCAATCAGAGGGCAGCTGACGCGGCGGCGGCGACACCCGAGCGCACTCGCACCGTGCGTGGGCCACGTAAAATTCGCGGGCGGTAGTTTGGTCATGTCAAAAGGTAGGGGGGGGGGGGGAGCGGTCAAGGGAGATCTGCCTCGTCTGCCGAGCGGTCTTTCGGCGAGGGAGGGAAGGGGGGGGGGTGGCCGCATTAAAAGGGCGGCGTGAGATCGGACGGCGGTGATGCGATGCTACGATGATGGTGGTGGTTGGCTTTCTCGTGATGTGCGGCGGAGCCTCGGCATCGGCGGGCGGGACGGGACGGCCCTCCACGTGAGCTGTCATAATGGACCGCGGCGAGGGAGGCGAGCCAGCCAGGACCCCGCCCCGCCCCGCGGTTCGGCCGGGCTGGGGTTGGCCCTGGGCTCGTTCCATTATCGGGTCGAGCCGAATGGGCCCATCGAATTGGGCCGGCCGGCGGGTGAGGCAAATCTCACGTGTTAGATCCCATCCGGATTCATATATGTTGATCCGGATATACTATCCGATAATAAATAGCAGCTGCCCCGGTACAGATATCGTCCTCCTGTTAATTGGAGCAACAAAGAAAACATCGACTCTACTCTATTTAAGATCCACTTAAAATAATTTATTTTTATGTGTAATACGTATGATTATGTATTTAAGACTATTTTAGTTAAACATGTGCTCAAATATTCTCTGATATATGCTAGTCAAATTAGTTGACATTAAGAGAAACGTGATGAGTTTTATATTTAAATTTAAATTTTTATATATTCATCAGATAAATTTTAATTAAAATTGTTAACTGGACATATCTGTATCACTCCCGAACTCGAAACATACCGGAATTTTAATAATTGATTTGTATCGGTGTCCAATTCGGATGGGATATGAATTATTCATTTAGCCAAAGAGAAATGACACAAAAAATAAATATTTACACACAAGAACGGATAACAAAGCAAGATAGTAGATAAATTGCTCATTAAAACAATTATATGTACACAAATTAATATACTTGGGGTGACTTGGATGGTTGAAGTATCAGTTTATCCGGCAAACAAAGTTTTCGGTTTTCCGGGCCCAGCCTTCGAATTGGGCTTTTCATATTGGGCCATATCATGCTGCCCCGTCAATAAGAAGCAAAAAAAATAAATAAATAAATGAGGAGAAGCCTTTCTCGTATCACAGCGAAGTTTCGATCCTAGGAGTTAAAAAATTCTTGGCTTATTAAAAGAACGGAATGGATGCTGCTAAAAATCAATATGGACAAGATAAAAAACATTTTGTTCAATGTGTCCAAAAACTGTTCCATCATTTCATTTGCATAAGAGTAGCAGGTAGTCCTCTTATTCACACTTTATTAAATACAAAGGTAAAGGGATGTTTGGTTGCATGATAATGGAGATTTTTATTTTTATTTTTAAAAATTGTAAAAAAGTTTGTTAAAAGAGCTGTTCGACAATCTTGACAATTTTTTATGTTTTAAAAGTGATTTTCTTCTTAAACAAAAAAGAGGGTCTCACCTCTTTCTTTTTTCTTGTGGTCCCCCACTTTAATTTGTTTGGTCACGAATGATAGTAACTATTTTTTGTTATCACATCCCTCCAAACATGATAATTTTATATTATGAGTTGGTTCACTTTTTATTTTAATATAATTTTTTATCACGAAAATGTACAAAAAATTATCATACAACCAAACACCCCTTTACAAGTCATCAGGACCCCCAACGAAGTTACAGAACCGATATTCTACTTTCCCTAAAACTGGCTTAAAATTTTATTTCTTATGCTTTCACAAAACTATGTGATTGTTCACACTTCAACCACAGAATTAACCGGTTATTGGGGTACTCTATCAAGTCAATTTTGCATCGTTGATGAGATTTCTAGATGTGATAAAGTAGGTACTGTTGGAGTTTCTAGGAATACCTGACGACGATCCAAACTCCATTGCGCTGCGGAAGACAAGAACGAGGAAGATCTGCCGGATAGGAATCGCCTGTCTCCTTCAGACGACCCTCTGATTTCCTCTCTCTATTGAGCCTGTATGGTGCAACCGTATGGGGAGTCACAGCCCTGCCTGTGCTTATATAGAGAGGAGGGACCAGTCCGAGTTCGACTAGGATTGGGATCCTGCCCATAGTCGGATCCCGGGCCAAACAGGAGAAATGGCCCAATAAGTCATGTTCCATCTTGTAGACCTAATAGCGTGCTAAGTCGAGCCTATTAACAAGTGGATCACTTAATTAAATATCGGGTAAACCCAACATTCTCCCACTTGATCCATCTTGTTCCTTATACATCAAATCTTCTCTTTGAACTATACATATAATACTAATATATATAATTTTGAAAATGACTCTAGAAGATTTGACATCAAGGGCTCGTACTTGAAACGAAAAAAAACCGGGTATGCGCGCGCGCGATAAAACAAAAACCAAAGACACCGTCTCTATTACGGAACCCAAATTGCTCAAGTTATAGTAGGCCAAATGACAAGGGTCATGGCGGTAAATGCATCCAGCCCCCCACCACCTTCCATGTACCACGTGTCACCAACTTTCCCATAACTGAACACTGTAAATGGCTGTTTGAATAAACGTACACCTGATGTTTATTCGATGGTCACCACTTTAAGTTACATTCTGCATACCTGAAGTCCATTACTGAAGTGTACACAAATGGAACATGCAGAATACAACAACAATGAAGAATCAATCACACAACTGTAAGTGTCAAACTAAATCACAACATATCAAGAGAACTGACAAGACCCATCCGAATCACACTGACCACAAAGATGCTAGCCGCAGTCCCTTAGTGAGTGGATCTCGTCACCATGAGACCCCGTCTCAATATGCTCAATAGACACTTAATTGATTCCTCACTTAATCTTTAAGACAAAAGTACTTTATGCCTAAGGTTCTACCACCCTTAGACACCTTATTGGCCTCGTAGAAAACATCGTAGTGGAATAGTCGTTATAAATCCTGATAGGCCTCAAAAGACTACAAAAGGTAGAGAAACGACCAAATTCCATAACCGAATAGCCTGTGCACTAGCCTCATGACATGCATTGAAAACAACCGCCATAGTGGAAGTAACCGTAAAAGATAACCAAAAGTAAACTTTCGGATATCAAGCAACCACCATAGTCTATATCGGCATATGCAACTATCTCAAATTGATATGACCTCCTTTATGTGAGCATAACACCTACTGTGCCTTTAAGATATCTAAGACCTTCAAGGTCATAAATGGAACACCATAGCATACTGCATTTTTACCTTTAACAATAGGTACCTCATCGGGTGTGCAAGACAAAGAAATGGAACCTTTTAGAACCTATAAGATGTAAAATCTATGAGAAAGACCTAAGAAGCCTAATAGTCTAACTCTGGTGTTCTCTAAGCCCAAGATATACTAGGATACACCTAAATCTTCCATCTCAACAAAATTCTCAGACAGTAAAAACCTTAATTTCATGTAACAAACAGAGATTACCTTTAACAAGTCATATGCTATCCATACACAAAAGCAAGATAAAATTTACTCCCACTGACCTTCAGGTATAAACACTCAACAAAAGTGTTCACTTTAAACTCAAATGACAAAAATATCTCATTAAACATGAGATACCACAATGCCGTGAGGCTCGCTTAAGTCAGTAAATGGATTTCCTTAACTTGCATACCATATGTTCTCTCTATTTAATATGAAACACTTGAGGTTGCTCCATGTACACCTCTTAATCTAGATCCCAAACTCCTAGTGGCATCCTTATTAGGCGTGCGTGTCTGCTTTGCCTTAATGCAGTCAACACATGTCACAAAGTCTTTAAAGTCAAGAGAAGAAAATACTCCTCTAACTAATCTTTGAAGCCTCTTAATAGAGATAATTACCTAATCTCCTGTACCACAACATGGATGACTCATAATTTATGCTATCATGCTCATTGCCATTAAGCCAAAGTAGGTAGACTATCGTGGACATGTTAAAGCATAGAAGATATACACATTCTGTAAACCATCAGAAAGATTGCTATTACCAAGAAACAACTGAATCTTTAATTAAATTAAAGGAAACAGTTCCAAAATTGAAATGGAACCATTTACAATCAAGTTTTGATACTGACACCATAATTCTACTATATGATGGTATATAGAATGTGTCATCTAAATTTGAAACATATCCAATATTAGATATAGCCTAAAACGATTCCTTTAGCCTTCACTTGCATGTCCTATTCCTCAAAAGAATCGGTCGCTCACCCTTATGGATCGGCCTTATGACAGAATCCCTTTCTTCTCACGCCACCTTATATTTCGACAATCTTTCTTTACGTGTCCAACCTTTACGGCAAGAAGCACTTATCATTCTTTTCTTTTCTATTTTTGTTTTTCTTCTTCTTACCCTTCATTTGAACACCCATTCCTTTCACTGAATGTTCACTTCCATTATGAGAGGTAAAATTAACCACATTATTCCTTTCTCCTCTCAATCTCTCTTCCTCCTATACACACATGGTCATCAACTCATTGACAGACCACTTAGCCTGATGTGTGTTGTAGGAAATTTTAAAAGCTTCATATTCCATAGGCAGAGAGTTAAGAATGAAGTGAACCAGAAAAGTATCAGAAATTGTAACCTCCATGGCATTGAGTTGAGCTGAAATGTCTCTCATCATCATGATATGCTCTCTAACACTCCCACTGCCAGTGTATTTCATCGAGGAGAGTTTGGCCATCAAGGTACTTGCCTTAGCCTTGTCAGAACTGACAAATTGCTCCTCAATAGCTTGAAGAAACCCACTAGCACTGGTTTGTGTAGGGATCGATCCCTTTATGTTTTGACTGACATGTCCCTGAAGAAATAGGAGACACAAACGATTGGATCTCTCCCACTTCTCAAAATGAGTCTTCTGATCAGGTGTACTATCAACTGTAATAGGAACAGGATGATCCTCACGTAAGGCTAAGTCTAAGTCCATACACCCTAATACAAATAGTACCCTTTGTTTCCATTCAGCAAAGTTTGTTCCATTAAGATAAGGCACAGACCCAGTAAAAGGTGTAAAGAGTGGAGAAGCAACCTAATTAATAAACATGCTCACATGAGATAATGCAACTTAATCATGTACGAGGCAACAGTTAAAAGCTCAAAATAATTCTAACAACCGAAAAGAATTACAATCACCCCAGGTGCATCATTGTAATTTCTCCTTTCGGGAGGCAATCACAATATGCTAACGGACCAACTCCCAAATAGACCGAAATGATAGAACTAACATCCACATATACTTTGATGTCCAGAGAATTTATACCTTTGGGTACCAAATTCTCAAGAGTCGCCGTATACATAAATATCATTCTATCCTACTCTTAACTTAAAATAAAGCACTCCTTTCGGGAGTTGAACTTTATCTCTAAATTAAAGTACAAATTTAATACTATTCTTATTTTCTTTATAAGGATTATTCAATATTTTCCATGTATAAGGCCACTTTGGTGATCTACTCACACACTTCAAATATTAAATCTCTCCTCCTCCAAATAAGAATAATATTAAAATCGCATGCTCACTTCGATGCTATTTAAACTAAAGAGAAGTGAATTTTATTATCCCTCATGATTGGTGCCACTTTGGTGATCTACCCAACCACTTAGAATGCAAAAATTCACCACTAAACTATATAACAACATCAAATAATGACTTTATGTGAGCTAAGGACATTTTCAAGATATTATTGCAATAAGAAATATTCATGCACAAATAAAAACTTTAAGAGGTCATGATTGCATGCTTAAGATTTCTAACCAAAATTGCAATAATTAATGTCCAACTTCATGCTAAAATTCACTGAAAATAACTTAATACAGAAATTCTAGTAACCTGTTTGCATATATATCCAGTTCTACTGTAGAAATATCCACCAGAATTAATTCTGAATCCACTGTTTTGCATGCATGTCCCTGTATCCTTTAACATGGTTTTGCTTAATGGATTTCAGCCCTACAGGATGCTTAATGGGCCCAGTATCCTATGAACTAAATGGATACTGGATAATCCTTTAACCAAATCAAAGAACAATGACATTTACTTTAATAAAAAAAACAATTAACTTGATGGATAGAATTAACAAAGATATTTCAACCGGATATCTTAATGGATATCAAATCAGATCTAAACTCAGATCGGATTCGGATCTAATACTTTAAAGGATTCAAAATCCACTTAATTTAAATCCAAATCAGATTTTATTTTAAAGAATCTAAATCCGAATTAAATCCAAATACCTTAAAGAATACCAAAATGGATTCTAATATAAAAATATATTCGAAATGATTCTTATCGGATCGAAGATCCATTTAATCAAAAATCAAATCTATTTCATCTTTAAAATCAGAATCCAAATCGGATTCTAACACCAAAAAGAATTTTGGATCCACATACCTTAAAGATCCAAAGTCAAATCGAAATCCGATCATAAAATGGATAAAGATTCAAAACAATTTAATATTAAAGATATTACAACATGGATAATACATACGGATATAGAATCTGATGACGTAAAAACTCACGTGAAAATTAATGTATCCAATAACTAAAACAACCAAGGGCATAAGTGTAATAAACTAATCCCAACCCTTTCACGTTTCTCCCAACGGAGAAACCCAGGCCACCTCCAACTCCTCACGGCGGCAGCGGCTGGGTGCAGCGGCAGGGAGCAGGCAGCCCCCTCGCCGGCCAGACATGGCGTAGGAGCAGGGAAAAACAGCCTCCAGCCGCTGGCAAAACACGCCTTCTGCCGTACAGGCGGCGCTGCGCCCCCTTTCCCCCTGCTGATCCTGGCTGCCGCGGGCCAGGGCCAAATCGCAGCGGAGACGGCACCAGGCGCCAGCCAGCGCCAAGGGGAGCCCTGGCGTCGATGATGGCAGCGCCGTCGGAGGCTTAGCCCTGCGGCCTAGCCAGCACCTTGCGGTGCCCCCTGCACCATCGACATGCAGCATCCGCACGGGGCAGCACCGCAAGGCCACGACGGCTGGGAGAAAAAACAGGGCGAGAAGATCTCCAAACCGAGTGGATCAACTCGGTTCCGTCAGAAAACTTCTCCAACAGGGATCACGGTCTTCGATTCCCCCGGGACCCCGACGAAACAGAAATCGCAAGAAAAATCAAGGCCGAGCGATTTCATCGTATCAAAATCCCATGACCTAGAACACGGGTTTTGATACCACATGTTGGAGTTTCTAGGAATACCTGACGACGATCCAAACTCCATTGCGCTGCGGAAGACAAGAACGAGGAAGATCTGCCGGATAGGAATCGCCTGTCTCCTTCAGACGACCCTCTGATTTCCTCTCTCTATTGAGCCTGTATGGTGCAACCGTATGGGGAGTCACAGCCCTGCCTGTGCTTATATAGAGAGGAGGGACCAGTCCGAGTTCGACTAGGATTGGGATCCTGCCCATAGTCGGATCCCGGGCCAAACAGGAGAAATGGCCCAATAAGCCATGTTCCATCTTGTAGACCTAATAGCGTGCTAAGTCGAGCCTATTAACAAGTGGATCACTTAATTAAATATCGGGTAAACCCAACAGGTACAAGATCAGTTGATGAATCTTTTTTTTTTGAACAACACCACCACCATCGTAATTCATTCACAGTATGAAAGAGTACATACAACAAGATAGACCTAGAGACTTAAACCAAAGAAAAGACACAAGATTAAACTACACATAACGAAAGTACCAAGAGAGCTTATCTTTTCTAAGTGACTCAAACATAGCCATACATCGACCAACACATATAAGTGTTTATATGGTGGAACCGAAGATGCAGGGACACCATTAAAGGAGTTTGATAACTTTCCTGAGACCAAAAGATCACATTAGAAAGATGTGGATATCACCCAGGCCATCGGTCTCGAGATAAACCAAGTGACTACGTAGACAATTAGAAAAGATACCATCAAAGAGCTAGACCACACGACAACAAACAAAGACATAGTACCTAAACCACAAACCAACATACGTAAACCGGACTCCGCATCTCCAACGCGACAAAAAGATTCAAAACGTCTAACCCCATGTTTAGGCAGAGCGTTGAAGAGGGAGCGCGGGAGGGAGGCCTCCCTCCCTCCCAAAACAACAACTACTACCAAATGACAAAAAGAAACTGCCCAAAGATTCAAAAACGAGTAGCGAGGACGATGCAACAACGGTAAATCGACAACAGGAAAATGATGGGTGCAAGTGTCACCTTTGAGAGTTCGTCAGAAGAGGCCGCTGCCACGATGTTGCAGATGCCGCCAGGGGGAGGTTCGGGGAAGCCGTCCGCTACCCACCGAGGAGTCGCGAACGAGAGTGTTGCTGCCAAACTAGGTTCCGCCTCCGCCGAGGGCAGCAAACAAGAGTTTCCGAGCTGCCGCGAGCGAGGGCAATTGATGAATCATTAACTCCTGTTCAGTTTGAGGAAGGTGTATATATATATATCATGCTGGTTGAGTGAACAGTTCTATGTTTTCGGCACTGTGTGCGTTCTGACGACACTTAAATCACCTTTTGGAGGGTGTGCATGTTTTCCTTCGAGACAAGGAATATTTTAACTTCTTATAATGATAAGGATGCCATGCTAACTTCAGTACGTATTAAGGGGATATATATAAGAGGGTGAGATCGACTGAAACGAGAATTGTTTAATACCCTGTTCGGTTGGGGTATTAAAATCGATAACATCAATTTTGGTATTGATATTTAAAGGGCAGAGAGTGTCGGTAACAAATTCGATTTTAGTGGGCACAGGTACTATAATTCATGCTTTATTTTTATTACAAAATTCAAAACCTGATATTAATGGCCAGACAGATTACGATGATCTATATACAAATTTTTTTTTTTAAACAAACAAGTTTACTAGATATTTAATAACATATTACAAACTGACACGGTAGACACAAAGATTGCAACATAACATAAAGGTCCCAAGAGGATTTGATAACAAGTAAAATAAAACTCGAGGTCTAAACTAAATTATTCGAGAAAAACCACTAAAATAGATTGACCAACACAACAAGGTTCATAAATAGTCGAGAAGCATAGTCCCGAAACTCTCCAGGAATTTGAACCTTAAGAATTACTCGTTAATTAGAAGCAAGCACCCTCAAGTGTTGGGTAATGTTCCTTGTTTCCCGAGAGAGATTAATTAATATCGTAACCTCAAGTTTACAATGTTATATATTATTAAGTTTGTCACGACCCGGATTTTTAACATGCACAGCGGAAGATAATCCGGCGACGTAACGGGAAAGGATATCGGTCTGGAGTCAAATAATACCAAAATTCACAATCCAATTAAATAATTCCAAATTTTACAACATATTAACACCACAAACAAACACCTATCTAAACAAATTAAATACCAACATTGAATGATACTCCACTAGTTCCTCGGATTCCACAACACCACTACGCTTCTGCTGCGCTAAACCTGCACTCCTGAAAATATTAACAACGGAAGGGGTGAGTCACAATGACTCGATGGGACTTACACCCGAACTACCCCTTTATAATAATGATTCTAGTGGTATGATAGAATAATAAGCCTAAAAATCAGATTTAATACATAGGGTGTAAACTAATCATATATCTTTAATTAATTGATTACAAAGTCAATCAACTACCCCAAATGATGACATGACTCTAAATGCATTAGACCAACATAACCTACACATTAAACCACTCTAGGTATGCCCAGAACACATAGACCTGACAAAAACCAATGACACAACCATAACATACCATCTATGCCAATCTACACAACTAGACACCTGTCTGAGTAAATAACATGCTCCATCAGATAAATGCAGTCACATCACAAAACTAGCACCAGATTTACCATATAGTAGGAAGTAACATATAGTAACTAAATCCCATAGTACCCCTAGGCAGGGGAGTACTTAGGATAAACCGCGGTATCTGGGATCGAAGGATGCTCCAGATTCAACTAATCTCCGCTGCCCACGGGACACTAATTTAGTCTGGTGAAGTACATTTCCATCACAATGCAGCTCACTGCACTAACCACATTCCACACCATGCAAGCATATCATTAACTCAGACAGTAACCACATGAACATTTAATATTGGCAAATCAAACATGAAATACATAGAGGAACACACATGGTTCTATGCACCACATATTTGCATACCATACCACAGTCTATCACAAACTAATGCATATGGATAGGATCATGCAATTTACAACCTAAACACATTAATCACATGCTTAAACAGAACTATCTATCTAATAAATGAAAATAAACTAAACTCTACCACCATTATGCCTAAACCTTACATCGACTGTTTATCAAATCGAGATATACATGATTAAGGTTAATCGCGATGCAGACATACTAAACTAGCTAGATTTAAACATACATAACCTATCATGATGACCAACATACATGAATAGCTAATTTAGTCTAAATATGCACGGTCTAGACAAATTAATCTAACTCTAACTAAACATGCTAATAAATCCAAAACAGCCCATTAACTACAATATTCTAATCCTGGTGATCTAAACATGATTATTACGATTTAATCAAAATATTAGAGTGCTAAGGATAGCCGAGACGTCTACCTTGACGGCAACGGCGAACGGCGCATGGAATTCCAATGGAATCGATCTGGGTGACGAGTGTGTTGCCGCGGTCACGACGGCGACGAAAAACCGAACCGAACGGTGTCTTGATAATCTGTTGGGAAAAGAGAATAATATTGAATGAAGAATAATAGAGAGAATAGAAGAGAGAGAGATATGTGCGATAGAGGGAGGGATAGATAGGAGAGAGGAGAGAGAGGGTGCTTCACCGCGGAGGGGAGAGAGGCGTTGGCGCACCGGTGGCGCACACCGCGCGGGCGCGCGGAGGGTGGCGCGGCGGGGGCCGGCCGGCGGCGAGCGGGAAGCCGGCGGAGGCGATGGCGGAGGGCGCGGCGGCGTCGCCGTGGCTGCTCACGGCGGACGGCGACGGCGGAGAGGGCGCGAGCGGCGGCGGCGGCGGGCCGGGTGTGGCCGGCGACGGCGGAGGTGGCCGGCGCGTCGGTGGTTCGCGCGGCCCGTGGCGGGGCTGGCGCGCGCGCGGGGCGGCGCCGGCGGGCGGCCGCGGACGGCGGCGACGGCGCGGCGAGCGCGGGAGGTTGACAAGGGGGGGGGTGGTGCGCGCCGCGGACGGCGGCGCGAGGAGGCGGCCGGGGCATCGCGCGGCGGCGGGAGGGAGGTGGCGCGCGGTGTTGTCGCGCGGAGGCCGGCGGAGGCGCAGGGCGGTGGGCGGCGGAGGGTGCGGGGTGGCGGGGAAGGCGTCGACGAGCGCGAGGAGGGTTGGCCGGCGGCGTCGACGGCGGAGGTGGTCGTCGCGGGAGGGCGGCCGGAGGAGGACGCCGGCGGCGTCGCAGTGGCCGGGGTGGCGCCGGCGACGGTGGGAGAGCAGCGGCGGCGCCGGAGAGCTCGCGAGGGGGGGTCCGGATGGCGCGGAGAGGGGGGACCGGCCGGCGGTGGTCGCTCGCGCGGTACGCGGGAGGCCGGCGGCGGCGTCGGCTGGTTGCAGGCGGCACCCGCGGGATAGAACCGCGGAAGGGGGGGGTGTCGCGGGCTGTTGCACGCGCGGAGGAGAAGAAGAAGAAGAAGAAGGAGGAGGAGGAGGAGAATGCGGGGCTGCTGCGCTCGCTCGCAGGAGAGGAGAAGAGGAGAAGAGGGAAGGTGGAAGGCGGGGCGCAGGAGAGAAAATAAGGGGGAGGGAGAGTTCGACCGGGACCGGGGGAGGGGAGGTAGAGTTCGACTGGGAGAGGGGGGCGGCGGTTTAGGAAGGTTATCGGGATGGAGAGAAATTTGGAAGGGATAAAGAAGGAAAGTAGAATAAATAAAACTCATAATAAATATAATAACTACTTTTTTATTTATTTAAATAACCGGGGTATTACAAAGTTCACATTACACCCAAGGATATATATAAGAAGTGATTAATTAAATCAAATTAGCGGTTAGAAACTATTTCATTCAGATCAATCAAATGCCAGCGCATGAATTGCGTTTGTTTTGGATTAATCTGAAAATGTCATGTCTAATCTCTCTTATAAAGCTGTAGGGGGGGTAGTTGGAATCATTTGAGCCATGATATGATCAAGTCCACACCCAAGAGCTTTATCCACTTATAAAGTTTTGCAGGATGTGCATGGGAGGCAGTTGGAATCAATCATTTGAGACCATTGAACCGGTTTTGATCCGTTCTTTTAAATTGAATCAAATCAGTACGAATTGTTAAAATATCATGAAATTATTATGGTATTATTAATAAAAATATTTTTATGTTAAAATAATATTTATTTTAAATATCTAATTGGTCTTTGATCTCAAATCAAGCCAACCTGATTTTTGGTTGGGTTCCGTTTGAATACTTGATTCGATTTTTTTTTAAAAAAAAGAGAATCAAATATATACAGAGCACCCAAAATCTCTTGGTTCAACCGAAGAGTGCAGGACAGAAAAATTCATGGCCATCCACGTTTAGAGAATGAGAAGGAAAAAAAAGAGACATCATATATATATATCATGCATCGTGATTAAAGTAAGCCATCATCGCTCTTGCATACATATATATATATATAACTAGTCAAATCACGTCATGTTCGAATAATATATTATATATTGATTAGATATAAATTTATAAGATAATTGAGATAAATTTTAGATAAGCACATTATAAAAAATTAGTTAAATTATAAATATTATAGTTTACTTTTCAAATATACACATAAATCAGTAATCAAACTGACATTGATTCGAGCGACATTTATATGAATTTAACAACTTTGATTTATAAGGATTGTTTATAATATTATAAACAACACTTCTTTTATATTATTATTATTATCATACTTATTTATTTGCAACCAATGTAAAGATTGATTGATTTTATTAGTTATGATATTTTTTTATATTTCTAGACTTATACATTCCAAATGAAAATGAAGATAATTTTGAAAGCAAAATAAGATGCGGAGAATGAAAACATCCATCACAACCTAGCAAGAAGTAAATATTACAACATAAATTATCATAGATCAATCCAAAATAGGTAAGACAAAAATATTATGTCAATTAGATATGGATTAACAAAAAGGCCACTCATGCTTTTCGATACAAAACTTTTACTTAGTCATCAAAAATCTTAGTCATGATAAGCTACCATCCGTGCATGAATACATCTCAAAGAAGCTATATAAAGAGGCGAGCGAGGAATATGTTTTCAAATTTTACTTTGTTCCTAGCAAGTCGATTCCGAATCGACAACGTTAATGTATCTCACCTAACAAACAAACTTTCCACTTCACAAAAAAATCATAAAAGAAAGAAAGTGGGATCCTCTTCGCATCAACAATAACAATGCAAAAATCTTTGTCGCACACGAAAGAACTTGAATGGGAACGAACATTTAGATCTAGTATAATTTCCACTTAAACAAAATTCACCTTATGATGACATCACCCGATCCCAATTGAATTAGGAATAACAATTAATCCAAATCTTAATTGGGTCTACAAAGCCTAATTCTCTCCTGATCGTCTACTACCGAGATCCATAGAAATTGCTCCAAATCCTAATCGGTCTACAAAGCCTAATTCAAATTTTCGCTAAACTTCGCAGATTAAAATTTTAAATTTCGAGAATTTCCTTTTTAGTTAAGAACTTACATCTTACTTTATTTCATTTTTACTTTTGACATTTTAGGTTTACAATGTAAACCGACATTTTTCAATTTTAGAGAGCGGTGTTTTCACATGGACGAGGTGTCATTCTTCTAAGGCATACACCGCCGCAGATGTCCTCTTTACTTCACTCCGGCAAATCTCCTTAGAGAGGCAACACCTGTAGCCTTGCACAGAGAGGAGATTGGTGTTTTCTACATGATGAGGTGTTGAGCCATTCTCCCGCATACACTAAGCCCATAACGCAGGGCATATGGTGTTATGCGGGATGCAACGTGTTCTACAAGAATAGATTGCCGACGAGGACAAGCTGCAGGAAGAACTCGGAGGACGAATCGAGTGACTCAATGTTGATTGGATGACGGGGAGACAGACGAACAAACAACATTCGCCTAAGCAAACCAACCAGAAGGGAGAGAGAGAGAGGGGGGCCTACCGCTAATCGTCACCGTAAAGCGAGAGGGAGAGCGAGACGATTGAGAGAGAGAGAGAGAGAGAGAGAGAGAGAAGGATAGAGAGAAACGATGAGGAGGGAGAGGCGATAACGGCGAGGAGACGGGGGCGTAGATGGCGCCAAGAG
The DNA here is from genome assembly GCA_036172225.1 of Cryptocoryne crispatula var. balansae. NCBI lineage: Eukaryota > Viridiplantae > Streptophyta > Magnoliopsida > Alismatales > Araceae > Cryptocoryne > Cryptocoryne crispatula. Next base: position 57,220,951 of record CM069918.1, read on the forward strand.
GTGGAGATGGAACAGAACGGCTAGAGATGCCGTAGGCATTTGTAACACAGTGAAAATCGACGATCGTGACGAGGGGACAAATTGCTCACGTAGTTTAAATAACATATTATATTTTATTTTCAAGGTAATATTTTAGATAGTTTGTGGATTTCATGATTATTTATTTAAATATATTTGTTAGGTTCGAATTAGAAAGCACTTAAAAGGTTTTTAATTGAATATGAGAGAGTTTGAAAATTTAGTGAAAGATCCAAAAGTAACTACTTTGATGACTCAGTTCACAATATGTTCTATTAAAATATTATGAGATTTAAAGTAACTACTTTCATGACTTAGTTTCCGATACAAACTTTTCATATTTATTTAACTCTCTCAACTACCAACATCTTCAATAAAATATGAGAGAGAGAGAGAGAGAGAGAGAGAATTGCTCAAATGATAACATTTTGTATTGCAAACCAAACATGTATATTTACATGAAATGAAATGGTATAAGTCAAATGTGCTTTGGCCATTATAATCGACATCAAAGATAATGTTTGTAGCTCCAAGAGAAAGTAGCTAACTCCTACTTTAAGTGAATAAAAAATAATTAATTAATAGATAGAAAATAGAGAAATTTCGTAAAGTAGAAAATTTTAATTAATGTAAAAAATAAAAAAATTATAGAAACATCAAAAATCAAAGTTATGAAATCTAAAAGAATTAAAAGGATAAAGGGATTCAAAACTGGAAACTTCGAAAACTTCGAAATCAAAAGATTAGAAAAATGAAAGTTGAAAAGATTGGAAATATAAAAACTAATTAAACACTTGAAAAGTTCAAAATTCTCCTGAGGTTTGAAATAGATACATGAAATCTTGACGATCTAAAAATCAGAAAGAAAGAATTTTAATCTAACCTCCAACCAACAGAGTTTTATTATTGATTTTGTTGTATTTTATATAGAAAAAATACCACAAACAATTTTCATAATGGGATGTTTGTATGCATGGTAAATTGGGATTTTATTACCATTATATATTTTTGTAACAAAACTTCTTACAAGAGGTGTTCGACAATCATTACAATTTTACGGTTTCAAAGAGTTTTGCTTTATGAATAAAAGCAAGTGACACCTTTTTTTATCTTGTCATCTCACACCTTGTTCAGCTCATATATGGTATCCACTATTTTCTTATTATCATATCTTCCCAAATACGATAAATATATTTTAGTGATTAGTTTACACTTTATTTTGTTACAATCTTTTATCATGAAAATGTACAAAATATTATTGTGCAATCAAACACCCTAATGGGGTGTTTGGTTGCATGATAATTTTTTGTACACTTTCATGATAAAAAATTGTATTAAAATAAAAAGTAAACCAACTCATGACATAAAATTATCATGTTTGGAGGGATGTGATTACAAAAAAGAGTAACCACCGCACATGACCAAATAAAGTGGGGGACCACAAGAAAAAAGAAAGAGGTGAGACCTCTTTTTTTGTTTAAGAAGAAAATCACTTTCAAAACATAAAATTGTCATAGTTGTCAAACACCTCTTTTAACAAGTTTTCTTACAATTTTTAAAAATTAAAATAAAAATCTCAATTATCATGCAACCAAACACCCTATAAGTGATGTAAGAGCAAAGTTAAAGCCGTGAATGAATACATGCCAAACAAAATTTTAAATTTTATAATAGCGTAATGTATTTTATAAATTTTAAAAATAAAATCACACAAATAAAAAATCAAGTCCAAACACTTTATGGCGAATACATATAATTAAGATGCTGTCAAAATTTCATGTTATCTCGGGAATCTATTAGTAAAATATTTTGTAATTTATCATCATTATGTCCTAAAACTATTCGACCGTTGTTGATTTCACAATTATAAAAAATATCCCGTCATATTATATTGTCGAATCTTGTCTGACAACAATAAGTACCAAGGAATAAATAGATTTATCAATAAGATTATCATTTTTAGATGCTTTCATTTTTTACCTTTATTTATTTTTTTAGTAAATACATATTTAGATATTTTAATTTTATATCATACTTTAATAATGATATATCATTTATATTTACACAAAATACATTTATAATACCAATAGATAAAATAATAAAATGCAATGTTAGTTTTATTTTAAAAAATAGATAATATCAACTATGCAAAGGTTGACAATTATTATAAAACAAAGTTTGTAAAAAGGGCGATACATCGCATTTCTTACACACACAAAATAAGACCATATAAAGAATAATAATAATGTCGATGTTAAGTTTAGAGTTCAGGTACACTTTATTAGTTATCAATATAATAAAATATCATTTTAAAATGTGACGAGAAAAGGGTTAAGTTATTTTGAATAAATTGAAACTTTGTCCTAATTTTAATTTTTATAAAATAAAATTAATTTTATTTATGAAAATATAATTTACATTAATCTATACAAAAATAAATTAATAAAGGTCATATTACTATTACATCTAATTTAGCATATTTAGTATTTACTTTTATTTTGTATTCTTTATATAACAAAATTTTAACTATTTATATATTTATTTATCACAAACCTAAGATACTATTAACCACGAGTTCACCATGAATGTATTACTATTACATTTAATCTATTCTCATTAATATTTATTTTTATTTTGTATCCTTTATATAATAAAATTGTAACTATTTATATAGTTATTTATCACAAACCTAAGATACTATTTAGGTTCAAAGAAAAAGACCACGATGAGTCCATGGTAAATATGGACAATAAAAGACTATTTTTCTGAAGTATAATAAAATGATATACACTACCAATCAATTGAATAGTGACAAATCAAAACTGTGAGGAGAGAGAATGTATCTAGACAACAAGAGTGGCTATATGCTTGTCGGCGAAATAAAGACTCCCACTTCTAATAGATAATAGATATGCGCACTAAGTAGAGAGATTCTTCTTCTTGTGCCATGATTCTTGGCCTTCTTCGACTTTTTAGGATTCTCTATTTTCCACCTAATTCTCTTTACTGATCAAGCCTCTTAGGTACACGCCAATGATATATACTTAATCACCCTGTTAGAAAAATGTGTCTGAGTGAGAGAGGGGGGTTTTTGTTTGGTTAACTCCGCCAGAGACGTGAGAGATAAAATGGCTAGCTAGAGAACGGCGTGAATTATTATCTGAGAGTGGTAGTCGATTTATATTTTACATGAACTTTAATGTTAAATAAACTTAGTTTAATGTTGTTTTAAGAGTCGGAGGTAGATACTCAATATAATTTTTATCTCCTATAAATTATGATTGGAAAACATTTTGTTGATGCTGAATGAAAACCACACTTCCTCTTCTTCTTGTTTAGGTGTGTGTTCGCTCATTCGCATCCTGATCCTGCTTTAAAAGCCGTGCTAACCGGGAAGGTGGATCAAGTAATCTACGTTGGCGCATTTTTCACAAATTTCCGTTTATTTTCTTAACAAAATTTGTTCAAAGAGATGTTTGACCGGCGTCATGAGTTTAAGTTCTTAAAAGTTTTTTTTTCTTCTTGAAAAAAATAGAATTTTCTTTGCTCTTGTGATCCCCCCGGCCTCATCTTGTATATAAAAAAATAGTTTTATTTACACTTTCACTAGAATCAATGATCTTTTCACTTATTTCTATGTTTTCTTATAAATATTTGTAGGTAAATCCGACCATTGTGGAGTTTCAATCGGATCAAAGACGAAAGACTAACTAACCTCTCTTCTTTGTCGAGAGAGGAGAAGTCAGAACCCAACAATCTCCCTGCTTTCAAAGGTACGACAGTCATTTTTATTCTTCATTTTTTATTCTTTATATTATATTTTGGAACCTCTGACTCCTGACGATCACAAACACTAACATCTCATCCACCAAATCTCCAAAGAAGACATAAGAGCCGAAAAGGGAGATCTACGAATCCCGTTTTAGGTGCTTACATTCGTGTCAAACTACATTCTGCTCTTTAATATCCAAAATTAAAAATAATTAAGTAGGTGGAGAACAGATAAATCATTGGGTGGTGCGGGTGAGGGTGTGGACTCAAGGTCAAGGATGTACAGTCGCAAGAAGAGAAGAGGGGTATAATGGGAATATGCAAATTCATTTAAATTATTTAATAATAAAGGGAGGCCCAGACCGTTTATTATTTAATAATTCATGGGCCACCCTGCAAGATGCTCGGCGTTGCTGAGCTGGGGCGGTTGTCGGTGTGTCCGTCATCTTGCGCGGAGGAATCGGGGAAGGTGAGAGCTCGCCTACTTTACGCGCGGTGATGATAACACATCCGAGTCCACCGAGTCCACTCGGCACCGGGACACGTGTTGCTGTTGGGTCTTCCTGAGTAATAATGGCGCGAATGATTTGGGATACCGGGGTTGGTGCGTGTGGTGGGGGACAGAAAAATAATTGCCGTACAGTATTGCCACCAAGATTTTCTTTAAAATTTTTTTGATGAAAATACCCCCCAACTCTCCATAAATATATATATACACATATAGACATACCTATGGGAATATACATGGATGCTATTAGACTGTTAAATATAAAAATTATTCGACCTAAACCAAAACATAAATATATCATACACGAGCACACATTTTAAGTCCATTTATGGCATTAAATTTAAGGCATTTTTTTAGGCTGCCGTCTTATTTATTAACGGTCCAACATTTTGACTGACTGTGAAAAGTTTTCCTTTGGCAGATAGTTAAAACTAGTCTACTTTTATTGTGTAATCTTGACACATGTTTAGATCACTACAAATTAACATATTTCAGAAGAAAAAAAATGTTGTTTCAACATTTTGTGGTGTTTGGTCATGGAATAAATTTTATTCACCTTGTGGTAAAATCATTTATCAAGATAAAGCGTAAGATATCTAACACCCTGTTTGGTAACACTATTAAGTACCTCTATCATTATCAATTTTAAAATTGATATTGATAGGAACCATTAAGAGATGTTTGGCTAATTGTATCAATTTTAAAATTCGTAGTACAAACAAAACACATTATGTAATACAAGTGTCAACTTGTATTAATTTTGATATTGATACTCTAACATTTGAAAATATTAATATCAATATTGATATAGTACCAAAAATGAAACTCTAACCAAACAGGGCATAAAATTATAAAATTACCAAGCTTGGTGAGTTGTGGTAACAACAAGGGTGTCACCATGTGCACCTAAAAGTGAGAGACCACAGAGAAAAGATCCCACACCCTTATTATTTAAGAATAAAATTTCTATAAAATTATATTTTTATCATGATTGTCAAACATTGTTTTTACAAATTTTATTACAGAAATACATATATATGCAGAAAAAAACAGATTATCATTACCATACATGCAACCAAACACCCTATTAATATATATTGATAGAAATAAATATATTGTTGTTCATTTCAGTCAGCGACTCTGAGAAGATATATGACCTAATTAAAGTCTTGTGGGGTGTTTGGTTGCATGATAATGAAGATTTTTGTTTTAATTTTTAAAAATTGTAAGAAAACTTGTTAAAAGAGGTGTTTGGTAACTATGATAATTTTATGTTTTAAAAGTGATTTTCTTCTTAAACAAAAAAGAGGGTCTTACCTCTTTCTTTTTTCTTGTGGTCCCCCACTTTGTTTGGTCTTGTGTGGTAATTACTTTTTTTGTAATCATATCCCTCCAAACATGATAATTTTATGTCATGAGTTGGTTCACTTTTTATTTTAATATAATTTTTTATCATGAAAGTGTACAAAAAATTATCATGCAATCAAACACCCCATTAAGTTTTTTTTTTAAAACCCTGACCAAAAATTGACCTAAACTTTTTAATTTGTACTCGAGTGAGGAATTACTGTTAGGCCCACCACCCTGGTTGACTCGTCTACTTTTCAACATATATATATATATATATATTGGTCAATATATCTCTCATTCCCTAATGTTGTTCATATTGTTACCACACCACATTGCACAATGGCAGCACCCCTCCCACCCCCAAGCAAAAACCCTTGAAAACGAAACAAGATATAGGAACTTTAGATTCTTTTCAATTTTGTCAAGGAACATGTTTAAAAATTACAGAAAATGATGTGAGCTGTGATAGAATAGAACTTCCCTTCTTAATATGGGCGTATGAGCAATAACTAATGGGGTGTTTGGTTGCATGATAATTGAGGTTTTTATTTTAATTTTTAAAAATTGTAAGAAAACTTGTTAAAAGAGGTGTTTGACAACCATGACAATTTTATGTTTTGAAAGTGATTTTCTTCTTAAACAAAAAAAGAGGGTCTCACCTCTTTCTTTTTTCTTGTGGTCCCCCACTTTATTTGGTCATGTGCGGTGGTTACTCTTTTTTGTAATCACATCCCTCCAAACATGATAATTTTATGTCATGAGTTAGTTCACTTTTTATTTTAATACAATTTTTTATCATGAAAGTGTACAAAAAATTATCATGCAACCAAACACCCCCTAAGGGATTTTAGCTATTTATATCCATGGGTTGTTTTCTATAAGGTTCTTTCTCGGGGGGTTGCTTAATTATTTATGAAGGCATCTGACTTGGTCTTAAATTCCCACCAATTTTCTTACACGCGCAATAAATTGCACCAAAAATCAACACCCCCCCCAGGTGACTATTTTGATGTTTTAAAGGTCCTTCTTGCCCTCGAGTCAAGCATTTATCACCGAGCACGTGCAGGAACGACACGTACGAAGCCCAACAGCAGTGGCATCACGTGGAGAGAGAGAGAGACTGAGAGAGAGTCAAACGCTCTAGGGAGATGGCCCGTGCTGTCCCACGTGTGGCAAAAGCTACTGGCCCACGTGTCACCCTTTCGATCCACTGTTGAGTGGGAAGATTAGATGGGGATATAAAATTTATTATTATTATTATTTGTTAAATGAGTGTTTGGTTGCATGATAAATGGGTGTTTTTGTTAAAATTTTATGTTTTTGTAGGCTGATTAAAAAAAGTGATTGGCAATCATTAAAATATTTATGTTTCTCGAATTTTATCTTAAAAAAAGATCTTTTTTTCTTTTCTTGCGAGTGGTCCTTCCACCTATTTTGGTTTTATACAACTCTCACTTTTTTGTTTTTTGGTTATGGCATCCGCCCGGACATGATAGATTTATGTTAGTGAATAGCTTACATTCTATTTTAATACACTTTTTTATCACAAAAAATATATAAACTTTATCGTGCGACCACATAAATATCCTGTTAGAAGAAATTTGTGGCGACATAAAAAAGTGTATACTCAAGATTTCATCATCAAATTTAATAATATGTTTTACACGGTATCAGAACGGATGATTCGATTCAAAGTCTAGCGCGATGGAATTCAGTTTTTTTTTCTTAAAATAACACGCTTCACAGAACATATTAAAGTAATTTTACTTTTTTTTTTGAAGAGGAACATTTCGATTGCTCATCAGAATAGAAATCGGTTAATTCTATTCATCCGGTTTTATTAAAATAAATATATATAAAAATAAAATTACTAAGAATGCAATTAAATAAATCATAGAATAAGTTATATACGTAAATAAAAATAAAATTTTGAAAAGATTGTGTCGAGATTTAATAATTATTTATGAATCGTTAATTTTTAAAATAAAAATCAATATACAGTCTATGTTTCAAAATTTATCGAATTCGATTCTAATTTTTATAATATTTTTTTTTCTCTCGTGCGAGGTCAGGTCAGGCTTTCAGCGACCGATGAATGCGTCATTGACTCAAAGAAGAAAGAAAGAAATCAAATACAGTTAAATCTACCGTCTGTCAGACAGACCCCTACAACACAATCAACAAGCTAGGTAAGAAATTCATCCGACTCAAAAATAAAATCCTGGACCCACGCGCATTTGCCCACCGACAGAACACGGAGAGAGAGGGGGGGACTTTCTCGGAAGCTTGCTCATTTGAAGAGAGACCTACGAAGGGGGCATGTGATTTATTGACTTTTCCTCAGGGAAGTCATCAGTGTCAAGAGAGGTGAGGGTCGGGACCGGGTCGATTTGGCTTCGAATCGACTCGGGTCAATTGGAGTTTTGACCTAGATCAAGATGGAGTCGGCCGAAATTATTATAAAAAATAATAAAATATTAATTATGGAGTCGAAATGTTGGAGTCGAGATCGATCTCAAAACCGACAAATCATGATTGGTACTACTACCGCTACTATTTAGTGTAAAAATTATGAATAACAATTAAGGGGTGGATGGCGACGTGGGAGGGTAATTTGCAGTACGTGTGATCAGAGGACCCAATTTGTCCGGAAAATTTAATAATTCTAACACCTCTGGATGTCTCTTTCTTCGAGGAAAGACTAAAGGGCATGTTCGTTAATTCGTTGTACAGAAGGAATGCAAATATTACGATACGTCGAAAAAGAGAGAAGAAACACGACGACGACGACGAGACCAAAGTTCATCAGAGTTTCCCTGGAAATCATTTCTTTTCCTAGTCATAAATTTTGATTTTTAACAAAAACAGGAAGATGAGCTTTCTTTCTTTCTTTCTTTCTTTTTACAAAAAAATTAATAATAATATTACTTTATAAAGAGTACGAAAATAATATCATCAAGAGATTTATTCGACAGAACAACTCCGGAGAATCACCGTTCCAAAAAAAAAAGGAAAAAAAACTTTTTGCCGGTAAAATTCTTCCGCCTGGGATATGGATATTCGGGGGCAGGTCCTATTTGAGCTCGAGGGAGAGTCTCTTTTTTTTTTCAATTAATTAAAATCAAACTAAAAGGTTGGTAATAATATCAATGCATTTAATATTCTTCAAAATAACGTGCAATGCTAATCGTTAAAATGTAACTTATCTTAACATTTTTTTTTAGTTTATTTTAGGTCGAGGGTTTTGTTTTACCGATCTGTGAAATCTAATCGAACCGATCCTCCAGATTCCACTCCAATCGTAACCAGCAAACCAACAAGGGTGGTTCCGACGACAGACTGAACAACCCCACCTTGATTATTTTATTTTAATACTTTACTTTATTCATATCTATTCTTGAAGTAGAATCGATATTATTTAAACACACATCCTTATAATTACAAAACACACGTACGATTTGGTTGTTTATCAAAACCAGCACAGTACCCGATAAAGGTAATCACCGGTGGTGGCTTAACGCACCCACATTTTATCGGTCATGCTCTTATATATTTCGAAGGTTGTTAAGTAGGAATCATAAAATTTATCAATCTATCATATAGGTTCATAAGATAGGATATACTATTATTATTATTCTTCTTCTTTTCTGGACAGCTTCGATTATGATTCATCTTTTAATGTTTAAATAAATAAAAATAAAAAATGAGACGAAATCCAAAGGCCCCATGCCCCGACGAGCGTAACGTTTGCTAGCTTGAAAGCGTAACGTTGAGCAGTGAGATCGTGATTCAGCTCGGCGATATTATTTTTCGGCGATATTATTACGTCAAACACATCTCAATAATATTATTTTTATAATGTTTTTAAAAGCATTGTTATTTTTAAAAAAAAACCGAGGAGGAGGAGGGTGAGATTTTTATTTTATTTTCCCCCTTGGCCGGCGCCAGCTGCGGTGTCCATGGACGGAGGAGCCAAGCAAGGAATAATAAGAGCGGGGAGAGGGAGAGAGATGGATGGACGTAGCTCACTATAAGAACCAATACATACAAGAGAGAGGGAGAGAGAGAGAGAGTGCACGAGGAGACAGGAGGAGGAGGACAGCGGCGCAAGAGGGGGGTTCGCAGTGTGCTTCCTCCTGCGCCCCTCCTCCGCCGGCGGCGCTGCTTGAGATGGGGTGCCTCCTCCGCTATTCCTGAGGCAGAAGCGGCGGAGACTCCAGAGGGACCTCCAGCAGCCGACGTCTCTTCAGTCCGAGGAGGAGCAAGTGTACGCGCCTATTCATCCCAGATCGGGCGGTGGGATATCCGCTTCTTCCCCAAAGTTTCGATCTTGCGCGTTTCCATCTCCTCTGTCGCCGGAACCAGGCGATGGAGGCCAGCGCGGGGCTGGTTGCGGGTTCACACAACCGGAACGAGCTCGTCGTCATACGCCGAGACGGCGAATCAGGGGTATGTATCTTTTTTCCTTCTTCTCCATCCACTCCGCTCTTCACCATTACTGTCTGCTAGGTATTTCTGGTTTCTCCTCTCTTCTTCCGCGACATCGTCAATTTGGTGCCGGTCTGACTATTTTGTTCTTGCTGTTTCCTTGGCGTACGTCGGCGAATGCAGCCTAAGCCACTGCAAAACCTAAGCGGGCAAATCTGCCAGATTTGTGGCGACGATGTTGGCCTCACTGCCGACGGGGAGCTCTTCGTTGCCTGCAATGAGTGTGCCTTCCCCATCTGCCGAACTTGCTACGAGTACGAACGAAGGGAAGGCAGCCAGGTCTGTCCCCAATGCAAGACCAGGTTCAAGCGCCTGAAAGGTGACATCCCTGTTTCCTCTTTCCCTTATCTTATGTCGGCATCTCCTGGTACAGGGGAAAAGGGTTTTGCTTTCAAGAATCATCCTTCCTCACTTCTGTCTATGCAGCTTTCCCGGATTATTATTAATTTACAATCATTGCAGGTTGTGCTCGGGTTGCGGGGGACGAGGAAGAGGATGACATAGATGATGTGGACAATGAGTTCAATTTCGGGAGGGACAAGCAGGAAATGCAATACCTCGCGGAGGCCATGCTACAGGGCCAGATGAGCTACGGTCGTGCTGGAGATGGTGATGTGCCTCAGCTTGTTCACACCACCCCGCAAGTCCCTTTGCTGACCAATGGCGAGATGGTACGTTTCTCATCTCCCCCCCTGCTGATGGATTTTATCTATGTTTTAGGCTCTTCTTTGATCCTGCACTTTAGGATCTATACGGATGCTTGCTATTCAACTCGAGTTGAGGCTGGTGCTCTTTCTGCTTGTTTAACTGTAGGTCGATGACATCCCACCCGAGCAGCATGCCTTAGTCCCTTCTTTCATGGGTGGTGGTGGGAAAAGGATCCACCCTCTTCCTTTTGCGGATCCAAGTCTTCCTGGTCAGTGAGTTTGCAGCCTTCTTAGTTGCTTTTTACCTGAACAAGCCACAAGGAAATTTATCTCTTGAATGGCTATATTTCCACTTTTCAAACTTTGATTAAGAATCATCATGTTGTAGTGCAACCAAGATCTATGGACCCATCAAGGGATCTGGCTGCGTATGGCTATGGGAGCGTTGCATGGAAAGAGAGGATGGATCATTGGAAACAGAAACAAGAGAAGCTGCAGCTGATGAGAAATGAAAATGGTGGAAAGGACTTTGATGGCGATGGAGACTCAGATCTACCTATGTATGTTGTTTGATACTTGTTTTGAATTAAATATTCTTTAGACTATCTTATTATTAATATTCTGTTCTGTTTGAGGACCTTCTCATTATGATAGTAATTTTTGTTCCACTCGTTGGCAGTTGTATAGTTCTTGCTTTGTAAGCTAATTTAACAAATAGGTCTAACATATAGTCTTTATCACTGTTTTTCGTCACTACCAAAGCCCTTTCTATGTCTTAAGGGCATCATGATGCTCTGTGCTTTTTGACTCATGTGGGATCTATGCAAAATTCTGAATGCAATTGTTTTGAACAAGGAAGCACAAGCCAAACAATGCACCCAAAATATTTAAGATCAATTAAAGTACAATTTACTTATACTGATGGAATAATAAACTATTGGCATTTTAATAATTAATAAATCAACTGGTTATTTTATCCAATAGCTTCTACTAAAATCCGTGGGCCTACATCAAAGGCAGCTTTCGAACTCACCTAGGCATATATGACTGGTTCTGACAGTCCTATAAATTGGTTTACACACAGGATGTTGTTGGAAATTCCAATTATTGTATTTTATTATCATGGATGATTCTAAATTGTGCCTCTTTAAATCCTTTTTTCATGTTCTTCAAGCTGAAAGCACACTTCCCTCAACAGCTAGGTACTCGGATTTCGGGCTGATGAGACTGTTAGTTATGTGCTTGTTCCTTGTCTATGATAACCCAGGATCTAGGCTTGTATTTTGTTGTGGTCATGATTAGTGGAAAAATGTAGATCTTCACGCTCATTGATTTTCCTGCATATTGACTTCAATGTGTAGATTTTGTTTCCTTATTGAAATGGATTATTACTTTCTTAGAAGTAAAGGTGACTTGCAATCCTAGTTTTAGTAGAGTAGGATATTCTCAAAAACAAAACTATACAAATATGGGTATTTATTTAGTTGTCATGTAGTCTGTTTGATGTATTCCTTATTTTTTATTTACTTGCTTTATCTTGGAACATGGCTTTGAATTGTAGGAATATAGCTGACAATCTTGATCCTTTCATGGCCAGGATGGACGAAGGTAGGCAACCACTGTCAAGAAAATTGCCTCTCCCTTCCAGCCTAATTAATCCTTACAGAATGATTATAATAATTAGGCTGGTGGTAGTGGGATTCTTTTTCCATTATCGGGTGACACATCCTGTAAATGATGCATATCCATTGTGGCTTACTTCTGTGATATGTGAAATTTGGTTTGCTATTTCATGGATTCTTGACCAATTTCCCAAGTGGCTACCCATTGAAAGGGAAACGTACCTGGATAGGCTGTCATTAAGGTGGGATAGATGTTCTTGCTTCAGTATTGTTACTTTTGTATTTTTGTTATTCAAGTGGCATGACATTCAGATGTTCCTATATAGGTATGAGAAGGAAGGAGAACCTTCTCTGCTGTCTGCAGTAGACATCTTTGTCAGTACAGTGGATCCATTGAAGGAACCCCCTTTGGTTACAGCAAACACGGTTCTATCTATTCTTGCCGTGGACTATCCTGTCGACAAAGTTTCTTGCTACGTCTCTGATGATGGTGCTGCCATGCTGACATTTGAAGCATTATCTGAAACGTCTGAATTTGCAAGGAAATGGGTCCCATTCTGCAAGAAGTTTAACATTGAACCGAGAGCACCAGAATGGTACTTCCAACAAAAGATTGACTATCTGAAGGACAAGGTGTTACCTTCTTTTGTTAAGGAGCGAAGGGCAATGAAGGTAAGAATTGTGTGAACCAACTGTTGTCATTTGACTCCTTTCTTCTATACCTTGAACTTCAGGTTGGACTGCCATTATCTTTTTTGCTGTGCATCTGCAGAGAGAGTATGAAGAATTCAAGGTACGTATCAACGCCTTGGTTGCAAAAGCCCAGAAAGTACCAGAAGAAGGATGGACAATGCAAGATGGTACTCCATGGCCTGGGAACAATGTCCGTGACCACCCTGGAATGATTCAGGTGAGCAATTCATTTACTGGCTATATGGGCCATGCCTCAATGTTTTATTATTACTTTTGTTTATGCCATTGATATAACTTCTTATTTTTAACATTCAGGTATTTCTAGGTCAAAGCGGTGGGCATGACTCAGAAGGGAATGAATTGCCACGATTAGTTTATGTCTCAAGAGAGAAAAGGCCTGGTTTTAATCACCACAAAAAGGCCGGTGCTATGAATGCTCTGGTACATCCTTCGTTAATTATCTTTTTTTTTCCGGCATTGGATACTTACATCCCATTAACTTCTAAATATATATACACTACACACATCATTTTGAATCTTTGACAGGTCAGAGTCTCTGCTGTCCTCACCAATGCACCTTATCTTTTGAACTTGGATTGTGATCATTACATCAACAATGGTAAAGCTCTTAGAGAGGCAATGTGTTTCATGATGGACCCATTATCAGGCAAAAGAGTCTGCTATGTGCAATTCCCTCAGAGGTTTGATGGCATTGATAGGCATGATCGATATGCTAATCGAAATATTGTGTTCTTTGATGTGAGTATAGATCATCACACTTCAGCTCATGAATTGCAATCTTCTTATATTCTGATGTCAATATGAATGATCCTCTCAAAAGATTTCCTTTTCTTTGGGACAACAAAGTGAATAGCATTTTTTCTTTCTCTAACAGATCAACATGAAAGGTTTAGATGGAATTCAAGGACCCATCTATGTCGGCACTGGATGTGTTTTCAGAAGGCAGGCTCTTTATGCTTTTGATGCTCCAAAGACTAAGAAACCACCTAGCAGAACATGCAACTGCTGGCCAAAGTGGTGCTGCTGTTTCTGCTGTTGCACACGGAGAAAGAAGAAAGCCACAAAGTCTAAGCAAGAGAAGAAGAAGAATACAAACAAGAAAAGCGAGGCTGGAGCTCCTGTATTTGCACTGGAAGAAATAGAAGGAGGTATTGGAGATTTAAATGCATTTTACCTGGTTGTTTACCTTTATAGAATCATTTTCTCTCTTTACTTGAAGTCCTCAATAGATATCATTATCATAGCGTCCGAAACATTCAATATTTGGAGGAAATATTTCTATTCTAGCAGTGTAACATAGTATAGGGTTTTGGAATAATGAGAATTGAATTTCTTCAAGCTGGAAAACTGGGGAAGAAAGGTTTTCTATATTGCTACGATTTTCTGAAGTTCGGATCTTTCACATCTGTTGATCGTTTCCCTGAATATGTAAAGTAATTTGTGGGTATTGACTTATCAGGGATGGTGGGCGAGAAAACAACTTTCATATCTGAACAGAAGCTGGAAAAGAAGTTTGGTCAGTCACCTGTTTTTGCCAAATCTACCCTCCTTGAGAATGGTGGAACGCTGAGAAGTGCCACTCCTGCTTCTCTGCTGAAAGAAGCAATACATGTGATTAGCTGTGGGTACGAGGATAAGACAGACTGGGGAAAAGAGGTGACTTACTGTCTCACCATGCATACATTTTAATATGACCGGTATCCTCTTCATTTAAAAGTAAGTATATGAAAGCTACCTTCTACTTGCAGGTTGGTTGGATCTATGGTTCTGTCACAGAAGATATCTTGACAGGTTTTAAGATGCACTGTCATGGATGGCGATCGATATACTGTATTCCACATAGACCTGCATTCAAGGGTACTGCACCACTCAATCTTTCTGATCGACTTAACCAGGTTCTTCGATGGGCCCTTGGATCCGTGGAAATTTTCTTGAGCAAACACTGCCCTCTGTGGTATGGGTATGGTGGAGGGTTGAAGTGGTTGGAACGACTCTCCTATATAAATGCTACTGTTTACCCTTTTACATCATTTCCACTTCTGGCTTATTGTACATTACCTGCTGTCTGCCTTCTGACGGGGAAATTTATCACCCCAGAGGTACGTTTTTCTTGGTGATTACAAGTCGATAATTAGTTAGTACATCTATTTATTAGTTATTCTAATGTAACTTCTAGTCCCGAGTAAATCCGTTTAAGAGTTCTCTTAAATGCAATGTTTATTTTGACTTGCAGCTTAGCAATATCGCCAGTTTGTGGTTCTTGTCACTCTTCATTTGCATTTTTGCAACTGGTATCTTGGAGATGAGATGGAGTGGTGTTGGCTTGGATGATTGGTGGAGAAACGAGCAGTTCTGGGTCATTGGTGGTGTCTCTGCCCATCTCTTTGCAGTGTTTCAGGGTCTCCTGAAGGTTCTTGCTGGTATTGATACCAACTTCACTGTCACAGCAAAAGCTAGTGATGATGAAGAATTCGCTGAGTTGTATATGTTCAAGTGGACTACTTTGCTCATCCCCCCAACTACACTTCTCATCATAAACCTGATAGGTGTGGTTGCTGGTGTCTCAAATGCCATCAACAATGGTTATGAATCATGGGGCCCTCTGTTTGGTAGATTGTTCTTTGCATTCTGGGTGATCGTTCACTTGTATCCTTTCCTCAAGGGTCTTATGGGGCGGCAGAACCGGACACCTACAATCATCATTGTCTGGTCAATCCTTCTTGCATCAATTTTCTCACTCCTGTGGGTCAGAATTGATCCTTTCTTACCAAAATCAGATGGTCCGCTTCTGGAGGAGTGCGGCTTGGATTGCAATTAGTGCTTTCTGGGCACCAGAACTTGGAGACCACCAAGGCCAGCGTTTTAGTATCTGTTACTGTAGCACGGGAAGGTAAACTGTCAATGTACATTTGGCAACAAATGAGATTCTGCAGCAAATTTGGTGATAGCTGGGTGGGTCTGAGCTGCAACTCCTTCCCCAAGGACAGCAGGATTCTAGCTGCCCCTGCATATAAGATTCAACCATCCAGGCCGGGCTTGCCTTGTGTATTTTCAGAGGGTGGGAGAAGGTGGCTACTTTAAATTCTTTCTTAGATCCTGGACACGATGGATTGAGGAAAAGGGACCATACTGTTCATGCATTATCTCCTATTGATCTCTGTATTGGGTTCTTTGCAATAAGAGAGGGCGTTTGCCAGCAGCTGCGAACACAAGTTAGCCAAAGAAGCGAGTGTTCAGTTCCAGTGCAGTTTTTGTTACTCCTGTGATTATTACACCCATTTGTGGGACACATATATGTTCACTATTCTTTCAACATCCATGTTTATTACGTTGTTTATCAGCAGTTGGACTGTAGCAGTCTTTGTTCATTGTTCATTTCTAGAGTTGTGCCTCTCCCGTCCTGCTTTTTGTTACAGCTTTAAACGCAGGCGCACTAAGGTCGACCTCAATTTTTAGGTCTATGTATTGAGACAGAGAGAGAGAGACAGAGAGAGAGAGCGTTTTCGTTTGTGTTGGATGTCATCCGGGTGTCGGCAAGCAGGTAGCGATCACGGAGAAAAGAGACGAGTCGCTGCCAGCCAGCCCCCAGCTGCCCATCTGACCTTTCCCTTTCGTTGCCGACACCGCGTTTTGGTTGCTGTTTCTGTCCCGTGCACGGTGACCCACCCGCCATCGCCGTCCCTCTGCTTTACAGGCCCTGCCATCTCTGCATATACGATGGCGTCTACTACCTTCGCCCTGTGGCACGTGCTGGAGGCGCGGGGAGGCCGGGAGGGAGGAGATTAAAAAGAGCTGCTACTTGATAAAAGTCGGTTCTTTATATGCGTCATTACACTTGAAATACGACTTTCTTTTTTCTAAGGTCCGTGATCACTGCTTGGGTTCGTGAATATAGGAAGCCTGTTAATTAGGGGTCACCGAGTTCCTTCCTTTCTTCGTTGTCAAGCACTGGAGATTCCAGAACAGGGAAGGCAACCGCTGCTAGGTGCGGCATTATTCCCTTCCCTTTGAGCTCCATCAGCGAGGGGGGTGGGGCACCTCACAGCTGAGGATGGCAGGAAAGCGAAGAAAGTCATCTTTTTTTTTGTGACCCGATGTGCCAGGAAGTGGATGGAAAAGCCGGATAATGCTTAGAGAGAATTCTTTGTTAAACAGAAAACTATGTTTTTTTTTGTTCTCATGTGTAGTCCCCACTCTTTTTGTTAATCATCTCACCAAATGAGATGATTTGGTCTAAGATATTTTGTAGCTTAATTTTAGTATAAAATTTTATCGTTGAAGTGTATAAACAGTTGGAATTCCGAAAGGCTCACGAAGGTGAGTTTAATTTCAATGATTTTCCCAACACACTTTTTGTTGTCTTTATCTCTGCACTTGTCAAAATCCTTCCTTCCATCTTTATACATATAAAAGGCAAGGTATATTTGACTGGAATAGAGGTTTGTAGATTTCAGATAAGGACCCTATTTTCACCGGTCCAACTAAACTAACATTTTCGTGGTGACCATTTGACCTCTATCTAAGAATAGAGGCACTGCATGTTCATCGGATTATAGTGATAGATCTAGGATTCTTGCTCAGTGGGATCACCTAAAATTCAGTGAGCCACCCCTCTGATGCAAAACTTAAATTTAAGTTGCCCGGAAAGAAATTTTCAAAGTTATGAAAGGATTTCTCAAAGTCATGTAGTTTGCTGTAGCTTTTCTTTTTGCGTACAATTTCCATGAATTTCTTTTTATTGTCATTCAAGAAACAGTAAACTTCTTGCGTTGTTATCAAAGAAGAATATAGGGGCACTGTCAGTTTCACAATCTATGTGATATATCACTCTCGCCGCTGTTGTTTCTGAACTTTCTCTCGAACGCAACAAGTTTTTAGTGGGTTAAATTGGTTGGACAATCGATTGTTTGCATGTTTTTTTTGAAAGAGTTGATATAGACAAAGTATTAGCAAAATATTACGTTGTTCTACTGATATATTTTACATATTTTGTATTTTTTTAACATGTGCAATGGTATCTGGATAATTTCAAGATGGCATCAACAAAAAATAGAATACCATTTCCTTTAATTTATCTGTAGTTTCCAGCAAGAGTGATTATATACTTTCAAGTTCTGATCACTGACAGTTCAGCAGTTAAGTTAGAGGACAAGCAGCTAAGTTAGAGAACAAGCATGGTGAAATGTTTATTTCTAATCATTGATTTACTAAAAGTCTCAAAAAAACCTTTATAGGGTGTTTGGTGGTCTGCCTTGCTCATGTACTGGATCTTTCCTCCGGTGGATTTTATGGGTGCGTAAGGAATGGGAGTGTGCTGAGGCGAGAGAAAGGTGTTCCACTTGGGTATCACCGATTTAATTTTTCGGCCAAATTCTCTTCTTGTGGACATGGTAAAATCTTCTTCCTTGTCTCCTCGAAATCACTCTTTTTAAGAGTTTTGGAATCTTGCGAGGTTCTGGCCTCGAAAATCTTATATCTATCTTTTATTGTTTTTTTAGCATTTTCTCCTATCTTAGTATTTTTAAGTGTCTGGTTAGATTAACCCATAAAGGCATGTGTATTAATTTGTTTTGTTCTTAGTTATCATTCTAATTTTGGGACTTCTTTTAACTCAATTATATTGTCATGAGATTATTTGTTGGACTGTTAGTTTGGGCAACAGCTATGCTTTTATGGTGTGATCATCCAACATTTTGGCATATGTCATGCTCTTGGAGTCTTTATTCTCATAGTGTGATAACACCTGTGTAATATCTGGTGTTTTTTAAAAAAAAACAAAATTTAATTTTTGGTAACCGCCCCCCCTCCCGGTTTCCTCGCCGCCGTCCCCGCCGTAATGCCGGCCACCCCCGGATCGTCGCGTTGCTTCCCCCCCCCCCGCTGGATCGCTCTCTCTCTCTCGCTCGTGCCATCTCCCCGCCGCGAGCCCTCCCTCCTCCTTCGTCGCCGTCGCCGGTCGCGACCACCGTCGCCGCCGGAACCCAGCGCCGCCGAGCCCCCCCTTGCCGCTGCAGCCTCCGGCCCCTCACCTCGTCGTTGTCTCCACCCTCCAGCGCCTCCCTTGCCATCGAGTTCGTCGCCGTCCAGCCCTTCCCGCGCCGCCCGTCGCCGTCGCCGGAAACCGCCACCGTCACCTCCCCTGTTCCAGCCGGAAGCGCCGCGGGAGATCCTCTCGCCGCCGCCGTCGCCGGCCCTCGCCTCCCTCTCACCGTCGCCGTCGTGGCCAGCCCCTTCCCCACCCGTCGCCGTCGCCGTCGCCGTCGAGCTTAGCCGCAAGCTCCTCCGGCCACCTCCGCCATCGCGAGCGCCGCCTCCTCCGTCGCGAGCGCCGCCGTGCCCCGCCGTCGCGAGCCGCCGGCCCAGCACCCGGTCCAGCCGCCGGTCGAGCCGGCCTAGCACCCGGTTCAGCCGCCGGTCCAGCGTATTCGAACCGCCCCGGTTCAGCCGGTCGAACCGCCCGGTTCGGCGCCGGTTCAGGAATTTCTGATTTTCGGATTTATTAAATCCAGATATTAGATTTAAGGCCAAGAAAAATAGCAGAAAAATCCAGAAAATCAAGAAAATTCACAGAAGATTACAAGTAGGTTTCTTAAGCTTGTCTATGTATTTGACTCCATTTCGATTAGAAAATATGCATGATTTAACTTATGGACCTTGATTTGACTAGTTTAGACATTGGGCATAAAATTTGTGATTTTTCTCAAAAATCCTTGAAACCAGAACTTTGAAAATGATATTTTGAATATTATAGAACATGTTTGTCATGATTCTGGATGGGTAGAAGTATTTTTCATGAGATTTGACCATATGTTATTTATGTATATGATTATGTGTTAGAATGGACTTAGAATTGAAATATATTTAAGTGGAGGCTTGGAAAAGTCATAAGTCATCAAGTTACACTTTTTGAAACCTGTTTAGGTCAGATTATGGGTGTTGACATCATAACTTAGTTTGTTTTGGTTATGCCAAGCTTGTTTTAGATTAATTGTCTTGTATGTGAAGTTAAGCATGTCTAGTTTAGTTTGATATTTCATGTGTATAAATCATGTAAAATTTGTTTGGTTTGGTTCCAGATTATGTAATATGTATTGCATGATATGGTTAGGTTCATATTGCCAAGTTTGATATGAGTTTTGTTTAGAAAATATTAACCAAGTCGGTTAGCACAAGTCTTGTCTAGTTTATGATAAAAACAGTATGTTTTGCATGGATGACATTAGAATGAGATGTTTATGTCTTATGTGCATGGTAAGCAGGTGTGTCATGATCTGAAAAATTATTATGAACTCTTGTACCACATGTTATGAAGGCTTCACAGCCTATTCTAGTCAAATTGCCCGTGGGTAGCGGGTATCTTAGATAAATCCGGCCTTCCCACAGATCCCGGATTACCGCGATTTTTCCCTTACTGTCACCACTGCCTAGGTGCACTTTGGGCTAGCTTAGTATATGCTATTACTATATAATTCTAGAGCTGGTGAAAGTGATTTGTATATGTGATGTGAAAATACAAGATGACCAATTCTTTGCTATATGATTATGGGTTTAGAAAGAACATGAAATTATGCTCATTGCATGTTATGTTTAGATGTTAAAGCATGATAAGTTAGAAAAATTCAGATATGTCCCATTTTAGATTGGTCATGTTAAGTTAAGTTTGGAGGTCATCTAGTTGATTTTTGTTTAGTTTTATAGTCTTGTATGCATTGGTCTAGAATTAATTGGCTCTGGCATAACCTTTTCTTTTGAAGATAACTATGTTTGGATATGGGTTGTGAGATTAATATAGAAGACATTCTATACTTTTGTATTACATCTCAATTTAGATATGTTACATACCATTGCTTGATTATATGTTATTTACTCGATTGATGGGTGAAGGGTGTAAATTTTACAGAGTCCCCGGACTCACCCCGTTGTGGGTTAATATTTTTCAGCAGGTTTTGGAGATCAGGAGATTAGCTTGGAGGCTCAAGTTGAGGCCGTGGAAGAACCAGAATCTCCGGGAGTTGGAGCAGAGTGATATATTTTATTTTCATCAGGTTGCTCGTGTTGGACTTTTAGGATGTTGTGTGCTTAAACAATTTAGTGGTTTTTCTTTAAAGATGGAACATATGAATGAACTTGGTTTGAAATTTAGTTGTTTGAATGTTTAAGTTTTGGTTGGAGTTGGACTAGATGAAGTTGGCTTGGTTTTTAAGTTGTTGACTCCAAGTTTTGGAAATCTTGTGGAATTTTGTAGACTTGATAATATTGGTTGATTTACATGTTTGTATGGGTTATGAAATCCGAATGATGGATTTCTCACACTGTCACGATGTTATGTTTTCTGCTGCATAGTTGTGATTTTATGTTGTTTTAAATTCCGGGTAGTGACAACCTGTGAGTGTAGGTCCTACACTTTCCATACAATTTTCGATCGAATTGAAGACGACGTCTCAAAATAGCTCTAGAGCAAGGTTTATGTTTGTATTTACTGTTGTCAAGGTCTATTTAATAATTCTTTTGGATAACATATAAAATAGTTAACTATATAAAATTTTTATATTTTATGAGATATGATCACAAAAAAGGTGAGGATCCTTTGTAACCGAAAATGATGGGAGGTCTCAACGAAAGAAAAGATCCCACCTCTTTCATTTTTTATAAATTTTTTTTTTATAACGATTGCAAAACATCTTTTTTGACATTTTTTTTTTTTCTTCAAAAAAAGCAAAACATCTTTTTTGACATGTTTTATCACAAAAACATTTAAAAAAAACTCAATTTATCATTTAACCAGACACCTTTTTACGTGTCCTAGTTTTGTCATCTTTGCATCTCATAATCTGTGATAAAGGAGAGGGATAAAGAGAACACGTTATATCAGACTAATGGAGATAGATCTAATAAAGGGAAATTTTTTGTACCCAGCCAAAGATTATTACAAGCTCTCCAAACTAAAGTTTTGCAGATTATGTATTTGACTTATTGATAAACATTATTACCAAAAGAGTCTCAGCTCAACATTATTTATTTTAAGATATTTTTAAGATTAAAGATTAATTTTTACTCTCCTATCATGATCTACGATTTGTAGGGAAAGAAGATTAAAAGTACAGTTCTCTGCAAAAAGAAAAAGAAAAAGAAGATTCAAGGTGCAAGCAGAAATCTTGTTTTTGATATTGGGCTGCCAATCTCTGCACAAGCAGTTCTATAGAAATGTTTTGGTTTTTGCCATCAGATCGCACGTCCTGGATTTGCCCGGCGCTGAGGCTGTAAATCTGTTGTTCCCTCGTCCGGCGCTTCGGCCTGCGATGGTGGGCAGCGCAGAGTCGCCGCCGGGTAAAGGCGGTCCCAGAGTGAAGGAGAATGCCTTCGGTAAGGTCGCCTTGACGTCCATCTCCGCCGCTGCGGCGGAGACGGCCACCTTCCCCATCGACGCCCTGAAGACGAGGCTACAACTCCAAGGGCGGGTCCTTTCCCGCGACGGTGCCGCCACTTCCGCCTCGAGTAACGCCTTAAGGACGCGTCTTCGTATCGTTGTAGGCGATAAAGATGGCATCTTGGCTCTCTACCGAGGTCTGTCCCCGGCCATTCTCCGCCACCTCTTCTACACCCCTATCCGGATCGTCGGATACGAGCATCTCCGTGACCTCGTGGGCGGTGTCGACTCTCTTCTCGGCAGGGCTATTACCGGTGGCCTCTCCGGCGTGGTGGCGCAGGTGACGACCTTTCCATATTCACCGCTCATAGGACTTCGTTATATGCCATTCTGGAAAAGGGTAGTTTTGCGTATCTAATTGCCTCCTAGCCATGAATCCTATGTTATAAACGGCTATTCAGGATCAGGAGGGCTTGCGATTGCATGTGGGTGTAGTTTCTTTTTCTCCATTGCCCTTTCACCTAAACAGTTGAATATCATACCATGCCACCATGGTGACCTTCGTTCTTTCTCATCCTTAATCAGATGAACTTCTTTAAGGTGAAATACATCAGTCGTGCTTGTCATGAAAAAGAAAAAATAGATTCTCCATGAAGGCCACTTCTATTGTATTTTTACGGATAGTATGCGTTACCCTTACTAGCCTTTTCGGCATAAATAGTTCTGCCACAGTTGCCAATTGACTGCAATTTTCTGTGTTGGTTATAACCTTCTTGTACAATGTAAATGTGGGAATTTGTAACTTTTTGTATGCCAGCAATATATTTCCTGCCATTCTGTTTACTGGATAACTTCCAGTTTCTGTAAGCATTTATAATGGCAGGGGTAAAGCACGCCAATAACCATAGCAGGCAAGGCAAGATATTCGGATGTTTAAAAATGAAGTTTCCACTTTCCAGAATGGAGGGGAAGGATTTTCCTAGTGTGCATCAGAGTACTGGCTCATTGATTCCCTACAAAATGGTCTTGTCAACGGACGAAATATTTGTTGATACACCTTGCATAAATTGTTGTGATAAAACCCTTTCATTTATTCACTTATAAAATGATGTTCTAATTTGAGATAACCACTAGAGAACCCATCTACAGTTGTCGTTCTCTTTTACATTCCATATATGGATCGTCTTCCAAAAGTTCAGTTAAAGACAATCACCTGCAGATCTCCCGTGTTCCAAGTGGAGGTTGGTGTTGCAAAGGTTTATGTACATTAACTATAAGGATGTCAAACCATTATTCATCTTGTTTGTTGCCATTCCTGGCATCTTGAGTTGCATTGACCAAGAAATATTTCATGGACTCAAGTTAAGGCTTGGACCTTGATTCAGTTTAGCTTTCAGCTACAACTTTGTTGAACAGGGTGTCTATGACTTGGATCATTTATTGAGATGTAATGACTTGTTTACTTTTAAGAGGGTTTGGATCAAGAGAAAGGCCTTTAAGTGTAAATTTTCTAGGCTTCATATTCATGTGTGAGGGCCTAAAATTTCTAGATTGGTTTGCTGTGGTTTCACAATCTTCATTTTTTTTGAACATGACTGGTTTGGTCATTTTTCTTTTGAAGAAACAAAATTATTTACAAAACTAATACTACTGGAGTAGAAGTGAAAGGAAGGGGGGGACTAAAGAAAGAACACACTGAGATAAGAGAATTTATCTCTGAAAATAGAATCATTTACATATGCTCCCAATCCGGCATAATACCAGTCCTTGACGAATTTCTCCATCAGGTGGGGAATGGCCGAAGGCTTCTTAAAATGATCTTCAAATTTCCTTCTATTCCTGAAGCGCTAAATTCCATAACATCACTGGTAATGTAATCTTCCACAATCTCATGTTTACTAGTCAAGGATTCCAATATGACTACTCGAGCAGTAGGTTAGTTGTGTTGCCTGGTTCTGAGCAGTATGTTCGTTCAGAGTCTTCATTTATGAGCTTGTATGGGCCTAAAAACCTGTTTAAGGGCTTTTCTGCTTCTTGTGGCTTAGCATCTGCCTACCTGTTTATATATAGCAGGCATGTTATCAATGCATCAGGTTGAGACACTTAAGTGACCAGTGGATTAAAGCTTACTGATCCCTGCACCACTTGAAGGAGGTGCCTCCAAGAGAATTCCTATGTTTACATCATTGACTTTAGTTGCTTTTACAAATGATCCCAAAGAGGACAACCAACCTTTATGAATGCTGGTATACAATAATCTTCTTAGTGTAGCTTGTGTAGGGAAAATGGATCACTCCAACCTGTCTTGACACTACACGTCCATTCGTTCAGTGAAGTTCACTTAGGAAGGGGCTTATAAGATGAAAGACTGGGCTTTCTAGAACTTTTCTATGCCAATGAGGGCCTGCGAATTTATCTTCTGTGATATAAAGAGGTCTATCATAATGCTGGTTTTTGGACCTCTTTTATGAAATATGTGGCTACGGCCAAAATGTCACCAAAAAGTAAGCATGGAGAATAAGGATGCATTTTTAACAACATGTATTATTCAAGTGGAAAACCAAATGCTTCTAAGATTCACCCAAGTAATTATCTTTACTTTTGCTACGTTGATTACCTGCAAAGAAATTTTTATGTCAGTTTTAGACTAAAGAAGCTTTTTAAAGTAGGAGATCACAGATCACTTTTCCTCCTGAGAAAACTTTTCACCAAACTTTTCTCATTTTTACCACTAGCTGCGTTGCCCTCAGGTTCATCTAGCTGGGTGATGGTTTGTTTCAAGTGCAGGCGTTACTTTGCCATTGCTGCAAACCTCTTCAGATTGCTTGTAGGTCTTGAAAATTAATTATTAGAAGGAAGCCCAAAATGTGTTTATTTCACTATCCTGTGATTAGCAGTTTTTTCATTGACGGAGAAGATTAGTAAGCAGTCAAGATCAACAGCACAGCTTGTGAAACTAAAGCGACAATCTTTGCTTGTGAAATAATAGTAAAGGTATATATCAGTGTCTAATTGTGGTTTTGTGAGTTTGGGTTCTGCAGGAAATGTAGCTAGATAAGTCCATGGGCTGTTCTGTCTGAACTCAGCTGATGCATCTTGAATTCTCGTTCATTCATCTTGTACATTGTTGACCTCCGATTGCCAAGTAACTGGACTATTACCCTTCAAGGTGTTGTAGGTTGTCGCCAGTCCAGCTGATCTTGTTAAGGTGCGGATGCAAGCAGACGGCCATCTCATCAAACAAGGGATCCAGCCCAGGTATACAGGGATTGTTAACGCTTTCAGTAAGATCATTAAAATGGAAGGAGTTCATGGGTTGTGGAGGGGAGTCATCCCCAATACCCAGAGAGCATTTCTGGTGAATATGGGTGAACTTGCATGTTATGACCAAGCAAAGCGCTTCATAATCAACAATAAGATCTGTGGTGATAATATATATGCCCATACACTGGCGTCTGTCGCATCTGGTCTTTCTGCAACCACTCTGAGTTGCCCGGCTGATGTGATAAAGACTAGAATGATGAATCAAGTGGCAGGCAAAGAAGGGGAGGCCATGTACAGGAATTCTTGTGATTGCTTGGTAAGAACTGTAAAACATGAGGGTTTAATGGCATTGTGGAAGGGTTTCTTCCCTACATGGGCCAGGCTTGGCCCATGGCAGTTTCTTTTCTGGGTTTCCTATGAAAAGCTTCGAAAAGCAGCTGGGCTTCCATCTTTCTAGGCATTAGATGGAAAAACATTTCTATTATATATATATATATATCTGTTAATTGCGTTCGCGTCTTGGAACTAATCAGTCATTTTGAAGGGGCCCTCTTTGGGAATATATTATTGGTTTTTAATAATCTATTCTCTAAAATGTGTTGTTGCTGAAAAATAAGTCCACATCGATTGAAATCTCTCTAGAAAAGTGAGGATATTATTGTCTAGAAAATTACTTGTTGACAAACAATAATTTGGGATGGTTTTAGGTAAAAGGTACCTAACTTTTGAAAACATACGATCTTGAAAATTTTTGTTCGATTTTAAATTTTATGTGGATATATAAAAAAATGTATAAATTATGAGGATTGATATCTTTTTATCTATTCCAATAGTTTGCTATTTAACGGGAAACTTAGAAATCAAGCATAGTTTTTAGACGAAAACTTAGGTTTGTTCTTCCTAGCTTCGATACCGTGCACGAATAACCTTGCACCATTTGCAAATACGAACATTAAGGAACCTTTTCGATGAGTACGCGCCCTTGCCAATAGGGTAAATTGCACTATGCCTGTAGAGCTACATAATAATATTTATAACCCCACAAAAATAAAGATGTTACGGATATATGTTTAGGAGTTGACACTTTTTTGTCCTCCTAGCTGATGTGATGGAGTCATGTTTTAAAAAGCAGAAGATTATTCTTAATTATGAAGACAAGTGCTTGATAATTTGGCTACCCCCGTACACGTATCACTTGAAGAATATGTAATTTTCAAGAGCTTCCTGTGGTAAGAAATCCAAAAGGGGGCTAATATTTAATGTGTCCATTTGATGCTTTATTGTTAATTTTACGCATTCTGTCCTGCCCGTGCATGATGATTTAAAAGAAATTACTGATCATGGTTTATGCATGCAACCAGAGTTTTTTTTTTTATTAAGTGATGAACCCAGAACAGAAGTATCGGTGCTTAATATGGCACCAGACGAGATCCTAAATTATTAATTCAAAGTTATTTGGATCTCAGTATGACGAAAAATAATAGTATACTTAATTATTTTATTAACCACTGTGAAGCGGAAAGTAGCCATGAAGGGTCTCTTACCTCTCATCAGCACCTTTGCCGAGCATCTAGCTCTTCCGAAATAGTTGTGTTGATATCGACCTCCTTATAAAAATATCACCTTAAAATTACTAAATTATTTCGTAACAATAAAATTAATTAGAAATGTCTGATTATTGCCTAGTAAACGAGATAACGTTGTTAAATTTAAATTTAACTTGGGGCAGAGAGCAACAGCAATGAAAATGAGCGAGTGCTCTCTCCCTCTTCGTTCAGCTAGTTAAATGCAACCCCAATATTGCTTATGAGCTTTTACACTCGGCTTTTGTGAATTTCCGTCCTGTGGGCACCTAGTTGCTTAATTATTAGAAAGTTTTCAGTTTCTACTTCAGTTTCTTAGACGAGTGCGCATGATCATTTTGCAGAATAGTTTCATATATATATGTTCATTTGCCGATCAGGTACTCGCATTTCTTCTCACCTTGTGTTTATTGTTTACAATCTTTGAACTTGGGTGATTCTTTAACAGCTACAGTATGTAATGAAGGTGGCTACACAGTATTTCTATTGCCGCAGTTCATCCAAAATCAATAGTTAATTTTACTCTGCCGGTTGCTGCTTCACGAAACTTTGCATTTTTTAATTTTTCTGCTCAATCTGGATTCAAATGCCTGACTAGTTTTTTTTTCTTCTCAACTTGATTTGTTTCTTCGTTTTCTTAGTGGTGTTGTGCACTGCCTGCAATTGGGATAGATAGATATCTAGATATCATTCTTCTTTGTGACGCAAATATATATATATATATATGTGATTGGAGCGCTGTTAGTCATCTTCTTGTTCTTTCAATTAATATTGCACCGAACACAAGTGTTGGGGATCCATCTGCATGCGCAGAGGCAAATATATGAGAGATGTCAACTGAGAAATTGATAAACATTATACACGGTTAGCTCACTGTTTTAGACAAGGGAGGTGGGATCACCGATGAGCATATATAACAGTTGTAGCAGCCAGCCACTGCTTGGCATTTTGTCGAACAGTTCTCAGCCATCATCTATGGCGCCATGGCCGCTTGCAGTAGCAGCATCCGGCCTGCTGCCACTCAAAAATTAAGTAATTCCACAGGCTCGATCCCATGTGAGAGATCCACCGCATGTGGCCTCTCTTGACTTGTTGTGAACGAGAAACATTAATTTAGACCCATGTTCTTACAAATAAAGAATAATCTGAATAGAAATATTAATTAATGATGAGTCAAGAAAAATATTTATAAGATTATACTTGCCATTCTCACTTCCTTAGCCGATGCAACAATCACCTATGACTATGAGGTTGAAGATACGGAAGAGTTGTGCTTGTTGTGGCTCAACGCACACATCTCTGATCTTGTCAGAGATTTGTAAATCTCGTATGCCTTGATCATCCTCTAGCAGATATCTTATATCATGATAAAACTATTAAAAATAAGGTGTATCGTTTAACCTTTTATTTATCAGATATCATCTTCATAGAAGATAGAACACACACATATAATGCACCTTTATATACATGTTAAATCAATTAATATATAAATATCTTCATAAAATTAATTCTTAATCATATCACAAGCTAGGAGGTTAGATAATAAGTTTAGAGTTCAAATTAAGCCAAAACAAATGCCACTGGGTTTAAGATTCTTGTAGAAATGTTGCTTGGGGCCCTGGGCTCAAAAACCTAGCTAGCAACTTCTACATTGCAGTAAGGACGGCGATCTTTCGCCGGCTCACAGGTGGGGGTGGACCATCGCCTGCGGAAGCCCTCGCCGGCGGTAGCGCTCGCCTGCGGACCCCCTCGCCTGGCGGACTCCATCGCCTGCGGAAGCCCTCGCCTGCGGAAGCCCTTGCCGGCGGACCCCCTCGCCTGGCGGACTCCATTCGCCCGACGGAACCCCTCCACAGCGGACCCCTCCGTCTGGAGAAACCCTCACATCCTCTTCCCCCCACCCTCCGGCTTACCCCCTCGATCCCTTTCTCTTTTAGCTTCCCCGGTGCCCCCTTCCCCTTCTGTCCTCTCCGACGCCTCCCCCTCGCCCTACCCTCGCCCTACCCTCGCCCCACCCCCTCCGACCCCCCCCCCTTGAGGGATCCTCCCCCGGCACCCTCACCGTTAGGTAGACCACCTCCGTCTGCCCCTAAACACCCCGGCGTACCCCTCTAGTGCTCTGCAGCCCACCACCACCTGCCCCAAAACCCTCTCTGACGTACCCCACTCGCCCCTCAGCCTATTTCGGTTCACCCACCCCTTGCTACGCAGCCCTTTCCGTTCCCCCCTCCACCTCATCGGCACAGCACCCCCTCAATAGTGCCTCCTCGCCCTGCCCCCCTTTCATCCTCTTCCGACAATCCGTTGCCTCAAACCATCTCCAGCAACTCTTTCTCCTCGCCCCTCTCCTGTTTTCAAATCTCCTGATCCCCTCCAATCTCTTTTGATTTCGTACTCCCCGCCATCTGCTCCCCCCCTCCTCTTCATCAATTTTCTCGTTACTTTTCCAACTTCATCAGGCAGGGTTCTTTCGCGTGGATCAACAATCTCTGCTTCCAACACTGTATCTCTATCATCAGGTTTTTTGTCTACTATTTTGAGCACTTTGTGGTTTGGGAGGGGGGGTTTTTCCCCTCCTCCCAAATAATTAAGGTTAGTAGTGTCACTCTTGCTCCAGCACTCTGCCTAAATACTTTTTTAGGCCTTTTGTTTGTTTTGTCATGCTGGAGCCTGAGAGTTCGGTTTATCTACGTTGGTGTCTTGTATTCTTAGTTTTGTTTAGATGCGTCGTTCCATGGTCAGGATCCGTCTTGATGTATTTCCTTGTTATGCTCATAGTCTTCCACCTTATTTCGAGATCGTTAGTTTGGGCGATATCCACACCTTTTTGGTGTGATCATCCGATCTCGTGGCAGTTATCAAACTCCGTTGATGGAGTCTCTATCTCTGCCGTTCGACCTTTCAAACACTCATATGTGTTGGTCGATTTGTGGCTTTGCTTATTCTTGGAAAAGATTTCCAAGGAAATTTTAACCATGTTTGCGTCAGACGGATGTCTTGTAGTTTTAAGTTTATTGTTGTGTCTTTGTGTCTGTACTCTCCTTATGTGTTGATGAATAGATATGTTTGTCTCTCAAAAAAAAAAAAACTTCTACATTGCAGTAGCATATGGGTATCATTAATCATAGAAGATATACTGCTATAAATATATATATAGTTCGTTTTGCCATGTCTTCTATAGTCAAATCCACCTTGCCCTCTAAAATTTTGGTCTATGCATGGTTATGTATAAGAAAGAAGATTACTGCTTCGGATCCTTGTATGGATTTTGTTTTTCCTTCTTTTGTGAAATCTCAGGTAGATTTCTATTAAACAAGAACCACAGTTCTTTGTAGTTTGTAAATTCTTTTCCACTGTCTACGAGATGTTTGTTCTATGATATATACTTTGTTTGCATGATTGTGAGAAATTAATATTAAACTTGAACCCAGCAGGAATATCTAATGGCATATACCCTTTTTCTCACGCGATGCTCGGAAGCTAGCTATCTTATCTGAGAGAAATTAACCTCCACAGTCACTTCTAGCTAGTCTCTACTGACAAACGCTTGAAAGAGTTCAATGCCTAAGGGCATGCTTGTTTGATTGTAAAATTCTCCAAAATAGTGCATTAGTTTTATTATAGTATTTTTAATCACCAAGTTAGTATAAAATATCGTGTATACAATATTTGAATTTGTTTGAGTTTGATAAATAGTTATTGTACTAACCTATATATACGAGAAGATAAAAGCCATAACAAGAATACTCTGAAATCATTTTAATCATGTGGCTTTCTTCTTTGTTTTTCGTGCATTTTACAAAGTAAACCATCTTGTTTTAAAACACAAAAAGAAAGCGAGTATGAAACGAGATGGTCACAATAAAACACGCAAGCCCTAAGTGGTATGGGTGATTGAACGCATACATGCATGCAACCAAAAGGCAAGCAATCATCAATAAGTTATAGAAAATATGAAGTCCCCCATGTTCAGCCTTTCACACTCATACAGGTTAGTAGACGTCAGAGTGAATGATATTTAGTATTGATCCTCTCCCTTTCCTTGTCCACAAGAGTTATGACAAGATACGCTTTGGCTAGGACAAGACTCACAAATAATCAAGCTAGATAATTTTAATGAAAAGTTCGAGGACTCTCTTTTGTCGATTTATTCTTTCTATCTTTGTCCTATGAAAGACCAAGATGTATTATAAACATGTGATATATAACGAAATCAATATATTCATCACACTGTTTCCGCACATTTGAAAACTGCAATCAATACTTAAGCGCTTGTTTGCTTAGAGGATTGAAACCATGATATACACACACACACACACACATATATATATTTCTAGTATGGGATTTTTAGGTACAAAATATCAAAAGTGATTTGAAAATATCGATATGGTTAATAAATTAATTGCGCCCAATGCTTGCTCATGCTCACAGCTACCAGCTGTTCCACATAAAAATATATAAACAAAATCTTGATTGATATATCCATCATGGTTAAGAATCAATTTCATTTAGTTCTAGCCTAGCTTCTGGGAACTAAGGAATGAATTGCATCGACATATAGCCAATATCCTATTGCCCACCGCTTGTCAAATCTTGTTGGCAATCAAGTGATCAAGCAGTTCTGGCTAGTTTAGTAAATTAAATTGGACAGCATGGCGTGCTAATAATATTTAGAGAGATCCGAGAAAATATCAATTGAGGATAAAGTAATGGGTGTTCTGTTGTATCATAAGTTTGAACTTTTGTTACGATTTTATATTTATGCAACAAAGCTAGTTAAAAGACCGAGAGTGTTTAATAACCATTACAAGTTTAGGCATTTAAAAAGATTTTCTTTTTGTTTTGTGATCCTTAGTCATACATAACTTTCACTCTTTTTTGTTATCCCATCTCCCTATACATGACAACTTTTATGTCGTCATTGACATGTTTGCATTTTATTTTAATATAATTTTGTGTCAGGGGAATATATAAAAATTTATTGTACAACCGAACATTTCATAAAAGATAAAAGATTTTAAATGTTTGGACGAAAGTGTTGTTGGGTGTGTTGTAAGTTGATCAAGTTTCTATTTTATTTTACTTGTGTTTGAAGTGTTATAAATGGATGTATTCTAGAATTAGAGTCTATCTGTCTTCCCAAATCTTCATTTTCAACCTCAAATTATTGCAAATAAAAATCAGTTGTTTTAAAATTTACCAATCAACTACAGTGCACCCATTGATATACTACCTCATAGTGGACACCCACATATATATATATATATAAAAGTTCTCTTGTAAGAGATTGACACTAGCTCATTAGCTGATCACATATGTGGTAAGATAAAAGAAAAGGAACTTAATTTAACTAATTAATTTAATGGATGGCAATACATACGAGACATGATGATTTAAGCTTTGATTCACACGTATCTCAAAATTATTAGTGTGAGAAAGATTATACATAGCCAACCCAAAACACTTCGAAACTAAAATTTTTGCGCGTTTGATATGATTAATGAAAGAGATGCATTTTGGAGTGCGATAATTAATAACGGGGGTAGACGTGGCCAGCCGGGAAGAGGACACGTGCGTTCTTGGAGGGATCTCGTTGTCCAATCAGAAGGTGCCATCAAGGACGTCACGTGGGTCCGTGTGACCCTCCCATGATGCCCCGATAGCAGCGGAGCAGTCCTTTCGACGGAAAAAACAACGAAATATTTGAAGGAGACGCCGACCTTTAGCGTCGATTTCTGATTTTCTTTGGCGACGTCTGATGCTGGAAGCATTAGAGGGTACGATTACAGCGCGCTAATACGGCCAAAAATAATAATATTAATACGGCATGCCCTAACAAATAGCTCCTGGTAAAAATCGGTAAGTTGGAATATATTATCACACTCTTCATCTAATAATTAATCAGGCATGCTTTGATTTTTTTTTATTTAATTAATTTGATGGCACATAATCAAATGCTTACCAAAATTATGGATAGAATCAGTCATGTCAAGAATAGAGCATGTGTGTGTATATCCTATGAATACTTGACATCCTATCCTTAATTATTTTGGTGCAACGACACACAAGTGTACGTATATATTCTCATGATAATCGATCTGCAGTGTAAAGTATCATCGATCGGAAGGGACATGCATGGTAGAAGAATACTAATGATCATATATATTGCTACTTTTTGACTAATTATTAATTTCTAGCTATGTCGTCTCAAAGTAGTTAATTAGAAGTTTTGTATTTTATGCGCGCCCTAATCATAAAAATCTGCAGCAGCATGTGAAGGGGGAGGACTTCTCTCTAGCTAGGATGATTCCGCATGTAAAGCGCATGTAAAAAGTAGGTGCTAGATTATGGTATAAGCCCTCTATATATATACTCGTCGGTCTTCATTCATTCTTTTTCCAATTGGTTGGAAATATCAAGAAAATTTATGCCGTAAATTAAAAAGAAAAAGAAACTACTTCAATTAATTGATATAGCAAATACCCAAGTATATAAAACTTGGCTTCCTCTGGGGGCTCTCTCTCTCTTTCTCTTTCTCTTTCAAACACATCACTAGCTAGTTCAATAAAAAAGTATTTACTTTTTCAATAAAAACTGATATATGTTCTAGATTGAGAAATTATTTAATTATTTCGATCCCGATAACAAAATCAAAATATCGCGATTTCAATTTAATTGTAATCGATCATCGGAACAGAAAAACATGTAATGCGGCTTTCAAAATCGGACTCATAATTTACACACCCCCTCCTCCTCCAGCCCCATCTACATTTGCTTGCAGCGCCACATAAATATGAACCATATGTAAATATCCTAATTATCTATATTTGCGTATATAAATATACTAGCTAAGTATATATGTATATACGCGTATGTAAATAAATATATATATTATTTTTTCTATGTCCCTATCTATCTCCGCGTCTGCTTTTTGGATGGATATCGTGGTGTAGGGGTTGAGCTAGAAGCCTAAGGATGGCGATGTATGGGTGGTTGCTTCCGTAAGAAGAGAGAATAAAACGAGGAAGAAGAAGGAGGCTTCTTGTTGCAGCAGCGCTAGCTAGCTAGTTCATCTTGCAGGCTTCTTCCCTTCAATCTCTCTCTCTCTCTCTCCCTCCCTCCCTCCCTTTCTTGATATCTCTGTGATCTCTGCTGTGTCTTTCTCCATCTACAGCTAGCTGGTTAATTAGGACGTTGTAATCGGGGCCATGGCGGACGGCTACCTACTGCTCCCCTTCGGAGATCTGCAGGAGCAGCTCCCGCCGGGATTCCGCTTCCACCCCACCGACGAGGAGCTCGTCACGTACTACCTCTCCAGGAAGGCCTCCGACGGCGGCTTCTCCGCGGCCGCCGTGGGCGAGGTGGATCTGGGCCGGTGCGAGCCGTGGGATCTGCCGTGGAAGGGCGCCGCCGCGACGGCGGGGAAGAAGGAGTGGTACTTCTTCTCCGTCCGGGACCGCAAGTATCCGGCGGGCCTGCGGACGAACCGGGCGACCGATGCCGGCTACTGGAAGGCCACCGGCAAGGACAAGGAGATCCGCCGGGGAAGGAGCCTGGTGGGCCGGAAGAAGACCCTCGTCTTCTACCTCGGCCGGGCGCCCAAGGGCGATAAGACCGGCTGGGTCATGCACGAGTACCGCCTCGACGGCGACCTCCAGATGTCCATGAGCGCCGCCTACCAGGTTAATTAATCATATAGGCTCGAGAATCCATCAGCTAAGAACTGCAGATTATTCCACTGCATGTATATATTGTGTTTCTCTTCTTCGTTAACTGATCTCGTACGTTTTGTGCAGAACGAGTGGGTGATCTGTAGGGTGTTCGAGAAGAGCTTCTCCTGCGCCGCCGCCGCGGCAGATCAAGGCGGACTCGAGAAGAGATCAATAATAATGGGTCCGCCGGCGAGAATGGGTTCCGCCTCCGGCGCCAGCTACGGAACCGAAGAGGAGGAGGTGGTGGGCAAGAGCGACGCCTTCGCCTTCTCCGATGACCCGCCGCCGCCGTCGGGCCACAGAAACATGACCATCGGCAAGATGACCGGGATAACGGCGCCGGCGGCAGGCGCCGCCGCATCCCACGTGACCTGCTTCTCCAACGCGCCGGCGAGCCACGGAATTAGCTCTTTCCCTTCCATCTTCTCGGCTTCTTCTTCGTCACTAATATCGTTGCCGCATTGGCTGCACGGCCGTGGGTACGCGTTGAACGACAGGACCTGCAGCACGGCGGCGGATCGGAAGGAGACCGTCTTAATGGAGCAGGAAGGCGGCCGGCCGGCCGGCTGTGGCGACTTGAAGCTCGTCGACGTCTATCCGCCATCATCGTCGTTACAGCTGCCCATTAACCATGAAGCTCCGGGAGCGCAGGCGAAGCTCCCAGCATCGTCGACTGCGCCATCGAGCGACGACATGCTTCTCGGTGATCTCATCTGGGACGTCGGTTTTACTAGCTAGCTAGCTTAATTAATTGGAGGGGTAATTCTGAACCAAGATGAGGCACCTGCGGGAGAAAGCCAAGATCTCTGTGTCCAATATTATCAATGAACTGTCTGTATATGGATATATATGCATCTTCTACGACCATGATTTTTAATGATTACGCATGTATGTATATATAAACACGTATTTATGTTATGTGCATGAAGGGATTGTAAAAGGTGTGTATATATGTGTAATATTGGTTTATTTAGAATCATCTAGCTAGATCATCGGATTGAGTAGAACCCAAAGTCTCTATTCCTTTGAATTGTCACACGTACCTGTGCGTACCAGTGTATACTCCTGATCGGCTGGTTGCTTCATGTTGTCTGAACTGTTGATTTTGATCAGAAGGATATTAAAGAGCCACGCAACTACTGTTTGCACCTTCTGATCTATATATTCTATTTACTCGACATCATTAACAGACGTAATTAGTAATCAGCTTGCAGTATTCGAGGGCAAGGTATGCTCTCTCTCTCTCTCTCTGTGTGTGTGAATCTATACATTACCAACCAAACATATATATATATATATTATATCAAACGTGGATATCAATGTATGAATACGCGGCTTTGGCGTCGTTTTCCGCTCTCTTAATTCGTAAAACTTTGAACCAGATATATCAGATACGATCGTTACCAAGTTTCTCCTGTGACCCACTATGCGCACAACCACATCGATATGCTGAAGATCAGCGCATCTTGTGAGGGGATATTGCGAGATCTCTCTCTCTCTATGTATTTATTTTTATATGTTTATATATATCCCACTTGAGCACAAGAATAAATACACAGACACATATATAGATATATATGTTCTCTGTGTGTACCCTAGTGCTTTGTTTGTAATGGCAGACACGGCCGTCGTTGGAGCGAACCAGCAGGCTGGTTTCAGCTCCTTCTTTCTCAGATAACTGGGAAGAAGAAAGAAGAAGAAGAAGATGCAACTGCATGCATTGGTGGCTATGCCGCATACATATATATATATATAGAGAGAGAGAGAGAGAGAGAGGGGAGACACACACACACACATAAGCTCTTGATCATGACCTCACCGTTATATCTTCGATCGGATGGTTTCTTCCTTTTTCTTGAATTCGCCGGCGCTGTTTTTGAAGCTTGCACGGAAGGGCGGTCAATTATATCTTGCATACCCACGGGGTGTCGTTCGACTTTGTTCCGAGGAGGAGTCATGCATCATCTCGATCGCGTCCAATTTGATCATTATTGAGTTTATTAGTGAGTTAAGTGCAGGAGTTCTGGTTGTCTCCGGAGACCGCGGAGGATAATTTCTCTTGCCTCAAACACAAACATTTGAAAGATCCATCTTATCTGTCATATGAGTTCTGTGTGTTAAATCAATATTCAAATCATGGCGAGTCTCATTTTTTGTTTAGCCGGAGAGAGCATCTTATGTCGGTCTCCTTAGGCGACCCGAACTCCAAGTGCAAATAACAATCACGGTATATCTTTTGAAGTTCAGATTTGAAAAGTTACATCCCTCTCTCAGAATTAAGATGGCTGACATCAGCTAATTATTAATATCCCCAAGAAAATAAATTGAATATATTTAGGTGTGTGTTGTGTGTGTATATGTGTATATATAATTGTTTATAGTACCAGTGGTCGCTAGTTCTACCCCCTTCCTCTTTTTCTAATTAGGACAGACTACACGTTCATATTAATAATAGAGAAGAGTACAATCAACAATTAATGTTACACCAACAAACTCAAAGAAATAAAAGACGTATGATGATGCTTTACATATAACTAAAATTATGTTGAAAGTCATCTTATCCAATAAATACAAATATAATCACATGTCGACTAACACAAATTTTTAAGTGATCGAGCAGCAACAGAGAGATATATTAGTCCTATCCCTTCCCTTCTTTGTTCTATTTCAAGTGGGTGTGTATAAATGTATTTATATATGCACAAAAATATTAATCTAAAGAAGAGTTACCCTAAGATTAACTAAAACGAAGAGTATGCATATGTTAATGTATATCCCCGACTTATTAACGCGACTCTACAAAACTCATCGACAAGTACGTAGCTAGCCATCTAACTAGTAATGGGCCGGTAATAAATTAATATCTCTCTTCATTTAATCACGAATTATACGTGGGTACACGCACGTAAAATTAAGCTGGCTGTCGATTATTATATTGCCCTGAACACATATTTATGATCAACAGTACTAGAACATTATAAATATAGATATTCAGGTGGCTATCTTTCCGTGACAAAATACGTATACACAGGGAGGTCACGGGCAGAATTTAACATCTCTGTCAAGCGAGATCTTGCGCTCCTCGTCTCTGCAATTTGTATATATGTACGATATATATCCATGTAAAAAGGATGGCCGCCTTGTACGTGTAGCCGGCTACCTTAATGTTGAGTGCATGTCTTAGCTAGATTAATTGCACCTGGGCATACGTCCAAGTTCATCAGCCGGCAGCATTAACAATAAATAAATATATGTATTTAGGTATGTATGTTTGTATATATATGATCCGCCACAAGAGATCAGGGACAGATGATATGCTCGTACGTACCCATCAAATGAGAGAGAGAGAGAGAGAGAGAGAGAGAGAGAGAGAACCATGTATATGTTAGCTCGCTAGCAAGCTTGGACGGTTGGGAGAGGAGGAGATCTGATATTAATAATCAATTTTTCTTTAGTGTGTGAAGGTAGAGCGAGCGTTGTTGTCAATATAATTGCAAGCGACGGACTGCTGCTCATCAATTTAAATAGTTAATATGGGCACTCGATCGGTTATATATTGTTTCGGTGATTGCCCCTATATATATATATATACGTACGTACGAGATGATGAATGATGTTGACTCGGCCGAACGATAATCAACCAGCGCTCTGCCTGCATTAATCTGGGCAACCATACGAGATACGGATCCAGAAGATTATATTATATATATATATATGTTTTTTCGGGGTTCGATGGAAGAAAATTAATTAATTAATTATATCTGAACACACCGTAATTTAACTGTTATCAATATCTTACTAACTCGTTATTGAAAAAGATTGAACTATTATCGACGCAGCTTATTAACTCACCGCCGATGTCTTACTAACTCGTCACTGATGTCTTACTAACTCTCTACGGACAGTAACGGTTCAACAATTTTCGATAATGATTCACTGAATCGTTATTAAACCACCACTTAAGTGACCATTGAATCATGGCCGTTTCTGATTGGAGATTAATGTTGTTCCCTCCACTGGGGACCGAGGTTATCTGTTCTCACATATATATATACTTATCAAGCAGATTGTTTATTACTTTAACTATCAGTTTAGGATATGATTAGATAAGATTGCGGAGCTGAATCCGGATAGCTTCTTTTATTAATTAATTAAATATATATATATATTTAATTAAGGCGCGCGCGTACGTAGGTGTGCTCGTGGCAGGGAGGGGACAAAGACAGAATGTTAGTTTGTTGCATAATTTATCATGTGATAAAGCTAGACGATCACGTCGTTTGATTACAATGAGTGGGCCAAGAAGAATGTTAAGGTAGCGAATATTCTGCTGATCTAATGCATATAAGTATACGGATCATGGTACGCACATAAAACTATATATATTTATAAGCTTCGATCGGTTGATTCAATATATAGTCATACACCATAATTTTACTTGACTATATATACATATATATAAATATATGTGAGTTCTGATCATCTCGAGAGGTCGGTGAAGGTTGTGTCTAGATACAAAAAAAAAGAGATTTATCATAATTTAAATGTTAATTTGATCCGTACGTGTACAAGGTAAAGTAGAGTATCCTCCGCTCCGCGAGTCTTTTAAGCAACCTGAACTCTTTCTCTATATAATTATTTTTGGTGAAATGAACTGCCGCCCCCCACTTTCATGGGCGGCTTTATTTTTTTAGTCCCACTGCCCGTTTTTATTATTTTACAATCCCATTTTGAAAATCATGGCAACAGCTGATCCCGCCCCTGCAGTATTCACCCCCCCTATGTATCTCGTCAAGTGCAACAGATTTCATTTATTTCTTCCCATTTTACCCCCACTATCCATACTGTTCAGCACAGCTGAGGCATGCAAAATGGGATTAATGGATATACATTAGAAAATAAATTTAATTAGAGCTCACACAATATGCTGTACGTAGATCCTATTAAGTGGAAATGAGTGGGATTAGTCGGATTATTAACGCGATCTCCCGCGCTAACTCTTGTTATTAGTTATTAACCGTTGTATAGTCGGCTTTTTATTATAGGTATAAAACGAGATTAATATGATATAAAATATGTGGTAAAAGTAAAACATGATTATTTAATCTTATTATCAGTAAATGCCGTAAAATTGAATCGACAGACTAAACGATGTGAATAAGATTAAATATTTTCTTTAAGTTAGACATATCAACGAAAAATATATATATTTTTAAAAAATAAAATATATTTTAAGAGTTTTCAAGAAAACATATTTAAATATATACCAAAATCTAATATCATGTGATTTAAAACAAACTAAATGAAAATGTTTATCTACGTATGTACTATATCCTAATGAAACATTGATTTGAATCGGATCAAGTTAATTTATCTCGATTCGAAAAGTTGTTTGATTTGATTTACTCAGAGAGCAACATCCATAGAGAAATTAATTAGATGGCAGAGAGGACCGTATATATGCTCTGCAAAGGATGTTAATTAGGCCCAAGAATTAAGGGTAAAATTGAAATTATAAAACATGAGAAGACGGAATTGACAGAAAGGATAAGAACTCAAGTTATTAACGGACGAAGGATGAAAAAATAAAATAATGAATCGATGGGACTAAAAGATAAATTAAGTCTCAAAATGGGACTAAAAATAAAAAACCCCTATATTTTTTGTATGCGGGCGTAGACATATAAATAAATAAATTTAGTTATGTGCATGTCGGTGAAAATTAATCAACAACATTATTAAGAATATATAGATCCAATAATAATACTGCTGGCGGCGGCGGCGGCGGCGCGTGTAGATGCGTCGCCATCGCCGCCCGCCGTGTTTTGCTCCGTTCTTCTGACTTGCCGGTCGTTCACGCAAGCGAGGAGGTCAGGGGAGAAGGCCCAGCTGGGACGCGGACGTATCTCCACGTCATCATA
Source organism: Cryptocoryne crispatula var. balansae (assembly GCA_036172225.1). Lineage (NCBI taxonomy): Eukaryota > Viridiplantae > Streptophyta > Magnoliopsida > Alismatales > Araceae > Cryptocoryne > Cryptocoryne crispatula. Next base: position 57,261,916 of record CM069918.1, read on the forward strand.
GTTAGGGCAGACGTGGGCCTGCTCCGTCTCTTTATATACAAGTAACATCCTTTACTTTTTAATTACAGGATATATAATGGGGTGTTTGGTTGCACGATGGTAACGAAGGTTTTTGTTTTAAATTTTAAAATTTGAAAAAAAAATTGTTAAAAGAGGTGTTTGGTAACCATGACAATTTTATGTTTTAAAAGTGATTTCCTTCTTAAACAAAAAATTTGGGTCTTACCTCTTTCTTTTTTCTTGTGGTCCCTCACTTTGTTTGATCGTGTGTGATAGTTAATCTTTTTTGTAATCACATCCCTCCAAACATGATAATTTTATGTCATGAGTTGGTTCACTTTTTATTTTAATATAATTTTTTATCGTAAAAGTGTACAAAAAATTATCATGCAACCAAACACCCCATAAGGGATTGTGTTTCTCTAATAATAAGAACATTAATGTAAAATACGTGAAGATTAAAAAAAGGTGACTACGTGATTAATCAGGTTGGTATCAATTACATGTATTTGTTCTTTTGTGTGTACAGGCTGGCTTCTATCTAGCTAGCTAGTTCCCTCCTATTGTTTATTTTTTTCCTTTTTTTTATGACACTACATGGGAGGAGATCATGTTGGAGGCAATGGCGGATCTAGAATTTAAGGTTAGTGGGGGTCACTAACAATTTTAGTGGCGTCATCTCTTCTAAAAGTAAGTATTTTAAAATAAAATATTTTGGTAAAAAAATTAATAACATATAATAAAAAATTTAAAATCTAGTGGGGTGTCACTTGACCCCACTAGTTACACTCTAGATCCGCCACTGGTTGGAGGCTATATATAATTGGCGTGATTTAATATACTTTTATAGTGTATAATATCTTTTCGGACAATAATTAAAGACCATTAATTAATTACCATTCACCACTTGAAAAGAATAGAGCATGGAAGGAGGACGTAGAAAGGGTTTTAATATGATAAGAGGAACGTCTTAATTAATCATAATGAGCGCTAAATTTATCACCACTTCAGAAACCACTCCGCGGCACAACATAATATATTTTTCTTACATAGAATTATATGTAACCGTGGTTTATTGTTTATAAAAATTTATATATATACCACTATTTTTAGTTATTTTTATATATTTAATATTAAATCATATTTATAAGCCGAGAAGTAAATTATATACTACTTTTATGCGATAAATGTGGATGATTAAATGTTTAGAATCATATAAATTTACGCCGGGAATTTGAGAACTGGTGAGCAAAAGTAAGCAAATTTATTGGCCCAACCTCTTAAATAGCTAGGAATTAAGTGGGCTACAATAAAAAAATGTTGTTTAATTCCATACGAAACGAAATTAAAAACTTCGAGTGGATCTTAATTTTCCATGTCGAATATCCCAATTAATCAACGTACTCTAGACCTAAGATTCGCCCAATTAATTTATGGGCTCTATACCATACACGACCTGTCAACTTCCGGATCACACGGAGCTTTGGCCATTTGATCTAATTAAAGGTCTTTTTCTCACCTCCTGTGTACTCCATTCACATTATTAATATTGGTGACACCCAGCCATGCATCTATATATATATATATATATGATGGGCAATATATCCCAGAAAGCATCAAGTACTGAGGGGCAGTTTGTATCTGGCTAGCTAGCTGGAGAAGACACACTACATAGTATAAAAAGGTGGTGGAAGTAGCACTGGTGAAATGTTCCCAAAAGGGGAAATGGCTAGCAAGTACTGATGGGTACCAGTTAACAAGTCCCCAACTATGGGTCTAGGACATTGTCACTAGATCAAATCCCATGGCATACATTTCTTGAGTACTTATATTTTCTGAACTATGTGACTAAAGGGCTTTATTTGTTGCAAAATGGATACTATTGATCACAACTGAGAAGGAATATGTTTTTGATGGCGATAATTGGAGCTTTTGATAGAAGTAGCTAGCCAATTGAACTCATCTAACTTTTGTCCTAGTTTTCTTTTAGGAAGTACGTAGTAGTCATTTCGGTACCTAATTATTATATATGCAGGTCTAGTATGTAATGGGATGTTTGGTTGCACGATAATTTTTTGTACACTTTCATGATAAAAAATTATATTAAAATAAAAGTGAACTAACTCATGACATAAAATTATCATGTTTGGAGGAATGTGATAACAAAAAAGAATAATTATCATACATGATCAAACAAAGTGGGGACCACAAGAAAAAAGAAAGAGGTGATATTCTCTTTTATTGTTCAAGAAGAAAATCACTTTCAAAACATAAAATAATCATGGTTGCCAAACACCTCTTTTAACAAGTTTTCTTACAATTTTTAAAAATTAAAATAAAAACCTCTATTATCATGTAACCAAACACCCCATAAAGTATCTCATCCTTTTAAGATCCGCAAACTAGAAGCCTTTATACGTTAAAGAAGATTACAAAAGTTTCAAAAGGTTGTGCATATATCGTTGTTGTTGATGAAAGAAGTGGAGATGGAGAATGATAAGATATGCCAGTGTGAAAGCAACATAATCAAGTGCAAAGGTGTTGACTATATGGCAATACATTTTCTCCAGTCTTCTATACTATTTTTAATGGTTTAATAAAGAACTATATTAATATTTGTTCACGTACTGATCAAAAATAGTCAAAGGAGTATAAATGAAGAAGATGAGCATGACATGCAAATTGCATAAGCTTAAAAATTGCAACTTGTTCATCGATCACTGCACCTTCACGGCCTTCTTTCATCACCCCTCTTTGCAACTAGCAAAGCCTTTCGCTGCTAGACGAATATGTGTGAACTAAATTCAAGTTTTTCTTCCTGAATTGTCATTGAAATTTTGTAGCAATCCCTCTTTCCAACAAATTGATTGAAGTGCAACCATCACTCATTATACTTTCTACCTTCGTCAAATCACTTATTGACAGCGGGAGCAATTAATTGTTAATGGAACAATAAATAGTAGAAGGAACAAATTTGTGATGGGGATCGGTACGAATCGGATCGTCCGTTTATTCGGAGATAGTGTCATCTGAGTCCTCATGGGACAACGTAGTTATTTCTTTTATTACATAGTGTTAAATTTTATTTTTATGTATTTTATTTGAGTATTTAAAATCCTTTGAGTTCTATTATTTTAGTACTTTAGAAGACGAATATGTAAATAGTCTTCTAAGGTTACCATTTTATAATGTCCAGCTCTATTTAAAGAGCTCAAGTCATTGCATGGAGATAGAGAGGGACGGTTGAAAGAAAGGAAAGAAGCTCCTCCCGTTTTTCCCCTTTCAGGCCCTTACTGTCGATCCTCTCCCCCTCTGATGTGGACATCATTCCCTCACCTCTGGGTGCTCCCGACCTTTCCCTTCATCTTTGGAGCTAGGTCCAGCATCCTCCCCCCCAATCCCAATCGGTTCCCCTTCACCTCCGAAGAGTTTCGAGACCCGTCAGCATATGCATCACCCAATCGGGACCTCCAACCCTCACCCTACGGAATCCCCTCCTCCCCAGTTGGAGGTACCCTGCAACCCCCCCCCCCCCCGCTGGAAGGCTACGAAGTCCAGTCGACCCATTTTAGGCCCATCGACGTGCACGGATGGCTGCACCTCCTTCCTCATCACACATCAATTTGTCTCTAGAAAAGAAAGAGGATTACCCACAAGGTCGCATTGTGAGTTGGCCCTCTTGATTGGCCAGGTCCAATTATTCTGCAGTAGGTCAGATCATCCAAGTTGTCTTATCCAAGGAAATTCGATCTAATGAAACTTGGCTTGACTTGGCTAGGAATTGCTTAATTTGGCCAAATTATAGGCAAGAACATGTCAAATTCTAGACAGGATTGGCAGGAATCAGACATGATTGGCTAGGCCAAGATCCTCTAAAGGATCTACTGAATCATGAAAGTTCCCATATGAATAGGGTTGCGTTATGGCTGATTTTGCATGGATCAGGTTGATAGAAATGTATGCCCTACAAGCCAATCATATATGATATGATTCGACATTTCTAGAAATATCTCATTCAGATTAATTAGGCAAATCTTCATTATAAGCTCTTATTAGATGCGAATATAATAATGAAGTCCTTGATCAAATACAATGATGATTAAATCATGATGAGATCATGATAATGAGATTAATCATCTAGAGGTATTTGATCTAAATGTTCCTAGTCATAGGATACTTGAGACGGGACATCAAGGATCTGGATAGAGTAGTGTATGTGTTGTCTTGTCATGTGATGAGAATGACCAATCTCATTGGTCATCGGTGTGGAGACACCTAAGATATACACGTACGGGTGCTCATTAGTTGAATGAGTTCACCGAATCGACCGAATTAGAAACCACCCGAATGGTATCTTACCGAGCGTACATCGGGGTTTTCTATCATCACGGTTGCATGGTTGGACCTTTGACACGAGTCGCCAAAGATGCCTTGTTGGGTGGAACTTGTGCTTTGACCATTGACTTATGGATCGCAATTTAGATGGTCCTATATAGCGATGGATCGAGTACAAGGAAAATCGATGGAGGCGATTGAGCGGACAACAAGGATCGTCCACTCTCGGTAAGTGAGAGTGAATGTCCTATGGGATAGTACTCTAAATCCTGGCCGGGGTAGATAGGATAATTGGAAAAGGAGTTTTCCAATTGATCCAGTTCCGAGGACATGATCCTATAGAGTCGGTACACTAAGGAGTTGACAGTCGATGCCGTACTCCTTTCCGACCGGGACATTGGATGGATGAGGGTTTATATCCATGTGGTAACTGATGATGGAAAGGCTCAATGGAGATGAAATTATCCCCATAGCCATTTGGGATCATGGGATGTGGGCTTGTACCCTTCTGATCGGTAGGTGACTAATACGGTATTATCGGATAACGGATTTAATTAAATTAAATAGAATTGTTCTATTTTATTTAGGCCTCAACCAAATAGGTTATTGGGCCTAGTGGGTCACACACAAAAGGACTTATCCACAAGTACAGGGGCAAGGACGTAATTTATAGAGATTTTGGGTTTTTATGAAAAATTCCATAATTCTCTATAAATACCAATGGTTTCAGCCAAACCCTATCAAGCCAAGGGTGAAAACCACGTCCCAAGTCTCCTCCCTACCTCCTCCTCTCTCTAGAAGGTGTCCATGGTCGATGGAGCTCCGTTCGGGAAGAGTTCTCGAGACCGGCGCGAAGGGAGAACCTGCTGTGGATGAAGTTCGTGTGGATACTGCTGGAGACCGGACACTTGAACGGTTTGGAGAGCTTTATAAGCTTATCTCATTCCTCTCCATGGGATTATATGAATCCCTATCAGGTATATTCGAACCCGATTTGATCGGTTTTCGGTTTTCGTCGTTCGGTTCTGATTGAGACGGATTATGAAAGGAACTCATAGGAATCATCGCTTCTGCTGCACTAAATTTTAATGGACGATTCCTTACAGTGGTATCAGAGCCCAGTTCAAGTCTCGGTCGAAACCGACGTCGAATCGACATTATTTCATGTTATGTATGTGTTCCCGAATCTGTGCAAACGTCTGTTTTGACGAGGCGACCATATTCTGTGTATGACTCAGATAAAAGATTGGTTGGAGTTGGTAGAATCTAGTGATATAGGGCTTTCCAACGCCGCAAACCGTTTGAAGTTTGGATCTCTGTAGTGTTCGGGAGAAGCCTCAAAAAATTGGTTTTTCTGTCATGCCCGAACCGACACCCGGATTTGGGGATTTTGTGAAATCTCCGTCCACAGATGAAATTGAGATTTGGAAAAGGTTTAGAAGATGGGTAATATGATTGCCTAGCCTTTACCTTTGATATCCAGCTTTGAATGACGGCGGAGGATGAGAATTTTTGAGTTTTCCGACGAACTAGGGTTCTGCGGAATCTGGCGGCGCCGACTTGTTTCTTCCTGATTTCCCGTTGATAGAGAATTTTTCTCTGAAGGGATATATACATATTTAGAAACTTCATATGATGAGGATTCTAAAGTGTATTTTTGGAGAATATTTGGCTTCCTGGATAAGGCGTTATCCTCGTTGCAAAATAGGGATTTCTGCTACGGAATTTGGGTGACCGCCGCCTCTTCTTCCTCATTTTCCGGACGACTAAGATTTTTCCTGGATATGAGGCCGACTGTTTTGGATTCCTTATTCGATAAGGATTCCAACGCATATTTTTCCAGATTTTTCGGAGTCCGGTATAGGGAGATATGCCCGAGTTAATGAGATTAACTCTCCTCCGAATGAACAGTACCTGCTCGGGGAGGCGACCGGCGCACCCGCCGGCGCAAGAAGGACTGGCGCACGCCAGGGCGCACACCGGCGCACGCCGGACGGGCGCAGTGCGCCGCCATGTGCGGCGCATTGCGCCAGACACTATTTATATGCTTTTAAAGTGTTTAAAATCATAGAAAATTCCGAAAAATTGCCAGAAAATTCCAGAAATTTTCTTAAAAATTATATAATATTATGTAACATGTTTTAAAGTGTTTAATGACATGTTAGATGATGTTTAGCCCTATTTACATATATTCACTCATGGTTAAACTTTAAAATTGTTTTAAAGGTTTAACTTAAATTATTAGTGTCTTAATTAATTCTGTAAAATAAGATTTTACAGAATATAAATTGGGACATTAATTTCTGACCTTGCACAGTATTGGGAATGCATGAATGTTCTAAATAGTTTAGTTTTGTATGTTCATTTCATATAAATTGTTTATATGTTGTTGTCATGTTATTTTCATGTTATTTATTTCATGAAAAATTCGACATGCATGAAATTGAGAATTTCAAAATAAATTATATAATTTTATGCTGATATATATGATATATCTCTTATAATTATCACGTATGCGCTCTTTGTTCATGTGATGAATGTTAGTGTGTGTATGGAGGTGATCATGGACTTAATTGTGCTTGGCTTGTGATTGCTTTTAATTATGTTGGTTATGTTATTAAATGGGGCCTGCGTGTGCCTCCTCTCTCTCTATACAATCTGATTGTCCATTCTGCCCCCCTCCATTAATGTACTCGCCTTGGTTAAAACCAAGGTTTCAGATTGAGTTATGTACGTTTGTGGGTACGCTTACCCTTAAGCCGCTTGTAAGAGTTAGAAGCTGGTCCGTGGAAGGTTGGAGAGCGGGACCACTTGGAGAAGCACCCTTCTGAAGTGGGAGCATGCCAACTCAAGCATCCTGAAGCAGGATTTGCACCTATAGGGGTGCCTTAGGTGCATGCTTAGGGTTAAGTCCATGATCACTGATTTTGTGCATATTTGATATGTGGATGTGTGCTCGGTTCTACCTTAGATATATGATATTCCAAAGGTATTATATATACTTAGCACATATTATTGATGAGACTAAAATAAAATCCCTCCTTGTCATAATTAGGTTGATAAACGTGTGACATTAAGAATGACTCACGTAGCCTTCCGTTGTTATGGTCTTGATGAGCCAATCTTAGATTGGATGGGTTTGTTGTGCTACCACAAGACTCATTCGGCAAGGGATTGGTGATCATGGCTAAGGCATTTGCCGAACCTTGGGGTGGACCATTTGCATGGCTTTGTTGTGCTACCACAAGAAATTTTGTGTGAAGAATCCATTCTCATAACGTAACAAGCGAATTTGACCAACTAGAGTATATGGCTTGTTGTGCTACCACAAGGTCATAACTTTAGAGGCTAAATGACTAAGAGTTGCAAGAGTTGCAACTGGCAATAGTTGCCTACCTATTAAGTATGGGGTGATTTGTTGTGCTACCACAAGGTCATCACCATAAGGTTAATAGGGTCTTAGTCCCCACTAGGATTTCATCGTGATATCCCGTCTTTGCATAATGAGGGTTATGCAAATTCGTCGATAATTAGTGGGAGCATAAATTAGGATGAAAGACCATATCTTAATTTTATGAATATCTGCAATGTTATATTGATAAAATTATATCTCTGTTGTAGAATACGATAATAAATCACCATTAGTATGGCATATTAGATGTCATATAGCTTAATAGCTCACACTTCTTAATTGGTTTTTAGAACTAAGAGAATTGTTCTCATAGTTGACCAATTAACTATTCTACTTGAGAAGTATGTGTCTCCTAAATTATTTAGTGATATGAAAGAAAGATAAGATCTTATCTCATAGACAAGATGCATTGTTTGCCTTAAACTAGATGTTAGTCTCTGAGACATAATTATAGAGACAACATGGATAGATGGATATGAGATCCATCATGGCTCATATTGATGAGTTAACTAAAGGGCAACTTAGAACAACAATACATCTTAATCTGCTTCTTGTTGGTAAGACCAATAGTAAGAAGTAAAATCATTAGATAGAAATAGGAGAGAGTTAATAGTAAAAGAAGGTGGTCAAGATAATAAAGCCAGAATAAGATAGGATTCTTACACTGTCATGATGATGATAAGTGGAAGAGGAAGTACAAAGTGTTTTTGTATATAATGCAAAGGTGGAGCTTGAGAAGCTTCATGTATCCAAGTCATTGGAACTTGCTTGTTTTAAATATACACTTAATAGTATTAGATACTATATGTGTATATCATAATATTAGATACTATGTATGCATCTAATGGTATGAGATACCTGATATGCATCTTATCTCTACGAGGAGTTGTAGATGATGACAAGTAAATGAAGGCTTAATAAAGAAGATATTGACCTACATATGAAATGGTGCAAAAGTTGCATCATTATTAGTGGGAGGTGCAATTCTTTAATAGCCTTATGGAGATGTCTTAATAATTAATATTGCTATTATATCCTTCTCTACAAGAACATTATATGATTTCCTACTTGAATAAATGTTGATTTATTCTAAGTTATGGAATTGATAGATGTTCTAATAGATTGAATGGCAAAGTGTTGGGAGCTTAATGAATTGTTTAATCATATTTGATATGTTAGCTCTCATGTTATGTGTGAATATTCCTTTTAAGAGGAAATGGGTTGATTTAGATCAATCTACACTTTAGCTTTATATAGACATGGAGAATGGGTTAATGAGTTATTAGAACTCGTACATTTAGATGTATGTTAGCCCATATCTAGTAAGGCTAAAGAAGAATATTTCTATTTCATTATTTCAAAGATGATGACTCTAGGTTTGAAACATGTACTTTATGAAGTACAAAACTAAGACCTTTGAGAAATTATCTGAGATTAAGAATGAAGTAGAGATACTAATGGAAAGAGTATTAGAACTCTTTGATGAGATCAAGGAGGGGAATACTTAAGTACATAATTTACATATAATAGAAGGATAATAGAATCTAATGGACACCTCTTTACACATTTTAGCTTAATTGAGTAGCTAAAATGAGAAGTCATATTATGTAAGACATAATATGAACAATGACGAGCTTTAAATTTCCTCTTTGTCTAATTTTGGTTAAGTACTCATTATAACCACTTGTTCTTAATAGGTACCTTCTAAATGCGATTATTCCATATATAGGATATGGAAAAGGGGTTAAAACTTGACCTTAAGCAAGTTAAGGTTTCGAATGTCAGGCTGGTGAAGAAGTATAACTCTAACAAGTTGGAATATAAGACTATGAAGTGTTGGTTTGTGGAATATCCTAAGGAAACTTTTGGATATTAAATATACGACCCTTATGTATAAGGGTATGTGTTGCTACGACTCACTATATTTCTAAAGGAAAAGTTCCTTCTTAAGAAAGATAGTGGGAGCAAGGTATATATGGAAGTTGTTCCGGTCCGTAACCCAATAACACTTCTATTAAGGTGCTAGTTAATAATTACACAAGGATAAATCATAGGTCTTTTCTTATGTCCATTCTACCTAAGAGATATGTGAGACATATCTCTGATAGATGAATTGAGGCATAAGATAATAAGGATATTGATCCTAGGATCTATATAGAACCAATATGAGATATTGATTCATTAATGGGAAGAGACAATAAAATCCGATATAAACTTTATCTATTCTAATCAAGTTTAGAACTTGATAGATCCACCTAAGGATATAGTATCCATAAGGAATAAATGGATCACTAAAGAATAGATTGGAGTGGATTAGAAGGTAGATACCTTCAAAGGTGAGAATAGTTGAAAAGGATATCATTGAAGTCAAATGGTTGACTATAATGAGATCTTTTACCTATTCCATGGATTAATCCATTCGGATTTTGATTGTTACACTCTATGATTATGAGATAAGCTAATTGGATGTTAATATAGTGTTCCTCTAAAGTATTTTGAGAAATAGGTGTATATGATACAACTATAGGGAATCAAGTCCCAATAACATCCAAGAAGAGTGTGTTATAAGTTCATTTATGGACTGAAGTAAAACTTCCCATAGAACATATATAAGGTTTAATGAGATTAAATCTTATGACTTCGTTAAGAACGAAGAGGAACCTTGTGTATTCAACAAGATAAGTGGGAGTGCTGTTACTTTCTTGACATTTTATGATGATGACATACTACTCATTGAGAATGAAGTAGGTGTGTTATCATAAGTGAACCTAGCTATCAAATTGATCCTCCAAACACAATTTGGGTTTTGAGATCTATGGAGATAGATCAAAAATCAATGCCCAGTTAATGTACGTAGTCATCATAGTCAAAGGGTTTGACATGATAAACTCCAAGATTGGTTTCTTACCTATGAGGTGTGGAGTTGATCTCTGTAAAGTGTTGTCTTTGTAGACTTCTTTAAAGATAAAGAGGTCACATAAATAGAGCCACTTATGCCTTTGTCATAGGGTCTATTATTTATATGATGCTACGTACGTGATGTGATTAATCTTGTAAGTGTTATGAGCATTCATCAAGAAGATCCATTGAGAGTCCTTGGATAGTTTAGAGATATATCATTTGGTACTTGAGAAGCATCGAGAATGTATCTCTATACACTGGAGGATAAGACTTGAAGTCTTGTAGTTTTACAAACACAAGCTTCTAATCAAATAAGTTTGATATTAAGTCAGAATAATGGTGGTGCAGTAAATTGAAATAGTTCTATGTGATAGAACAACCGTAAATTCTACAACATATGTAAACAAGTTTACATGGTGGTTGCACTACTTGAGAAGTAGTCTAGATGAAGATTCTCATCTAAGGTATGGGATTGTCCCAATTTTCTTTGAAAGTGTATCATTGTTTTGAGAAAACAATGGAGTAAAAGCCGATGTCTCATCGAAGTTTAGAACTTACGTAGGCGATACCATACAATCGAGAGAGATTGCAACTTATAGAGATATAATTAAAGATAAAGTATCTACCGTTAATAACATTGCGGATCCACTCGCCCAGCAACGGTTACTCGAAAGAGTGTTTGAGATTCACCTCGAGGTGATATAGATCAGCCAGATGGGGGATTGGCTTTAGTGCAAGTGGGAGATTGATAGAAATGTATGCCATACAATCCAGTCATATATGATATGATTCGACATTTCTAGAAATATCTCATTCAGATTAATTAGGCAAATCTTCATTATAAGCTCTTATTAGATGCGAATATAATAATGAAGTCCTTGATCAAATACAATGATGATTAAATCATGATGAGATCATGATAATGAGATTAATCATCTAGAGGTATTTGATCTAAATGTTCCTAGTCATAGGATACTTGAGACGGGACATCAAGGATCCGGATAGACTAGTGTATGTGATGTCTGAACTGACCGAATTAGAAACCCTGAATGGTATCTTACCGAACTGTCTATCAGGGTTTTCTATCATCACGGTTGCATGGTTGGACCTTTGACCTGAGTCGCCAAAGATGCCTTGTTGGGTGGAACTTGTGCTTTGACCATTGACTTATGGATCACAATTTAGATGGTCCTATATAGCGATGGATCGGGTACAAGGAAAATCCGATGGAGGCAATTGAGCGGACAACAAGGGATCGTCCACTCTCGGTAAGTGAGAGTGAATGTCCTATGGGATAGTACTCTAAATCACTGGCCAGGGTAGATAGGATAATTGGAAAAGGAGTTTTCCAATTGATCCAATTCCGAGTACATGATCCTATAGAGTCGGTACACTAAGGAGTTGACAGTCGATGCCGTACTCCTTTCCGACCGGGACATTGGATGGATGAGGGTTTATATCCATGTGGTAACTGATGATGGAAAGGCTCAATGGAGATGAAATTATCCCCATAGCCATTTGGGATCATGGGATGTGGCTTGTACCCTTCATGATCGGTAGGGCGATTAATCTGTTATCGGGTAATGGACTTAATTAAATTAAATAGAATTGTTCTATTGTATCTAGGCCTCAACCAAATAGGTTATTGGGCCTAGTGGGTCACACGCGAAAAGGACTTATCCACAAGTACGAGGGGCAAGGACGTAATTTATAGAGATTTTGGGTTATTATGAAAAATTCCATAATTCTCTTTAAATAATAATAGAATCAGCCAGAGCCTATCAAGTCAAGGGTGAATACCCCTTCCCAAGTCTCCCCCCTTCCTCCTCCTCTCTCTAGGAGGTGTCCGTAGTCGATGGAGCTCGTTCGGGAAGAGTCCTCGAGCCCGACGCGAAGGGAGACCCTGCTGTGGATGAAGTACGTGTGGAAACTTCTTGAAACCGGACACTTGAACGGTTTGGAGAGCTTTATAAGCTTATCTCCTTCCTCTCCATGGGATTATATGAATCCCTATCAGGTATATTCGAACCCGATTTGATCGGTTTTCGGTTTTCGTCGTTCGGTTCTGATTGAGACGGATTATGAAAGGAACTCATAGGAATCATCGCTTCTGCTGCACTAAATTTTAATGGACGATTCCTTACACAGGTTTCTTCTGCAGGATTGGACATGGCCGATTCTTATCGAGATAGGCAATTCTGCAAACCATGTTGTCCAAGGTAGGCTCTTCATTTTCAAACAAAATATCCGCTTCTGAACTGGGGGCTTCTTTCTTCTCAGTTACACTCTTCTATTCAATGAAAGAGTGTTTTTCATGGAAAGAACTGCAATAGGAGTCAAGTTGAAGGAAACATTATATATGACAATATGTGTAAGAAGGGTTTGCGAAGATCAACAACTTCAAGTCATCATTGCTTGTGACTTCATATCTTGAACCTGCAGGAGAACTGTTGAACAGCTTGCTTAACTTGACATGAAGAACATAATACTTTCTAAGCAATTGATCCCTTATGGTGCAAAGAATGAACTGGTGGCACTGGGAAGTAAAATAGAGATTCGGACATAAACTGGTGGTTCTAAGATGGCCTAATGTAGAGTTTGAACAAATTAACTTACCTGAAGTGAAATGGCTAAAAAAATGGATGATCATTATTTTGAAATTCCTAGGACAACATACTTTTTAGAGAAAATAGATTATCAACATTTTGGTTTCCAGAAGAAATGACGCTATCACATCCACAGCTACTTGCTCACAAACAGATGAAAGCATTTTTGCTATTTTGTTTTGATCTCTACATTGCAGAAAATCTTGGTTGCAAAACAAGCACTTACATTTCAAGTTATTCTGATAACTTTGGCCATGAGAAGCAAGCAGATGCAAGTTAGAGGTAAAGGTATCCATTAAATCATCTAAATCAAAATGAGTTCTTAAGCCTTCAGCTAGGGAGCCAATAATCACCCTGTGATTGTTCCTGAATGCATTTGCTTAAAGAATAAAAGTAGACGTCTAAAGCAGGTTTTTGTTTTCCAGATATTAAAAGACTGTTAAACATACTACAAAACATCCAGGTCCAGTTATAAAACCAGCATTTGGCACGGGGAATCTGCATCTAGATCACATGGTCTTTTTATCTTGGATGAACATTCATAGCTCATAGCCTTATACCCTTAGGTGAGATATCACAATTGACCTCTTTAGTTCTATTGATAAACCAAAAGTAAACTTCCAAAGAAGAAAAATCCAAATATGTTGGCTACATTTGTTTTGATGAGGTTGAAACTTGGGCATTCTTGTGTCCAAAATACTAGCTTTCAACTCTCTAGATATGTAGATAAGCAATTGTTTTCATTAAGCCCTATACTTATTTCCTGTGCAAGTACCTGCTTTCCAGGTGATATGGCTCCTGTTGCATGCACAGGTATGGCACCATGACTTTCTTTCTACCTTGCTTGCTATTTCTTTTTCTCAAGATTCACTTAATTATTTCTCCATGAGCACCCTATTTACCTGCTCTCAACTCTCATTGGTGTCTTAACATCATATCTAAAGTTATTGATTTCAAGAAAATTTTGTTAGCTTAGTGAACTTTGTGAAGTTTCCTTTTGAATAAAGTCAAATTTAACTGTGTTGGTGGCAGAAGATTGAGTTAGCACTTGTCATTTATATCTTCAGCTCATTTAATGATATGATATACTTCACATATTATAAGTTCTCTTTCGAGTATTTGAGTCAGCCTATTTTAGATTTGAGTATGAGCACATTCATTCTTGGATCATGTTTCTTTCCTTCTTCATCTTTTTTAGTGTCCTATCCTTTCAAAGAATATAATCTGTCTAGTGACAAATCATTCAGTTGTTTCCTTCAACAATGCAAACATTTGACATCTTGATTCTTGAAGAATTTATTCTTCACTTGTATTATTGTTCACACAAAATTGGTTACCGTTCATCCTTGGTAGAAGCTTTCTCCAAACTTATCACCATTGTAGAAGCCTTCAAGTTATGAAATCAACCATTTCAGAGGTTCTTAGCCACATCTTACATACATTAGTTTAACATAAACATCAACCATAGTTACCTACTAAAGGGTATAATAATAATTCAGGGACCACTGTATTGAAATTAAAAAATTAACATGAAATTTCTCATCTGACCGAAGATATGCTCTTTTCCCGCATTGCAGGCTGAGGAAGAGCACATAGCACACTGAAATAGGGAAAACACAAATTCGATACATCCAAAATGACATGGTCAGGTTCAAAAGCACAGACCAAAGCACATGATATTCCCTCCACTGTCAAGGGTCAGTGGGCATCATCATCATGATACCAACATTCCTTTCTTTCTATAACAGGTTCTATGTTCTTACAACCATCACAAAATTGTTATCCTCATATACCATATCCATGGATTTGTCATCCTTTCATACATTTTACAGTGCATGCCACGCTTATTCCACAAAGAAGATGGCCATCCTACAATGATCTATCTTTTTCTATTGTACATTATCCTAACATTTAAATTTCAACAAATCAAAGCAAGAGCAACTAGACACCGGACAAACCCATTTCTCTTTTTGCTCGAGAAGGGTAAGTAGTTCCTTGTTAAGCTCTAAGTACTTTCAGTTAAATGGCTTTTCAAACTACCAAAGATGCTACTAGAGGTGTTGCTGAGATATCTGTTATCGAGCATATATCTCCACAAAAGAACTGAGATAAGGTTAATAGGAAGTAGAAACATGTACAAATAGAAGAGACTAGGAACAAGCTGCAATCAAGTCAAACCAAAGAATGATACAATACAAGTTGTAGAGTAATATTACAACAAGATTCAGAACTTCCCTACTGCCAACATATATGGATGCCACTCATCTTCATCGACATGTACACACGGAGCCAAAGATATGTAGGATGTCAATCTAAGAACCCCCATCCCCAATTTCTCTTCTTTCTGAACCATGCTCGCTAAATTGTGTGGTAAGACATATAAGTAAGATTCTCTTTAACCTTAGTGTTTGGATGTTGGTGTTGTGCCATGGATCAGAGATATGCTGCAGCAGATTGTCGAAGGGGCCTTGCCTTGTCACACTGTGCTGGATCATGAAGCCTAGGAAGGCCAGCATAACTAATCTCCCTACATCGGAGAAGAAGCAAGGCCGAGAATCCTCGAGGGAGTTTGCCTGAGGAGCCCCAGAGGAACCTCGACCTCGACGAGCAAGGCCGGAGAACGGCGAGGGACACCTGGGTGGTGACAAGTTAGAATTGTGGGGATAGTCCCATATTGACTATTTGAGACTTGATATTGTGCATATTTATATTGAGCCCTTCTACCTCAACACCATGGTTTTGGGGTTTGTAAGATGGTATCAGAATAGACACTTATCTATCTTTAATACTTGATTATCTTACCTCGTATTCTCACTGTCCACTTTGGCAGTGAGGGAGAGTGTTAGAACTGTGGGGGTAGTCCCATATTAACTATTTGAGA
This sequence comes from Cryptocoryne crispatula var. balansae, assembly GCA_036172225.1. NCBI lineage: Eukaryota > Viridiplantae > Streptophyta > Magnoliopsida > Alismatales > Araceae > Cryptocoryne > Cryptocoryne crispatula. The sequence goes on from CM069918.1 coordinate 57,278,051, forward strand.
CTTGATATTGTGTTTATATGTCCTCAGCATTTCTACCTCAACACCATGATTTTTGGGTTTGTAAGATGACGGTGGCCATCGCTCCGGCAAGGAACTTGCCCGATGATTCTATTATTCTATCTCACCAGGCCACCTCCTCTCTTCTCCTGGTGTGATGGGTTGAAGACGGGGGCGGTGGCAGTGGAGGTGGCGCCGGACATGACTTCCACCTATGTAAACCATTGCAAATGCTGGCCTTCTAGTGGGCGGTGGGCGTCGATAGCCGATGGTTGATGTTGGAGAGCTCGAAGGTGTCAAACAGCTGGGATCTCGACGGTAGATGTGCCAACCAATGGGGGTGCTCCATCCTTATCTTTTCTTATTCGTCGCAGATACGAATGATCTCCTCGTACAGGGTTGTAGGCCAGAGAAAAGATCCATGCATCCACGTGGGCCCTCTTTACAAGTCCACACAGCAGATTCTATATTCTTTTTCCAATGGCAGCACGCCATTTGGCGCAGTCAGATTGCCTGCAGCCTAGACAGATTTGAAAGGTTTGATAAGTCAAAGATTAAGTGTTGAGTGCTGGTTAAAGCTCACACGAAGAGTGAGTTGAATTGGAAGTTGTGCGAGATTATCTATAGGGTTGGGTTATATATAATTACAGCATTTCCTTAAAGTTGAAAAAGATGTTGTATCATAGTGAATATTAGATGATAAAACAAATTATGTATCTCAAATAATTGTCACTGAAATAAAAATATTAAATTAGATGAGCCATTATTAGAGAAAATGTGAGACTCGACACAATTTGTAGATAAATTAAAAGAAAGAAGATTGAGATGGTTGGACAATTAGAAAAGAAAAAAATATTGAAATAATAGAGATAAAAAAATTATGGTACACTTAAGTCAACTTGGAGGGGGATAATTTAATATAATATAGATGATTTAAATATCTCTGCAAATATAGCCCAAAACTGACATGAGTGGAAAAAAATAATTAAGCAGTTGATTTCAAATAATTTAGGAATAAAACTAGAGTGAAGTTGAGTACAGTTTCCTCTTATTGTGATAGGGGATAGTTGCCGAATAAGTATGTGATAAGAGTGTTGTATGGACGCTAACTTTTTCATTTGATCTGATTTCAGATCTAATTTATCATACATCCAATCTCTGATTTAAAAAAGAGCTTGAACATTCAGAATGTTCGTTATATTATCTAAAAATAATATCTTAACTCACCTTCCATTCTTTTCAGACCATTCGCTCAGTTGGGAGAAGAGCCAAGCAAGTATATCATTCAAATCAATATTACCAAATATTTCACTTGTATGTTCTCACCTAAAATCAGCAGTCTTTAGACAAAACATAAAAAGTTTAGAGGCTAAAATAGGTGTATTTATTTTACATGGAAGAAGATGTGAATCTACGTACTAATAAGTCTATATTAACATGAATATTCGATTTCATTCGAGTTATTCAATTTTTTCAGCTTGGTTTGGATTGAACTAAATTTTAACTGACATTTCATATGCACAACCATTCATTCTATATGGTTGCTAGGAGGATCCACATCCACACATATACGATGTGAATCTACCAGTTTCTCCGATGCACGAACTGTGCGGTTACCGTCTGATTTGGGCCTAACTAGCGGGCTATGTCCAGCTGCTGCATTGTCCGGTAAGAACAACAAACAAAAATATTTTGCGGCAAGCCTTAAAAAAGGCATGTATCAGAGCCAGGTTTCGATCCTGGGACCTGTGGGTTATGGGCCCACCACGCTTCCGCTGCGCCACTCTGATTTGTTAAGAGCAGACTGTGCTTTTTTTTATTTAACTAAAATTTGCATTGCGGCCCTTGCATAATGCCAAAGCTCATCTGGAAGCCTCTCCTCTTGGAGCCAAAAAAGCATCTATAGAGAGAAAACAGATAAAAAACTTTAAACCAAGAGTATGGGAGAAGAAAAGATTAAATATTTTTATCATTATTAATATTGATATAAAATATCATATGATATTTATTCATTAACACTAATTTTAAAATTTGAAGTACAAACAAGACACGAAATACGACCACTTGATTCAATTTTGTTGTTAATATTCTATTTTCTAAAAATAATGATACAAAAATTGATGTAATATCATTTTTAATATTCTGATAAAAAAAGCATTGACAATCTTGATCTCTTAGTCGACACAGCGTGTGTATGAAATTTATTTAATTTTTTATTTAGTAGATAGGCTATCACGGTACACAAGAAAGATGATACAGTGTCTAATATTAGAATATAACGTAATGGACCTGAAGCTTGGGGGTGGAAGGGGCAACTGAGAAAGGGATAAAACAGTAAATTTGTATTAGGCAATGTTAACTTAAACTGGGTTAAGTTAAATTCAATGTTAAAAACTAAAAAGAAAACTCAATTAAGAATGTATTAATATTTTGAATAGTTAAACATTTAAAGATATATTTTGTATATATGTTTACGGCTTAGGCGCCAAGACCCGTTGGGTGCTGTAGTGTAAGTGGCCCGGGGCCATGTCACGTCGACGGCACAACGATCCAGGATCAGGCTCGACCAGCTCGTTACGGCAAATATCGCGCAGTCTCGGTCCTTGTGGAGACCAGACTTGGGACCGCACACAAGTTAAAATTGTATGAACGTCCATTTTTATTATTGATAATTATCCTTTAAAATTACAACAATAATATTTGTATTGCTCCAAACCAAAAAAAGAAATTAGTCATCGACATCCAGTCCTCGATCATAGCTCTAACCAAAACATTTAACCTTGCATGCATTCCCTACTTTGCCAAAAAAAAGATATATGGCATGATAATGTGTTTATCCTTGGATGTCGAATTCTCCAAAACCCAAAAGCTAACACCGTAAATGTTAGAAACAACCAAAATTCATTCATCAAAAGGGCTTCGTAGTTTTATCAGGTGAGGTCGGGAGTCGAGACTGGATCATTTGGACCCAAAACCTTGGACCCAAAACCGACCCGGGTCGGTCGGGGTCGCGACCCGGGTCAGACCAGGGTCATCAAAAATAATAATAATAATAAATTAATTTTAGAATCAGAGTCTTGGGGTCGGGATAGGGTCGGTCAGCCCCAAAAGTGACCGGATCAGGCCCGGGTCACGACCCGGTGAACCATGGTTTTATCAACGAGATTTTGCACTTGTCAAGATACGAACTTATACCCCATTTCGTGTATGATGGCACAAGAAACTATCCAACCAAAGAGCAGCGTCCTAAGTAGTGTTGTGCTATTTGAGTCCCGTGTGTACTCATTCAGACACTGCAGAGAATAACTAGCAGTGTTGTACGCTAAGTAGGACCATGAGCACCCGATCGGCTCATTCCCATGGACATCGCACGGCCGAGGTTTGGAAAGAAAGGCGCGAGATAAGCGCGTACGAGTGACAGGTCGTTCGACCTGGACAGATACACGACGCTGCAAAACAGACATGATTCATGAGCAGCTTCTTATGTTGCCCACCGAATTAAAGCAGTCAGCAGGAACATGCATCATTCCTCCTCACAACAAGCCTTGTCGATCAAGGAGATCATCATATGACAAAATGCTTAAGAATAATACACGGGGGGCTGACTGACGACGGGAGCAGTAGTAGTAGGGCGGCCGTAAGGCGGAGGCGGCGGAGGCATCATCGGTTGCAATCCTTGGATGCGCTGCTCCCCCATGGAGGGGCCACCGGGTGGATACTGGTGGTACTGCGGCGGAACGGCAGCAGAAGGTTGTTGCGCCGTATAAGGTGGTGGCGCATGCCCAGGGTATCCCGAAACATTTGGAGGTACGGGACCGTAAGGGGAGCGACCAGCAACCTGCGTACTCGGATCCCATTGAGACATCGGAGGACCACCAGCGTACATTGGGGCCGCGGGAGGCTGCCAGGCCGGGGGGGCGTGGGCAGCCACCCCCGGGGCTTGCTGTAGAGGGAGTATGCCAGCTTCAGGAATCGTGTAATCCCGGCCTCTTTCATTGTGTGCCTGCACAACAAACACATAACTTGTGTTACCGGCGGTGAGCGGTTGGCATAAGTGAGCGAAGGTCCGAGCCAGCATACGCATTTTTCACCCTTCCCAGATGAACAACAGACCCACCAACCCTCTAGACTAAACATTCTGGACTTTCTTGTTTTTTACTTTATAGTTGCAGATATTATAACTAAAAAAAACTCATATTTGTACCTTTACATTGAGATCAGTATGACGAGAGTATGACAGATGAAGCTTACAATAGCCACCATCATAGATGCAATGCCCTTCTAAAGCCTCTTTAGCCACAGCCGCCGTAGTGATGTCTACAAAGACAATGGGCAAACTCCAGTCAGCAACTAGCAAGCTGGCACAATGATCGACTAAAGAAATGATCACACACAAAGACCGAAGAAATGGAAATGCTATCTTATTTAGACCCAGGTCACTTTTCCCCTTTCCCGTCTAATAGAAACAAATGTGATTCCACAATAATAGATACTATGCTGCTCTCTCCCCTCTCTACTCAACCAAAAGATAAACGATCTACCAAATAACTGATGTGCGTGTACACAAAAAAAAGGAACAGAATCCAGTCTTTGCCTAATCCGCCCCAAGAAAAATCACAGCCAGGACTAAGAAACACCAATTCTGAAGTCTGAATAAGCAAAAAACCTGCTTGCTCAATTGCCACCAAAATACTGAACTTCATGGTACGGAAAAACATAACTGAGAATTGGCAGCATTTTTTGGTACAGCAACTTTTGCGTACTAAAAGAAACCACTTCTTTGAGTAGAAAGAAATACAAAAGAAAAAGGAATCCTAGCAAGCTAAATAGAATATAGCTCAAGAGAAAAAACTAGGGCCAGCAAAATTACAAGGAGCTAGACTTCCAGCACCAGTTAAGACAGCAAAAAAGACTATTCTTGACTGTTCCTTTGGTAACACCTACAATGAACCAAAAGTCAGTTGTAGACAACAAAAGAAACAAAGCAAACAAAACCATCTAAAAAATCAGCCAGATTCATAGCTTGGAAATGCTTAGCCTAACCGTAATAACCACCAAGATTTGTGAGCTACCGAATGGGCTTACTTAATACAAGCCCAGTATAAAATCAACATACGATCATACAGCTGCAGGACCAATCTAAATTAAGCAATATACATATCCACTCATGGTCTAGATAAGACCCAAAAATATAAAAAACAAAAACTCAAAAATACTTAAAACTACAAAATCTGTCTCCCCTTGAAATTTGCTTAAACAAGCCAATTCTTGATGATCCCAGAAATTTGGGCCAATCACATACTTGTTTGTGACTTGATTAAAAGCGCCATATGAGACCACCAACAGCCCAATCTATCTGATCCAACAATCTTGTCATGTTAAATGAAGAACAAGCAGAAGGCACTAGGAACAACCGATGTCCTTATATCTAAACAGCTCACACGAAATACAAAGAAAACAAGTAATGTTTAGAGAAATGAACTTTTATTGTTTTACCTGGGAATTGAATTAAAGCTTGAGTTCCCCCATTCTTCTCAAATATTGCAATCTTCTGGACGGTACCAAATGCAGAGAACACCTGTAATAGGTCAAAAGAAAGTCAGATTATGATTGGCATTTTTTGTCAACAAGAAAAATGGCGAAATGTTTACCGTGTGAAGAACGTCAACAGTCACAGCATATTGCATATTTTCTATAGACGCAAGAAGTACATTACTTTCAGGTTCTTTCTTTTTACCATCTGGTCCAACGGTGGGCTGTAAAGAAAAGCCCTAAGCACATTATCTATATAAACTGAAAAGAAATAACATTCTGAAGACGTCCAGCTTACATCCAGCTTACCTGTAGTGTACCCTCAATTGCAGAAGCATTAACAGGAAGGTAAGGATTTGTGTAATCCCTGTTGCAAACGAAAGGTAAATCTTAAGCACAATTATAAGATGCCAAATCAAAAATCAAGCGAAAAAAAACATATAAATTAGTAAAATGGTTTCCAGTATATACGCGCACATAGAGACAGAGTGTGGACTACAACTGATAGTTTGTGTTATCTGTACGCAACTACATAGCCATATATAATTTTTTTAAATGACAATCACAATTCATTAATAATGAGATAAAAAGAATACAAAGAAGCAAAGAAAAAGGAAGACAACATAAAGCAAGGCACCACTCAACTACCCCCCCCCAGCTACCAAGCTGGGGCAGATGTGGACGCAGCCCAAACAGGCCATAGAGTCTGAAGGCTACAAACAGAATCTCTACCAAGCCCACCACTTATCATATAAAAAAAGGATCTGCCCACGATCCAGAGTAGGCAAAAAACCAATCCTACACAGGCATCTACAGTTCTCATTGTTTCCAAAATGCACCAGGGTCCAGACTGCAAGATCAAATCAAGACTGGATTGGCTGATATGCCAGAAGCCAGGAACAGATCAAAAGTTGGCCAATCCTCACCCACCTCGATCCAATTTGCCCATGATTTGGGCCGACTCAGCTGTTACTTAAGCAGTAACTCTATGCAGACCTAAGCTGACATGAAACATAGTAATCAATATGATTTGGATACTTTAAATATCTCTAAAGAAACAATTCAAAATCTACACGAGGGGAGAAAAAGAATAACTAACTCGAAATAATTTAGGACTAAGGGTAGAGCTGAATTGAGTTGAGAAATGTGCTCCTTTGCAATCAAGATAGGTGATGCAAAAATAAATTTCACTAAACCCCAATACCAGAAGCATCAAAAGATCACAGTTGAAAAAATTTTCAACCACGGATACTTGAGGAACAGCTTTAAGCACCAAACAAAAAAACATAGAACAATATGCACTCCAGAGATTAAATTTGTGTATTAGAATGACAGATGATGAAGGTACTACCACACGCATAAGACAGAACTTCAAGACAACCAAAAAGAAGTAATTTGAACACAAACTAAAAGAGCTTACTAAATAGTGCAGCCCTAGAAGGGTTGAACTTTTATAAGCTCTAGAAGTAATAAATCATTAAAATGAGATGAGGGTGATTACGATTAAAAAAAAGAAAATGCATCTGCAATCTTCTCACGTGGCTTCACTACTCTAGATAACACAATATACACGACAATTAGCAACCCTAAGCAGAATCCAAAAAACTGAACACAGCCAAAGAAAACCTGCTCATCTGCATGATAACAACAACTAAAAACTATTAAGACTCAAGTAATTTCCAATTCAATGCCGTATTCATGAGGTACCTGCTCCGATGTGACTGAAACTTGATATTCAGGTCGGTATGTGCTGAGAAGGAAATACGCAAATGACATGTGGCCACATGCTCTGGTAACAAATATCTGCAGATGTCTCACCAATAACATAAGATACACATGCAAAGATCAACATATCCCTTATTTCACATACAAAACTTTGAACAGCGTACTTTGGGATGCTTCTTCCATCCAAGGCATTTCTTGCTGAAGATGCAGTTTCAGCATCACTAAACTGAATAAGTGCCTGCAAAGTAAACTTCCAAGAATATATTGAATGAAGTTGAAAACAATTTTAACTGCTGATTCAGATAACGAGAATCATATCATGAGATGTTACTTTGATTCAATGCGATTTAGATGATTTATATATCTCTAAATAAGTAACTCAAAATTGACATGAGTTGAGTTGAGTTGTTTGAGACTAAGGTTTGAGTTGAGTTGAGTTGAGTTGTATCATAAAATAAAAATAAAAGATTACCTGAAATCCAGCAGCTTTCTCAAATGTAGCAATTTTATGCACAAACCCAAAGGCAGAAAATACCTGACAGATAATTCCACCATGCAATATTAGACATGAAAAAGACATGTAACAACTTTTTACAAAGTAACTTCATATTTGATAAATGACTCCATGCAAGACAAATGGTATTAGACTATTAACACATAAGTGCACCTGTCATTGTGCATGGCATTCATCAAAGCTTCATGGCAGTCATAGATGACAAAAAATACTTGGAAGAATGAGTATATTTCGTGAAATATAATAAAGACTGTCTCCAATTGAACAAATCTAATGAAAAAGCAAATAAGAAAAAAGAATTGTAAAATAATTGAAATAGTGAAAAGAACAGAGATGTGAGAATTTGTCCAGGGTCAAAAAATTTGTTGAATTGCCAAATATCTTTAATCATTATAAGGAAGAATGCTTGAAACCTGAGATTGATAGTGTCAGATGAGGTAGTAAGAAAAGATATCCTAAAGTTATATACATTATACATGCATACAAAAACAGCAAATTGAAGACTAGATACTTATAGTCATACATAAAACACAAAAATAAAAAATAAAAAATTACAAAAATGAAAAAATTACGGCATGCATATATGAAGATGCAAGATCCATTTATGACACCCAAGGATAAGGAATGCAACCTTGACGATATCCACCTTACATGTTGACCTCGTCCAACAACTCCGATTAACCATGGTTCATTAAGATTTAACAATGGTTAGAAATGCCATCATTGCAATACTATATTCTCGAAGGCTTGTAAGGAGGAGGAGGAAGAGGAGAAGGGAAACAAGACAAACATGATATATCTCTTAATGCAGTACGCTGACAATGAGCATATCTCCCAGTCAAATAAGGACCTGCTCATTCATGCAGATTATGTCAACTTAAGTCCAAAGCAATAACCAACAACAATAAATGCATTGAAAGTAAATTTCATTCATAAAATAAAAATATGCACGAAACTTAAAAAAAAAAGTAAAAGCATGACATTGACAAAATGATCAAAAAATCAAGAGATAGATAACATGTAAATGAGACTATAATATAGGAGGCATACCAAATGAATAACATCAATGCTAACATCTCCAGCTTCAACACCCTCAATAGTCACTAACAGAACATTCCCAATGACATCACCAGTGCTCTTATTGTTTGTTATCTCTTGTCGGTTTGAATACTGAATGTAAACAGTTTTGCCACGAACTTGTGCAGGCTCGGACGAAGAAGCATAAAAGGAAACCATCGAAATAGCCTGATTAAGATCCACCTAGAATAGAGATGGCATAAATTACAAATTTCTTAGTCACATATCCAAAGCCATAAATTCAAATTGTACTATGGAAAAATACACCTGGCAAAAGACAACCAGCTTTGAAAACATTACTTTACAACGCATTGCTAAAGTTTTGATCATGGCATAAGACATGATATACAAAACATTCTTGCAAAGGAGATGAAACCAAGCAGCAAATGCATGACTTCAGTAGCATTCTCTGTAGTCTGTACACCTTTCTATAAATATCAATAACTTATGGCCTGTTTGGTTAGAGTTTCATTTTTGGTACTATATCAATATTGATATTAATATTTTCAAATGTTGGAGTATCAATATCAAAAGTAATACAAGTGGACACTTGTATTAGATAATATGCTTTGTTTGCACTACAAATTTTAAAATTGATACAATTAACCAAACACCTCTTAATGGTTCCTATCAATATCAATTTTAAAATTGATAGTGATAGAGGTACCTAATAGTGTTACCAAACAGGGCGTTAAGTATTAGGGCATCATGTGTTCACTATCGAAAAGATGGAAGTAAAAGTCAAACCTTCACTGACTATAAGATTTAAGCATCCGCCAGAGCTTCCACTCTCAGATGACAGAGGTGCAGTTGGTAGAACTGGCCAATCTATATGAGAACCACCCTATTTATATTGAGATCAGTTTGGATTGGAAACAGAATTCGATATTCTGAAATTTTGATTCAATTCCAACAAAAATTAACAGGTTCGGAATTTGTTTTGTATCCAGAAAGCTATCAGAATTTGAATTAAGCATTCCAATAGCTTACCAAAATCGTAGTCAACTGATTCTGTTTCCATTTATGCAATTTATATATAAAATAAATAAACATAAGTAAAAATAATTAAAATGAAATGAAATAAATTATAATATATAATATGTAAAGTGATAAAATTAAAGTTTTAAAAAGATTATATCAAATTTTAGTAATTATATGTAAAGTATTAACTAATTTTTAAATAAAATATAATATATATAAAATGTATTTCAAAAATTATCAAATTCGGTTCCAATTCTAATAACAACACCAAAATTGGATCAAAATTGGAACATGGAAATTCCAGGATCATTGAAATCAGAACAACTTAATCCTTATCGGAATTGGAATCCAAATAGCATATAGGTGATTTCGCTACTAAATCTAACCCATTTGCAAACCTAGGATCGGTACACTGCCAAATGTTCATGCCGACATAAGTGAGAGCGCCTATTCAGACGCATTACATGTAGCGAAAAATACAGCAAAAGTGAGAGCGCCACATAAGTACCTTAATATGGTGTTAAATAAGTAAGGGTTCTCACGTCAAGGACAGGTGTGCTTGGTCAATCTACAATTAAAACTATTTTTCTTAATCGAAGTTTAATAGAGAAATATCGAGATATGAAAAAATATTTATACATAGTATTTATTGACTTGAAAAATGTCTATGATAGAGTTCCAAGATGTTAAAACAAAAGATCGGGCGTTAAGTATATATATATATATATAAATGATAAAAAACATGCATGATGTACCAACCACTAGCATATGCACAATTAAAAAATAAAAAATATGTTTCCTATTCAATTAGCTTACTCCAAAGGTCTGCAATGAGTTATTATTATTTTTTGCATTATTTATAAATGAATTAACGAAGAATATATAAAATGATAAACCTTGATGTGTGATAAGTGCGATATTTGCAAACAATATTGTATTGATTGATGAGACATAAGAGACTAAGAGTTTCAACGTATGTAAAACAAAAATAGAATAAATGCATTGCAAATTTAATGAAAACATAAAAATGGGATATATTATCTCAAAGAACCAAATTCAAGTATTTTAGACAAATTATTCAAAAAGATATAAAATGTGACAAAGATGTTAATCATAGTATTAAAGTAGGTTAGATGTAGTGAAAATTGGCTACATGAGTTCTATATGATTGTAAGAGTCCACTAAAGTTGAAAAAAATTATCATACAAGTATTAGACCTACAGTGTTATATGGTAGTAAGTATTGAAGAATAAAAAAAATATTTCTAAAATAAGTGTTGACGAAATGAGAATGTTAAGATGAATGAGTGGTTATACTAGATCAGATAGAATCATACAAAATTGTATTAGAGAAAAATGTATGGGTAGCGATAATTGAAGATAAATTGAAATAAGGAAAATTGAGATGGTTTGGTCATGTTAAATGTAGACAAGATAATGTTTCATTAAAAAAGTAGAAAATATTAAAATAAAAAATAGAAAAATGTAGTAGACCTAGGTTAACTTGGAGGAGAGTAATTCAATATGATTTAGATGATTTAAATATCTCTAAAAACATAACTCAAAATCAACTAGTAGAGGAAGAGAATTCATATGACCAACTCCAAGGTAATTTGAAACTAAGGCTCGAGTTGATTGATTGATATTTTTTATTTATGTATACATCAATATCTAATTCTATCATCTAGGCTGCCCTACCTAGGTGATGCCTGAGTGGCCGCTTTGTTACTTAAGCAAAATTTACAGCCTTGTGTGTCTTGGACCTCTTAGTTAATCGACAAGCAGACCCCCCTAGACGTGCATACATCAGAAGGCTGTGACAAGAATAGGTGCACAAAGATTGACAAATTGGCAGACCCTATCAGATGGAGATCGAGAAATTTGAGAAAAAAGACCCGGAAGATCCAACGCAGCTTAACAGTGTTCTGATCTCATGCAGATTCGCCCAAAAACGCCGTGCACTAAGACAAAAAAAGCAATAGTAACAAAATCCAAAACGAACAGCCATCTACTTCGTGCTGTCACCTGCTTCAAAGCCGCAAATATGCATGATGCGCCAAAGGCTAAAATAGATCCCAGGCAACGCAAGAACCGTAAGCATAAACCGAGATCTAACAGAAACAAAGATTTAACCGAGAGGTCCCTTCAGAAATTCGGAGACAAAAAGATGACAAGGCCAAAGGATCGCGAGAAGAATTGATAAAAGATACTCACGAATTCGACGAAGGCCTGGTTGCGATTGGCGCCGACGTTGCACTTGGTGTTCACGATCCTGCCGAAAGGCTTGCAAAGCTCGACGAGCTCTTCTTCTGTGCATTCCCAAGGAAGGTTCCGCAGATGCAGCACCTTTGACGGAGTCTGCGTATAACGGAACTGCGTGTTCTGCCCCGATGACGACGACATCTCCTCCTCCTGGTTTTGGACGGGGAGGGAAAACCAGAATAAGATCCCGATTCCCGATCGGCCGGTGAGGAACCCTACAACTCCGTTGATCGGGCGGCGAAAGAAGCAAGGAGATCGCGGGGGTCAGAAAGAGGAAAAACGTGCTAGGGTTCGCAAGAGAACGGGGCGAGATGAGGAAAAGATGACCACGATAAGCCCACCCCTTCTGGGGACCGTGAGAAAATGCGCACCGGCTTTTTGAGCAATCATTTTCAGATATTTATAGACAGCTTGCAATGCAGATATTTAATAATTATAGATATTATTTACCTCTAATTTACTTACTTACTCCAAATCTGGTAGTATTTACTTTTTTTAATTTTAAAGGAAATTAATTACATCTTTTATGGTTACGAAATAACTTCTGAGTGCTATCTTTTATGATAAAATTAAAGGACCATTGCCATTGTTTCAAATTCAATGTGAAGGAATATGCCTAACATTGCGTTTTATTTGACTTAACGTAAATATCTGATTTCTTAATTCTTTGTCTAATATCTTATTTTTGTGGAAACAAGAGCTTGGATTTGTATTTAGATGTCATAACAAGTGTGTTTGATAACATACTTAAATCAACATCTTAACAGCTAGCATTGGGATTTACGTATTATCCAAGATAATCATAACATATAATTTTGAGACAATATTTGAACCTGAATGTTCGTTTTGGTTCATGTACAATCTGATATATATAGTCTAAAATAATTATAATTTGAAAAAATACAATTAAAGATAATAATATCTTACATAATCATAATAATAATTTATTTATTATCACTCTTCTTTAATCGTATATTTGATTGTATGATTCAAGATAATAATAGTATCCCACTCGCATCATCCTCTCTAGTCTGGTCTCTACTTGGAGACTACACAGCGCACCGAGTCTCTCTCCCGTGGATAAAAAAAAATGTTAGAATTGTACTCTTAATCATAAGATACTTTTTTCATAATTAAAAAATTCTGAGTTTCATTCGGAGATCTTATCAACATACTCTCGATATCTCCCCGATGGTCAACCTCTTTCAATGGAACATCATGCAATTTACCATCCCCCTGACAATGGTTGATTCCACAATCAGTCTTCCTAATCAACACCAATAAAATTGATTAAATTTACTTAACATTAGGGAAGAACAAGCAATAGCCAACTAACCTTTAAGTCTTGATGTCTAATTCCTAACTTATAAGAGCCTTTTTCATGAGATCATGTATCATTGACTTACTCTTAATAGAACATATTTATCTTTGAAGTTCTTTAAACTCATCTTCTCAAAAATAATTAAATAGAGTTGTTTTTGTTAGTCAGCTTCTTAAAGATTTGATGTCATCGTCAAGATCACACGCACAACAAATCACACACCCATACGGGTCGGGATGAGTTTTTCAGCTGGGTCATGTTCTGTTATCATACATGATGATTAAATCAGTTGACTGACCCGACAGAACATATCATCGGCCCACATACCAACAAAAAATGTTTAACTTGAGATATTTTTTAACTCAACTTCTGAAAAATAATTATATGAAGTTATTGGTAGTCTACTAATTTAATTTCTATCATAATCACTTCTTTAAAAACTTTACATCTTCGTCAAGATCACACAACCCACAAATCACAGACCCAGATGAGTTACATTAGACCTTCCTAGATGAGTTACAATAGACCTTTCAATGGGGGTCATGTTTTGATACCATATAAAATAATTAAAATCAACTAACTAACCCGACGACATATGTTAATTAGACGCTTTCTAAGAAAGTCACCTATAATTGATTTATCCTCAACATAGTATACTTAACTTCAAAACTATTTCAACCCCATTTTCAAAAAATAGTTAACCAGATCCGTTGGTCGTACACTAATTTAATATCTTGATATATTCACAAATAAGGTCAGGGTGTTACATCTCAAAATACTTAATGTTCGACCAAATCACATATTATAGAATAATTAAGTCAAATCAAATCGGATGAATTCTGTGAGCTGATTAACATTGATGAATTATTCGAAGGAAGAGAAAAAGATATGCAGTTATAAATTCACAGATAAAAAGAATTCTCTGATTTCGCAGCCAGAAAAAAAGGTTCTCAAGTAAAATGCCTTCAGAGTTCAACACCCCCCTCCTCCAACCCAAAACTCTTTGATAAAGAGAAAATTTTCACAGGTATACAACTGTGAGCGTATATAGTAAAATACAATATAAGATGGTTATATATGTGTGGTCCATTGACCCCGATGAGTAGATAATTGAGCACTTACACAGAGTATTGGTTTTGATATTTATAATACTACTTTTGACAGCGACGTGTCTGGTGTCAAACACCAAAGTTACTACTGGTTTTCACGAGAATTATGAGAGTGCCATTAATGAAGTTGACTGTTGAAAGGGCTGGACATAGTTTTTGTCCGGCACTGGTATGATATTAACATCAGATATGTAAACATTAAAATTGACACTATCAAATATCATATATTTAACATTTAAAAGATATTTGACATAACATCCAAATAGACCCGGCCTACATATGATCTCCTTTTATCTCCCACACACTTCAACCTGTCCTTTCGCCTTCAAAACACTAGAATATGAGAGTAAACTCTCGCTATTCGCCAACGCACCCAAATCCTCATCTACTGCACTTTCGTTTGTCATGGTATACAATATAATTTATAATGTAAGTGTATTATATAATTTTAATATAACTATTAAAATCATATTTAAGTTTTTAATAGTCAATGCAATGAGAAAAATATAATTTTAACTGTGAACATCGATCTCAATCTTAGGAACCAATTAACTGTGTCCAAGAATTAATATTGGGTGGAGTAATATTTCTCTTATTCACTTAATTATTTCATACATGTATGCCTGCGAAACCATGAAATCACTTATTTGCTCACAACTGATTGCTTTTCCACTTAGCTCTAGAGCAAAATTTACGAACATGTCCCCGAATATATATATATATATATAATATATACTAGCTTCACATATAGTATAGAGCTTGAACCACCGACCATAGACATCCTCCTCCTAATTCCTACCGCTAGCTTCACACCTTCCATGACTTTTTCTCCCCTTCCCGAAGCTTGCTTCAGGAGGCATCGTATGACTTCTCAGTCACAGCCAACGGCGTGGTAGGGACTGCAGGGGAATTGCAGAGAAGCGCGCTGATCTATCTTTGCAAGCAAGGGGCATTGATTAGGCCAACACTCATACGGCAGATCTCAGTCTCTTCCTGCACAGGTGTGACGCGCATAATTATGAGAGTGGATCACCTCAATTTGTTAGGTGAAAAGAATAACTGCAGTCCCTATTCAAAAACGGTCATGTATCTTCGTCACTTAAGTGGCAGTTTATATACCGGTTCGATCAATCGTTATCGAAAATGGTTAAACCGCTACCGAGGTCTTACTAACTTGTTACTGACGGATAGTGAGTTACTAAGGCGTCGGTAGCGGTTCAGTCCTTTTCGATAGCGGGTTCAAGACTTTCGAGTAACAAGTTAAGATGTTACTGAACCGTTGTTGAACCGCTACCGACGCCTTACTAACTCGCTACCGAACTCAATACAACTCGTTACCGACGGGTAGTGAGTTATTCAGACATCAGTAGCGGTTCAGCCATTTTCGGTAGTGGTTCACTGAAGTACTAAACCAGTATTTGAACCATCACTTAAGTGGCAGGAGTATGTGGCCGCTTCTAATTAGGGACTGCAGCTATTCCCTACATCCGGGGACTGAGATGATCCAGTTCTCGCATAACTATATATATATATATGTATGTATGTATAAAGGGGAATGGGTGCATATCAAGAAGACTAGATAAGAATCGGGGTATTCCAGATTAACTGATTTAGCTGATGCAAGAGAAGAACATTCAATCTTGGATCGGTTCTCTTTTTGAAATAGAAAAAAAAAAAAATTTTTTGTTGATGACGAAAGGCCCATCAATTACAACAATGATGCGGGTAGGTTTGGTGTCTAAAATTGGACGGCAGAGGTAGCTGGTGGATAATAGCAACCAGTAGAGATGCAAACTGGTTTGATTTTGGAGACGGAAGCAGATCAATCATCAGCATCTATATTTTGTTTTTGATAATTTTAAAATTACTATATATATTCTTATTTTAATTCAGTTCTGATTTATTATCAAAATCAAAATCAAATCTAATGATTTTCAAAATATATAATAAGTATTAATTTTTATTTTAATAATTTTAATAATTTACATATAATTATTACATTTAAAATAATCTCTTTAAAACTCATTTTTATCATTTTACATATTATATTTTTATAATTTATTTTATTTAAATAATTATTTTTATTTACATATATATTTTTATCAAAATTAGATAAATATAAATAGAATCAACTAATTTCGATTCTGAAAAACTATTAGAATAGGTGACTCTAATGACTTATAGGATATAAAAACAAATTTCAAATCTACTAGCTTTTATCTAAATTCAATCAAAATTGTGGAATATCTGATTTTGTTTACATCCTTAGGTGCTGTTTGGTGGGGGGTAACTTAGGGATAAACTTGATTTATCCCCATGTTATCTCAATGTTCAGTCAAGTGACCTAATTAACCTAAAATGTTCAGTGTCCATCCAATGGGATAAGAAAGATTAGGTGTTGCAATTTTCGTTGGAATTGTACGAGATCGATCACCTCTGTCTCGCATTGAAGAGAATATGTTCAGTCTCCAATTAAAATGTCACAATCCCATACTACTTAAGTGACAGTTTAATAATAATCGATTTATTGTTACTGAATTATTACTGAATCATCACTGAACCAATTGGTTAAATAATGAATTACAATGGCTTTAACAACGAGTTAAAAATACTTCAGTAACAATTTAGTAACCGTTATTAACTATTTAATAAATTGTTACTAAATCAATATAAATAGTTACTTAAGTCAATATAACTTATTATTGAACTAGTCCATTCAGCAACAATTCAATAAAAATTCAGGACGACTCACCACTTAAGTGGTGGGAAGGTTGTGACACATTTTAATTGAAAATTGAGAGTGTTCTTTTGAATGTGAAACCGAGATGATCCGGACTCTAATTGTATGAGCACCTCACATACTAGTTGATTCAGGTCGACATATCCGAAATGGATCTAACTAGTCGACAAATCTAGCGGATTCAAAAAAAATTCGATAACATATATATCGGACTCTCCCTTAAATATTTGATGGCCAACTCAGATGGATATATCAAGCTAACCTTGGTACGTACACGTATCTGATAAACTAACGGCAGAAAGCTAAGGGTGTAGGTTTCAGTAGATATTGACCGTGTTCCTCCAAAGGTTTGGTCTATCCAACTCCGTCCCTACCATTCGGGGTTCGCTCGATCGATGCCTTGAAATTCAATTCCACACAGTTGAGTAGTTCAGGAAATCAGTACTAGCTCTGATGGTCTTATATACCGACCGAACGAGCCTCGGCAAGTGTTCTCCCCGCGCAGCCGGAATTGTAGCCGAACCGGGGCGACATGGGCGCAGAGTCGACGACAGTGGGTCGCCGGCGGACCTCGAGGACGACGGCGGTCGCAGCGGCGCCGTTCCTGCTGCTGATCATCTCCGGCGGCCAGCTGATCGCCGGCCGGGGAGTCTCCGGCGCGCTGGTGCAGTTCATATTCGGGGACTCGCTGTCGGAGGTGGGGAACAACAACTACCTCCGCAGGAGCCTCGCGCGGGCGGCCCTCCCCTGGTACGGCATCGACTTCGGCAACGGCATGCCCAACGGCCGCTTCACCAACGGCCGCACCGTCGCCGACATCGTCGGTCGGTATATCCGTGTATCCCTTGCATATTTCCCTCTTCCGGAGCCGGCCGGCTTCTTCTGTAATCGATGGGGATCATGTTGATATATTCCCGTGGCGAGCGCCGATGAACAGGGGACAAGATGGGCATCCCGAGGTCGCCGGCCTTCCTGGACCCGGCGGTGGACGAGGACGTCATACTACAGAAGGGGCTGAACTACGCCTCCGGCGGCGGCGGGATCCTCAATGACACCTCCTATCTCTTCGTAATTAAGTCATGCTTGACGAGCTCTTTAATTTACACGGCAACGGCATCCATATTGGATATCGATATAGTTATATATACACTGCTCCGTACGTCGTGCAGATCCAGAGGTTCTCGCTCTACAAACAAATCGAGCTCTTCCAGGGGACGCAGCGGATGATCAGGGCGAAGATCGGAGACGAAGCCGCCAGGAAGTTCTTCGAGGAGTCTCTGTACGTCGTCGCCTTGGGAAGCAACGATTTCATCAACAACTTCCTGCTGCCCGTTTACGCCGACTCCTGGACGTACAACGGGGAGACCTTCACCGACCTTCTCATATCAACGCTGGACAACCAGCTCAGGGTACCTAACTAATTAAAACGCCTTTCGCTAGCTCGCGCGACCGTTTTAAATATATTGAGCTTTAAATTCTTTTTAAGTATATTCGTCTCAAATTTGGTAAATAATAAATTTGATGACACACACAGACGATTAGGAATATATATATATATATGCGTACCACTTATATCAAATTTCTTTCCATGCATTTATATATATGTATCGGCGCGCAGATGCTGCACTCTTTGGGCGCCCGGAAGCTGACGTTCTTCGGGCTGGGACCGATGGGGTGCATCCCTCTCCAGCGGCTCTTGACGTCGTCGGGCGACTGCCAGGAGAGCACGAACAAGCTGGCGCTGGGGTTCAACGGGAGGGCCAGCAAGCTGGTGGAGAAGCTGTCGGCCACTCTCCCCAACGCCACCTTCCGCTTCGGCGATGCCTACGACCTCGTCCGGGATGTCATCGACAACCCTTCTAAGTACGGTAAGCTCGCGCAATTCATTAATTAATCAAGCACCTGGGTCTGGATGCATATATATCATCTCTTCTCGGTACAGGCTTCAACAACTCGGCTGCTCCGTGCTGCTCCGTGGGTAAGATACGGCCGACGCTCACCTGCACCCCCCTGTCCACCCTCTGCAAGGACAGGAGCACCTATCTCTTCTGGGACGAGTACCACCCGACGGACAGCGCCAACGTGCTCATCGCCGACGAGATCAGCCGAAAGCTTGGCATCAAACCCGTCGTCAACGCCACGGATGGGCACCCGGCCTCCGGCCCCGGCCGTGCGCCGGCACCGTCGCCGGCTGCGCGCTAGCTAGCGCATATATCTATACAGATCGCGGGGATCGATGGTTATCCTATGGTCACTCCCTCTCCTCACCGGAGAGGAATCATTTAATATTTCGAGAATTGAATAATATTAAATTAATTATTAAAATCACATACTGAATGGTTCCTTTTTTGTGAGGAACCGAGAGTGAGGCCACCTGAGCCCCCCGAGCTCATCTATATATACGTACCCAATCTGCAGATATACGAGAATATGGTTGAATGCCTCCAGGGGCTTAAATTTCTGCAACCAGCTGCTTCCAATGGGGTGGCCGGCCGGCCGTGATAGGTCTGCAATGCTGCATGCTGTAAACTAATTATGATTATACGGTTGCCCTTAATTTCCCATTCTTTTTAATTTAGTACGGACTGATTAATAATAAGAGAGTCTTCTTAATTGCATCACACATACTTTACCACATTAAACTGAAAATTTAATAGAACCCGATATCTTATGTCACCACTGGCAATTAATATGTATATATAGTGGTGTGCAAGATTTGTTTGCTTACAGCGGAGAGTGACAACTTATAATATCGTAAGTGAATTTTCTTTGCATGCTAAATTGAATTTTTTTAAATATTTTTGCAGAAATACTTGTTAAAAAAGCTGCTTGACAATTATATTATAAATTTATATTTTAAGAGAGACATCAACTTTCTTAAACGAACCCTCTTCTTTTCTCTTGTTATCTCTCTCTCTCTCTCTCTCTCTCTCTCTCTCTCTTGTTATCAGCTCTCTAGCTACAAATGTGGCTATTTTACTTCTTCTTATCTAGTTCGAGATTTATTTTAATATAAAACTTTAACATAAATAATATATATATAATTTATGGTGCAACCAAAGACGTTATAAGTTTGTTTAAGACAACGTTAATTTGGTTGCACTAGTGGAGAGGCTACTCAATTAATCAAATGGAATTAACATGCTTAGATTTCGATCTAAACAGTTAATTAAAACAGTATAGTACTATTTGGAAGGTAGAAGATAGTTTTCCAAGAAGTCTCTCTCTCTATATATGTTACAGAGAATCACAGGTGGCCGCCACAGCTCATAAATTTTGGTCAAGTTATTTTTCCAAATTAGTACTGACAAATTAGTCTGAGTCGTATAATTTTCTTAACAAATTCGCCAACCGTCGCTAAAAATATTAGTCATCAGTGATGAATGGAAGTTCGTTGGGAATAGTTATTAGATAGATCATGCCAACTCTTCATTGATGGGCCGGCGGGGCTTTCACCACTACAAAGTTGTGTCAAACTTATCAGGAGATTGTCAGTATCAACAAGGGATTAAATATTTTTTTATTTTTAGTAGAGGGTTTTTAATGAAATTTTCAATAGTACGCTCTTTTATAGGAAATTATAACTGTTGATGATACGTACATATAGCGGCTGTGTGATGTGCTCAAAATAGCTGTAAATAATAATAATTTACCAAGTTTTAACACTTTGTCGGAATTGAAATACTATAATTAATCATATAATATGATTAATATTTTTTAGAGCTTTGAATTTTTCTTCTCTCAATCAACGAAAACTAAAATGTACAATGATTCTAAAATCGGTGATTTACAATGTACCAAACTTATAAGATTTGTTGCATGATAATTTTTTAAACACTTTCATGTTTAAATTTATATTAAAATAAAATCTAAACCAAATTGTCAAGTTGGAAAAATGTGATAACTAAAATGTGAGAATTATGCGTAACTAAAAATTGAGAGGGATCACAAGAAATAATAAATAGTTTTATCTATTTTCGTCCAAAAATATCTTAATTTATAAAATTATAATAATTACTAAACATGTTGTTAATATTTTTTATAAAAATATGAATTTATAATAAAAACCGACGCAACCAAACACCCCATAATACATAATTTAACATATTTCCAACTCCTGAACAGGCGACCTGTCAGCCCCACCTCTTAACGGGTCTGAACTCTGAACACGGCCATCGCCCATCGCCCATCGCTCGCCCATGGCCTAATCCGTATCCGGTAGTATTTCGACTCTACAACTCTTTTATCCCCCCGGCCGGCCAGATTCCCATGCCGTCCTCTTACGCCTGCCTACCTATCTACCCTTCTCTCTTTCTCCCTATTCTTTCCGCTCGTCGCGGGGAGAGGGGGGAAGAGGGAGAGAGAGAGAGAGAGAGAGAGAGGGAGGCTGAGGCCGAGACCGGCGAGGCTTGCCTCCGAGCTGCCATCTTTCTATACAGCAAATTGTCGCTGCTCAGCTTCTTCTATCGAGTTCTGTCCTGTTGGTCCACCATGAATCCCCTCGGCTTGACCGGAGCTGATCTCCTCGAGATATACACCGGATACTGCGGTCAGCACTCCGAGCTTCTCCCGGACGGCGTTATCTACGAACTGTTCTGTAGTTCCTTGTGATATTGTGGTTAACTGTTCCTATAAGTTGTCATATGTGCGTTTGTTTCGTTTAATTTGGATGCATAGACGTCTCTACTAAGCATTTGTCTTCACTCCGTGCAGATATTGTGTCAAGGAATGATCAGTGTAGCTCCAGGAAGGAACTATCTCTTCTCGCAAACACCTTGGAGTTAAGAGGGCCTGTCGGGTATCACTCGTTTGATATATGTCGTGGATGCGTGGTGCCTGAATTAGTGACTAATCTTTGTGTCTTAACTGCTTGTGACATGGGGGTGATATGAGTATATGTTTGGAGAGTTGTCAGTGTTGCTTAGCTTAATCATGCCTATGTTAGATTTGATACTTTACAGCCCTTACCTGTTCATTTACGATTGCACTTTTATGTATACTTTGGTATACACTTGGTTACAGATTATTGAAAAAAAATGTCAACCCCATGTTCTATATGGAACTTAGTTCAGAATAGACATGGCAAATCCTTTTCAACTTTATCAAGGTGGTAATTTTTCATAGGCGGTGACTCATCCAGTAGCCACTAGAGCCCTTCTTCAGAAACCCTATTGTTAAAGTAATCCCTATCAGATATTACAAAAGAGTTTGTGAAATATAGAAGTGTGGTGCTTACGTCACTCATAGCCTGATGATTTTGAGTGGAATGTGCCAATAAATTTAACTTAGTATTGCCCATGGTCCAATATGGACTCTGTGTGTGCACACCCATCCACGTGACAAAGTCCAAATAAAAGAAATCGGCATGAATGTGAGGGAAAGTTTTGAGTTGGACGACTCCATAAATTTAACACCTAGAATACAAAGTAAGGGACTCAAACAAGCTGAAAGCTATCTAGTATGTTGCTCAATCACTTTTTGATTACTCATCACTGAGCTTGAGCTTTACCAACTAGTAAAAATGCCCTCTCAACTCTCAATCTTGGACCTGTGCAAATATTCAAACTTGGTCTCTCAAGTAGTGGCTTAATGAATGCATCCGGTTTCACAAGCTCAATTGTAGTCACGAACTTAGAAGCGTGCGCTATCATACGATAAGTTCATCAGTGGAAGGTATCTTTTTTATTTGTGGTTTATGGAGGTTGTATCCTCTAATTTGGTTTCTTTAAAGGTGTTGTATAACAAGATTCTTGGTGGTTATAAGCTGAGGTCTGCCTGGCTATAGGTGATACTTCGATGCTGGGGTTTATATTCCAGAGGAAATGAAGATTATATGTAGGTGAGGTACATTCATGGTCTTTATTTGGTATGGAGAAGCTATATTGCCTCCCCTTGAGAAGCCTGATGAACCAGATTGTACTCGGGTTGAGTGTCATGTAAATGCTTAAGTGGGAGAGGTATTTTTAGGTTATTTTTGTTTGTTTTGTTTCTATAGATGGACTGAGAAGGAGTTTTGGCCTTTGGGAGCTGCCGCAAGCTGCTGGGCCTAGTTGGCACACAAGGCACTTCAGCCCTTCTAGGCAGTGGCAACAGGGACCACCTAGACAGTTTGACCTGAGTTGAGGCGGGGAAGGACAACCTTGTTGTGTAAGCAGTTGCCTCAATCACCTTTGATTACATAGATATTACTATTCCTGGGCAATAAAGATAAAAGAATACTTAGTTCTAGCTACATCAATTGCTAATCTGATTGTGATTGCTGAAAATTTCTGACATTGTAATTCATTTTTTATTTAATGTTAGCTGCTTAAGTAGAATATTTTTTTTGGTCTCATGCCATACATGAATCCAAATCATATCCTTACCTTGTATTCAGATTGATCGTAATTTTATTTTTGACAGCAATATGGTCTTTGAGGGTCTTCAGAAGCTCATGATGCGTCCCAACTTAACTGTAAGTGTCTATTCCCTCATTCAGCCAAATATCTATTTGCTTTTACCACTTTATGGAATTTACGACCCACCCTATTATGATTTTGTTGAACTACTTTTCCTTTTCTCATTCAATATTTCAGGTAGATTCTCATCAGTTTACATGTTTCTATGACTTTGTATTCTTCCTTTGTCGTGAGAATGGACAGAAAAACATCAGTACGTTTCTCATTAGCTGTTCTAGCAGTGTCTTCTCCGGACATAGACATGCACAATCTTCTTCCTTGGTTATCTACTTTGAATTTTCTTTGCCATGGTCTTGATGAATTGGTTTGCCTTTTCTTGTTCAGCTGTGAACAAGGCAATAAATGCATGGAGGTTGGTTCTTAATGGAAGATTTCGGTTGCTGAATCATTGGTGTAAATTTGTGGAGGTACTGTTATACCTGTTCTTTTATTTTCTCTGAATTTCTACATGCCAGCATGTTGGCTATTGTGGACAATAGATAAGTTACTATTCATATGTGCTTTTGATATTAACATATTCTTCAAGTCTCTGTGCAGATATTTGGCATTCTAGTAATCTCTTTTTCACATGATGCACATGTCATTTATTTGTATAGTTTCAGAATGCTATAATACCTGTCACTGTTGAGTTCAAATATGTTTTTCACTAGTTGGTGGTACCACACATTCATCAACTAAAAGGATGAGAATTGAGAAGTGAAGTGAAGACATTAAATAAAAGATACTGGAGTCAGAATCTGATATCTAATAGCTTGTTGTAATCAGAATTGCAATCGGTCAATTCCATCTGGTATTTCAATTTCATTAACATTTTAATATATATTTTTGAAAAAGTTAATATTATAGTAAAATAAATGAGGTTGACCCTTGCAAGCAGGGGGCATTAATTAGGTCCAAGGTCTATTTTTTGAATTTTGTATTTGCAAACAAGGTCTATTTCTTAAAATTTGTCTCTAAGTTCATTTATTTTTGTGATTCACACAGAAACATCATCGCCATAATATAGCACAGGATACATGGCAACAACTGTTAGTATTCAGTAGATGCGTGAATGAAGATCTCGAAGGATATGATACAACTGGTAATCATTGCAAAGGCTAAAGGGCTGTTAGTTCAGATATATTGCTTGTGATGTAGGGGCACAGGGTTATACTTAAAGATCAACTGTCGATGTTTTTATGCTGATTCATTTTTGCAATAAGTTGTAGAGTTGCTGCTCTGTGCTCTGAAAAATCATTTGTGCAATACCTGCTTGATATTTGTGGAGTTCCGGTGGATATTGTTTTCTATTTTTTGAATTTTTTTATTTCTTTCTTTGAGTAGCCGAGTCTTTATATATGCCTAATTAAAACGAAAGATATCATGGTTACCTACACGCTGTTTATCTTGGTATCTTGGCCACTTTAACTACCGATGACTTGGTTGGCACAGGCTCATGTATACCAGCTGTGATAAGAACAATCTGTCAAACCTTTGCTTCTTGGCTTAACAACAAATTTTTAGAGGCTGATGGTTTTACTCCTTCCCAGGTGCTTGGCCTGTTCTTATTGATGATTTTGTGGAGCATATGTATAGGTAATCAACCCTTCTCATTGAAACTTCTTATTAACTATTTTATCATTTTCTTCTTGATTGTTGTGCCTCTATTTTTTTCTGTTCCTATTCCCTATATCCCTGGAGTATAGATATAAATGGGCAAAACTCTATATATTTCTGAAGTTGTTTATTTCTATGTATAGGTACTTTTATTTGAAGTATCTTTTTCATGAAGTCACTTCAATTAGAAGGCCTTTAAGCATACAGAACTCGGCGCTGTTTGGTTGTAATTTTTTCTTAAAAGTACTTCTACATTAAACAAATAACCATTTATTTGATAGTAACAGTCCTTTAACAAGAAATATTGGTTTATCAATGTGATTGATACAAAAACCTAATTAAAATTTACATCTAAATTAGTAGCCACTACCCTAACTCTTAAGAAAAAAAAACCACTACCGTAAAATGTTTCATTCATAACAAAATATTGAAATGAAAAGCCAACAATCATAACCTTGATTTTGCCATTTAGAAAAATTAATATACAACCTTTCTTCTAATTCATTTATAACCTGCACAGCGCACCGATGTAAAGCAGAGGGTGGCACAGGGGGAACGTGGGGCGCATGCTGTACATGGGGGGCCCGAGCCAGTTTGGGGACAGTTGAGTGTCCGCTTCTGTAGGCGTCGTGGGGCCTCTCTCCAACTGTTATCTGGAGTAAAATCCATGGTCCCACTAAAATCCTGCGAGGTAGTTTTTATGTATGGTAAACCAGCAGAATTTTATCAGCTATACTTTTAATTCAAACACTTTTAGTTGGACCAATAAACGATGGACACCTCATTCAGGAAAATCAGAAAAAAGGAAAAACAAAGAATGTATCATTTTAGCTACCGGAGATAGAGACATAGTGACCGGAGATAGAAATAGAGGAAGGTGAAGTACTCACTAGTAGATGGTAGAAGGCAGACAACATTGGAGGTGAGAGACCATCAAAGGCATGCAACAGCTTCGGTGGACAATCATGGAGGCCACCAGCAGTTCCAGAGACTCATGGATTCTAGAATCAGTTGAATTGGATTGGAATTAACCAATTCTTGAATCGAATCGATTGATGTATATCTGATTTTGACATGGAGCACCATCTAGATGCGACTTTTTATGCAGTCAGTCTGGATCGGTGGAATTGGCCGAGAATCGACAAATTCTCTTGAATCAGTTTGGAATCGGCTGATTCAATTGATTCCGCGTGGACAACTTATGTCGGAATCCCTATGTTCCAATTCGATCATTTGATTATAGGAAGCATAATCGAATCCGATAATTTTTGGAATACATATTAAATATTATTTTTATTAAAAATGAGTTAATAATTTAGGTATAATTACTAAAATTTGATATAGTTTTTTTAAAATTTCATTTTTACCATTTTTTCAATATATATATATATCATGTTTTATGATTTATTTAACTTTATTTTAATTAATTTTATTTTATATAACTTACTATTTACCTGATCCTCTCCTATCTCTTCGATAACTCTGTCAATCAACTCGTAAAGGTACTCGACATTTTTTATTTATCCTGACGCGTTGACCGATTTCCTAAAGACCGTGCCAGTTTGACAATACACTAGAAAATTGATCATTGTCTTCCTAGTTATACTTGTTAAGAATGAGACACTAAGTAAGTTATACCAAAAAAATATTTATAAATGTACTACTATAAACAATTTTACTTATCGGTCCATCCGTCGGTCATTAATGTGCAATCTCTTTCATCTCAAATTCTTTCAAAAGAAGTAACATATTTCTTTATATCTTTTACCTCCATAGGGAGGTATACATTATATATCTCTTTTGGGGTTGGTCTAGACACTTCTCTCCCGACATCTGTGATTGTGTCGATCATGTTCTCGTATAATGGTCCTCTTGCACCATTTGCTGGTATGGTGTGGTGGAAAAACTATCTTGATGTTGCTCGGCTAATTCTTTATTTACACAACTTGAGGTTCTTCGTTACCGTTGTGATCGTGCTTTGACGTTGTTGTAGTCTATTAATAACGAGATCCACGGGACCTGCTGCCGGGTCACCGTCTTGCGTGAAATCTTAAATCTCATCTTCTGGTTGGTGCCTCTGCCACTTCCTCGACTACTCTCACTTTCCGAGTCTTGACCCATCATTCGGCCATGCGTCGATGCAAGTCTTTGTTGGCGAAAAATTTTCGACTTGCTTCTATTGCTTGGAGAAGGTTGTCTATTTAAATTTATTTAAGTAATTAATGATAAATAAAATAAAAGAATGAATTACTTTTATGAGTAATACAAATGTACCATCATCGAAGTATTGGATTCGACAAATATCCGGCCGATCTTGTCCGGTCCCATAAATATGTACGGAATGTATCGCCGGTTGTGACAATTCTTTCCAGATAGTCTCCTTATGCCGCTTCGAACTTTCTTTCGCTTGTTCTATTGGTTGTAGATGCCTACAAAATTGCCTTCTTATCTCAGGTGGGGTATATATGCAAGTTGCAACATTGTTTTTCATAACTGCAAAATAAAATTTCAATTGATAAATATTATCGAATTTAATTTTGTCACAATACTTACATTACACTTTTCTCTCCGCCATAGAGATCAAGTTATAATGTACCCAAGCCGGATCATTTCGAGTCGCACCGAAAGTTTGAGTTGTGTGACTTCGAGAAGACATTTTTAATTAACTAAAAAGTACGTAATTAAAACTAATTAAATCATGAATGAAGTAATTAAGTTACTAATTAAGTAACTAAAGAATTATTTTGAATATCTATTTAACTTACAAACTATTAACTAAACTAAGCATTAACTAATTATCTAAGTAAAACTAATAAAATAGTATAATTACTAATTATGTAACTAATGATTTAATTATCAAACTAATTAAATGATGTGACTACTTGAATATCTAATTTACCAACTAACTATGTAATTTACTAACTAACTAAAATAACTAATAAAAGAATGAAACACTTAATGAACTAATTAAGTAACTAAATAAGCAAGAGAGCATGAAATTGAGAGAAAAAACTTGAGGGCAAGAGTAAGCAAGAGTGAGCAAGAGAGAGGTGAGAGGCAAGAGAGCACCTTGGTGTAAGGGGGGGGGGGCCATTAAAGCCCTGGCAACCGGGGTCACGTGACCCGCCAGGGTTGCATGACCTGGTCGTCGGGTCGCAGGCGACCCCCAGCCCTGACCGGGTCGTGACTCGGTCGGTCACACCTGTTTCCGACCCGGTCGGATCCGGGTCGCGACCCGGAATTCCATTGTTTACCAGATTGCTTTGGTCCATTGTTTTCATTGTCTTTGTTCATTTTTAGTGAGGTATTTTTTTTTCTGTGTCCAGTTCAATCATGATGCAATCAGCTGTTTGTGGTGCATGCATCAATCATCGGTATGCACATTCGTGCTCGTAATTATGATGTATTTCTTTTTTTTTAAATGCAGAATCAATGAAGCTAGCAACTGCAGTACGAAGGGTCCTTCTAGTTATGACGATATGGAGCAAGAAAATATATCTCATTCGTTCCATGGTAACGGCCCTATCTTTTGCTTTATTTAGCCTTGAAGCTTGGCATGGGTCGATAAACTTTAAGCTGAACTGCCCCCCATCGAGCGGGAAGTCCGGAGGGTCCCTCGTAAGCAACCTAAATCCATAGTAGTGCAGGTTAACACTAGCTGTACCTGAAGTAGCTAAACACCATGCTCTTTCTAAACAAACAGGTTTTAGCTCGAAAGCTCTAGAAGGAACAAGAGCTCATACTTTCTTTCTCGCCTATTTGTTAAATCTGATTGACATATTCTTCCCCAGGATTGAACCTGGTTCCCGGATCAAAAAGGAAGTTTTCTTTTGAGATGCCTGAAGAGTACGAAAACTGCACTCGGAGAGGCTCAACTAGCACAGAATTGGTCTACAATTGCAAGCGACTCAAGCATGACCCTTATGTTGGTAGTGTCGGTTCCGGCAATTTGCCTACGAACATCTTCAGGGATGTGGTAGGATACGATCCCGATGCAAACAGCAGCACGCCATTTGGTTGCCTTGGCAAATTAACGTGTACAGTGGAAAATAATCTGTCGAAAGTTTTCGAAGGACGTCTCTCCGTGGGTTGCTCTTTTCCCTTGGGACAGGAAAATGGAGTTTCACCCGGGTGATCCACTGCAGGGTTCACGCAGGTCTTCGTATATGTAGCCATTACTTCGAACACGTGACGGTCGTATCTGTGCCCTTGTATTCTTCAAGCGTGTACGCACGCTGAAAAATATGTAACATTCTTTTTTCTTCTTCTTCTTTCCGATATATTTTCGTTTTTTATTATTTTTCTGGGGCATGGTTAATGCCTGGAGTTCACAGGTAAAATCAAAGGAAAGCACATCTAGGTTGGATCATACTCTGCTCTACTAGTGCTTCTCTTGATGATGCTTGTTGTGTGCCTAGGAAAAAGTAAGTTACAGTACTCTTCACTACCCGATAAAAAAAGAAGATTTAGACTACTTAATAAGCTATCCACCACACCACTCCGACGTTAATTATATCCAAGTAAAAAATTTGGAGAATCTTCTTTTGATTTTTTTAACATTTTTTTTGGATATTTTGAGCTTTTAAGTAATCACTTGCAAAACGAATCAGTCTTCTTATGAGAATTTAAAAGCCTTGAAAAGGCACTAAGCTCTTTATTTAAGTAGGATATGCCAACATTTTCTAGAATATTTATATATATATATATTGTAGCTAACCCAATGGAAAACAGTTACATATGATCCCAAATAGTGAAGTTTACATTTTTCCATTGGGCCAATCTGTTTATACACATTCGTTTCTTGGTAACTTCATTTGTTATCACCATGTTAACGTATGATCTAACATGAATCTCCTACACCTATCTTCATATCTTCATTTTCTACCACCACCTTCTTCTCCTCCTCCTCCTCCTTCGTCGTCGTCATCGTCTCTAATAACATTATCTAATTAACGTCCAACAATTTTCAATATTCAAGAATAGGACAAAGTAATTAACACGTTCGAAGAATGAGTGAGTAGTTGTACGTTTCAGATGATTATAAAATATTAAAGTCTTTTAAATATCAAACAAGGAATCAAGATGAGAGAAATGAAAAGGGCGGCTATCCAAATATAGAGTAAATATAAAATATAGAATTTTCTTATTATAATGGTAGAATAATTAAGAAAATAAAAACAGAGGCCCTACGTCTAGAAGGATAGAATCAATAATCATGATAAAACTTGTCATTTCTTGAACATTATCTGCTTATAATAGATAGAATAAATAATATATATGAATGCACCGTGCATAATTTAAAATGAAAACTAATTAAGTTGATTAATGTAAAAAATATCAATCAAATTATGTTTTTTGTATTGTACGATATCTTGACTATATATGGGCAACTCACCAAACACAAATGATTTTGTTATCTTATATTTATTTTTTAAGATTAAATTTTATTGTATAAACAAATCTTCTATATATATATATTAGGGACACCTAATCGATCGAAGTTGTGAACACATGTTGTATGGAGTATCAGTTAGTTACTAGATTGTTTTTAGGTACCGAGTTTAACGTCTCATTTGTTTGCAAGTCTTAGATATATAATTTCAATTATTTTATCTTATGTCATTACGTAGAATACTATTTGTTTGTCAAAATAACTGTTAAAATAAGCTAGCCATTCGAGTTAAAACATGGATAAAACAATTATCGTTTGTTGTCCAGATAAAAAACAAGAGGAACATATTTTAATATCTTACCTTATGCAATTAGCTCATCCCTTTTCATGTTGTACTCATAACGAAATAAAAACAAGCAAAAGTTATTACTCATTTGTTTAATGTGAGACTTATCACCAAAGAAAAACACACACACACACATATATATATATATATATTACATATTAAAATTTTACGTTAATACACTATTACTACAAAAGTTACATAGATAAACATTCTTTTGAATTAAAAAATTATATAATATACATCAGTTAAACATATTAGGGACTGTTTGGACAAAGTATTAACCACATATGTGATATTTCTTTTGATTTTAGCTTTAATATTGTTCATGTCACATACTGATAAAATTTATTTAAGTGTATATGTCTATATGAGTGGATGGCATATTGGTTGTCGGAGCACACCCGCTTTGCATCCGATTTGCCCAGACCCGTATGCCCGTAAACTAGATCCGATAATCTCTGGTTGTACCCCCCTCAACTCAACCTCCCTTTCCCTACGAGCGGCCGGCCGGCGCCCGTTCCCGCCGGAGACCGCCGGCCCGCACTACACTTCCCTACTACGGCCGACCGCCAAGCTTCCTGCCGCCCCCTAAACCTGCAGCAGCTCCCTGAGGTGCTAGGTCTTCCAGACAAATTTTTTCCTGCCTCAGCTACCGCTGTCGTGCGCGCCGGTTCTTTCCGCCGCCTGGTGTGCCGCCTCGAGCTTCGTCATCGTCGCAGGTGCTCCGTACTCTTCTGCCTCTGGCTCGCATTTTTGGTGCCTACTGTGCGGTGGTTCTGCTTGTCTTTGCACAGCCGCCGGTCTTCTATTCCTCTGCCAGCTTGGTTACGCCGCGCGCCTGCTTCCGCAGCGACCGCCGCCGCGGGCGACCTGCCTCCGCAGCTCTTGTTGAAGTCCCATCGCTGCGGCGCCTACCCGCTTGTTTGTCGTTCATTGATTCCACCGCCGCAGGATGATCCTTCTGCGGTCTGAATTCTGCCGTCACCAAGAAACTGCCCAACGCCGAACAGCCACTATGCTAAGATCCGGGCAGCGCCGCCGTCCATTGTCCACATGCATCATTTCGTCACTTTCTATTAGCACCGCTCGCACCTAGTAAAGTTGCTTTGTTTTGTCTGGATTGTAATAGGACGTCTTTTTTCCTATGATTTCCAGGTCCGATGCATTTCGACGTTAGGAGACGGAAAAATTCTGATTTCTCTCGTTCTTGTGATCAAAAGGGAAGTCGCTGGAAAATAAGTTCGAAATTCTGGTATGAGCCGTACTCTGCTTCCCAAACATGTAGCTGCTGTTGTAAGAAACCAAAAGGATCCACTTAAAGCTCTCCAGATGTTCAATGCGGTCACTCTGGATGGGGTTTTCAGGCACAATGTTTCGACCTATAAGTGTATGGTTGAGAAGCTTGGGGTTCATGGAAAATTCGAGGAGATGGAGAATATTCTGTCTGACATGCGAATGAATGCCCTTGGCAGTTCAGTTGAAGGGGTTTATGTGTGCGCCATGAGAAGTTATGGAAGGAAAGGCAAGATTCAGGAGGCCGTCGATGTGTTTGAGAGGATGGACTTCTTTGGCTGTGAACCGTCAGTTATGTCCTACAATTCCATGATGAACATATTGATTGAGTACGGATATTTTGATCAAGCACACAAGTTATATCTAAGAATGCTGGATAAAGGCATTGGGCCAGATATATGCACATTTGCTATCAGGATCAAATCGTTCTGTAGAACGGGCAGGCCTCATGTGGCTCTAAGGCTTCTGAGAGATATGCCACAGAGAGGGTTCTGCCCAAATGCAGTTGTTTTTTGTGGTGTAATATGTGGTCTTTATGAACATGGTCACTTAGAGGATGCATGCAACCTGTTTAACCAAATGCTAGAAGATGATATTTTTCCTGACATTGTGACATTCAACAAAGTTGTTCACATACTTTGCAAGAAAGGTAATGTCCGAGAAAGCAATAAGCTCTTTTCCAAGGTTCTAAAAAGGGGCATATCTCCAAACTTGTTTACTTTGAACATAATCATCCAGGGACTCTGTAAAGAGGGCAAGTTAGTTGAGGCCATTTCTTTGCTGGAACTTCTGGATAATCAGGGCATGAAACCTGATGTCATCACATATAACACAATCATTTGTGGCTTGTGTAAGGACTCCAACCTCATTGAAGCTGAGAATTATCTTCGCGGTATGATGAATAAAGGTTGTATTCCAGATGCTTTCACATACAATACTGTAATTGATGGATATTGTAAAGCCGGTATGGTTCAAAATGCCTTCAGGCTTCTTAAAGATGCGATGTTTAGGGGTTTTGTACCTGACTGTATAACATATAGTTCAATGATCAATGGGTTGTGTGAAGAAGGTGATATATGTAGGGCAGTGGAAGTTTTTGGGGAAGCTACAAGTATGGGGTTGAAACCTGACATCATCATCTATAATTCACTTGTCAAGGGATTTTGTAGACAAGGTCTTGTCTTGCAAGCCTTGCAACTAACAGATGAGATGCTTGATAAAGATTGCATTCCCAACAACTGGACATACAACACAATTATTAATGGGTTATGCAAGATGGGTAGTGTATGTGATGCTAACAGTCTTATGGATGTTGCCATAGCAAAAGGCTTCCTCCCTGATGTTTTTACTTTTAACACACTGGTTGATGGTTACTGTAAGCAATTGAGACTTGATAATGCATTGCAAATAGTTGATAGGATGTGGACTCATGGCGTGCTGCCTGATGCCATTACTTTTAACATTGTGCTCAATGGTCTGTGTAAGGTTGGGAAAACCAATGATGTTATGGACACTTTCAAAGATATGGTGGCAAAAGGGTGCACTCCCAATGTCATCACGTATAATGTATTGATTGAAAACCTTTGCAAGGAGCATAAAATGAAAGAAGCTTATGAGTTGCTATTGAATATGAGAAGAGACAATTTGATGCCTGATATAGTTAGTTTTAGTACTCTGATTCATGGATTCTGTGAGAGTGGTGACCTAGATGAAGCCTACAAGCTCTTCAGAATGATGGAGAAAGATAATTTATGCCCTGTAATTGGTACATACAATATAATAATCAATGCATTCTCTGAGAAACTAAACATGTCCATGGCTGAAAAACTTTTCCTTGAGATGGAAGAGAGAGGCTGTCAGCCAGATGCATTCACATTTCGTGTTATCATTGATGGATTTTGTAAGACTTGGAATATCAATCGTGCATATGAGCTTCTCATGGACATGATACAGAAGGGATTCATTCCATTGATGGCGACATTTGGACGTGTAATCAATTGCTTTTGTGTGGATCATAAAGCTAGTGTTGCTGTCCAGATCATCCATATTATGGTACATATTGGTGTTGTCCCTGAGGTAGTAGCTTCCATATTTGAGATTGATAAAAAGGAGGTGGCAGCACCCAAGATCTTAGTAGAGGAGCTTCTGAAGAAGGGCCACATAACTTACTATGCCTATGATCTTCTTTATGATGGTGTTAGGAAGAAGCTAAGAAGGAATCAGCAGCACATGAAATTTTAAACTGGGGAAAAGGATTTTTCGGGGATATGCCTTAGTGAGGTTACTTTGAAGGTATGGCCACAGAGATTGCCAAGTGTTTTACATGGGAAATTAGAGAATTTGAAATGCCTAAACTTTGTATGTGAAAGAAGATGAGATTATGCTAGGTGTGGCATCGTGTAACAAGACAAAGCAGAAACATGAGTGGAAATTATTTCGGAAATGAGAATATGTTTGGGAATTCAATATACAAGTTTTATCCTCAAGACCAAAATCTAACCATGTACCCATTCACCTGTTTCCTATTTTTATTACTGGGTAGCATCTTGCATGCTTTTTTCAAGCTTCCGAAGTCAAGAATTATCTTTCTTCAACTTTGTCCATCCATAATCAGTCATTTGCAATTTCTTGTTGCATATCATAAGTTTCTGCTTGTCAATCATAAATTCCTGTAGCTGATAATTCTTTTTTATTTACCCACATCTTTGCTTCATTTTGCATTATTTAGAGACTTGGCAAGTTCAGTTTTTATTCTTTATACAGAGAATGTGACATACAACATTAGATTCTTGGATGAATCATTGGGTTGGTTAACCTATTGCCATTCCAATTTTCTAGATGTATCATTATTGAAATTTGAATCATGTGGATTGCTGGTCTAATTGTGTTTGCCATGAAGATAAAATCTGCAAAACATGACTGCTGATTTATCCAGGCTGCACTTTTGTTATCTGATAAAAGTTAATTCTTGTAATCGTTGTCTTCTGGGACCAGCTTGTAGTTGCACCTTGTTGGTGTCCTGAGAAGTCAGGAAAAGGTTATGATAGAAGTTGTTTATAATTTAATCTCCCTTGTCTCCATTTATACGTTGGTCACAGAATCACCACCTTCTGACTAGAGGGTTGAATGGACTAGGGATTTATAGGTAAAATGCATATTGATTGCAAACATGTGGGAACTAAGTGGCATGAGATCGTAGATGGAATGGTGATTAATATCTTCCATAAATTGAATGGGATTCATATATATTTGTGTATGATTTTTGACACTAAAGCAACCAGTCTTGAAGATTTCTTCTTTCTAAATCATATTGTGGTGATGTAGAGTGAGTTTGTTGTTGGTGTGAATGGATGAGTTGGGCATGGCTGTCTTTACAGTTGCAAACAGATTGGACTGGTGTCCCCGTTAGATATAGTAGGAGAAAAACCTTATATTATGTAATTAATCTTTTTCAATGAAATAGTTGTAACCTATAACTACAAGGATATTTTAATAATTTGTGATCTGGGCAAAACAACGAAGTTCAGGAAGGATTTTAAGAAGTTTTCTGCAACAGTGGTTGTCAACATATGGTACAAGCATAACTAGGTCTTGTAACTGAAATCGTAATAGAAAATTGAACAAGAGAGATATGAATGACAGACAATTTGCACCAATAGCAATAGGTGTTGGAAATTAAAGGATTGGAAATTCACCATTTTGGTGTTGTAAATTTAAGACTCTGTTATGATATCATTTTTGGATATTTGATTTGGTTTTTTTTATTAAGACTTGTTGTCTTTTAATTTGAG
This sequence comes from Cryptocoryne crispatula var. balansae, assembly GCA_036172225.1. NCBI lineage: Eukaryota > Viridiplantae > Streptophyta > Magnoliopsida > Alismatales > Araceae > Cryptocoryne > Cryptocoryne crispatula. The sequence continues at coordinate 57,314,184 of CM069918.1, forward strand.
AATTTGTTTTGAAAAAAATTTTCGTTTGAGTTTGATTGAGATCTTGTTTGAGATGTGTTTTTGTTTGGATCTGATTTTGATCAAGACTTGGTCTCTTTGAGGATTTTTATTTGGTTTGAATTTAATTTAGTACCTTTTTATCTTGGGATTTGACATCACAGATTGGAGAGTGGCTTGGGATATTAAGTTTTTAGTATTTTTTAGTTCCAATTTTTAAGATTAGAAAATTGAGTTGAGACTTTGCTTCGACTGGGATGACTCAGATGAGCTTCAGTTTTACAGATATACAAGCTTCAAATTCAATTTTATTTTTGCTTTATTTTGACTTGAGGGTTATTGAAACTTGCATTACACGAGTTTGACCTAATCCCAAGTTCTGGTTTTGAGGATCTTAAGGATTCAGGGTTTTGAATTTTATTTATTCTTTTAAACTTTTGATTTACGAAACTCAACTTAGATTTCAGATTCTAACATGGCAAAATCAACATCTGATTTTTGTTATTATATATTTGTTTGGATTTTTAGATTTTGGATTTCAGATTCATGGGGTCGGATTTAGTTCAAGTTGAAGTTCTAGATGATCCTTCGTCTGGGATTTTTATTAGATGGTGTTTCATGTTTCAGATTTGAGAATTCTGGTTTCGAAATTTATAACCTGAAATTTTGAGTTACATATTCTATATTCATGAATTTAAACTTTGATTATCGAAAACCTTCGGTCTTAAGCTCAGGGCTTGACATTCTCTTTCTTTCTTTTCTTATTATACCTGCCATTTCTTTATTTATTTTGAGACTCAGGTTCGGGGCTTGCAGGTTTGTGAAGCTTCTTTTCTTATAGATTTAGAATCTTAACTGCCACTCCTTTAGCTTTGACTTTTGGGAGTTGTGGTCTTGAGATTTGGAGAATTTCTGATTGGAAAAGTTTTATATTTAAATTCAAAGTTTCTTTTGTGTTCTGGTTGATTAAGTTCTCTGAGTTTGAGCTTTGACATTTGGAGTTTAAATTTTGATTTTTAGGTTTGTTGCCCGTAGGCCTTGATTTTTTTATCTTAATTTAAGATGACATCCACTTGAGGTTAAATCTTTTGGATTTTGTTGAATAGGCTACTGTTTCAGGTTATGAGATTGGAATTAAATCTTTTCAATTGAATTCTTTTCTTCCCCTCCTCCTCGTGTTCGAACATCAAATCTTACATTGGCTTATTGGACTTCACTCAGTCTTGATTTAGTGTTCTTGGATGTTTCAAGTTCAGATTTTTGCACTATTATTATTATTATTATTATTTCGTGCTTTTTTGAGGGTTGACTGGGTGCAGATTTTTATTAGTATTATTTTATTATTTTTTATTCTCTTGTGTTTGCATCCCCTTAAGTTTATAGGGCTGTTTGTGTCCCTCACGACATCACATGTGCACCGAACATGACATTGCATTGCTTTGGATGTACGATGGGAATACTTCATGGACCCTTGATGGGTATGGAGTTATCCTTCCTCTGTGTTGTCCATTTAATTCAAGGGAAATTCTTCTCTCTTGGAATTAATGAGATTCATCTCCTTTTGTGGATAGAGTTTGATTCTCTACATTCGAGGAAAGATCGGTAGAATATGGGAGCATGTTCATTTCTCCATCCGGATCAAACACACCGGGAGCATGCTGTGTGCCAGCCCAATGATGGGGACCTATTTTAATAGGCCAGCCTTTTAGGTAATTGAAATTTTTTTGTTTCAAGTTTGTTTATAATTCGATTTTTTCTTTCAGGCCATGGCTGGCCTTAATTCTATCTTGAAACAACATTTCCTGGCCTCGGCGGCCTGCTCTTTTTCTTCTTTTGGTCCATGGGAGATGGACCCTTCGTGTCTTGTCTAGGCCCTGGCCGCCTGTTGATATTCTTTGACTTGGAGTCTTGGCGGCCAGCTTCTTCTCCTTCTATAGGCGCTGGAGCAAGGGCAAGAGACAGTGGCAGGGGCAAGGAGCCCCCTCTTCCTTGTGCGGCTGTGACAGGGGGGCTAGGCAAGCACCCTCCTCTTTTTATGGTTGCAACATTGGCAGCAACAGGTAGGTGATCCCCTCGGTTCTTTGCAGCAGCAACAGCAAAGATTATATCCAGTCCTTCCTTCGGTCCTCCCAGCAGCAGCAGTGGCAAGGGCTGCATTCTTCTGCAGCGTCAGCACCATCTGGGGAGGTCATCATCAGCAGGGACATCTGTCCATGCCTTCTCCAATAGCTGCAGTGGCAGGAGCATCATCTGCAGCATTAGGAGGGGGTGCACAGCAGGTCTTCACACGTAGCATGCAGGGACATCTGTCCATGTCTTCTCCAATCGCTGCAGTGGCAGGAGCATCATCTGCAGCATCAGGAGGGGGTGCGCAGCAGGTCTTCACACCTAACATTTGACAGGGCATGGGTATGAGGAAGATGGCAGCGGCTGGGGAGTTCCTCGGGGGTTCTTTTCCAACTGGCACAGGCAACAAAGGGGGAGAAAGGCATCATCCGCAGTAGCATCCTCAGGAGGAGGATCAGCAAACTCCATCATCTCTCCCATGGGCGCATGCAGGACAGGATGATGATCTCCAACGTGGATTTCTTCTCCTCCTATGGGCACAGCAAGTGGTGGCAGGAGCATCCCCATTTTCCTCTTCTCTCATTGGCGCAGGAGGATGGAAAGGGAGAGATGGCAGATGGCAGCGGCTGGCTTTCTCCCGAGAATCTCAAACCTTTGATGGTGCGCAGCCTGCTTTTAAGGAGAAAGAGAGATGGTTTCTTTTCTGTGTTATGGGGTGAATGGGAAGGCAACGTGGGGCAGAAAATGGGAGAGAGAGGTGTGCCATGTGCCCTTAAAGGTGGGTGCGGCTGGGTCTTTTTGATATAGTCTCCATCTCAAAGAGATAGATCCAAGGGTGGACATTTAATCGTCTTGATCCAATGATGAGGATTGGTCATTTGATCAGCCAATCCTACCCATTGATTATAAGTAGGATCTATTACCAATATGGACTCAATAAGTCAGAATCCATAAGTGATAAACAGATCCTGGCCATCTTCGATTTATCATTTAAATTAAGAATATACATCCTATCCATCGTATCTGTACACCATCCTCTCATCATCGTGATGTCTTGATCCACGTTGCATATGCCAAACTCATTGGATAAATGCTCAAAGGACCTTGATTTAAGTTGGAATTGAGCTCTGACGAGCTTGATTTTATGTATTTTCATGATCCATCATTCATGACACATATATTACATCATGATCAGGCCCAAAAGCATCGAAAATTTTCATTGACAGCAGCTATCTATCTACTTTTATTTTTATCTGCAGTGCTCTTGATGAAATCGATTTACCTTTACATTTTCAGCTGTGAACAAGGCAATAACTGCGTGGAGGCTGGTTCTCACAGTAAGATTTCTGTTGCTCAATTGTTGGTGTAAATTTGTGGAGGTACTGCCGTACATACCTGTTCTGTTGTTTTCTCGTAACTTCTGCAAATCAGTATGTTGACCTGTGGAGTGTGGACAATAGATAGGTTACTGTTTATACATGCCTTTGATATTCACATATTTCTCGAAGTCTCTGTGCAGATATTTACACATTCTAGTAATCACCTTATAACATGATGCCCATGTTGTTTACTTGTGTAATTTCAGAAGGTATAATTCATGTCGATGTTGAGCCTGCGATGCTGAGGGACAGAAGATGTGCCAGGCTTTCCGTCTTTCAGCTGTAATTAGATGAGAAGTTTTCTTGTTATGTGAGGCAACATGCATGAATGATGTAATGTGATGACCATACATATGATGGTGCTTCAATTCATCTTAATTCCTACTGAAAGATGAGGCCAACTTGTTCTGCTATTATTTTATTTATAATTTTTTTAAATAAGATGTGTGAATAATCTATTGCATCATGAAATTTGACATTTTCGATACGGAGGAGCGTCCAGATTAATATTTAAATGGGAATGTTTCACTTTGGATTAAATGATTGATATGTTGGGTGTATAAAAAAAGGGTATGCTTTCTTTCGATATCTATGCCTCAAGCTATCCATCAGTCAAGATGGCCGAGTTGGTCTAAGGCGCCAGTTTCAGGTACTGGTCCGAAAGGGCATGGGTTCGAATCCCATTCTTGACAGTGAAAACATTTTTTCATTTTTCTTAAAATTTACGCACATTCAATATATAAATATATGTTTTTTGAATTAGCGTTCTAAGCTATCTTTAAGCATGTCGGAGGAACTTCGTTGAGGCAGAGACAGCTGGCTGAACCAGCCCAATATGTACCAATTAACTTTTCGACACATACATGTTAGACGTACTTCCCTATCCTATAATTTGATTTTACCTTATCTTCTGACAACATAAACAATATGAAAGTGTCATTTTTCTCAATGTATCTGCCGAGTGACGGATCTATCCATATCGACACCCAGATGAAAATGGAACGATCAAAAAGATAGCTTATGAGGTGTTTGGTTGCATGATAATGGAAGTTTTTATTTTAATTTTTAAAAATTGTAAGAAAACTTGTTAAAAGAGGTGTTTGGTAATCATGACAATTTTATATTTTGAAAGTGATTTTTTTCTTAAACAAAAAAAGAGGGTCTCACCTTTTTCTTTTTTCTAGTGGTCCTCCACTTTGTTTGATCATGTGTGATAGTTACTCTTTTTTATAATCACATCCCTCCAAACAAGATAATTTTATGTCATGAGTTGGTTCACTTTTTATTTTAATATAATTTTTTATCACGAAAGAGTACAAAAAATTATCATGCCACCGGACACCCCATTATATTTTGACTTGAATGCACATTAACTAATGGGGAGTTTGTTTACATGATGAATTAAAAATTTGAAAATGTGTTCATGTCCGTTATAAACTTAAATTTTTTTTAAAAAAATCCGGCAAAAACAGGAGGTGAGATCCTCTTGTGATCTCGGACTTCTTTTTGATCATACGTTGACTTTCATTCTTTTTTTGTTATCTCCATCTTCCCGGACATAATAATTTTATGTCAACGGATAGTTTACATCTTATTTTAATAAAACTTTTCGTCATAAAAAATATTATACAATCAAAAATAAAAGCACCATGTTAGTTTTTATGCGAGATAGGTATCATATCACAAGCTGCACATCTCTGACTCCCCGGACACCGTTGCCACCGTGCTCCCCACTTGAGTGGCTCACACGCAATTGTCCCTCAAGTCAAATCAAAGATGTCTTTCTCGTTTTCTTCCTCCCCAAGCCATCAATCAGACAAGAGAAATGTTTATCTTCTCTGTCTTCCCCGATATATACACAGAAGAGTATCCTAGCTAGCTTCCCATCCAGGAGAGAGAGCGAAAGAGCGAGAGAGAGATGGAAGAAGAAGAAGTGAAGGTGCTGGGGTCTCGGCTGAGCCTCTACTGCCTGATGGTGGAGCTGGCGCTGAGGCTGAAAGGCGTGGCGTACGAGTACGTGGCGGAGGACCTGCAGAACAAGAGCCCCGCCCTCCTCCGCTACAACCCAGTGCACCGGAAGGTGCCCGTCCTCCTCCACCGCCGCCGACCCCTCGCCGAGTCCCTCGTCATCCTCCACTACGTCGACGACACCTGGCCGGACCCGCCGCTGCTCCCCAAGGACCCCTACCAGAGGGCCAAGGTCCGCTTCTGGGTCGACTTCTTCTACAACACGGTACGAATTTTCACCCTTCTTCGACCTCATCGCACATGCGACCACCGACGTCTAACGTGCAAAAAAAAAAACTCTGTGCAGATAACGCCGGCGTGCAGGGCAGTGATCATGTCACAGGGAGAAGAGCTCGGCACAGCGATCGACGCGCTGAAGGCGGCGCTGGCGACGATGGAGGACGGCCTCGAGCGCGACTTCGCCGGCGAGGGGCCCTTCTTCAACGGGGCCACGCCGGGCCTCCTGGACGTCGTCATGGGTTCCTGCTCCTTCGGCGTCGACGCCGTCGAGGAGCTCCTCGGTGCCAAGCTGGTCGACGAAGGGCGCACGCCCTTCATGTCTTCACGGCTGTCGGCGTTTGGGGAGCTCGAGCTGGCGAGGGAGACGCTACCTTCGCGCGCCGACTACTTGGAGTACGCCAGGCGCATCAGAGAGACGTTCTTGTCGCCCACCAAAGCATGAATTAAATCAACTAGCCATGATATATATACACATATATAATGTGCTTGGAGTTTCTACGGTTTGCTACTGCTCTGGTGGCTTAAAACTGGTTGCACCCTTCTCTAGTTGTACCGTGTGTTGAGAATCTATAGCATTCCTGCTAATCGAGAATCTATAGCATTCCTCCTAATCCTCCACCGATACTAACCGACACGAAGAAGATTATAATATAAACGCTGTTTGATTATATCGCAACAAGGCCCAAGAATTAAGCATATGGCACAGGCGTTGGATGGTTTACAGGGACAGGAAGAATCAAAGAGCAGTCAACATACATAAAAATGAATACTCCACGGAAGAAATACCAGTGGCGCGGTAATCCTCTTCATCAAGTAACAGAAATGGGGTGCTTCCCACGGAACATTGACGACATTGCGACAGTCAAAATTTCCTCAGATCTAAAGAGCAAAACATAAGAAAGGAGAAAATGTTACTGCTTGTCGTCCTTACTGCTTTGCAACCAGCTTCTCCTTCGCCTTCTGGATCTTCAGCACCTTCTTTACAATCTTCTGCTCTTCGACCAAGAAGGCTCGTACGATTCTGTTGTGTGATCGGTAGGGGAAAGGCAAGATTAGGGAACTAGCAAATGGCTGCGGGGTAGTAGAGCGAACCAGAAAACCACACCAACCTCTCGCGCACGGCACTGCCAGATAGAACGCCACCATAAGCCCGGTTGACAGTCCTCCGGTTACGTGACAATCTCGATCTCTTGTACTCGGCAGGCCGGAGATGAGGAATCTGAAAACCGATAGCTCATTAATTATGTACTCATGGTTGTCAAAAATAACAATGGTAGACATCTGAAAAATGTAAAAAGCAAACTCACGTATAACACATGCAAATTACCATCATCTGTCAGAATAAATAGGGTACTGCTTTAAATGAATAATACAAAACGCTGAACTAACAAGTCTTTTTACAAGCAGATTCCGTTGCCATGCAAACAATTTTTCTATTCCACTCAAATTTTATTTCCGAGGACAAGATAGACATAGCGTCACAACATGAGCATGAGTTTTTCCGTTAGTATGTTTTTTTTTTGAAGAATGCTATTAGAATGTTTTCCTGTTTATTTAACAGTAATATTTTTAATGAGTAAATTTCAATTTTAAAACCACCAAGGCTATCGAAAACTGCAAAAGCCCTCATTGACAAGGCAAACTGCCTAGGCTGCAAATTGGGTTCGAAGTATTAGGAAGTGATTCTATGTTAATAAAGGTACGAGACACCTGAAGCAAGGAACGGGTGGGCTTGCTTCACGTGATAGGGACGAACCGAGTTTACAAGGGGTTCCATCTGCCTCGGAACAGTAGCCACAGCCTTCCTTGAGGTGCCTAAGCTGCCAAAGGCACTGGAAATATTCACCTCGGCGGACTAGTGGTGGCTGTTAAACTGATAACCTAGGCTATCTGGGCCTTGTCGAGGTGGAGAGGAACTGCCTACCTTCACCTTGTTGCCTAGGTGGTCACCTTAATCCCCCTTTGATAACTGGTCGGACTATATCACAACAGAGTTGCGTCATTGTCAATAAGGGTGTCAAATGGACGGGTTGAGCCCGTTAGCCCGTCAAAAAATCCTTGGCGGGCTGAGCCCAGACTCCTCGAAAGACTAAATAAACAATCAGCAAGACCCGTTTCTTACTTTACGACCTGTTTGATAATATTATCAAGTACCTCTATCACTATAAATTTTAAAATTGATATTGATAAGAACCATTAAGAGATATTTGGTTAATTGCATCAATTTTAAATTTTGTAATGCATACAAAACATATTATATAATACAAGTGTCAACCTGTATTACTTTTGATATTGATACTCCAACATTTGAAAATATTAATATCAATATTGATATAGTACCAACAATGAAACTCTAACCAAACAGGGCATTAGGTAGATCAGAAAGGCCCGTCCAACTTGGCCCGCCAACCGGTCAAAAGCCCGTCTTCCACTGCACAAGTCGGTTTCCAAATAGTGACAGGAGCTATCCAGGCCCCCTCCTCGGATTTCCAAGGCTGCTCCTTCGCTGGACCTGTGTACGAACAGCCCAACTCCCTCCTCGGATTTTATGATATTATATCGGCATATGCATACATTTTATGATTATATTATGTTTATAATTTTATCGGATTTATTTGAATTTAATAATTTTCATATCAGACATAATTTTTAATAATGTAGTTTTATACTATATTCTACTATTCATAATTTATATTCAATATGTTCCTATTTTAATATGTTTTAACCGTCCATAAGGTAAGAAGATATATATATATATATCCAGTTTGTTCTATTCGATTGACCATTAAATATTGGAGAAACCAGAGTGTTCAAAAATAAGTGAATTAAAAATTTTTATTCCACTTATTTTATACATAATCGCTTGCCATTCAAACCAAATATTGACTAATGTGAGTACACGAAATTCTAGAATTTTACCAACATGAAATATATCTTGCCATCAGTGAAAATATATTTTTAGTAGTTTTTATTTGTCTAGATTTTACATTTTAAAAAATTATAGAATTAAAATTTTTTCCTAAAAATTTATAATATTTTGGCCAGTAAAAAATTTCAGATTTTTATTATTTTTATTTTTGCAGAATTTTTATCTTTGAAATTATTTTACACAATCCAAATCCATTGGGCCAATGGGCTATGGTGGGCTTTGAAGGGCTAAAGCCCATTTACACAACCCAAGCCTGTTGGGCTTTCTATGTGGGCCTGGTCTTGAGTTTCATGTTCGTGGGCTAAATGGGGCTTGGGCCGGGCCGGGCCAGCCCAAGCCTGGCCCATTGACACTCCTAATTGTCAAGCTTGGCAAAATCAGATAGGAATAATCATTTATGCTTATGCCCTCATCCTGTCCCATTTATTCTCATCAGCAACAACAAAAGCAACCGTATGAATTAATATCTTCGAAATGACACTAATCCACTCTATTCCAACCCTCATGTTCAGACAAAACGATAGAATTATTTGCAAAGATATCTGCAGAATTGTCTATTACACAGAGGAGAAACACTTAATCATTAAAACCATAAATAAAAGGGAAAGATGGAAGACTTCTAGGCAATTGGCATTTTCAAACTACCTAGGCTGGACCGCATGTGCATCCAGACAGCTCTTTTTTAAAACCAATGCTACTGTCTTAATAAAAACAAAACAACATAGCTTTATTACTAAGTCTCACTTGCCAACCTGAGTTTAACAATTGGATGAAGTTGCACACGAGGGACAAAAAGGAAAAAGAAGCCAAGTAAATACAATGAGTATCTTTATCAACAAAGGTAAAAGATTAAGATAAATAAAAGATGCAAAGTTCAATTTAATAGCTAAAACTTAAAAATCACAATCATCCACCCAGTGTGCTGCACAGTACAAATACTTCAGGAGAAAGGAGGCAAGCCCACACTTGACCCAGATAGGTAAGGTTGTAAGCATGGTTGGAGACCACTATGATGCCAAGCAAAAATGGATATCATAGCCAAACTATCATATGCAATTACCGCAGCCTTATGCAGGGTCTGTTGGCAGCTTAGCTCGAAAGAAGAAATCAATGATTCATGCAGTTATGATTTATGATGACATCAAATTACAGGGTTATATATATGGATGGAGGTTGAGTCATTGAGATGTGGCTACTCATGAACTCGAATCTAAATTAGCAGCAAATGTGCCACGATTGTTACTAGAATCCAGGTAAATCATTGCTCATTCATTTCCTTGTGCCGAGAAGCACAGTTTAAAGGCAACTAAAGCGACAAGGAGGAGGAATTCCATGCCGCTCACGCACACAGGACAAGCATTAGATTTATAAAACATAATAGATTCTCTAGATTTGTCAATTGAGCATATTATCATAAAAAGTTAACTTGATGGAAAAGAGTTCTGTTATCAAATGTGATTGAGGCAACTGCTCAAGTGACAAGGCGGCCCCTCCTAACCTGTCCACCTCGACTTTGACCAAAATGCCTTGGCAGTCGTCACTGCCCCCTGATTAGCTGGGTGCCATAGGCACTTTGAGCACCTCTCGGGCTAAGTCTGAGAGGTTTCCGATGATTGTGTGGTCACTAGAGGCCACAGGAGCCTCGGCAAAAAAATAAAAAAGCACTTCACTGTGTAGCCACATGTAAAATCGATGACGTAATCAGTAACTCGGTCTCTTAAACTTAGGAATTGCCTGCTGCTATTACCGGACGGTTTATATTTGAGCAAGCACGGCACTTCACAGTACGGAATTGGGAGGTATAATAGCTAAAGAGCATACCCCCTGAATCCTTTTCCCAGTGACGGGGCATTTAGGACCGCTTGCCCTCTTTTTGGTAGACTGGTAGACCAACCTTCCACCTGAGCAAAAAATATATACAAACAAATGAAAGATCAAAATCAGGACGGAAGTGACGGAAAAAGAAAACAGCCTCACCATGGTTGTCATTACATTGCTTGGCAACGAATCGGATGATAAAAATTGCCAAGGCATCAGATAGAAAATCAGGAAGTGGACAGAAAAGCTAGATTTGTTCTTAGAGAGAAGAAAGTGGTGGTGCACCAAAAAGCCAATAAGACAGAAGCAGGAGGCAAAGTGCAACAGTGAAGAACACGCGACTTCTCATCAACGCCAATAGGCGGCACCCGAATAAAGCAAGATGATGAAAGAAAATGCAGTCGACGGATGGCCAAGCAGCCTCTACAGATCGAACAAGACGCAAGTTCGGGATAACAGAAGAGGGGAAGAGAGAACTCTACGCATACCGGGGGTTTTGACAACCCGATGCTGGTTGGATTTGGTGGCGTAGCTATGCCGCTTGCGATATGTCAGCCGCTGCACCATCCTCGCTTCTGTCTCTCACTCGCTCCTTTCTTCCGACGCGACGGGAAGCAGCGGAAGGAAGCGATTTAACGGAAGATCGTACGAACGATGACCTAGATCTGACGGCGGAGTGACGTTGATTTTGGTGGTGATGATGATGATCGTTTGAACTCGCGGCTCATGGGTGGGCTGCATCCAATTGAGCCAAATACCAAGCCCAGTAAAATTACATAAGACCGCATTGTTTTTCGTAGTTCTCTAAATGGGCTGACCAAGATAAAAATTTGAAGCGTTTTATTACACTGCATAAACCTGCTTCATAGTTCTCTAAAATGTGCTGACAAATATCAGACCAAGATGAATGTTGGCGAGAATGATTTTCATTTCTTTTCGTATATATACATGCATCTGACATATTCACATGATATACATACATATATATATTGATACATACAGAGATTCGATATAAAACGTACATAATATACATAACTGATTATATATGCGACGTCGTCGTCTATTGCGTTTATTTGATATGTTTGGCAAACAGTTGTTGGTTCCTTAATCAGATTGGTGTTTTTCTAATACTCTATATCTGACCGGTAGAAATAGAAACACTGATTTTGTTGTTGTTAAAGTTTACTTGACTTGAATGGGTCAGAACTTAGATATTTCATAAAATGTCTGATATCTAGTTAGTTAGAGGTTAGATATTCGGACCATTTGATAAACATACCTGAGCTAACTGAAATATGACAAAAAAATTTAAAACATTACTTAATTTTAAATGATTCACCGTAACTTTTTTTTTTTTGAGATAGACAACTAATATTATTGTGTTCCATAAGATAAAAGATTAAAGATAAAACTGCAATTTTATTTTTTTTAAATTAAGCCAAAACAAATGCCACTTAAATTTTATTTAATGTATAGTTTGTTAAGATATTGGTACATGTAGATTGTTTGATTGATTCACACGTATTCTTTTGACAAGAGATTGATTCAATTCAGGGCTGTTTGGCGTGATGTGTCTTCGTTGCTTTCAAAAATCTATGATTTTATAAATTATATGGACACAAAAACTTTGTTTGCTTTGTTATAAAAGAATGTTAAATTAAATCCAGATTTTGATTTTGGGCAGTGAGAGAGTAAAAAGTAAGATAATCTTGTAAATAGATTTATCTGGTTTCATTTTATATACACATATACTTACAATGCTCCAAATATAGGGAAGGGTTTTAAATTAATCTCTCGGTTTGTAATTCTTTACGGAGCTACACGGCATGCTCCAAACATACTTTTAGGGTGTGTTTGGCCACACGATAATTAAAATAATTAAAATATATTAAAATAAAATATAACATGACTAAAGACTTAAAATTATCAAGTTTGGCGACATATATATGAAAACAAAAAATAACAGGGACACGACAATGAGAAAAGAAAAGAGCATCTCGTCTTTTCTGTCTGATAAAAAATAGTCTATAAAATATATTTTACAATGGTTTTTATACACCTTGATTCAAAAATATATATTCTCGTAGCAAAAGTTTAGATTTTCATGCAACCAAATCAACTTTTTCTTTTTCTTTTTACAAACTGCCTATTGCAAGTCTGCGTATTTACGGCTTGTGGGCCAAGAGCTCGGCCCAATTCTTGAGCCCAAAACTACCACGCAGGCCATGCCGGTACCGTTGCCACATTCTGACATCCTGCCCGAGAAACAAAACACAGCTCGATTTGATTTTCAAGACCTTTCAAATTGAATTAAATATTTAAACTAAATAGATGAAATATTTATTTAATTTATATATTTTACATGATAAAGTAAATTTGTTTCTTGAGTTTTTAAAATAAAACTAATAAAATGCATAAACATATACACTAAATTTTAAAATAATAATTAAATGTAATGACATATTTATATATCAAACCATTAATACAGTATGTTTTGAACGGGCGCAAACCAAGTTGGTTTGGTTTGGTTTGGTTTGGGGAGGAAAATACCAAACCAAACCATGGAAGATATTAACTCTTAATTAATATTCTGAACTGACCCTATTTTGATTTCAAAATTAAACCAATCAAACTGGTATTCAAAGCTAGGTCATATCGTGGCGGCCGGTAGTAAAGGATCGATGGCACATGAATATTAATTAAGAAGGGAAAGTATTCAATATTCGAGAATATATGGTTGATGGTTTGGTTAGTAATTGAGGCGGCTAATTACAAGAGAACAGATGGTCAAGAGAGAGACAGATGGTGGGAGTCTCTACCATAAAATATACTACTTCTCGGATAAGAAGAAGATGGAGAATATCCCTTAATTTCTCATATCATATATATGCCGTACAGTTGATTACCCCATTTACTTATTCGCTTGGTTGAAACATGATAAGGTTTCTGTGGACAGAAACAAGAGCCTTGCTCATTCGGTGTTTGGTGTTGTACCATATATATATATACACGCTTTTATACAACAGGTGGTAAAATCATTTATTTAAATAAAATCAAAGATAGCTAAAAAAAATAAAAGTCATCTTGTTTGGTGAGGTAGGATAAGAAAAGAAGTGGTGACCATATACAACCATAAAAAGATAGAAGACCACCAGAAACAAAAGGACAGGCATTTTTCTTTATTCATGAGAGAATTAACTCTATGTAAAATCACATTTTCTTCTCGTGATTGCTGACACCATGTTTTGAAAAGCTATTTTATCATGCAACCAAGCATCCTATCATTAATGTGTTAAGAGGACCACATAAATTCAGTGAACATGCATGCGGCTTCTTCAATTCATCCAGCTGTCCTCCCGGATGCCCACTGAAAGTGAGAGCCTGCACTTTGAATTTTGAAAAAATGCCCTTGCAGAGCATTTGTTTGCACCATAAATTCCTACAATATGCTTTCATCCAAGTTGCATTAAACTAAATGTAAGTTAGTTAAGGACGTAAAATTATCTTAGTTGGGAGAGAGGGATAACTAATAAGAGTGGTATGACCAACATATATAGGTTTCCTTTTTTTTGGGGGGGGGGTAACGAGATAAAAAATGAGTATTATCTCTTTTTTTGTCCATGAAGAAAATATTTTTAAAAATATAAAATTGCAACAGTTGTCAATCATCTCTTTTAAGAAGTTTTTTTTTTTACAAAGAATAAAATTGTAACAAAAACACAACTTGTCATGCAGCCAAACACGTACTCCCGTTAACTTTGGTGTTAATTAATGATGTCAGTACCCCATGATTGTGAATGCATTGGGCCCTTCACATGTATGCTTATAGTTTCTGGGAGGTTTGGTTGCACAATACTTTACGTGTAAAATCTTATATCAAGATAAAATCTAAGATGGCTTAAGCTATCACATTATTTGTGAGATATATATGATAACAAAAAGGGTGATGACCGTTCATAACTACAAAAGTGGGGGACCGCAAGGACATAAAAAAGATCTCACATTTTTTTGTCCAAGAAGAAATCTTCTATAATATCATATTTTTGAAATAATTGATAAACACCTTTTTTGATAATTTTTGAAATGTGAGATCTTTTTTAAAAATGCCTACGTGAACTATACAGCAGGTTGCCCGCTATCATCTAACTCAATGTGTGATTCTGCATTTTATTTTGCAAGTCTCCAAGGCTCAAGATCTATGCTCTTATGTCGTCTAGTTCGATGATTATCATAGCTCATGACCGGCATTTTTTTGGTGTCGCTGGCTTGTGATTCCCGCAGCGACTCCCTGAGGCATCTGTCTGGAATCAACCCAGATGGTTCTGCAACGGATTCAATTGGTTGAGTCAAGCCCATATTTCATTTTATTCATAAAGTACCAAAAAACAGGGGCTGATTGTGAGGTTGATATGGGATTATCTGGCCCAATTTCAAAATCATACTGCCCAATTCAGAAGTTCATTAGCCTGGATGGCCTGACGAGAGGTAGTACTTGTCTGACTATGCACGCTGGATAACTGACTATGGTCGATCTATGGGTCTGTGTGGTTAACATTGAATTCTTTTTGGACATAGTGTGGTGAGGCTGACAAGAAAAGGATAGGGAAAATGGAAAACACATAATCTGAAATTGATGTGCTCGAACATAGTTTCATGATGGATGGTGGTGCCAATGCACAATATGACAGATCAAGCTTCGCCAACTCTCCAGAACCTAGGCGATCGACCGTGAACAGGACCAGGGCAAGAGACAAGGAAAAGGTTACCTTATTGAAGAGCTCTTGAAGGAGTGAAGAGGGCGCCGGGAGGAGAAGACCGCCGTTGGGAAGCGCCGGGAGGAGGAGCGGGCGCCGCTGGGAGGAGGAGCTCGCGCCGCTGGGAAGCGCCGGGAGCCGCTGGGAGGAGGAGGAGCGCGCCGCTGGGAAGCGCCGGGAGCCGCTGGGAGGAGAAGGAGCGCCGGGAGGTAGGGGTGGCAATGGGCCGGGCCGGCCCACGGGTTCGCGGGCCGGGCCGGCTGCGGGTCATTTGACGGGCAAAACATTTTGGCCCGCGGGCTTTAGTCGGGCCGACATACAGGCCGAAGCGGGCCGACGCGGGCTAAAACGGGCCAAATAACTTTCGATTTTTATGTCAAAAATATCATTTTTACTTATTAAAAATATATTTTAATTAAATTATTATTAATTTTATAATGTTATCTTAAATAATTAAATTTAATAAATTTAATAAATATTTATTTATAAAATATATAGTTGGGCCGGGCCGGGCCGGGTCGGGCCAAGTCAATAATTTTTGCGGGCCGGGTCGGGCCGGGCCAAGAATATAGTGCGGGCCGGGTTGGGCCGGGCCAATATATTTTGGACCGGGCCCTAAGCGGGCCGACCTCGGGCCGGGCCGGGCCCGGCCCATTGACACCCCTACCGGGAGGAGGAGGAGAGTGCCGCCGCCGAGAGGTCGCCGAGGGCTTCGCGAGGGCTTCACTGGGAGACGCCGTTTCACTTTCAAAAAAAAAAAGTGGTCTCGACCACTTTTTTTTTAAACTTTGCCCATTCGATGAAAAACGTTTTTAAAATAAAAACCAATAAAACGAGCCAAACGAAACTTCCACAGCACTTTCACTACAATTTTCAAAAATTAAAAAAAAATGGGCCATTATCACGTAACCAAACACCCCATAAGGGTAGAAAGCAGAGTCCAGTTAAACGGCAAACACGGCTTCAACTTAATCTTGAGTTGGATATGTTTTAACATGAACCTAGAAATCAGTTCTCAAACTAAAAGTTAGTTAAATGATTTATCATTTTTTGCAGCCCGTACGAGCATATATACCTCAGATTCTTCATAGAAGGGCGTATCCATAAATTCGTAGTCCTGTTGCAGTTCTGTTGTCCACCCAAGACTCAAGATCTTGAACTGAAGTGGGCATCTACCGAAAGCGCTTCCACCAAAAGGTATATCTTTATTCGGATGCTGCAATCCCCATTCCCACATGTGTATGTGTATACTTAATGCATACATTTAGATTGTGTACCCTCAATGTTGTATATAAAAGATCACAACAGGAACATAAGCTCCCGATCATCTAGCAGTCGTTTATATGGCTATGTACAAATGAATCTCTATGAAAACCCAATGAAATATTGTTGGTAAAAGAAACTGGCTAAGACCCAGCAACATTCCAATATCTTATTGGGTGTTTGGCTGCCAAGTAACGTTTTTGACAAAATTATGCATTAAAATAAAATCTATGATAGTTAAAGACATGAAATTATCATGCATGTCTAGCTAGTGAGCTATGAAAATAGAAGGCGTGGGGATCATATATAGCAAAAACAAGTGACGGATCAGAAGTAAAAAAAGAAAGAAGATCCCATATTCATTTCACCCAAGAATGATTAAAAACATATTTTTGTAATCACCCACAAACACCCCATTTTAACAAGTTTTCTTAACGGAATATATTCTCGTACAAAAGCTCATCTTGTCAAACAACCAAACACACCTCGTTGATCTAACTTATATATACAGCTGGCTGAATGACAAGTATCATCTCAAACTTGCTGGCTGGAAATCCAATTATCTCTCCATAGCCGGTCGGACAACTCTCATAAAGTCTACTCTTAGTCATCTTCCTACTCATATCATGTCCATCAAAAAGATTCCTAAAGCCGTTATAAAGAAGCTGGATAGCTATCAAAATACCTTTTGGTGGGCTCACAAAGACAAAAAGAAAATTCATTTTCTAAATTGGAAAGCCATCAAATCTCCTTTTTGGAGGGGAGGTCTTGGATTAAGGGATTTATCATCTGTAAACGATACTTTACTTCTTAAGCTAGCTTGGCCTTTTTTGAATGAGAAAAACAAGCTGTGGGTTAAAATTCTTGAAGCCAAATACTTGTATGCCAAAAATTTCTGGGATACTGGTTTTAACCCCCGTAGCTCTGATACTTGGAGAAACATCCTAAACGCTAGACCCAGCTTGATCAGAGGGTGCATCTGGAAAATCAAGAACGGGTGTTCGGTCCATATCTGGAAACACCATTGGATTATCGACAGGAGAGGGCCCCCTTCACTCAAGTCTGGTCTAAACAACTCCCCTACTTACGTCAATGAGCTTATTCACAATGGGCAATGGAATATGCAAGTTCTGGAAAATTATTTTGATGTCTTATCTATTGACAGAATTCTCAGAACTCCTATTTTTCTTGATGAAATTCATGACAGGCTCATCTGGAACTTTACCCCAAACGGATCCTTCAATGTTAAATCTGCTTACAGATTCTATAATGATGGGAATTTACCCCCGGGCACATCTTCCAACTTACTGTGGAAAAGAATGTGGCATCCCAAAATTAGAAAACTTATTCCACCTAGAATTCTTGTCTTCTTATGGAAGTGCAGTCAAGATGCTCTGCCCACAAACGTTGCCATTGCTAAGAGATGCACCGAGATTGATTCTGCCTGCCATATCTGTCTCTCACATCATGAAGACATTGACCACATTTTTATAAAGCGCCCAAAATCCAGAGCTATCTGGTTTGGCTCTCAACTGGGTTTTGATCCTAACTGGTCGTACTTAGGCACCAAGCACATCCTGGGTTTATTTATTGACTGGACTCTGCAATCGGGCACCTTTCTTTTTCTGGGGCTACTTGGTATTATGCTGCTCTGGTTCATCTGGAAATCTAGATGCGCTTCTACTCTAGAGGGATCCCGGTCCCAGCCGGCCAGGATTATATCCTTAGCCTCAAAGGAAGCCGAGTTTATTATGTCCCAGACTACTGTTTGCAGCTCTCTGTCGGGGGTTAAATGGACTCCGCCCCCAATAAACTTTGTTAAATTAAATGTTGATGCAGCTACGAATTTTAACATCGGTGCTATCGGGGTTATTGTTAGAGATCACCAAGGAAAACTTCTTGCTTGGATGGCTAGGTCGTCTACCTTCACAGAAGCGCAGATCTTGGAAGCCGAAGCGATTGAAGCTGCCTGCTCGTGGGAGTTCTTCAAGTTGGGGTCGTCCATCATTGAAAGCGACGCTCTCCTGGTTGTGAATGCTATCAACGAGACGGGCCCGATGCTCTGGAAAGCCAGCTCCTTCATCCTCAGTGCCCGCGAGCTCCTCCGATCCTCCGGCTCTTCGATCGCTTTCAGCCCTAGGGCCTCGAACAAAGCCGCCCACTGTCTTGCGGGTTGGGCTCTGCGGGAGAACCTTTGTGTATCCTGGTCGTCTCCCCTCTTGTTGCCTTCTGGCGAATTATCGGATCGGATCCTTCGAGATTCGCCTGGTGTTTGTTCTGTTACTCGTTAATATATTAGGTTTTCAGTGAACAAAAAAAAAACTTATATATACAGCTAGCTCCTCAACGTTGAGGGGTGTGATTGAGTTGACCGGTACTAATTTCTGACAAGTTGTCCTCCTAATTTTGACTTGGCACCACTTGAAAATCAGCAAAACAAAGTTGCAAAGTCGAGCAGAATTGAGCTCCTTGAAACCTCCGTAAAACACCTCACAGGAAGAAGAAGAAGAAATAAATATTTATTTATATATATAAAGGGGAACATAAGCAGCAGGTGCATACATATATGTACTGGCCCCTCTATCTTAATTATGACAGTTCTGCTGTAGGATCGAGCTCCCGGATGAACCACAGGGTTAAAGCAAGATGCCAGCCGAGTCGACTCGGCTCGTACTCCATGCCAGAGTACTTCAAGAGTCAGACGGGCTCTTAGATTCTCCTACGATAATATTATGTAAGCAAAACAAGTGTCAGAATGGCCCTTAAAGATCGTGTTGGCTAAAGAACTAGCAGAGAGATCCCTCCGTCAATTTGGCAACGTGTGCATGCATGTTGGTAAGCTGCCGTCGGGGGCGCTAACATGTTCCCTCGGCCCAAGCATGCATGCCACAAAGCTCTAAAGAGAGGCAGCAAAGGAGGAGGGATCTAAAGAAAGATAAGGGCATCATCAAAAGGGTCTTGACATCATCTACAGCCCTACAAGACAGGAGGACCCCTAGAAAGTTCAGAGTGATCGATAATGCGTTGTTATCTAGAGACACACAGATGTATAATGTGTATATATAAATATATAGAGAGAGAGAGATAGAGAGCACACTGGATGCTGTCCTCACTCATATCAAATCATTCTTTCTCCCCCAATCGCAAGGGATCGGAATATGGCATATAATATTATTTTTAGTTATAGATTATTAAAATCAACGCTATGATATCATACATCACTATTATTTTATTTATGACATAATATTATTTTATGAATTTAATAGTTGGATTGGTTTCATTCCGTTTGGTTCACGGTTTGGACAGTCGTCTCCCGGACCGGTTGAACGTCCTTGGAGTCGGTCGGTGGCGGATCCTAGCTATCAACCTTTTTATCACATAATTGATTGAGAGGGGACGAAAGAGAAGTCTCTCTATGCGGGTGCCGGTTAGAGAGTAGAGAGAGGGCCGGCGGTAGAACAGGGTGTCTGCTGGCGCAGAGACACAACACACCCACAAGCCCAACAGGAGATATCTCTGATCGAGGAGAGGAGGAACAGTGCTTCACGGTCATATCTATATATATATATAGGTATCTATAAGCCGCAGAAGCCTTGGATTTCAGAGGAGAAGCTGGGGGTTGAACACCGTCTAGCTACTTAACAAGACGAGATCACGAAACGCCAATAAGTATTTTTTTAAAAAAATAAAACATAACTATTCCATAGCACAGAGAAGTACATACTTTGATAATGTAAAGGAGACAAATTTAAAGGAGAGAAGATATTTGACCAATCTAAATATAAGAGAAATTTCGTTGAAAATTATTAATTCTAAAAAGCAAAGACACAGTCACAACTTGACCAGCACACATGTTACGAGACGTCAAAAAAATAGATAGAAAGATACACGAGTGTGCAAGGACCTAGATGTGTTTTTTTATGAACCCATCATCTTGGAACGCGAGTTTTCTCGAGTATTCACTTGAGATTATATTCTCCGCTTAAACATAAAAAATGTGAGATCCACATGATTAATCTTTTGATTTTTTTTTCTTTGGCTAACGATCTTTTTGATTTAACTCGTGACAGAGATTAACTATACATTTTTTTTTATGTTAGAAGATGTTCTATCAAACGGACGCCCGAAGAAATGATCTGCACTCGTCATCCTAGGCTTGATGATGACTATGTCGTTCTTGAGTGAGTAACCGTTGGACAATTTAGGAATACAAGCACAATCCAAGCTCTAGTACGTTGACCGGCCGGTTGAAAGAACTAATTAATTAATTAACGAGATTAGTTCATATAAATATATGTGTGTGTGAACTGTGAAGAGCTCGGAATGTCGACAACCCATGGCAGCTGATCGAGATATATATGTGGGCTTGCAGCAGCTAGAGCTAGCTTCAAGTGCGGCGACAAGGCTGACACGACGACGAGGATGAGACGAGAGGGCACAAATCTGAAGAAATTGCCGGGAAAGAAAGTGACCGCACGACAATTTCTTCATTTATTTATTTATTAAACGAATACATGAATGGACGGCACACCACATTAAAGGGGTCGTCTTCGTCTCGTCTTTCACCCGCGGCGGTATTCAAACGGGTACCTGCAGGAAAAGCCAAGACATATTTGCCCGAACAAACACATCTCGACAGTGTTGTTGTATCGTGCTATCATTTCAACAGCCTCCCCCCCCCCCCTCTTCGCCTTTCTTTCTTGAGTCTTTCTTTTTGGGCATCGGCCTTCTTTCCCTGTGGGGGTCTGAAATTCAAAACACCCTCTCTCTCCCTCCCTCTCTCCTCCATCAATTTTGAAGGCACACACACATGCACAAGCAGAGGGTTGAAAGGGGGTAGAGTAGCAGTACTGACCCCAATCCCAAAACCAGCTCTCTCTCTCTCTCTCTCTCCGTGGGAGAGAGGAGGGCTGAGAAGGAGACCAGGTGCATGCTACACAGGAGAGAGTAATTAAGTCCATGGGAGGTTGGAAAATCTCAACTCATAATTTCATGTATATATAATCTCCTAGTTTATGATAAGATTAAGTGCTTAATTTGACTAAGCTGTCTACAAGTTAGAAGAAGGAGAAGGAGGAGAAGAAGAAGCCACACTTGTGTTGAAAAGCGTAAGGAAATTGTGCTCATATGTGTTGTTATATATGCAAACAGATAAAAAGTCCGACCCAGCTGCGAGCTTACTAAAACGCGCATGTTTCATAACGCGAAGTGTGATTGCGCACCAGAAATTAACAATTATACATATAGCTGCTACGTACAACAACATTTTATGTTGTCATGCTCATTATATGATTAATTAATGAAATCCAAGATCTCGGAGATGCAAAATCAAATGCAACTAATCAAAATGAAGAACAACGTACGATACAACGATCGGCCGGACAATCAACACGTGTTCATATATAATTCCCTACTTTCCACGACTTCAATTACTCCGAAATTCTACTTAATTATATGACATGATATATATATAGAGAGAGAGAGATCGATGATCATCAGTTAGGAAGAGAGATTAAAGAAGAGAAGATTAGATACGCCTACCGTCCTCAGAAGGGAATTAAAGGAGATTAAAGGCGAAGACCACGAGCATATGTATAGCTTAAGACGACACCGAAGAACTGTTCACTACTGCATGGGCCGCCGTGCTCTCGCCGATGTTGTTGCCGCCGTCGCCGTTAGCGCGGCCACCGTCCCCCGCCGCAACGGTAGCGGCATCGCCGCCCGCCGGTGGGTGAGGGTGACCGCCGGCACCAAGCTGAAACGAGCCGATCAGTACTCCTCCCCCTCCTCCTCTTCTCGACGACGGCCCTCCGACGAAGGCGTGCTTGTTGTTGTGCATCCAGACCTTGAAGACGCCCCGGCTGACGCCCATCTCCTGGCAGCGCTGCTCCACCAGCGCCTCGTCCCTCTTCTGCATCCGCCAGCCCAGCCGCTCGCAGAGCTCCTGCATGCTCGTCTTCTGCTCCGGCGTGAACTTGGTGCGGAACCTCTTCGCCGGCAGCGCACTCCCAAACGGCGACCCCGCGTAGGCCGCCGCACCGACGGCGCCCACCTGCGGCGACGACGACCCCGACGGCGCCGCCCCGCCGTGAACGCCCGTGCTGAGGGCCATGAGCATGTGCGGCGCAGAGGAGCCGTACCGGTTGAAGCCGACCGCGGGGCGAAGATTCGGAAGGAAACCGTAATCCTCGCCGTCGCCGTCTTCTTCCGCCTCCGCTCCACCGCCGGCTTCTTCTGCGCCGAGGGTTTGGAGGAGGAGGCGGCGGTGGAAGTTGCGGTGGCAGCCGCAGGCGGCGCAGGTGAGGGAGGTCGGCTCTGTTTGGGAGGAGCCCGGCGACGGCATGAACTCGCCGCAGCCGTCGAGGGCGTGTCCTCCCAGGGATGCCGCGTGGTTCTTCATGCACTCCCTGTACACCATGTGGTTGGCGCGGCGGCGTTCATGGCTGGGCCGGTGCGACGACAGGTGACGAGGGGCTGTCGCCTGGTGGAGCTTCTTGTGGGCGCCGTTGGGAAGGGAGAGAGGCAGGAGCTGGCGGGGCACGGAATCATCCTCCTCCTCCTCCTCCCCCTCCTCCTCCTCTTCGGCCGGAGGAGGCTTGGGTGGGGTTTGTTGGTGGCCCAGCAGGAGGTTCTGGGGGAGGTCCATGTCCATCTCCGCCTGTAAGACGAGACCAGCTCGAAGGGATGGCAGAGAGAAGGTGGCCGGAAGGAAAGGGTTAGCCTGGTGTCAGGGGCGGCTTAGGGTTTGCGGCATCGGAGAAGGAGCGGAGAAGGAGGAGGTAGCACGGAGGACGGCTATGGAGATTGGGGATTAGCAGGACCTGGGGATAATAATAAAATGTGGTGGACAGCGACAGCATGACCAGACAGAGAGAGAGAGAGAGGGGGGGAGTGTCAGTCTTGTAATAATGAAGGCCGCGACGATCGGTCGGCGGCACGGAGGGGGGGTGGGGCGTCTCTTGTCTGGTAGCATGAGAAGAGCAGATAAGCTTATCCAAACATTAATTGATTAATTAATTAATATCGATTGATACAAAATCACAATATCAATTTCCGGAGGTCCCGAATTTAATTTGCCCCGCGGGCTCCCGGCGCGGCCCCTTTGAGCTCCGTCGCAGGTCGAAAATGATACACATGTTTATATATATATATATATAGCACTACTCTTTTCAAGTGAGCATACGAGGAGAGCCCTTTAACTCTTCTACAAAGAAGTTGAACAGTATCAAATCGCTATCCTATCAATATTTTCTCAACTTTTTGTGAGAAGAACTCTGATATTTTTCTTCTTGAAGACGAAAAAATCAAGATGGGTGCCTCTTTTATATATATATACGCCCCCATCGGTAACTTGCCATGGTGCTTGGTATTCGAATTGTAGCACAATTTTACCCACTTCCAGGCTACCCAGAGATGTCTTGTTTCCGTTGGGTTTGCATTATCTAAATATGAAGTTCTTAAAAAGGCTTTTTAAACATGTAGTTTCATCTAAAACTCTCAAGATATCATGAGTCAGGTAGTTTTTAATTTTTTTTACTAAAAATGTGTTCCCTGAGAGACAGAGGAAGAAGCATGGAGAGTGAATGAATATATATATATATATATTTCTGTTTGGAATTACAAAAAGGTCATCACGGAGTAGAACTAGACCAAAACCAACAGGCTTCAAAAGGCCCTAGCTAGTTCATGTACTCCCACTTTTGTTATGAAAGAAAATAGTCTGTGTTGTTCAAAAAAAAAAAAAAAAGGAAGAAAAGGCCCTAGCTCTATTCAACTCCTCCACCTAAAGGAGCTCTTGCCGGTAAGAGCAAATTAATTAACGAGAGTACTACTTTTGTCCGTTTGAACCCTTTCCAATTACTCTACCTTCTATCTATCTATTTTGATGGTGTGTCAAACATTAACACCGTAGGAAAACATGTTATTGGATATGAGGTAATGGAGACGGCTTCAAAACACCGTCGTCGCTAATTAATAAGGGTGCGAAATATATAATTAATTAAGATGCTTTATTAATGTTGAACAATAAATTGAATTCCATGTCATGTGTGATCTATTTTTTTCGATTCAACGCATGAGGGCCTGTTTTGTTAGAGTATTAATGAAATTAGCATAATGTTATTGTTGACATTTCGAGTGGATACATCTGCATATATTAGATTTCATAGAACCTAATCAAGATATTCCGTCTACCATATGTATACCCATGCTAGAGAGGGGAAAAAAAAAGAGAAAGTAAAAGGAAGAAAGGGCATTAATGCTCTAGATATTGGGACCATCTGAGAGCGAGCATGCCAAAGGAAAGGACGTTTAATCAGCTGAATAGACAATCAAGATAAGGAACCTAGAGCGTACTGGATTATGGTGGTCTGAAGGTCCATTGTGTCATGCGAAGATTATGCTGCATTGAGAATCTAAGTACATCCTCAGCTTAAGAAAGAGACTTGGTCCTATTGAGATAAGGGTATATCTTTTGCCAAAATATTCTGTTGGATTGAATATCCAGACTAGTGGCGCGCTGGCTAGACGATATTATTTGGACAGAGTACCGATGAGAGTACCCCCTATTAATAAACACAGTTTGTGAATTTGATGTAAGTGTAAAATTTGATTTCTTGTGTCTAGTGCAAGCATCCAAATTGCTATTATTTACTTTTAATAATACAACCAAACAGGCCCCAAGTGAAGAAGATCAGTTTGCTGGATTGTGAACCCTTGGATGTATATATATATATGGATCTTTAACCAAGGGAGATTTTTCCAAATTCAGCTTAAATTAATGGAGACCTTGTTCAAAGTGAGTGGAATAACTACTGATTCTTTTTGACCTTGTCCAAGTGTTAATATAGGTTAAATAAAGTTTATATAAATTGAGACACAATTGAAAGAAGGACACAGGAACTGATTAATTTAATAAATCAAGTGTTTTCACCATGAGGTCGCATAAGTATTACTGATACATTGACTACTGAGACAACTTAACTAGCTAATGTGAATGATAAATATTCATTACCGGGGGAACATGATTTATTGGATCTGTTTAAGTATATATGCTAGTTTTCGAAACGGAAATATATATAAAGATCAAGGACCATAGACTACGCATAGAAGAAATGAACATTTGGTGTCGATCATATACGTACAGAGTATTAATGTTCATATTTTAATATTACATACTTAAAAGTACAGGTAATTTGTAACTGAAAACGCCAAAAAATTAAATAAAAAATAAAACACCCTAATATAAAGTAAATATGCATCGCCATTTAAAATTCGAGTTTTAAAAGAGTTAAATCACACTTTTAACCTGATATACCATGCAAAAAAGTACTCCAAAATGTATAATCATCAGCATTTGAAAAATATAAGGATCAAATACAAGAAAAAAGTCACAAACATCAAATACAAATTGTCCAACGATAATATATATAGTCGCAACAATGGAATTATATTAAGGAAAGATTACTCGACCTAAAACAAACAATACCATTCCTTCATACCTGAATAAATGAGTTAAAAAGAGTGTGATATATAGATGCGCACACTGGAGCTTGGAGCTAGAAGAGAGACCGCAACCTTATGCCATGCGGGGGGAGAGAGATAGTTTTGTTGTTGAACAATTTGGAGTCTTGAGAATAGACACTAGTGATATTCTGATATAAATTTCGGCCCATTTAAAATTTGGATTCAGCCCACTTCGCCCCCATCAACATGACAGGAGAGCTAAATGGGAAGATTGGAAACAAAACAAGTGAGCTACAGTGCTACGGCTTGGCATAGATCAGTTACAAAGATAATGTAAGAAAAAAATTAGATGACTTGTCATATGCAGGTAATATTTTTTATATTTTTATGTACATATAACAATACCAATCTGAATTTTGTTTTGTTCAATATATACTTACGTATACTTATTATACTAATACTTATTATACTAATATTTTTTATATTTTTATGTACATATAACAATACCAATCTGAATTTTGTTTTGTTCAATATATACTTACGTATACTTATTATACTAATACGCTTATCAACTAGTTAACGGTGCACCCCATCATGCACGCAAAGGAAATATTTCAACGTACGTGCATATAGTCGTGGAATGCAATTCGAAGAAGGTTAATTATTAAAATAACTACGAACAGCTTCTTGTTTTTTTTTTTTTTTGTAACATACGTACGTACAGTGTTTTTAGACACACATATAGGGGTTGACTGCCTAGCTAATTGATATTTACAGAAGAAGGCAGATCCACAACTTCCAAGGAAATTTATTCGTTCTTGAGCCTGTATTTTTAGGTCACTCCAAAATAGACTTTGTTTAATATATGTTTTGTTAGTTGATTTAATGATTTTTCAGATCTCAAGATATTAAATGAGATTTCTTTACGAGTGATCTTCTGAGGTCAGTGGCCACTTGAGAAGCTCCCGGATCTCTCGCAAAGTAATAAGCAAATTAACGATAGAAATAGGGTGGCACTATTCTCAAGTAGATGAAGAAGCATGTATACGTACGCAAGAGTAAATTAAGTCACCTCGGGATATCTTTTGAGAAAACTTTCTCATGTCCTTCCCATTTGTGTATTAAATATCTATATTGTCATACATTAAATTGACCATCAATAAATATGAGGGATTTGAAAGTACTCTTTTGAGAGATTCTCAAAAGAGGTGATTCTACGTAATCTAGCTTGTTCCAACGAGATTAATTATATTAGTCCAAACGGTGAGAGAATCTGAATTCGCTGGACCGTTTGGTACCGAAATATATATTAACTATAAATATAGGGAATCGATAGAACTGCTTCAGTTAATCTCGTATACCAAACAGCTGGTAGCCCCTATAATTAATTAATTTTACGATCAATCGTCGTCGTCGTCGTCGTCGTACAGCCGCAATATGCTCGATCATCGATCGTTTTCGTCGACGTCCTGGGGGGCAGCGGGCGGTGCTCGCAGCCGGTATCCGCCGCCGTCCTTGCCGTCGACGGCGTAGGGCATGTAGGTGCCGAGGAGGCGGTCCCAGATGCAGAGGAAGTAGTTGGAGAAGTTGTGCCTGCCGCCGTGGAGCTGGTGGTGGACGGAGTGCATGGCGGTGTTGTTGGTCAGGAAGCGGTGGAAGGGGTGGCCGCCGGGGAACCACATCCCGCAGTGGTCGTCCAGGCCCTTGATGGTGATCATGGAGAAGAAGAAGGCGGCGGTCCGGGGCGACATGCCGGAGACCAGGTACGCCAGGCCGCCGCCCACGGTGTCGCTGAAGAAGGAGTCGACCGGGTGCAGGTACACGGTGCCGTAGGCGTAGGGCACCACCAGGCGGTGGTGCATGGCGTGGAACCGCTTGTACATGAACCGGCTCTCGTGGGTCAGCCGGTGCCAGAAGTAGAGCCATGCGTCGACGAACAGCAACGCCGTCGCCACCTGCCCCGCCACCCCCAGCAGCGGCGGCGGCGGCGGCGCTGCCGCAGCATCATCGTCTGGTCCCTTCTTCCCTGCAGCTCCCATATAATTACCCTGCAGGGCATGCATGCGCGCGCGGTCGTCGTCGATCACGTACGTACCAGATGCATATATATCGGCATAAATAATATATATACATACATACAGATAGATAGATAGATAGATAGATAGGGGCATGCATGCAGGTGACCGTTATCATCAGTACGTATATATACCAGGAAGGCAAAGACGATGGCTCCTGCCATCTGAAGCAACTGGTTGACGAGGACGACGGCTACCACTTGGCGGCGGGAGGCGAGGTTCTT
This sequence comes from Cryptocoryne crispatula var. balansae, assembly GCA_036172225.1. NCBI lineage: Eukaryota > Viridiplantae > Streptophyta > Magnoliopsida > Alismatales > Araceae > Cryptocoryne > Cryptocoryne crispatula. The sequence goes on from CM069918.1 coordinate 57,342,402, forward strand.
CTCCTTCTCCTCCTCGTCGGTGAACAGGCGGTGATTCTTCATGGCGCCCATCACGAGGGAGTAGACACCGGAGCCTATCCAGTACACGGCAACCGGCACGAACACCGGCAGAAGCTCTTCCGACAGGGAGACCGCCATGGCCGACGTCGAGAGGGAGCTCCGGAAGTTAATTAGCAGCAGCAGCGGGGGAGATCTCGTTCTTCTGTTCTTAAACTCGTTGAAGATGGGAGCTGCCTGCTGGTTGTTCTCTTATATATAGCTGGCCCCATTTAATGAGGAGGAGAGGAGGAGGTGGTGGTGGAGAGTATATATATACAGATGACTTCAATCAGAAATTTAAGAAGAAATCAGCACAAAATCAAGTTTTTGAATTTTCTTGACTGGAGACCGGTGAGGAGGAAGGGGTTGAGTTGACTACGCCATCGACGAAGAAAGAGGGGGCCGGTACAGTAAAAGTCATTGCGGGAACAAAAAAAGTCCGGGATCCATGTCGCCATCTCTTGGACCGGCTCAAACGACTTATAAGGTGTATTTTGATACAATTTTTTTTTTGAAATCATCGAGATCATCTCATATCTCAATTTTGAATTTAAAATCAGAGAAATATAATCATTTTGTGTTCGATAAAACTGTCGCTATTTTTAAAATTTACAGGGCGATATTTGGCTATGATTTCAAAAGTAAAATTTCTATCACACACATTGTAAATTTTAAAGTAAAGAGAGAAAAAATTGTAACCATGACGCATATTCGTTGTTGGCAGACTCAAATTTAAAATTATTTCTATCTCGTACAAATACTATGATAGATTTATATTATAATATTTTGTGACAAATATATTATATACTAAAATTTTTAAAGAAATATAATAATTTATATTATAATATATTTTCGTAACAAATATCATGCTGTATTAAGCACACACGAAAACATACATTTTGACCGGTATCATGAGAGAGATAGAAAATATTATAATATATTACGCACACATGCTGGTATCTTAGAGAGAGAGAAAACACATTCATTCTTTTGTTTTTGAAATTTATGTTAAAAAGAGAAAAAAAAAGGTACACAAACACCCTATCAAGCCAGGCGGCATTATTGGAAAGGAGTTTTCTTGATCAGATCTAAGCAACGTGTGTGTGTATATATATATATATATATTCACTTCTAATAAGATTAATTTAAGAGGACTCTCTCTCTCTCTGTGTCTCTGTCTCTATACGATGATCTTTGTGTGAAAAGGTTGGGGCTGTTTGAATGCGGGGGATCTGGTCGTATTTGGGTGAAATACGCTGATGTGATGTTACCGAACAAAAGGAGCTTAATTTGATTGTCCACAGCCTTCTCTCGGTGTTTGATTTGAATTCAGATCACTTGATTTTTGATTAAGTTGCGTTTGTTTAAACTTAACCTATCTGTCCTGACCATTGATTCAGTCCGAGGTTTGAAATTCGAGACCGTTTGATATGTTCTCTTAATTAATTTCGAAGATCGTATTGGGCAACGGCATTGAGCACCTCCCTCATTTTACGTAGATTTTGAAATTGACAGCGATACATATTCGACAATCAATAACGATATTGAAACGTTTGATGAAAAAATACAATATGTGATATAAATATTTACTTGTATTGATATTGATATTTTAGATTTAACAAATATCGATATTAAAATCGATAGAATATCGTTTTTGACATTCTAACCAAATAGGTCATCAAGATACATCTTATATCTTAACAAATCTCTAAATAATTAGCAGTATGGTCTATCTTTTTTTACTCTTTAGATATAATCCTTTAAAAAGGATAAAATAGCATGTAATATATTTTTAATCAAATATTATACTCGTTAGCGTGCAAACATCTTAATCAAATTAAGTACTTAATTTTATCACAAATTAATAAATTAGATGTAAAAGTAAGAGTGATCAAGTCAAAACAATGCCGACCAAGTGCCTTAATTAACGTCTAATCACATCCTATATATCTTGATAAACTGGATTTCAATTTTCGAAAGGAAACTCTTCATAGGGTACAGCAGTAACATAATGATATAACTTAAGTGGGCACTAAATTGATTAATATGAAAACATCTTAATCAAATTAGGTATATATGTATTTGAAACACAAACTAAGATGGCATTTGTTTTGACTTAATGAGGTCATAATTTCCTGTCTGACCTCTTACTTTGTGATAAAATTAAATACTTAATTTAATTAAGATGTTCACATGTTAATTAATTTAAGTTTACTTTGTGATAATTATGTATGTTATTTCTATTCTCAATAAAAAGTTACATTAAAAAAATTAAATTACAGATTATTTTTAAGAGATTTACTGACACGCATATAAGCGATGAATTTGGAAGTTAATTAAAATATATATTATCAAATGGTCTAGATGTCACAACCTCCGTGACTGGAGGTTAGGGTTATGATTAGGCCCTTTTTGATAGCATTTAAATAAGTCTTAAACTCTGATTTGATTAGACGTGCAATTGGCTTAGACGATTGGATAATTCTTATTTATTTAAGCGTTTGAAGTCAAAGAGGTTGGTTTTGACAACGGTGTGACGTCAAATTAAGATTCAAAAGAGTGACGCAGAGACTATTCAAAACAATTGATCATATTTTTATTATTTTTGCCACTTTATTTTATTGATATAGGTCACTTCTTTCATACACATCATACATACCTAAGATTCACTAAAATCATGATAGAAAATTGTATTAATTACACATTTCATACGATAGGCGTGTCCGTCTTCTTCCCATCTTCATTTATGTATTTTGTTCTACCATTAACAAACTGAAAGATAAGCAGGCAAATCTATTCTTGTTTATTTTTATTTAATTAATGTGTTTATTATTAATATTTTCATATGACGAATATGTTTGACGTAGAAGGTTCAAATAACTCAAGGAGCACCACATAACTTTCTCAAAAGAGAAGTCAAAATTCAAAGAAGATAATTTACGATTGCCCGCAAGTTTCAATCGTTTCGAATTTGGGGCTCAGATATTATCAGTTGTAAATAATTTTAGTCACTAGTTTTTAGATTTTTTTTTAAGGTAACATATAAGGCCAGCTTTGACCAATCAAATACCACATGTGAAGTTAGATAAGAACTCTCAGTTTCATCTCTAACACCCGATAAATTTAAGCACTTAATCCGATGAATTAAGATGTTGATATATTAATTAATTTGGCGCCCAAAGCTAATAGACAAAAGGCATGCATGCGTCGTATACTCGTATCATTTAATCATGCCATACAGCTGGACAGAAGAATCACCGCTAAACAGAGCTATAACCTCTAGGGATAGATGGCGTACACACGAAAGAAGGGGGAATCAACCGAGAACAAGGAGGCGGCTCACTTTGTGAACCCGCGGAAGGAACGAAAGGGAGATCACCAGCCGCAGCCGGCCGGCCACTGAAAACACATGGTGGCGTACTCGTGGAACAAATCTCAAGAACCAGCTAGGCGGCGGCGTGGCGGGGCAGCAGCTTCATATTCCGAAGTTGCAGAGCTGGAGGAACTCCATGTCGGTATCTACGTACTTCGTCCAGAAGTGCTTGTACTGGTTCATGGCGATGTCGAGCCAGGGCTTCATGTTGCCGTTGAAGTGGACGACGGCTGCGTTGCTGATCACCTCCTGGCTGATACTCGGGTTGTAGCCCAGCCCCATCACGTGCCACGACTTGTCTAATGCCTTGGTCGACATGTAGAATGTCGTCAGCCCGGCAGGGAGTGTCGTCCCGGGCTTCCACAGCGCGCCGTCCTCGTTCTGGTTAGAAGAAAAAGACACGGATTAAAGATATAAGCAAGGAGATTATTCCAAGAGCCCCTCCTACGTATTTTGCTCTCCGAAAGGAAAAATTATATTACGGTTAAAACGTGCTTGAGAGCTGGTGATGCCCGACCAAACTGTTTCACCAAAAAGGAGAAATAAACAACAACAACAACAAACCCGACGAAGCGCAGGTGAAGAAAAAAAAAACATTAACTGCCAGGTAAGTGGTGTTGGCGAGTAACATGTCCTAACAACAGAAATACACAAGGCATCAACATTAATGAAATGATGTTGTTAAGAACGATCTGAAATCTATGATACCATTCGTCACTTCATCAGGAAAGACAATCATTTGATCACATACATGCTGATAATAAATCTGCAATCTATGTCGTCATTTGTCTCTTCATCAACGAAGACAATCATTTATTCAGATAAATGCTCATAAAGATGACAAAAACGTGCTTATCCGTCCTGAGAATGGCTAATTTCATTAACTTATTAGATAAAGTACTACTTAAAATTCATGTAAACAAGAAAAACTAGTGTACTAAAATATTTTGATTTCACATGAAAATAACATGAGACCCGGGTGAGTAGCAATGAAGATGAGCCGAGCCGGGCAGGAAGCTGCTTGTGCTTGGCTCATTTATTTTTCCTCGAGCTCGAACTCGGCTCAATACTCAATATGCAGACAAGACTCTTGTTTTTTTACAAGCATGATGATATGTTCAAACTTTATCCACTAAGCTGCTAATTTATTTTACAGAGTCAGACTTCGAGCTTGAACAGAAATAGGAGCTCGATTTAAGCTCAGTTTATGCTTGAGTTCAAGCTCGGGTAAAACCCAATTTCAACTTGTTTAATAGTTTTAATTGATGGTATATAGCTAATGAAGTGTCCCTAAAATTATTCTTTTAACCTTGAACAAATAGGTAACCGAGCATTGCATTGAATGCTTAGATAAGCTGCTAGTGAGCTTTATTCAGTCGAGAAAAGGTGTGTTCAAACTTGGGCCGTTAATAAGTTGAGCTACATTCTCTTGTCCAAGTTTGCTCATTTAGCATAATAAATGAGTCAAGTCTTACCGACCCAAGTCTCGAGATACTTCAAGTGTATCAGGTCGTTTGTACCTTATGATTTATGAGTGACCTTTCAAAGTCTTGAGGTGAGGAAGGATCGACTTGCCTCATCTCATTGCCTAGACCATTGCCTTGTATGGTATACTTCAGTCTGAAACTATAGAAAAAGTTGACATGTCATTCTCTGAATATGATGATATATATTGCAATGTGACATTCCCCAGTTTTACCCCTTATCATGCCCACCAGGAAAGAGAATATCCAAGTCCAACTATGAAGTGGAGCATATTTAATGAATGCACATTGGAGCTGGGTGTAACAAGAGATCGACTCAACTTGACTGACAGTTGTAGATATTTTCTATGGTATTTGTATATATTTGAATAAATGCCTATAAAATAGTCGGGCATTTCTATAATTTACAAAAAGTTTTAGGTTAGAAGGAAAGAGCTTTGGTGGATAGAAAGAATAAAAGGACATTTTTGTGAAAAAAAAACCTAATAGCTTGTTTGGTAACAGTATTAAACACCTCCATCACTACTACTTTTGAAAGTAAAATTGATATGAAACATCAATAGGTGTCTGGCTATCAATATCAGGCTTGAAATTTGCACTACAAAGAAAGCATGCTACCAATGGAAGTGTTCACCTATATCAGTGTTGATATTGATACACTATCGTCAAGAGATATCAATACCAAAATTGATATAGTATCATTTTATATACTCTACCCAAACAGGGCATAAGAAAATGGTTATATTTTGTGAGGGTTTTATTGAAAATACTATGGTTGCAATTTATTGAAAGCAGTTGGAACCCTCACAATATTTCAAGTGCGCACCATGATCCTATCCAGCATGCCTTTAAATTGACAAAACTGAAACTTTATTAGGTAGACAAAGGAACCCAAACTGCTTCTTTGGCATCAAATTAGGTGCTTGTCATCTTGCCTCTCAAAAATAAGCCATGCATAGGTGCTCCCCAGGCATGCACCTTGGCTATTATACCTCTGAACGTTAATGGATTAAAGGATTTATTTGTCACCTTCAGTGTGAAATAATTTAGGCCAGATACCTGGATCCAATACTCAATTCAATCCTAATAAGACTAGCTGAACCTCCTTTTCACTAAAAATCATGAAAGAAGGTCATTTTACAAGGCAGGCCGTCCTGGATTGATTCCACTGAAACCTAGCTGATATTGGTACCAATCAAAAAACAGACTACATTGATCCAAATAAGAACTAGCAGGGTCACTCAACTGCTCTATCCACTTGTCATAAAACTTCCACAACTTTGCATCCATCTTCCACTTGTAAAGTTATCAAATTATTTTTTGAAGGCTGCTGGAACCCGGGAGCAGTTGATAGTCTGATTACAAAAGAAGAGGGAAACAAAAGATTTATCCGAGAGAGAGACTAAACCGGACTACAAAAACCTGCCAAAACCAGATTGAGAAGTTGAAATACAGCTGCAAGACAAGACCCCTCATAGAACATAAAATGCAAAGAAACAAAATGCTATATCAGACCAAATAACAAGTTTAAGAAAATTAAAATGAAGAACCCTAAATAGAATATGGCCTGGCTCCTGAAAATAATCTTAAAATATTTTTTGTTCTAAGTCGTCCATGTGCCACAAGCATAGATAGAAGAAAAACATCCTAGAACAGCATGTCTACCCAATCAGGTTTCTCCACATGCCAGTTGGGTAAGGTCTGTAGCAAGTTGGTCACATGGCCCATGGAAGCATGTAGTATTCTCAAACAGATTTGCAAAAGATAATGGACTCCGCACTTCAAGATGAGGTTCTCCTGGTCCTCTCACATCCTGTAAAAGATGCATTTTCTCTTCAAATCCTTCCATTTTGGCTGATGTTGGTAATGTGTCTCTTTGCAATTCCCACATGAAGATATTGATTTTTATGGCGTTTTCTTTCTACAAACAAGGGTTGCCCAAGTAACCTTAACCCCATCTGAGTTTAGAAGCTTGGCAACATTCTAGACAAGATGGTGCCATTGGAGCTCCAATCCCAAATTATCCTATGTGGCAAGTTAGGATCCATCAAGAGGTGCAGGATGGACTTGACCAACTTATCATACACAATCATTTTGCTATGCAAGTGAATTCTATGAAACCTACATAGCATTCCTAAATCTTAAGTTACTGTACCTATTAACTGCAGGCAGCAAATCCTAGCTTATTCATGCTTGTCAGTTGTAACCCCTGTACCCTACCTGTACAACATGTCAAGTGGAACACCCTTTTCTTCATGCTAAGCTTCCATAAGCATTTTCCAGAAAGACTTGTCATGCTGTCTATAAATCCTCTGTATCTACCTCCACTGCCATGCCTACAAAATCTGTTCTATTGATTTACATGTTATCAAAGGCAATCAAGGTGACAGCCTAGGGCCTATGGGATAAGTCAAGGTGGGCCAAAATGCTTAGGCGGTCATGCCCACCACCACTGTCATTTGGGCAGGCATAGTATGTACCTAAGGCACCTTACAGTTACCCATCCCTTTTTCAGCTGGGGTAAAGAAGGTCCATGATAGCTGAGAACTAGGTCTCACAGACCCATTGAGAGGGGTGTGCACTTAAAGTGTCGGACCCCTTTCTGACATGTCCATTAGATTTACCATTCTTCTCCATTCAAATGTGAAGCCTACATTCCTTCTAGCTGTTCCCCCCTCTGGTGACTCCTCCAAGCCTTTCAGCAAGCCTGAATCCTCTGCCTCGCTGTCAGCCACTACCCCAAGGTACAACTAGAACAAATAAATAAACATTAGAGATCACCTGAAGCACCTAGGTGCTTGATTGAGGCATCTGAGATGAGACGACTTGCCCACTTGTTTCCAGCTTTCCTTCTGTCACAAGAACTAAATTTCTTTAACTATACACTGCTGTAGAGTGGATTATTATGAAGAGTTTGTCAAAGACGGCTAGTCACCCATCTCAACACCCTATAGCCATTTCATTACGGTTTAGCATTTTTTTCCATGTATTATAAAACAGCATTGTCCAAGTTCTGAAATACTTTTTTATTTTTCTGCAAACGTCTGCACTCTTCGTCATATTGACAAAGTAAAATATCAGCAATCTTCTTGAAACAATTCAATAATCAGACAGGTTCAAGTTCAGTTGCAAAGGTAAAGAGAAAAATATACTTAATAGACTATCACCAAGAATTGTTGCTTGTCTTCAACATTTTACATTTTAAGTTCCCCAAGAATATTGCTTCAAAACAAAGGAAATGACTAACCAATTAAAACCTTGTCCGATCATTCTTCCAGTTGATAATAATAGATTATTCTTGGCATCCCTAGCCCTAGGCATGTATTATATGCCTCTAGCATAAAAACTTGGTCCAAAAAAACATCATATGAAACTATTTGCATTTATTTTTTTTTACTTCAAAATCATGGCCATCCTAAGGTGACATTTAAGATGAATTAAGACAATAGAAAAGTTAAATGCTTTGAAACAGGCAAACACGTTAAGAGCTTGCATCACATTGACCTTTATATGTATCTTTAGCTCCACTAAAAGGTTCGCATTTCTTGTCCATGACCAGAAGTAGAACCAAGCATACTAACTTTTCTAAATAATGCACAAGAGCACAGGATCAAAAAGAATGTCTACTTGATCAAAGGATCACCAATTCTAGCTTATAATCACGTCAGCAAAACAAACAAGCAATTTGGACATTCAAGTCAAATAGGATGGAATACTTCTTCCCAAGTCCTTATCAAGGTCAACAATAAACATGACGCAAACTTGTTCGCCAGTGAAAAATTCCATACGTGAAGGAAAGCAACTAGCAAGTAGTTCAATTTGGTCATGTTGGAAAACTCACCAGGTTCTGGTAGTAATGGTAGTTTTCCGTGCTTTTCTCCCTCCTCCAGGCATCAAGGTCGAACAAGTTAACCCCATAGGCCCAGGCGCATGTCCGAGGACTGAATTTCTCCCTAACCACTGGATGCGAGAAGTTCAAGTACTGAGAATACCGTCGGAAGGAACCGAAGCACATCTCAACCGCCCCGTTCACTTTTCCCTCCAGGTCCGTTCGCCACAGGCCAGCCATATCCTGCTGCACCACCACGTCGTCCTCCAACAGCATTATCCTCCTCAGCCGTGGGTACATCTCCGGCAGGTAGAACTTGAGGTGATCGAGCAAGGGCAGCCCCATACGGGCGGCTGGCGAGTAGCTGGCGTTCAGGAAGGAGAAATCGGCGTCGGATAGGATCTGAACATGTGCGCCCCCAGGGGGCGGTCTCCGATGGAACCAGACTTGGAAGGAGGCCAGGTGCATCCGGTCCGTGACCAGGTGGAATACGTGCTTTGAAGGCTCAACCGCATTGCGGACCGCGGAATTGACAACCACAGAGGCAGCTACCACATTGTCAGAGAAGAGGGCATAATGATAAAGCTCGGGATCAACCAGATCCGGGTGATCGGCCGGGGTGGCGGCGTCGGCATAGGAATCGGGATGCGCGACACGCTCCTCCATGAGACGCATGGCGAGGCAGTGGAGGCTCTTCGGGGTGGAGCCGGCGGCGATGCGGCTGGAAAGGTTGCCGAGCTTGCGAGCCCGCGTAAGCTGCTCGCCGACAGCGAAGACGGTGTCTCGGAGTTTCTGGATCTTGAGCTGTGTGTCGAAGTTCTCCTTCGACTCCGAGACGAGCTGGCGCGCGAGCTTAAGCCGATCCTTGAGCTCCTTCTCAAGCGAGCGTAGCGCGTCGTCGTCGATGGAGGCGGCGGCCGCATCGTCGGGCGAGGGGAGGCGGGAAAGGAGTGAAGAGAAGGATGCGACGAGGTCCTCGAAGGAGTGGAGGAGACGGGCGGAGTCGAGCTTGAGGCGGCGGGCGTAGGAGGCGTAGGCTTGGACAAGTGCGGCGTGGTCTGCCGCCTGTCGGTAGACGAGGCCGAGGCGGGTGCGGAGGGGGTCGGACTGAAGGGCAAGAAACGTCATGCGGCGAACGTAGTTCGGTCGAAGTAATGCCGAGGATGGATCGGCGACGTCGACCGCGGAGTCGGGAGCCCCCTGGTTGGAAGAGAGGAGGACGACGAAGAGGGCGCCGAGGAAGAGCAGGGTGAAGAGAGCTGAAACGAAGACGCGGTAGGAGCGGAAGAAGGTACGGGCGGCGGCTCCCCCCTGGGAAGGACGACCAGATCTGAGAACTCCCGGGGTCATCTTCTCCGGCAGCGGCATTCCGCGAGAGGGAGGCACAGAAGAAGAAGAGGGGTTTCGTTTCGTCGGCGCCGCTGCTTTCCCCTGCACCTCAGTCAGTCGTGACACAAAGCGCGTAGATGGGTCTGCCCGGCCCATTTACTCTGTGGGGCCCGACCCTGGACGAGAGCTGTTATTTTAAATTTTATATTGGATTAATGGGTGCAAAGGGCGCTTCATCTTGATACTCTATTATCCTTTGATGGTCGATATAATAAAAGTGAGATAAATTTTAAAGCAATGCTTAGATAGAGTATTATATGGTATATATGGTGCTTGGTTGCATGCCAAAATAAATTTTCTCTTCTCTGCAAAATACATTCACGATAAAATATAAATTTATAGAGTTGTTTGAATAAAACACTCTTTTCTTGTAGCCTTTCACATCTTTTTTGGTTATATGTGTTATCCATCTTTTCTTCTTCTTCTTCTTCTTTTGTTCACGACGATTTAAGATTTTATTTTAACACGCATCTGTATCGCAAAAAGCTCCCGTTGCATAACCATATTCTGCAACCAAACACCGCATTATCACCAAATATCATAATATTTCTCAAACTTGCCTTCGTACGAATCATTAGTACCGGTGAGACGTACTCTTCTTGTGACCTACTACTGAACTCAAAAAGCCCACTAAGGGCCCGTTTGGTACAGTATCATTTCGGGCGGTGTAAAACATTAATTCGGAATTAAAATATATTTTGTCTCCGAAATTTAAAAAGCAAACTAGGTTCACCCCCGCGCCAAAGCGATAGAATAATTAAGGAATGAATGAATAAATCTGATTTACGTCCAAAATTTCTTGATATAATACTGTACCAAACACACGCCGGCCCTAAATATTATTTATACATTCGTTTTTGTCGGTAGATTAATAAGTCTCCGGTAAAACCGAGTAGATCTTCTACTCGGCTGCATATACGGAAGGAGGCGAGCTGCTGCCATAGGAGGGGACAAGGAAGCTTTGAAACCGTCACATGCCAAAGGGCAGATAAGTAGGAGCTTTACTTTTTGCCAAGGGGCATTTCGATTCAAGAGACATCATAAGTGATTAATTAGACGAAGTAGTTTGAATAAAAGATTCTGAAGAGGTTTTGGGATATTTGTTCCTACGGTTACTCGATGTTTTCCAAATATATTCATTCCCACGAAAAACTAATTTTTTTTTGGGTAAGAAAAACATATATGACATATATATAAAGAAAAGAGTACATACAATCACCCAGACAAATCCCTACAAATTAGTTGCTCCCATGCCGAAGCTGGAAGCAGAGATGGGGAAGAACCTGGTGTATTAGTTCGAACAGATCACTTGGCTAATATACGAGCCAACAGATTACATGATCTACCGATACAAGACACACCGGATTGAGAGAAGATAGCCGACAGTTAAAAATAAGTTTAGCCCGCCAAAGCATAGGGCCTAACCCATAAATAACATCGACTACACACTTAGCATCTGACTCAATCAAAATATACAATGGTCACGCACAAGTCTCCACAATGACCTCGGCTTCCGGGAGATGAGAATGAATTGAAATAGAAAGAATCATTTTTCAAAATACCAATCCACGTTAAGATCAGAGACAGCACCATCATCAACGTTAATCTTGAGATAACCAAGGAGAGGTGGAACCCATCTAACCTCCGGGAGTGGAATAGGCGGAGGAGCCGACTTGATATAAAAGTCTGTTTCAACTTTGGCTCTCTTCCATAATTGCAAAGATAGATAAATAATCAGTGTGCTGACAAACAAGAGAACAACATGCATGTTTTCCAATACTGCCAAAGAAACAGAGATGGCTAAAACACCCAACACAAAATTAGAAAACCTCGAGAAGCTCTTTCAAGTTTCAACCACGGGTGCAGGAGAACAACGATCCATATATATACGAAGAAAGAACCACCGGACAATAATTTTAGCAGCCAGCGAACATGGAATGTGGGGCATATAAAAATAATAATAAAAGTTTGAATGTGAAAGGGAGCCGATTCCATTTCGTTCTAGTAGGACATTCGGGACCCCACAAGCGGGCCCGATGGATCGAGAGGTCGCCGATGGTCCACGTGGGCCCCCGATGCCGGCGGGGAACACCGCCGACAATGGGCGGACATGGGGACCGCTCGATCATTGGACCCCCCCTCACTCCTCAGCCATCTGATTTCGATGGAATTCGATAACATTACGAAATTTTAATCAGAAACCGATGAAAATCAGGAGTTCGAGCTTATTTTTGCACAAAGAATCAAATATTTTGGTAACTTATTAGAATTGAAATCAAAATGAGTAAGTTTTATATTTCAGTCTATCTGATTTCGATAAAAAAATAAGTACAGGTAGATATAATTGATTAAAGGGAGAATTACTTTTAGGTCCATTTAAGAAAATGACTTTACTAAAAACTCCGTTGACCACATTTCATTACTGTTTAGTCCGTTGACACTGAATTTCATTATCACCCAGTCCATTTCTTCATCCCCTCATTTTCAAATCCCACTTTTACCCCCGGGCGGGGGGAGCACCGCCGGGGGGGCGGGGGGGTGTTCCGCGGGCGGGGGGAGCCACGCCGGGGGGGCTTCCGCAGGCGGGGGGAGCGCCGCGGGGGGGGGGGGGAGCCTCGCCGGGGGGCGGGGTGGTGTTCCCGCTGCGGCACGGCGGCGGCAGCGGACAGGGTGAGGATACCAGCGGCGGCAAGCTGGCGCAGAACTTCCAGAGGAGCTTCGTGCAGGTGCAGAGCATCCTGGACTAGAACCGGCTGCTCATCAACGAGATCAACTAGAACCAGGCGTCCCGGGCGCCCGCCGAGCTCAGCCGCAACGTCGGCCTCATCCGCGAGCTCAACACCAACATCTGGCGCGTCGTCGACCTGTACGCCGGCCTCTCCGCCTCCTTCGCCAGGCCCGTGGGCGCCCCCGCCTCTGACGCCGGCGGCTCGCCGGCCTCCGATGGCAGGCCGCCCCCGACGACGGCCGGCAAGAGGGTTCGCCTCGGCTAGCCAAAGCCGATCGATCGCTCACTCGCCGCAATCCCTCTCTCCGCCCTTCGCAACGACGCCGCGCGAGGGAAAGCGTCCCCCGCCTCTCTCTTGTTCTCCTCGGCCGGGGCCCGATCCCTCTAGAAAGCTGCCGTCTTGGAAGCGTCTCTCAATCCTTCCGATCCCCCCTCCACCGGGAGGGAGCCTCGCCGGGGGGGTTCCGCGGGCGGGGGGAGCACCGTCGGGGGGAGATCGTCACTGCGGGGGGAGAGGGGCCGGCGGGGGGCACGTCTTCTTCATTGTGCAAAGGGCAAAAACGACATTTCAAATCCAAATCGGAGTGGGTGTGACGATATTTTGAAAAAACGGACCTACTGGGAAGGTGTTTTTGAAAACGGACCTAGTGGTAAAGTGGTTTTCTTAAAACGGACCTAGTGTGCATTTACACTTGATTAAATTATAAAATAGAATCGAATGGGAACACAACCATCGGTGGTAGGCGGGATAAATAAGAAAAGGACGGGTACCGGTGCAGCATATTACCTTCCCTCCGTAATATCCTGCACACGAGAGAGATCGACAGATACTTCGAAGAAATAGATAAAAATTCAGCGCACTGCTGGTTTACCATGTTAAGTTAGTGAATTTGAACACGATGATAAATGAAGTTTGAACGCCGCCTTGCAACTTTATCAACTTAGATTCGTAGACGAGCTCGAATTCGAGTTCGACAAATGAATCTAGCTAAACAGAATTCGAGTTTTTACAGATGGGTGTGCACACCGAATTTGCACGCTAGTTTAAAGTGTCCAACGGTTGTTAAAAGTGAAGTTTGAAGAAAAGTGGGATCTGCTCCTAAAAATTTGAGAGTTGGGACTCAAACCCGAGTAGAATAAGTAAATCAAGTTTGAATTCAATGAACGTCATCTTCATCGATCCTCATTCTACAGCTAAGTTTCTAACATGTGCAGCATATTATTTCAAATTTTCTTTCACTTATGGGGTGTTTGGTTGCATGATAATGAAGGTTTTTGTTTTAATTTTTAAAAATTGTAACAAAACTTGTTAAAAGTGGTGTTTGGTAACCATGACAATTTTATGTTTTAAAAGTGATTTTCTTCTTAAATAAAAAAGAGGGTCTCACCTCTTTCTTTTTTCTCGTGGTCCCCCACTTTATTTGGTCATGTGTGGTAGTTACTCTTTTTTGTAATCACAACCTTCCAAACATGATAATTTTATGTCATGAGTTGGTTCACTTTTTATTTTAATACAATTTTTTATCATGAAAGTGTACAAAAAATTATCGTGCAACCAAACACCCCATTAACTTTGACGGTTCTAATATGTTATGGCAGCTGGAAATGGATAATGTGCAACTAGAGAAGATCCATGATGAGAGAGAGAGAGAGAGAGAGAGATCCCAAAATAATTAAGATGTAGACGAACCACAAGGTTGATATGGATTTGACGAGCCCGAAGATCTGGCCCGCCGTCGTCTGTACGCCCTTAACCCTAAACCCTAATGTCCGCGCGTTACATTATACAGGGAGATCGCTTTTGGAGATACCCCAAACAGTACCCTCATATATATACAACCAGGGATTCAAATCATGCAGATAGCCGCAGAAGTACTGTACACATAGGAGGGTAAGATGTATCGCCTCGGCGTTGATATTGGAGAGAAGTCTCTTTATATATATATATATATAGGGCGTATTTAAATTTTAATGTGTGTGAGCTCCTTAGAGAAATGCGAACTCTTTATAAGTTCCTCAATCATACATTAATTAAGATGGCTCCCTTCGCATAAAACTCCCCAGTCGCGAGACACGAGACCTAACATATATACAAGAACATATTAGCATGGAGTCGGGTGGTCTACTCCGACATGTGAGGACTCCACTCTGTCGTACGAAGGGACCAGGGACCCCCCCCGCCCCCCCCCCCTAGAGGACCGGCGGAGAGAGTTTTGGCCGGGAGCAAATGGATAGGAGCCACGATCTCTCACCCACTCGCATCAACTTTTTTTTTTACTTACTTTATTAATTCGTTACATATGTAAGACATTAAGAACATATCTACGTCCAGGGGACTTAAAGAAGGGGGTGATGGGAGCCGGTTGGGCCCGACCAGAGCTTCCTCAGCCGGTTGCCCGTCGGCCAAGGGGGAAGAGATTTTCTCTTAACCTGCCCAAAGTGAACAAATACACGTCACATTAGTTCGGATCTTCTTAAGAGACCAACGGAGAGGATACTCTCTACTCAAACATAAATAAATAAATTTCATCGTGATTCAAATATCATAATTTAAACGTCAATTTTTTAACCTTTTGAGATTCATCTCTATCACGTAGATTGAACAGGTGTTTGTGTATGGACACTGGTTATTTCTCGGTCCACTTTTTGAGACTAACCCGAACGCCACGCACAACTAGACAAAGCAAGCAAACGTAAAAGCGATCTGATTGCTCTCTAGCGCTGGAAATTACCGGGGCCGCCTACCGGGACTGTGCCGGTCGAGAAGCTCTCGATTTCGAACAGCTCAGAGCTAGACTCGCTGAACGCCTCTTCTTCGTCCCCTTTCGCGGCGGCGACGGCGCTGCCGCCGCCGCTGGGGCGCGGAGAGTAGGGACTTCTGATGGTCAGGCTAATTCGCCGGATGTTGCCGGAGACCTCCGACTCCAACCCCACGAGGGCCGGCGAACTACTGAGAACCTCCAAAGGGGAGATCCTTGACAGCTTATACTGATCCTCTAATTTGAACGCCTTTACCCCCCCGGTCGAGTCCGTCGGAACCGCCACCGCCTTCGAAATTGGGGGGAAGGTGAAGTTCGTCTTGGTGGGGAATCCGGCGGCGGCGCCGCCTGCACTACTCCCGTCCGTCGACATTCGCCGCAACTCTTCCTGATGGCACCGGAGCTCCGGCGGCGGCTGCCTGCGGGGCGCCCCACGAGGACGCCCGGCAGGGTTATAATTACCACGATCACCGCTGCCGCCGCGGCCCTCGCCGACCTTGTCGACCTCCACCGCCGCCTTGTCGGAGCAAGAGCACGGGAATATTCCAAGGAACTTCCTGCTCCCCGGCGGCGGTCTCCGGAGACCGGTGGGCCTCCTCCCCCGCCGGGAGTCCCTCAGCAGCGCGCTACGGCTGTTGCCGCTTGTCTCGGAGCACATGCTCGGCGGGCCAGCCGACCGAGCTCTAGCCGGCGCCCCCGTCGACGGCGAGGCCTTCCAGGGCGTCTGAAGCTCCGCCACCGCTTCGTCCCCGTCCATGCCTCCGCTGAAATACTTCTCGGCGGCGAAGACGTCGAGCTCGTCTTCCTGGGCGGCGGCCGCCATTTTCTTTCTGCCGCTCGCGAGGTAGTTAACCGGGTTGAAGGCCCTTGTCTGACGGCCGTCGTCCCCGGTGAGACTCAGGGGGCATATATCGGGGCATTCCCGGCCGGGTCGGCCCGCAGGCGCCGGGAGGTTGTCGTTCAAAGCCATGAATGGGCTGGAGAAGCTGGGGTCAGACGAGGAAACTGTGACAGTGGCCATGGCCCGCTGCTGTCGTGCAAGCTGCAGGCAAGCTACGGATAGAAAGGAAGACCAATTAAGAAGCTTTTCTCTCCGAACAAGGATCACGGTACGTAGAAGAAACGCTGGAAACGTCGAAGCACGTAACCAGCTGGACAAATCAGAACATTGACCCTCTGAAATGGCTGAGGATGGAGAAAAGGAAAACCCCAACGAAGAGAGAAAGAGATCAGAGAGACGTGACGAAGAACTCGAGGTCTCGAAGATAAAGAAAGCAGATAAAATGTCAAGGCCAGGAGATGAGGCGATCTGATTTGAGGGCTGGATTTCAGGTTGCAGCCTTCGCCGAGATGCTCCTATGTAAGTATGGTGGGGAAGAGAAATAGCCGTGGCGACATGGATGTACATGTTTTGTTTTAAAAAAAAAAAAGACATGGATGTACATGTTGTTGAAGTCCACGTTTTCCTCGGAGGGCGTCCGAGAAAAGTTTTTTTTTTTTTTTTTGATCACGTGGCCCAGTGGCCAAGACTCCCGCCGCACCGCGGGAGGAGACCCCTTGAACCCCACAAGTCGCCTCCCCCCATGGGGACGCCCGGCTAACTGCCGCCGGGAGGCATCGAAATCCCGACCTGCGCCCCCAGGTGCAGGTCCATGCCCGAGAAAAGTTACTCCAGTTAAATACAAAAAAGTTTAGAATTTATCATAATATGACCCGAGAGATTGAGAGAACTCAGACTCCTTATTTATTGATTGATTATGCATGCAAGGTAAGCTCTACGAGCCACTTGAAATTTACGGCCTTACAGGGTGCTTGGTTGGGTGATGAGTTTTTATACGTTTTCATATTAAAAATTTTATTAAAATAAGAACTAAACTAACCAAAAACATGGAATTGTAACCACAGTTTGTTAAGGTAGTGACCACAAGAAAAAAAAAAGTCTCACTTCTCTCGCTTTGTCTAACAAGAAAATTTCAAGAAGAATATAAAAGTATAAGGATTGCATCTCTTGTTAGTTTGTGACATTTTTTTTATAAAAAAGAACTCAATTTATCAAGCTACCATACACCCTATTAGGGTTTTCCTTCCCCATTGAGATAAGGAGTCCCACCGCCAAATAAACCTCTAATCCTCGTGGTGAGATGCTTAGTTTTGGCTGAAATATAAAAAATAATTTAATATTAGTTATACATGCTACCGGCACCAATAACATAAAATATTGATGTGTAAACTAGTACTGTAACAATTTCAAATATCAAAATGAGTATTGATAAAGGCGTCTAATAGTATAATCAAGCAGGGTTTTAGGAATGAGTTATATTTTATGATCATAGAGTTGACATCAATTAGATACATCATTCCTTTTAAGAACTGGGACCCCTTAGAATGATCAGCAACAAGAATATAAATGAGATGGCCCCTTAATCATAATACATACATATATATTTTTCTCCTTGCTACCAAAGAGAAAAATTTGTAGGGACCTCAACCGATCGAGGGTGACATTATATTTGCATTCGTATCACATATAAGCAAAGGGTACGATATACATCGATTTTTCATCTTTTGACTGTTGTGTGCTGCTCTAGAATATGAGTTTGTTTAGTGAAGTAGTTTGATTAAAAGATATGGCGATCAGATATTAAGTTTAATTTAAGCTATATCTATTTTACATCGGTTGAATTCATGAGTTGTGTTAACAATAACATTAAGTTATCGAATTATCTTTTAATTATTTGTCAAACATAATGAACATGTCGGATAATCGTAGGATTTAACACCCCTAATAATTAGAATAAGTCAAGGTATTCCTCGATCCTCATCCAGCCTCTTATTCTACCCATATCTTTTGTGCAGTACACACTCCTGTGGGTCCAACTTAACTACTCGTGATGCCCCTTCCAGAACAACTGCTTTCGACAAAATAATGATGTAAAAAAAAGAGTAATCAGGATATACGTTGCTGGGAAATAGCAGAGGAATACAAAAAAGGAAAAAAGGATTGATGGGTTCCTACTCTATTGAGAGTTGTTTTCTCTCTTCCAGGCCACTTCTTCATTGATCTCGAATGTAGAGGTGTTCACTTTTCATTGGTTTGAAGTGAAACGGTATACTGGTTTGCTTACGCCCTGTTTGGTAACACTATTAGGTACCTCTATCACTATCAATTTTAAAATTGATATTGCTAGGAACCATTAAGAGGTGTTTGGTTAATTGTATCAATTTTAAAATTTGTAATGCAAACAAAACATATTATGTAATACAAGTGTCCACTTGTATTACTTTTGATATTGATACTCCAACATTTGAAAATATTAATATCAATATTGATATAGTACCAAAAATGAAACTCTAACCAAACAGGGCATTAGGTTTCACAAACCAGTGAAACCGAACCAGACCACCAACCCAAACTAATATAAAATATATTTTTTAAATATTTTATATCGTATATTGATATTTATACATAAATTATATTTTAAATAAAATTTTTTAATTATTGATCTGAGCTGAACCAAGTCAGTTCGATTCAGTTCGAGTTGGCCTAACTTTGGGTTCAATTTGAGTTAGAAAAAACCATCAACTCATGACCAAATCAAACCATGAAGGCATGAACACTCCTGCTCCAATCTCAATATAAACCAAGGTTGTTGTGGGGCACTTCTAAGACAGATATTTATGATAAAAGATGAATATTTATCATTAGGTTACACTATTTAAATTCTAAAGTACAAGTTATATTAATTTTTCCTCACTCCATTCGATCAGTAAATTCCATTAAGTGCCTTGAAAGTGACCTATTTCAACATTTTATTTTCATCTTTCGTTCAACAAGTTCATTCTTAGACTTTTCTATAGTAACATATATTCTTCTCTAACTTGATCATATAAATCCTCTCAAGTCTTAACTCATAATATATCACTACCACAACACATTCACTAAGAAATAAACAATTTATTCGCAAAACAGCTTTGCGTAAGTATACAATAATGCCACAAACATGCTTCACTAAGTAAAAAGTAAAGCTCACATAATTGTTCAAAGACTAATCGCAAAAAATGGTGAATGGCAGAAGCACAGCACACATAAAAACTACAAAACCAGTTGTTCAAATGTATTCCATAATTAAAAAGAGACTGGTAATGTCAGAAAAATATTGGATTGTGAGTCGTGAATCGTGATCAATAGCAAATATGTGAAGGCAGATTAGATGGGATGGGCAGGTGAAAATCGAGAAGTCAGATGTGACGCACGGCTAGAATGGTTCGTTTGCAGTTGAAGTGATTCAAAAGAAATATCTGATTCTCAGATAGTCCGGGGAAACTGATAATTTTCAACTTTAACTGAAGAAACTAGTATATTTGAGAAACATGCTTCACGCACTGAAACGCATATGTAAACAACTGGATCCTTCAACAAATGCATCAGGTATGAGAAAGAGTAATGAATTGATGGAATCATCTGGAAATTTAAAGTGAGTTAGTTGCACAAGTGCCCGAAGCAGTAAATTGGCCGAGTGAAGAAAACATGATATATGACCATGATTACATTCCTGGAATCTTCAAAA
Organism: Cryptocoryne crispatula var. balansae; assembly: GCA_036172225.1. Lineage (NCBI taxonomy): Eukaryota > Viridiplantae > Streptophyta > Magnoliopsida > Alismatales > Araceae > Cryptocoryne > Cryptocoryne crispatula. The sequence continues at coordinate 57,362,571 of CM069918.1, forward strand.
ATTACTGGAGTCTAATCATTCAAGGGTTTACCAAAGAAGGAAGTTGGCCGCTCTCTTCACAGCTATGCTCCTAAAAGAATGTTCATCAGAGACTAAGGTGGGGGATGTGTTTCATTCCTGTGGTGGAACAGCTTTGCTAATTTTCTTCGCTCACAGTCCTGAAAAAGTAGCATATCATCATTAGATAAGTAGACCATTGTTACCTTTATGTAATTAGACTGCACATAACCAATAACTAACGTGCCAATTATCTCCCATCAAGTATGCTGTTGCACTCAACCCAAATAAAAAGCAAAAAAGCAAAGAGAGGACTGGCAGTCTCTCTAAGCCTATCCGCAGCCTCTCCATGGTGGTTAAAGTGGGGTCCACCCATCCAAAAAAAAAAGATTTCTTTTGAATGTCCCACAGAAAAGGAAACACCCTTTACCAGACGGTCCAGCAGGGTAGGGATGGGATGCACTGCACACCAGCAATAGTGAATCCCATTCAAAATAGTATAACAACTCCAATGTGAGGGCGGATTCCTCCCACCACAGTCCTAAACCGCACAAGGCAGGCCTATTTTAAGAAGGGGGGGTGTATTGTGTGATATAATAGCCCATCCAGTGGAGGTGCTTGTGCACAGGTGAGTCCACTGTATTTATAAAAAAGAAACATTACCCTCATGACTGGAGCCACCTGTGGGTGCCGGGTGGTATCGTGAAACCACCCGTATGTGGGCTATAACCTTAATCTGAATACAAAAGACACCAAAGCAAGCCATGCCCTTGAGCTAACAGGATATAGAACTTAGGAAGGTATACAACTCTATGTTCTAAAATAAGTATCTCATAGATGGAAAGTCAAATTGGATCAACTGGTATTCAGATTTTTGGCCATCCAATCTAAAAATAAGTTACCAACCCGTTTGGCCGATCCTTCTCAGTAAATCAGCCTTACCAGACTGTGTCGGCCGTATCAGGCAGTATCACCCAATATAGCCACTGCTTGGATCGGCCAACGGCTAGCTAGGGGTAGCTCCCCGGCTCCTTTGGGGCTCTATATGGCCCACCAATGGGAGTATGGGACCTAACACCCTCACTTCGATCCCCCTCCTCTCTGTATCACACAAGAGACAAAAGAGTTCAAGTGAATCTCTCTCTCTCTCTCTCTCATCTAACTCATCGTCTATGTATTCAACTTATGACTATGGACCTTTGAGACAAGATCATAAAGAATTTTATCCAAACGTAAAATAATTATACAAGGGAGTGAATGGTACAGCACACATATTACTATACAATGCTATGTACTAACACAATAAGTTAATCCAAATATGTATTTGTAGAATGGACCCAATTTATAAGATTTGAATATAAATGCCATTTTCTTGTCAATGTTTCTATATTTTTCATTTTTTTTACTTTTAAGCAATTTCTTGTTTTTAATCATACCTAGGTGTAGATCAAACCTGGATCAGATCTGTATTGTCCAGATTGGCCAATCCGGATTGGCCAGAACCAGGGCGATCTGATCCTGATACCCAATACTTCCTTGCTTTTGCATTCATGTTCTTAATTCCTATGAAATAGAGATCATTGAGATCCGTTGTGTAGGGCACATATGGCCCTATAAATACAATCCTAAGGATACATGCTCCACACACTAAGGAAGATAGCTATTTGGATACCATGCATAGGAATTTATGACCGTGCATAGACAAATCCCTAGCTTGCTCTACGGTTCTACCAAGAGCTTAGTTTATCTAAATTGGAACAGCCCGTAATTCATAAAGAATTGTCCTTAACATGGTCCAAGTGTATAATCATTAAAACGAGGACTTGGCTTTTTCATATCTCCTCATTTTGCTTATGTACGTCCGTGTCTTTAGTCTTGAATAATGAAATTAAATCAAAATTTCTAGTTCCCATCCGTACATGTTGATTCATGGCATTTTCAATACGTAATTTATAAAAAGTACTTAAATCCCCACGATTTGTATAAAAAAATAGTTTAAATGAATGTGAGTTGAATCAACTTAAGTAAATAACATTTGAATATTTATATAACTTAAAAATAATAAAACTTAATCGAAATCACAATTAAATAAGTAAAATATAACAAAGTGGAAACCAAGCAAAAACTTAAGTGTTGATAAAAATCTGAAAGTAACAAAATGACAAAAAGATAGTACATAAAATGCAACCAGTGATAAGAACATGTGATACATTAAAACAATCAAAACCTAACTTAATAAAAAATCAACCAAGTAAATAATGATGATAATAAAATTTAAATCACAATAAAATTTAAAAAATAATGCAAAATCAACAAAAAAACAATGATGACATCATGAATTATATCATAACAATAAAAAGTAAATATCAAGAAATGATAAAAACAATAAACAAAATGAAGCACCTAAAATAAACTGTTAAATAATTAAATAAAAATAAAATAAATACTAATAAATAATAAAAAATTTAAAAATTTTCATATTAACAAAATAATTTAATCAAATCAAATAAATAAATAATAAGAAATAAAAATAATAAATTAAAATTAATTCTTCAAATCATAGGGCTTCTTATTTGCAACCACTACGATAGGGCTTCTACTTCTCTTTGGGACATCATTGGCAGCTGAAAATGGAACACCTAAAATAAATTGTTAAATAATTAAATAAAAATAAAACAAATAAATAGAAATTTAATATTATTATTAACAATTTTCATAATAATGATGTTAAATTAACAAAATAAATAATAGAAAAGTGACAATAATAATTACAATTAATTCCTGAAATAAAAAGGCTTCTTCTTTGTGACTACTACGATGGGGCTTCTTCTCTTCGCAACATCATTGGTGGCCAAAAACTCCTTCCTCTGTTCACCAGCACGTCCACAAATAAAAAATAAATCTTGTGCTTGATTGATCTATATATCGTATTTTTGAAATTTTCAATATATTTTCAATAGGCCCATTCTCATTGGATAACTACTTTGGAAAACATTAGAAGTAATGCAAGATATTTTCAATGCACCCATTCACTAGGTCAACTTAAAGAGAGATCAGAAATTGGCAATGTATGAATCAATAAAGAAGATCGATTACCTTAAACATGTTAAGGTAAAATGTTTTCTCAGTATTCATTCTCCTTAGTTTCAAGAATGTATATCCAAAGCTCAATTGATCACGTGAAGTGAAACGATCCACCTCATTAAACCAAAGGCAAGAAAACAAGTTTGACATGGGGGTGTGGGCACGGACAATAAATGAACCCTCAGGTACATCTGTTAAGTATAAAGGGTAAAAAATTAAAAGCGGGATTAAGAGAAGTAGAATCGAAACTGTAGAAAGTAACCAATCATAAAGTTGACTCACAACTTGGCAAGGGATTATTCTGGTCTGATCCATCAAACTTGACCAGCCCATCTTTCTGGTAGAACAGAAACTGTTCATCAATGGCAGTATGATTGTACTTGTTCAAGCGTTTATTTTGGACAACCTCTTCCCACACACAATGACGATCGTAATGGTTAGAGATAGCATACTCTGATCTCTTTCTCCACAAAAAGAATTCTAGTATCAGTAGAGGATCAGCATCAAGACGCATTTTGCTATCTATCCAAATTGAATACCTGAGAGCAGCAGAATGAAAGAAGTCCAAACTGTCAACAAAAGATCCAAGGGAGGGGGTAAAGAAATCCTACCAACAAAAATTCCATCGCAAAGAACATTCTAATAAATATCACAATAATTTTCCATAGTTATGCTAGAAAAGGGCATCAATTTCAGTACAAGTCAGATACAGCAAAAACATATCTCTTAGATAATATTATTTAAATCAACAGAAAAAGTACAAGCTATAAATTTGTACCTAGCAGATGCGAAAAGTCTATGTGACAAAAATTTTGGCACCTTTCCAGCCTTGCGCACATCCGTGTAGGGTAAATTTCTCACTATAACTAGTCTCCAAAGTCCAATATTTCCATTGACGTCAGGAATGCTTCCATCAGAAGCCAATTGTGACATTGTCATCTCATCCAGGAACATTATGAAACAGACATGATTCTTAGAAAATTCCCCAATCTGAAAATCAAGAGTTAAAATGGTTAAATAATCAAGGAAAAATACTTCATACTTGTGAACATTGTCCATGTGATTTTCAATCTGTTCGTTGAAAGTTCCACGTCCTATAATTAAATTTAACTAAATAGAAAAGCGATTTTGGGATAAGTTTGATTTTGGGATAAGTTTGAACCAAGAAATCCATGACAAATAGTGGGCTCAACATACAATGTAAACGTGAACTAGGCATTCCTTTCCGTTCTGTATCCTTGTATTCCATTTGCTTGTCTATCTACAGATAAATGTCAAGTCAGAATCCTGAAGGACCATATCAAGCTGCAGAAAAGATGTCACTCAAAACTAAGATGATGGGGACATTGGCCCAAATCGGTTTGGGAGATTTTACCGACGTCAAAGATATCGAAAAAAGAGAGATTTAAAATAGTCTCTTTAATTTTCGTCATTTTCTTTTGGGCCGCCATTGTTTTCAAAAAACTGGCCCAGTTCTTTTTTCATCCTGCATTTACGTAAGGGGTCTTTGGGCCACTGGGTAATGTTTCCTTGTAGGCCCATTACGTAGGACTTCCTATTTCATTTTTTGTCATTTACGTTTGGACAGGGCGACTGTGGGCCACCTGTGGCACATTGGTGCCGCGGGCCCAATACGCACTTGCCTCTATTTTTTTTTATTTCTTTTTATCCCTTACCATGTACAGCTCCTTTAAAGGGGGGCCGAAGGGCACTGTTCGAGGCATGAAGAAAGAGAATATGTTTTTTTCCCGTTGGTGCGACCTCTCTCTTGTTCTTAGGGTTTTTCGTTCTCCAGACGTTCCTCCCTCAGGAACCTTAGTTCTAGCGAGTTCTCTTCTACGCCATTAGCATTCAGTAGATAGCTAGCCAGCTCCTCTCTATTTCCAACGCATTTTGTTCTGTTCGGCTATCATCCGAGTGGCGTTTTATTTCCATGGCGGCGACTGTTGGATGTTCCTGGTGGCTTTTGCAACCGGCGCTTAGTCAACAACATCTCTGCGTCGTTGTTCGATCTTCTTGGTGGAATCACCATCCCACATTCTCTACAGCTCGCTGATCTCTTCGTAGGGACGACAGATCTACAGTTCTACCAGATAAGTATGTCGAAATATTTGAATGGATCGACATCCTTGAACACCTTTTCTCGGTTTCTATGAGCTTCCAGATCGGTTGCACCTCCCGTCTCGACACTTCATATGTCGATGACGTCCTGCAAAACGGACTGGTCCTGGCTATTGTTTTCGGTTCTGGTTGAGTCATCTAGATCTGTGGGCATCCGCTTTGGAGGCTTAGCCCCAAGCTGGAGATGCATCCGGAACTAGTCCAAACGCTGGTTTAATGTTCTGAAATTTTGGTGTCCTCCACCTGCTTGGGATTTGGTTTCGGATTCAAGAAATAAATGACTAGTTCTTGAACGATGATGTCATTTGAATAGCTCAATGAGATCTATCAGATCTATGATTGACGGACCGAGGATAAGGAAGATGATGACTGCCACGTATGGAAAATGAAGTATGACCTACTTCGGATTGCTAGTTTAAGAAACCGCAAGTTGACACTGGTCCACTCCAGTGAATAGAAACATCTCTCTGCGGCTTTTGAAAGGTTGAACAATGATACTACACTGGTCCCCGTCCAGTGGATAGCTATTCACTAAGTTTTCCAGCTACATACTGTGGTCCTTCTCATTCTACCAGTCCGTTAGTGTGGTTAATATTCTGGTTAATGTACTGGCGACTCCACGGAGATGTCTGCTTAATCGGAAGCTGAAATTCAGTTTATTAGTGGCAGCTGATTCCTTCTGCTTGGACCAAAAATGAGCATTGTTTTGAGATCAGATTGAACTACTCGCCCGGTGCCTGGACAGCGCGATTTGCTGAAGGAGCTGGTTTTCTTGCGTGTTCGTCAACCTGGTTACAGTCACAAACTCCATACTCTGTTTGTCTTGACCTGTTACCACCCTGCGAGGTGTGGGTCGCATTTAAAAGCTGTAAAGCCTATGTGATTTTCGGGATGTATAAAGAGTTGTGATTGTGACCAGCCGAACCGACACCCACACATCTGTGTGGAGGTAATCTCTTACTCTGAAAATCCTTGAATGTTTACATGCTTTACCTATTATCCGTCTCGAACGCCATGCTCAGCTTGTGAATAGGACTCCTAGCTCGATTCAACGGAGTAGTTGGCGCAACGTGAGTATATTTCCGAGTACCAGTTGAAATCTGTTTTGAAAATCGGTTTCGTTAAAAGTTTGGCGAATTAGGTCTAGTTGGTCGATTTTAAGAAAATTGACATTGTTTAAAACCTTTGATATTTTCTAAAGTGGATAAACGTTCACTGGTCCAATTTCTAGTGTTAACAGAAAAAGATCGATCTTGAAATAATTGATTGTTTTAAACTGAAGATCTGTTTGAAAATTCTTTAAGAGTGTTTTCACTAATGTCCTACACTCTCGGTCCATTTAGTCCCGCATCATAAGATATACCTAAAACTTGGCTTAGGGGTGTTAGATTACACTTAATAAACTCTGAAATCTGAATTGGTCAGATGTACATCCTTTAAGACTGTTTGGTGAAATTAAAAAGTTAAGATCTTAATTCTACTTGCAGTAGCAGTTAATGTCAGTCAAGTGAAGATTCTTCACCTAGCACTAAACTCCAGCTCAGTGTAAAGTAAATACTTGTGATGTCTCGACTTTAGAAACCAAACTCTCCTCTCTTCTATATCTCCCACCTCCTGGCATGGTCATACTCCCCTTGAGCTCTCTTCCACTAAGAACACTGTGAATACGCCATCAGAATGATGAGCCCCCCATCCGATGGAAGCCTTCTGCAAACCCCTCCTCATTGCACTAAAATCCATTTCCGGTGCAGAAATTTCTTGGCAGGCCTTCATCTGCCAATTATTTGAAGCAAGCCTGCTGCCGGCCAGCTGTGTTTCCAGCCACAGACTCCTGCTGCGTTTCCACTCACACTAGCATTGTGCTCCCACAGGGTAGCAGAAAGAGAAAAAAACACTGGAGAACCAACATTAACGTTGAAGAACAATAAAACTTAATTTTAATGGTTTAAATCCTCCTGTAGAGAAAATTTCATGGTTTGGACATATAAACATAGACCTAAGGAGACTCTAGTTAGAAAGGTAGAAAATATCAGACTAACTGAACCGAAAAAAAAAGGTTGAAGACTTAAGTTAACCTGGAGAAAGCATGGATTTCAGAATCGGCTGATCCGGATCAGAATCAGCCAATTCTTGGATTGGATCGGCCATGACCGATCCGATTCTCAGCAGAATTACCAATTCAGATAACAGATCAGTCCGGACTCCGGATCGGTGTTTCTAGATGCAATCAGTGCCGGAATCAACCGAGTTGATTCTTGATAGATTATGGCAATTCCTCGCCGGAATCTACCCAAAAGACTGCTATGGCGACCCTCCCACCACTGCGGCCCTGTTCCCTACCCTATCTAGCAAAGAAGACACGGCTACTGAGTCCATCGGGACCCAGTAGCCACAGATCATGTGACTTAAGTCACCGGATCCGTCAGGGTATCGGGCGGGGATGACATCACAGCTGCCGCCATAGCAATGCTTTCGGGCCTATTTTGGATCCGAAATCATCCCAAAATGAGATAGATCAGATTGGCTGGAATCAGACCGATCTAGCTTCTTGTTTTGTATTTTTTTGATATTTTAAAGTCTTTTTAAAAATCAATCTGGATCAATTTTTCTTGACGGATCAATGGGAATCGGACCGATTTGATCCAATCCAGATCGGATCGAACCTGATCGATTTTGATCCTGCGATTCTTAGGAGAAAGATAATTTATCATAACTTAGATGAGTTAAATATCTTTGAAGAAATAACTCAAAATTGACACAAATGGAAAATGATAATCCATATAGTCGACCTCAATTAATTTATTAATTTGGGATTAAGGCTTTAGTTGAGTTCAGAAAATCTTTCTGAAAAGGTAGCAAAAAAATCATTTAGAGTTGAGAAAGAAATAGTCGACCTCAAATAGTTTTGAGTTAACATTTCTTTGAGTTGAATTGGGTTTGGTTGATTTTTTTTATATTTAAGTCATTTGCAAAAGGCAAAAGACAACTATTATGGCAAAGTAAAAATAACCAATAAAAACACAAATGTAGCAGAATATCGAGCATGATGAAGAACAGAAGATAAATAAAAATATAGATCATGATTGATGGGTTGTAACAACCAACAATGATGCAGACACCAATAAGACATCATTTTTGTAAGAATTCTCTCAACAAAATGAGCAAATAGATTAGCGAATATATATACTGGACAGACTGTTTTGTTAAAATACCAAAACCTAATATAACATCAATTTTAATATCTATTCTAGACATATCAACATTCATAATATCAAACATCAAAAGTGACTCTGACACAGGTGCCTGAAACTATATTAAACAGGAACTAGAATAGAAGATAATAATAGTCATAGACATCACTTAAAAAAATTGTACCTTACTCTTGGTTGGCCTTCTTAGAAAATCTGACCCTCCAAATATACAAGATGATACAACCACCTTACAAGAACTCATGTACTCCTTATCCTTGTCAGGTAAATCGAATCCGGTACTGGGAAATCCTTTTGGGGCTTTGACAAAACCACAATGAATTGTTTGATTTCTTGCAAAAAATGAATGTTCTCTTTCTTCAAGTGTTTGATGACCACCAAATTTGTGTTCATTATTTCCATGAGCGTTCTCTTCATCAATATATTCGAGAAAAAATTGTGTAAAATTTACATAGTCCTTTGGCTCAACAATATGATTTATGGACCTCAAAAAGTCAATTTGGCATGGAATATCTGAAGAACATCGAAAAAATAATAGAATACCAAGAAGCAAGAATTTAGGAGATGTATTCATGTAGAAGATCATTTTAAGAAAGAATATGCACTCAAATCAAACCCACATACAATGTACAGAGAGTTAAATAACAAGGATATCATGTCAAGTAAAAAAGAAGCAACCACACTGTTGGCACACAAATTTGTCATGTTAAAATCGAAGTAAGAGTCCTTACGTCAAGAAAAAAGAGCCCACTCTTCTTATAGGAGCCTGTTCGTCATAGAGGCTAGAAGAACCTGCAATGTCTAAAATAAAAAAGAAGAAAGAAGAAAGAAAAGAGGAGAAGGGTGGCCAGAGCTGTCGACTGAGAGAAGACAGGACTTAAGCCCATCTAGAGCGGCCAGCACATGGGCATCCTAGGCCCAACCCATTCCAGCGGTTGGAGATGGAAGATGGAGTCGAGAAAGGCCTTCGGTCAGTTTTTTACACCGAATCGGACTCACCCGAGGATAGGAAATCCTATGGAAACCAAAAGACTGCCTAAACAAGATCTCCGGAGCCATTGAGGGCAGGTAAAGCTAAATTCCGCAAGTACCGGGCCTGTCCGAGTCCTTCTCGGAGCAAGACTCCAACTCGGTAGGTTTCGTCTTCTCAGAAGGATTCCAACACCGTAGGAAACTAGTATGGCAGGTCTCCTAATGCAGAAAGGAAAGCCCGATGCCTATAAAGCACACACAAGGCAGCCGCGGGCCAAAAGGATTGGATCGACGAACACACACAGAGAGAGAGAGAGAGAGAGAGAGAGACCGCAAGAGATAGAGAAGGCGGGGCAGAGATCTACCTCTTCCGGGATGCGCCGTCAACCTCTTCTCCTTCTTCCCACAAAGCCGGCGAAAGCTTCCTCTCAGCCTGACGAAGATGCGGAGTCGTCCTCCTCAGCTCGCACGGCCGTTCGCGTCGTCAAGCCTTTCCGGAAAGGCTACCAGATCCTTCGGTCCCGAACAACACCGCAGTTACTCTCTTAGCCGCCGTGGAGCACCCCGAAGCCCTTCTCTCCTACAATCGAAGCCGTCGAGCCGCGATCCTCTTCCAGCCGCGGTATCAAGTCTACCGTAACGCCATAATTTCCGCCGAAGTTCTTCAGGACTGCAGTTGAAGGAGCATCCAGGACAGGTGGGGTTCAACTACCGTCGTAATCCCTCCTAAGGCCGCCGTAATCGTCGCCGGAGTCCCTAGGTCCGGGCGGTGCTGCCGTCTTCGTCCGCCGTCGCCGTCGTCATCGGAGGAAGGAAGGGAGGTCGGGGGGTTACTTTTCCCCCGACATATATCCACGCTGGATATATGAACAGTGGAAAGGGGGGCCCGCGTGAGGAGATGCCGCGGCTGCGCGCGAGCGGCTGCGTGAAGAGAAGTTGACCCGCAGGTCAACTAAAGTGTGGGGCCCACCCATTGAAAAGAGTTGAAAAAAATAGAAGAAGAAGGCCCAACAGGGGCCTCGACGACAGCGGAAGGCATGGGCCCAATGGAGCTTCGGCTGGACATGATGCACATGCCAAGTGTTAATTAAAATATTTAAAACAAACAATTAATTTAAACTAAATAAAATTCTATTTAACTCAAACAAACCGAGACAAGCATAACGCCGGTTCTAAATCCACCTCGTGGCTTCGGCTTAACTTAAAAGAATTCAAAAACAAATGGGAAACCAAGAGGCCGGTTCTAAACCCACCTCTTGACTCATAATTAATTCAAAAATAAAATAAAACAAACAATCAATTTAAACTAAATAAAAATTCATTTAACTCAAACAAATCGAGGCAAACATAAGGCCGGTTCTAAACCCACCTCATGGCTTCGGCTTAACTTAAAAGAATTCAAAACAAAAGGAAACCAGAAGGCCGGTTCTAAACCCACCTCTTGACCCTTTTCTTAAGGTAGACATCCAAAGGTCTATAAAACGGGCCCCAATGTCTTACCAGTTCAGCAGACAGTTCATCAACTCATGGAGGAGCTACGAAAGATCGACATGAGCTGATTTTCTACAAGCCTATCAAAGGCCGGGACATGCTCAGTCTCAAGACAATGAGATGAGCCCCCACAAGCTTATCAAAAGCTGGGTGTGCTCAATCCCAAATCAATGGGAGGAATGCCTACAAGTCTATCAAAGACCGGGTGCTTTTTCATCTCAAATTGATCAAGCAAGTTTCATGTTCATCAAGGACTCGAGAGACCATATTTCTGATCAATTTGTAAATCATGTCTCATATTAAGCAAGCAAATGAAAATTCATGTTCGGTACATAGATTGATGTTACAAGGAGGAGACAGCCACATGGAATTTCTAGAATACAAGACAACAACTAACAAAAACGATTCTAAAATCTATAAGGAAGATCTGAAAAAAAAAAACATAACCTGAAAACTGTAAAATCTAAACCTGTAAAAATCTGTAAAATCCATAATTCTGAAATCTGCAGGAGCCGAACTAAAAAAAATCTGTAATCTGGAATTTCGAGATTCAAAATCTGTATTTCAAAGATTCAAAATCTGAACTTCACATTCAAAGCTAGAAATCTGAGAACGTGCAGAATTCTGGGGCAGGGGTCGATTAAAAAAAATCTGAGAATTGAAGGTTTAATGATGGGGACATTTTTTTGAGCAATTTTAAATTGAGTCCTTAAATGGACTAGTTTGTAAATAGTCTTATTAGGGAGTCCTTTTTTGTTATTTGTTCTCCTCTCCCTCTATAAGAGGAGGACCCCTGTACATACGAAAAAAAAAACAATCAATAAAGTGAATTTTTGGAAACGCCGGAAGGCTTGGTTCCTCCCGTGTAGGGGCTGCGGCCCCGCCTTCTCCTTCACCTCCGGCGTAAGGCCGGTGCTCTCTTTCCCTTTCTCCCGGCGAGATGCGCCATTCTCCCTTTCCACCTTCCAAGCCCGGCAGGTAGCCGATCCCACACCCTCCTCCTCATCCTCTGGCCTCCGTGCCATTCTTCCTCTCTTCTCTTCTCCGGTTCGACTGCAGTCCTAGTCCCGACGCCCATTCCTCTCCTCCGATAACGTCCTGCATCGACGACGGCGCTGGCGGAGTCTACCCCATCGCGGATGCGGATGAGAAGAAGAAGAAGCTGGAGAAGAAGAAGAAAGAGCTGCGGGAGGGGAGAAGACCCGGCGATCCCCGGATTCCCCCCCCCCTCCCTCCGCGGCTCCCTTCCTCATGCGGCGTTCTCCCTAGGTGGACGGCGAGCTCCGCAGCCCCCTCTCCTGTCGGCCCCATTTCCTCCCACGGCAGTGGGATCTCTCCTCAGTCGGCGCAGAGAAGAAGAAGCCGAGAAGACGGAGGCGAAGGATGGAATGGGTCCGGCGAACCCCGGATTCCTCTTCCTCCGCGGGCGTCTTCCCCTGTGGTCTTCCCGGCGCCGTCCCCTTCTCCGTCGTCCATAAGGTCGACGGTCAGACATCGCCGGAGGAGCCAAGTCGTCGCCTTCCCTCGACGCCGCCGTCTGCACGCGGCACCCTCCGGACGGCAGCGACGAAGACGCGGGCGGAGCGCGTCGCCGCTCACGCCCCCTCTCCCCTTTTTGTCGCGGTGCGCCTCCGCAAGGGAGGGCCGCGATGCCTCCACGGCAGCAAACGGCGACGGCCCTCGCGTGGCCACGACACCCCGCCCCTCGCGCCCGCGAGCGCGGTCGACCGCGCGGCCGGCGCCGGTTCACGGCCAGCCGGTTCGCGGCCCAGACCGGCCGGTTGGCCGGTTCGACCGGTTTCTGATCCGGTTCAAGCCGGTTCAGCACGGTTCAGGGCCTGAACCGGCCGGTTCAGCCCGGTTCAGAGTGTCCCGAGCCGGTTTGGATCAATTCAGACCATCTTGAGCCCGGTCCGGACCTGTTTGGACCGGTTTGGATCGGTTCCGCGTCATTTTGGGTTACTTTAGTTCTGTTTAGGGCGATTAGCGCCGGTTTTGAGTCGTTTTCGTTCGGTTTGGTCGGATTAGCCGGTTTGTCCCGCATCATTTAAGATCTGAACATTCCAAATTTGAATAAACTGCATTTAACTCATGGACAACAAACTAAAAATCTGAAACATAACTTGAAATTTAAATCTGCAGTTTGTAATTCAAAAAAAAAAATCTGAACTCCAAAGATTTGAAATCTGAATGTCATATCCGAAGATAAAATCTGGAATCCAAGAACTAGTGAATTTGGAAACTGTAAACCCCAGAATCTGTAAAACCCAGAATCTGAACTAAGTCATAAAACAAACCACAAATCCAACAAATCTCGAAATAGAGCGTGAATCAATCTTAATTAAACCAAACTTGATAATAGTTCTGTCAAATAAACTCCCAATTTAAACAACCTGTTAAGTACCAAATCCAATTTAATTTCAACCAAACAAACCAAATTGAATAAATTTCACTTCAAGCCAAATCTGACTTAAACAAATTTGAATCAATTTCTAAAGTTCAAACCAATCTTAAAACAAATTAACTCTAACCAAACAATTTAAAACAAACTGAATTTGAATTAATAAACAATCCATAAACAGCATTATTCAAATAAACAAAATCAACCCAATTTAATAAAAATCAAACCAATTCAATTCAATTCAAACAAATTTAAAACACATTTAAGTACTTGCATTCCATCAATTTCATGGGGCTGTTTTCGTATGTGTGAATGTTTGTTTTGTGGATGCATGTTCTTCTACTTCATGAATTGTTATGACGATTAATCAAGGGTATTCAAGTAATCTCGATGTAATTAATGTCAGATCTTCGCACCATCCGACGGGAAGAGGTCAAAATCAATTTCAACGGCGACAAAACACGTAAACAGTGCCCGGTTGAGCCGCGCGGCGAACGCGCGCGACCGCGCGCCCCTCCCCGGTCAAACCAGGTGTCCCCTGGTCAAACCGGGGGGGATTTAAAAAAAAAAAACCCATGCACGCCGCGAGGGCCGGTGGGCCGCACGAGCGCGCAGGGGCCACGGCCGCTGCGCGTGACCCAGTCAAAGCAAACAAAAAAAATGCCACGCTGGCCAGGGCGCAACCGCCCTCCACCCCCAGTCAAACAGGGGGTAATCCTGGTCAAACAGACCATGGAACAAAAAAAGAGAGGAAGAAACGGGGGAAGACTCGGTCAATACAGCTCCCACGATCCCCACGTCCAGGAAGTGGCCCCACTCCTTGCATCCGGTCACCCCAAGGTGACTTTACCACCAGTTTGACTTCCGGTCAAACAGAAGCATAAAAGATGGAGAAAAGGAGGTTAAACTCAACTCTGAATCGGGTCACCCCCCACTATTGCGAAAATGGGCTTAGTGAAGTGATTTTTTGTGACCAAAATACCCCTCCAAAATCTTCTATAAATATCCCACATGGCCATACGTGGGAGGGGTTGGAGAGTGTTGGAAAGAGGTTGTATTTGTGAGAAAAAGAGATTTTAGAGGAAAGAGAAACTCTGATCTTCAAAGTGAGTCTCAATTTCTCCAAAAGGAAGGAAGGGTTTTGCCTAACTTCCAAAGAAAATTCCAACCGCCTCGAATCAGCTTTTGACCATTCGAGAATGGAGTAAGTGTTTTGCCTGACCTGCAAAGTCCAATCGATCCCGATCCTATCTTGTTTCGCGAGAGGGATCGAGTAGCCCGCATTTAAAAAAAATGCAAACTTAAGCTACTCGGGATCAAATAGAAAACTCAAATCGGTAAAGCCGAAATGTCGGTCAAACCGAATGTGAATTCAAATAGAAAACCTAAATTGGTCAAACCGAAATCCCGGTCAAACCGAACGGGAATTCAAATAGAAAACCCAAATCGGTCAAACCGAACAGGAATTCTAAATGAAAACCCAAATTGGTCAAACCGAAATGCCGGTCAAACTGAACAGGAATTCTAAATGAAAACCCAAGTCGGTAAAGCCGTAATGCTGGCCAAACCGAACACAAGTTATGACATGTATTGAGAAGAAAGGTTTGAATGCCCTCTCATTTGTTGTACTTCTATGTACTCAGATTGACATGAAATGGAATTCAAGTTCGATTGATGTGTTATGTTACTCCAAAAATGACATCAAATCCCCATGGATTCTAATAGATGGATAAAACTAAATAAGTTATTTAAATAATTTTCCAACTTAATCAAATAATTAAATTTGATTAAATAAAATCAAATAATTACTTATTTATTAACAAAAATGCCATCATAATCAAATCAAATTCATGCCATAAAATCATACATAAAAAATGACCAGAAATAGTTACAAAACATGTTAAGTTTGAATCCGACTTAACCATAAAAAATTAAATCAACCTAAACGGATAATGCTACTTAATTAAATAAGAATGCATAACAAAATTCAAATCAAATAAATGATCAAAACGTTAATAAAATGTTAACATAATCCAACTAAAATTATGTTGTTAAATAATGCATAAAAATGTCAACCAATGACTACAAAAACAAGTTATGTTGGATTAAAATCAACCATGAAAAATTAAAGTGATCAATATTATTAAGAACAAATCTTAATAATAATAAGAAATTCACTAAAATCAAACAAAAAATGCTAACAAACACACAAAAAATAGAGATTAATTCTTACAAACAAATAAAAAAAGAGATCAACTCAAAATTGTCTAAGTCAACAAATGACCAAAGACATAAACAAAACAAAACAAATCAAATCAAATCTTAAATCAAGAAGAAAATCAATGAACCCAAACTTAAAAGTTTGAATTAAGTTCAACCAAATTCCATCTCATAAGGCCATGGGGATATGTCTTCCAACTTTGTGTTTATGTGGATGAATGACTTCCATTCAATATGTTGCTGTGACGGTCAATCAAGGGTATTCGAGTGTTCGCTCGATGTAATTAACACCGGAATATCGCAAGTCTGGTGGAGAGAGGTCAAATTTTATTTTCAAAGAACTCAGATAACCTCATAAATTAAATTTGTGGTTCAGATCATCTAAGTGGTGGGTGATACCCACGTCGACACTTAGCAAATCGGTGGAACCATCGGTGTTCCTATAAAATAATACCACATCAAATTAGCTAATACTCCTATGAATACCACATAATTTTCATAATAGTCAATGCTAGCCTAAAGCAAAAAGAATTTTCTAAAAAAGGGAATTCTGATGAGAGAAAATCGAGGTTCCAACATGATGCTGGAGAGGTTTGGGGGATGACCAAGTGTGGAGTCTTTTGGCAGTGTAAAATGATGGCAAATGTGATGGGGAACAGGGAGATGCAACAGTAATAAAGGAATGCAGGCAGCAATGTTCAGAACTAAAATCAGTTATATTGAGGCACTACGAAGAATTCTGGAATAACAGTCAGAGTATCTCGACAAAAACTTGGCTAATTAATTGGCACATGCAAATAATTCAACCAAAAGACTAGCAGACATGCACGTTAGGAGGAAACCCAGATCTGGGAGGGTGCTCCTCCAGTAACATAGCCGACAGGCCTTCCTGGATCCAGGAATCGCTCAAATAGGCTCACCTGAGTGCCGACAACAATAGAATAGCTAGCTAGGACCTATTTCTCAATAGCATGGTAGTATTCGAGTGAGAATAATAGATTTGCAAACAACCAAATTAACAAGGGAGTGAGTACGTACCTTGGTACCAAAAAAAACACGAGTCAAATAGTACCGGAAAATGCTCCTTCGACAGCAGCTAGGTAAATGCCTCCGTCATTGGAGCGAGACGAGCCCATTGTCAACCTGCCTCATATTAGAAATCAAGATGTAATGGATCACCCTTGGACTGCCGACGATAAAAGCTGGGAAAGAGGAGGGTCAGCAGATGCTGGCTCGCATAAGCGGCTGGAGAATCAGCAGGGTCCAATACCGGCATCCCAGAGGTCACCAGGGTACTGAACCCTATCAAGTAGGACCGATCTGGTCACTTAACAGTATTAAAGTGCATCCATCATCATTCCCGTAGGGACCAGGGCGCACTGAGGCGCTATTCTCCCTCTTAGGGGAAGCAAATCCGTCAACGGCGCTAGCAGAGGATTGAATACAACGCATCCATCATCATTCCCGTAGGGACCAAGGCGCACAGAGGCGCTATTTCCTTCTTAAAGGGGGGGAGGACAGATCCGTCAACGACGCTAGCAGAAGATTGAATACGCCCTCTGAAACTGAAGGGGGGAAGAAAAGGGGGGAGGGTCCTTTGTATACCAGACAAGTGTAGGAAGTGCTCAATAACCACCGAGGCCGTTGACTATACCGGGGTCACCAGATCGGAGATGAAGATCCACCGATGGCATCTCCCGGCGTAGAACTCCATGCCAAAACAAGACTTGCTACGAAGACCCACCGGCCAGGTGGTGATAGCCGAATCCCGAAGGGACGGAACTGTTGCCAAACAGGTGCATCTTCATATGATCGTTCATCGCGACCAAGTGATACCAAGTCATAACAAGAGGGACTCCGACGGTATACAAGGGGGTGAGGATGTTGACACAAGAAAACTAGACCCGACAACTATATGCGCAAGAGTAAAGAGACCGACGAAATCTGCTTTAAGGGGGGGAGATCAGCGCTAAAACCTCTCGATTGGGAAGAGGGGATTCCCAACCGTCATCCACCACCGACATATGCAACAGCACCAAACGAGAGCAAACAGTAGCCGTCGGAAAAAATATGGAGGACGCCGAGACCAGGCACGCACACCCACGGGATGAGTCCCTATTTCAGCCGACCGTAGAATACGTGCGATCGATGACCAACTGTGAAGCTGACCCTCAAACACGACGGACGCGAACCAGAACAAAGCATTCCATACGTTGACACCTCAAACCACTTCAAACAGGACCCAAAACCCCGAGCTCCAGATGACGAAATGGTAGATCCAGGAGGGAGGGAGAGATTCCTCTTCAGGAATAGAGGCCACCGATCACCACCAAGAGATGATCTGTACGCTGAAGCCAGCCGGAGACACCGCCATCGCCAGACCTATCGCGAACAAGGGGAGGAGCTCGCCTTGAGAGGCCCGAGGGCGTCGCATCCGGGTATACGGCCGCGGACGCCAAAGAACATTCAATCGCCTTAAGACATCATTCCAGAACAATCGCGAGAGGGCGGACACCACCGAAGGTCGCCAAAAGCATCCATATGTTTTTTCTCAAAAAAAAGTCCCTTTACATCGACGGGTCGAGGCGCCCTTTATAGCCAGGGCCCGGACCAATTTTAACCAAAACCCAAAAAAGTGACAGGTAAAGCAGTGCACAACGGGACACCCGGATATGAGGAAAATATCCCGGATGCCAGCAGGTAGCGCAGTGGTACCAAAAAATAAAGGAATATTATGTATAAGTATACCAATTCTATTTACCTGGGATTTCCAAAAAGAATTATCTGTAGGTGTATGGCTTATGGTGAAATATCGGAGAAGATGAACCAATATACCTGTATCCTTGAAGAGTAAAAGAGTCAGTTGTCAAACCAGAGAGGGCACATTTTCTGTGGCCTTCTCTTGTAAATCTTTTGAAAATATTCAAACTTATCTTGCATCCTGGTGTCCTCACCAAAATGGCATTAGGGGCCTTTCTTCCAGCCACTCCCAGGTGCAAACAGAATATGCACGATGGCCACAAAACAGTAATGATCTTCTTAATTCCTCCAAATAGTGTTCACCAGTGTAATTTATAAGGACAAATCTTGACAGGAAGCATAACATGGTGAAAAAAAACATCACTAATACGATAAGATGAGCGTACCAAATACAATCAAACCACGATAACATGGGCCACTAGCTCAAGATAAAGTTGCAAATAAAATATGACTCAACAGCTGACTTAATAATAAATAGCCAAACTCTAATTGAACTGCATATTATCTCTGAGCAATAAAATAGTCACATCCAGGTCAGTTCGACAGTTGAATAAGAAAACACGGCCTGAATGAAAGTGGACTCGTGCTTTTGCGTACTCAGCTGGTAATGTAGAACCCATAGATCTAGCAAGAGATCGTTCTTTCACTTCCTTAAGAGTTCTAATTTCAGGTCATGATTTTCTGTCAGTGGGACAATAATGGCCGTTGATGTGTTTGCACACGATTATGAACAACCTACAGGGTCAACCCTGACCTTAGTTTTAGATTCCACTCCCTAATTACCCTAATTTACTAAAAGGATCAAGGTTTTTCTCATTGGATGCTCCAGCAGAAAGAATGCTGGACATGCTTCCATTGGCAAACATAAGGTTCCCTACACAGTAAACTGCTTGTCTAGTTGATGTGTTTACTTTTAGAAAATAACAACATAAAAGAATAAAAATAGAAAGAAAGATATCTCTTACATTTCCTTTTTGAACTTCTACGTTTATGTATGAAGGTTGCATCTTCTCCATGCACTGCATTGAGTGACAAGTTCTTAGCATTGAATAAATCTTTCTTTGGTGCCGGAGAAACCAATCCACTCAGAGAGGATTTCTTATCACCATTCCGGACTTCAACAGAGATATTTATGTTCTTTACAATCAACAAACCATCTACAGAAGAATCCACAGAACTACCTCTCATGCCAAAATCTGCATCGAAATACAAATCTGAAATTTTCAGGATTATAAATTTTAATAAAGAGAAAATATTCAAGCAGCAGTGAGCAAACATAGAGGAAAAGTCCCTCAAAGGAAACTTCCTGGTGAACAAGTTCATAAGCAGCTTATCAACATGTAACTGGGAGTATTCATAAAATCCAAGAAAGCCTGAATATGTAGCCAATTTTTGAGTCCTTGAGATAGAAACTGACCTGGAGACCAAAAAAGAGTAAACACATATGGGACTGAGACTGATGATAACGGATGAAAAATAAAAGAACCAGTACCATGCTGGTCTTAGTTGGGCTACATCAGCCAACTAATGCTGATCCAGTCCCATGCATATCAAATGTACTAGGGACAGGGTGAAAACCCCATTAGCCAATCCCACCTTCCCATCTGTTCAGTGTTCCAAAGAAAGTCATCTGCCCAATCTCTAGTTCCAGCTGCTGCAGAAGTACCAGATACCCATTCTTATTTTATGTTATTTCCCTTTTTGGGTGATGCTGATCGTAGATAGTGCTAGCCTACAACTTATGATGGATACTAGGCCACACAATCCGCCTTCCAACCTCCTCCCAAGCCAGGTTTAGCCACTGTGATTTACGTTCCTCCAGCATGAGTGCAGTCACCAGTGATTTTTTGCAGTTTTTTATTCTTTTGAGATAAAATAAAAAATTAGACCAAGAAATGCTTTCTGTTTTTCTATTATTTTACTGGTTACTCTTATCTTTTTCAATTGTCGATGAATTTATATAATCCGGCAATCAGGATCAGAATGACTTCATGTAGATCAAATGTTTCAGCTATCAGACCTGGCCAATTTAGAACTTTAACGCTATTTTGTCATACTTGGAATCGTAATTAGTGTTCTCATATGGATAGAGAAGAAGAGAGAAGAGAGTTGAGAGTAAAGGAGTAATAATCAGAAATTCTAGGTAAACAAATATTCTCAACAAGCTATATTGCTGGGAGAAAGAGATTTCACATCCATAGCCAACCCCAAATAATTTGAGATCAAGCTTGGTTTAGTTGATTTTTTGAATTGATGATATACATCCAGCAAATAGAGTGAGAAAAAATTAGAAGAAGAAAATATTTCAACAATAATGGGAAAAAATATGTGGCCTAGCATTTCATGACATTTGTATAGCATACAAAAGAAGTTGGGACCTGGCAAAAACATTAGGAAATCTAAACCTTTTGTAGTTACTCTGCCACCAACCCACCAATCCAATTCTTCAGGTGTGTTTCTGGGACAATCGAGAATGTATTGTCAACTTCTTCTTAGATGATGTATAGGGTAAAGATCTATGAAGATTGAAGAGTGATCGCAAAAAGACACATCTCCAAGATGAAGAAAACATAAAGTGCAGAATGAAGGGATAAAAGAATAAACAATGATTATAGACACAACACAACATGACGGGGGACCAAGAAGGAAGTGAGAAAAAGAGCTATTCCCTGAATTCCAGCCGACTTCCAGAATATGGATGTAAAACGTATAACCATAAGCTCTTTGAACCAAAGAAGATCAGATAGGACTTAGGAGCTGCTATTCTCCGCCGATCCTGAATAAGCAACCGATCCTGAATAATCATTAGAATATAAGCATTGCACCGAGAGAGAGCTATTCCCTGAATTCCAGCCGACTTCCAGAATATGGATGTAAAACGTAGAACCATAAGCTCTTTGAACCAAAGAAGATCAGATAGGACTTAGGAGATGCTATTCTCCGCCGATCCTGAATAAGCAACCGATCCTGAATAAGCATTAGAATATAAGCATTGCACCGACCGAGAAAATAAAGAACAGAGACTTCAGATATCACACTTTTCATAACATTTTCCCCCAGGATCGGCATACATCGCTACGCTACCATGGTTTCGTTTGCAATCATTGTCTATACTATGTTATTGGAATTCTAGCCGGCCTCGTAAATGCCATTAATGTCGTTGAAACTGAAACATGAAGACGATCGCCTGGCTCCCGTAAGAGAAGACGATTCAAATTCTTCTCCCGTCTTCGCAGCTATCTCTACGTACTCGAGCAACAACTTTGGGGGATTTCCGTCTATCCTCAGTATCGCAAAATACAAGGAATCGCAGAGAGAGAGATTAATAATCGATTAGAGGACATCGTCTGAGAAAGGATATGTCCCTATGAAGAGAAACTAGCCGTGATGAGGGGACGGAGGGCCTCACCGAGGTGCGAAGGAAGAAGCATGCCGGAGAAGGAGAGGTACGCTAACAGCAGCAACGCTGAGATTAGGAACAGCAAGGAGAGGGAGCAGCGTGTCTTCCATCCCCGGCGGACGGCCCGGACGAGCCGCCTTCCGCGGCGGTGACGAGCTTGGGCGCTGGAGAAGGGTATGGCCTGGTAATTGTGCTGGTAGAACGCCATAAACGGGGAACGCGAACCAGTGCCTTTGTCTTGTCTCCTTCGCTACTATGGCAGCGCCCTTAGAAGTTAGAAACTAATATTTTAGACCGTGACAAGCTATGAATTAACGATCTACTTTACTACAGAGCGACCGACAACGGAATAAATCAGGACTAAAATTTTAGTCAAAATTTAAAAAAAAATAAAGCTTACGACCTTTTGGCAAATGTTTAAATTAAACCTTTATCAAAAGGGACCATAGGGGCAGATTTGTACAAGATAAATTATGGAATAAAAAGATAAACCAAATTTACTCCCAGAATGATCTGGCACCCGGCCCTAGAAGATAAAAAACCCTCCGAATATTTATATATTCATTCAAACAATAATTTGATATTTTGATCTTGATATTGTATGAAATTAACTGGGGTCCATGTTTTAAAATATCATGCTATTCAGAATTATATTTATATTTTTATGGTATTAATTTTTTAAAATTATGAAATATTACTTTGCTAAAATATAAATATCTTCATTAACTTTTAACATCAAACTTTACTCAGCCTCAAATAATTTAATTTAAGATATTTTTTAACTTATCCTTTTTTTCTCTTAAAACACATATTCTTTTTCTATCTCCCCCCACCCATCTGACAACAAATATTTTAATAATTGTATTAGCTCATCGTTAAAAATAATGGAAAATGTTAGAAAGGTCAAACCCTATATAAAAAAATAAATTTTTAAATTTTTATTAAAATTATAGTGACATATTTGAAATTTTAAATAATTGAAAATTTTTATAAAACTCTAGTTATTATCATTTTAAATAAAAATATTGAAATTGTATGGTTGTGGAATTTTCAGCATGTGCTGCATATACACAAACTGCTTAGACGACGATTTGATTTGACTTAGGTGTTGCTTGATTTAACTTAATGAAATGACTAAAATCTTAATACGATCTCTAATATCTTATGTGAAAAACAAAATCATAGTATCTATCTTTGAAAATAAAAAATTTGATAAACCACTTAAAATTAAGTGGTTTATCAAGAATTTACTATTGTATTCATATGTTACCAATGATATCAATATCTTACCTACCAATTCACTTGTTAGACATCAAATTTTAAATGTCTAAAATCTTTTTTTTATCTTTAATCACTCTTGTGGAATACAATATTCTTAGACATCAATTGAGCTAAAACAAACGGGCCTCACTTTGATCATTATGTGTTATGAATCTCAATATATGTTAGTTGTGCCCCTTTTGATAAAAAGCATCTTATAAACTATAAAAATTACATATGTTCCTATGTCTTGTTATAATCAGAATAAAAAGATTTTATATAAATATTTCTTAATTTTGAAACATTCTAATGTATATTTGAATGTTACTATTATAATAAAATAAATATACAAGAAATATAAAATTAACTCCCTATAAAGTGCTAAGAAAAGTATAATTATATTTTTAGAGTGACTACATCAATATTTAGTAGTTGCATGAGATTTAGTAGGTTGTTTCTAAAATTAAAATAGTATATTATATTTTATAAATTATCAAATTTAGTTCTCATTCCAATAATAGAATTAGAATTGAATTATAATTTAAACAACTTTACTGTATAAGTGAACCCATTTGGCAATGAGTGTACAGGACAGGCATTCTAGTTTAATCCACCTATGGACCCAAGGGATAATGAGTGTCCCTGTCTCATTGAGAATAGGACCATTAATACTTCTGGTCACGTCTATTTTTAATTAAAACTACACTTTGGTTTTACATCTTTCATGTTTTCTCTTGCATAACATGTTGGAAGTCATGTGTTGATGAATTTGCGTGGTAAAGAGTCAAGAATATTGCATTGTTATCCTTGAGTTTTCTACTAAGATAGAATGGGATTTTGAACACTGCAATTTACAACTTCTGTGTTCAAAACAACTTTTGAACCTAAAAAATATATTACTTGATTTTCATGCTAGAATCTGATATTCCATCCTGTTTGTCTTCTTTCCATATCATCCAGGTCTGTAGTTCAAACGATAATGTGTTTATTTTCTTTCACATATCTTCTTTATAACCCGATTTTCAACCACAATTGTACTTAGTTTTCCCCATATATGATGCATCTTTGAAAGTTGTTTCATGTGCGTTCATATTGCACACATGGTGACGACAAAAGAAAGATATTAATACATGATATGTTTCGATAGAGTATCAAAATTGATATTATATCGTTTTGATATTAATACTTTTAAAAATATCAATATTAAAATTTTATACAAGTGGACAGTTACATTGCATAAGTT
Source organism: Cryptocoryne crispatula var. balansae (assembly GCA_036172225.1). NCBI lineage: Eukaryota > Viridiplantae > Streptophyta > Magnoliopsida > Alismatales > Araceae > Cryptocoryne > Cryptocoryne crispatula. The sequence continues at coordinate 57,386,729 of CM069918.1, forward strand.
ATTTTGTTGGTACTACAAGATTCAAAATCAATATTATTAATATCTTGTAATGATCGCTATTAGTGTCAATTTCAAAAAGTGATAGTGATAGAAGTGTCTAAAATACCACTATCAATTTAACAAAATGATCCTATATCAATTTTTATATTGATTTTTTGTCGAGGTTAGAGTGTCAATATCAAATTTGATACGAGTTGGCTTGTATATTACATAATATGTTTTGTTTGTACTATTAATTTAAAATTTTATACTATTAGTCAAACATCTCTTAATTGATCACTAACAATATCAATTTTAAAAATAGCAAGGATAAACATGTATGGCGTTGTTATGAAACAGGGCATTGTTGCCGTGCATATAAATCTATCTATCTATTAGAAGTGTGAGTGTCTTTTTCGTCGACAAGTACCTATCGACCATAACATCCAGATACATCGCCCCGTTTCGTACCGCTTCAGGTTTCCTCCCGGACTCGCCTCTCTCTCTCTCTCTCTCTCTCTCTCTCTCTCTCTCTCTCTCTCTCTCTCTCTCTCGGGGACGCACGTATCTTCCTCTCTCTATTAATTTTTGTTCATATAATTTATAATCATCATATATTATTAAATGTAAATATATCTAGATAACTCATTTTCTTAGTCCAAAATATTTTTGAATATTATATATAATTTATTAATATTCAAATTTTGTCTAAAATACAAAAACACTTAAATTTTAGACACGTTATTTCAATAAATACTAATAAAGTAAGATTAATTTACCATTTTTAATAAAAATTATAGATTTAAATTTATTATAAGATTACTCTAATTGAGATAATAAAATTGAAATTGAAACGAAAACATGATAACAATTTTTTTATTAATGTTTAAAGTTAGTCTACAAATTCTGATTTTAGTAGTGATATATGTTTAATTAATTTTTTAATAATATTTTTAATAATATTTAAATTTAAGCACTTGATTTAGATTTTTAATTTGACGATGGTGTAATATTTAAATAAATTTTTATTAATATCTTCAACGTGATTTTCAGTGAGGAATATTCAAATAGTTTTTAATAATATTTTATTCCAAGATGATGATACAATTTTTATCAATATTTAAATTCAGGTTATATAGTTTTAATTTTTAATTATGTAATAGAAGATAAGAGAGTGACTTAAATGACAAGAGAGAGAGAGAGAGCGCGTCGCGAGAGAGGACGTTCCCGTTCCGTGCATCGCGAGCAAGGAGAACGTCCCGGTTTCACGCTCCGTACGAAACTGGGTCCTAAAAAGTAGACAAAGTGTGCTAGATGGCTAAATAAGTTTTGGAATTGTGCTATTTTTAAAAAAAAGCCTCGTCCGCCCTCAGCCTCCCGATGCTTCCGCCGTCTCCTCCACACTCCCGGCCTCAGCCTCCCGATGGTTCCGCCAGATCCTGATGCTTCCGCCCTCTACCCGCGCTCGTCCAGCTCTCGCGCCAATCGATCCGCCCTCCGTCCCCAGCCTCCCGATGCTTCCACCGTATCCTCCGCCCTCCGCCTTAGCCCTCAGCCCTTGGCCACCCGATGATTTCGCTGGCTCCCGATGCTTCAGCTCTGCCATTGCTCGTACAGCTCTCGCTGTTGTCAGGGAAGTCTTCCCCTTAGCTGATCAGCCGACAGCATGGACAACGGGTTCAAGACTGACCTCCAGATAATCCAATGTCGTCCGGCTTTCGTGCTTGCCAAGGAAATTCTCCCTCTTACTTAATCGTCCAGATAGTCCAACACCATCACTGATGCATTTGCGATCCCCCTCCGCCTATATGATGTGCATAGCACTGAAGGAGAAACCCAACCACTTCTCTATAGAGAGAGAGAGAGAGAGAGAGAGAGAGATGGCGAGCAAGATTGGGGTGATGGACTCTACCTACTTCGTTGGCAGAGGCGAGATCCTCTCCTGGATCAACTCTACCCTCCATCTTAGCCTCTCCAAGGTTGAAGAGGTAAGCATCTCCTTGTAATCAATCGATTGGATCCCATGGGGTTTCTTGCTGCGTTTCCGATGGTTGCCGATGATTTTGCTTACGGTGCGTTGTCCGGGGCGATTCGGTCTTGGTTGATGGACTCGATGCATCCCAGGGTGGTGCCGATGCACAAGGTGAACTTTAATGCCAAGACCAATTACTAGATGATCCAGAACTACAAGATCCTCCAGGATGTGTTCAACAAACTCAAGATTACTAAGATTTTCTTACGATTTACAACATCACGCAACGATCAATCCTTGCTGTTTGTCATCTACTATTTCAAGAATAGTTTGATGAATTTTCCCTATGGAATAGAACTAACCAGATCTGCAGTCTATGCTTAATTGATGATTACTTCCCCATTCCATTTCGTCACTAATGCCTCTGGGTATGGACATGAAGACCAGTTGCCTTTAAACACATAAAAAACCTATTTTAACTGCTATTTCTTATGTTAATGGAATACAGGTTTCTTGGATTTTTTGGTGTGAGAAAAATGAGAAATGTATGTTGTTTTGCATTGTGGTTTTAAAATGTTTATTTTGTATAATTATCCGGTGCAAATTTTGTACTGCCCAAAGTTTGCAAATAACATGATATAGTAAATAAATCAGTATTTAATAATCTACATCATATTTGAAAGTTGATGTAATAAAAAAGATTAATATTTCATATTTTATATCAAATTTAATTCTCAATACAAGTCAGATTTAATAAGTTTTCTCTAAATCTATTGATGTTTTATAGTCACAATTCATATGTAATAAATAGATTTGTAGTTATAATAATGTTCACTCTGAACATAATAATATTTTATAGATATAATAATATTTTGTTTACTTTAAATTAAAATAAAATTTGTTAACTGATGTAGAAGTAACTTCTTATGTTTTTACGGCAGTAACAAAGTAACAAGAGAAATTACATCATCCGTGTCAATGTAGAAACAACTAAGTTGCTGCGGTGGGAAAGACATGAGCGGGAAATGGGCTCGATTTCGGAGGGCACTTTCGGCATTGTGAAATCTAGGTAATGTCAACCTAACGAAGGCTGACCGAAACGGATTATATGCATTAAAATTCTATTGACCGCCGGATTATCCATTAAAGGTATTTGGACAATGGACCGACCGCTAAACCGATTTTCTTATATGGAGCTGAAGTCAATTTTTCTTGACTTTTAACGTCTTGTTATAACTTGTGATTGCCTACCCAGTTATATGTTGTTACCATTTCTAGACATGTTTGCACCCCCAAAGGCATCATTCATCCATCATTTGATAGACACATTGTTACTATTTATTTTCAAGTCTATTATATATTTTATTTACACCATATTTGTAACATCTCATTGAAACACTTCTAGAAATTTTCTAGAAGTTTGTGAATCATACTTTTGCCCATACAGATCTGGAAGTTTTATTTCATGTTCTGACATTCCTATATATGACATTTCAAGTTTGGAATGTATAAGTTTACAAACATAACAATATCTCATAACTGACTAGAATTAATTATTCTTTATATTTATTGTAAATAAATATTTTTGATAACAATAATACTGTCGGTTTACAAACGCAAAACACACATTAAAATTGCAAATATTTACTTGGATGTGCTTAATCTATCAAATTCTACTAAATTGGTGGTGATAAAAAAATTTGAATTGTTCGACTTAGTCATATCATGATTTATTGGAAGGATCAGGAACCTGGCTATGATTACTTATTTACGTGTGTATTTGAGAAGTAAAATATAACATTTTTAATCTAACTTATTTTTTATAATGTATCTATCATATATATCATAAGAATTTATCTCAACTATTATGTGAATTTATATCTAATTGGTATACAATATATTACTCAAACAAAAAAATCGGCTTTTATGATAAGATCACCTTTTGTATTAATTATATTTTAAATTTTTGACAATCATCCACAAACAATTTTTCATAGAAAGATTTGAGTTTTAAATTTCAGCTTAAATTTATCAAGGTAATTATCTTTATGTCTTTGAAAATTTCAGTGTTTGGTTGCATTATATAATTATGTATCAAGTTTTGTATAAATGTCTCTCAAATCAATGTCGGTTTACAAATGTAAAACACTTATTACAAATGTAAATACTCACCAAATTTTATTAAATTGGTGGTAGTAAAAAATTGAGCTATTTGAGTTAAGCATACCATGATTCGTTGGATGGAATAAGAATTTGACTATGATTACTAATTTATATGTATATTTGAGAAGTAAAATATAATATTTACTATCTAACTCATTTTTTATAATGTGCATGTTATATATATTATAAAATTATCTTAACTATCCTATAAATTTATATTTAATCAATATATAACATATTACTTGAACACGTGCGAAGTTTTGTTCACGTACCCTTTTTGCATCCATTTTCTCTTATGTAACTGTTTTGTCACAATTTTCTTGAACTACATAATTGGTTCATCTTTGTTTCTTTTTGCATCAATTTTCTCTTATGCAACTGTTTTGCCACAATTTTCTTGGACTACATAATTGGTTCATCTCCGTTTTTAGTACGTATCTGTGCATGCACTCTAATAGCATAGCATAGATGGTGCATGTACATTACACAACATCATGCTTTGCAGATCAACCGATCTAGATTGGTTTGGTCGGTGCGAGCTTGATCCGGAGGAGCTTGTCCCAAGGCCAATTTCCACCGTGATCTGGATATGAATGAGTCGGTTGATTCCAGGACAGTCCAAGTGGGATCAGGGCCTTTGGCGGTGGGCACCATGACCCTATTCTAAGCATCTTATCAGGCCCAATCCAGGGCAATCGTGGATCAATTTTTCTTATCGTGGATAGTCCAGTTGGGCGATCTGGTCCCTCTTTGTACCTGGATGGTACCTACTCTACCCTAATCTTGACCAAGAATGCCTTACATAGCATCAAAGAAAAAAAATCTGGGATTAATTCTCATGCTTGAGGAAAGTAGGGGTGTTCACAGTTTGATTTGGTCCGTTTTTGATCCATTTCTTAAAACTAAATGAACTGGTCCAATTAAACTCTAAAACTATAAATCACTTGTTCAGTTTGGTTCAAACCGGTGATTTTTTATTAGATATAAAATTTAAAAATTAAATTGTTAAAAAATAACGTATATTTAAATAAATTAAATTTTTAGTGATGAGTCATTAAAAAACAACTCGAATATCTATTTAACTCAATTGTGAATGTTACTTACCTATTAGTATAGTTTTATAGACAAAATGCTTAGAGCTATTTCGATAGGGCCGATGACGAACTCAAAGTCCTCAACACTGTCATCCCCTCCAAATGTGTCGTAGCTCATATTTTTTCATGTTTTTTTTGCAATTCTTTCTTGTGTTGATGCCACAGTAAATGCCTATGCAACTTTTTGCATCACGTACAAATGACATGTTCATCTTCAATGTTATATTCTTATTCATGCATGAACTCAAGGATAACTCTCCCGGAAAAACAATTTGGTATCTCAAACTTTAGATTGAGCATTTGTAATTTAAAAGGAGATTTGAAATTGAGAATTTTCTATATACACTGTACAGGGAACCATCCAACTCTCTACCAACAGTGTAGTTATTTTTGGTAAAGATGAATTCAAAAATAAATTATATTTTATTTTGATATATTTAAAATAAATTTATAAAAATATTTTTTTATCCTATCATATGTATACATAATCAAGATAAATGGATATTCAATTTTACATTAGCATATCTAATTTACCACACACACGTGCGAAGCACGTGATTTAACTAGTACCAGAATAAGTATGTGATTAGTAGTTTTACCACATGCAACATACGGGTGTTCATGGTTTGATTTGATTTGAGCTGAGATTCTTTTCCCAACCCAAATCGAACCTAAGGTTCAGTTTGGTTCAAATTAAAAATTAAACAATTGTTATTTAAAATATAATTTTATATATAAAGTATCAATTTATAAGTTAGAATATTTAAAATATATTTTTAAATAATTTAAATATATATCACTATTTATCAATATAAACATTTAATTTTTTAATATATTTTAGGTTAATTCAAGTTGACAATTTGATTTGGCTTTACTAATTCCCGAAATTGAACCAAACAAACTGTTCAACCTAAACCAAACCGAATAACCTAATTCGGTTTAGTTCATCCAGTTGAACCAAAGAATGAGCACCCTATACAAGACTATCATGCATCAATCTTAATATATATATATAGAGAGAGAGAGGGGCTTTAAATTTATAACAATTAAATACTCGTAGGGAGCATCTCATAATGTAAATATTTTTCAGAGGCAATGTCATAAACGAAGTTTATACGGTCGAACTGCCCAGCGGTCGGGGGTGGTCACTTCGTGCTCAACTGTTGTGCCTGTGACAAAAAAAAGCAATATATCTTCTGTTTCCTGCCAACATAGGTATTTTAAATCCAATTTGGTAAGGTGTCTAAAATTAGGGAAAATGCATTGGCTAAAGCATACCTATCGGATTTTAAACCACATAAATGAATTAACAACAAGAACTACAAACTAATTGAGTACTTCAGCTAGATCATCTCGCTTTATTACATAACGATGTGTAAAATACAGTAATACGTACAAATAACTATATATAATGTTGCAAATCCTTATGCGCAACACAACAATCAATCAGTAGATTAATATGATAAATAAGTTCATTAATTTACACCGCAACCAGAAAAGAAGTCTTCCAACTTCAAACGACTAATCCATGGTACCGCAATACTCTCGACGATCAGTGAGGTAGATGCAGGGGACTGTCATATTTTCAGTTTTACAAATTTCAATATTTTTTTGTTGTGAATTTGCTTCAGAAAAACTAGAAATTACTCTCTCTCACGGGGACGTATATATGATATTATACTTCTTGACAGATTCAGATCGAGAAGGATATAAACCTGATATATATATGTGTGTGTGCGTGTATATATACATATATATATATAGAGAGAGAGAGGGGTCTAAATATAATTCTTAAAAGAATTAAGAAAATTTGAAACCAGGATTTATTATAAATTTTATGTTTTTCTAACGACTCGAAATGAATAACCATGGGGTGGATGTTTTGTACTAAGCGCGATTCATTTCCATCTTGTCATTTTATTTAATGCTTGGTTTGATCTTTTCTCATTTTTTTTTTTTCTAAATCACACCAAAACAAAAGATACCTATCAAACTAAATCAAAACAATTAAACTGATTTGTCTTAATTAAAATGTAATTATATCAAGGTACATTATATATGTCTATAAGTGATTTTATTTTTCGTAATCCAAATCGTATTGTATCCAAATATACACTCTATGTTCGTATCTGATTAATATTTCATCTCAGGAAGTCTTAAACATTTATTTTTACGTGAAACTATGTAAATAATGTAAATATAGTAAGTTAAAATAAATATTTAAGTTAATTCATATTATTCGTTGCTGGAATTAATACTAGGTATATTATCTGACATGGAGATGATCCATATATAACAAGAAGAAGAAGAAGATTAATCACTTGTTATATTTTGAGGTTTGACCATCGTTTGATTTGATAGATGTTTGAAATCAAGTCAATTAAGTCAAATCCACACACCGATTTGGTCTTTAATTTGTCTGGTTGAAGTTGAAGAACAACCTCCCAAGGCGAGAGCCGATCGATCTCATCTGATGAACAACCGTTGACGCACATACATATATATACCCAATTAGCCAACTTCATCTCATTAGGACTTCCGGCCCTCGGGCGGATATCGAAATCTCGACTTGAATCTTGACAGCATCCGGAAAACCCTGGATCGGACGTATGCGATCCATCGCACGTCGATCCCAGAGTCCTTGCCCGACTGTGATACCCCGTATACTCGGACTCAAAGAGGGTGCAACTAGGATAGAACAGAAGACCCCGGCTCCCCCCTCCTCCTCCTCTCCAGCGGCGGCGGAAGACGACGACGACGACGACGACGATTCTGCCATCTCTACGTTCATGGAGAAACTGTCGATATTTGACAACCTCGTATTGCTCCCGGTATACATCACGGTCGGCGTATCCTCGTTCCTCCTCCTCCGCCACTACGTCAGACGCATCGTAGAGGAGTGGTCTTCCCACCTCGCCTCTTCCACCGGCGTCGACGACCGCCATGCCCCCGCGGGCCTCAGCGAGGCGGAGCTCTCCGCCATCCCCACCTTCCCGTACGCCGCGGCGGCGGACGGCGGCGAGGCGGAGTGCGCTATTTGCATCGGCGCGCTGAAGAAGGGGAAACCGGTGAAGAGGCTGCCGCGCTGCGGGCACCTGTTCCACGAGCGGTGCATCAGCACCTGGCTGGTCCACAACCCTAGCTGCCCCCTCTGCCGGCGGGAGGCGCGGCGGTCGTCGGAGCAGGCGGCGACCACCGTGATCATCCAAGTGCGCGGCGAATATTAGGGTTTAATGAGGTTGATGCTCGGCCGCCGGCTTCTCGCGAGATAAGCTGTAAATAGTAACCTTGATTAGGCCTTAAACCTTGTAATTAATCTGTTCCTTTCTACCTATGTATCTAACGTTCAGAAACATAAATTAGGATCCTATTCTATATTGTAAATGGAAAATTGCCGAGAAACAAGGATGTGATATAATCTGATTTCGTAGTTATACGTGCAGTAAATAATCATCGTCTTGTCATGTATATAATGAGTAGTACTACTGGTTTCAAATTATCAAGGAAGTACGTCTTCAAAAGCAGAGCTCTCTCATTACTTATTGTATTCCCTCTTTAATATTCATTGTGAAATCACTGTCAAGATTTTGATATTAATTGCTTCGATCATATAACATGTTACGTACCGACCATCGGTACGTAAAGATTACTACGTCTTTGCAACTAGTAACAATGATGCAAAGATTACTACGTCTCATTACTTATTGTATTCCCTCTTTAATATTCATTGTGAAATCACTGTCAAGCTCCGGACGAAGTGTAATGACCAGTATATTTATATAAATAAATAAATAAATATTATATTTATTATCAGATTTAGTAATGCTAATTATCCTCTCTTCTTTAATCCTTCTGTTTTTTTTTTTTTTTTTTGTTGTTCTCTCTCTCTCCGGATCCCCTGCCAAAATCATCGCCACCCTTCTTTATCTCTCCCATCATTTTCGTTTTCGTAACCTACTTGCCGTTTCTTTCTCCATCTAACCGATGTCCGGATCCTCTCCGCCGCGATGACCCCGCGCGTTAGCGCGAGCCCGCTGCCCCGCCGCCTCCTTTCGCCACGAGCACCTGCGCGCCTCCGTGCCTCCCGTTGACGGCCCGCCGCCGTGCACCGTTCCGCCGTGCGTCAGCCTCGCTGCCGGCGCCACCCCGCGCAGCCACCGCCTTCCGTGTCGGGCCGGCGTTGATGCCGCGCCACCCCGACGCTTCAGCCGCCAGCCGCGCACGCGAGTCCACCGCGCGACCGTGTCCCCGCCGGCCGCATGTCCGCCCATGGCCGCATCCGCGGCCAACCCCGCCGCCACCCGCCTCCCGGCGCCGCCGCTTGACCGCCCGCGCACGCCCGCGCGTTGGACCCGCACCACCCGCCCACGCTCACGGCGCGCCGCCGTGCCGCGTCCGCCTCCCGGCCATCGCCCACCGGCCGCGGCCGCGGCCACACCCCTTCGCGCAGCAGCCGCCACCGTCCGCCGCCCACTGCGACCGCGCGCGCCATGCGCCGCCCCCCCCGCTGACGCCTCGCCCACCGCCCGCCATCTCCCCGTTGACATCTCCGCCGCCGCGCGGTTTCCGTGCCGGCGCCCCTCGCGCAGCCGCCTCCGCGCCGCCCATTGATCGCCGCCCTCCCTCCGAGCCTCCCCGCCGAGCCTCTTCCGCCGCGCGCCCAACCGCGATTGCGGCCAACCGACCCCCTCGCGGCCGGGGCCGCCGCCGCGCCGGCCCGGTATACCCCCCTCACTGACTTGAGCGCCCGCGCGGTCGCCTGCACCGCCCGCACGCGCAGCACCGTGCGCCACACCCCCCTCTCCGCGGTGAAGCCCCTCCCTCCCTCTCTCTCATATCGTCTCTCTCTCTCTCTCTCCCCGATCGATTCTCTCTTTATTTCTTCTCTTAACCTCTTTAATCTAACAGATTGTCAGGATACTGTTCAGTTCGGTTTTTCGTCGCCGTCGTGACCACGACGGTATATTCTTCACCCGGATCGATTCCGTTGGAATTCCGTGCGCCGTTGTCGTCGCCGTTAAGGTAGGCATCTCGGCTATTCTTAGCATCTTTATATGATCGATTAAACCGTTAAAATATATTTAGATCACTATGATTAGAATGATTTAATTAGTGGGTTGTTTTTATTTTATTAGCATGATTAAATAGAGTTAGATTAGCTTGTTCAACTATGCATGGTTAGGTTGATTTAATTATCCATGTACGTTAGTCGGCATGATAGGTTTTTATATGTTTTAACCTAGTTAGTTTAGATGATTGCATCGCGCTAATCTTTAATATGTATATCCCGATTTCGATAAAAAGCTGATATAGGGTTTAAGGTTTAGGCATAATGATGGTAGAAGTTAGTTTATTTTCTTTTATGTAATAGATAGTGTCTGTCTAAACATGTGTTTGATATGTATAGTTTGTAGCCTGCATGATCATGTTTAGATGCATCATAGGATAGACTGGTTCTAGTTTGTGCTAGACTGTGATATGGTATGCAAATATGGGGTGCATAGAACCATAGTGTGCATCTATGTATTTCATGTTTGATTTCGCCAATTAAATGTTCATGTTTACCGTCCGAGTTAATTATATGCTTGCATGGTGTGGAATGTGGTTAGTGCAAATGAGTCGCATTGTGATGGAAATGTACTTCACCTCGTACTATAATTCGGTCCTTCGGGCGACGGATGAATTAGAACAGTCCGGAGCATCCGTCGATCCCGGATACCGCGGTTTATCCTAAGTACTCACCCCGCCTATGGGGTACTATGGGATTTAGCTTACTATATGTTACTTCCTACTATATGGTAAATCTGGTGCTAGTTTTGTGATGTGACTGCATTTATCAGATGGAGCATGAAATTTACTCAGACATGTGTCTAGTTGTGTGGATTGGCATAGATGGTAGTGTTATAAATGTGTCATTGGTTTTATGTCAGGTCTATGTGTTCTGGGCATACCTAGAACAGTTTAATGTGTAGGTTATGTCGGTTTTAATGCATATAGAGTCTGGTTATCATATGGAGGAGTTGAATGACTTTGTAATCAACTAATTAAAGATATATGATTAGTTTAAACCATATGTATTAAATCTGATTTTTAGGCTTATTATGTATTGAATACCATTAGAAATCATTATTATAGTGGGGTAGTTCGGGTGTAAGTCCTACTGGGTCTGTTGTGACTCACCCCTTCCGTTGTTAATATTTTCAGGAGTGCAGGTTTAGCGCAGCAGAAGCGTAGTGGTGTTTTGGAGTCCAAGGAGCTAGTGGAGTACTTGTTCAGTGTTGGTATTATTTAGATTGTAATTTCATAGTGTTAATTAGATAGAATTATTGGAATTGTTTATTTGGATTGTGATTTTGGTCTTAATTGGTTCCAGACCGATATTCTTCTCCGTTACGTCGCCGGATTATCTTCCGCTGTGCATGTTAAAAATCCGGGTCGTGACACGAAGGGGAGACGACGTTCAAGGGTTGCGAAGAAGATCACCGCACGGATTCCATAGGAAACAAGCCTCTTCAAACTCTTTTACCTCGCGCGCCCAAATTTTTGATCTGTTCACATTTAAGCTGTGTGTCAATGTAATGATAGTCACAAACGTCATCGTGCCGGTCGTCATGTCCGAGTTATATCCCGTTCGCGTTACCGTCGCCCCGCGACAGACATTTGGAACAGTGGTCCGACGCATACATGGCGCGATGGGATAGGCGACTGAGGGAGTCACCTCAGGAGATGTCTTGAGACGATCCGAATTCTAATTGCTTCGATCATATAACATGTTACGCACTGACCATCGGTACGTAAAGATTACTACGTCTCTATAAGTAATAACAATGATGCAAAGAACATTCATCGGCGGATTTATCACAAGTTAATGCGTAAAAGCTGAATTTAATTACAAATCTAATTAGTTGCATTATAACTACTATATATCCTGATTAGTCGAAATATCGACGACCATGGTTGGAGTTGGATACCTATGTTGCGAAGATACGCACGAAGGGGTCGCGGGAGAAGAGAGATTGGCGGTGCAAAAGAGAAAAAGAAAAGACGGCGAGAGTTATTTTAATTAGAAAATTACTTGAAACAGTTTGAAATACCTAAAAGTGCTTTTTTATAACTCTCTCTCTCTCTCAGAGTATCACTTTTAGTATAATTTCTTCTATATATTTCTTTGTTTCAGTAAAAAATTGAGAGAGACCCAGTGTCTTACTTATTTTCATCATATTTACATGTTTATCATTTAAAAATATTTTCTAATATGCATGATTGATCTAATGCTCTTGTTAATTTCTGACTTCGATGTTTTCTTGATTTTATTGTCAAAAGGTATCAAAGTAACTTCTTCACTGTTTTTATTACGATCATCTTCAACTAAAAATTTTCATCCAGTGTCCTGGGCACATTTTACTGTCATTTTCGTTACCCTCTCTCTCCCCCTCTACCTACGTACATACATACATATATATAAACATACATCGAAATATATATTTGCCTTACTTAATCACAAGTTTCTCACGTCACTTTGAAAGTATATCTTACCTTTTTATTCACTGTTCGCTATACTATGATATTTATAAGTTTCATAACTTTTGCACTACGGATTTCTTTTCAACCACTTTCTTTATGCTTCATTACATTTCATACTTCTTTATTCCATTATCATCTCTTATTTTAAGTGGTTCTAGGCTCTTAGATTCTCCATTTACCTTTTTAATAAAATTTTGTTAATATTTTTAAATCATGCATACATGTAGCACCGGCTCATATGTCTAATTTTGAATTATTAATCTTAGGATTTTCATTGTTACATGTATACACTGCTTCAGCCCTTTTTCTATTTCGTTGTTTTACTCTGGCCAGAAAATCCTTTTAAAACAAGTTTGTGCTGTTGATCTTAACATCTAAGATCACTAACTTAGGTCATGTTTGAAAACACTATTAGACATCTCTATCACTATCAATTTTAAAAGAAAAATTTATCTCTAGGTCTATTAAAGAAAATCAATTTACCAAAAGATCCTTTGACCAAATTTTCATCACCTTTAATCCGTTGACACCGGATTCCCTTACCATCCGATCCAATTTCCTCCTCCACCATCCGCAAATCCAATTTCTGCCCCTTGCCCTAGCACCCCCTTCCTAACCAGCCATCTAGACGAAGCAGTGATATCTTGTACCATTCAAGCGATATCTTGTACCATTCAAGCGCGACGGTAGCATGCGACCTCCTTTCTCAGGTGCGGCTTCTTCCCTTCCTGTGTGCGAGGAGGTGTCCAAATAGCGGCGGTGGTCACGGACTTGATGGATGGAGATCCGGGAGAGCGAGAGCGAGCGTGGAAGGGGGAGATTCCGGCGATACTTCCTTTTGGGGCTCCAGCAATATACATTTTCCAGTGTAGACTCGTTCTAGGTAGAATCCCACTCTATGAGGCATACCGTAACATCCCCTCCGCCCCAAACAATAACCGCCTCCTATTTCCCCGGACGGTTCCGCCGGGTCCCATGCACTAACCGAATCCCGGTTTTGATGGGCACGTTCCAACATCTCCCACTTGACCATCAAAATCAAGTGATTTCTAATTACATTTTCTCTATTTATGAAAACATAATTCGATTTTATCGAGATGTCAAAGTGTTCTGTATATACTCCCACTTTCAATGAGATACATACACATTCCTTTGCATTTTCACTGTCCATGAGATGTATATATTCTCATATGCACTCCCACTTTCCGTGAGATACATATATATTCTTATACAACACCTCATTATCCGTGAAAATTACAAATGACTCACATATTCCTGAGTCCCATTAAGCCAACATGCTTAATGAAAATTTCCGCCGAGATACCTTTAGTCAAAGGATCGACAATCATATCACTGGTGGAGATATAACTTACATTTATTTCCCCTTTCTGCACAATATCACGTATATAATGATATTGTATTTCTATGTGTTTTTCTCTAGAGCTATTTCCGCTCCATTCGTTAATCAAAGTGATGGCGGCCCGATTGTCACAACATCTCAATTGGCCCATCAACCAAATTGAGACCTAAATCAATCGAAATCGTCTAATCCAGACGGCATGAGTAGCCATACTACAGTAATATACTCACTTCCCTGTGTGTATCTTGCCACACACCCCTGTTTCTTGCTACCCCAAGAAACAGCTGCACCACCAAAGATGAACACGTGTCCCGAAGTGGACTTTCCGTCATCTTTATCACCTCCGAAATCCGCATCGGAGTAACCAAGCACTTCAAGTGTTTCCGCTTGGTATACTAACCTGTGGTGCAATGTACCCTTAAGGTACTTCATAATCCTCTTTGCATGCCTTCCCAAAGGTGTCCGGTCCGTGATTACTTTGATACCGCTCACTAAGCTTACGGCAAATGCTATATCGTGCCCGGTACAAAGCATTGCATACATTAAGCTTCCAATGCCTGAGCATAAGGCATGTTAAGCGAGCCTTGACCCTCTTCGGGACATTGCTCCTTGCTTAACTTCTTTCCATAAACCGTAGGTGTATTTGCGGATTGCAATTCGCATCCCAAATCTTCTAAGTACGGACCGTATGTACTTTTCCCGGCTTATGGACAACAATCTAGACTTCTCGTCCCTCTCAACTGACACCAAGGACATAGGACGCCTCTCCCATATCCTTCATCTCAAATTTCTCACCGAGCTCGAGATTTAACCTTATTCAATTTCCCTATGTCATTTCCGGCGAGCAATATATCATCAACATACAAGGATAATATAATAACTATGCTCCCACTCTTCATGACATATACACACCTATCCAACTGATTTGGAACAAAGCAGAGTTGAATAATTACATCATGAAATTTGAGATACCATTGTCTAGATGATTGCTTTAATCCAAACAAGGATTTTCTTAACTTACATACCATATTCTCCTTTCCTTCCACCTCGAAACCCTTCGGGTTGTCGCATATATATATCTTCCTCCAACTCTCCGTTGAGGAATACAGTCTTAACATCCAGCTGGTACAATTCTAAATCAAGATATGCGACAATGGCCAATAGCATCCTTATAGATGCAAACTTAGCCACAGGAGAATAGGTTTCTTGAAAATCAATACCGTTTCCTCGATTGAACCCTTGGCAACTAACCGGGCCTTATACTTATCTATAGACCCATCACCGAAGCTTTCTTTTAAATACCCATTTACACCCAATAGCCTTCCTATTCTTAGGCAAATCACACAATTCCCACACTCCATTAATTTCCATGTAGCTCATTTCTTCTTTCATTGCATCTAGCCATAATTCTGATTCGCGCGATTTCATGGCATCGATGTAATTTATTGGATCTGTGTGATTTTCCTCATCAATGTCTACATTTAGACATGAAGGCTCACATGAGTATAAATAAAAGTCATCCATCCATATAGGTGGAGTTCTAGTTCTCTTGTTGCCAATTGCAGGTATGTCAGACGGTCCTTCTATCATAGGATTATCTTGACCCTCAACTATTTCTTGTTGAGGTTGTTCTGCTATCCTAGGTTCTTCTTCCATTGGCAAATCATTTCTAGAGTCTTCATTGTAATAATCATCATCTATTACAATTAGAGGTTCCTTCTCAATTTCATGAGGTTCCTCTTCCTCTAGATTTTCTAGGAATGTAACATCCCTATATTCAATGATCCCCTTTTCCTTATGGAAGAACCTATAGCCATTCGATTTTTCACAATATCCTATGAACTTACATTTCAATGTTCTTGGTTCCAACTTATTTCTAAGTTGTTCGGAATGAGAACATGGGCTATAGACCCCCATTTCCTGAGATGACTCAGATTAGGTTTCCTCCCATTCCACAATTCATAAGGTGTGGATTCGATAGACTTGGTGGGTATTCTATTCAATATATAACTTGCCGTGAGCAATGCTTCTCCCCAAAATTTCTTAGGAAGACCAGAATGAGATAGCATACATCAAACCACATTCATTAACGTCATCTATAAATGTAATGAAATATTCCTTGTTATCATATGATTTTACACTTAGAGGTCCACAAATATCTGAGTGAATCAACTCTAACAATTCCTGTGATCTATGTCCTACTGTGAACGACTTCTTAGTCATCTTTCCAATTAAGCAATGTTCACAAGGTGACAAATCTATTTTTAACAATGGCAGCATATTCATTCTTGCCATTAATTCCATTTTAGATTTTCCGGGATGACCCAATCTAAAATGCCAAAGATCACATTCGGTCTGATAACACAAGGAATACTTAGAACTATCATCTGAATTATTTCTTTCGATTAATACGATTACATGAATATAAAATAGATCATGTTATTCGAGGAAACCTTCCCCGTTGCATATATACCCCCATTCTTTCCGATTGACACACCTTCATTCCAGAATCTAACATCGAGGCCCTTCTTCACCAATGCAGGAACAGAGATGAGATTCCGCTGGATTTTAGGTGCATAAACCACATCCTTGAGGATCCTACCATTATCCCCAACATCCAGCCTATAAGTACCAATACCTTCACCATCAATATACGTGTGATTTCCCATCATTAGCCCCTGCTCACCGGCATTCAATTTCTTTAAGGACACAAGCCCTTTCTTGGTCTTTGCAATATGCCTAGTAGCCCTAATCGACCCACCACTCATCCGAATTTGTCAAACTTTGCGCCACATTCAAGAACACCGACAAATTCTCTTTTTCTAATTCCTTTATCTTCCGGGTGTAAATTTTCACCCATATTTCTATGCTTACTTAGATAGTTGGCTTTGAAATGACCAAACTTTCCATAACCATAGTAAGCATATTCAGGAATCTTTTTATGGTGTCGACATCGAGCAACTAACTTCTTATTTATTGCATTGGCCTCTATTAGATTCACCTCTAGTCCTTTCCTTCTAGCCATTATAAAAATTCCTGTTGCTAACTTTAAAGGCAACTTAATGACTACTAAAACTGAACTTATAATTCTTAAGATTGTGGCAATTATTTTCAATGAGGGCAATTTTTTAAACCATGAAGTGGTGATAAATAATTTCTTTAGAATCTTACTTCCAAAAATGGCTAAATTCATGGCTCTAATTATCAATTTATTTTCATGCACTATCACATGTTCTCCCTCTTGCATTCTACAGGCATCATTCCTGTGTAGCAAGAACTGGGTTTTAGTTTCTGTGATAATAGCAAATCTTTCTATGATAATATGCCATAATTTTCTAGTCTTCTTATCACCCACAATCCATTGCTCATTGATTTTCTTTTCCACATTAGTGGGAGTTTCATTATGTTCTGGAGCAGTGCCCTCAATTAGATTTTCTATATTGTCACAAATTATACAATATCTAATTTTTCTATGCCACGTATCATAGTTCATTCCGTTACACTTATCTAATTTTGCCAATTCTATAGCAACTAGTATACCGCTATTTGGACTAGAGTGATTCTAAAATAAGTGAAGAATTGATTTGTAAAGATCCAAACTTGTACGATGACAAAAATAATTAAACTAAACATCATGCTCGTTGACACAAAAGAAGACTATGCTAATTTAAAATCAATGACTACAAGTAAGTAACTATTATCAATAAAGAAAATTAAAATATGCTCTGTTGAAACACAAAAATAATTTCACCTTTAACTAAGATGATCATGTACTAATGAGTTGAGAAAACATGAAACCGTGGAATCAATTTAAGATCACCTTTTGCAAATATGATAGCTGCCAACGTTAGATCTATGAACAGACTATTAATACACTTAGTCTAATACATAAAATGACGTCCGGACAGCAATAAATATTAGATAGGTTGTACATGCACAGTGTAAAATTGCAAAAAGAGTACTAAATCACTACGGATATGCAATGCTTCAATGAATATTTTAAAAGTTTTACCGTCTGGACTTCTGGGAAAACGAGAAAAGGCAAAAGATAATACTTGATTAAGAAGCTTGTGCGCTAGGCCCCTGAAGACGAACTGCGACGAAGCTCCTGCGGTGTGCGATCGAGAATAGGCAATGGCGGAGACGCCAATCGGCGAGTGATGGTGGCACACCGGCCTAGCACGTCCGTATGGCAGCAGAAGATGACGACCCTGGTGGTTTATCCCCGCCGGAGGATGCTCTGCTAATCTTTGCAGCGGCGGTGGCTGTTCTGGTGGCAGAAAGGTCGTCTGGTACAGCAGCGACTCCTCGGCGGTTACAACGGTGGGCGGCTGAGGCGGCAGATGGCACTGGTCGCACGAAGCGGCAGAGGGCGCTGTTGGCGGAAAGGCACACGAGCGCAGGCCCGATGGCGGCCGTGAGCGTCCAGGTGCGAGGGGGTTAACAGCGTCAACACGGGCTGGAGCGCGGTCAGACGGGGGCGTAGGTTCGGTTCGCAGCAGCCGCACAGGGATCACGGAGGCCGTAGGCCGTAGCAACGGCGATGGCGACGACGTAGCTCTGATACCAGTGATGGATGGAGATCCGGGAGAGCGAGAGCGAGCGTGGAAGGGGGAGATTCCGGCGATACTTCCTTTTGGGGCTCCAGCAATGTACGTTTTCCAGTGTAGACTCGTTTTAGGTAGAATCCCACTCTATGAGGCATACCGTAACAGGACTCACGGACATGTTGATGCCCCTCCCCCAGCGATGCAGGTACCAACAATGGCGGCATCTGCAGAGGGCAAAAGGCGTGCAGGGAGGCCCGCCTTGCGGAGGCGGCCGAGGGAACGGAGGCCTCCCACCACCATCTTGAACACCGACGCCGTCAACTTCACGGGTTCCCAACAGGCGCCCTTCCCTGCCGCCACCAGCGGTGACGCAGGGCATGCGGCTCCCCGTTTCACCTAGCTCCGCCGGCAGCATGCTGCGTCCCCCTTCAGCTTCTAGGAAGAGCAGCGGCTCACACCGGGAGGAGACGTGTACAGGAGAACCGTCGTCGGCGACGATCCCCTCCCGCGTGGCTATAGCATGAGCACATCGGACGGTTTCCCTCCAGAGAGCATCTCGCTCCCTCCGTCCGCTCAGACAAGGATCCACCAGGACAGGAGGATCACCGACGGTCGTCTCCTCTGATCCCAACTTACCATTCGTCAAACGACGAATCTGGGGAAGAAGATCGGCGACGACAAGCATCAATTCTTGATCAACTGTGTGAATAAATCATGTTTCAAACATGTTCAAGTGTAGTTTATTTTAACTTTTTGATATATATGAAGAGTTTACTTTAACGCTATTTTAATCTCTTCATCTGGTAAATTACTTTAACCTTATTTTAATCTCTTCATCTTTAATTATGATATATATTAGAACATTATTTTAATTAAAGTATTTTAATCTCTGTTTTAAATATTGAAATAACATTTACTTTAATTTCTTCATCTTTAATTAAAATAATATCTATTTAAAATTTTTTAATTAAAATAAAATTTATTTTATTTTTTATTTTTAAATTTTAAAAAAATGTAACTTTGTCTTCGACATGAAAGGTAAAACTGACATTTCCAATTTACACCGGAGTGAGTGTGATGATATTTTCAAAAATGGACTTGGTGGTAAAGTATTTTTGAAAATGGACATTTCATAAAGGCACTTGGTCTAAAACGGACCTAGTGTGTATTTCTCCATTTTAAAATTAATATTCATAATAATCATTAAGAGGTGTTTGACTAATAACATCATTTTTGAAATTTGTAGTGAAAACAAAGTACATTATGTAATACAAGTGTCAACTTGTATCAATTTGGATATCGATACTCTAACCTCTAAAAAAATTAATATCAATATTAATATGGTAACAAATTTGAAACTCTAACCAATCGGGTCATTATATTTACAATTACTCTTTCTTATGGTCATGGTTCTTATTTTTGTTTATTTCATGTATTATTAAATGCTTTTTTTCAATGGAATCATAATTTTAATATAAGGTCATAAACCATACCTTGCTTAATATAATTTTCATATTCATTTACAGTTTTGATAAAAACTTCAGCGGACTCTTTCATATCCATGACAATCAATTTTCACATGTCAATGAAATCTTCTCCAATAAAAATATTATAGCCATAAGATACATTTTTATAAGGTCGTTTACATTATCTCGTTTTTTTTGATCCCACTAGCCAATTTAATTTATGTGACACAAGTATTAACTACGTCAATTATTTCTTATTGACTATTTTTTGGAAGTATGATCTCACATCGTACTATTTTTTTTACATGCATTACGTGTCTTTCGACATTTTATGCACAATAATATCTACATTGTTTTTCTTTCTTTTATTTACTATGTATCACCATTTATAACCTGTATATTTGTCTTCTCTATATTCTCGTTTATTTTCTTAATGCAAATAACAATAATATTTTATCTCTTTGAGCTATGGACATATTTCATAAATTTATCTGACAACGACCATTATCCAAAGCACTTATCATCATCATTATTTCAATATGTTGTTTTTCTAATTTTTTCATAGTAATATTTATTTATCTTTGAATGCATCATGAATTTTATGTCTAGCTAAGTTATGCGTACTACTTATTTTTTCAAGGTAAATTGGGTCGAGGGTTAGTCAGCCCAACCCAAACAAACCTAGGTGTGCGGGAGTAAGTTACCCAGGTTGATCTTGATTCGAACCGGGTTCAATTGGACTAATCTAGTTTTAAAAGAGTCAAAAGAAAAAAATAATAAACCAATAAATATGTAAAAATATTAAAATATTAAAATAAAAAAATTATATTTATATTCAATCTTTACATTTTTTAGGATAATTTTTGCCTCCTCAACCTTGTTTCTTACCGGATATCTTATACAAATTTTATATAAATTTGTGTCTAGTACAAACAAAAAATATAAACATTCGGTGAAAATGGTAGTACAAAAAAATTATATATATAATTGGATAAGTGATTTTTAACAAAGAGAATGATTCCACAATATATATATATATATAAGAGCATAACAACAACCTACAAAACTATAAGAAAATGTAAATTTTAGTCAAAAAAAGAACATTGTCATTCAACGCGTACATCAATCCTCTATTTGGACTATAATTTTCGTTTTTCTATAGACTTAATAGATTTTTCACAAATTTCTCTTTGAACAGATGATGAGAAAGAGTTTTGACTAAAAATGTTGAGAGAGAGAGAGAGGGGGGAGTGGTACGAAAGAGTGGAAGGCCCCAAAGGGGTTGGAGCATCCCAACGGCTAGCCCACGGTTGGCCTACCAGGCTGATCGGTGATTCCTAACATTATATTTTAATAAACTTTATTTAAAAGTAAAATTTATCTAAATACGTACATTGCATCGGCATATATACGATACGAGAAAATAAATAGTATCCCCCCCCCCCAAAAAAGAAGAAGAAGAAGAAGCAGCAGCAGCATGCTTGACGTGCGGTGTCAGCGTGCTAAGCATGCTTTCATTAACATTATCATACCAATTACCAAACTCTGTTGAGCCCGTCCAGCGCACGTACAGGTGCGTGCAGCCCACGCGCCGCAACGATCTCTGCGGCGGCCCGGTGGGTGTAGGCCACGAGATATTTATTGCCCACCGATAAATGCTGATCCAGTCCCGCGGGCTCAGCGTGCAACATCCTTGATCCATCTTCACTGGCCAGTAGCCACGTACCCCGCCCCGTCACGTCACCCACCTTGCCCTCTCCGCACGTTGCTCCGCCGTCCTGCGTGGCCGGGAAGAAAACACGGGGGCATTTCCGTCTACCTAAAAAGTTCTCTTTCCTAGACCCCTCTGATGCTGCTGCCTCGCGGTATCGATTATTCGGCGTGCTCTCCCGCCCGCGTGGCGACGGCGTGACGCGTCAACTCAGGGGTATAAACATAATTCGACATTTCAATTATAAAATTTAACGTATTTAAAATTTTTCTTTATATCTTATAAATATAATCTGATAATTTATCGAAAATTTGAAATCAGTTAATTCTATTTTCGTTAATCTGATTTAATAAATAATTATAAAAATAATTAAGTAAAAATAAAATTAAATAAATTATAAAATATATTATATAAATTAATAAAAAAATAAAAATAAAAATTTAAATCAATATTAAAATTTAGTAATTAATATAAATTATTTACTTATTTTTAAATAAAAAATAATATTTAACATATTTTTTTAAAATTATAAGATTCGAATCTGATTTCGATAATAGAATCAGAATTGAATAAAAATCAAAATATAATAATTTTAAAATTATTAAAATCAAAATCAAAATCAAAATTTTTTAACTTTTATTGAAATTGAAATCGATAATTTCGTTGTCAAATTCGATCCGTTTACAACTTACGTCATCCCCTGCGGAGGGGCGTTGCTCCGCGAGCGACGGGGCACAACAGACCGCGTGAAGGTTCCCTCCGGCGGCCCTCTCTAGTAATTCTGAGTGGAGGCGGCGGTGGTTTCGCCACGTGGCTTGATCTACGGACGGCGATGAGGTCGTAGAGAGGTGAAGGAACCGGGGGAGAGGGTGCCCGGCACACGCGGGTGCGTGGTTTCTGGGGCAGATATTTTCCTCTTTCCTGCCATCGGTCGTCGTCTCCCTCTTCCGTCTTCGCTCCAGCCGAGGTTACCGACGGTCCAGGATTCCGTCTCTGCATCGCACCCACGCCGGCGCGAAATCTGCGGGGGCGCGGCCTCCCACCTTTAAGACGAGGGGTAAGGGGTGGTCGTCTCTGCTTTGGTCCTTCCGGATCCTCCTCTGAAGCGCAGTGTTGGAGTGGTCTGGTCGCCGTCTGCTTGTTTCGTGTTTGGTTTGATGTGATAACTTCGGTTCCCGTGCTTTGGATCTTCGGGAAGATCTATTTCCTTGTTTCTGTTGTTGTCGGGTGTTACTGGTGGCGGATTTCGCTTCTCTCTTGCGGTCTGGAGATCATCTTCGTCCTTCACAGGTCTTTCGGGTCTCGTCTGCTCGTATAGGATTATCATTTCCGCCTTGTTAATTTTTGAGACTATTTTTGTGGTATGACTGTTTTCATCTGCGCAAAATGTTTCTTCCCATGTATTTGTGGCTTTCACTACATAATGGTTTGATTTATCTTCTTCTGGTTTATCGTCTGTTGGTATTGATTTCCCACTGCAGATGTTGTCCTCTAGGCGATCTGCAACTTTCGGCGTCTTTGTCGTTTATTCATTTGCGTCCCTTCTCTGGCCCCTGGAAAAAAATATTTTTGTAATTCTCGTTGGTTTTCCCGAGCTGTGGACCAGACACCAATGTCGCCCTTTCTTCTTGTTGACACTAGGGATTGTTAAGTTAGATCTCTTGGTTGAGTAGACAAAGTCTCGACGTTCCTGGTTTCTGTCATGTTGTTTTAGACCAGCCGAAGCGGGAGTGTTCTTTTATCCTTTGGATTGCTTTTTGTCTCTTTTATTTCTTCTCGACAAGTAAATGCACCGTTTTTCTTTCAATTTCAGAGTGATTTAATTTCTGAAGCTGATGACTGTCAATGATTTCTTGCTTTTGTTTTCCCACAAAACTGTTAATGTTTTTTTTAACATTTGATTATGTGCACAAGAGCATTTCGTTGGATCTGACTTTAGTTTGATCTAATACAGAAAGATGAGCATGGTTTCTGAGCTCACTTCATCTGCTGATAGTGAAGGGTCTACACTTGCAGAAAAGATAGTTGAAAGGTTGGTCCGCAAGCATCTTCTTTGTTTTTCATCTGCAGAACTAAGCATCCAGTGTCTTGTGATTTCATCTATATTAGCTAAAACAAATAATCCACACACTAACAGATAGTGGTGATGAGATATATCTGCTAGTAGGTGTATGATATTATGCTGTCTTTTGAGAAAACTAGTAGGTGGTACATTCCAGCAGCTGTGTTATTTCTTCAAAACAAACTAAAGGATCTGCCAGTTTTACAGACATTATTAGAATTTTCTATAAAGTTATTCACGTGCTTGAGCCTTGATCTTTTTGCAGTGTAATGCTTTTGTTTACCCTGCAGTCATTTTCTAAGGCCACTTTTTAGTTGTCTACAACTGATGAGTTTCTATTCTTAATGCTGCATTTGACCCCTTGTCAAGCCTTTTTTGACCTTTTCCCTTAAAAGCTATTAATTTAAGTTAACTTTATAGTATTTTCTCTTTATTTACTTAAATCTGAGACTTAGTTGAATGCAGTCAAGGCGATGACTAGGTAACAAGGCAAACCTATTCATTTCTGGCCAAACTGCCAAGGGGTTCGCCCCTTTTTGCTCTGCATTGAGGCAGCTGCCTTCTGTGCTTAGGGTTTACATTGGTCTCTGTGGGATCAAGTGACCTCACTGAGTTTTGAAATTTTTTAGCACCTTTAAGAGATTTTATTAAATAATCATAAATTAGATTGACCATCACCACGGGTTGCTGTCTGGATCTTGTGGACTCACCAGGGGTGGATTTGCAACTTAAAATGGGATGCTCCTGGCTGCTGAGCTGTCCTTGGACCAACACCATCCTCTTGGGGCTTTTACTGACCAGTGAAGGGTCTTATTTTCTCACCGTTGTTTCAGGGCTGCATGTTGAGCTGGGGAATCTGGACACTTGGGACATATGAAGGATCTTGTCCTCCCTGTCCAATAATGCTATCACCACAAGCTTTCTAGCCTCTAGTTTATCTCAAGCCTTCTCGGTCTCTGACATCTTGTCCTCCCTGTCCACTAACACTCACTCTTTGCCGCAACACTTTCATGCCTCATGTGGTCTCTCTGACCTTCTTGGACTCTGACAACCAAGGGCCCTTTTTTCTGTCTCCTTTTTTGGTTTGCCTGGTCGCCTGAGGTGAGGTGACCTTTTACTTAGGCATCTCACACCTCTAACAGCATAGGATGGTTTCCTCACCTTAACCACCTCCCATCTGACTGAAAAAATTTTAGATGAGTTTAGACTGATAAATTGATTGGATTAACAATTTTCATTTCTATCATCATCCAATCTATAATTTTTACATTATGATTGTTTTATTCAAACGCAATATATCTGTACTTAATTCTACGGTATGCATATGTATATTACTTTTTTAGTAGCTACAATATGTCTGGTTGCAGCACCTAGATGGTTGGGCAAGGCAACTTCTTGGTTGCCTGGCCTCTGAGTACATGGATTACTATATCTTTGCCCCTGAAGTTGGCTAGTGCTTTCAATAGATCCAATGTTATGCAGGTGTTCCTATGGTTATGCTTCATTGAGACTTCGGATATTTCTTTTGTCACATTTCAATATCTAAAATATTTGTAATACAGGTCTCCCACCAGCAAAAGGAGCCAATACCAGATTCCGAAGAAAATTCACAAGGCTGAAAGAGAGAAGCTGAAACGTGATCATATGAATGAACTTTTCCATGAGCTTGGCCTTGCTTTAGGTGACTCTGCTGTTTATGAAATATTTGCTAAACTATCGACCAAGTGCTTTCTTGTTCCTCTTTTCCTTTTCTGCATTATAGTCTGTTTTGATATTGAGATATTTCTTCCAAAAAGGTGAAGTTGAATGATGGGGGGATCACCATTGTTAAGTCATAGGATAGGAGAAAATCTTTCTTGTTTAGTGTGGTTGATCATGCATTAATCTTGTGCCCTTAGGGCTGTTCGGCCAGGGAATTAGTTATACTAGATTACAAATTCCATAATTAGTTATGACAAAGTAAGGGTTTGTATACTTTGCCAAGTGTGTATGAAATAAGTGAAATAATAGAAATGTTATCCCATTTATCCTTGGACAAATTGGTTCTTAAGAATGAGTTTTTCATGAACTAAGGTGGACATTACAAATTTCTAGTTGCATTGACTGCTCAAAAAATTATAAAATATGAATATAACAAGTATCAATGTGCAAAAGTTATGATAAATTACTAATAAAAGTTGTATAATTTAATCATATAATAAGCACATACTGGTGTGTGTGTGTGTGTAGAGAGAGAGAGAGAGAGAGAGAGAGAGAGAGAGAGAGAGCTCCCTACAATTTTTTGTTGGTCATAGTATAATAATGTGTTGTTTTTCTTTAATTCTCTATTGATCGCCCCTAAAGGGCTCTTGAGCCACTTTCTCCTACAGGAGTCGTGTACTGAATGTGAATATTGATATTTAGGAGGGTACACGCTTTTATTTATGGCCTATTGGGCTTGGCCCACTCGGGTTCTTAATTGGAGACGTACTTTTACATATTTATGTAGGAATTTGGATAGTTATTAGTGTAAAATTTTACACATATATTACATTCCATGAAGTCTTGTCTGAAGCAAATCAAATTAAAGACCATGAATCAAGGTAAGAAGCATCTGATGTTGGGAGGATATCAATACGATCCAATATGGGTCAATTTGTTTTGAATTTGGACCAGTTCATTTGTAATATTTACCTCATTTTGAAAAAAAGCAAACATATATAAAACAAGAAACTTTATTGAATACAACCAGAGATGCATACAAGGGGAGCCTTAACATATTTTTGCACCTATCTCCCATTTTACCCTCTATTCTCCCCCATGCAAAACCAACGTGGCTCTTATCGTACATTTGATATACCCAAGTAATATCGTGATACATATTTGTTTGTAGCATGCTTATTCTTTACATTCAGTATGCTTATATCAAAGTTAACTCAAGTTCTAGTGAAAGAGGACAAGAGGATATTAACATGTAATAATTATGACTTTTCAATTAAGAGAATAAGTTAGCCAGTAATCTAGTTATTAGTCATTTGACTTTTTGCAATTGCAGTAAGTTCAGTTAATCTGTTCTTTATAATTAAACCTAGTGAACATGTCTATAGGTAGGGAAAAATCCATACGATAATGTTTCCTAAAGACTTTTTGATGCAACTTTTCTGGTCCACGTTTTTTTGTTGCATTACGATTCATATTCGCACCTTATGGTTGCAATAATGCCCTGTTCAAACGAGGAGAACCAGGGTAGGGTCTCGTTGCCCGAATCAAGTAGTAGAGATATCACAGGTAATATTGAATCTCTACTGCATGCCGCCTAGCTTTGTGGCACTATATTTTGTCTATACCTAAGAGGGAGTTCTCGAATGAGAATTCATGGCCAGAGATACAGCTTGCCTTGAAAAGATACACATAAATAAGATCACACTTTTTAGAAAATATAATATAAATTACATTACAAAAAATTTAAATTATACTTTATGTTTATTAAATTACAAAAATGAATATTTTTCATTATAATAAAATATCATAATGATAAATAATAAATGATAAATATTAAAATGTAATTTATGACATGTTCAATTAATATTTATAACATGTAATAATGTAGCATATGATAATATATAGTATAACACATATTTTATGTTAGAGTGAAAATGACTTTCAATCTTCTTTATTAAAGTAGCTGGTCAGTGATTTCTAAAGTTGGCCTGAAAGTAGTTGGGACTTGGGAGGACCGGCAATGTCTCCCAAGGTGTGTAATTTTCCGAAAAAGGAATTTTTGTGTGCTATGCTTACAAATAAATTTTTAATTGCGTTACCTTAAAAGTCATTCTGTCTGTTGTGCTCTGGGTCCATTATGATGCACAATGTAACTCTGATTGCTTTCAGTATCAAGCCAACCATGTAAAACCGTTCCTGGTCTAGTTTCACTTGCACATTCGAGTACACTAAGATCAGTGGATGCCTTTCCATAGCTTGTTATGGTATGGTATCTTGGTTGAAATTTAGTCTAAAAAAATGAGAAGACATAACTATTGTGTTGCACAATTAAATTATACATGATTGTTTCCTATATATACCTTTTTCTTTGACGGATGACTCTCAACGTAACAGTAGAAGGAAGCTATTGTTAATTTTTGTGGGTCAGCGCTGCTGACAACTTGTGCTTTGTGTCGTTAGCCAGGTTTATTCTTGCCTTTTGACGTATAGTCGATTATATGTCAACAGAACCTAATCGGCAAAATAATGGTAAAGCCTCGGTACTGGGGGATGCCAGTCGATTGCTCCGAGATCTGCTTGCACAAGTTGAATCTCTCAGGAGGGAAAATGCTGCATTGGTTTCAGAATCTCGCTATGTAAGTTCGTTTATTTTACTACTGCTCTTTAATATATTTGATTGTCATCTTCGTAGAAGACATATTAGATGGAGAGGCCGGTGCGGACTAGAATTTCAAGATGGCTCGTTAATCTTTCCTCTCCGGATGCCTCTTTTGCCCTACTCTTTCCCCATAATTTGGTATCTTCCGGCTTTCCGTTTATGAGTTCACAGGTTGATGTTTGCTCGATTCTTTCGTAGCTTGATCTTAAAAGAATAAAAAGGGCAAGACTCTTTTGCTAACATCACACACGCAAACTGTTAGAAGTAAATATAGAACTGAAGCATCCATTGGATTGTGCAAACTTCCACTCAGGTGACGGTGGAGAAGAACGAGCTGAGAGACGAGAACTTGTCCCTCGAAGCCGAGATTCTGAACCTGCAGAACGAACTCCGGGAGAGGATGCAGTCGAACCCGGCGTGGAGGGATGACGCAGGCGCCTCTCCTGCTGCCACGCCCCTTGCGTTGCAGGCGCCGCCGCCGCCGCCGATGGTCGGACCCGTATACGTCAATGTAATCCCGCCCAACCGAGAAACTGGTGGTGGCTCTCCGCCGAAGCCGCCGTCTACCCACGTAAGGAGACCCCATGCCAGGTATCCCACACCATCGGACTCCTGGCCCCTTCGGATTCTCTCTCAGTCTCCGCAACGGAGGGTGGGTGGCCGAAGCAACTGCGACGCCGACAGTGGCTCGGCTAAAGAACAGTAGCAGCCGACCGGACAGCACGCCTCGAGGATAAGGTGCCCAAGCTTTTACGTTTGAGATTTTGTTGCCTATCTCACAGAAACGGTATAAAATCTCATTTGTGTGTGTACCCCCGGGGGGGGATGTACGGATGTACCTACCCTCTCATGAACGGAAGCCCATCTAATGGTGTCAGCCGGCATCTTCATTCATCTTGCATTTGGGATCGGCCTCGCCGGCCAAATACCATGGCAACGACAATCATCTCGATCTCCCCCACAGTCGTCTGGTGAGTCAGGAAGCTCGCTGAGGCCAAGGCCTGTTACTGCTTGTCTACGGTTCAAATCGCCAACCAGAATCGAACATCAAAGGAGGCGGGTGTCTTTCGGGCAGATTGATACGGCGATATAATTTAATTTAGGGATGATACTAGTTTATCTCTAATTTGACCGGGATAAATTAAGATTATTGCCATGTCATAGGACTCCTCTCGTGATAGCTTGGCAATCAACAAAAAAAAAGGATATGCCAAGAGTGAAATCTGCTTGAAATTTTTCTTTGAACCTCAGTTATATAATCTTCTTCTTTTATGCTTTAACAGAAAAGAACACAAAATACGTTCACTAATTGATTCTCAGCATGCCATGAATACATTTGATTCAAGATAAAAGATGGATTATCACCATATCTGACACTGGGTATGTCTAAAATTAACTTAAGTATTGCTCTACATGAAATCAGTTTTACTGATACTGTTGGCAAACGTTACCCAGTCGAGTTCTTTACCTGATCGTAAAAAAGTCTAGTTCTTTGCTTGTGAACATATAGTCTTAAAGGTTAATGGGGTGTTTGGTTGCATGATAATTGAGGTTTTTATTTTAATTTTTAAAAATTAAAATAAAACTTGTTAAAAGAGGTGTTTGACAACCATGATAATTTTATGTTTTGAAAGTGATTTTCTTCTTAAACAAAAAAAGAGGGCCTCACCTCTTTCTTTTTTCTTGTGGTCCCCCACTTTGTTTGGTCATGTGTGGTAGTTACTCTTTTTTGTAATCACATCCCTCCAAACATGATAATTTTATGTCATGAGTTGGTTCACTTTTTATTTTAATACAATTTTTTATCATGAAAGTGTACAAAAAAATTATCATGCAACCAAACACCCCATAAGGCGTTCACAAAATAAGTTTCATTCTACGCGTATGTTTTAAATAATATACCTTTATATAACCTTTCAATTGATTAGATATCGGGAATTTTGGTAAAAAGTCTGGATATAATAATACTTTTTGATAAACCACTTAATTTTATCTGCTTCATAAATTTTTTATTTTGGAAGTGAATAAGTAAAATTTTGTTTTTCACAAGAAAAATTAGAGGTGAAATTAATATTTTAGGTAATTTATTAAGTCAAATCAAATGGCACCTTAATAGTAATTCTTTTCAGCATGCCAATTGCTTAGGGAAAATTTCTCTCTCTCTCCACCCCTCCCAGTTTCCATGTAATTTGTTATCTGTGTCTAACATACATAGTTAGATGGGACTTATCTATACAAAGCAGTATATACTTCGATTATCTGAGCTTGACTCGAACTTTTGGTCGACCTTAGATGGTATTAATATATCACTATATTGCTATTAAATTTGAGCTTGTTTTTATCAAAATCCAAATGATATTCAGCCCATTGACCTCCCATGGTGGTAATGAGATCAGACATGGCAGCAAAAATGTCGGGAGTGATCAGGTGTCAAAGAGATGTAGCACAAGCACAACCCCACAACAATGCAAGATGAGAATGATAAAATGGGACACCTAGTGAATATGTAATTAACTTTCTATTTCAAATCGAATTAAAAACTGAATTGACCCCTTGTTAGCTTTGATTTAATTTTGAAAAAAAGTTAAATTCAGAATCCGAGTAATGCACATCCCTAGGCGGAGAGTAACCTTTTAATGGTGAATGCTTTTGTTACAGTCCGTAGACCAAATGAGTATCCCAAAAATTTTATAGGGTGTTTGGTTGCACAATAAAATTTTGCACAATCTCTTTGTATTAAAATAAAATGTGAACTAGTCAATGATGTAAAATTGTCATGCTTGGAAGGATGTGATAACAAAAAAGAGTGGGTACCATATATGACCAAACAAAGTGGGGAGGGGACTACAAGATAAAAAAAGATGAGACCTTCTTTTTTATGTTTAAAAAGAAAATCATTTTATAAATATAAATTTGTAATAGTTGTCAAACATCTATTCTGACAATTGTTATCATAAAAATATAAAATTATAGTAAAAACTTAATTTATTATGTAACCAAACACCCCTATTACACTTTGACTACTTTCTACATGTATAATTATACTATTATATACGAGGGAGGAGGTTTTCATAATCTTTCTTGTGCTTTTAAATTCCAGTGATGCAAAATAGAATTGTTTCTCTCGTGTTTGGGAAAATCCAACTGAGGTGTGATGATCCTATTCGAAGAATTTTCTCATTTATATCCACCCAACTATAACAAAAAATAATAATAAAAAACTTATGGGCCTCTCGATGTGGGTTTGGGCCATCTGGACTGGATCATCGTCTACCCACTCATTAGAAGCTAGGGTTTTTAGACCAGCAGTCGCCTTTCTCTCTGTTCCGCGCGGGTGCAGCGGCCGCGAAAGGTGCCGTCACCACCACCACCGCGAGGGGGAAAGAAGTAGCGGCGGCGATGGTGCACGTCTCCTTCTACCGAAACTGTACTCCCTCTCCTCCTTCCTCTGCTCCCACCTTCCTATGATCTTTGCCGTGTAAAAGGAGTGTCTGCTGCAGTTCCTGTTGTCTGCATTGCTTGTGCCTTCTTTAGTCGTATGCCGATCTGGCGTGGGGTTCATTCTATGTGCTTAGTGTCAAACAGGATTTCTACGCGCTCTTAACGATCAACGAGTGCCGCCACGGTCTTACCAATTTCTTTCCAGTTTCTTTCTTTTAGTGTGATGGACGAGGTATTGGCGAGGGTCAACTCTTATTTTTGTTTCTTCCCGGCAAGATCATCGAGGTATTGGCAAATGTATACAGCGAAAAGCCTTTGTCGTTGTGATACTCATCTGGCCTCCGGACGTTGACCCACGAATTCTTATAGTCATTGCTAGCTAGAAGTTTTGAGAGTGGCGAACTGGGTCTTAAGCCGGAGGAACGCTTTGCTTGATGTGATTTTTATAAAGGCCATCATTCTTCTGATTTTCAACGAGCGCTGTGTCGCGATCTGGTAATAGGTTATCGTCATGAGATGTTTGGCAAGACAGAAGGCCACAAGTTGAAGTTGTTTCTACGTCAGTACAGTACCCAACTTGCATATTAGCGGCTAACTTTGTTCCTGTTATTGCTTTAATCACCAGATGGGAAAACGTTCAAGAAGCCTCGGCGCCCGTATGAGAAGGAGCGTCTGGACCAGGAGCTGAAACTTGTCGGAGAATATGGGTTGCGGTGCAAGAGGGAGCTGTGGAGAGTGCAGTATGCTCTCAGCCGCATCCGCAATGCCGCCAAAGAGCTTCTTAAGCTTGACGAAAAGGATGAGAAGCGGATTTTTGAAGGTGAGGCCCTTCTACGACGAATGAATAGGCACGGGCTTCTGGATGAGAGCCAGAACAAGCTCGATTATGTCCTGGCACTGACACCAGAGCATTTTCTTGAGCGCCGTCTCCAGACTCTTGTGTTCAAGTCTGGAATGGCCAAGTCTATCCACCATGCCCGTGTGCTTATCAGGCAGCGCCATATAAGGTACAATCAGGCACTTAAGCTTGGCATCTTTTTAAAACAACTTATACAATGATCTTTATTTTTTTAACTTTGGCCTTATAGGCGTTTGATGGGGTCTTCAGTAAGTCGTGATAAAAGTTGTCTTTATGATACGATACTGCATGGCATATTCATATGCTTCAGATTGGACATTACAGGGTAAATAACTGCAAGAATGGGGTGATGATCGTGTTGATCATCCATTATTCATATTATTTTTTCCTGCATTAAAGCAGCTGATAAAATCTTTCTTTAGAAGTTGGTTCAGGATACCGAGGAGCCTGATGTCTGAGTAATATTTATTTTGCCTCTTAGGTCCCAAGGTGTTAGATTGCTGTGTTAGAATTTTGTGAATTGAAGCTGCTGGAATTTTTCCAGTATAAGCAAGTGTGTTGTAATAACAAAGAGAATTACAGAGGTCCATTGTTTTTAGAACGCATGCTCTGGAAGATATATATATATATATATATGCTACATGGAGCACCTGAGTTTAATTCAGACAATAATGTTGATTAGAAACAAGCTATACATAAGCATATTGCCCATATATAGTATTATAGGTCCCATACACACATTGATTGCAGAATCGGCCGATCCGGATCGGAATCGGCCGATTCTTGGATCGGATCGGACCCCTCCGATCCGATTCCCAGAGGAATTACTGATCCGGACCGAAGATCGGTCCGGCCGGTCCGGATCGATGTTTGTAGGTAGAATAGGTGCCGGAATCGACCGAAATGGTCGATTCTGGATCGATTCCGGCGATTCCCTTGCCGGAATCGACCCACAGACCGCTGCGGCGGCCAACAGTCACCGGATCCGGGCTACCGGGTCCCGATGGACCCGGTAGCCCCATCTTCCCCGCCCAATAGGGCGGGGAAGACGACCGCCGCGGCACCATTTTGGGGGCGATTTCAGGCCGATTTCGCCCCCAAAATGCTCTAGGATGGATCGGAATCCTGCATAGAGTGTTATTTTTGTATTTTTTTTAGGTTTTACCACTGTTTGAAGGACCGATCCGGAACGATTCCGGATCGTTGTTTCTTCCGGTGGATTGCTCAGAATCGGACCGATCCGATCCGATCGGTACCCACCGATCCGGTGGCCGATTCCGATCCCGCGATCCTTGCATACACAGTCTTTTATGAAGTTAAATAACTAGAAAATATAATATTAAAAAATAAGGGTCTAGTTGGGTCACGGTTGTTTGTTTTCACTTGGGGGGGATTAATAGTACAAAATTCTTTGCAGCCTATAAGCCTGATCATAGTTGTTAAGGTAACAAGGTGTTTAAAGCATCAAAACGGTCTTGAGATCGAGATCGAGTGAGACATCTG
Organism: Cryptocoryne crispatula var. balansae; assembly: GCA_036172225.1. Classification (NCBI taxonomy): domain Eukaryota; kingdom Viridiplantae; phylum Streptophyta; class Magnoliopsida; order Alismatales; family Araceae; genus Cryptocoryne; species Cryptocoryne crispatula. The sequence goes on from CM069918.1 coordinate 57,420,773, forward strand.
TTGCTCTAATGTTGTATTGGGTCTTGTCTTGTTGTCTTCCCATGGATTTGGGAATAAGCGGAGTGTGTCCCTGATTGTCTTGCAGGGTCGGGAGGCAGGTGGTTAACATCCCATCATTTATGGTTAGAGTCGATTCCCAGAAGCACATCGATTTCTCTCTCACTAGTCCCTTTGGTGGTGGTCGTCCTGGAAGGGTCAAGCGGAAGAATATGAAGGCTGCAGCTAAGAAGGCTGCCGGGGGTGACAACGACGATGACGATGAGGAGTGACCATCTTGTTCTTGAGGTGATGCCAGTGGATGTCTTCAATTTGTTTCAACTCCCCTGAGCAACGGCTGTGTCAACTGTCACGCCGACATGCATTGACAGGGTTTTCTTAGTTATGTATTTGAGTTTTGACTTTTGAGACTCATGTTGGTAATGTTGGTATGTAGGTGATAAATTTTTGGATGCTGATGAGAGTGCTATCTTCTGATATCATTGAAGACGTGATTAGCTGTGGTTTATTTACTTGCCATTCCCTGCAGACATGCTTACCACGCATGCTGCCCTGTAGTTTTGCAGAGTATTTTTTAGCCCCCAAAGTGCTTCCGTTGGTCTGGTCTGATTCGACTTGCCCATATTTCCCATGGTGTTGCAACCATCTAAAACATTGATTAAACAGCCCCCCTCTCACTGCCCTTCGCCGGCAGATCGTTCCCCACCGGCCACCGCCGATCTAGGTCACTATGATCTCCTGGATTGGCCGTCGAAATTTATTTATTTTTTGTTTTACTCATCCATTTTAATTTTAATTTTATTTTAGGTTTTATCATAAAATATTCATTACTTTTGTATTATATAAACATCATCTCTTTTTGCAAATCTTTTCATAGAAACTTGAAAATTTTAAGACGTATTCATTCACTCATCTTTCTCTCTCCCTATCCGGCACCAATGTTCTCTGCACTGCCCGAGAAGATTATGACTGTCAACATGATCTCGCAGCCAAACATCACCCATCATCTCAGTTTGATTGAATATGTTTCCATCACTATATCAGCATAGTGATGCATGTACAACTGCTTCTAAGTAATTCTTTTTGTTTCTAATTTAGCATTGCAACTGCGTTCTCTCTCTCTCTCTCTCTCTCTCTTTATATATATATATATATATATATTACTCTATTACATATGTATACTCATCGCTTAAGTATGACGTCCCAATTCCCAGCATCAGGGGTGTGCAATGCTCAGTTTGATTTGGTTTTATATTTTGTTTTCAAAATCGCACCAAATTGAAAAAAAAAAGGTCTAAACCGAACCAGTTTAATCTAGTTTAATTGAGAATTAAAATCAATTAAATAACTAAGGAAAACGATTATTTGTATATATATAAACTCATTCTTAAGTTATATGCGATGATTCTTATTTCATTATAAAAATCATAAACGTAATTTAACTGATTTGTCCAGTTTGGTTTGGACTTAATAAATGTATATCTAAAACAAGTCTAGTTGAAATAATTCTTATGTGCTGACGTCGCCGCTGGCTAAAGGGCACAGACATGGGCCTCCGTAAAAGGTGGAGCCCGAGCCCAGTGGGCCCCCCAACAGATCCATTGTCTCTACGTGTCCGGGAAAAGCCGAAAAGCTTCTTTGATACGGAGATAACACGGTATCGGAATTTTTTTTTTCATTTTCCGCCTATTTTGACCGCTTCCTTGACTTTCGGCCCGCTGACCGGAAAAGAAATGTTATTCTTATTTGCGTAAATTACGTCGAGGGCACTGAAGAAGTTTATACGATTCCCGGAATACCCTCCCACATTTAAGCAATTAATTGGTTTCAAAATGATCATCCGTTTTAGAAGGCATTTATTTTCAGCAGTTTAAGGGGAGTGGCGACAAAATCAAAACTCACGTAGTTACAAATAAATATTTATAATGTTCTTCGGCAAACCAAACACCACCGATAGATAGAAAGAAGAAGACAAGGACTATTATATGAATGCATGGAAGAGAAGACTGAAGAGAGCGATGCGCACAGCCGATCGCCCTCTTGTCTGATTAATTTCCTAGGGCATGCAGGAGGAGCAGGGGACGCCCTCTCACCGCCGCCCCCCGCCGCCGTCTCATCTCCGGCCGGCAGACGCCTACCTCAGGAGGCTCCTGACGACCTCCGCCTGGGGGCTGTCGCCGTCCATCGTCGACATGAGCGCCGCCAGCCGGTCGCTGAGGTCGCCGACCTCCCTGTGCAGGCTCTTGATGTAGCCGCACGTCTCCTTGAGCAGCTTCGACGCCGACGCCTGCGAATCACCACGGGACAGAGAGAAGGAGAGAAAATGTGAGGGCGACGAGAGAGGAGGGCCCCCGCCTGTGACCTCCTGCACAGGTCGGAGCTGATCAGGATGCCGCCGGAAAGGGCACCCCCACCGACTCACCCTGCCGACGCTCCGGCGCCGAGACTCCGGCAGCAGCGACTGGAGCTTGTCTACGAGCTCGGCGACCTCTTCTTCCGTGATTCTCGGCCTCCTGCTCGACATTTCTGCTCGATCTTCGACCGCGTGCCGTGCGTGCAGGGAGGCGGAGAAGACGATGACTTGTAATAGCCACCAACCATGCAAGGCAGCATGTACGAGGGGAGGGCACCGTGGTAATTTTACACTCCGAGCTTTGCGAAAAGGAAAGATACACGGGGGCCCACTTGTCCCCTCCAGGCCCTTTCCCTGGGGCCCATTCATTAACCTCTGCAATTAGGCCGCCGTCAAGACTAAAGAGAACGGGCCAGTTCAGTACAGGTTAAATCGATTAACTCTGTATGATAAAAATATCACCGTACATTAACGAAAGTAATATCTGTAATCTTATGATAAAATAAAATTTATTTCAAGCATTTATAAAATCAATACTATAGAATATTCTGAGTGGTCAACTCGGTTAGATTTGATTTCAAAAAAAAAAAGGACTCGAAACAAGCAAATGGTTGAACCATATTGCACAATCTTGCTGGGAGAGGGAGTTCTTAGCATAATATTATCATCATCATCATCATTGTTGTTGTTGTTGTTGTTTAACCCAAAAGATTCCTTGCCGTCCACCTCTTTGTCTTGATTTTTTTTTAAATTTTTTCCCGAAGGATCTTTGTCTGGAGTTTGATCCTCCGAACTCTGTCGGTTTTTAATAAGAAGACACCACGTTAATTATATGTATATATATATATATATGCTTACTTTGGCAGAGCCGGTATTTACCTCATCACACTTGAGTATGAACGGCCCTGGTTGCGGCCACTTATTTATTATGCGGCACAAAACGATGAATTGTACAAATTAATGTTAGGCACGAACGGCGGTGCAAAACAACAAACGTCTCAGTTTAATTTATTTATCTTTTTATTTTTTTTACCAACCTTGTTAGTTACTATCTAGCTTATAGATTGGCTTGTCTCTATTTGAGTAAAATAATGACCATGTTGGTAAAGCAATGATACATGATTAATAAATGACAATCAGGTAAGTAGCATGTATATATTAAGTATATATGTTAGTAAAAATACCACCCCATTAGTAAAATAGCTATAATATATAAGTAAATTAGCGACCCTTTAGTAAATACGTTAGTAACATATTAACTAGCAGATTAATAAAATATCGACCTAGCTAGTTTGTAAAACACCGATCTAGATAGTAAGAAAGTGATTATTTCAGCAAAATAACAATGAGATTAAAATGGTGACCAAATTAGTGAAATAATGTCCAAGTTAGTTAATACGAAATGATCATATGCATATTAGTGAAGTAATGATCTAGATAATAAAAAAGTGATTAGATCAGCAAAATAACCATTAGATTAAAATGGTGACCAAATTAGTAAAATATATAATGATCAAGTTAGCTGATACGAAATGATCACATATATTAGTAAAGTAATGACCTTGCTGGTAAACTATACAGGGACCATGTTGGTAAAATAGTACTTTTCCAAAAGAAATGTTTGTAAAACAGTGACCGGTTGCTAAAATGTTGGCATAGTTATTAAAATAATGATTATCTTAATAAATAATGATAAAAGTTATAAAATAATCACTAAAGTGGTAAAATAACGACTAAGTTGGTAAATACTAACCTAGTTGATAAAATATTGTCATATTAGTGTGACATAATGATCTGATTAGTAGCCTATGGGGTGTTTGGTTGCATGATAATTTTTTGTACACTTTCATGATAAAAAATTGTATTAAAATAAAAAGTAAATCAACTCATGACATAAAATTATCATGTTTGGAGGGATGTTATTACAAAAAAGAGTAACCACCGCACATGACCAAATAAAGTGGGGGGACCACAAGAAAAAAGAAAGAGGTGAGACCCTCTTTTTTTGTTTAAGAAGAAAATCACTTTCAAAACATAAAATTGTCATGGTTGTCAAACACCTCTTTTAACAAGTTTTCTTACAATTTTTAAAAATTAAAATAAAAACCTCAATTATCATGCAACCAAACACCCCACTAGTGATTATTCTAGTCTAAACAATCATAAAGTTAATTAGTAAAAAAGAAAAAAAGAAGCAAATCAGAGACCATGTTAGTTGTATACATGTTTGAAAGTGTCACGACCCGGAATTTAAATAACATAACCACAAATACGCAGCGGAAATACACAATGTCGTGACAGTGGGATGAAACCCAACACTTGGATTCCACAACCCAAACTTAAACAATTAATTTTTTCTAAGATCCATCAAAACAAGATAATAGAATCATACTTCTAAGTCTATCCACACTCTTGTTCAAAAACAAGCAAGATCATCTACCTAAGTAGAGAACACCAAGAATCTCCATGTGCAAATGACTCTGATTCCTTTGGTCCCCCCCGGTCGTCATCTTCATGCTCTTAAGTCTTGAAAACCCGCTCGAAAAATTTAACCCACAACGGGGTGAGCCCGGGGACTCCGTAGGATTTACACCCTTCACCCATCAATCGGGTAATTAACATATAAACAAGCAATGGTACGTAACATATCTAGATTGAGATGTAATGTAAAAGTATAGAATGTCTTCTATATTAATCTCACAACCCATATCTGAACATAATTATCTTCAAAGAAAAGATTATGCCAAAGTCAATTAATTCTAGACCAATGCACACAAGACCATACAAGCTAGACAAATATCATCTAAATGACCTCTGGACTTAACTTAACATGACCAAATTAAAACAGACAAATCTGATTTTTCTATCATGACCTAGTTTAACTTCCATACATGACACACAAGTAACATATTTCATATCCTTTCCAGAACACATAGCCAAAGAGCAAGGAATTGGTCGTCTTGCTTCACATGTACAAAATGCATTCACCAGCTCTAATATATATATAGAAGTAACATATACTAAGCTAGCCCAAAGTGCACCTAGGCAGTGGTGACACTAAGGGAAAACCGCGGTAATCCGGGATCTGTGGGAGGGCCGGATTCATCTAAGTTACCCGCTGCCCACGGGCGATTGTCTAACATAGGCTGGTGAAGCCTTCATAGCACGACATACCAAGAGTTCATAACATAATTTCACATCATGACATACCTGACCATACCATGCATACATGACATAAACATCTAATTTCATAGCCTTTCATACAAGACATAACATGCATAACAAACTTGACAAGACATATGATAACCCGACATAATTGAACCTGGTTCTCAATGACAACTCATACTAATCATGATCAAATTGACATGACTAACTATGCATAGCATAGCCCATGATCCGAAACCAAATTAAACATATTTCACCATAACTACAAGACTTGTACTAACCGACTTGGTTGACATATTCTAAATCAAACATATACCAAACTTAACCATATGAACATAATCATATCATGCATGACATATTACATAATCTGAAACCAAACTATCCAAAATTTACTTGATTTACATACATGAAATGACAAACCGAACTAGACATACTTAATCACATATACAAGACAATTAACTTAAATCAAGCTTGGCATAATCAAAACAAGCTAACTTCTGATGTCAACACCCATAATCTGACCTAAACAGGTTCCAAAAAGTGAAATATGATGACTTTTGATTTTTCCAAACTCCACATAATTATATTTCAATTCTAGGCCCATTCTAGCACATAAACATATACATAAAAATCATATGGTCAAGTCTCATGAAAAATAGTTCTACCCGTCCGAATCATGCCAAACATGTCCCATAATATTCAAAATATCATTTTCAAAGTTCTGGTTTCAAGAATTTTTGAGAAAATTCACTAATCATGAGTCAAAAGTCTAAACTAGTCAAATCAAGGTCCATAAGTTAAATCATGCATATTTTCTAATCAAAATGGGATCAAATACATAGATGAGCTTGAGAAACCTACCTGGAAGCTCTTGTGAATTTTTTTTGGATTTTTCAGAATTTTCCTGCTATTTTTCTTGGCCTTTTCTAATATCCAGATTTAATAAATCCGAAAAATCGGAATTTCCTGGACCGGCTGAACCGGGCCGGTTCGACCGGCTGAACCGGGCCGGTTCGGAGGCGCTGGACCACGGCTGGACCGGCGGCTGGACCGGCTGGACCGGCGGCTCACGCAGCGGTTCGCGGGCGGCGGAGGCGGCGGCGGCTCGCGGCGGCGCTCGCGACGGCGGAGGTGGCGCTCGCGACGGCGGGGGCAGCCGGCGGCGCTCGACGGCGACGGCGATGGGTGGGGGAGGGTCTGGTCACGACGGAGACGGCGGGAGGAAGGCGACGGCCAGCGATGGTGGCGACGAGAAGCTCTCCCGCGGCGGGTCCGGCCGGAACAGGAAGTCGACGGCGACGCCGGCTCCGACGGCCGATGACGGCGGGCGGCGCAAGAAGGCCTGGACGACGATGCTCTCGCCGGCGAGGGAGGCGCTGGAGGGAGGAGACGGCGACGAGGTGAGGGCCGGAGGAGGTGACGGCAAGGGGAGGTCCGGCGGCGCTCGCTTCCGGCGGGGGCGGTGGCAGCGGCCAGGTGACGTGGGAGGGCGGTTGGCCGGCGGTGGGTCGCGCGGGAGGGTGGCCGGCGACTCTCACGCAGCGGCCGGGTGGCGGTGGCGATGCGCAGGGAGGCGGCTGGACATTGGACGGTGCGGGCGGGCGGCAGGCTGATGCCGCGGCGGGCGGCGGCGGCGTCGCTTGGGAGGGCAGCGCCGGGTGCGCATGGCGGAGGCAGCCCTGCGCCGGGTGCGCGGCGACGATAGGAAGAGAGGGAGAGAGATTCAGCCGGGGGGGGGGGCTGCGCAACCGGCGAGGGGGGGGGGGAAGATCGCGACGCATCCGGGGGAGGGTGGCCGGCGTTATCGCGGGGATGACGGCGAGGGGTCCGGGACGGGGAGGGAAGGGGGGGGGCGGTTAAAAAAAATTGATTTTTTTTTTTTAAAAGCCAGGTATTACATTCTTCACCCCTTAAAATAAATTTCGCCCTCGAAATTTCAAATTCTTACTATCTAGTCGAAGGGGGAAGTCAAGATGATTTAATTCTCATACACTCATAAATAGATTCTCAAACCACGATACACAATATATGTGCAAAAATTCTCATCATCCACTAATATTATCCATATCAAAATTTCTAGTTATACGCTCTTCCTTCTATATCATATCATGCATGATAATCTAATTATCCCAAATCAACTTTAACAAAATTATCATATTCATCTTCCTCTAATTAATCATATCTCTATACCATTCTTTCATAATAATTAACTCTCCAATCTCTAACTTTATCCAAAAGTTTGATCTTCAAATATTATCACCGATCATCATTTACAATTCCAATCTCCTTATACTTCAATATTCTTCAATCTTCTTAGCAATTATAATACTTAAATCTCATCCTTATTATCATATCTCAAACATGCCATACTCATCATTGAAAATTATCTAAAACAATGAAGATTATATTTTCCATATGAGACAAGGTTATCAACCTAGTCCTCTCGATCCATTTTTTTTCCAATGATAATCCCCTAATATCTTCTAAATAATTATCAAGTTTTCACAAAGATCTCTAATATTTTCTTTCTAATACATTTGGGATCTATTTGTCATGCCTTGCACTTCCTCAATTATCAAGTCATTCCAAATCTCAAGGAACCATAACTATTCTATTGTGATTCTCATATATTCATTTAATCTCCACCAAATTGGAACTCAATCTCTAAACACTTCAGATGTTTAATAAATTTATCAAATTCCAATCACTTTCAAACAACTAGTAAGATATCACCAACTTATTCTTCTATCTATATTTGACTTGAAGATTTTCTCAACTAAACCAAAGTCTGAACTAAATATTCATAATCATCTAACATAATCAATATTTGCTCCAAACACAACTCCACTAAAACTTGATAAATCAGGGATGAGTGGTAACAAGTACTCCTTGATTGGAGAGGTTATGCAACGATGAAGATAGATAGAATAATTCTCAAGTTCATGATTCATAAAGAATAAGGTTATAATCTTGGATGTCATGCGATAACATCAACTAGATTTTTGATAACTTACAAGTGATCAGAACCCTACTAAAACAAGTGCCAATCCTCAAAACTTATACCGCAATATCTTATCTTTAATAACACAAGAATACTACCGATACAATCACACTAAACAATTTAATTCTTCTTCAAAGTTTAGATATATAATCTCGTTTCGATATCCAACCCTTCCATCCGTACCACTTAATCAAGTAATATTCCAATCATCATCGTTATTTTAGATACACCGGCATCATACTCCAAGTAATACATGCCATTCTAACCTCGTACCGCATATAAGTATTATTCCAAATACATATGCATAAATCGATTATTCTCACATAGACAAAATTGAATAATTCACTATTCCACATATATTACCCAATGTAAATCTTCATAATGATTCAACAATCTCTCTTCCATCAATCTATCAAATGATATCATCCTCATATCATACATATCTGACCATTATCTAAACCCATTGAAATCCTATTATCCTTCTAAAACAAGAGTATCAATCATAATTCATCATTCATTTTCTTTTTATAAATGATAGACCTAAACACCATTATCATCAAATTATCACCAACATTCACTTTCTTATAATTTGAAATCTAGATTACGATCATCTTAACTAACAATCAAATTATTCCCATACTTAAAGAGCCATAATCTAATGCCAAAGACATCCAATTCATTTAAACCTCAACAAGTATATCACGATCTCTAATTACTTTCTCAATAGAAGTTAAATCACAATTTCCAAATTACTCCAAACAACTTAAATAATACTCTTAATACGAATCAAAGTCTCAACAAATCTATATCTAACAAAATTGTCCACGATACAAATTTAACAACTCATAATTATCAAGTCAATCACCTAGAGCCTATATACTTCCTATGATTTGGAAATTCAAGGATCAAAGATTTCAAGTCCTTAGACAAGGATATTGATTGGTAGAGCAATTACTCGCATTCTAGATCGGCAAATAATAACTAAGATTCTAGATACTATGGTCATAATATAAACTAGATTGTGGTATCTTATAAATATCTAAGCAAAGCACCACTTAAACAACCATCAATACTTGATCTTCTAGATATTTCATCCTCAATTCTATGATTGACTGATCTCATTCCTTCTAATAATACATGATATATCCTCTTATCATAAATATATCCCAATTAACTTACCTCAATAATTCAATTATTCTCATGAAGATCATCCTATGAAATCATTATAAAACTCACTTTATTTCACAATACGAAAAATCTACCAATCTATCTAGCTTTCTATCTTCACTTAAATAAGAAATCATATCATCATGACTTAATCATATTCATTTAATCAATATAATTCACCGGTTACACAAAATTTGAACTTCATCTCATAAAAATACTAAACCATATAATATTAATCAACTGTTCAACACTAAAATTCCATACTCCAATAAAATCTTGCCTTAAGATTGATTCAGAACTTCAAGATCAACCAAATCTAAAAGTTGATTATCATACATTGATTGATTATCCAATTTAAATCTCTACATATCAAATCACAGTCTAATATCAAAATCAAATTGACCCAAATTGATAATCTCCTCCTATTATCATAAACTGAATCTTCAAGATTTACCAAAATCGAAAATTGATCCTCATAAACATATACAATCAATCATCCAATCTAGACATCCAATAATGCAATCTTCAAAGTCTAAAAATCAGATCTAATTGATTCAAATAGATAATCCAAGTATCAAATCTAATTCACCCAAATCACTATCAAACACCCGGCAGTCAATATAGACCTTCCGGCCGGGTTAATGCTCGATACCACTCCCGTCACGACCCGGAATTTAAATAACATAACCACAAATACGCAATGCGGAAATACACAATGTCGTGACGAGTGGGATGAAACCCAACACTTGGATTCCACAACCCAAACTTAAACAATTAATTTTTTCTAAGATCCATCAAAACAAGATAATAGAATCATACTTCTAAGTCTATCCACACTCTTGTTCAAAAACAAGCAAGATCATCTACCTAAGTAGAGAACACCAAGAATCTCCATGTGCAAATGACTCTGATTCCTTTGGTTCCACTCGATCCTCATCTTCATGCTCTTAAATCTTCAAAACTCCTGAAAAATTTAACCCACAACGGGGTGAGTCCGGGACTCCGTAGGATTTACACCCTTCACCCATCAATCGGGTAATTAACATATAAACAAGCAATGGTACGTAACATATCTAGATTGAGATGTAATGTAAAAGTATAGAATGTCTTCTATATTAATCTCACAACCCATATCTGAACATAATTATCTTCAAAGAAAAGATTATGCCAAAGTCAATTAATTCTAGACCAATGCACACAAGACCATACAAGCTAGACAAATATCATCTAAATGACCTCTGGACTTAACTTAACATGACCAAATTAAAACAGACAAATCTGATTTTTCTATCATGACCTAGTTTAACTTCCATACATGACACACAAGTAACATATTTCATATCCTTTCCAGAACACATAGCCAAAGAGCAAGGAATTGGTCGTCTTGCTTCACATGTACAAAATGCATTCCCTGGCTCTAATATATATATAGAAGTAACATATACTAAGCTAGCCCAAAGTGCACCTAGGCAGTGGTGACACTAAGGGAAAAACCGTGGTAATCCGGATCCGTGGGAGGGCCGGATTCATCTAAGTTACCCGCCGCCCACGGGCGATTGTCTAACATAGGTGGTGAAGCCTTCATAGCACGACATACCAAGAGTTCATAACATAATTTCACATCATGACATACCTGACCATACCATGCATACATGACATAAACATCTAATTTCATAGCCTTTCATACAAGACATAACATGCATAACAAACTTGACAAGACATATGATAACCCGACATAATTGAACCTGGTTCTCAATGACAACTCATACTAATCATGATCAAATTGACATGACTAACTATGCATAGCATAGCCCATGATCCGAAACCAAATTAAACATATTTCACCATAACTACAAGACTTGTACTAACCGACTTGGTTGACATATTCTAAATCAAACATATACCAAACTTAACCATATGAACATAATCATATCATGCATGACATATTACATAATCTGAAACCAAACTATCCAAAATTTACTTGATTTACATACATGAAATGACAAACCGAACTAGACATACTTAATCACATATACAAGACAATTAACTTAAATCAAGCTTGGCATAATCAAAACAAGCTAACTTCTGATGTCAACACCCATAATCTGACCTAAACAGGTTCCAAAAAGTGAAATATGATGACTTTTGATTTTTCCAAACTCCACATAATTATATTTCAATTCTAGGCCCATTCTAGCACATAAACATATACATAAAAATCATATGGTCAAGTCTCATGAAAAATAGTTCTACCCGTCCAGAATCATGCCAAACATGTCCCATAATATTCAAAATATCATTTTCAAAGTTCTGGTTTCAAGAATTTTTGAGAAAATTCACTAATCATGAGTCAAAAGTCTAAACTAGTCAAATCAAGGTCCATAAGTTAAATCATGCATATTTTCTAATCAAAATGGGATCAAATACATAGATGAGCTTGAGAAACCTACCTGGAAGCTCTTGTGAATTTTTTTTGGATTTTTCAGAATTTTCCTGCTATTTTTCTTGGCCTTTTCTAATATCCAGATTTAATAAATCCGAAAAATCGGAATTTCTGGACCGGCTGAACCGGGCCGGTTCGACCGGCTGAACCGGGCCGGTTCGGAGGCGCTGGACCACGGCTGGACCGGCGGCTGGACCGGCTGGACCGGCGGCTCACGCAGCGGTTCGCGGGCGGCGGAGGCGGCGGCGGCTCGCGGCGGCGCTCGCGACGGCGGAGGTGGCGCTCGCGACGGCGGGGGCAGCCGGCGGCGCTCGACGGCGACGGCGATGGGTGGGGGAGGGTCTGGTCACGACGGAGACGGCGGGAGGAAGGCGACGGCCGGCGATGGTGGCGACGAGAAGCTCTCCCGCGGCGGGTCCGGCCGGAACAGGAAGTCGACGGCGACGCCGGCTTCCGACGGCCGATGACGGCGGGCGGCGCAAGAAGGCCGGACGACGATGCTCTCGCCGGCGAGGGAGGCGCCGGAGGGAGGAGACGGCGACGAGGTGAGGGCCGGAGGAGGTGACGGCAAGGGGAGGTCCGGCGGCGCTCGCTTCCGGCGGGGCGGTGGCAGCGGCCGTGTGACGTGGGAGGGCGGTTGGCCGGCGGTGGGTCGCGCGGGAGGGTGGCCGGCGACTCTCACGCAGGCGGCTGGGTGGCGGTGGCGATGCGAGAGGGAGGCGGCTGGACATTGGACGGTGCAGGCGGGCGGCAGGGCTGATGCCGCGGCGGGCGGCGGCGGCGTCGCTTGGGAGGGCAGCGCTGGGTGCGCATGGCGGAGGCAGCCCAAGCGCTGGGTGCGCGGCGACGATAGGAAGAGAGGGAGAGAGATTCAGCCGGGGGGGGGGGCTGCGCAACCGGCGAGGGGGGAGATCGCGACGCATCCGGGGGAGGGTGGCCGGCGTTATCGCGGGGATGACGGCGAGGGGTCCGGGACGGGGAGGGAAGGGGGGGGGGCGGTTACGAAAAATTGATTTTTTTTTTTTTAAAAGCCAGGTATTACAGAAAGTGACCACACACACACTATACCTAAGTACAATGCAAAGCGAGGGCCATTTTATGTTGTTGTTTGTGCCTAACAATATGTACGGTAACACTTTGTACCAAATATATATATATATAAATGGGTATCATATCGTACACAGTTTATCAACGAAATATTTACGTGCTGTCAAACGAAATATAATGTGTTTTATAAAAACTGAGAAATTAAATTACCAACACAAGACGACTATGATGATCTAAGTTCTTTTTTTTTCCTTGTATACTGCCCCTCAAGTTTGTTCTAATACTGAAGTGTTTGGTTGCAGAATAAATTGAGTTTTGTTAAAAAATATATTTTTATAATAAAACTTGTTAAAAAATAATATATATTTAACCGTCATAAAGAAATTGTATTGTCATAAAAAATACATTTTTTATAATAAGTGCTGATCTGTAATTGTCGAATATAATATTACATGTTTTTTAATCTTTGTAATATATGATTGCTAAACATCTTTTTTTAACTTATGAAAATATATTTTTGCGGCAAAAACTCAATTTATCATTGAACCAAACCCCTCGTTGATCATTCGAAGGAGAGTGGTTGAGGTTGTTGGTCATGAAATATGATTAGAGATGTATTATATATATATATATTAATCTAGGCCGAGACTTTAATGCTCGGATGTGGGTCTGCTATCGAGAAATCTTGATTAACTGCATATTAGCCCTCTGATTCACCCTCTGGAGGCTACTTAATTAAGATGAGATCAAGGTTATGATCTCTCTATTTATATATGTACTAATTTAAAGATAAACGCCGTCGAACGATTGCATGCACATTTACTCGAGATTGAGCGGGGAAGAAACAACAAGTATATAACTCACTAAACTTCCTGAAAAATATTAATTTTGAAATAATTTTTATTTATTATTCATTTATCTCTTGACAACTTCTGCAAATTGCCGGCGCATTCTTCGCCGGTGATAAATCCTCTGGTCGTGTTTTTTAACATTGTCGGTTTGAGGTCGGTTTAGTCTTGGGAGGGAGGGATGGTCCTCCCTCCCAATCTCTCTTTTCCAACACTTTACTTAAAATTTTTTTTAGGCATTTTGTCTCTTTTTGTCGTGTTGGAATTGTGGAGCTCGGGTTATTTAAGTCTATCTTATTTTTCTTTTATTTCATCGATGTTAGTAGTCTAGCGACTGAGTTATGACTCTACATCTGCTTTTATTAGCGTTTTAGACACTAAGCATCTCTGGAGACCGTTTGTCTGGGCTTTATCCACTCCTATTTGGAGTGATCTTCCGGTCTTGACATAGTTGTCCAACTCCTATGAAGGAGTTCCTACTTCTGCCACCCGACCACGGTTGCACATGTGTGTTGGTCATCTCGTGGTGGTATGCTCATCTCTTGGTAATTTATTTTTTCAAGATAACTCTCTTGTTAACTCGGTCTAGTGTTTCCTCTGTTGTATCTCTATGGATGTACAAACTCTGTATTGTTCTTAGTTTAGTATGAATGAATATGGTACTGTTTTCTTCAAACAAAAACTTTTGCAAATTGGGAAAAGAAAAGAGTAGATCAAATTAGTTTATCTCCTTTTTTTATCATAATGAACTATTTTTTTAATTATCATAAAGTAAAAGATAAAATGGATAAGGTGCATGTATTAATTAATTAGAGATGTGTATATTTAGGGTTTTTTTTCTGGAATCTACCCGAAGCGAAGTGGTTACTCAAAATGAACGTCCGAACCTAGCAATATTAATGCCCTGCAGCCCTAAGGTATATATATGTTTGGATGGGATTATATATGTATTATCAGATATTAGTTTCATGATTAAACTTTCTTTCACAACCAACCAGCTTTTGAATTAATTACCCTAATTAACGGAAAATTTACGAGCTAAGTTACCTCCACAAGGATCATGCAAGTGACTGAGAAGAGAGAGATTCCACCGGCGGGTTGGGTCGCGTATATTTATGAGTTTAATTGATCTCAATGCACACACCAGGACAGTCTAATCTCGTGGACCATAAAGCTTTAGGCGTCGTTTGGTATCGGGATAAAATTGATGGGGATAGGGATAAACCAGTCCTTATGGTTAACCCTATCCTCATCATGTTTGGTTGAACTTAGAATAAGTTTAGGGATAACCCCATCCTATGTTTGGTATATTAACAATAAATTTAAGGATAACCCTATATTTTTATATTTTTATATTTATTTTTTATATTATCTTATTTTATTACTCATAACATATTTGTAAATATCTTAACTAACTTACATATTTATATAATAAATTTAAATTATTATTTAAATATATAAATAAAAAATAAACTTAAATGTTGACGAAACTCAACTCGACTCCTCTCCTACGACGTAATCCGCGGACGGTGCTCCCCGCCCCCTTCTTGACTAGGGGTGAACGTAAAACGGTTCAAACCGAGAAATCAAACCGAACCAGCTCATTCGGTTCGATTTGGGACCCCTTTCGGTTTGGTTCGATTTGAGAAACCTCTAAACCGATTTAAGTCAAATTAAACTGTTTAAATCGACTTAATTAAAAAAATATATAAAAATTATAATATTATTAAAAAAAACTATTTAGCCCTCCCTCAGCCCCCTCCCCCCTCCCGCGGAAGCACCTCCCCCCCCGGTCACTCCGCGCGCCCCCACTCACCCTCCCCCTCCCGGAGCTCCCCCCCCCCCGGCGCGGATGTTCCCCCTCCCTCGGCCCCCTCCCCCTCCCGCGGAAGCACCTCCCACCCCCCCGGTCACTCCGCGCGCCCCCATTCACCCTCCCCCTCCCGGAGCTCCCCCCGGCGCGGATGTTCCCCCCTCCCTCAGCCCCCTCCCCCTCCCGCGGAAGCACCTCCCCCCCCCCCCCCGGTCACTCCGCGCGCCCCCATTCACCCTCCCCCTCCCGGAGCTCCCCCCCCGGCGCGGATGTTCCCCCTCCCTCGGCCCTCCCTCCCTCCCGCGGAAGCACCTCCCCCCCCGGTCACTCCGCGCGCCCCCATTCACCCTCCCCCTCCCGAGCTCCCCCCCCCCCCCCGCGCGGACGCCCCGCCCCCCCGGAGCCCCCCCCCGCGCGGACGCCCCCCCGCCCCACGGAGCTCCCCCCCCGCGCGGACGCCACCCCGCGCGGACCCCCGCGGCACCCCCCCCCGACCGGAGCTCCCCCCCGCCCCCGGAGCCCCCCGCGCGGACGCCCCCCGCCCCCGGAGCTCCCCCCGCGCGGACGCCACCCCGCGGCACCCCCCCCGACCGGAGCTCCCCCCGCCCCCGGAGCCCCCCGCGCGGACGTCCCCCCGGGGCACCCCCCCCCTCCCGACCGGAGCTCCCCCCCCCCCCCCCCCCCCGCGCGCGGACGCCCCCCCCCCCCCCCGCGCGGACGCCCGCGGCACCCCCCCCCCCTCCCGACCGGAGCTCCCCCCCCCCCCCCCCCGCGCGGACGCCCGCGGCACCCCCCCCCCAGCTCCCGCGCGTATCCTCAAATTATTATTTTGGGAGTAAGTTATCCCAAATATTATATAGGATGACTTATCCCTGCATTTGTCCCTGATTTTGGGGATAATCTGGATTAACTTAATCCAGACTAACCCCATTTTTAAGTGTGTGCCAAACAGGGGATTGGGGATAAACCAGGTCTATCCTAGTTTATCCCCATACCAAACAGGCCCTTAAACTTTCAAGTACTTCTGCCAGCAGACAGCGAGGACCACTATATATATATGGGTGTGTGTGTTTCCCTCTCAACTTCATCTCCTTCTAATTAATTAACCTCCTTCACATGCATGATAAAACAATAAAATACTCAACAGCTCTTAACTTCTATCAAGCACACTCTTCCCGTCTCTCAAATCCAAGCTAGCTAAGCTTCTCACTGATTAACTAAGCAATATTGTTGAAAGGTATTATCTCATATTGGCTTCCGAACTATATATAGTCTGGTGAAGTAGAACTCCATTACAATACAGTCCTTTGTGTACTACATCTCTCAAGATGAAATCACATAATTAACTCAGACAACAAATCATTTAACTAGCATGCCAAATGATAATCTAACCATGGGTTATATCTATGTACAACCACAAATTAATACACCACAAACATGCATACCACATTACTATTTGATACAATTAGAACCAATTAACCACATTATGTATCTAAATGACAATCAAGATATGAAGTACATAGAATAACAACCATGGCTCTATATACTACATATATGCATGTCAAATCACAATCTAACACAAACTAGAACTAAACATCAACATGATGCACTTAATGCAATCTAGCAAGATGAACATACTACATGCATACTAGGTTGTGATTAACTAATCTAATAACAATTATCAAGGCGACACAACTATTCTAAAATCATGCAACCCTACACTATAACTCTAAGTAAATGTTATACCTCACAACATACATGCTAAACTACACAACTACACATGACCACATCAATAACCTCAATGCATATACTCTAAGATCATGCAATATATGAACCTAACATGCCGTGCAAGTTACAAATCAATCATACTAAATGCATGCATTGACAACCATTACTATTTACTCTATATGAAACCAAACCACATTCTAATAACACTATACTTAGCTCCTCACATCGGCTTTTTAACAAATCAGAATATAAATTAAAGATTATCGCGATGCAACTATACTAAACTAACTGGATTAAAACATAGAAAAACCTATCATGACGACTAACATACATGGATAATTAAAACAACCTAAACATGCATAGTTAAACAAGCTAATCTAACTCTATCTAATCATGCTAATAAATCAAAAATAACCCACTAATTATACTCTATTAATCATGATAATCTAAGCATATTTTTATAGTTTAATCCATCATATAGGAGTGCTAAGAATAGCCGAGACGCCTACCTTAACGGCGACGACGATCGGCGCACGTAATTTCAAGGAAAGTAACTCGGGTGACGAAACTGCCGCGGTCATGACGACAACGAAAAACAGAATCGAATGGTATCCTGACAATATGTTAGATTAAAGAGATAATAGAATAACATAGAAAAAATAGAGAATAAGGTGATCGAATAAAAGAGAGAGAGAGAGAAAACGATAGGGGAGAGAGAGAGTATTGCGAAGGGGGGGCGCTGGCGCATGGCGGCGCACGGCGCTGGCGGGCGTGTGGCGCGCGCGGCGGCGGGCGTCAACGGGGAGACGGCGGGCGGCAGGCGGCCGCGAGCGCGGCGGGCGGCGCCCGGGCGGGGCCGACATGCGGCGCAGGCTGTTGGCGCGCAGGCGGCGGGCAGGAGGCGGCGGCCAACGCGTGCAGGCGGCTAGGCGGGACGGCGGGCTGGCGGCGTCAACGCGCGGCGGCTGACGGCGGGGTCAGTGGGGTGAGGCCGCGGGAGGCGGCGGCGACCAACGGAGGGGGGGAGGAGAGATGAGCGCGGCGGCGCAGCGGTCAACGGGGGAGACGGCGCGCGCGCGGTGACCGCGGGCGGCGGGACGGCGCAGCGGTGGGCGCAGGCGGGGCCGGCGGGGCTGGCGTCGGCGGCGGTGCTGCTGCGCGGGATGAAGGCTGTGGGCGCGGCGGGCGGAAGGAGGTGGCGGGGCCGTGGGCTTGCGCTGACGCGCGGCGTCAACGCGGCGGGGAGAGGCGGCGGACGGCGGGGCACCGCGGCGGGGCGGTGGGCTGGCAGGCTGGCGGCGGTGGCCTGCGCGGCCGAAGGCGGCAGGCGGAGGGTGGCGCACGTGCGGGGAGATGTTTAACCAAGGGAGAAAAAGGAGAGCGATGGAGAGGAGAAAAACGGCGCAGAAGGAGAGGGAGATAGGCGGACACAAAGGAGAAAGAAGCGGTGATTACGCTAGGATAATCAGGAGGAGAGAAAAGGGAAGGAGGATAAAATGGAAAAGATAAAAGGAGAGCACCATTAATAATATTAAATCATATAATAAATATAATATCTATTTTTTTATTTATATAAATATCCTGATCATTACAATTTGAGTCTGATCAATTCAGTGGCCACTTTCCTGCGGTAACCAGAGAGGTCCATGCCCTCTCACTTGGAAGGTCAAGTGACTTTGTATTTTTATTTGTTTATTATTGTTCTTTTTCATTTATTACTAATGGGTCTTTGGATAGGTCTCGGTATCTCTTTTCTCTTTTAAAATAAAAACAAAATGAAAAGCAACACAAAGATGTACTGTTTGGCCCGTTTATATCTTGATTGTAAAAGAAATTAAGAGCTCTAAATTTCAGATTAAGATAAAGCAAATGCCACTTAAGACATGTTAGGTTTAATGAATATATGTCACAGTGACAATTGCAAAACAACTACGGAGATATCAGAATCAGATGCTCAGCGTATCGTCGTCATCGTAAGATTCTAACAAGTTGGAATGTCTAGATCTTCAATCAGACGAAAATGGGGAAAGCAGGTCCGACGACTGGTCTTGACTTTGGTGATATAACTTATAACTGAATTGAAATTATCATTTTTACTCCTTAAAATATATTTTATTTTGAGCATGGTGTCCCTACAGTCATTTTGTCATCATGCCTCATCAAACATGCATGATAACTTTAAGTTGTATTTCATATTATTCTATTATAAAAAGTACATCACGAAAAAATATAAAAAGGTTATTATGCAATCAAACACCCGTTAGCTTTGACCCCTGTGATGAACTCCTACTTGGACACTACGTACCTCATAATAAGCTGCATGCTGTGCTTCCAAGGGAGAAAAAAACGAACGTATACCTACGCTCTCTATTTCGAACATGAAGCAAGTCAATCTGCAGTCATAAATTAGACAATTTCTTCTTCTTTTTTCCATAGTTAGTCTATGGGTTATTTGAATAAAGCCACGTTTACACACATTAATAATTAATCCCCCTCCCCCCGGCCATAAGTATGTGTATTTAAACGTTATCCCCTTAAGAATTTAAAAAGCTTGCTGCAATCGATCAGCTTGTTGCGTACGTACGCACAGAAATAAACATACATAATCATGAAACTCCTCAGTTCTCGGATCATGCATATCGTTAATAGAAAAGTTCATGACTAAAATATTCTTCCTACGTTCTTGCTCATCAGCGCTCATGCATGTTAATTAACCCACATCATCGTCCCCCCTCCGTTGACACGGCACACAAAGCCCTGCCCCAGCTTCATCGTCGCACCCTCTGCCAGAGATGATAATTACCAAAAGATTTGAATATCTGAATAGCTAACTAGCTCTTTTATACATATATTAGCTGCTATATATAGCCTCCTGCTCATCAGATCTCACCTTTGAAAACAAGGAGAGCATCAATAATGTTCATGCATGGAGCGCCACGGCGCCGGGAAAGTCTGCGCGCTCATGTCATGCATGCTTGCCTGCCCGCTCGATCGGCCTCCTGAATGCAACGCGGAAATCTTCTCTCGATCTCACATGGATCGATCGTTCAACCGAGATTCGAGACACACCTTCTCTCCATTTTCACTCGATCCGCTCCCCCGGCCGGCCGGCTGCCGTCGGTCCGGCGAGAGACACGGCACGCACAAGAGCGCGCACCCCGTCGACGGCCACGACGACCTCGATCGGCGCGCGGCACCGGCGGCGTCGGGCCATACACGATCGACCAGCTGATCTCTGTCTCCAGTGCGGCGACGGCCCGGAGACCATCAATGTGCGGGTGTGCCGCGCCGCCGGCCCTTGTCGCTGTGCCTACTAGCTAGCCGGCGGTTTCTGCAGGATAAGAGATTTATCAGGCAGTTACCGCTTCTTGTCTCCTGTTCGACCTGTACGACGTTACTGCTGCCGAGGAACTGTCTTAGATTGACTGCTGTCTCCCGCAAAAGGAAAGCTCCTCCCGCAAAAGGAAAGCTCCGCCGACGCCGGCATGGCAGCCAGAAAAGGGACGAGCCGAGAAGGTAAGTAAAGGAAAAGGATGCATGATTAATCATATCATAGGGTACTCGGATGCAGCTGATTTCTCATCTGATCCACTCATCTCTATCAAGATCTGTGCCGTGTGCGCTCTCTGTCTAATTTCTGTCTGTCTGTCTATCTATCCATCCATCCATCCATCCTTGCAAAAGGCTCGTCCATGCTCTGCTCTAGTAGTATATATATATCTCAGTCTTGTCGGCGCGGGAGTCGTCGTCCTAATTGTGAATATGGCGACAAACTAATTAACTGTTGCGGCGGGGCCATGAAACAGTTTGAAGCTATATATGATCTATAATACACACACACACGTACGTGCCCACAAGAGATCTGTAATTATAGATTAACGGGTTGGATTTGTGTCGGGATATATAGTTAGACCGGCGGGGTCCAAACCCAAAATCTGATTGGTTTTGTCGATCTGGAGTTTGATCTAGATCAATCAACCCCGTCGGCCAACAACCTACTCTGAGTAAATTAATTAGAATGGTCGGTCGTGATTTGATTCGGCTTGATTTTTGAATACTCTTTTTTTTCCTGAACCAAATCAAGCGTGCCTCTCTCATGCCCCCCAGAAATAGAAGAAGTAATTTGGTTTGGTTTGGTTTTTCTCAAATCACATATATGATATGGATGGCTAGCCATATGGCGATTTTATTTGATTACTTTTGATTACATTTTACCCGAATATAATATCTATTTGGTTGTGACTAGCTAGTTTTACCTTAATAACTCTTAAAATATTTATTTTTAGATGAAAAAATACACACACTTATATATATTAATTAATAAATCTAATTAGACATAAATATTCAATTAAATCTAACTATTCCGAGTTAATTACTTGATGTATTGGTTTAGTTTGGTTCAAAGGATCTTTGTTTCTCTCAAGCTAGTCAGTTTTTAGGTAAGATGAGCATTCCATTGGTGAATCCGAAGTTATTAAAAGATGAGAAATCTGAGTGCTAATATAAATCACAGGTCCCGTGAGAAATTGTACAAGATATTTTTATTCCAAATATATTTCAATTGGCGCTGGAATGCCATATTGTCTGAGCTCATTTCACTATCCTTTCATTGAGTTAGAATATATATATAGGAAAACTTGGAGTTTGAGACATTTAATATATTTTACGTCAACATATATACATGAACACAGGCAAAAATTAATACAACAGATCATGGCCGGCCATTCAGCTTTGGGGGTAGATCTGTTGTTTTAAAAACATCACCTGATTCAGGTGTCAAAGAGCAATTTCTGTTTGATGATTTATGCCATTGTAGAGATTGGGTTTCATGATAAATCGCTTGCGGTCAATATATAATTAACAGGCTATATTATCTTTTTGGGTTCGATTTATGTTTCACACTATGTTCTAAAGCTTTAAAAGTAGATTAAGACCTTTTCCCTATGTTCACAAGGATCTTTCCAAAGTACAACGTAGAGAAAAAGAAAGTTGAATTCAGCAACGTTAATACATTAATAATAATGTTTTTTTTGACAACTTAAAAGATTAACATATGTGGGAATTAATTTGATTAGCAAAGTGCAAATCCCTGGATGGAAAATTAATGTACATTCCAATCCACTGGACAAGGTTCAACAATAGGTCTTTTGGCGAATTTGTTTACTAGAAGGTCCAATCTTCTACTTTTCTCTTATTTTCACCCTATTTTTGTGTGGAGACATGAGCAACCAGCTAAGGAGAACCTGATGAAATCTGTCATTTGTAACTTATTTTCAATTTACAGAAGAATGTATGTTCAAGAGATTGCTAGAAACATTTAGGATTCTACAAAATAAATATTATATTTCATGTGTATTTATATTTACACACATAATTTATAGAATATTCTTGAATTGTATTTAGCTTCAACGTATTTAAAATATTACAGTTATATTTTTATTGTGATTTTTAACGAATGATATATTTTCAAAAGGAGAAGATATAAATATTAGCATGCCAGAGGGATTAAAAAATGACAATTCATAAAAATTCTATAACAATGTTACTGAAAATACGAGTATTCGGAAAGATAGACATTCAAAAAAAAAAAAAAACTATCCGGATGCTCGGCCGAGCAACAGAGACTCTGAGATCAACGGCTCGTCGATCTACGGAGCACGGCGAGGGCTGCACAGCTCCGATGCCGGAAGGTGCGGTGCAGTTGCCGCGCGCGGCGAACCTCCCTCCACCGCTCCTCACCTTCGTGGAGAAGCGCTTCCGGACAGATGAGGACCTCGAGAAGGCCCCCGCCCTCGAGTCGGAGCTGCGGCGGTGCTGCTCCGACCTGGAGGTGGCGCTTTCCGATCTAGACACCCAGTTGAAACAGCGGCTCGCCGCGTATGCCCTGCACACTGAAGCGGCCTCGATGCTGCTCGGGAAGGCTCGCTCGCGCCTGATCGATCTCCATTCATATACTTCCAGTCCGTCTCACGGTCTCTCTCAACACCCACTACAAATTTTCACTTTTCAATCGTCCCGTGTCTAACAAACGCGGCTCTTTCTCTTTCAAAATTAGCTTTGGTGGTCATGGAATCGTATTAATGCCGCAGTTGAAATATGTATACCCTATAGGTAATGGTGAAGGTCGGGATGTTGCAGGAGGAGAGGAAAGATTGGGGAGGAGCGGGCGTATCATGGCCGATGAATTGCCAGCTCTCGCCAGAGAGGTGGCGAGGGTAGAGACGGTTCGTGCTTATGCTGGTAACGTTTTCGGTTTGAACTGCTTGTGTTTTCGTCCCAAGGCAATCCCTTAGTCATAGGAACAAATATAGGATCAATGGGCTCATTTCTCATGAGGTACTTATGTTTTTTGCTAACTAATGATTCTTGTAGATGGTCTCACTCTCGCTAGAATTCCTGTTACAGAAAGTATGATGGCAAGCTTCAAGTGTAGAAATTGTAAGTTATCGTCTGCAGGTGGTCAACGAACCTTATCAAAAGCACACTATCCAATGTAGCTATTTTCTTATTACCACTGTTAAAGATCTCAGGATCCATCTGTGGGAATTTGGAAACCACAGGATCTGCTTTATATTGACAAGGCATGGTCACCTCAAATGTAGGTTGCATTCTTATTAGGTGTCTGGTGTCCTTCTGTTTTTAGGCTTATGATGTAGTTGTAAGGCCTTTAGATGACAAAGTACTGCTCAATGTGGCAAGGCACTCTCCTTAATCATTTTGGGCTATTCAAGTCGCCTCATATCCACCAAGATGGCCTAGATGAACTCTCACGTCTCAACCACTTTTAACATGCGTCCTTTCTGGGCTTTGGACAAACATAGGGATATTTTATAATTTTTTTGCTGGACAGCTTATAGAGAATTTATCGTGGAGCTTTTGCAGTATTTGGATACTGAATTGTTTATTAATTGATTAGCTACATCTTTCTTTCTTGTTCATACAATGGTGCTATCTTTCATGTTCGAACTTAATTTTACACAATGAATATATTTCTAGCATTGTCTTATGAGCTCCAAATGTCTTTTATTTTTCTCTAATTTGGATCACTTCATCCTTAGCTATGTTATCAGAGGTGCTCACCTCAGGTGCCTAGGCGTTGAGGCGAGGTGAGGCCAGGCAAAAATGCCTCGCCTCGCCTCGTCCACCTTGCCCAAGGCCGGATCCGGTAACTTAATATCCTCTTCTCCCCACCCCAAACCCCAATGTCTAGTCTTCCACCCTGAGGCTAGACATCTTGACGCCCTACGTGCCCTAGAAGTGAGCCTTTTGTTTTTTTTATGTTCTTCTTCAAAAGTTTTAATGTTATATATAATTATATTGATGTAACCTAAAAAGTATCAAAATTCAAAAAAATATGGTTTTTTATTTTTAGAAAAAGAATTTCTCTTTTGATTTAGCTTTAACATCTAGGAAAATAGATGGTGTTCTATAAGGTATAGCTAATTCATGATATGTATAAACAATATGTATTGAGGTTGTTGGGTTCTTTGAAAATTTTTATTTTTTGACCTCTCCTCATCGGACTGGAGAAGTACTAATGTTAATTACATCGAATAACTGTTCGAACATACTTGATTAACCGCTATAGCAATTTATTCTTAGAAGACATACATCCACAAAATAAACATGCAGTAGCAATGGCTCCATGAACTTGATGGAATGCCAACACTCAGTGTTTTGAATTTAGTTTGATTTGATCTGGTTTGGCTTGGTTTGGGTTCATTCATTAATTTGATTTTTTTATTAATATTTTGGCATCTTTCATGTTTGAGATTGTTTGATATTTCATCTCGATTGGTCAAAGATCATTTTGAGATCCATTTTTTTAGTTCAAATTGGTTGTTTATTTTTATCAAGACTTAATGTCTCTTTAGTTTGGAGACTTGTTTCAGATTTGATTGACAGATGATTTTTGAGTTTGGTTTGTTATTTCTTTTGATATGCTTTAGTTATCTTGGATTTGACTTGAACTAGTTAAAGGTCTATTTGAGGGTTCAGTTTGTCTTGAGTGTTGTCGTTCAATGAGACAAGATATCTCTTTGGGCCTTGATTTTATGCCATTTGAGTTTTTTTTTTGACATATGGGCGAGTTCATTTTCCTTTTCTGTTTAACTTACAATCTTAAGACAGTGATCTTGTGATTACATGGATTTAGTTTCGGCATTTGGGGAGCAGGATTCCTATATTTAGATTTAACATTCTTGACTTTGAGAAAATTTGCTTGTGTATTTTATTTCACATTTTGCTTTCAGGGTTGGTTTTATTATTATTTTTTTACATTTATTTAGTTGTGTTTTGTTTAAATATTTGCTGTTTCAGTTAAGACTTAATGTCTTTTTTGGTTTTAGGATTTTTTATTTTTGAACAAGATTTCTTCATGTTTGTTTTGATACCCTAGTTAATATGAAATGACTTGGTTTTCATCTCACTTGATTTCTTGTATTTCAGATTTCAGTGGGTTGTTTTTATTTTAGATTTGGGACAAAATGAATTTTCAAAATTTCTTGATTTTTCATGTTTGGAATTTAAATTTCAGATTTCTTGGTCTTAGATTTCTGGGCTTGAGGTCTGTTAAGATTTGAAATTTTTTTACCGTGCATTCCTTCAAAGCTGTAGGGCTGCTTTATGTCCCTTAGAAAATTGGATGTGCACCGTGCATGGAATTTCTAAATTGCTTGTTCAAATTGAGATACATGTACATATGGGGAAGGCATAGAAGTCATAGTTCTCATAAAATTGAGTGAATTTGGATTAAACTCATTTAGTCTTTTATAGACACTATGAACTTTATCCTGATTAGTTTATGATTGGATGCACCTGACCTTGGATAGATATGTGGGGATCATTCCTGATGATTTAGGATCAAGTATACCCTGGCTTTGGATAGGCATGTGGGGACTCGCCCCATGGTTTTATGTACTTCATTAGTCCGTGTTTCGGCATGTTAAACATGCCCAATCTTCTCATGGCTCAATGGGTATATAGCTCCATGTCGGGACATGGTATGACATTGGGATCTTTATTGAACCTTTTTATGTCAATCTAAGGATGTAGGAGTGTGCACAAGGTTGGCTCCTAACTTATCTTGATTGTTTGATTAAATAAGTGGTTTAATTTAAGTTGATACCTAGGGGCTAGGGCGTCTTTTGACACTAGCCTTATTTTCAACAGTTTAGTTATTTGTTTTATGAGTTTTAATGGGCTTTTGGGTCTATTCGTGAACTGTCCTGGGCATGTTGGGCTTGTTAATGGGCTGAGAACATGGGCACTTCAGTTGGGTGGAGCATCTTCATTTTCTTTCTTCGTGTCATGACACCTTTGACATCCTTGCACGGCCAAAGATGACTCGTCGGAGACACCCGTTCACAGTGCATCAACACTGCCGGGTCTCGTAAATATGCTCATCTAGAGATAGACTGCTCATGGAGAGGTTCAGATGCAAGATGGAGAAGGTGATCCTCAAGTCACCTTCTTAATCCATGTGGCAGACCCGGCGGCAGCAGCCACAGGAGAAGGAGGAGCTTTCAGCCTCTTCTCCTTGGGCTGGCAGCAGCAGGAGCATTGGAAGAAGCTGTTGGTTCCTTCTTTTTGATCAGAGGGCAGCAGCAAGAGGGCACACCCCTCTTTGCATCCCTTCGGCCATCCCTTTCTCTCCATCTCTCAGGCCCTCTCTCTTTAGACTGCCGAACCCCTCAAACAGGAGTCCGGTGGATCTGTTTTTGTGGACAGACAGCGTTCTTGCTTGCACATGAAGATAGGAGGAGTGGGAGAGAGGAAGACCCGGTCAATTTTGCCTTGTGGGGAGGTGTGTGTGCCAGTTTTTTCCACCCACCCATCCTACCTTTTAAAAGTATCCGATGGAAGATTGACTTGATCCTTGCGACTGTAAAAAGAGGATCACACCATTCTCTCTTTTACCTAGCATCTCATCACACATCACATGATCCAAAGGTTAATATTTATTTTAACTTAAGTATGATCCAGTTCCTCTTAAGGACCCAATAAGAATTGGATCCGAAACTTAAGTGATGATGAGCTCTCATCCATCGGATCTTATATCCATTGTTCAATTATAACCGCCCATTACTTAATCCGGTTCCCAATAGGGACCCAATAAGCACTAGATCCAAAACTTAGGTGAAGAACACATCCTAGCCATTAGATTTGGCACCAATCTCATCATCTCATCTCATTGCATCTTTTCAATTATAACCGCCCATTACTTAATCCGGTTCCCAATAAGGACCTAATAAGCACTAGATCCAAAACTTAAGTGAAGAACACATCTAGCCATTAGATTTGGCACCATTCTCATCATCTCATCTCATTGCATCTTTTAATTATGGCCGTTGGTGCTTTAAGTAGTATTCAGACCTTGTTAAGGATCCATTAAGCTCTTACTTGATGGGGATTGAATTATACTCAATCCCACTTCATGGATAATGAAAATTTTTGGTGCCAAGTGGATTGAAGGAATCATAAATTTAATGCTTTATGTGACTACTTTGATGGAGTTTGCATAAATAACACTCAATCTCTTCAGTTGTGAGACACCGATTTTGGAATAAATAACCTACATGATATTCTCATGTGTACAACACCTACAAGACTTTTTTTTTTCAAAATTACTCCCTCCCTTCTGCTCTCTCCTGGAGAACCCATTCTCTCTTTTAATCTGCTTGTGCCTGCTCCCTGAATGTATCTACCTTTGCTGGTAGGGCTTGCTTGGGTATCATAATCATATCTCTTATTCTAATATCTAAGTTCTTGGTCCACATTTAAAAAGTATTGCAAACGTTTAGACATTCTTTCAGCATAAACAAGCATGAGCAAGAACAATAAATTCTGATTTCTTTTAATGGAAATAATATGTATATTCATTTAATCAATATGAATAACCCTTGTGTGAAAATTACGAAGATGGGATTGGGTGGATCTTGGTCCATCTACTTTGCTTGCCTTGAAGGAATCATACACTTCCCCCTAAAGCTGAGTGGTTCGAGTCGCCCCCCCCCCACTCGTCTTAATTCTACTTTGGACAAGGACAAGAGAATAATATTGCTTAAGATTAAGCAAAATTCTCTTGCTATTTTTGCGCTTTACTAGGTAAGTAGGTATGCATACTTAGAATAATATAGCACGTCTAGACATTTTTTTGTATTAGTCTCATACCATCTACTGAGCAGGAATTACTCCCCCTAGTAAAATAGAACCCTCCCCCTCCCTTGGTTAGTCACTACACAATCATGGATGATACTTCGAAAGCAGCAGCCATCAGCCATACTGATCATTAATCATTATGATGTTTCTTTTCTTTTACAGAGACAACATTGAAGCTTGATAGTCTGATAGGTGACATTGAAGATGCAGTTTCTTCTTCTATGACTGGGAAAATTAAACTTTCTCCATCTGCAGCAAAATCAGAGGTGATCCTCTTTAAAGGAAAATATGATAAGTTGACAACACGCATAAGTTCATGAACAATCTCTGACATATTATTCATCTGACAATTTTCAGGAAATGTGGCTGATGATAATTGGCTTGTTCAGAAAAACGGAAGATATCTTATCATGTATTTCAAGATCACGACCCAAATGGACATGTCTCATCTCAGCTGCAGATGACAGAGTGGGCCGAGCATTAAGCATCCTGAGGCCCCAAGCTATTGCAGATCATAGGTGTCTGCTTGTTTCCCTAGGATGGCCACCCTCATTTTCAGGGACCAGCACTGCAAACCAGAGTACAGGAAAAGCTACAGAAAGCGAGAACCCTCTTTTAACAATGAAAGGGGAGATAAGGAGTAAGTACTGTGAAAGTTTTCTTGCCCTATGCAGTTTGCAAGAATTTCAGAGCCAGAGAAAATTACGACAACTTGAGGGGCATAATCTTGAAGTTGCTCTTCACCAACCACTCTGGGCAATTGAGGAACTAGTGAACCCTGTTTCTTTGGTTTCACAGCGCTATTTCTCTAAGTGGATTGAGAAGCCAGATTTCATATTTGCTCTTGTTTACAAAAGCACTAGGGACTTCATTGATTCAATGGATGAGATATTACAGCCATTGGTTGACAAAGCCAAGCTTTCTGGTTATAGTTGCAGAGAAGAATGGATTTCAGCAATGGTTGCATCACTAACCACATATTTGGCAAAGGAGGTTTTTCCTAAATATATTACAGATATTGAGAGGGAAGTGTCCAGTCTCTCGTCTTCGGCCAGATTCTCTTGGCTGCACCTGATTGATCAAATGATATTGTTTGATAAAAGAATTCATTCTCTGATAATAAGTTCAGGATTTCCAATGTCTATAAGAGAAGATGAGAACTTGCAAAGACTGTCGTCATTGTCTGTGTTTTGTGATCGACCTGATTGGTTAGAGCTATGGGCTGAATTGGAGCTTGATGATGCGCTTGATAAGTTGAAACCAGAGATGGAGAATGAGAAAAATTGGAGAACAAAGATTCAGGGAACAACATTTCTACCTGGACAAGAAGATTATAAATCTCCTGCAATATCTGGTGCTATTCTTCATTCTCTGACAGTTTTGTTTGATCGTTGCCGTCCATTGCCAAGTATTCCCTTGAGAGCAAGATTTATTAGGTTGGCATGTGCGCCCATCATTAAAAAATACCTTGATTTCTTGCTCCGTAGGTGCCAAGAGGCGGAAGGCCTCACTGCTTTAGTAGATGATGATGCTTTGGTTAAGGTCTGCAATACCATTAATGGAGCTCGTTACTGTGAGTCTGTTTTGACTGACTGGTGTGAGGACATATTCTTTGTAGAACTGATGAATGAATCCTCTGTGGATGGTGCAGACGGACAAAACTCTATCCTCCACGAGGAAATTAGCAAGCTTAAGCAGTTTCGGATGGAGTGGCTTGAGAAGATATCAACCGTCATTGTGAGGGGATTTGATGCACAATGCCGTGATTATCTGAAGAATAGAAAGCAGTGGCAGGAGAAGGTGGAAGGATGGAATGTTTCTAAAGCTTTTATTGGAGCTTTGGATTATCTTCAGGGAAAGATTTCCAAACTTGAGTTTGAACTGAATGCGCTAGACTTTTCCGGGCTGTGGAGGAGCTTGGCTAATGCTATAGATCAACTTTTATTCAATGGTATTTTAGCTAGCAATGCAAAGTTTTATGATGGTGGAGTTGAGAGACTAGGTGGTGACTTAGGAGTTTTATTTGGGGTGTTCAATTCTTGGTGTTTAAGGCCAGAGAGATTTTTCCCTAGGGTTAGTGAAGGTCTAAAGTTGTTGAAGATGGATGCTGAAGAACTGGGGGAAGCCCGAAGTAAAGAGAGTGAAGGTTGGCTGTGGCAAAAGGGTTTGAGGCACCTAACTGTTATGGAAGCAGGGAAAATAATTAAAAACAGGATATTTAGTTGACAGTCCCTTAAACCAGACTCTATAGTTATTCTTTTGTACCTTACCAAAGTGTTTGTTAAAAGAGGAAATAAGGAACTCCCAGGTAAGTGTCCTTTACATCCTAAGCTATGTGCTATATGTAGGATGTTTTCTTACATCTTTTGTAAAGAAACCGGTTTCCTCTTTACCAAATTTAAGGACTTGATGTCAAATTTGACTGCATACAAGTGAAAATCATCGAATATTTCTTCTCTTTGGCAATTCTTCAAAGGTGGAAAACAGTCAAGGTGGTGATCAAGAAATGTCAATTTTCAGTCTTATCTTCTCGTTGCTGTACGTTCCAACTTTCCTTTTGGTGTTTTTCAAGGAGCTGCACTCTTGCACAAACAAATGAATCACTGTGCTAGAGAATCTTCATCCAACACCGACATTGTTATGATATTTTCCTTCGATTCTTTGATGCTTATATACCACTTCTGTAGTTGAGTGTCTTCTAATTTCTGTTATACTTTTTTTCGTATTAATCCAATTTGGCTTAAGCCTTTTTAAAAAGAAGGGAAGGGGGTCGCTGACATTATGCATGGACAAGGAAGATGGCGCTTTATGTTTCTACATATGGTTGCTCACTGCATTAATCTGAAAAGATTCACTAGAGATGTAGTTTGCTTCCTTGCATCACTTGATAAATCTTAGAAACGTCGCGTTGAGAGGCGTGTGTAGCTTCAACCGATGCATGCAACCTAGTTCAGATTTTTTTTAGGTATAAAAATAAGACTAGAATACTTTAATGATATATTCCCTGCAATAATGATAAATATGAATGTGCAAAAATCTAAAATCATGGAGTGTGGGGTGGTGACCCAAGTCTTAACCACGGCTCAACCCGGTTAGTTTTTGGGTGATTGACCCGGTCTTGACCCCGAGACCCGACCCCATAGATATTTTAAAATAATTATTTTTTTTATTGTGACCCTGGCCGATCTTGTCCCGACCTTAGAGCCAACCCACACGCTACAGAGACCTCTGACCCCACCTACCTTTGCTAAAATATTTCTTTGTATCTCTTAAGTATTTGACTATAATATTTTGCACATTTCAACTACGCAGGAAATAATAGGTGTTTGTTCTCATCAATTTGACTAATATCCGAGGCATGAATTGGAAACGCTTAAATTTAGGAACTGTGTCGTCGCATCAAATAGACAATTTACCTGTGCTGACACGCAGCAAGAATTAACCCTGAAAAGTTAAGACTTTTGGACCCTTGTCTCGGTAAAATACATCGCTGCTGATATCTCTTTTGTATGCTTTCTGGATTAAAGGAGTGCCGCAACCATATGTTTCTTGGAATAAATTGCATCATGTTAAGCAGTCCGAAACACTGCTTAACTCGTTTTCTTAAATATGGGAGGGGAAGCTAAGATGAGACAGGAGGTAGCGTTGTCTCCTTGTCTGATCTTTTATTGAGGGGGTGGATTAGTCGTACCCCTCTGCTGTGTGTGCTTTTAATTAGTGACAGAACCAAATAAAAACTCAAATCTTGGTGTCAGGATCCCGCATTCAGAAGTTTTCATGGTTTGCCAATTAGAACTCACCGTTTGTATTTTTGACTACAAATTAAGAAGTTGAGTACCATATTTTACTAACTGATCTTATCCATCTTTTAATTAGTAATCTCTTTTCATGTTTTATTGACCGTTATTCATATTTTATTAACCTTTTTCCATGTTTTACTAATCCCATATATATTTATTTAGTCATCATAAATATGACACTTTTGAGATAACCATGGATTGTAAAGTACTGGTGCATTTTCATTGCAATCTGGCTCCAAATCTTGAAACCCATTTTCTTGGACTATCAAAAAGGTACGTATCTAACCTAATCTCTTTCCTGTAAACAAAAGAAAAAAGAACCTAAAGTATGTAATATCATAAATTATTTTTCAAGGGCCATAATACTATACCCAGTACTCACCATTATACGTCTATCTAGAAGCATAGTCGACACGAAAACATTCATTTACAGTTTATATACATATAAGAAAAAATGGCAATAAAATTATTGTAATCAAAGCATCATCCCAACACACGACAGAGCATCTTTTTCCAGACATAAGCTACGTGAGATCGCAGTCAAAGCCACTCATCTGTGTTTTGTTTTGGAAGGAGACCATGCATGTTTCTCGAGGTCAACTGATCTCCAAGGAAAACTATCTTACTTTATTACTCATCCGAACCCTCTCTTTACCAAATGGTTTACCCAGAGTGGATTCTCTTTAGAAGGACTCTCTCAACAATACG
This sequence comes from Cryptocoryne crispatula var. balansae, assembly GCA_036172225.1. Taxonomy (NCBI): domain Eukaryota; kingdom Viridiplantae; phylum Streptophyta; class Magnoliopsida; order Alismatales; family Araceae; genus Cryptocoryne; species Cryptocoryne crispatula. Next base: position 57,454,003 of record CM069918.1, read on the forward strand.
TGTAAGCACCTTAATGGGGTGTTTGGTTGCATGATAATTGGAGTTTTTATTTTAATTTTTAAAAATTGTAAGAAAACTTGTTAAAAGAGGTGTTTGACAACCATAACAATTTTATGTTTTGAAAGTGATTTTCTTCTTAAACAAAAAAAAGAGGGTCTCACATCTTTCTTTTTTCTTGTGGTCCCCCACTTTATTTGGTCATGTGCGGTGGTTACTCTTTTTTGTAATCACATCCCTCTATGTCATGAGTTGGTTTACTTTTTATTTTAATACAATTTTTTATCATGAAAATGTACAAAAAATTATCATGCAACCAAACACCCCATGAACACTTTCCACTATGAGAGTTCATGTGGAGGAGAATCTCCGGAGATGAGATCCGGCTCGTATATGTATGCATGTCTGTATTCATCCGTAATTGATCTATAGGCTTTCAGCCTTCCGGAATCTACACTGCATGCACCAGAATGCATCTAACAAGGGAGCGTTTTGGTAGAGAAATGGATGACAAATGTTGGAAGGAGTAGCTTCTTCTTGCCTTCTTCCTTCTGGGTCGATTACTCTTCCGGGCAGATCTGATTGAATACAGGAAGCCGCCTCCAGCGGCGGGGGCCACACAGTACCCGCTCCATCTCCGCGTTCTCCTCCTCCGTCGGCGGCCAAACGAAAGTAGATGTCGACGACGGCCGTGGTATCCGCACGAGCGGCACCGGCGGCACAGTCATGGGTTCCCGTGAGGAACACGTCAATGTTGATGTTGTCCCCGACGGCGGCGCGCCGTCCACCGCACCGCGCCGCCTATTCACATGCTCTTCCGCCTGCGGAGGTGCAGAACAGATCACGGAAAGAACGCGAAACGTACAAAAGAGCCATCTTCCTAGCTAGCACCTCTACGATCAGAGAACAACAGAGACGGGTCCGGGCCCTACCCGGGGCATCACAGGAAGAGAAGGAGAAGCGGTCGCAGTCGCAGTCGCCTGCGGTGGAGCAAGGTCAGGGTTCCTGGTGACTTGCCTACTCTGATGAAAATTTGGTCTCCTTCCCGTCTGCCAAAGAATGCGACGGAGAACGTCCAAGGTTTATACCTGGGTAAGGCCGGCGTGCAGTTTAATCGGGTCTTCAGATATGCTTTTAATTACCTGGTAGCCGTCTCTGGCATGCCGACCTCCCTCGAAGGACCTATACCTTCTCGTCCCCGTTCTAGATAAGAAGAACCCAGTCCCGCCGCTTCTGCGAACATTGTTCCTGCTGTTTGTGCCGCCGAACAAGTAGGAATCCAGATAGGGGTGGCGCCCGGCCGTCATACGTACCATCAGATCGTCCTCATCCACAAATTCATCGTTGATCACCAGCACGCCGTCCTCCATCACGGCGCCCCTCAAGGGGCTGCTGAGGATGGGCCTTATCGGTGGAGTTCGGGTCCTTGGCACCGGCCTCAGTGGCGGCGGCGAGAAAAAATCCGGCGGTCGGCGTAGATGCTGAGACTGAATCAGCTGCTGGAGGGCCCTTTCGTCTTGGGAGTTGGAAATAGGGGAAAAGAATACTTGGGGACTGGTGTAGCGAAGCAAAGAGGGGTCCACGTCGACGGAGCTACTGATGCTGGAGCCAGCACCGGCGCCGGCGCCGGCGCAGGCGTTAAAGGCGGGCCCGAGAAAAACGTTGACGCCGGAATGCTGCTGAAAGCGGCGTCGTTGGCGATTGTAGGTGGAGGAAGCATCCGTGGAGGAGTACCAGACCCCGTCACCGCTGCCTCTGTTGTCGCCCTGGGAGCTCCTGTTACTGTTCTGCCTGGAAATGAAATCTTGTAGTTGAAGGTTATCGGTATAAGAAACAAATTGGAAAATGATGTAAACAACGGACAGAAACAGAGAGGAAACGTCCAACAACGACCCACATCAAAGCAGAGTTCTTGAAATCCTCATTTGGTTCGCACTGACTGGCGAAAACCGAGTCATCGAAGTGGTCATGTAAAAATGCCGTGAAGAATTTGGGCATTCTTTTGTTCCTAATTTTTTTTTTCCAGTTTTGGGAGCTGGAAGTTGTCGCTAATGATTTGCAAACAGGTGTCAGACGGTGATAATGATTCAATGTTCATAACAACACTAATCTGGATCGATCAAGAAAGGGAAAATAGAACATATCAATCCCTTAAGGGCATTCGATTGCGACCTTTATCATGCATTTAGTCAAAAAGAACCTTCATCGAGCGAGCAGAAGAAATGAACCAGCGAGCAAGAAGTCTTCTCAGAAGTAAACAACAGAACGTTTCTTACGACTATCTGTGAATTGAAACGCTCGAGCTGTTCCGAAACCCCCTAAAATCGAAAGTATACACCATTTTGGTATCATCAGAGATTGTAAACAGAAACAAAATCATCTAATTGGCACGACAATAGACAAAATCTATTCCGAAACCCTAATTTAAAATCTGAGACTGCAAACCAGCGTAGCAGAGTTGAAACGAGGAAACAGAGGAGTAGGTTCGAGGAGCTGACCACCAAGGCTCCTGATGGAATCCGTCAAGATCCATGACGGAGCCGAATCGAGTAGATTCATGAAGGACGGCGATCCCGCCTTCTCCTTCTTCTTCTTCTTCTGTTCCGGGATCAACAGCTTCCCGTTATCTCCCCCACCTCCGTTCCCCCTTTTTGTATTCCCTGTTCGCGGGAACAAGCAAGCCGCAAGGTGGTTTGTGTATCCGGTCCGGTTCCGTTGTGTTATCCTGGGCTGGTTCGGTTTTGTAAATCCGGTCTGGGACGGGACCATCTTCCCCGTTGCCGGTCGATCGGGCCTACTCTCGGCGTTTTATTTAGGGGTGTCAATGGGCCGGGCCGGGCCCGGCCCGCAGCCGGCCCAACAAAGCCCGCTCCAATATATAATGGGCCGGCCCGGCCCGGCCCGTATTACATTTCGGCCCGACCCGGCCCGACCCAAAAAAAATATAAGTTTGGCCCGGCCCGACCCGTTCTTGTTAACATATTATAAGATATATTTTATATTTTTTTAATTTTTTAAACATCAAACCAAAAAATTTTAATAACTTCTATGATCTTACCAATGATGTGTCTTATTAATGGTGATCTCTGTATTTGTGATAAAAAATAATATCAACTAAAAAAATGTGAAATTAATTAAATTATTTAATTATTACAACAATAGTGACTAGAGATATAAATATTGATTTGATTTAGATAAAAATCAATAACTACATGATCTATTAATAAATCAGGATCAAAATTAGATAATTAATAAATTAATAAATTTTTGATCTATTAATAAATCAGAATAAAAATTAGATAATTTTTTATTTTTAAATTTAAAATAAAATATAATATAAGTATACAAAAATAAATATAATAAGAAAATAAAAATAGACAAATCATAACAAATATGACATATGGAATGATAAAATAGGATAGAAATAAAATTCTAAATTTATTAGATCAACTATTAATAATTATAATTAGTTTTATATAATTTAATATATATAATTAGTATTTAAAAAACTATCTTATTCTTTGGTCTAAATAGAAGTCAAAAAAAGTTATAATATCATATGATGACATTTTAACAAAAACAACGGAGGGGAGCGCGGGAGAGGGAAAAGAGAGAGAACAGAGTGGAGGGGGGGCACGGTGGCAATGGGCGCGGCGGCGCGCGAACCGCGGGCGAGGAGAGGAAGAAGAAGAGAGGGGAAGGAGGCTGGCGACGGTGACCTCGCGGTGGAGAGGAGACGACGACGGCGGGGAGGCGATCAAAGCCGAGTGAGAGACAGAGAGAGGGGGTCGCGGAGCGAGGGGCGGGGTCTCGTGGCTTCAGCGGTTGCGCGGGCACGGCGACGGCGATGGAGGCGTTGGCGTTGGCAACGACGACGGCGATGGCGGAGTGGGAAGGAGAGAGGAAGACGGCCACGGCCACGGCGGTGATGCGGCGTCGGCGGCGGCGGCGGCGCGGCGGAGGGAGAGAGAGACGACGAGAGGGCGGGGGTGGCCGTAGGCGCATGGCGCGCGCGAAGAGAGAGAGCGAAACGGCGGCGGCGGCGGCGCGACGCGAGATGGCGACGGCGATGGGGTGACCGGGTTGTTGCGGTGGTCGCGTGGGCGAGAGAGCGAGAACGAGAGAGAGAGAGATGGCGAGGGAGCGAGCGGGGGAGGGGAAGAAATCAGGTGACGGAGGCGGCGAAGGGAGAGAGGGTTCGAGAGGGTTTTTTTTTCAGTTTGTTTTTAAAAAAACCGCATATTATACAACGGGCCATCGGGCTTCACTATGAGCCCGAGCGATGACCATGTTAGGCCCGCGGGCCAGATTTTGTAGCCCGAAAAATGATCCAAGGCTGGCCCGGCCCGAGGGCCCGCGGGCCAGCCCGACCCACTGACGCCCCTAGTTTTATTGTATTGAGATGGAGAGGTATCTTATTAGTAGGGGCGTCAGTGGGTCGGGCTGGCCCGCGGGCCCTCGGGCCGGGCCATCCTTGGATCATTTTTCGGGCTACAAAAACTGGCCCGCGGGCCTAACATGGTCATCGCTCGGGCTCGTAGTGAAGCCCGATGGCCCGTTGTGTAATATGCGGTTTTTTTAAAAAAAAAATGAAAAAAAAACCTCTCGAACCCTCTCTCCCTTCGCTGCCTCCGTCACCTGATTTCTTCCCCTCCCCCGCTCGCTCCCTCGCCATCTCTCTCTCTCTCGTTCTCGCTCTCTCGCCCACGCGACCACCGCAACAACCCGGTCACCCCATCGCCGTCGCCATCTCGCGTCGCGCCGCCGCCGCCGCTCTCTGTTTCCTCTCTCTCTTCGCGTGCGCCATGCGCCTACGGCCACCCCCGCCCCTCTCGTCGTCTCTCTCTCCCTCCGGCCGGCCGTCGCTGCCGACGCCGCATCACCGCCGTGGCCGTGGCCATCTTCCTCTCTCCTTCCCACTCCGCCATCGCCGTCGTCGTTGCCAACGCCAACGCCTCCATCGCCGTCGCCGTGCCCGCGCAACCGCGGTGAAGCCACGAGACCCCGGCCCCTCGCTCCGCGACCCCTCTCTCTCGTCTCTCACCCTGGCTTTGATCGCCTCCCCGCCGTCGTCGTCTCTCTCTCCACCGCGAGGTCACCGTCGCCACTCCTTCCCTCTCTTCTTCTTCCTCTCCTCGCCCGCGGCTCGCGCCGCCGCGCCCATTGCCACCGTGCCCCCCCCCCTCCACTGTTCTCTCTCTTTTCCCTCTCCCGCACTCCCCTCCGTTGTTTTTGTTAAAATGTCATCATATGATATTATAACTTTTTTGACTTCTATTTAGACCAAAGAATAAGATAGTTTTTTAAATACTAATTATATATATTAAATTATATAAAACTAATTATAATTATTAATAGTTGATCTAATAAATTTAGAATTTTATTTCTATCCTATTTTATCATTCCATATGTCATATTTGTTATGATTTGTCTATTTTTATTTTCTTATTATATTTATTTTTGTATACTTATATTATATTTTATTTTAAATTTAAAAATAAAAAATTATCTAATTTTTATTCTGATTTATTAATAGATCAAAATTTTATTAATTTATTAATTATCTAATTTTGATCCTGATTTATTAATAGATCATGTAGTTATTGATTTTTATCTAAATCAAATCAATATTTATATCTCTAGTCACTCGATTGTTGTAATAATTAAATAATTTAATTAATTTCACATTTTTTTAGTTGATATTATTTTTTATCACAAATACGAAGATCACCATTAATAAGACACATCATTGGTAAGATCATAGAAGTTATTAAAATTTTTTGGTTTGATGTTTAAAAAATTAAAAAAATATAAAATATATCTTATAATATGTTAACAAGAACGGGTCGGGCCGGGTCGGGCCGGGCCAAACTTATATTTTTTTTGGGTCGGGCCGGGTCGGGCCGAAATGTAATACGGGCCGGGCCGGGCCGGCCCATTATATATTGGAGCGGGCTTTGTTGGGCCGGCTGCGGGCCGGGCCCGGCCCGGCCCATTGACACCCCTACTTATTAGCCCCGCGAGGGAAGAGAACACGGCATCTTGGAGATGATGGTAATCCGCCTTTCGGTGGCTCGAGTGGCGTCACCACCTTTTCCCGCCCGCCATGGCGCAAATCGACCTTGCGCTGCAGAGGTGTTCGGCGTTCCCCCACATCCAACAGCTCCACGCCCTCCTCCTCACCTCCGGCCACTTTCAGACGTGTCCTTCTGCCCGCTGCAAGCTCGTAGAGCTGTGCGCCATCTCCACTTTCGGGGACCTCCCTTACGCCCTGTCTATGTTCGCCCAGACGCGCCGGCGCACCACCAACGACTACAACGCCGCCGTCCGTGGGCTCGGACTGGGGGACGACCCCCTCGCTGCCGTCTCCTTCTTCGCCGACATGGTCCGATCTGGCGGTCGGCCCGACGCCCTGACCTGCTCCTTCGCCCTCCAGGCGTGCGCGCGCTCTAACGCCCTCGGTGCCGCCGCCCAGCTCCACGCCCGTGTCATCCGTTCTGGGTTTGCCGCCGATTCCCGTCTGCAGACTACCCTGGTAGATGCCTATGCCAAGGGCGGCGACCTGATCCATGCCGAGAAGATGTTCGACGAAATGGACGTGAAAGACGTGCCGACTTGGAATGCACTGATCAACGGCTTCGCGGCGGGAAGTCGCCCGCACGACGCGCTTGCGCTGTTCCGCCGCATGCGAGCTTGTACCATGTGCAGGCCCGATGTGATCACCATCCTCGGGGCGCTTGCCGCGTGCTCGCAGCTCGGAAACATGGCCGAGGGGGAGGCAGTGCTCGCCTACACGCGGGAGTCGGGCTTGGACACCCATGTCCGCGTTCGTAACGCTCTAATGGACATGTACGCCAAGTGCGGCTCCATGGATCGTGCCGTCGAGGTGTTCCGTGAGACGCTTGCCCGGTCACTGGTTTCCTGGAACACCATCATCATGGCGCTAGCCTTCCATGGGCACGGTATCCGTGCTCTCCAGCTGTTTGACGAAATGATCGCCTCCGGAGCTGTCCGACCAGATGCTGTCACATATCTCGGTGTGCTGTCCGGATGTAACCATGCCGGTCTGGTCGACGACGGCCTCCGTGTTTTCCATTTCATGCACCAGGATATGGTTCCTCCCAACGTGAAGCATTATGGTTGCATCGTGGACATGCTCGGTCGGGCAGGGCGGCTGCGCGAGGCCTACGAGCTGGTGACAACAATGCCGATGCGCCCAGACGTGGTGCTGTGGCAGACCTTGCTGGGGGCCTGCAAGACCCACGGCTATATCGATCTTGCCGAGCACGTTTCCCAGAAGATTTTTGAGATGGACTCCCATGGTGATGGTGATTACGTGCTTCTCTCCAACGTGTACGCGGCGGCGGAGAGGTGGGCGGACGTTGGACGTGTGCGAGCGGCCATGGCCGAGCGGGACGTCCGGAAGGTTCCTGGTTTGAGTTTTATTCGGGTGGGAGGAGCGGCGCATCGGTTCCTGAACGGGGGACTTGGCGAGCACCCTCTACGGCGGGAGATCCAGGGGGCCCTTGAGGAGATTCGCACACGGGTAGAGGCATTAGGCCACACGGCCGAGACTGCAGGAAACGTGCTGCACGACGTGCTGGAGGAGGACAAGGAGGAAGCGCTCTGGCAGCATAGTGAGAGGCTTGCGGTGGCTCTGGCCCTGGCATCTGGAGAGGGCGACGAGATAGTAGTGGTGAAGAATCTTCGAACTTGCCGGGACTGTCACGCGGTGGCAAAGCTAGTGTCGCTGGCGTATGGGCGGTCGGTGGTGGTGCGCGACCGTGCGCGGTTCCACCGTTTCGAAAATGGGGTGTGCTCATGCGGAGATTACTGGTGATACGTATGAAGCGCGGAGAGTCCTGCGAGTGAGGTCAACGGCGGTGCACTTTTAGATCTGCTTTGCGAGCAATAAGCATCGGGCTGCGACATTACTCGATTCACAATCTCATATCTGTTTAGTGCATATAGAAGCTCGCGAATTTCTTTCTCATCTTCTCTCTTTTCCGGCAGGTTGCTCGCATTCGGCTATTGCTTCCTGCAGCTCGTCAGTCTTTTGGCTGGAAGGGGCGAGGGGGTTCTCTAGGGAATGAACCTCGTTGTGGGCACCGGAGTACTCTTATGCAGTCTCCTGAGTTTTGGGGCTGAAGGTGGCTATAGAAGCCTCATGAGGACGTCAATCAGTTTATGTTCTCACTAGGTGAGTGGTGCTGAGAATGTTGTTTCTTTTTCCCACTTGTGATGCCTTCGCTTTTATTCATTTACTAGGAATTGTGGACACCTGGAGTGTGCGTGTGCTGACAGTTGATTCTACTTGAAAGTATTTCTTTCTAATTTTCATGTCTAGGCAGTCAAAATTTTACTTGAACTTCCAAGTTCCAATAGTTTATCTTTTTGGTTCTTTCGTTGTTCTGCTTAGTGCATCATCTTGTGGTGTCGATTATGGTTTGTCGATAATAGTATAGTACTGGAAATTATTTGACAAAAAACTATTTACAACTATTTATCTACCAGGATAGTTCTAATCTCATGAGTTGATTTTTGAACTTTGCTGTTGATAAGTGAGGAAGAGAAGTTTAAAAGACAGAGAAGGGGGATTTGTATTTTTCTTCAAGCTCTCCAAAGTCCATTCTGAAAGAAATAGTCTGAATTATACTTTTAACCGAAATACAATTTGGTCATATTCTGCCTTACGTAGTCAAAGGCTGCTGAAGCAATCACGTAAGGAACTCTTACGTTGCTTCCTTGAGACAGTTGCTCCTCTTCTATTTATAACTCTATATAGAGTTGTGCTAGAGTGGGACTAGGGGACTTGATGCATGCATTCGCGTGTGTGGACTGATGTGCATGCATTCTGGAGTCTCTCTCCTACCCTTTGTGTATGATTATGTGTGTGTATGTTTATGTGCATACATCTGTGCATATATTACTTTGTTTATTTTTTTCTTTACGGAGGGAGATCCCAACTATTTATAGCCTCAAGAATTAAATTTGGTATTTGTTAAAATGCACCTGCTAACTTTTGGAAATTTCTGAAGGTGGGATTGGTTGGCCTGGTTTGAACTATTTGGATAACTTGAGGCAGAGAGATAACTTGGAGGTGAGATATTCATAAGAACAGACCATAATATTTTCTACCTATACTTTGGGACCATGATATATCTTGTTGGGGCTATTCATAGTTAAAAGGTGACTGATGAACATCATAGTATAGCTAGCTCAAATGATCCTTAAGTGCAGCTCATACTGTGTCACACCGTTTTCTGATGAGCTGTAGGTAGATGAGATGCCTGAGTTCATGCTAGACATAGACTCTGTGTGTGTGTGTGTGCGTTTTTTTTTTTTGAGTAAAGGCCAAAAGGCCAATGATCTCTATAGAAAATGAAATACTAAGAGATACAAAGAAAGGGAGAAAAACCTTCCTTACCAGCAGAGAAAGAATAAAAAAGCATCTACCAAGTTGGTTGAAGGGCGGAGAAACTATATTCATCGACTAGGTGTTGACCTAGGTATTTGGGAAAGATCTGTTGAACATGGAGCATGTAACATATTATCAAGTATGAGCAAGTGATAAAGAACCTATTGGGGTGTTTGGTTGCATGATAATAAAAGTTTTTATTTTAATTTTTAAAAATTGTAAGAAAACTTGTTAAAAGAGGTGTTTGGTAACCATGACAATTTTATGTTGTAAAAGTGATTTTCTTCTTAAACAAAAAAGAGGGTCTCACCTCTTTCTTTTTTCTTGTGGTCCCTCACTTTGTTTGGTCAAGTGTGGTAGTTACTCTTTTTTGTAATCACATCCCTCCAAACATGATAATTTTATATCATGAGTTGGTTCACTTTTTATTTTAATACAATTTTTTATCATGAAAGTGTACAAAAAATTATCATGCAACCAAACACCCCATATGTATCTGATTTATCAACCGTACTGTTCCATTTGTGTAACATCTATCAAATTCGTATGGAAGGAAGCAGTTTCTTTAGAATATATTTAGTCTTTTACAGTATGATTTTGCATGACTTATATTTTGTTTGGTTGCTTAAGAGAGTGCCTTGGGCATATTTAGGTGCACGCTTTCATAGAAAACATGAGGTAAGATGACATGTCTATGGATTGTCTGACCTGCATTTATCACCTAGGTGGATGAGGTGGTCACTTTTCCCGATATGGTTTCTCTTCTTTGTGCAACAAGACAATTGAGCTCCCCAAGTATGAGAATGTGTGTGATCCAGTTGTGGTATCCCAATGGTGTGCAATTCAGCCTGCAAAAGGAACCACACTGAGTTGGTTCTATTTGATTTGATTCGAGATCTAAAAGAGTGTTGTTTAGATTGAAGCCAAAACATGACAAAGGGGTTCTTTTAATTTGTATGTGCTCTTTCTTGATCAAGCAAAACCTAAACATTTCCAACTTAATTATGTGTGACAACCATCTTTTACAAAATTCTGTGCTAGATCTTAAAACAATAGCTTCCCTTGTATTTTGTTTTAAGTTATACATATCTTGTTGAAGGGGAATGGATGTTTAAATTCGAAGTATAGATTAATTATCTTCCATGTTGGCTTGGTTGCATCAAACAATGTTGATCATGTTTTTTTGACTTCCTCACTAGCCCATGTTTGTGTTAGTTATTTCAGTAAATGCTAAAGAATTCTTTTATTGACCATCGGTAATAGCACCCTGGAACAACATTTCCAGATCTCTTTTTGAATGAAAGCTAGTGTAGGCATTTCTTTGCTTGAACATAGTCCAACGATGGATAATGGGCATTTTAATTGATTTACGATGTTTTAAGAGCTTGTTTGGTATCCAATTAAGAGAGATGGGGATTGGTTTAAATCATCACCAGTATGTTCTGCATAAGCAAGGATATGTTGTTGGTTTAACATATTCCACATTCTGATGGGATGAGTGATTCTCATAAATAATCTTGTTGCTGCACTAAACTTTGTTTACTTATCCCCATGCATTCCTGACTTTTTAGTACCGACGATTTAATTCCAAACAAAGAACATGATTATTTTACCCCAAACCCCATCTTATCCTGATAACATGGAGACATTAAGGTCTTACATTGATTATATCCCAATTGTACTTTACCAGTTTTGGATAGTTTGCGTTTCCACATTTGGGCTTATTTGAAACCTTAGGTATTGTGTAAATGCACCGGAGCTGGTTAGTATACTCTATTTGCACTGATAAATAAGCTTGGTTTATCTTATCCTCATGCATCCTTGACCTTCTAGTACCAAAGAAAGAATGAGACTATTTTACCCCTTACCCCATTTTATCATAATGACAAGGAGGATTTAAGGTTTTATTTATGTTAATTTGATCCCGATCGTAATTCCCCAAGTTTGGAAAGCTAATGCAATTTGTGAACTTATTTGAAACTATGGATGATGTATAAGTGGACTTGTTCTGGTTAGTTGAATCCAATACTTGCTTTTAAAATGTTTGTAGGGTTTGTTAAATATTTTGGGGGAAATAAGGGACTTAAATTTATTTTAGGAGATTTAGAGGTGAATTGCAATTTTTGTTATGTAGGCATCTTCCACTGTTTCGCCTGATTTATAAAATTTATAGGTTTCATGCATAATCTCAATTTTATGTTCATCAGTGGTGGTTTTTGGCTCAGTCTTGCTTTAAAAATTTTCATAGTCTAACCACTTTTAAACTTTATAATATACACATATTTGCACCTATTTTTCTTCCCATCAGGAAGATGAATCGAGCCCTATGCATTTATCTACTTCGGAACTTTCTCAGTCTCAGCGAAAGAGGACTGGCCAAATTGGGTTGAAAAGTGAAGAGACGAGAGATGAAGGCTCGAAATATTGGCTTCATTCTGAAACAACACAGATGTTGCGATGGGTGTTTGATGCATTCTTGGATGGCCCTTTGTGCTCTAAGCGGTCCAGCAGGTTCCTTGGCCGGGAGAAAGAGAGCGAGCGAGGTATAGATCCGTACTAGGCTACTTTGAATTGCGTCTGCATAAAGCAGATGTGAGAGCGAAGGTTACCTTCTATCTAATTTATAGGTAAATGCTTTGGGCGGCTCTTTCTCTATTTCTTCAAAGTTTCTGTTTTGTGTCGTGCCCTTCGTCGTTGCTGATGAGATGATGTGCTTGTAGAGTCCAAGAAAGTGACCGAGTGAACGGAAACGTTGACGATCGTCACGATCCTACCATATGCTTCTTAAGGTAAATGCCAGTATGAAGGCGGGTTTATGGTAAAAATCTGCGAGCATTTTAGTTCTATATACAGTTTTCTCTATTTTCCCCTTTTACAATGGTGTGCAATCAGGATCTTTTACGTGTTGTATTTCTTGCTGTTGCTATTTCACCGAAGAGTACGAACATCTGAATTTAGGAAGAAAGGAAAAGAAAATTGTGTGTGAGGCACAAGGAAATGAATGAGATTTCATCTTGTTCAAGTTTCATGGGTTGTATATGTAATCTCTTCATTGTGGAAATACATCTCTTATGAGGTGTTCAGTTGCAAAATAATTTGTATACACTTGTGATGATTATATATATTAAACAAAATATAAGGTAGTTATAAACATGAAATCGTCACGTTTGGTGAGATATAATGACTAAATGTGTACAACGGGCGTCAGATGATAAGGAAGAGAGATCTCATCTTTTTTTTTAATCCAAAACACTCTAATTATGTTTTCATCATGCCTGTCAGACATCTTTTTTAAAAACATTTTATAGAAAAAAATATAATTTTTCATGTAACCAGACATCCTATTGAGCACATATTAAACTCTGGAAAGTCAACATAATCTCTGAAAACTCTTTCAACCCCCCCCCCCTTCCCCCTCCCTTTTAGTCCCTAAAATGTCCATGTTGTGGCCGATGGTGGTGTCTGAGACACTGACACAAACGTGACGACATTCAAAGACTTCTGTGATCTGTATGGTTACCTATGTCCTCGTCCACGTAAATTTACTACTCTAGACTTGGATATCTAACATGAGAAACAGCTACGTGGACCCTGTCACGCTCAAGAACTCATGAGCAAAACCGGTACATCTTCCATAGAAAAAAAAAATTTGACATTTTAGGGGGGCATGATCAAAGTTCAGCGGCCCCGCCGGATACGGAGGAGACGACCTTCTTCACCTTCTCCTTCGACCTCTCCACCGCCGCCCCCGCCGCAGTCGCCACGGCCTCCGCCGCCTCCTCCGCCGTCGTCTTGCTGGTCTCCGTGCTCCTCATGGCGGCCTCTTCCATTGTCTTCCCCACGCTTGGCTTGCTTCTCGAGAGCCTTCATCCACGAAAATAAACAGAAATACAAAATGTTGGATCGACTCATCAAATTCGGCGGACTCTGGAGATTACCCATCAATCAACTAAATACAAAATGCTTGGGATCGAATTATACAAGCGAATAACGAAACCGGTGGTTGCCATATTGTTGAAAACCTTTGCAAAGAGATGATGGAAGAGAAAGAACTACTGTGTACTTCGCCACCAATGACGACGGATATTAAGACTATATATATATATAACGGGTACATTGATGCCATTTTCCACAGACATGATGAAATGGTTCTTATGTTGTTTTTTCACTCGATCGATATGTATACCCGGAATCCGGTGGACGGAGGTTGTTCATCAAGGCGATCTTGGCCCATGACCGCAGCCTTTCCCAGGCGCCGCCGGTGTCTGCGACGCCTATCGCCCGCTCCGCCGCGTCCGGCCGCTGGATCTTCGCCTCCTCCGGTCGCCCGTGATGGGCGCCATCGCCGGTGCCGGCGTCCGCAGGGACCCATGGCGAGACGAGAAGGAACAGGAAGAAGCAGCGGAGCAACACGGTCGATTCTCCACCTCGTCGACCTCTGCAATGGCGGCCATCCATCTCTCTCTCTCTCTCTCTCTCTCTCTCTCCCCCCCCCCCCCGGAATCGTATTACATACAGAAAGAGGGAGAGCCTGACGGTCAGCGGTGAACTCCAGGTGGAGGAAGCTGATTAGCCTGTTTTGCAAGACGTGGGGGAAGAAGAACACGTGTCTATAAGCGCGAGGCCGCGCAAGGCAGGACCTGCGCCTGAAGCGGGCAGGGGTAGGCAGTTTTCTAACGAGGGCGGATCCCGGATCCCCTCGAGTGCCCACATGAGGAGATTCTCTCAGCTCCTCTCACAAGGAGTTGAGGTGACAATGATCTGACACCCTCATGTGGACACCTAAGAGGATCCACTCTCGTTTTCTAACCACTCCACAACACCAAATTGGTTCCTTCGATTTCTCAGTGGAATCTGGACTGCTTACAACTGGGAATAAATTTAAATTACCTTAAAACATATGTATTTTCGACCAAATGCTACTTTTATGTTTACGATGTTGGATGTATTTTAACTATTTATCGATTACAGGTGTACGAATATATAATTAATTGTCATTTTGTTCTAACTAACTTCATCATGTTAGTAGAAAATCTGACCAAACATACAAACGGTAGCATTCCCACTTTTTGTTGGGGGGGGGGGGGGGGGGACATAAAATAATGCTATATTTTACGGACATGCAACTGTGAGTAGAGATAATTTAGAGCAAACTTCCATCAGTGCTTTCTTAGAATAACATTAAAAAACATGCGAGCCCTAGCCACACTTCTGCACATGGTAGAAAACTGCTCTGTTCATCGAACTCAAAATTAGAGTGTAAAACTGTAATACCCCAGTTATTTATTAAATAAAAAAATATATTAGTTAATATTTATTAATATTTTATTTCCCTCATCCTCCTATTTAATCCCCTTTTTCCTCCCCCGGGAGAAACCCTCCCCCGTACGCCACCCTCCCGGCGCCGCTTTCCTCCCCACAGAAAACCCTAGCTTTTTCCTCCTTTTTCCCCCTCTCGGTCGCCGCCTGCAACCTCCCTTTCTTCCCTTCCCGCGCGCGAGACCGCGTTTCCGCCGCTGTCAACGACGGCCGCCGCCCGCCTCGGTCCCGTCGCCCGCCGCGCGACCGTCCCGCGTGCGCGACGCCTCCGCGTCGCCGCCTCGGCCACCGCCGTGCAGCCCGCCGTCCTCCGTTGACCCGCCCGCCGCGAGCCCCGCCGCCCGCCCTCGGTCCCCGCCTCCTTGTACCCTCGGCCGCCGTGTCATCACCGCGCAGCCCGGGTGACGCCGCTCGCCGTTGACCCCGCCAGCCGCCGCGCACCCGCGCGCCTTGCAGCCCCGCCGCCGCCCGCTGCCACATCGGCCGCTGACCGGCCTCGTCAACGCCGCCCAGCCGCCCGGACGCGCCTCCCCGCCTCGGCCTCCGCGCCCGGCCTCTGCGCCACCCGCCCGCGCGGCCTCCGCCCCGTGCGCCCGCCGTGCGCCGTCTCTCTCCCCTCCGCGGTATACCTCCTCTCTCCTCTCTCCTATCGCCCTTTCTCCTATCATATTCTATTTAAATCCCTAGTTCATTATTATTCTTCTTCCAGCAAATTTTGAGAACACCTACCTGACTCAGTTTTTCGACGCCGACGCAACCGCGGCAGTCTCGTCGCCAAATTCTATTTCCTTGGATTTCCGTGCGCCGTTCGTCGTCGCCGTCAAGGTAGGCGTCTCGGCTATCCTTAGCACTCTAATATTTTGATTAAATCGTAATAATCATGTTTAGATCACCAGGATTAGAATATTGTAGTTAATGGGCTGTTTTGGATTTATTTGCATGTTTAGTTAGAGTTAGATTAATTTGTCTTGATCGTGCATGCTTAGATTAATTCGGTTATTCAAGTATGCTGGTCATCATGATAGGTTGTATGTGTTTAATCTAGCTAGTTTAGTATGTTTTGCATCACGATAACCTTAATCATGTATATTCCGATTTGATAAAAAGCCGATGTAAGGTTTAGGCATAATGGTGGTAGAGTTTAGTTTATTTTCTTTGATTAGATAGATAGTTCTGTTTAAGCATGTAATTGTCATGTTTAGGTTGTAAATTGCATGATTCCATGTATATGCATTAGTTTGTGATAGATTGTGGTATGGTATGCAAATATGTGGTGCATAGAACCATGGGTGTTCATCTATGTATTCCATGTTTGATTTGCCAATTTAATGTTCCCCATTTTATCTTGTACCGAGTTATTTATATGCTGCGTACGGTGTTGAATGTGGTTGGTGCGGTGGTGCATGATGTGGTTGTTTGTACTGCACACCGTACTAAAATTAAGTGGCCCGCGTGGGCGGGAGATTAGTTGAATCGGAGCATCCTTCGATCCCGGATACCGCGGTTTATCCCTAAGTACTCCCCTGTAGGTACCATGGGATTTAGTTACTATATGTTACTTCCTACTATATGGTAAATGCGAGTGGGCTAGTTTTGTGATGTGACTACATTTATCAGATGGAGCATGAAATTTACTCAGACAGGTGTCTAGTTGTGTGGATTGGCATAGATGGTATGTTATAGATGTGTCATTGGTTTTATGTCAGGTCTATGTGTTCTGGGCATACCTAGAGTGGTTTAATGTGTAGGTTATGTTGGTCTAATGCATTTAGAGTCTAGTTATCATATGGGGTAGTTGATTGATTTTGTAATCAATTAATTAAAGATATATAATTAGTTAAGAGCTATGTATTAAATCTGATTTTTAGGCTTATTATTCTATCATACCACTAGAATCATTATTATAGTGGGGTAGTTCGGGTGTAAGTCCTACTGGGTCTGTTGTAACTCACCCCTTCCGTTGTTAATATTTTCAGGAGTGCATGTTTAGCGCAGCAGAAGCGTAGTGGTATTTTGGAATTCGAGGAGCTAGTGGATTTCTCATTCAATATCGGTATTTAATTTGTCTAGATAGGTGTTTGTTTATGGTGTTATTAAGTTGTAAAATTTGGAATTATTTAATTAGATTGTGAATTTTGGTCTTATTTGGTTCCAGACCGATATCCTTTCCCGTTACGTCGCCGGATTATCTTTCGCTGTGCATATTAAAAAATCCGGGTCGTGACAAAAACAATTACTACTGCAAAAATCTCGGCTAATTCCTTTTTGTGCTGAGCTGTCCCGATATCTTCTTAAAAGAGTTTAATAATACCCTTCACTAATTTGAGCAAAAGTAAGAATGTAGACGTATAAATAAGATTACAGGCTTCTCACAAAATATGACCATAAATAATAAATTATAATAATTGGAAGATTTAAGACTCGCTCGATGTTCAGCGAATTCTCGGACATCGGTGAGTCAGGACAGGATTTTCCATCGTGTTTCCAGAATGAAGTAGGCCTACTCTCGTATAGAGTATTAACCACATCGATATCTTATTATATATGCGTTTTAGATGTTAAATATATTGGTGTCGTGTCACGTAACGATATCAAAATTGATATTGTGCTGTTGACATCCATACCAGAGTCAAACCGGGTTTAGGACATCCTTCGATGTAAAATTCTTAAACAACTCCGCGAAAACCTTTCTAGCTTCTTCAGCACGATGACCCTGGCTAGAACACAAGAGTCTATTTTCTTCGTGTTCCTGGAAGACTCATCCATCCTATGCGTGGAGTATTCAAATGAACATTCGATTCACGATCATGCAAAAACAAAAGATGCCAAGGCAAATTTACCTCCTCCTTTGTATAAACAAAAATTTGTCCGCTATACATAATATTTACATTGGTAAATCAACCAACCTTCCTCCATCCTTGTATGAGGATGTACATTGGTGACTATCCCCTGTTGGGTTACAAAGTTTCGGGTGGGTTAGCATCAGTTCCAGCGCTTCGCGTTCTTCAAACCCTTGGACTTCGATTTAGCCTGTTGAAATGCCAGCATCCTCTGCTTCTTCCTGGCTTCTTTCTCCTCCTGGATGGATGCAAAGAACCATCTCTATTAACAGTCTTTTAAGTAAGAGTATAAACTTCTCGGGTGCAACGTGTTAACTGCCAAAAGAGATCCCGGGAAGAGGAAGCCAGGGGTCACCTTAGACATCTTAGACTTGGCTTTCACCTTTGGGGCCTTGGCCTCGAGCTCGGCTTCACGTTCGAGTTCCCTCTCCCTAGCTTCAAGGTTCTTCTCCAGATAATACTGTGTAATATTTGGATGCAGACAATTACCGTCAGGAAATGAGGCACAATCAAGACATTAACTGCAAGGGACCTCTAGGAGTAACTTCAGGAGAAATCTAGTGTAGTGAAACCGAGAACGTTAATAAGAGAAGCAAGAATCCCCATGATCTGATGCAATAGTATTACACACTGGTTTTAGCATAGTATATTCCTTCCTTTATTAGGCCAGTGGAAAAAAGGAGGGTCTGTGCAACGATGGCCTATGGGCAGAACAAATGAGTAGAACCTGGAAGCACAATGGTTCCCTCCCACCCCAGCGCCACCCCCTAAAAAGACACGTGAACACAAGGACAAAAGAAACCATTACAGTGTACAGCTATACTGTGAACAGCAAAGCTCTGAGTCTGAACTCTGAAGCATCTTCTCCGAACGTTCTCAAGCCTTTCAACTTTCTCATCTTGATCTCTGCTTCTCCGTGGGTTTAGTTGTGTATGTGGATACCTTTTTGGACTCCTATTGTTAGCAGTCATGATCCGGGTTCACCCTTTCTGTCTTTGCTGTTGAGGGTTGATCTATTTGCTGGATGGATCTTGTCAGTTTTCATCATCCCCACCCCCTCTTTTTTTAGTATCTTTGTTTAATGAATTGCTCCAGTCTTTACAGGCAGCCCCCCAAAAACTATAATATTGTATACTGTTGGCATGCATTTTTTTTTAGAAAAAAGGGGGGGGACAAATGGGCAGGCCTAGGAGCAGGCCGGACGGCCCACAATTCAGCCAAATTGGGCCCAATCAGGGGTCCACGGATGCCCAATCAGCAGCCCATCATCTCACCTAAAAATTGAGCCAAATCCCATCCTAAAACCAGGCCCTGCGCAGCCCACAGCAGAGCATGGGTCGCAGCCTCCAGCTGGCCCAATTGGCCCATGCAAACAGGCCCATGCGCAGCCCATCTCTAAGGCCCACCTGCGGCCTAGTGTGAACAGGGCACACTGGCCCACTTGCCACCTCAGCACCCCCTGCGCACCACCTGTCACCCCAGCCACCAGCCGCCCCAGGCAGCCAATCCAGCCCTGCATGGGGTGGAGAAAAAGGCTGCGCACCACCTGTCACCTCTGCCACCTGCGCACCACCTGTCACCCCAGCCACCAGCCGCCCCATGCAGCCAATCCAGCCCTGCATGGGGGGGAGAAAAAGGGCTGCACGCCACTTGTCATCTGCTGCCACCTGCGCACCAACCCAGGCCCATGTGCAGCCCCCCCTGCTGACCCTTCACCTCCCCTCCAGTCTCTATACAAAGAGGGGTGCGCACCAGCATTTGGAGAATGGTCTTTTGGACGCCGACAGGCTGCTGCTCTCCTGCTGTCCCTGCTGCCACCCGCGACCAGAAGAAGAAAAGAGAAAGAAGAGAAGGAGAAGGAGAAAGGCTACCTCCGGGGTCCCTTCCTCCTGCAGGAAGGGGTCTTTTCAGGTGGCCATCTACATCCCTCTTCATCCGATATCAAAAAAACAGGTGGGTGAAGACTGAAGAATCATTATATAGATATGTAGCCCTCTATGGGCACCATCTTCACCCTCCCTTTCACACTCTTCTAAATCTCCTCCATTGGCTGAACCGGTCCCAATTCAGACCCCAGACAGGCCTCATCTCGGCCCCCATCAGCAAGCCCCATTTCAACCCAAGAGGTAGTCCCTGACCAGGCCCATCTCCGGCCTATTCAAACCCACCCAAGCAGGACCCCTCCTGACCAGTTTCCTGCTCCTCTTTCAGCCCACCTGCCACCTTAGCAGGCCCTCTGCGACCCACCAGGACAGCCCACATGCTGGCCCAGAAACAGGCCTATAACCGGCCCACGCCTGACCCCAACCTGGTCCCAAATCAGGTCCCCAAAGTGCCCATGCGCAGGCCTGCTTCGGCCCAACCAGAGCCCCATCAATCAGGCCCCAGCCGGTCCCCAAACCAGACCCCAAATAGGTCCATATACAGCCCATATCAGGCCCCAGCCGGTCTCCAAAACCAGATCCCAAACAGGTCCATATATAGTCCATATCAGGCCCCAGCCGGTCTCCAAAACCAGATCCCAAACAGGTCCATACACAGCCCATATCAGGCCCCAGCCGGTCATCAAACCGACCCCAAAACAGGCCCTAGAACAACCCCTGAATAAGCTCAAAACCAGGCCATCCAGTAGCCCCTTTGCGCAGCCCAAAGTCAGGCCTCCCAGCTGTCCTTTGTACAGCCCTAAGCATGTTCCTTAAAGCAGGCCATTCTCAGCCCATCCTTGGCCTATGGTTCTGCCGCCACAGCAAAAGGGGATGTGCTCCAAAACAGGTTCTGTAGAAGCCATATTCCAGCAAGGCAGCAGAACTTCCAGCAGGCCCTTCCGGCCCGAAGCTGTTCAAAGCAGGCCCTTCCGGCCTATGAAAATTGAAGCCCGGCTTTGAACGCCGAAGGAATGGACCGGCCCGAAATGGTCTTCAGAAAATTAATAAATAAAAAAAATCAGAAATGCGAAAGCAACATTAAATTAAGGAGATCCACCCCTAGCGGGGAACTCCACCTTGGGCGGAAGCGCGGGTATGCATCCCGTAGCCGACGACCCG
Source organism: Cryptocoryne crispatula var. balansae (assembly GCA_036172225.1). Taxonomy (NCBI): domain Eukaryota; kingdom Viridiplantae; phylum Streptophyta; class Magnoliopsida; order Alismatales; family Araceae; genus Cryptocoryne; species Cryptocoryne crispatula. Next base: position 57,474,621 of record CM069918.1, read on the forward strand.
GACGGGGGCGCGGGCATGAGTCCCGTAGCCGTCGATCCTTCCCCCAATATGGCTAAGCTAAGGCTGGCTATTTTGGATGGGTAAATTTTCACTAAGTTGAAAAATAGCCGGCATGCCGTCGTAATGCCAAAATTTTTCCAAAATAGTGGAGATAAACCTAAGTTGGGGGAAGGATCAATCATATCATACATCGATGTACTTCCCTCCATCTTTCAATGAAATGAAGTTCAACGTCGACTTGAGATGTTTGAAACCGGGTACCCAATGGCAGCCCGATGGGTCGGAGGTAGGGCTGTAAACGGAGCGGATACGGAGCGGATATGCCATTTCCGAATCCGCTCCGCTAGTCAATTCGGATATCGGATATCCGCTCCGGTTAGAATTCAAATACGGAGCGGATCTTCACAATCGGATATCTCTCGGATACGGAGCGGATACGGATAATATCCGCTTCGTTCCAGGACAGGAGGTTCCGGGAGGGGGGGAGGCTCTGCGACTGCGCCAGGACAGGAGGCTCGGGAGGGGGAGGGAGGGGGGAGGCTCGCGCCAGAGGCTCCAGGGGGGAGGCCGAACGAGGGCTCTGCGCCAGGAGGATCCGGGAGGGAGGGACGATCCGCCGCCGCCGCTGGGAGGCTCCGGCCGCCGCTGGAACCGGAGGGAGGGAGGGACGCCGCTGGGAGGCTCCGCCGCCGCCGCTGGAACCGGAGGGAGGGACGCCGCTGGGAGGCTCCGGGAGGGGGGGAAGGCTCTGCGACTGCGCCAGGACAGGAGGCTCGGGGGGGGGGCCGGACGGGGGCTCTGCGCCAGGAGGGTCCGGGGGGGAGGCTCCGGCCGCCGCGGGAACGGGAGGGAGAGAGGGACGCCGCTGGGAGGCTCCGGGAGGGGGGAGAAGGCTCTGCGACTGTGCCAGGACAGGAGGCTCCGGGAGGGGGGGGAGGGGGGGAGGCTCTGCGCCAGGAGGCTCCGGGAGGGAGGGACGATTTGCCGCCGCCGCTGGGAGGCTCCGGCCGCCGCTGGAACCGGAGGGAGGGAGGGAAGCCGCTGGGAGGCTCCGCCGCCGCCGCCGGAACCGGAGGGAGGGAGCTGGAACCGGAGGGAGGGAGGGACGCTCGAGAGCCGGGAGGCGCGGCGCTCGGGAGGCACTGTGACTTGTGAGGATGCGAGATGTCAGGATGGGGAGTCGGGGCTGGCCGGCGGGATTAGGGATTGGGGGTGAAAAGTTATGACCGTTGGATCCAACATCTAATGGCTCAGATCGAATCGGATCTTAACCGGAGCGGATCCACTGATTCCGAATCCGCTCCGTTTAAATTTCGGATAATATCCGAATCCGAAATAATTATCCGCCGGAGCACCTCAAACGGATAATATCCGCCTATCCGAATACGAATTCGAACCGAATCCGGATTTTATCCGGATCCGTTTACAGCCCTAGTCGGAGGCGATGCAAACCGCCAAATAAAAAATCAAAACAGAAAACTAAATCTGAAAATTAAAACAGGAAATTAAAAAAACAGAGAATTAAATCTGAAGGTCAAAACAAAAAAAAAATCAGAATTAAAAGAAATCTGAAATTCAAATTTAACTCAATTCGGTTCAGCAAAACCGATCTTTAACAAAATTGAACCGGTTTTGAAACAAATCAAACCGAAATCAGACTTCAAACAAAATCTGCCAAAACAAAATCAGATGTCAACTGAATCTGTCAACATAAAAAGAAATCAGATTTTGATTAAGCCCAAAACACATATATTCCAGATTTAAATAAATCTGCCCAAAAGGAAAAATCAGTTCTAATCAACTCCGATTGCACATATAAAACTGGTTTAATGAGCCCGGAAATCCACCGAATTTCACTTAAGTGAACAGTCAAAGGCTTAATCCAAAATACTAAATAAGCGACACTCAAAACATGTCAAAACCCACTCAAATGAACTATTAATCTAAACCCCATGAAATCTGCATCTTAATCAAATTTTAAATAAGTTGACTAAATAAGATTAATCTAAAACAAACTGAATTTAAATTAATAAATAATCCATCAACAAATTTAATCCAAGACAATTAAATCCCAAACCAGTTCATATAAATCTGAAAGTTGCATGAAAAAGAATCCATAAACTGTCAAATTCAATTAAAACAAACTCAAATTCAAACAGAATATAACTCACAAATCAATCAAATCCAACTTAAATCAAATTAAATCTCAAACCAAATTCAAAACAATCAAACCAATTTAACTCAACCCAACTTAAATCAAAAAATGCAATTCAAACCAAACTCAAAACAAATTAAGTGCTCGCCTCCGTCAAATTCATGGGGTTGTTTTCTCCTATGTGTGAATGTTTATTTTGTGAATGCATGTCTTCTACTTCAATGGATTGCTATGACGATAATCAAGGGTATTCGAGTTATCTCGATGTAATTAACGTCGGATCTTCGCCCAATCCGACGGGGAGAAGTCAAAATCAATTTTCAAAGAACCCAACAACCTCAAACTAAAATTTTAAAAATCACTGACCTTAGTTAGTACTTTTATGGAATACCATCTATTTTCCTAAAGAAGTCAATGCTAAGGTCTAATTCAAATTCAAAAAAAAAATGAATTTCCAAAACAAAAGAAATAAATTCTTTTGGAGATTTTGAGGTTACATCGTATACAAAGCAACGATCAAGATTTGACAATGTGTTATATTCAATATGTAAGTTCCCAAACATGCCGCATCTTCTTTCTACATAGTGCAAGCCAGTGAAATAACACAATCACCAAAGCAAGCCATTAACTCTGAAGGGACAAAATAAAGTTACCAAACATGAACAGAAAGAAATTGTTTGAGAAGAGAAAATAAAGTGTGGAAGCTTACGTTGTAATCCCCGTTGTAATCCTGAAGAGTTCCATCCTTCACCTCCACCACTCTATTAACGATTTGCCTCACAAAGTACCGATCATGAGAAACAGTTATGACTGTGCCTTGGTACTCTGAGATGGCCTCCTGTTAAAAGAATGTCACTAAGACTTAACCGGGATGCTAAGTATCAAGTATCAACAAAAAGAGAGGTATTAGAAGTTTAAGGGAAAAACAACACTACCTCAAGCATCTCTTTTGATGGTATATCCAAATGGTTGGTTGGTTCATCTAGCACAAGTAAAGTAGATGGTTTGACCATAAACTTGCAAAAAGCAAGTCGTGCCTACAGAAAAAATGCATGAGAGGAAGTTGGTTCCAGTGACTTCCACGTAAAGAAAAGATATAAAAATGGTAAAACGATCTGTTTCAGCACTAGATTCAGGAGTACAAGGATAAATGCATGTCTATTTATCTGATATCACCTTTACTAGATGATGATATGCCTCCTAGCTTCCTTCAAATTTCAAGGAGATAAAGCATGTCAAAATTTAAAAGCAAAGGATAATGTCTTCACAATGTTTGGGTGAGTTGAGTCACATGAATGTGTTGTTACTGTGTACAGGAAAATATTATATAAAAACAATTGTGACAATGAATAAAAGGTTTAAGTTTAACACTAGCAATGAATTTAGGCTGTTTGAAATATAAATGAGATAAAAGTTTATGAACAAAATGTCTCCAAATTGAAATGAGCACAGATAAAGCCATCGGCTTAGTGGCTTATAACAAAGATTAAAAAGCAGTGTGCTAGTGATAAGATTGAAAATTTTCTAATTTAAAATTCCAAGAAAGAAAAGAAACCATTATCACTCTGGCAAGAAGTCAGGTTTCTTAGGCTTCTCTAGTTCTCTTGCAAAAGTGCCAAGATTACTACACTAGGGTTTTGAGAGGTAAATTCTGAAAAAGAAAACAGTAGAGTTTTACGATCACAACAAATGGATCGGCACTTTCCCCAACAAAAGGTAACTTGTTCGAGTCACAGACCATCAATATTACGATAAATTAACTTCTTTGATGCAAAGGTCGTTACTACTGTTGAAACCAAAAGCAAAGAACTAAAGAAAAGAACTTGCTAAAGCAAAATTGTGAGAAATTTAACTTAAGAAGAAACAAGAAAAGAAGCAAGAAATAAAATGAGCCAAGTATTCCCTGGTGACTAAGGATATCAGGATCAGGAACGTACAGGGTGACCATCCTGGGTCAGAATCAGATCAGCCAATTCACCTAATCATAGGGAAGAGCCATAAATTAGCCAGGAGTATGCCGAAAGTGGCCCAATTTGACCTAACTCAGACATGACCCAGTCCAACTAGGATGGATTTAGACTAGAATTGGCAGGTTTGGACCTAATATTGGCCCATCTTGTGGTGGCTGATCCGAGTAATTTGCCTCACAATAGGTTCAGAACATATAGAATCAGAACAGCTATACTATAACAGTTCCTGGTCAATACAATCCATGCTAGCAACAACACTAAATCCACTGTATCAGTCAGGGATCAATGAGAACATTGCGTGCTGCTTACATTACTAAAAACTTCAACCATTGGTGCCCCCCAAAAGTAAAAACATTAAAGTTCGAATATTTGATTGAGCAAGCATTTCCTATTTTACTACCACCATTTGGTTAGTCGAAGTATACATGACTACATCAAACAGCATAAAGGCAAATTTTAGCAATTAGGCTTATCCAGTTAAACTGCATTACAGAATACAAGTTTTTTCATCTCAGAGGAACGATAATATGAGATTAAACTAGTTGAAGAAAATAATACTATCATCATCTTTTCATTTTTAGTGAATGACTTCTTTTATTTGATTCAACGAAAGTAGATTTAACAGTGCAACAGGCTTTATTTGAGTTAGAATCTGATAGGGAAAATCCCCAAAATTATGTGATCAGGGGGGAATCTTTAAATTTGTCGTACTTAAAAAGGAGAATGTTGTCCATTACTGAATCACCTAGCGAAAATCCCATATTCTGATGATAAAAAAATAAAAATATCATTTTCACCTTAAGTGGGCAACTGTTTTAGCCCATATGTTATAGTTCTTTGCATTAGAAACCTATCACACATAAACTTCTATCTACTTTAGCTACACACTTCTATCACTGATTCAGTAACTCTAGAACATAATTTAAATGCAAGAATCCAGTTAAGTTAAAAATGGCTAACAATGAACAAATGTATACATATGGTAGATCTGTCAAATAGTTGATGGGGGCTTTTGCTTTAAAATGTTAATATGCATATAATATGAAGACTTATTCAATTTTACATGTCAAAAAGAGCCAGTTCCGAGATATACAAAATGGAGAACTGGACAAAAATTCAAGGAAAGTGCTACTTTGTTTACTACATAATCTCCTGGAACAGAAACTTGAGAATCAAGAAAGTGGCTAGAGGAGGAAAACAGGATGGTAAAGCAATACAACAATCATAACCAAGTTCGGTACCTTTTCCCCTCCACTTAGAAGAGAAACCTTCCTGTTGAGCATATCAGCTTTGAAGTTGCAGCGTCCAAGAAGTCCCTTTATATCATCAATCCTCCAATCCTCTGCAACTTCTTCAACTGTTTGTAGGACTGTTTTCTCCAAATCTAGTGCCTCAGCCTGTTGACATATAATTTGGACGATCAGCACTAACTAATTCTCTACATTGAAACTCAGCACCTATAGGTAAGTGTTGAGTTTGTCAAAGAAAGATTGGACATATCTAAACACATGAATGCAGACCTTAATGATAGAGACATTGTTTTGAGCTATCAGCCAATGCAAACGAGGAACATGTTCCTAGCAGTCTTATCCAATACAGATATTGTGTTTCAATTCAGAAATTGTAGTATGTTCAGCATAAACAAAGCTCCACTTTTTGCCATTAAAAATGATATTATATCAATTTTGATATTGACATTTCTAGAGGATGTGTATCAATAACATAATTGATACAGGTTGACACCTGTATTACAATTCATGTCTTGTTTGCACTATCAATGGCAAAATTGAAATTGATAGCCGAACACTTAGCAATAATTTATATCAATAGAAATTCAAATTAATAGTGATAAAGGTGTTTAGTACTGTTATCAAACAGGGCTCAATATCAGGGTTTGGCTAGGGCTACTGAAGGCCCCCTTGGTTGTTCATGTCTCTTAAAAAGATCCAGTGAACAAATATTTTCAGATTGATGGGGCTTCCCAGTGCTTGCATATTACAAATGACCGTTGAAAAATTCCTAAGATTAAGATTAATCCGGGGGTTAAAGGGATCATATGCAAACACCCTAAACAAGTTCTCAAAGCCACACAGCCATTAGAAAGATTAAGAGGAGTATTTTCACCCTTGCTTCTCACTCTTCAAGAGAGAAAATTGGAGAGCACAGTAAGATCATGTAGATTACAGTTTCCAGTTGATTGATGAGATCCTAAGATGCTTATCCTTTTGTTTTAAGCAGTGTATCTGAAGAAGAAATCCTCAGGAAGACTGAAAAAGAGAGAGAAGTGATGGGAGGAGGGGAAGTTTGACCAGCCCAAGGTAATCCATGGTAATTCACATATCAATGAGAGGTTTCAGTGACTCAATCATATTAAAAACTGGTTATGCCAGCTCTTGCTCGACTTGACTCCTTGTAAGCAAGGCTATATTGAATTTGAGTTGGTTAGGGAGCAGATTTTCAAGTTCCCAAAGAAATATCTCTTGATTTTGCTAATCCATGAATGGAACTGTGACTAGATGATTTCTGGGAGGTAATGCACATAAATAGCATATCTCAAGGTCTGCAGTTTAAACCTCCATGTCCTACCATTGGACGCCTTGAGAAGGGTCCCAAAATTGACTGTCCTAGCTAAACTCATGTCAACGCAAAGGTTTTGATGCAGTGATTGGTTTTAGCAGTTAAATTATGAACCAAATGCTTTCGGAACATATTTCATGCTTAAGAACCATAAAAAAGGCTTCCTTAAAAAAGGAACCATAAAAAAGCAAGGACTTGGACTGAATTTCCTGGAAACAGCAAGGAACGTCCTTGACCAAGACACATTGTGGTAAACTTTATGAAAAGCTTTAGATTTGGGATATTCAGGCCATGCTTGATGTGCATGTGCCTTTTAAGAAATTGGCACTTCGCAGTCTTATGGAGTTTTAAGTAGCGGGCTAATCAACCATTTTCAAAAGTCAGCCAATTCAAGTAGATTCACCAACCTTAATCAATGAATCCACCATTGTATTTCATGTATAAATTCCTATATTTTTTTAACATGACCAGAGAAGTCAAATTTCTATTAAAAACAAGATTAATTACAAGACTTCTACTAAGGGAGCAGAAGTAAAGAAGTAAAAACAATGTGAACATTCCTATATTATGTGTTAAGTTTACATGGACAGATTACGAGTTATATCACTTATATGGTGCAAATTTTATGCAAGTGTCTGGCATGTTAAATATAGTTTAAGGCAAGACAAACATGTAATTATGTGTTCCTATGGTTATGAAACCATATAAATCATATTCATCACACAAGCATACTCTATGTTTCAGGGTTACCATCATGAACAAGATAACATGATGTCCTATGAATGAACACAAAATCTCATGATGTCCTGTGAATGAACACAAAATCTCATGTTTATTACAAATATGCAAATTTATATGATCTTTTGATGAATTAAGGTACACCAAAAAGTTCATAGACGATTGGGGTGTAATGGATGTTTATGATTATTACAACAAATTTATATCATGCTTTCATGTTGATTTACCAGTCATGTTCAAGTTCATGATGAGATATGCCCTCTGATGCGGGACAAACGGCTAAAAACGAACTAAACAGATAAAAAAAAAACAACTTAAACTACCTAAACGAACCCAAAATGAGACGAACCGGGCTTAAACCGGCCAGAACAGACCCTAACCATCCCGAACTGAGCCGAACCGGCCTGAACCGGCCGGTTCAGGTGCTAAACCGGAACCGGGCTGAACTGGTGTGAACCGGCTCTGCAGCCTGGTCTGGGCCTTCGACTGACCGGCCGCGACCATCAAGAGCCCGCCCGCTCGTTCGGGCGCGCATAAGCCGGGGGGGTCGTGGCTGCATGAGGGTGAAGCCGCGGGGTGATCTCGCGGCTGCGCGTGGGCTGTCGACCCGCTTGCAACACGGCATCATCCCGACGGTCCCGCAAACACGACAAAGGGGAGGGCAGCGCCGTCCTCGATCTGTCTTCATCTTCGTCCGGTGGCTGCAGTGCGCAGGTGGGACCGCAGAGCAAGGGGAAAGGTGGCGATGGTGCGTCGAGCAGTTGCGGAGGTGGTCGGCTGTGGGAAGTCGTCTGGTGCGCACGGAGTTGGCGGAGCAGTGACAGATTGGGGGGGGGAGGAACAGGTGGGAGACCGGTGCCGACAGCTCCGGAGGAGGGGCTGCAGGAGGCGGGTATCGCACAGGGAGGAAGCAAGACCGGGGATCGCCGGATCTGGCCCCTCCCGAAAATCCCTCTTCTTCAGCTTCTTCTTCTTCCTTCTTCCTGTCCTCTGTCGGCATCGTCGGATGGAGGATGCGGAGCAACGCTGTGAGTCAGGAGGTATCCAAGAGGAGGCGACGACGAAGGTCCACGGAAGTCGGAGGTTCCGGGAATCGCTGGAACCCTCTGATCCGACGCCACTAGCATGATGGAGCTTCAGATCAACGTCGGAAATGGTTCTATCGGTGTCCAGTGGAGACGAACCAAGAAGGTGAAGGGGGAAGAACAGCGCGGAGGCCGGAGGGTGAGGAGGAGGAAGGGGGATCGGCTACCTGCCGGTTCTGGAAGATGGAAGGGGAAACCGGTCTCGCCGGAGAGCTTCCAGAGGAGGGCGCTAGTTGCTGGAGAAGAGAATGGGGCCGCAGCCCCTGCGCGGGGGGAACAATGGCCAGAGGCCTTCCAAAAATTTCACTCAATATTTTCTACTCAATATGTACATCGGCCCTCATTATATAGAGGGAGTAGATAATTTAAAAAAAAGACCTCTAAAAACTCTATTTACAAACTTGTCCATTAAGGACTCAATTTTAAAACCGACTCCTAAAATTGTCCCCATCACCCTCAAGTCAAGATTTCCCATGAAGTTATGTATATAAGTTCATAAATATGAAACATAAATAGAAATATATAATTACATATATACCCTTGAAACTACAATTTGCACATGTACTCCCATAAAGGTAGTATCATTTTTACACTTTTAAAACTAAGAATATTATGAGTATGCCATTATGGTCAAAGCCATCTATTTAAGCACAATAAAAATGCAAAATAATTGGTTTATCCTCAGGTTAAGGGTCACATGACTAGACCATCTTCTCTCTCTAACCCTCTCTTTCTCTCATCCCATCTTTGGGGTCAATCTCGGAGCCATAGTTACAGGGAAACCTTTTTACTCTCTTCATTTCTTGATTGATTAATGTTTAAGAATTTTAACATTTCACCTCGTTTCTTGCTTTTGCCTCCCATATTGATAACTTTGGTCAGCCAGGTGGTTGAAGGGATCATAGGGACAAACGAATCAGACGCCTCTGACAAGGCCTACTTAAAATGGTTGGATTTAGCATCTTATTTTAAATGCCCTTCTTAGTAAGTATGATATAGCATGAAGCATCTTAAACAAGAATATCAAAACTATCAATGCGAAGGCCTATGAGATAACTTCCTACAAGCTTCAACACATACTATGATATTTTTCTGATTGTTCCTCCTTTCTACAATTTTCATCATAAACAATAATGAATAAACCAATCTAACAGTTGATGCATTTTATTGAATTGCACAACAGATTACCGATCACAAACTAGTAAATACCATGGCCTGTTGAGCTGGTTGCTTGGTTCAGTATCTCAATAGCATGTAATACCAATGTATTGAAGCCCTTAACAATGACATATATATAAACACGATCGAGCATTGGTTAGAAAAAACTAAAAGCCTGAATTAGCTATGTTACCTGGTTCTGCTCAAAATAGTTGGGCAAGACATTGTGATCACCAAGCAGAATTTCACCTCCTCTGGGCTTCTCATAGCCCAAGATAAGTTTGAGCAAGGTACTTTTTCCACATCCATTTGGACCGATAATAGCAATTTTTTCACCCCTCTCAACAGAAAGATTTGCCCTCTTAAATAACATCTGAAGAGAAAGAAGAAGAAAGTTGAGCTCTTTCTCAAACTGAATTCTTAACAAGAAGTAACCTACAAAATCCACTAAGAATAACTCTTGTAGAAGTTAGACATCTAAGTCTCATTGAAATTGAGACTTTTATGTACTTGCCTCATCACCATAATTAAAGTCTAAGTTTCTTATTGTTAGTACAGTTCTCCCACTTATTCCACGTTCAGGAAATCTGATCTTCATTTGCTTTCGCTGGAAAGGCTTCTCAATCTGTCCTCCTTCTTGGAGTCTCTCCAACCTCTGTGAAAAGATGAAGTGTCATAGGATAACAAAGCCTTAAAAAACAGTAATTCACCAATACTGACTCAACATGGATAACCATATAATCAACTTTTTCTTGTTTACCTGTCTGCAAGAAGAAATTTTGAATAGGATGTCAAAACAACATAAAGATTTTCTTACCACCAATAGAACTTGATCAAACATATGTTCTCTTATTTGCCAAATAAACATGAGATTTTCTAGTAAGTATATAAGTGTAGCACAAGGATAAAGCCACGTAGGAGAACAATTTAGAGGTCTGAAAAGGGTTTATTCCACCCTCAGCAAGTAATTTTCCAGAATCTTACATGCAATACCCAAAAGATAGAGACTTAGCTTAACTTTTGGTATCAAATTTTTTTATTCATATGAAATCTAGAAAGCAGATGTACATCTTTAGAAGAATATTTGCATGTAGTGTTGGACCAAAAGAGAAGATAGAAACTCAACTCAAATACTCAACTTCAGTCTTAATTTTAAATTGTTTGGCGCTTGGCCATACGGATTCTCTTTCTCCACTCACTTGATGTTGAGTTATTTCTTCAGAAAAATATATGGAAGAGGGGAAAGAAAATAAAAAAAAAGAAAAAGCATAACACAGTACCTTTTCTTCACTTGACGCACGCCCAGAATTAGCTCCAGCACTCAACCGGTTTATCAAATCCTTAGTATGATCAATTTCTTTCTGCTGTTTTTCCCATGCTGCATATTGAGCCTCTACCCATATTGCTTTTGATAAAATATACTCAGAGTAGTTTCCCATGAATGTTCTTGAAACCCCCATGTCAGTTTCAACAATCTTTGTGCACAGCTGATCGAGGAAAGCTCTGTCATGAGAAATAATGACCATAGGTACATCCTGCTTCTTAAGATAACTTTCAAGCCATTCAATTGTGTCCAAATCAAGATGGTTTGTAGGCTCATCAAGAAGTAACAAGTCTGGTTCCTATCCATTACAAGACGGTCAAGAGAAAAATCAGGTATCTATCATGATAAAAATAAGCATGGCTGTAGAAAGCAACATAACTTTGAGAAAATAAATATCAATGATGTGAAAAAGCAGAAATATGGTTTCCACAAACAAAATGATCCCTCATTATATCAATAAATAATTGCATAAGCTCCAACTTCACTAAAAAGGGAAGAAAATCTAGACACTCAATCACATGATGATGTGCTATTTTCCTTGATCCACCATTCTCTGTGCCACATCACAATGAATGAAACCAACCCTGAATATGTCCACTGTCCGAATTAGCTCTCTTCTCTTGTTAAGCAGTTATGATCTGCTGATCCAGTACCCAATCAAACAAAGATTAGCATGATGTGGAACAGACTAGCCAAGTAACCATATAAAAGTTTTATGACCTTCCTAGCATCAAAAAATTAGTGAAGATAAGATGGAATGCACCTTCCATAATGGCCATAAGAGATGAATGATGAATAGATATTACAATAAAAAATCAGTACCGTATCATCTGGGTGCACATCAAATAACTGCACTACCGTTTATTAACAAAAATTGAAACAATTGTCAGCTGCCTAATCACTGAGCAATTTCAGGCTTATGATTGTAAGACATTGTGCAGATCCCGCATTTTTCTTTGGCCATGCAATTTAAGGTAATGCATCACAAAGAAAAAAAAAAGAACTGTTGCCCTGCAATTTGGCAAGAGTCTGTATCAAAGAGAAGTGCATATGATGACCGTAGAATGTTAGGTGTATCTAATGAAAGATAATATGATATCAATCCTATATTTTTGTAATGATGTGATCGTTAAAGGGGACTAGCATTTTTAAGATGAGCAGTGATTTATTACATTGACCCTTCCTTTTGGTTTCTTTCGAAGTTTCTAGCAATGTTGCAAAAAAATCCACCAGGAAAATTTATATCGTCAAAGATCACAAAACGCAGAAATGAGTAACTTTGAAGTTTGAATGCATAATCATATTTCTCTAGGATGATTCTAATTTTATAAAAAATCTTAAATTCACCATAATACAAATTTTGGTATCTTCACCTTGTGCGAAGAATTGAACACATTCGTGAATAGGAGAACGAAACAACAAAAACAACCATAAGGATTACATCAGATGCTAAGAAAAGTACTTTCTACAGCCCTATAAGCCAGAGTTCGCAACTTCTATTACAAACAGAAACTAGATAAAGATCTTTTTTAAGGAAAAGGGCATATAATGAAAATAAAACGTGAACCTGAAGGAGGATTTTCCCGAGGCACATCCTCATCTGCCACCCGCCGCTGAACGATGCCACCAGACGGTCGGAGTCCTCCGGTGCAAAGCCGAGCTCGGGCATCAGCTTGCTTACCTTCACATCGACTTCGTCGAGGTTCACATCTTGTGCCCTTCTTTGAAGCAGGTCCAACTCGTCTAGTAGCCTTCCCATCAATGTCAGGTCTTCAACCGACGTCTCTAGCGCCTTCTGTACCTTCTCCAGCCTCTCCGCCACCTCCATCTCCTCCTTAAACGCACACAAGAATTCCTCCCTAACCGTGTTCCTGTGACAAACCTCGAATTCCTGGCTCAGAAAGGCGATCTTCATGTTCTCCCTCATCTTAACGACGTCGCCAGAGTCCGCTTCCTCCAACCCAGCAATAATCCGCATCTGCGTTGTCTTTCCGGCCCCGTTGACTCCCACCAGCCCCACTTTCTCCCCCTTTTTCACCTCCCAGCTCACGTCCTTGAGCACCGTCGCCCCCTTGTAGCTCTTGCTGATATGCTCCAGCCGCACTCCAGAAGATACGCCCGAGGCGCCGCCGCTTCCCTGCTTCTTCTTTCCCGTTCTCCTGTCCGTAGAGCCGTAACCGGCTGCATCGGACTCAGAGAAGAGGGATTCGATGTCAATCTCCGCCGCGTCGGCTTCAACCTCCGCAAAGGCGGTCTCCACGGCGGCCGGTGGAGGCAGGTGATTCCGAAAAGAGGCCCCGGCGCTCTTCGACTCGCAGAAGCCTGGACCGGCGGAACCCTTGCCGACGGAGGCCCGTGGACGTCTAGAGTTGACAGGAAGCAGGCGGCGGCGGCGGCCAATCCGGTGGGCGTCGAAGACTGAAGTACCAGGTAGGAAGGCGGAACGGAGGTGCATGCGGCAGAGCTTGGTAGCCAGATCCATGGCGTCGGGGTAGCAATCGCGATCGCAGACGCCTCTCTCTCGCTCTATCTCTTACAGTACAATCTCCTCCTCCTATCGCTACTGATGTGTGGAGCGGAGAAGAGGAGCTCCCGCAGAGAGCAACGGGAGACTCCGGAGGGAAGGCACGAAGCTGCGAGCGCCCATCTATAGCAAGTCTAAAAATTCTGGTCCTCCATTTTTGCAATATACGGATCTTTCTTTCTTCTTTTTGGGGATATCAAGATGCAAAAGGAAACTATATTGGTTCTAGGCCTTATATTTATTAATTTTTCTGAATATGTTTCCATTATGCCTAAAAAATTAATTTTTATTTTTCTATTATGTAAGCAAATTATCTTCTAAAATGTTTGAAATTGTTTTTGTTGAAAATTTTAATAACTGTAACATATCATCTCACCTTTCTCCCTCCTACGTTCTTTCGGTCAATATATTATGATATCTAAAAACATAAAAAAAAATTTGCTAAAAATGTTTAGGTGTGTCTTCGGATCAGCCGAAAGTAGTATTTATCCTCAAAATTCAACTTTGGTTCTGCTCCTCACACTTGTGTATATTTTTAACTATGTTTCCCTGATTCCTTAAAAAATCATTAGAATTTTAATTCTTTCCAGTGTGTGGAATAATTTTTAATGTTCCAAGACCTTTTAAATTTTTTTGTTAAAAATTTGAATATCTGTAACACATCATCTCACCTTTCTCTCTCCTACGTTTTTCCTGTCTTTTTTTTTTTTAACAACATCACGACAAACAATTTCATTTATAGTAGAACAAAGTACATGAACGATAATACAATCACTAGACCCAAAGGAGTAGGACAGACGATCAAACCTAGAACAGTCAAAGTTCTGACACCATATATCTTTTCAAAAAGACTCAAACATAACCACATAGCAACCGACACATAAAAGTGCTCGTAAAGTCGCACGGCAAGTAAGGGGACTCCATCAGAGGAGTTTGATGATTGTCAAGAGACCGGAGGATCACACCAAATAGGTGTGGAAGTCGCCCAAGTCATTGGTCTCGAAAGGAGTAGCGTGGCTACGAAGAGAACCAGAAAAGATAGTATAAAAGAACTCGACTGCAAGACAACAAACACACGTTGTACCAAGAAATTTTCAAAGGCAGAAAATATATTTGGTAAAAATCTTTGGATGTCTTCAGATCAGCCGAAAGCATTTGCCAATGAAATATAAAATTCTCAAATTTTGGAGTTTAAATTATCATCAACCTATATTTCAAAATTCGAATAATTATGAGTACTGACGTGTAAAAATCACTCTGCACATTTTCGGGATATGGGGCCTTATTTTAATTTTGATTATTGTGGTGGGGGGAGATAAGACGACGGCAGGCCAAACGTGTGGATCGAGCGCTTGACAGGTCGGTCGTGTGATTGATTGATTCCTTTCCCCGTGGACGCTGGCCACGTGTCAACACAGCAGCGGCTTCGGCTGATTGCCCGGGGCCCACAATGGGCCTCCCAGAACATGAGTCAGCCCCGGCGTTCTGCTGAGCTGGTTTTGTGCTGTTTAGAATTAGATTAATATTTACTCTATTAAATCGACGATGTCAATTTTAAAATTGAAGTGTGAAAAGCCTTGTGTAAAATGAATGACATGCTAGCTTGGTATTCTGACCGAACATGCTCTTCATTAGCTTTAATATCTGTTATATTATTTAGCACGTTTAGTTAGTTCTTCCATTTGATTCTTGTAAAATATTTGTATGGAATAATATATTATCATGGACATTTTCGAGCACAACTGCATGCACTCGCACGGCTGTAGCATGTATTCAACCTTAGTTTTGTTTTCTGGCGAGATTTGTATGGAAAGACGATTAATTATTTGGGTGGCTAGCTAGTGACCAAACTTTGGGCTTATTTGCATTTACTCATTTTGCTATGTGATACTTCCACTGGTCGGCATTGATATTTTTAAACTAATTGTTGATTTAGTTAGGTGATTCATACTCTGTGAACCATCAAGTTTATTATTATTAGATCAACAACAACAAAAGAAAAACATCATATGAAAAGAGACATGCCTACAAACTTACTCTATTTTGTATGTCGAAACTATCAAAATACCAGGTGGCTTACAACATGACACTGGAATTTTTATTTTGATTGAATTAGAATTATAATATCTCAATCTATTTAAATCTTGTTTTCACAATCAGCATCAAATTAGATAACTTTCAAAATATACTTTACGACAAAATAAGTTGACCTCACTTCAAATGGGTTAGTGGGCTGTGCATGGGCAGCTATACAAGGTTTGAGACTTAAGGCCCATTTTCATGCATCAAATATCCGTTGGATTTTTTTTTGTCTCGTCTTGATCTTTATTACATATATATATATATATATATATAAATAGCGCGCCCGCCTGAATCAGGTTCAGGTCAGGGTTGGACTAGTCCAAGAAACCCTGTTTAGTTCGTATTGGCTTAACCCTGGTACAAGATTAATTTAAATTAAATCTGGTCTATTTTTATATTTTAGGAGATAAACAAAGTTTATCTCCTAAATAATTAATATTGTTCCAAACAGGCCTCTAGTCTACCTTCCTACATCAGCAGTATGCGCCTTCTTTCTTCTTCACACCCCCCCCCTCCAATCATTTGATCTCTCCTCTTGAACTTTCTCCCTCTCTTCTCTAGTTCCAAGCAAACTAGTTTTTTTGTTGATCATCAAAAGAAGAAAAAAAAAAGTGCAATGCAACAGAACACTATCACCTGGTTTAAATAAAAGTTTTCACAAGGATATGTCCGGTTAAAGTATCAAACAAACAAAAAAAAACGTTGTTAACTAATATTCTATCCAAATCGACTCTGTCATCATTAATTTTTAAATTAATATTGATATATATCATCAAAAAAATGGTTGGCTAATAATATCAATTTTGAAAATATTTTTTAGTCTATCTATTTTTTTTAATTTGACTAATAATATCAAGTTTGACTATATATATATAGCCATGTTAACTTGTGCAGTCTATCTTTTGGAAATATCGACATCAAAATTAAAATAGTATAATTTTTAATACTCTAACCAAAAAAGGATGATATAATGATTTGTCCAATTTATAAAAATGCATGTATGTATCTTTCTAATTAGTATAAAATAAGAAAACAAAGACAAAATCAATGATCACGTTTGAAAGGTTGGCTGGACGACCCTTCTTCGACAAGTCTAGGTCGACGTCAAGAGGAGTTTCGGATCCGAAAAGAAGCAGCAGTTGTTTTTCAACCGGGTCTCTGCTCAGATCTTCCTCAAACTAATGCCGTGAAATTTCTAACCTTTGACCGAATCATCATAGGTTGGGTTATCCCATTCAACCCAATTAATTAAAGGGGTCGTAACTTCAAAGTCTAACCTTTGAATGGGTCAGAGGCCGGCTAGATCATCTATATCATATATCTTAATATAACTCCTAATTAACTGAACTTTCATCGCGGCCGATAGATCTCATTCAAAGTATAGTGATGGATTTCAGCCATTTAATTTTCATAACTAATATATGCCCGGTTTGATCAGAGTTTTATTTTTGGTACTATATCAATATTAATACTTTCAAATGTTTTGAAGTATCAATATTAAAATTAATACAAATGAACACTTGTATCATATAATATATTTTATTTGTACTACAAATTTTAAAATCGATATAATTAACCAAACATCTCTTAATGGTTCTTATCATAATATCAATTTTAAAAACGATAGTGATAGAGGTACTTAATAATTTAACAAACATATATCGATCTTTGTTCAGGGATAGGATAAACTAAGATCGATGCAGGCAAGTTTTTCTTTTTTTGTAATTTTGGCTAAAATATATGCCGATTAATTAATCAACAATTAATAATAGACCTCTTAACGAAATCAAGTATTTCTTTTCGTCACAACTCGCAATGCAAGAGAGATTTAATTTACGTGTGAAATTAAGTCAGCAAGATCACCTTTCCAGATTAAAGTAAAGCAAACATCAAGTCAAACCTTCTCAATGCGCAGCGCCGTTGGGCTCAAGTCATTTAACCGGTCAAACACAGAAGAAGGGGGGCACCCGTCACGTATAGCCCCCTATTGGTCTCCCGAAGACTTCTACTGCACCCCCCAATTTCTTCATACGTCAGCCAACATATACGTAATGAGGCCGGATCCCCTCAGGTGGGCACCTGAGGGGGTCCGGTCAGCCCCCTCACATTGGGGCTGACAAGATGGTGATTTGACCCCCTCAAATCACCATCTTTTCATTGTCTTGTCAGCCCCAATGTGAGAGGGGCTGCACCTGAGAGGATCCAGTCTCATACGTAATCCTCCGGAAAGTCCAAAAACCGTTTTTTTTTTTAGACACACGGTCTGAGATCTAGTATATATATATATTTATTATATATCATGCATGACGAGATTCACATGTGTTATGTTTTCAGGCGGAGGAATATGATCTCTTCAACCGCTTGAACCTGGAGAGATATTTCTTCACCACCAATATAATTAATGTCGTCTATGGTGTTGGTTCAGGTATATCATTAATGTTAAACGCGAGCCTGCACATAAATTTCCAGATACGCGGAGTTCACGTTGTTCAAATTACTTCAACAAGAGATATCATCTCCTATATATGTGGGGGTTGCCGCAGTCTCTAACTAACCACTCCCCACAATATTAAGGGATGCAAGGTGAGGTGGTTTAGTAACAAATTTTTTTTTGTTGGTTACTTAATGATGGGCTATATATATATGTTGGGTTAACGGTGCAATACGTTACTAAATATCTTTTTTTTGTTACTAACTACTGTAATCAATGATGTTAACAATCGTATTATAATAAAAAAGGATATCTAATTACATATATATTTTACAATTAAATAATATGAAATTGGGTACCATCCTTCCAGATGAGATATGTTTTGGAGTGCGATTCACCTCCTCCACCAGGTGGAGGGGGGGGCTGCCGCAGTCCCCAATGGGGGGCTACCGCGACCCCACCGGTACACCAAAAAAAAGGGGAGGTGGGCGGCTACCGCGGCCCCCTTCTCCATCCGGTGGAGGTGAATCGCACTCTATATTTTTGAGGTGGATCTCTTCAGTCCCTGGAATGTGGAGAGATATTCATCACTACAAATATGAAATATCTATGGGCGGAGTTCACCTACGACATCCAAATTAATGAATACATTTGACAAATAACTCTAAATTTGACTTCATGAAAACTGAACTCCACCCGTTCATACTAACAAGTTCAAACCGAAAAAAAAAAGGACCTTTGAGCCGTGAACAAGACTCCTACTCGACTCGCTCGTGTGTAAGTTTTATCAACTCCATCGTACATAGCTAGATATCATGGGTTAATTATTTGAACTAGAGTTCCGAGGGAGCAGCTAGCTAGAGCTCAAGCATTGGAAGAACAAAGGCCTGATTATTAATTTACGGGTAAAAAGTTCAAATTCAAACGAAGTAGAATAATCAACAAGTCAAACTTCGCATGATCATCTTAATTACTAGCTAGGTTTCTGCCTCTGTTCACAGCGGGGTGGATATACATCTATACACATATACGCGTGCGAGAAGGTATCGCTTGACTGACCGATTAATCCACACGGTCCGTCGACATTTCAAGGCAAGAACAGCGCGACTAGTCATCTCATTCATGATCCCCTGCCGATCGATCGAGCTTGCTAGCCATATATCTAGCTGCAGCTATATATAACTGATTCTGGACTCGTGATCCATCTGTCAAGGCGCGACACGAGAAAGAGAGAGAGAGAGAAAGAGAGAGAGAGAGAGAGAGAGAGAGAGAGAGAGAGAGAGAGAGAGACGCTCGATCGATCGAGGGCAGAGACCATGGCGCCGTTGGCCCTGTCGGAAGACCTTCTGCCGGTGTTCGTGCCCATCGCCGTGTACTGGATAGGCTGCGGCGTCTACGCCCTGGTGGGCACCATGGAGAGGCACCGGCTGTTCACCGACGAGGAGATAGACGAGAAGAACCTGGCCTCCCGCCGCCAGGTGCTGGCGGGGGTCCTCTTCAACCAGTTGCTTCAGATGGCCGGAGTGATGCTCTTCGTCTTACTGGTGAGATTCATCGATCGATAGCATCATCTCCTCTATGATTAATGGATTAATGATTTGGGGGATGATATATACATATATATATATGGTCTAATATTGAATTGAGGATAACTGATCGATCGCATCTGCATGCCCGCCAGGGTGTGGGATCAGGCAAGGGATCAGATGCGCGCAGCGACGATGGCGCGGCGCCGTCGAGGGCGGCGGCGCTGCTCCGGCTGGCGGGGCAGCTGGCGACGGCGCTGCTGGTCAACGACGCGTGGCTCTACTTCTGGCACCGGCTGACCCACGAGAACCTCTTCATGTACAAGCACGTCCACGCGATGCACCACCGCATGGTGGCGCCCTACGCGTACGGCGCCCTGTACATGCACCCGATCGACCTGTTCGTGGGCGACACCCTGGGCGGCGGCCTGGCGTACATGCTCGCCGGCATGTCGCCGCGGGGCGCCACCGTCTTCATCAGCCTGCTCATCCTCAAGAGCCTGGACGACCACAGCGGGATGTGGTTCCCCAACAACCCCTTCCACCGCTTCCTGACCAACAACACCGCCATGCACGGCGTCCACCACCAGCTCTGCGGCAACAGGCGCAACTTCTCCAGGTACTTCTTCTGCGTCTGGGACCGCATCCTCGGCACCTACCTGCCCTACGCCGTCGACCAGGACGACGACGACGGCGGCAGATACCGCCTGCGGGCGGTTGCCAAGTACAAAACGATCTGACCCTTATATATAGATATGCCGACGATCGATCGATGATGAGCAGCACGACGGCGACACTGATGGATCATACATATATATATATTGTCTCATATATATAACAAGAGTCCGGAGCCCAAAGATTTCTGTCTCCTGCTTTGGTGTTCCCTCCTACATATATATGAATAAATATTTTAGCTAGGCGGTCAACACCCTATGTATTCTTGTGTCTGAAAACAACACTGTACGTACGTATGTATGTTGCCAAAAATAGGAAAACAATGTTGTGCGAGGTTATTATAATTATTCTTCTTCAAATTCGCATTCTTGCGACTGATTATATTATTAGTACGTTGAAGTGTTTCTTTTTACATGATATATATGGAGCTATCAGTGCTGGTCAATGAGCGTATGTGTATAATACAGGCATATCACGCGTAATTAGTATCGAACAAAAAATAAGGTTGGTTTTAATAACATGCATATAAAAACATATTATGTGTGTATAAACAAATGGCCTCCAGCTCACTCTGGTTTCTTTCAGATCTTGCAATTTCTGGATCTCAGATCTCTCTCTCTCTCTCTCTCTCATCAAGTGGTACCTGGATCCAGAAATTCGGGTCTGTGGAGTTATCTTAAAAAAATAGTGGGGTCATTTTCTTTTAAAATTTCAAAATACTTACATCATTTTAATTGAAGTTCTTGAAATTTTCAGCCAACTTCTTAAAATCCACTGGGGTCATGTAATTATATATTCACCAATGCATGCAGCCGTGATCCTTTTTTTTATCTGTTATATCTATCACGTTGTCACTGATCTGTGGTCGAGAGGAGATCACCACCTTTAATATTATGAGTACCCCATTACAGGAAAACTCTCTTTCCAATTTAGACCATAATGAGTAGAGTTTCACATTTATATTAAATGATAAATTTCATATAAAAATATGTGTATGGATGGGACGATTGCAGCCCATTTTATATCAAAAGATGGAGATCATATTTTTTTTTGTTCATGGCGCAGTGGTATTCTGCGCGGGGAAGCCGCCCACGAAGGGGCGGATATGCCGGGTTCGAACCCGGGATCAGACGTCCCGTAGGGCAAAGGTGTCCCACTCCGCCACGAGGCAGGGGATCATATATAGTTCCATTCAATAGATAGATAGATGTCGGAGGTGACCTCCTCTTCTTAATTAATGTTGTGATCTCTCTCACTGGTGGAATCCAAAGTGCATGGCCGTCTCTCTCTGTCTTCTCAACTCATTTATTTAGATATGAGGAAATGATATATTATTGCTTGTTAATTTAGATCAAATTATCTTAACATATTTTTCTTCCTAGATTATATTAGTAGTTGATGTTTACAACCTTTCTTTGCTCATATCTAAACCCTATATTTTTTAATAATTATGTATTTTGAATCAAGTTAACATATGATATGGTTTGTGAGCATTGTTTGAGACTAAATTTTTAATTAGTGATGTTTATGTATTTTGGATTAGCACATGTGTCTTTCTTTGTTATTGTTTATTTACACAACATTTTGGCTTTCTCGCTTACATATTATCCATATTTATGTCGTCTGTGTTATCAAAATATGAACGTACGTACGTATACGTATATCACGTTGAATTTTCAGAGTGGCTGGATGTCTAACCAACTTTTAAGTTATATACATTATATTTTAGAGGTACTTTTGCGGTATTATACTCTACTCATATTTAACTAACTAGGCTGTGGAGAAACCGAAAGGCATAAATGCTTTAATATCTTTGTTCTTCATGTCGAAATGTCACTAGGGGTGGCAATGGGCCGGGCCGGCTCACGGGTTCGCGGGCCAGGCCGGCTCACGGGTTCGCGGGCCAGGCCGGCTGCGGGTCATTTGACGGGCCAAACATTTTAGCCCGCAGGCTTTAGTCGGGCCGACATACGGGCCGAAGCGGGCCGACGCGGCTAAAACGGGCCAAATAACTTTCAATTTTTTATGTCAAAATTATCATTTTTACTTATTAAAAATATATTTTAATTAAATTATTATTATTTTTATAATGCTATCTTAAATAATTAAATTTATTATATTTAATAAATATTTATTTATAAAATATATAGTTGGGCCGGGCCGGGCCGGGTCGGGCCAAGTCAATAATTTTTGAGGGCCGGGTCGGGCCGGGCCAAGAATATAGTGCGGGCCGGATTGGGCCGGGCCAATATATTTTGTACCGAGCCCTAAGCGGGCCGACCTCGGGCCGGGCCGGGCCCGGCCCATTGACACCCCTAAATGTCACCAACATTTCAACATGAAACTAAGGTGAAGTTGCTAATTTCAACATGAAAACACTATTGAGTACCTCTATTATTATCAATTTTAAAATTGATATTTATAGAAATCATTAAAAAGTGTTTGATTAATTGTATCAATTTTAAAATTTATAGTACAAACAAAATATATTATGTAAACTTGTATTACTTTTGATATTGATACTCCAACATTTGAAAATATTAATATCAATATTGATATAGTACCAAAAATGAAACTCTAATCAACCAGGGCATTAACTCTTAATTTGAAGTCTACATACTTGAAAATAAATTACATATGCTACTTATATTTTCTATAAAGAGATTATGTCCACGAAGTTAAAATATATAACTTAAATTTATGAATTTTAAATAAATGTAAGAGGTTTATTTAGAAGTTAATTAAGACACATAATAAAATAATCTAAATCTCTAAACTTTGGACCGAATTACGGTGGTCACACGTCAACGAGATCTTGACAAAATCGAATTTACACACTAAGAAGCAAATAAAACAATCCGGATTTGCAAACCAACAAAGAGTATACATCTCACCTGAAGATGGTCCATTACGAAGAGAAAATAAAAAACGACCATACAAATAACTTCTCTGCCCACTTCATCTGAACCTAAGCACTCATTAAAACATAAATAAACAAGCCACAAGATGTCTCAGAGACGAACGATGTAAGTCTTTTTCTTTCTTTCTTTTTTTTGATAAACGATGGAAGTCAATGCCTAGTATTTATTTGGCATGGGGACCTGAATTCCCTTCAGCTAGCGATCACTACAGGTTCAAAACCTCTCTCGATTGATGCCTTCACCGCATCCAGCACCAGCTGAGTCTTTCGACTGATGTCAGGCCACTGCTTATCCGGCTTTGAGGAAGAATCTTTTATGCTCCTGACAAGCCTGGAGAACTCCATCACCATCAGTGCTTCTTGAGGGAGATCCGTACACACAACGTGCTTGCTCGGCAGGGGCTGCCAACCAGTGACCAGCTCTGTGAAACCCGCATCTGAGGCGAAGGTAAAGGAAGCAGAGCTCTCCTCAAATGGGATGATAAAGTCGCTGAGATGCAATGTTCCTCTGCTTCCCATGGCCGACAACTCCATTGTCAAGTGCGAGAGAAATGAGCAGTGGAATGTTGCCACCTTGCCGTCTTCCCATACCAGAGAAGACCCACAGGAGAGAATCACGCCTGCTTTGTTCGTGATAGGACCGCGAAGAGCAATTGCCGTTTTAGGCAATTGGTAATCCGCAGCCCAGAGGATGGACCGGATACAGTACCACCCTTCATCACCCAGGGCTCCAAGAGCATCAAGATCTGGCTTTACCCGAATGTCATTCTCCAGGAAGTCGGGACCCCCGGCAAAGGTAAAGATAGCGTGCATCTGCCAGGGGGGAAGCGTTTGTCATTTAACATTTTAACAGTTACTAGGTGGAATCCAGTTTTTGCCATTCTAACAAGCCACCAAATAATGCACAGTTTAAAGATATCAAGTTTCCTCATCATGTTTGGGCCCAGAAACGAAATGATTGATCAACAAATGCAGCTAATGGCAAAGTAAATTGAAATTTAAAATCCTCTAAAGGCATGGTCAGGTCTAGCTGATGAAATGACATCAAAATTTAAAAAGAAATAATTATAATATGACATTGAAAGTTGTTTCAAAGCATTGAAAACAAATAAATGTTGTAACTAACATGGGATACTATGCAATTATAAAATTATAAAGCTAAGCCCATCTAAGTATACGAGAAGCTACCCATTAAATGGTGTAATACTATGCAACTTGTTCATTTTCTCTAGGATCAGGTGATCTGCTTTAAATGAGTCATCATTCAAGCAACGGAAAACCGTGTATACTATTAGAGGTAAAGAGGAGTGTACGCTTCTATAATATTAGAGATAAAGAGAGACGTTAAACAGAATCAGGTTAATCAGGCTCAAAATGTTTAAACCCGATTAAACTCGAACCAGACCATTACCCTGAATAGCTCTAGCCCATAGCTGCCTGTTTCACATTTCCATAAAACTACAATGAAATGGTATATATGAAAGAATATGAACTTCCAGGATGCCCGAAGTGGCAATAAAGAAGCCACTGTGCATCGCAGCGCACCTCCCCATTAATCCCATTTCTGAAACTTCAAGGACTAAAGGTCTGGCCGAATTCTTTACAAAAAGCTCAACACCATGAGCTCTTGCATGTTAGGTGGCTGAGTCAACGATGATTATGTTCATCTTGGCTCAATGGAATGTTCAATATTTGAAGTAAATTTAACTTTTTAAAAAATTAAATATCAATAATCATTTTTTTCAGTTCAACCCGAATTGAATGGTTTTGTTCAGTTCGTGTTGAAGGATGCCCTATTTGAATTTTTTTCCCTTCAAACCAAACCAAACCGACACAGGTACAGCCCTAGAGATAAGAACAAACTATAGATTATGAAGGTAATGGAAATTCAAGGGCTATAGAAGAGTTCTGTGCAAGCTATGTACCCAAAAAGAAGATAAAAAAGAACACAAGATGATAGTGACTTCAAAATTTTGGTTGCTACAGTCATTAATTGTCAAATAAATAGGGCATAATTCAAAGAAAAAAATGCTCAATAAGCTTCACCAATCAAGCATGAGTTGTGAATCAACTTTATGCTTTGAATAACCTGAATACACAGAGACACACACATATTATTGACACATTTGGACACTACCAGATCATGAGGCAAGAACAAATGTCTTTCCGTGTGGTTGTGCAGCCTACCTCTATACCTGGCTATGTAAATATTTTGTGCAGCTTCATTCTTGGCATTAGTATGGAGGGCAATAGCATGTCTGATAGCTGACCTTTTCTATGTTTTCTTCCTGTTTTCTAGGACCTCTTTACCTTCATTTACTACTAGTTAATCATGCATTCGCATCTTTCAAGATCCACCCTATACTTTAGGTCAAAAATATAAGTGATTCATTTTAGCTAAAAGGGGCAGACTTGAACCCAGCATCTGACTAAAGCTAGTAGAAAACAAAAGCTGTTATAAAAGGCTGATTGGATATGGATAATTGACGACTGATTTTTGCAGACAAAAGCTTTTGATCATTCGTGGTTTCAAGGTCATAACGTGATGTCTGTTTCCTTTTAATCTAATAAAAGATGTATATCGGTTGCTATTCCAAATACATACATACATTTGACAAAGCAACAAGCATATAACTAATGGAAAGTTCATTACATAATCTTTATAAATCTAGATGATGGATTTTCTTGCACTTTACAACCGAGACTGTAGAGTAAAGTATCTTTATATGTTTTTGCCTACTATATTTTATTTAACCTGCCTTTATGGCCAACTGCAAGATGAATATTAAAGCTACTTGTTGTCACCTAAATTTTTCATCAAGAAATCAAAGGATGTGAAAAAGGAGGTGTTCTTATACAACAACAAAGAAGTTTATTTGCCATATGAAAAGATTTAGATGGGGATATGCATCCAAATTGAGCTCAATTCCCATCTAAGCCAAATTCCCTTCGCACAACCACCACCTGGCCCTAATTGGATTAGATTTAAGCTAATCCAATCCCCAATTGATACATAATGTTCAATTCTCAAACGAGGCCCATTAATTAAGGCCCACTTCAGTTTTTATCCACTAAGAAAAGCCTAATATGACGCTAATTTTGTAGCATTTTCTCACCTATTTAAGGGGCTATTTTCCAACTTCCAAATAGGACCATTTTATATCTTTCACGGCCTAGTTAATATTCCTTTGCGCAAGGATTTGGCTACCTGCAATTCTAGCATGTATAGCCGCGGGCAGGTCCTATTCCCAACATTGCCAGCATCTCCTGCCACCTCAGCTAGCTTAACTGAACCTCTCCTGGCTATTTTCAAGGATTAAGGTCAATTGGAGATAAACTAAAAGGTTCCAATAGCAATACAATTCTTCTACAGCAAGCACAGTCAGCACGACCTTATCTTGTGACTATAGGATGGCAGAGGAACCACTGTGGAGGTCGGTTGGCATGCCTATCCAGCAGGAAATCAAAAGGAGGATCTTGCAGGATCCTGAAAGTCAGCAAGAGCATCGTTGGGCTGTCCCGACCTGCCATCTCTATCTTCCGGAGAAAAAGAAAACTAACGTCCTATCATCTAGCACCCTTTCTACCCGTGGACCAAGGGAATCCTGCAGGGTCCTGGAAGATCGCAGGAGTTCAAGCCATCCCAGCTTGCCAAATTTAACTTCCGAAGGAGGCAGGGACCTAACAGCCTTCTCCAGCAACCCGCCAACCCATCTAAGAAACATCAGAAGCCTGGAATGACTCTAATGGACCCAAAATTTAATAATAAAGGATCACGCGAAAGAAATCCTATCTTACAGGTGGTGCCATGACTACCACAGTTGCTGTATGGGAAGCTCGCTTCTGCTGGGATTCCTCCAGATGGTGTGAGATGCATACATTTGACAAAATCCATATCATGACTTACCTGGATAGTCATGGATGCTTGTGCAAAGGGGCCCGTACCTATGCATGCTTCGTAGGCTACCGATGGGCACGGGAAATGCTATGGAGTTTGACATCCAGTCAGACCCCCTCTGATGGCAAGCCGTACTTATCCAAACACCATCCTAGCCTCCCCCAAAATAAGCGGAGGGAGATCAAGAAGCTATGTTGGGCCACACCTGGAAGCCTGGGAGGATCAAGAATTGCCACATGAAGCCAGAGTCGCTGTTCAGAGAGGTTGACTACAATCAGGACTTCCTCGTGATGCTACAGGCCCCCTTGCCTATAAGAACAAGCCCACAAGAGAGAGAGAAAGATCAAGAGAGAAACAGAGGAGGTCACTGCGACCTCATCACAAAGTGGCCGCAGTAGCTCTCTGCAGCTGTCGAAGCTGGAGGCACACCATGAAGGCCTCTACGACATCGTCTGCCACCAAAGGGTCCAGAGGAGCTCAGCAAAGTCATCTTCGTAGGCTCCTGCTGCCGTGAAAGCCAGCAGCACACAGCGGGGCTATCCTCAAAGCTCCCTACCATTGTGAGAACCAGAGGCACTCCGTGCAGTCATCTTCAAAGACTCCTACCCTGGCAAAAGCTCACAACCCATCGTGAAGGTTCCGGCAGAGTCCCCAAAGGCCTTCAACGTTCGAGGATCAACATGGAGGCTCTGGGTGAGTTCCTGCAGCTAGGGTCCAGGAACACATCCTATTTTTCAACCAAACTTAAAATAAAAATTCACAAATTAACTCAATAATCAAGACTTGTTGGGGGACTGGCCTTGTGCATGCCCCTATGCCCTGGCCTACCTTAAAAGAATCATGACATATGGACTAGTTGGGGGGCGGCCTTGTGCATGCCCTACGTCCTTAAGGTTGACATACAAATGTCAAATAAAAACTCCGATGTCATACCATGCCCCCAACAAGGAGGAATACAGATATTAAGCCATGGTGAGGCTATGCGTGTTTAACAATGAAATATGCCGAATCATATGCTAATGAGGTTCATTAACCATGCCCCACATGTCTATACAAGGCGGAGGTATACTCAATCATAAACTCATTAGACAAGTCCCCACATGTTTATCAAAGGCCGTGTGTACTCAATCCTAAACCAATAGAAAGAATCCTCACATACCTTTCAAGGGTTGGGTCTACTCTATCCTAAATCAATGAGAATAATCCCTAATGCCTACCAAAGGCCCAAAAAAACAACCCCACATCAATCAATGGGATAAAGCTAAATTTCCTAAAGTATATCAAAGGTTAAAAAGAACTAAATCAATCCACTCAATTTATGATAATTATGGCTTCCATGCCCTTCCCGTGTACTTGTCTTTCTCATTACTCAATTAATGACGGATGCCATGGTTGCACGTGTGATGTTCTGAGGGACATAAGCAGTCCTATAAACTTGAAAAGATGCAAACCAAACTGGAGGGCTTAAATAAGCCATCAGATGATTAAAACTCAAGAAACCCACACATCCTCCAAGCTGGAAAATTCCAGTTAGTCTTCAAAAAGACCAAAAATTGGTCACCAAATCAATCAAAGTTCAGCTTTAAATCAGCCATGGAGATCAGTCACAAATTGGCCCAACGTTAGCCTCAAAATCAGATTATAAGTCAGTTCCAGATCACCCCACAAACAATCTTAACCCATGTTCATAAGCAAGCCAGTGAAGCCAGACCTGGATCAGCCCGAAAGCAGGCCAGAAATCAGTCTCTTAATAAACCTGAACCATGTTTGGTGTCTGCCAAAGAGGGGAACTCAGAATGCCCAGACATTTGTTTGCTAAAAAACATTGAACATCTGGAAATTTTCAGAAAATTGCAGAGAATCTGAAGCTTTTTCAAACTCTAAAAATCTAATGATCAAAAGGCTTGAACCCTCTACAACTCAATATCCGCAGGGATCTGAGGAATGAGAAGACTCTGTAAATTTAAATGTTTTAGAAATATGGAAATGGGCATAACCAGTAAAAATCTGAGTAAACATCATCAAACCAAAATCATTCAGAAATGAGTGCAAACATGAAAAACACAATCAACATCTGAAACTTTAAGATCATAAATCCAAAAATAAAAATTTGAATAAAATAAATCCACCGAGTTTAAATCTCTCAGGATCTAAAACCATGATGGGATAAAGACTAAATCTGAACATAAAAGGTGGGAGTGGGGCGAATCCAAAACTTACACCTGAGATCTCAATCTTCAAGTTCAGAAATTCGAAGTCCGAATCTGAAGCACAAAGTCAAAGCTGAAATTTCAAATCCTCATATTTCAAGTCTAAACTCGAGGTCTAAAAACAGTAAACCAAATGGGAGTAAAAAAAAGGAAAGGCCTCTCAAATTTGAAAATGTTTTTCTGGAAAGATGGAAGCTCAAATCATATTAGCTTTAAATCTGAAACCAGCATGTCAAAAGTTGGAATAAGAGTTGAAGCATCCTTAACCTAAATTCCCACAAAGTTCAAAACCCAAGACATCCGGAAACAGGTAAACATTAAAATCAAAAGTTCAAACCTCAAAAACCCAAATCTAAAATTCACTAAGCTTTTAAAATCCAATCTAACACCTAATCTGAGATTCCAAATCTCAAAACATTCAAGTCTAAAATGGGACTCAATCTCAAACAGTGAACGGAAAATAGGGGGAAAGAAAAAGAAGAAGAATTAAAAAAAATCTGGCCTCAATCGAATGTTCTTTTTAGAATACTAACTTCCGTCCAGAGACCACAGAGGTCTAAACATTAGGGGATCTTCAAAACTAGCAGATCACCAGATGGAGGGATTAAGATGCTCGGGAGCTACTCAGGTTTGAGAGTCCAGCAAAGTTATAAATATAAGCATTTGAGCTTCCAAAACGCAAATCTGAAACAAAAAAAAGGCTAAGTCCTAGTAGCACCCAGCTAAAGCAAGCATGTTGAACTCCAGATCTGTGGGGACTGATCAGACTCAGATATAAACAATCCCAAGCCAATTGAATGAAATTCTGGCTCCCAATTCTGAAACAGATAGTAAAATCCCAAAGACATCTTGAAATTCTCAGATATAAGAATCTGAAAAACCAGAATCTCTGACCTCTCAAATCTTAAATTTTCAGACTCTTTGATCTGGAATCTCAATCCAAATCCGAAAACATGCTAAGTCTCAGGTTCAAAGTGAAATCACCAAAATACTGAAAGACAACTAAACGCTTACAAGTAAGCTCTGGAACTGAAGGACATCAGGTCTTAGCCCATCCTTCCAGACCAAACTCCTAAACCTCAGACAAAGAAAAAACAAAGGTTAAAATAAACCAGACCAAAAGATGAACGATTCAGTCTTAATTAAAGCAACTCGTGCAATTCAAGTTTCACATCATAGATCTGAAATCTAAGAATGTTTGAAAGTTAAGACCTGAGAAGAACTCACTCAAAACACCAAACTCCAAAAGCACATTAAATCTGCAAGACAGCAAGTTAAGTAAGACGAAAACCAAAGCATCCCCAACTTGAAAAAGCATCAAGTCAAGACTCAAAACAAACCCAAACCAAATAAAAAAAAGTGTTTTTATTTCATCAAGTTCATGGAGTTGTTGCTGCTGAATGACTGTTTATTTTGTGGATGCATGTTTTTCTACTCACAATTTGTCATGCCGCTTAATCAAGGGTGTTCAAATGGTTGTTCAATATAATTAACATCGGTACATCGCAAGTCCGATGGAGAGGGATCAAAAAATAAATTTTCAAAGAACTCAAACAACCTCAACAAATAAAAAATGTGGCTCAAATTGTCCAAGTGATAAGGTATTTCCTATGTCAACACTTGGAAGATCAGTGGAACCTCCTTTTTAAGTTCCAAAATACACATGCCACTTTCAAATAGCTATACTCCTGAGGAATAGCACCTATTTTCATAGTTGTCCAAGCTAAACCCCAAAAGAAAAAAATTCCTTTTTCCATAAAGGAAGAACATAAATTTTATCAAAAAACAAAAAAATTTGAGGTTACATCATTCATTCCATAAACATTCTTGATATTAAGGACTTCCAATTCCATATAGAACATTACAGAGGATATTGCGAAGTGCAGAGTATGTACTCTTTCCTTGGACAATAGAATCCACTGTCATTCTTCATCCTACTGCACTTCTAAGATGTTTTTTTTCTTCAGATCTATTATTCAATCAATCTCCTATAAAATAGGATTTATTCTCTCATTTTCCTTATTTTCTTTAAGAACCTTTTTCCTTTCTGTCAGCCACACCTTCCTTGCTGAAGAAAGATAGTACGTTATGTTAATCTTACATTTTTTTACATGGTAAGAAGAGAGCCCTACACCTGATGCAAGTGCAAGCATGCTTACCATGGTACATTCATTTTCTTGAGCTTTGTGCTCATGTTGTTTTCTTCGTTCTCACTTCTCTTTCTATATCAATGATTTCAGCTCATAGTTCATGATGTCTTGCACCATTCAACTGACAAATGCACATTAAGAACTTGGAGCTCTCTGATCACAACATAACTTGCTTTTAACGTCAATGTGCTTTATATTTATAAACTCCTGGGTGTGCAATTGGATAGAATCTACCTATCATGGCTGATTGAATAATGATAGATCTTACATGTATTTAACTCTTGATTACATTTTGAAGCCATATAGACAACGTACATGATATTTAGACATTTTTTCCAAAAGGTTGAAATTCCTGGGTGAAATTTTTCAATAGAATTTGACTCCGGTTTTAAAGTTTGGATTTTAGTTCCTATGGATTTTACTGTCTGTAAATTTATACAGAGGTCGAATAGTAAATTCATCTCCCAAAATTAAACGGCGTTGACATAAAAAATACAGTAAAACAAACACAAGTGTTATGTTTATTTCCATATCACTTCATGAGCAAAATAACATGAAGTTCGTGAAATTTGATGGTTTTGAAATCAGCAGATTTGTAACCAATTAAACACGGCACCCAACATACCCTATATGCCTAGGACTAAATAAACTAAAATCGTTCCGAATGAACCAATCAGCAATCAAGACGATATAACTAGTGAATGGTAGAATAACCCCGGTATCAGGCACAAATAAAGAAATAGAAATACGA
Organism: Cryptocoryne crispatula var. balansae; assembly: GCA_036172225.1. Taxonomy (NCBI): domain Eukaryota; kingdom Viridiplantae; phylum Streptophyta; class Magnoliopsida; order Alismatales; family Araceae; genus Cryptocoryne; species Cryptocoryne crispatula. The sequence goes on from CM069918.1 coordinate 57,506,795, forward strand.
CGCTTCACAACATCTACACAATTTTCAGAAAAGAATTGACTTCTATAGATTTTCATCCCAAAAATATGATTTATTTCTCTGTTTACCGATTTAAGCTGGCCAAAGCGGTCAGGATCGGAGAGGAGCCGCCGCATGACGCCTGTGCGAGGATGGTGCATCCACATGGTGGAGTCCATAAACTGGACGCCAGCAGCGTCGCAGGCGGCGAGGATCTTGTCCAGGTCGGCGGCGCACAGGGCCGTGGGCTTCTCCAGAAGCAGGTGCTTGCCCTTGGCCGCCGCCGCAAGCGCCCACGGGACATGGAGACTGGTGGGCAAGGGGGCGTAGACGGCATCGACGCGGGGATCCTCGAGGACCTCCTCGTAGCTACCGTAGGCGGCGACGGCGGCGGCGTCTAGGCCGTTGTCCGCGAGAAAGCGACGGCACTTGTCCAACGAGCGGCTTCCAACGGCAACAAGCGTGGCATTTGGAGCGAGCCGTATTGCCCTGGAGACCTTCCGGGCGATCTCGGCGCATCCCAAGATGCCGAAGCGGACTGCCTTGCTCTCCTCTGCCCCTTCCGTCATCGCTCTCTCCATCCCTCTCGACCCTCCTCGAGTGGTGTTCTGCTTTGTGGTGCCTGGTGTGAATCGGTGATCTGCTATTTTTCACTCTCGGCCAGAAAACAGAGAGAAATACAAATAACCCCCCTGATTTAGAGTATTCGTATTTCAACATTTACGGATTTACAACAAGGTATATTATTATACTTATTTTTTCATATGCCGTAAGATTTAAAAATAATAAGACGTAGTAAAAATGTAGAAAAAAGAAAGTCGACGAGTTGGTGCAGTTCAAATTTAAGTTATTTATTTTTACAAGAATTTGACTTTGAGATCGAATTTTGAGGAATAAATTTAACCTTTTTTTAAATTTAATTAGTTATTTAATCAAGTTAAACTCAAGTAAAAGGTCAAATAACAGTTCAACCAAAATTGAGCTTAAGTTTCATATGAGTACATTTAATCTTTGCTTATGTGTGAAATTTGGATTTTAACATGTATGTGAAATTTCATCTTAGTTTAAATTCAAATTACGACTTGTTTTCAAGTGACATTATATAATTACTAATATTTTTATAAAATTCGGATACAAAGCAAAGAAAGTATTGTGAGATTATATTTTATTTTTACGCCGACCGAGCATCGCTCGGTTGGCATGACCTCGCGCAGGGGGGCGCGAGGTCGGGGCTTCGCCTCCCGGCGGCTGCAGTCCGGGCGCCCCCATGGGGGGGGCGACTTGTGGGGTTCGACGGGCGTCGAACCCTCGCCACCCGCGCGCACGGCGGGCCTTCGGCCAACTGGGCCAGTGACCAAAAAAAAAAAAAGATTATATTTTATTTTTACGCTCTACAGTTTAAAGTTAAAAGGCTTTTTCTTCTATGAGACACGTGGCGCTGTCAACGTGTCAGTTGTCTGCTGGTGTTTCTTGATCGCTCTGGAAGGACACGTAACCGGTGACGTCATCATCACTAGAAATTTCTTGATTCCTCAAGTGAAAAAAAAAACTTAGTTGATGCGTTAGCACCCAAAAAGTAAAAAAATTAAGAAGATAAAAATAATAGGGAGAACATGCTACACTCTACACTTTGATATTGATATATAATATCTGAATGTTAGAGGTATTGAATTAATATTTTTAAATCCTAAGGGCCTGTTTGGTTAGAGTATCAAAATTGATACAATACCAATTTTGATATTGATATTTTAAGAAGATGTAATATCAATATCAAAAATGATAGTATTAAGTTTAAAAACGTTTGGTAATATTATATCAATATTAAAATTGATATTAGATATTTGACAATACAATACCGAGGGGGGTTTCTCTCCGCAGGGTCTCTCCGCAGCGGGGGGGAGGGGGGATCTCTCCGGCGGGGGGCGACGGGGGACTCCAGCGGGGAGGGGGGGGGTTTCTCTCCGCAGCGGGGGGGAGGGGGGATCTCTCTCCGGCGGGGGGCGACGGGGGGGGGGGGGGGGGGGGGGGGGGGTTCTTTCCGCAGCATCTCTCCGCGGCGGGGGGAGGGGGGATCTCTCCGGCGGGGCGTCTGCTGCGGGGGGCGGGGGGTTCTCTCCGCGGCGGGGGGCGTCCGCGCGTGGGGGCGGGGGGGCGACGGGGGACTCCGGCGGGGGGGGGGGGGGGGGGTTTCTCTCGCGGCGTCTCTCCGCGGCGGGGGGAGGGGGATCTCTCCGGCGGGGGCGTCGCCGCGAGGGGCGGGGGGTTCTCTCCGCGGCGGGGGGCGTCCGCCGTGGGGGCGGGGGGACGACGGGGGACTCCGGCGGGGGGGGGGCGTTTCTCTCCGCGCGGCGTCTCTCCGCGCGGCGGGGGGAGGGGGGATCTCTCCGGCGGGGGCGTCCGCCGCGGGGGCGGGGTTCTCTCCGCGGCGGGGCGTCCGCCGTGGGGGCGGGGGGGCGACGGGGGACTCCGGCGGGGGGGGGGGGGGGGGGGGGGGCGTTTCTCTCCGCAGCGTCTCTCCGCAGCGGGGGGAGGGGGATCTCTCCGGCGGGGGCGTCGCTGCGGGGGCGGGGGGGTTCTCTCCGCAGCGGGGGGGCGACGGGGGACTCGGCGGGGGGGGCGTCTGCCGTGGGGGCGGGAGGGGGGGGGGGTTCTCTCCGCGGCGGGGGGCGACGGGGGACTCCGGCGGGGGCGTCCGCTGTGGGGGCGGGGGGGGGGGGGTGCTCTCCGCGGCGGGGTGGCGACGGGGGGACTCCGAGGGGCTCCGTCCCGCGGGCGCGGGGGGGTCTCCGGCTCCGGCTCCTCTCTATCACTTTTAATACAGGTCTTCACCTGTATTAAAAGTGATATTTTTTTTAACTGTTAGTTTTAAAATTAATATTGGTATCCAAACACCAATTGATACAAAGTATCAATATCAGTTTTAAAATTAATACTGATACAGTTACATAATACTGTTACCAAACAGGCCCTAAAATATTGGTCTAGGCCTGACTGTTTACTTGGATTATAAGAATTGACTCAAGAGTATTTACCACAAGAAAACCAAGTGTTCAGTCGCTTAAGTCTAACATGGTCTTCGGTTGCACAATAATAAATTTTTTTTGCATTATCACAATAAATTTATGTATAAAATAAATTTTTTTGTTAATCTTAAATTATTAGGGTTCCTTCACATAATATTTTTTTCTATTTATGTTCATTTAAGTTATTTTTATAAATATTTAAACGTATAAATTTTGTTGATTTTTTTCTCCAACTTACTTAAGTCTATCACGCACTTCTATTTTTATTATTTTTATAATTTAATTTATAGCTAAAACATTTTTAGATGTACATCTAATAAAACTATTTATATCTTCTCTTATATTTGTTAGATTCATTTATGTTTGTTCTTATTCTCATATTGTCTCTAATATAGTTATATACTCTATCTAAGTATAGCCATTATTTCTATCTAAACATTTTCATTTCAATAATATTTATCTTGTAAGCACATTTTTATTTCTTCCCTGCTATGTAATATTGTACGTCTTATAATTATACGATAATTTTTTAAATTTTATAAAAATCTATGTAACCAACCTCCAATTCATCCGACATATTTTAATACTATAGTTAACATCCTTATTACATTTTAATACTTCATACATGATGCTGCACATCAAACAATTGAGCCACTGACTCAAAAATGTATTTGAGTCATAAGATTGGTTTTTGTGTTTTGAGTTAAGCCATAGGAGTTTTAATAAATATTGATATAATGCGTTTGAAGTCTTGTCTCTGTCTAGAATAATTATTCAGTTCATGGAGCGGGTATTCATGCAGGAAAATGTTATGGATGTATGTAATAAGAACATAAAAATCTATGATTGGATTATACATTAAGGGTGTGTTTGGTTCCACGTAAAAACAAAATTGGAGGAAATGTTTTTCAATGTAGCAACTTTTCCTGGAAATCAAAAGCATCTCCAATTGTTTGGTTGCACGTATATGCAAATTCTTGAAAACATGAGAAACTGAGAAACTATTTTACAATACATTTTTCTTAGAAAAAATATACAAAAATATTATTCAAGAAACATAAAATTAATTTTTAGGAAAATATTCTCAACTGTTTTGTTATTTGTAAAAAAATTGTGCACTTATTAACTTTAAAAAATATTTAAGAAGCATAACATTAACACAGATGTTTGTCCAGTTTGAGAGCATGAAAAAAAAGTGATATATTACATATGATGTATTTTCCAAAAAGAGCATCCCTTAACCTTAATTCATATTGACTTTTTAATTTAAATTCATCATAAATATAGACGTATAGACGGTTCAGCATATAATTTTATATTTTATTGTATCTTAATTATATTTATTTAAATGATAATTTTATGTAAAAATTATTTAATTTAATTTTAATTATTTAATAATTATTTTTATCTTTATAAGTATTTGCAGTTAGCATATATACTGTAATAGGATCTTAATATACATTTTATTTAATATGACTTTAGATATTAATATAAATTCATATTTAAAATAAAAATATTATTTAATATCTAATATTTGATTTGTAATATGCGTACAGTAAAATAATGCTATTTTTAAGTAAAATGAAGCAATGTCTTTCAACAAAATACATCGGAGAATGGCGTCCGCACGGATGCCAAAATCATGATTATGTAGTGGTCAAAGTAAAATATTTTACAATGATATCCACGTGTAACCAAACGAAGCCCTGTAGCCATTAATCGGGAAAATATCATGCATGTAGTTTATTTTACGGTGAAACAAACGGACCCTGACTGTATGCCACCATCAACAGTACTATTTTGAGTTTGGAATTCGTTTACAAAAGATTGTAAATACATAGGATGCGCAAGATAAAGGATGGATCCCTTCAGCTTCAAAGACGAAAAAACAACTTATTCGGAGGTTCAGTGTTCTGTAATAAAACGTAGCAATGGCATTTATATAGCCCCGTAAAAAAATGTAAAAAGTAGTGATCTAGAAAAAAATTGTAAAAAGGTGGTGATCTAGTTTTTTTTTTTTTACTTGTTGCCTTAATATTTGAGCTAGATAATCGAATAACTTCATTATAGTAGCAAAGCCCAGGAAATAGTGATCCAGGAGATGGTCTAAACCCAACACTGATCCAAATGACAATCGTATAACCCAACCTCAATCAGAAAACCAAAAGAAAAACAAGCAACATGTCGCATCCTCTCTTCCTCACGTTAAAAATTGAGTGGAGATCCCAATGCCTGTAAGGAATTGATGTCACTGAAACATCAAATAATGTAAGAAAAGGCATGAAGCAACACCATTTTATTCCACAGTCACCGTATATTGTACCCAAAAACAGAAGCGCTATTTCATTCCACAAATCAGCAGAAATCGCATTCAAGCAAGCATATACTATATAATAATAGCAACTGCGAGGTTCTTCTCCGATAAACGGGTATTTACAGAGAACGGAATCACTGAGGGTGGACGTACAAGGACGCAGCAAAAGAGTTAATTGGCTAGTTTGCGCCGTAAGTTTACTATTTCACTTGTTTTTTTCTAATCACTACTGACATCCATTTCTTGCCGGCTGTCGTCAAGGATCCGGCTCAGGTAACGAGTTCCATTTAGCAGTATGTCATCCGCCTCAGGATCGGCGGCGATCCTCTTCCTCAGCAAAGACTCTACTGCTATGTTCTTCCTCTTCCTGCCACCTCTAGGCCTAGAAAGGAACTGCTCGTCAACTTCCAAGAAATCGCCCTGCATTACAACAATAAACGAAAGCAATTACGAAGAGGAATCATAAGACTAACTGTCTGGCATGGATTAGCAAAATTAATTAAGTGGTGGAGAGATGGAGGTAATTCAAATTAATAGCAGCTAAGAATAAAGATGAAAACTGGAACGGGGTTCATAATGCAGTAGTTTACTGGTTTCTTCGTTTGCAAGGACAACCACAACCATGCACCATTAAATGAAGCCGTTCATTAAAAATAACTACGATAACAACATAAGTGGCTATTTGGTACAAGATTAATTTGAGGATAAATTTGGGGATAAACATGATTTATCCCCATAATTTTTGGTGCCAAACAGGCCCTAAAAACCCAGTATTCCAAATCATAGGGAAAAACATTTTAAGTCAACCCACCAGTGGGCAACGAAGTTTAGCTGGTTCATATCAGCTCAACACACGGTAGACAGAAGCATACAAGCATAACAGATTGCAGGCTTACCTCAACAAAAGTATGATCACCACATGTCTCGTGATTATCTCTCACATGCTTGTAGGTAAAGCTCAATCCACATCCAGAGATGCCGCATCTAAACGGACGAAGTTCTAGATGGATCGCTTTTATATGCTTGTTGAGGTTTGATCTCTGCACGTGATGACCCAAAAAAAAACATAAGATAGTTGTCTTCATAAACACTTACACTCACAAGATGACTTCCCGTCGACCCCAATTAAACCTCAAAGGGCATAGAACAACATGCACACACAAACATGTAAAAGTTGTAAGAGAAACCAAGGGCTTACCTTACTAAACGAATGAAGACAACCAGGAAAAGAGCACTTGATTTTCTCGGTGACACCTTTACTTTCATGGACACGGAGATGCCGTTTGATGTTCTTTTTGAGCTGTTTGGCCCCACAAATAGGGCAGTGAATGTGCTGATGGCAGGATCTGACGTGGACCTTGAGGCATTCAGTGTTGGTAAAATGCTTCGAACAGTCAGGCTCACCACAAATGACCTCCGAGTATTCCAGCTTCACTGCAATCCACAAAATGAATTTATTAAACCGAACATGAACTAAGTCCCAAAACAAGCACATAACCTACTGATACTCAGTTTATAATTAGCACGTATGAAAATAGTACACAAAGGCTGCAGAAGGACATGCATGTCTAGTGTTACTGTTCCCATCAAATGTCCAAAGAAAACATGAATTAAGATGTCACTACGCAGCTTTTCGACTAAATCTGCAAAACTGGAATGGTCTCGTGTTTGGTTGTGCTGTGTTCTCAATAAATTCAGATGAGTGTTGAAAGTGCGTAAGATCCAAAATGCATCTCTTCCTCTAAAATTTGCAGCACGTCTATGCAGCAATATCTCAGGTTTTGCAGTCAAACGAGCCTACAATTTTGCTTTTAACAAGCTGGAACAAGGCTAAAACCAGAGGAAGTATGATAGAGGTAACGAAAGTCCTTTGAATATACACAAGACGCTTTAATTTCACAAGAATGAGAAAAAAGATGATACTACTAAAAGATGCCAAAACATCTAACGTGAAAAGAAGAATAACAAGGTGTATGGTTCTAGTCCTTTTTAACAATCTCCCTCCTAAAATGTAAGTCAATAAAAAGATTTATCAAAAAAGATGCATGGATCAACCTCCTCAAATTTTAGGAGTGGGCTGCATCATTGTACTTTCAAATAACAGTCATTTTGGATTTAAAAGAACTCATTCTCCCATATCAAAACCCGCTACTCTCTTCCCTCATTTTCCCTACTCTCCCCACACATTTAACCCGCCCTTTTTAAACATTTCTCTCTTCATCTCCATGCTAATCACCCTCCCTACCCACTTCTAGTTCATCCACGTTTCTATTTTTTCACTCAAATGACAATTAAAGTTAGTAAACACTAATACACTCTTATAAAGATTATTCTAGAAATTCCATAGTAACCGGTAGTGCCATGCATACCTTTCAAAAACTACAAAAAAAGAAGACTAAAGTAAAATATATATTCAAAAGAAAGTAGCCTCAAACAAACGAATGCTACCGAGCTTGCTATAGATGCAGTAAACCACAAAATTAAGGCTTTTATATCCTCGCATTCTTGTTTCTTCCAAACAATTATCGTAAATCGCACAAATTTAAAGAGCAAATATCTCATATAAGCTTGACAGCAATCTCCTCAGAATTAGGAATTGAAGTCATTCATAGGACACAAGCAAAACATATGGAAAAGAACAAGTGCAGACCATGAGAATCTTCGTGCTTCCTTAACCTTGATGGATGCTTGAATTCCTTTCCACAACCATCTTCTGGGCAAACATACTTCTTTGATTGACAATCCTGTGAAAAATTTTCATCATGCAACTCATCTACATGCCTGTGCACATTCGATTGAAAAGCAAATTGCCGATTGCAGCCTTTCACTGGACATGTAAAGAGTTTCCCTTGATGCTGGAGCAAATGGCGAGCTAAATGATCCTTCCTTCGGTAGCTATGATGGCAATCATCAACAGTGCAGAAAAATGGCCTCTGCAAAAAAAAAATGGATTAAGGCTAAGGGCAAAGCAGGAAAATTTTGGCAGTGACAATCTGGGAATGAGTAACATGTTAAGGAAGAAAATGTGGTGCTAAAAGAAGTATGTTGGGTGTTTAAACTTTATTAACAGCACTCAACAGCATATCAAACATACCGGATGATCTCCAGTGACATATACAAGAGTAATGTGCATCTTAACATACAACTAAGACTTTGTGCCAGCCAAGAAAAAGAATGAAGCAGTTAGTAATGTCAACTGCAGAAAAACGATAAGAAAACATAGATAAAAAAATAAAAAGACATAATCAGAGTTTTTGACAGAGAAACACTGATTTTAGCATCTAACCATAGACATAGGAACGGTACCTCCAATTTTTTGTGAAATCTCTTGTTTTCTGGCCTACCCTGGAATACAAGCTGGTTTCATCAACCATAGGGTCCTTATAATGCAGCTTAAAAGCTATTTTCGCCTGAAGATGATGACACTTTTGATGCTAAGAGTTTTAACACATCATATGATAATGAGGAACCACATTTTGTAAACAAAAGTTGATACTTAAATAGGATGAAATAAAACTTGCTTGAGGGAGAAAACAATTTCTAAGCTTGTGACAACAAAAATGCCAAACAAAAGTTTCATGCAGATAAGCTCTCTGATAATAATAGCACAGGTCCATGCAACATAAGTTCTCAGAAAAATAATTCCACAAACAAACCTCTGATAGACAGCGTGAATTGAGGCACTCTTGATGGATCTTCACAGGAGGTCCCCCATCCTGGTACTAGTCCATTCAAGACCAGCAGCATTGCCTCTCGCATTTTGGAGTTCTTTACATGGGATCCAATGCTTCACGCAACATGGAAGGGATTTTAAAAAAATTCTTCATTAAAAACCCTAAGCCTGCAAAACCATTACCTTAAAACAAAGAATATAGATGTCAAGTTCATGTTTGGCAAAAATCAGATAGATTTATTTTCTCAGACAAATATAATACATGAAATAACAGTTAAAATGTAATATGCTGCTCAGGAAGAAATTTTCTTCGCCTCTCCAACAAGTAAATAAATGCTATTGAACTATGAACAGTGGCTAAATATGGAACTAATAGAAAAAGACATTACTTGTGAAAGCTTAAAATTCGGATTGCCCTTAAACATAAATTAACAAGACATCAACGTTAATAGGCAAAGAAAGCATGTCACATAGCCCCAATCTACGTCACCTTAGCCTAGTAATAGTACTAGATTATCTTGACCTTTATTCATCATAAACCAGATGAAGGGTCGATAACCTCCATTATAAACTCTTCCTAACTATTGTAGAGATAAGGACTTTGTGGCTATCCCTGATTCCCCAAAGCTTCTAATCTAAAGCCCACAGAAGCTTCACCGGATTATTAAATTTGCAATTAAAGTTGTCGAAGCCTTAAAAAGCATGCAAGGAGTGATAAGACACGGATAGGAAAGTTCAGACAGTAAAATTTCCACTGGAAGGGGGTATCTGTCGGTAAAGAAAGATCCATAAATACACTTTACGAAAAAATTACGTTGTCAAGCTTCAGAAATCGAGACTTCAGTCATACATGTCAATTAAAAAAGATCCATAATTTTTAATTTCCCAAGCAACTCTCTCAATACATGTCAATTATAATTTCTGCAGGCATAAGCCGACAAATGCAGGCAATGGAAGTGGCGCCCTGACGAATAAAAGAGAGAATGGATGCGGAGAGTGTGAAATAAAGAGAAAGGAAGCGTGGTGACCTCAATGGAGTGGCATTGCATGTGTTGCCGCAGATAAGCGGGCTTGCGAAAGCTAGCGCCGCACTCCTTGCAGATGTTCTGACGAGGCATCCTCTCAACTTCAGCTTCCCCATCTCTTCCAACCTCGTCCTGCAATTATATAACCACCATTACGTAGGAAAGATAAGACAACGCCACGGTTATTGTAAGGTGACATCTAGGGCATTGTGACGAGGCCAAAGGCGTCCTTGACAACCGCGGTACTGAAGGAAATAAATGATCTGAGAACGATAGAACAGTAAAGTGCTGAAGGTGTGGCTAGCGCACCTGATGCTGGGCACGGACATGGGAGGCTATCAGGGACTTCTTCGAGCGGCAGATGCCGCAGAACTCGCAGTAGTACCTGCGAACATCCCGCGGCAGACCCGAGCGCTTACCATCGCTCCTATCCTTTCCCTCATCGACCTCGATCTCCCCCGCGGCCAGGCTCGCCATCGCGAGACAGGAGAGCCGCACAGAGAGAAGGTAAACTGGAGGAGGGCGGCGGACGGCGGAGAGCGTTCTACTTCTAGGGTTTGCGCCGGGGTCCAATACTGTTGGGTAGAGGTAGACTACCGGTAAACCGATTTACGGATCCGGTAACCCGACCCACATCCTAAATTTTTATCGGTTTTTGACCTTTTGAGAGCAAATAAGGGTGAAATGAAATAAAATAGCACTTTCAAAATTGTGGTTCAGTTTCAATAACAATCAATTTATTCACATCTTACTGTCGTACCCTACAAGTTAGAAAAAAATGATATTTCAATACGACATCAGAATCAAATATACATTCGATTTTTTTATAAAACCTGCAATATATTTTTTCTAAAATAAATTATTATATTATTTTTATTTTAATATAGACATTAAAATAAGTATTGCATTTTTTATGTTTGTTGAAGTGGTTGTCATTAAGTTTATTATACTTTTTATTTTAATTCTTATTTAATGTCGTTGTCTTCCAAATTTATCTCTTTAGTCACTTTTTTATTCGAGAGATCATTAATTTGAGCAATATTCACAGAGATATAGTGAGATCATCCGATCTCCTTGTGGATATCAAACTCTCTTTGAGAGTTTTAAAACTTAACTTCTTAGACCATCCGTAAACCTTGTCATGTTGGTCACTCTAATTTAGTGATTTTTCTTGAGTAATTTGATCTAGACAGCTTCTTTTGTGTTGCAATCTTTGTTTTTATTGTCAGGTTGTAATGTATGAACTTTAATACTCAGCAAATATGTTTCTCAAAAAAAAAAAACAACTTCTTAAGGCAGTGTGTCTATTTCACTTGTAACTTTAATCGAGATTAGAAGGTGATTACAACGATTTTAATGCGAAAGTCGGGATGCTTGTGTCCGAGTTTAATTTATAATCGCTGAATTTTGATTTTTAAGAGAAAATAAAACATAATCTGCCTTGCTTTTGGCTTGGAAAGCATTTAAAATAGAAATGTTTGAATCATTATAAAAATAAGAATATTTTTGAAAAAAAAAAGTTTTATCTATTGATACTTTTCATTTGGTGTCTACTTGTGCAAAGAATTTAGTGATAACTCATCCACATTTTTATTTGGTGTGAAGTATATGCAACCTTCGCCGAGAGATTGTAAATTGCATAGTGTTAATTATTTTCAATCATGAACTCATGTATTTAAAAAATAAATAAAACCTTGAGACATTACTTCTTAGCTAATAATTAGCAATTAGCAAAGAAGTTGGTGTAAAACATGCTTGGTCAACAAACTAGAAATTAATTAACTTGACTTTCAAATCAATTTTCCCTGTTAGTAATGATGATTTTTTCCCCTCTCACGGCCAGGATGGGTAGTGAAAATTTTGAGGAAACTTGCTTTAACATCTTGCAAGCATAAACACCATAGTTTCAAGTTTGACTTACTTTGAAACATTAAGTGTTTTATGAGATTCTAACTTATTTCTCATGTTATATTATGTATGCCGTTTCATATGAAAGTAATGACTCGTGATAGTTGACTTGTTCTTGACCATAAGTGTATCGGAGGGGAGGACAATAATATTTATGGTTGTCAAAATTGATCTAAAAAAGATATCAAATCAACGGGCAGGTAAGAAAATCTATTTACTTACATCATGTTTGGTAACTCTACTAGGTACCTCTGTCACCATCAATCTTAAAATTGATATCGATAGTAACTATTAAGAGATGTTCGATTAATTATATCAATTTTAAAATTTGTAATACAAACAAAGCATATTATAAAATACAAGTGTCAACTTGTATTAATTTTGACATTAACACTCTAACATTTGCAAATATTAATATCGATATTTATATAGTATCAAAAATAAAACTCTAACGTCCAAAGAGGACATTAACATGGCAGAGAAATATACGTGCTTGTATATTTGTTGTGTGATCCTTAATTATGTTATCTCTCTTCGTAATTAAGATATTTACTATTGAAGGATCATTATGTCAATGAAACAAATATATATATATATATATAGATTACATTCTTCGATGGTAAAGTTAAAGAGATAAACTCGGTGTAATGATGATCTTCTTCTTTTTTTATTGCTCAACTATATATCATCCTCCCTACTTTGTATGAAAATTTAATCGAAGATTATCCTGCCACTTCTTTGAGAAGGCATGTATACAAGGCAAGATACAGTTTTGTCCAGTAATAAAAAATGCGTTTGGCTTGATTGCAAAATCGATGATATTATTAAACACTTTCATATATAGCACTGACTTTGACGTTACCGGTTCAAACAACTTCTATACAGCCATGTTTAGTTTGAGCGAATGACTAAGAACGATAGATATATATATATGATTTCGAACAAAATTAAATATATAAATATGATAAAACAAAATTTAATATTATAAATACGATAAAAATTAAATTTTCTTTTGTTCATGGCACAGTGGTTCGGCGCGGGGAAGCCGCCCACGACGGGGCGGATAGGCCGGGTTCGAACCCGGGATCTGACGCCCCGCACGGCGATGGTGTCCCACTCCGCCACGCCGCCGGGGACATGATAAAAATTATTCGCACATGTACGAAGCAGGTCGTTTATTATGACTAATATATATAATATATATATATGTAGAGAGAGAGAGAGAGAGAGAGAGAGAGCGCGCGCGTGTTCCTGCTAAGAAGTACCTTGTTTATTGTGGCGTGCGGCTCCGTTTCCGTATCCCCGACGGAGAGGGCGAAATGAAGAAGAAAGAGGTCATGGGTTTCGATTAATCAAATGGCTTCATCCCGTTCTTGGCTGTTCTCTCTCACCGTCGCAGCATCGTCTCTTTTTTTCTTTTTTTTTTAACCACAAGAAAACGAATATTCATTTATAATATCGAGGGACAGAGATAGGACAATACAACAAAAAAATTTAACCAAAAAATATATACAACTCATTTGAAGATGACATAAGTTTCGATGAAAATAATCCTTCTAGGAGACACAAACACAATTATAAATCGATTAAAACATATAAATGCTCGGATAGTAGAAATAGATATTTCATAGACAGGATTTGACAACTATTACGAGATCAAATAATCACAATATTACAAAAACATGAATATCATCCACGTCATCGATATCGAAAAATTGATGGTAACTATAAAGATAATATGAAAGATATCGAGATAAAATTAGGCTCTACGGTATTAGACACTAATAAAAAACAAGATAATAAGACGTAACATATATAAACTGAAATTCACAAATTTAGCACGAGACAAACTGCGAGGAGCAACGGAGGTTCAAGGCCCGCCCGAACCACACATTTCACCTCCCTCCGCGGAGGTGCCCGAATCTGACGTCGTCAAGAAATGAACCTCCACCCCTTCTGCGCCGCCCCATGGCTGGTGCCAACCGAGCCAAGCTCGGCCGGCGAGACAGAAATCAGCTTAAAATCACTCCAAGGGTCGCAGCATCGTCGCTCGTTCACACCGCAGCTTCTTCGAGTTTTTTTTTAAATAACACAATTTTTATTTTTATTTTTAAAAGTAACACGGTAAAATTTTTAATCGCAAATTTAACACAATTTGGTCAAAACTCGACTTTGCACCTTAATAAGAATCTCGTGTGATCCCATTAGGTAAACGGTGAAAAAAAAAAACAAAACACACGCGCACAGTGCAACATTAAATGTTGTACACACGCGGGAGGTGCGGCATCACCCACGCGCGCGGGTTCGCGCGGGGAAAATCGCTGGGCGGAGAGAAAAGAGCTGGAGGGGGGGGGCGGAGACGGCGATGGCGGCCCTCTGAGAGCTCGGAGAACTCCACCAGCCCGTTGCTGTTGGTGTCGGCCCTCTGGATCAGCGCCTCCACCTGCTCCGGGGACGGCTTCAGCCCCAGAGATCGGAGATGCGCGTCCAGCTCCAGCTGCGTCAGGCTGCCGTCGTTGTTGCGGTCGAAGGACCGGAAGATCTCCCTCAGCTCCGCCAGGTGGTCGTCGTCCAGCCGCACCGGCTCCTCCCCGCCGCTCATCTCCAACGCAACCCCCGTCCCCGTCTCCCTCCCGCCCCCACTTGGCGCGCGATCTCGAGGGAGGCTTCCCCGGCGACCTCCACGTCTTCGTCACCTACAAGATCGCCGGCGACTACGAGCTGAGCGTGGCGATGTACGCGAAGCCCGGCAAGCGGGCGACGCCGGTGAACCTCGCCCAGCACAGCTACTGGAACCTCGCCGGCCACGACAGCGGCGACATCCTCAACGCCACCGTGCAGATCCTCGCCTCCCGCGTCACGCCGGTGGACGAGCACCTGATCCCGACGGGGGAGATGGCGCCGGTGGCCGGGACGCCGTTCGACTTCCGCACGCCCCGGGCGGTGGGCAGCCGCATCGCGGCGGCCGGCGGCGGGTACGACGTCAACTACGCGCTGGACTCGGCGGCGAGCCGGGACGGGATGCGGAAGGCGGCGCTGGTGGAGTTCTCTGAGCTCTCAGAGGGCCGCCATCGCCGTCTCCCCCCCCTTCCGGCTCTTTTCTCCCCGCCCAGCGATTTTCCCCGCGCGAACCAGCGCGCGTGGGTGATGTCGCACCTCCGCGCGTGTGTTTTTTTTTTCCACCGTTTGAAAGTTGCAAACAACTACGTCTACGAAACTCATAAACTTGACTTTCAAAGTCGTTTTATTAAAACTCAATTTTTATTAAATACTGTTTATCTAACGGGATCATGCGAGATTCTTATTAAGGTGCAAAGTTGAACTTTGACCAAACTGGATTAGATTTGCGATTAAAAATTTTACCGTGCTATTTTTAAAAATAAAAATAAAAACTGTATTATTTAAAAAAAAACTCTCAGCTTCTTCCCCCCTCTCTCTCTCTGGTTTTCTGTTGCCAGCTGCTCTCCGCCGAAACCGAAGAGGATTCCGTCGCCGATCCGGCTCCGCCTCCCAATATATGCGTTACTTGACTCTCAAGCTTTTCCGGCGGCCGCCTCCCTTCGTATTCCCCGTTTCCAACGTTCGAAACCGTGGGTTAAAAACCGGAGAAACCCTAAAACGAACCCCCCCCCCCCCAAATAAAGAAGCGAAACACACGCAAACAATTCTTTTGAATGAGCTATGTTGTTCCCCCTCGAATACACGTTCGTTCGAACAGACTCTCTCAACCTCGGACTCAATAAAATATAGTCCGAGGCTCAGAGAGTATATATACGTAGTTTATTTATCATCCCTTTATTATACATATACTAGACGAATTTACATCCATAACACTTGAATCTTTTACACAAAACCGTGACTGGCCAGACTGTTTTCACACGTAAATCGATCTTGAACGGGTTTCAAGAACAAGAAGCACATGCATGAACTTACCATGCATGCCTTGGGAAAGCCTGTACAAACCAATGACACCACGAAACAACAATTTTAATTAATTATATGGTGTTAATTTGCTTGTACGATGATATATAGTTGTTCTCTGTACAAAAATATTTGTTTGTTTTCTTGTCGACAGAACGAGTTAATTAGAAAAAGGTGTTGGACACTTGTGATAAATCATGGCATTTTAAAGAGATTTTTCTTAGGATAAAAGATGATCGAAGTGAGACCCATTATTATTCTTCTTCTTATTTCGGTTCTCGACTCTTTTTTTTTTGGTTATACACGATTACTCTTTGTTATCATAATCCACACCAAGCATGACAATTCTATTCTTTAACTATATTATAATTTTTTGATATATAAATAATTTCAGAAAATGCATGACACTTTACTTTGTGGCCAAACACCACATTAATTAGTTATTGTGGTGTTTGGTAAAATATTCTGTGATAATATATAATACGATACTTAAATATTCTTCACTCTCTTTTTATCTTGGCTGTAGATCTCCAACGTCATCAATCTCTACTGTCGAACAACATGAAATAGAAGCCGTAGACAAATATTTTTTTTTATAAAATTAAATTTTAGGAGGTTCTCGTGTACATGACTTCTCCAGAGTATTTAGAAGTGGTATTTTAAGAATATTTTGC
Organism: Cryptocoryne crispatula var. balansae; assembly: GCA_036172225.1. NCBI lineage: Eukaryota > Viridiplantae > Streptophyta > Magnoliopsida > Alismatales > Araceae > Cryptocoryne > Cryptocoryne crispatula. The sequence goes on from CM069918.1 coordinate 57,523,330, forward strand.
CGTCTCTCGTAAATATACATTAGCATATATAAACTGCTGAGAATGTTAAAAGGTTTTATGTAAATCATCCCCTGAATAAAGAAAATAAGAAACTGCATGCTAAACAGTCTTGAACGACGATATTTTCATACAACGTCACAAGCACAATAAAAGTCGTATGGCCCTAGAACAGCTCTGTTTATGCTCAAGAGACAATTTTGAAACACCGTATAGTTATATAGATAGAGAGATTCGATTATTGGTAAGAGAGGATACTCCTTATTTCTCCGTAACTTCCCCTTCCGTTGCCCTGCAAACCCGCTGAAGATACGAAGAGCCTCCTGCTATATCCTTATTGTCTTGCATGGTGCAAGTCATTTAAAAAAGGTTTGTGGTTTCAAATTTCACACGTAAATATAATTATTTAATATCTTATTTAATAATTTTTAAAATTTTAAAATTATTTATGTGAGAGATATGAGAATCTCAAACATCCTTTTGAGATGACCAGCACTCCGTCTCGACCTGACCTTCTCCGGCTGAGCACTCGTCGTCTTCTCGCTGCCCTGCACGACATCAATTTCTTCTCTATCTATATGAGAGCGGATCCCTCGGGTGTCTACCTGAGGAGATCCCCTCAGCCCCTCTCACAAGAGGCTAAGGTGAGTCTGTCAGATCATTGTCTTGTCCCGGTCATGTCATCTTCTTTGTGAGAGGGCTGAGAGGATCCCCTCGCTTGGGCACACGAGGGGATCCGCCCTCCTATCTATATATACACCACGATCTGATCACCAGCTGCTCGCACCACCCCCTTCAGCTCTCTCTCTCTCTCTCTCTCTCTAACGAGAATAACATGGAGAGAACAGGCTATGGCCTCCGCTCCTGCACCGACTCAAGCTGGTGGGTCTTCACCCTCCCCACCTTCCTGGGCGCCGATTATTGATAATAAAAATCATACGTGGCATCCAGGTTGACTCAAGGCAGAAATTTCAGTGTATTTGTGAATTTTCATTTACATTCTTTTGTACATGATGTCCGGTTCAATTGAACCGCAATGTAGTTACATGAGCATATATAAAGGAAACGTAGAGGATGCAGAGTCACCAATTTTGGGGCCTTCTGCAATTTCCCGCGCACATTCTTCTCTGCGTCTTCTCTCTGGCACTCTCCTTGGTGATCGTTTCTTCTGCAGCCTCAGATCTGATAATTGATCTCTGATTGAAGATAGATTGCAGCTTAATATGGTATCAGAGCACCGGTGAGATCCATTCATCTCTGCGATCTCAATTCATTTTTTCTTTTTCTGGTGTGTCAGTTTGAGATTCTCTGATAGCTATGGATGAATCGGGGATCAGTTCATCCTCGAATTCTGCTTCCTCTACTTTGAAGCTTCCATTTACTTCCGGATCTGTGTTTGCCTCACTTCCGAGTATCTCCCACCGTTTCTCTATTAAGCTTAATGCGGACAATTTTCCAGTATGGAGAGGACAGATTGTTCCGTTTCTCAAAACCTATCGACTAATGGGATTAGTTGATGGTACACTCCCTTGTCCTCCTGAATTTGTCACAGATCCGACGGATCCTACATTGGTGATACCCAATGCAGATGCCGATATATGGAGACAATATGATAATCTTATTATTACTCTCATTATGTCCTCGGTTAGTGACTCCATATTGCCTATGATTGTTGGTCTAGACACCTCTTATGAAGTATGGAATGCTATCACTGCTGTGTATGGATCGAGTTCTAAAACTAGAGCTCTTCAGCTTAGGCTTCAATTACAACAACTTAAGAAAGGTACAATGAAAGTAACGGAATATCTTCACAAGGTGAAGAACATTGCTAATGCATTGAGCATGGCTAATGAGCCGATATCGGAGAGTGAACTTCTTCTTCATGTCTTGACTGGACTGGGTCCAGAATATGATGCATTTGTTACTGCTGTAACCAATAGATCGGATGCTGGATCTTTATCTCTTGATGCGGTTCAAGGCTTATTATTAAATCAGGAGATTCTATTATTTCAAAGACAGAGTGCGTTAACTGATCTCACTGCCAATATGGCAAGGGTCAATGTGAACTCCAATCAACAACAACCTGTAACTTCAAATAATTACAGGGGACGGGGTAGAAACTTTAGAGGCCGGTCTGGTGGTCGTGGCAGATTTGACAGAAATTATAATTACAATGCTTATGACAGATCTGGAAATCAAGGGAACCAGAATTCTTATGGACAGCCTTACAATTCTACCTCTTTTCAGTCTTCTACAACTCAGTCTAATTATCCTCTCATGTGCCAATTATGTGAGAAAAGGGGACACAGTGCCTTAAATTGTTGGAAACGTTTTGATGTCTACTTCAGACCTGATGGTACTAATAATCAGGTCAGTTCTGTTCCATCACCTCAAGCGCACACAGCTAATTACAATTCATCTCAACATTCATCTCAAGATGTCAATTGGTACCCGGATAGTGGTGCAAACAGTCATATGACTCCGAATGCAAGTCTTCTTCAGAATGCTGTGAATTATACAGGACAAGAAAAAGTTTTAGTTGGTAATGGGGACGGTCTGAATATTTCACAAGTGGGCACTTCAGGTTATAAGCACTTTCATCTGTCCAATACTTTATATGTTCCTTTGTTATCGAAAAATCTTTTGTCTGTCTCAAAGTTTACAAAAGATAACAATGTTTCAATTGAGTTCTTTCCTAACTACTGTCTTGTTAAGGATATCCGGAATCAGAAGGTTTTGGCACAAGGGTACAGTACTAATGGACTGTATTACTTAGCTAATGAAGAAGTTCATCATCCAACAAGCTTACAAGCTGAAGCAGTGGATGTTTGGCACAAGAGGCTTGGACATCCTGCACTACAAGTTGTTCAGAAAATTCTTCATGGTATTAATGAGTCATATATTAGTACATCTCATTTCTTTTGTTCGGATTGTGCAGTAGCTAAGATGTGGGGTCCTTTAGAGTTAGTCACTTCAGATTTGTGGGGTCCTTCACCTTATACTAGTAACAATGGATGTAAATACTATGTGATATTTGTTGATCACTATAGTCGTTTTACTTGGATATACCCTCTTGTGGTTAAGAGTGATGTGGTTAACATGTTCCTTGCCTTCAAACAACAAGTTGAGAACATTTTTTCATGCAAAATCAAGTATTTTCAAAGTGATTGGGGTGGTGAATTTCAGTCTTTGACATCCTTGTTTGTTAAATTTGGTATTGTTCATCGTGTGGCTTGTCCCCATTCTCATCATCAAAATGGTATTTCTGAACGCAAGCATAGACATATAATAGAGACAACTTTAGGTCTTCTTAGTCATGCTCACCTACCATATAATTTTTGGGAAGAAGCTGCCCAGTGTGCGGTCTATCTCATTAACAGGTTACCTACGCCTGTTTTGGGCAATATCTGTCCTTTTGAGAAATTATTCAACAAGACTCCAGATTATTCTTTGCTAAAGGTGTTTGGCTGCGCCTGTTACCCTCATCTACGGCCCTATCACAAACATAAATTCACCTTTCGTTCAGAGTGCTGTGTATTTTTGGGATATAGTGAAAAGCACAAGGGTTATAAATGTTACTTGCCTAGAACCGGAAGGACATATGTTGCTATACATGTGGTGTTTAATGAGCATTCTTTTCCATATACTGAACTGGTTCAATCCTCTTCTTCTGTTTTGGAAAAATCTCATGTTCTTAATTTGTCAACACCAATTCTTCCTAATCCGAGGGCAAGCTCTCTTAATAAACAAGTTGTTTTACCCACTGTTGATCAGTCTGATACTGCACAAGTTGTGACAGATGCTGCACCTATTGTAGAGGGGTCACCTGTGGTTCCTTCTTCTAGTTCTACTTCAGTTTTTTCTTCACCTACTTCTTCTGTACCGAATGATGTTGAAAATTCAGAAAGTTCATCTCCTCCTAAAAAGTACAAGTCATTGAAAGAAATTCTGTCCAGACCGACTGAATGTACAAGAACTAGTAAATATGCCTTACATGTTCAATCAGTCGAAGTTGAACCCACATGTTTTACCTCAGCCAATAAGGAATTATGCTGGCGACAGGCCATGTCTGATGAATTTATGGCTTTACAAAATAATGGAACATGGGTTCTTGTTCCTCCCCCATCCGGTGTAAATGTGATCGGCTGCAAGTGGGTTTATAAAATCAAACGGCATTCAGATGGGTCTATAGCTAGGTACAAGGCCAGATTAGTTGCAAAGGGGTATAGCCAAGAGTATGGCATTGACTACACTGACACATTCAGTCCGGTAATCAAACCTTCAACCATTCGGTTAATTCTCTCTTTAGCAGTCACCAACCAGTGGAAAATCAAACAGCTTGATGTGAATAATGCATTTTTACATGGCATTCTCACTGAGGAAATCTTTATGACTCAACCTCCGGGGTATGTTGACAGAAACTGCCCTACTCATGTCTGTAAATTACAGAAATCTCTATATGGTCTCAAACAAGCGCCTCGCGCATGGTTTCATAGATTGTACTCCCATCTTATCAAAGTGGGTTTCAAGGCTTCTATATGTGATCCGAGTCTCTTTCTATATACCAAGAATGGTATTTCACTTTACTTGTTGATATATGTGGATGACATTATCTTAACAGGGAATAATGTCACAGCTATCTCTCAATTGATTTCTGATTTGTCTAACACCTTCTCGCTCAAGGATCTAGGAGATCTTCACTTCTTTCTTGGCATAGAAGTACATAGAACAGTGCATGGTCTGCATCTTACACAGACAAAGTATTTACTTGATTTGTTGAAAAAGGCAGAATTACTTGATTCAAAACCTTTGTCTACACCAATTGCTTCTAGAACATCTTTGTCACAGCATGATGGGGATTTATTATCAGATCCTACTTACTATCGAAGCCTAGTCGGTTCACTTCAATATATCACATTAACCAGGCCCGATGTCAGCTATGCTGTTAATAAAGTTTGTCAGTTTTTAGCAGCACCCTCATCTACTCATTTAGTGGTGGTAAAAAGAATCTTAAGATATCTTAAAGCAACACATCAATATGGTCTTGTGATCAGACCAACTGTGTTCAGTCTTCAAGTTTTTTCAGACGCTGACTGGGCCGGATGCCCTGATGACAGAAGGTCTACCGGAGGATATGGAATATACCTTGGTGGTAATCTTATATCTTGGTCCGCCAAGAAACAAAGAACTGTGGCAAGGTCAAGTACAGAGGCAGAAATGCGTGCTCTTGTTCTAGCAGTGACAGATTTATTATGGTTACTTCAGTTAACAAAAGAATTGAAAGTTCCTCTTATCACTGCTCCTATTATATGGTGTGATAACATATCCGCCATATATCTCAGTGCAAATCCTGCTTTTAGAGCTAGAACACGTCATGTTGAAATTGATTACCATTTTGTAAGGCAGTTGGTTCAAGACAAGGTTATTGTTATTAAACATATTGCCAGCAAAGATCAAGTTGCAGACATCTTTACCAAGCCCTTGGCTAGTCAGCAATTTGAGCAATTAAGATGCAAGTTAAGCGTCAATTCCCCGCTTTACTTGAGGGGGGGTATTGATAATAAAAATCATACGTGGCATCCAGGTTGACTCAAGGCAGAAATTTCAGTGTATTTGTGAATTTTCATTTACATTCTTTTGTACATGATGTCCGGTTCAATTGAATCGCAATGTAGTTACATGAGCATATATAAAGGAAACGTAGAGGATGCAGAGTCACCAATTTTGGGGCCTTCTGCAATTTCCCGCGCACATTCTTCTCTGCGTCTTCTCTCTGGCACTCTCCTTGGTGATCGTTTCTTCTGCAGCCTCAGATCTGATAATTGATCTCTGATTGAAGATAGATTGCAGCTTAATACCGATCACCTGTGCGGCGGCGATGCCCTCTTCTTGCTTCTTACTCTCCTCACCGGCGTCGTCCTCGCACTCCTCATCGCCTGGGTGCTCGCCCCCGGTGGCCCCGCCTGGGGCCATGGCCGCACCTGCGCTGGCCCCTCCCCCATCCCGGGCGCCCGCGGCCTCCCGGTCCTCGGCAGCCTCTTCGCACTCTCCTCCGCGCAGCCGCACCGCGCCCTCGCCGCCATGGCCCGCACCAGCGCCGCCGCCACGCAGCTCCTCGCCTTCTCCATCGGGGCCACTCCCGCCGTCGTCACCTCGGACCCCTCCGTCGCCCGCGAAATCCTCTCCCATCCCCACCTCGCCGACCGCCCGCTCAAGCGCTCCGCTCGGGAGCTGATGTTCGCCCGCGCCATGGGCTTCGCCCCCAGCGGTCCCCATTGGCGACTCCTCCGCCGAGTCGCCGCATCCCACCTTTCTCTCCACGCCGGGTCGCCGCCCACGGGCCCCTGCGCTGGGATGCATGCACCGCCATGCTCGAGGCCGTCGCCGAAGAGCAGGCCGCCACCGGTAAGGTGGCGCTCCGGCGCCACCTTCAAGCGGCGACGCTCAACAACATCATGGGAAGCGTCTCCGGCAGGCGGCACGAGATCAAGGACGAGGGTCGGATTTCCTCACGTGGGCACCAGAGGGGTCAACTCCTCTTACATTAGAGTTGACAAGATAATAAAAAGATGGTGATTTGAGGAGGTCAAATCACCATCTTGTCAACTCCAATATGAGGAGGTTAACCGGACTCCTCAAATGCCCACATGAGGGGATCAGGTCTCGATCAAGGACACGGTGCGAGAGGGATTCGATCTCCTGGGTGCCTTCAACTGGTCCGACCACCTCCCGTGGCCCCTCGGCGCGCTCTACGACCCGTGCGACGTCGCACGGCGCTGCGCGGCGCTCGTTCCTCGCGTGCGCCGGCTCGTGCGCGGTATCATCGCCGAGCGCCGCGCTGCAAGAGGAGAAAATGCAGCGGCGTCCCCCGACAATGCCGACTTCGTCGACGTCCTCCTCTCACTTGACGGCGACGAGAAGCTCGACGAGGACGACATGGTCGCCGTCTTATGGGTATGTAATGCACATCTTCCCGGCTCTTCCCCTAACCGCCGCTTCACCAATGACTGACAGTCGTCGTAGGATCCGGCGGTCTTGACGGCGCGCTCAGGAGATGATCTTTCGGGGAACCGACACGACGGCGCTGCTGACAGAGTGGGCGATGGCGGAGCTGGTCCTCCGTCCAGCTGTCCAGGCACGCCTCCGGGAGGAGCTGGACGCTGCGGCTGGACCCGGCGGCGCCGCCTCCATCTCCGACGCGGACGCCGCCAAGCTGCCCTACCTGCAGGCCGTGATCAAGGAGACACTGCGGCTGCACCCCCCCGGGCCGCTGCTCTCGTGGGCCCGCCTTGCCACGTCGGACGTCCAGCTTGGCAACGGGATGGTGGTCCCGGCGGGGACCACCGCCATGGTCAACATGTGGGCGATCGCCCACGACCCGGCCATCTGGGCGCAGCCCGGCGACTTCCTGCCCGAGAGGTTCCTGCCCGGCGGCGCCGAGGTGGACGTGCGCGGCGGGGACCTTCGCCTCGCCCCCTTCGGGGCGGGGCGGCGGGTGTGCCCGGGGAAGAACCTGGCGATGGCGACGGTGGGGGCGTGGGTGGCCCGGCTCGTGGGGCGGTTCGAGTGGGAGCCGGCGGCGGGCGAGCCGGTGGACCTGTCGTCGGAGGTGCTGAAGCTGTCGCTGGAGATGAGGAAGCCCCTCATCGCGGCGGCAAGAGGCATCGGCGGTTGAGTGCCGCCGGCGGGCAGGCCGGCCTTCGTTAATAAGGGTTGTATGGTGTTTTCTTCCTTTTTCCTTGCTCACGATCGCCGCCGGCGACGACGGACCTCAGGGTTCCAGTGAGCTGAAATGCTTTGGCCTCGAGTTTTTTTTTTTTTGACGTGAATAATTCTGACCTGCTGCGACGACGTCCGACATTGTCGATCGATCAGAACGCACGGTTCTACTGACACCACAAGACTGTTGGAAAAAACCGAAAATATTCAGCGTGCACAAGAGCCAGCACTCAAGCACGTGAGCTGTTGGATAAAAAAAGAGAAAAAACCGGCGTAGAATAGAAAGTCAAGAGGGAAAACATAGAATAGAAGCACAGCACCGCACCGTTGAAGAACAGAGGTTACGAAAAAAATGTCAGACGTGGAATATAGAGTCATATAAAAACGTGTTGTTCTAAACAGACTAAGTACGTTCAGTTTTTACAGATGATTATCAGAAATAAAAATAAAATAAAAGAATACATATCTTAAGCAACATGACTAACTCTCTTTAAAAATAAAAATAGAAATTTAACCGTAAAACAAAACGTGCGCAAAAGACGTGTATCAAATCTTATCAAAGACGGCAAGATCAGGTCATGGCTTTAGTTCTTAAAATTTTTTTAATAAAATGGTATAATTCGGTAAAGATCGTCGAAACACCGATAATATACGGAAGGAAAGGTGACGAAGAAACTGTTTGCCCACTGATTAACAGAGGCAAGTTATATTTCGTCGATGCTCAAAAGCATTAATTCGAGCTTACCTAAGGTTACTGGTGAAGCGAAAAATAACATGCATGCATGATCGAAGGATTTATACACGGTGCACGTGCACTGCGCATGCATATATTATCGCATTAGCTTAAAATTTAAATATGCCATAAAAACCGGAAATGTGGAGTCTTCTGCTGCTCTCTCTCTCTCTCTCTATCCGACAAGGCCAATGCCTTAACGGGTATTCGGACGCGTGCGTTCTGGACTTCTGACTTCGGATCCGATTCTACGACAATCCGTGTCCTGATGTCTCCTGTCAATACTTTTTGTACTTTTATATCATTTTTGGTGCTTGATATATAGTTAACTTTTTTTATTATTTTAGAGTCCTAAAGAGAATGGGGATCGGAATTAATTCTCAGTGACTTGAAAATTTATATCTTGAATATCTATTTAAACTTAATTACGTACCGGTGCACGTACGTTTCATTTACTTTGCCAGATGACGATGTAATAATAATCTATATAAATTATACGTACGCACCGTTATAGTTAATTGCGGCTTGTATTAGTTTTAAGTCACTTGAAAAAATTGGTTCTTGATCAAAAATAAAAAATAGAAACTGTGTCATGTCAATCAGCCAAACACCACCGAACAGATACCGGTTAGAATTACAACAAAAAAACAACTCACACCTGTGGGTGAGTTGGTATGACATCTGTCTATGAGGGTAGTGTCCACGGTTTGAGCGACAGTTCGGATGTTGTGTCGACTGTTGTTCGATCTCTTAAATCTCGGGCCCATCCATTCTAGGGGGAGGTGGATTATCTGGTGTTATTAAGTATGTGGAGTTGTTCGGTTATGTCCGTTATGTAAGGTTTTGTTATGTGTCCTGTATTTTACATTATTTCTTATATACTTTTGTTTATACTTGAGGGATGTAACAGATTGTAAGATATAAATAAATTGGACTGCGGGTAGCTAAGTGAAGAACACAGCGTTCTATTTCGTCTTCCTCCCGTGGCTGCTTCTTGGGTCGCTTTCTGCTAAGCTTCACATGGTATCAGAGAAGGTGGGCCTGGGCTCTGCTTCTCCGGTGGGTCCGGCTCCTATTTTCCCTCGGCCCTGCCCCATGTATTCCTATCGTGGCTCTGACGGTGGTGGCTGGCCGAGAGGGGGAGTGTTAAAGGTATAGTCCCACATCGGCTGCTCGTTTGTTGGATCATCAATGAACGATTCTGCTCCAGGTTCTACCTCCGAGGTTTTCAAAAACCCTTTCTCTTTGAATTCTTCAGATAGGAGTAACGCTAGTATCCTCTGTTCTAAGTGGAGGAAATTATCTTACATGGCAGAGAGCTATGGTTATAGCTCTCTGCTAAAAATAAACTCGATTTTGTGGATGGCACAATTTCTGAGCCAAGAACCGAGGATGATCTGTATGATTCTTGGCAAAGGGCTGATAGTATGGTGCTTTCATGGATATTAAATTCAGTTCATCAAGACATTATTCCTTCGGTTTTGTATGCTAGTACTGCTAGGCAGGTTTGGTTGGATCTTAAAGAACGTTATTCGCCGGCTGATGGTCCTAGGATATTTTCTTTGGAGCAATTAATTTCTAGGCTACGGCAGGATGATAACTCGGTTACAAATTTTTTTACAGTTCTGAAAGGTTTTTGGGACGAGTTGTCTCAATATGAACCGGATATGCCAGTTGCTATATAGAATCGGAAACGTTTGATGCAATTTTTAATGGGGCTCAGTGAGACTTTTTGAATGTTCGTAGTCAGATTTTATTAATGGATCCTTTGCCTTCGGTTGGGAAAGCCTATTCTCTTGTTTTACAAGATGAGGCCCAGAGGTCTATTATTATTCCGTCTCAGACAAAGGTCTCAGCTATGGATGTTAAATCCGTTGATAAATTCAAGAAGAACAGATCTAATTTGGAATGTTCTTATTGTCATCGGACTGGGCATTCCAAAGAGGAGTGTTATAAATTGATTGGCTATCCTTCTCATTATAAATTTGGCAAGAAACTTGTTACTAGAGAGGAGTAATCAAAAGAGTTGAAACCTTCTGGCCGGTTATTGACAGAAGATCAATACAGTCAGTTATTGAAATTGTTGAAATCCAGAAATTGTTCTGATCATCAAGTCAATATGGCAGGAGGAATTGAAGGTAAAGGTGCTTTAATTTCTTCATCTTGGATATTGGATTCAGGAGCTTCAATGCATTTAACACCTGATTCTATAGTTTCTAGATCAAATGATGTTATACAACAAGGTATTTTGCTTCCAAATAATAATGTTTTGCCTGTTAATGGAGCTGGAGGTTTGCGGTTAGCAAATGATGTTGTTTTAGATAAAGTTTTACATGTACCGGGGGCATGTTTTAACTTGATATCCGTAAGTCAATTGACTAGAGAGAATAATTGTTCGGTTGCTTTTTATAAGCATAGTTTTGTTATTCAGGATCTTGCAACCAAGAGGACGATTGGGAAGGGCCGTGAAGAGAATGGACTCTATTATTTTCTGCCAGAAAATGATGTTTGCTTGACGTCCAGAGTTATATCAGGACATGAGGTCTGGCATAAGCGCTTAGGTCATCCTTCAGACAGTAGACTAGAGGTTTTGCAGCAACATATACATTGCAAAGTGGAGTCAAAGTTTAATTGCACTGTTTGCCCTTTGGCAAAAAAGACTAGGCTTCCTTTTTCTTCTAGTTGCATTAGGTCTGGTTCATCTTTTGAATTGTTGCATATAGATGTTTGGGGGCCATATCATGAGCCTTCCAGAACTGGTGCACGTTTTTTTTTTACTATAGTGGATGACTTTACCCATTTTGTTTGGGTACATACAATGAAATACAAGTCACAAGTTCCTGAAATTCTTCTGAAATTCTTTGCTTTTTCTCAAAGGCAATTTAAATCAGAAGTGAAGTGCATTAGAACAGATAATGGTTCCGAATTTACTTCTATTTTTTTTCAAAGATACTTGATGGAAAATGGTATTTCACATGAAAGAACTTGTGTGTCCACATCTCAACAAAATGGAGTAGTGGAGAGAAGGCACCGATAGATTTTAGAAGTTGCTAGAAGTCTTCGATTTCAAGCAAATCTACCTAAATTGTTTTGGTCTGATTGTGTGTTGGCAGCAATTTATTTGATTAATAGACAACCTTCGGTTGCAATTTTGGGGGAAATTCCATACATGAAGTTGTTTCATAAGATTCCTGATTATCAAAGGCTGAAGGTATTCGGTGTAAGGAATCAATACATGACAGCGGAAAAATTTTGATTCCATAAAACCATGATCTTTGCCTTGATCGATGCCGAACGAGTAAAACCGGGAACCGAATATGAAGTAGAACGAGAGTACCTCATGGGATTTCTCAAATCCCTCACCATGGATGAAGAGAGGACATTCCTCCTTGCTGAAAACCGTTCAAGTGTCCGGTCTCTAGCGGTATCCACACGATCTGCTTCAATAGACGAGTTCTCCCTTCCTTCGGGCCTCCAGAAACCTTCCAGATCCAAGCTAGACCATGGGAGATCGCCTTCTAGAGGAGAGAGGAGGGAGAGAGGAGGCTAGGGACGTGCTCCAGTCCTATGGCTTGTTAGGGTATGGCTTCATAAGTCATTTATATATAGAAGATGGATTTTTTCACAAAAACCCAAAACTTCTATAAAATTGCGTCCATGCCCTCATCTTATTGACCAGATCTATTGTGTGTGACCCACTAGACCCAATAGTCAATTTGGTTGAAGCCTTAATTAATTTAAAAGAACAATTCCTTTAAATTAAATCAAAACCGTTATCCGATAACAGTTTTTACGGCTTTCTGATCATAAAGGGTACAAGCCACATCCTATGATCCCAAATGACTTTGGGGAGTTAAATAACATCCATTGAGCCTTTCCATCATCAATTACCACACGGATTTAAATCCTCGTTCTTACAATGTCCCGGTCGGTCAGGGATTCGGCATTGACTGTCAACCCCTAAGTATTCCAACACTATTAAATCTTGTACTCATGAATGGATAAACTGGAAAACTTCTTTTCCAATTATCCTATCTACCTTGGCCAAGGATTTAGAGTACTATCCATAGGACATTCTCTCTCTCCTACCGAGAGTGAACGATCCCCTATTGTCCGCTCAATTGCCTCCACCAGGTTTCCCATATACTTAATCCATTAACTATATAGGACCACAATACTAAGTGATCCGTCAGTCAATAGTCAAAGTACATAGTATGCCTGGCAAGACATCTATGGCGACTCAGTTCAAAGATCCAACCGTGCTATTGAGATGTAAGAATAACCTGATAGACAGTTCGGTAAGATACCAATCAGGTTTTCCTAAATTGGTCAGTTCAGTGAACTCATTCCACTAATGAGCACCTGTGTGTGTATCTCAGTGTCCCCACACTGATGACCCATGAGATCGGTCATTCTCATCATATGAGAAAACATCACACACACTAGTCTATCCGGATTCTTGATGTCCTGTCTCAAGGATCCTATGACTAGGAACATTTAGATCACATACCTCTAGATGATCGATCTCATTATTATGATCTCATCATGATTCAATCATCATTTCATGTGATTAAGGACTTCATTACGATATACGCTTCTAATAAAAGCCAGTAACGAAGTTTTGCCTATTTAATTGAATGAGATATTCCTAGAAATGTCGAATCATATCATATATGATTGGCTTGTAGGGCATACATTTCTATCAAAAAAGACTAGGCTTCATTTTTCTTCTAGTTGCATTAGGTCTGGTTCGTCTTTTGAATTGTTGCATATAGATGTTTGGGGGCCATATCATGAGCCTTCCAGAACTGGTGCACGTTTTTTTTTTACTATAGTGGATGACTTTACCCATTTTGTTTGGGTACATACAATGAAATACAAGTCACAAGTTCCTGAAATTCTTCTGAATTTCTTTGCTTTTGCTCAAAGGCAATTTAAATCAGAAGTTAAGTGCATTAGAACAGATAATGGTTCCGAATTTACTTCTATTTTTTTTCAAAGATACTTGATGGAAAATGGTATTTCACATGAAAGAACTTGTGTGTCCACGTCTCAACAAAATGGAGTAGTGGAGAGAAGGCACCGACAGATTTTAGAAGTTGCTAGAAGTCTTCGATTTCAAGCAAATCTACCTAAATTGTTTTGGTCTCATTGTGTGTTGGCAGCATTTTATTTGATTAATAGACAACCTTCAGTTGCAATTTCGGGGGAAATTCCATACATGAAGTTGTTTCATAAGATTCCTGATTATCAAAGGCTGAAGGTATTTGGTTGTCTCTGTTTTGCGTCCATGGGACATTTGGATAGTGATAAATTTAATCCTCGGAGTAAACAATGTGTATTCATTGGATATCCTGCTCAACAAAAGGCTTATAAACTTTATGAGCTTACTACAGGAAATGTTTTTACAAGTCGTGATGTTATTTTTTTTGAAGATACTTTTCCATATGGTGCTGCAATTGCCATAGATAAAGTGGATCCTATACCTGTTCCTGCTTCAGCGACAGATGGTTCTTTAGTGCAGGTTGTTTCAAAATCTGTTGACATCTGTCAACAGGATATATCTTCTACAGATAGCTATTGTGTTAATGTTCAACAACCAGTTGTTGATCATGTTAAGTCTTCACGTGTTAGAAAACCACCAGTTTATTTGCAGGATTATCATGTTTTTAATGCACAGAGTTCTGGTTCTGTTCGGTATCCGATTAGTAAGTGTATAGATTATCACAGGTTTAGTGATAATCATAGAGCATTTATGGCTGCTGTTTCAACATCAACGGAGCCTACTTCTTTTAAAGAGGCTCATTTAATTCCTAAATGGAGACAAGCTATGGATCTTGAACTCAAGGCGTTACATGATAATAATACATGGGATTTAGTGCAGTTACCGGAAGGGAAAAGAGTTGTTGGGTGCAAATGGGTGTATAAATTGAAGTTCAATCCAGATGGGTCTATATCCAGGCCATGGTTAGTTAAGTCGCGTACGGTACGCGATTCAATCGCGTACGTACGTATTAAACAAAAGAACGCGCCGTTTCCGTCTCAAATGTGAATGTTCGCTTTTGAACGCGATGTTGAGACCCTGCCGTTTTAATCGCGTATTAAACGCGTTGCCGTTTTATTCGGGATCAGCGATCAGCGCAGCCGCCAAGAGAGAAACCCTGCCGCCAAGAGAGAAACCTCTCTTCCTTCTCCCTTCGCGATCAGCGCAGCCGCCGTCCCCGACGCCCCCCCTCCGTCGCGGCCCCGCACGGCGCCTTCGCTCGCCGCCAATCACCTTCTTGGCGGTGCCTGCTCGTGGACCGTCTTTCCTCCCAGCCCTCCAGCCGTACTTCGCCGCCTCTATCTCTCTCTCCCCCCTGCGAGCCGGCGCCGCCGTTGCCGGGATTTCTTGTCTTGATTTCCCGCTGCAGCGTTGCATCAGTCAGCCACTGCTGCTATCTTCTCCCCGAACCATTGTCGTGCCGGAGTCGCCGCCGTCATTGTCGATCCAACCTGATTGGTCGTACCAGTATCCAGCCGCTGTCGATCATCGGTTATTCCCGGCCGCTCATCTTCCAACCGAGTTGTTATTTTCACTGAGATTGTCGAATCTGGTAAGTATTCCAATCACGAGTCGTGATGTGCGGCACAGCCGAGAGTCTGCGCATGTGAAAAAGAGAGAAACGGTAAGGATTCTGCGCACAGTCAAGAGTCTACGTCGTGTCCCTGGACCTGCTGGCTGACCGCCGAGGCGCCGACTGCCGATGCACCACCGTCGAATCAAATCGTGTGACTCCCATTCTAGGTGAAGGCAGCGTGCGGCACGCTTGGGAAGAGAGAGACGGTAAGGAGTCCTTACTCCTTAGTCGGTAAAGGTATATTATTTTAGTATCTTTTGTTTGTATTCTCTTTATTGTTGACATGCGTTAATTATTCTATGTTATGTTTTCTTCTATTTATCATAATAAGATGGTGAGACCAAAACAAAAATTTTGGGATTACGGCGAAGATCTTGGCGGCCGTTCCAAATGTAAATTTTGTGAAAAGAGTTTTCGGAGGAATTGCTCGCGTAAAATCTCATTTAGTAGGTATAATGGGTCGTGATATTCAATTATGTTCAAAGGTGCCGGAAGAAGTTCAAGCTGAAGTTTTCTTGCTATTGATGGGAGTAATAAGAAGAGTAAAAGTTCAATATCTTCATCCGGTAACAATGAAAGTCGAGCGGAGTCAGCTTCTTTGTTCAGAGTTACAAATAATAGCACAAATCAATCTACAATTCCACAGTTAACTCATAAGAAAGATAAGGTGAATTTAGAGAAAAAAGTTATAAATTTCTTTATTATGAATAATATTGTATTTAATGTGATTCAATTAAAATTATTTATTGAAATGATGAAAGCTCAGGGTGATTATGGAACTGGCTTTATAATGCCAAGTTATTCAACTTAACGTACCAGACTGATTCCAAAATCCAGAAAGGATGTTGAAGAATATGTTGTAAATGTTAAAAAGTCTTGGGCATCAACGGGATGTACAATAATGTCTGATTCATGGGTGATATAAGAAGAAGATCATGGGTGAATGTCATTGCATATTCTCCATTTGGTGCGGTGTTTATAAAATCGTTTGAATGTTACGAAGAAAGATTGACGGTGAATATCTTTCAAATATCTTATCGAGTGTTATTGATGAAATTGGTCCACAACACATTGTGCAACTTGTTACGGATAATGCTTGAACTATGAGTCGACTAGTGATATATTGATGGGAAAGTATCCTCATTTGTATAAGATTCGATTTGCGGCTATGGCATTAACTTATTTTTGAAGGACATCTATCGAGTAATTTTTTGGGTTAAGAATGTTATTGATGACGAAAAGAAAGTTGTTGACTTCATGTATAAGCATACTCTTGTTTCTGAGATGATGAGAAAATACACGAGAGAATAAAGAATTAAAGAGTCCTTGCAAGACAAGATTTGCTACAAATTTTTTGATGTTACGGATCAATACTTGATGTGGAAAATCATTTGAGAATACTTGTAGCATCTTCGAATGGAGAGGTGTTAATTACACTAGATCGTCACTTGGAATGCAAGCAACTCATATTATTCAAAATGAATCATTTTGGTCGAGGCTAAAGAAGTCGTTGAGTTTCTTGATCCTATTATTCGAGTTCTTCGTTTAGTTGACGGTGATGGCTCAAGCTGCGGGATATTTGTATGATGCTATGCAACGAGCTAGAGAGACATTGAGGCGACGCATGGAAACTAATGAATCAAAGTACAAGGCGATACTTGATTTATTTAATCGAAAGAAAAGATAGAAACATACTTCATCCAATACATGCAGCTGCAGCAATTCTTAACCCAGCTTATTTTTGTAGAGCTTCATTTGTTGATAACAGTGACATAAAAAATGGCATTGAGTATGTTTTGAAAAAGATGGTTAAAGAAAATGAGCGGGCAGATTTTGTCAAACAATTTGTGGCCTATCGTAGCAAATCTCAGAAATTATTTACTTGCCTTTGGGTTGACATTGATGGAAACTAATCATCCACGTAAGTTTTTCATTCTAATGCTACTTTTTTTCTTCTTTATTAATGAGTCATATTTGTCATTTCATGTGATGTGTTGTAGGTGTTTGGTGGGACTACATGGGAAGTGATGAACACTTTTCCATAATCAAAAGAATTGCTATACGAATTCTTAGCCAACCTTGTAGCTCATCGGCTTGTGAGAGAAATTGGAGTGCATGGAAGAAGGCTGCTCGCAAGAAAAGAAATAGGCTAGCTCTAGAAATGCTTGAAGATTTGGTTTATGTGAGAATGAATTCTTTGATGATGTCAAAATTTAAAGATCGTGAGGAAGAAGATTTGAAGCCAATTGATCTTGACAAGATTGATATACTTGTTGACGATTATATCATTGAAACACACGATGGAGAAGATTTCTTGAACAATAATAGTCAAGATGAAGACTCAACTCAAGACCCGGAGGAAACTCAAGATGGGCATTATTTTCTTGATTCATTTGTTTAGATACAAAACAAGTGTGTTTCTTATTTTGGATAAAATTAACTTAGTTAATGTCTTCTCTTTTTAGAATCATTGTTATGATTAATATGTTTGAAGACTTTAGATGATGGTGTGACTTTTTTTGTGTATTTTGAATCTTATATTTTTTACAATGTGTTCATAATTTTTGTTATGTATTATGTATTATGGCTGACGTTAATGTCGTAATCTATAATTTTTTATTTTGTTTGAAAACTTACCTACTCCGTATTTTTAGTACGTATTGTCAAAATATGACCGTATAGTACTCCGTATATATAATGTACCGAATTTTTGAAATCACCGAATGTTTGACCGAATATTTGACCGTATATTTAAAATTTATAAACGAATTATACGTGAACATATTTTTTCCGTATTATACCCGACTCGTATTAAACTAACTATGATCCAGGCATAAAGCTAGGTTGGTAGCCAAAGGATATTCTCAAACGGAGGGGTTGGATTACAATGAGACATTTGCACCGGTTGCTAAATTGACAACTTTGCGGATTTTGTTATGTATTTCTTCTATTATGAACTGGAATTTACATCAGTTTGACGTAGATAATGCATTCTTGAATGGTGTCCTGAATGAAGAGGTTTATATGAAGGTTCCTCCTGGTTTTCAGCTCAAGGGGGAGCAAAAGAATTTGGTTTGTAAACTGAAGAAATCCATTTATGGTTTGAAGCAAGCTTCGCGGACTTGGTTTGAGAGGCTTTCTAAAGTGATATGTCAAGCAGGTTTCAAACAGTCTATTGATGATAATTCATTATTTACTTTTTCCAGGGATAATTTTTTTACAGCAATTTTGATATATGTGGATGATATCTTGGTAGCCAATAATGATAATGAAACTGTTCAGTGGCTACAAACTTGTATGACTGAGAATTTCAAGATTAAATTGGAGTGCCCAAGTATTTTTTGGGTTTAGAAATTGCTCGTTCCAAGAAGGGTATTCTCTTAAATCAAAGAAAGTATGTGTTGGATCTTCTAGTTCAAACATGGTTATCTGCAGCAAAACCGGCTAATACTCCTATGGAGCAGAGGCATTTATTGTATGGTTTTGATTCTCCGAAGCTTCTAGATCCAACTCCATATAGGAGGTTAGTGGGTAAATTGATTTATGTAACTGTTACTAGACCAGATATACTCTTGTCAGTCAATTTACTGGGTCAGTTTATGAATGAGACGAGGGAAGTACATTGGAATTCTGCACTCCGTGTGGTGAGGTTCCTTAAACAGTCTCCGGGTAGTGGTATTCTATATTCATCAAACAATGTCATGAAGCTTTCCATTTACACTGATGCTGATTGGGCATCATGTCCAATTACAAGGAAGTCGACTACATGATATGTTACATTCATTGGTAATGCGCCAATCTCTTGGAAAACAAAAAAACAAGTTACTATTTCTCGATCCTCTGCTGAGTCTGAATACAGAAGTTTGGCGGCTGATGTTTGTGAAGGGCAGTGGTTATTGTATATCTTACAAGATTTTAAGCTTGCTCTTCATCTTATACAGTTTTATTGTGATAATAATTCTGCAATACACATATCAAAGAATCCAGTTTTTCATGAACGAACTAAACACATCGACTTGGATTGCCATGTAGTTCGTGAGAAACTGAAGGCTGGACTTATAGAAATTTTTCATATTGCTACTGTTGAACAGGTTGCAGATATTTTTACAAAATCACTTAGAGTTGTTCAGTTTGAGAAGTTACAATGCAAGCTGGTTCAAAATATTTTTGCACCATCTTGAGGGGGAGTATTAAGCATGTGGAGTTGTTCGGTTATGTATGTTATGTAAGGTTTTGTTATATGTCCTGTATTTTACATTATTTCATATATACTTTTGTTTATACTTGAGGGATGTAACATATTGTAAGATATAAATAAACTGAACTGCGGGTAGCTAAGTGAAGCACGCAGCGTTCTATTTCGTCTTCCTCCCGTGGCTGCTTCTTGGGTCGCTTTCTGCTAAGCTTCACTGTGTCGAACGATAGAATTGGGGCTCGATCATTCGACGGTGCACTGTACTGTGCACAGTTCGACCACTCGGCTGTGTGTCCAAAAAAAGAATTGCAACAAGAAATTAACAAGTGGACCATCGACGTTAATATAATTAGCCAGTGTCTTGATCACTTGAGGTTATTTGATAATTAAAAACATTTCAATATAGAGAAGAGAAAGAAAAGTAATTAAACGACCACTACAAGTTAGTCTCAGCACAGTTCAGAATACATTACAAAATGATGACATGTCCGGCTAATGCTAACTTCACGTATCTAACTTCGGTGTGTTTGGTCAACAAATATGTTGAAATTTAATTCTTTCGGGTGTCAACTAATTCCTCAACTTCCCAATAAATATAAACCTAAATTGCACATTATATGAGTATGGTGAAGGATTTTTTGGATCGGAATGATGTGAGTGTGTTGATCAGTCAATCAAAGTATCTACTTAAGGATATGCACGGAACTGAAGCCTATATTTATTTCCCTAAATTGCACATATATATATGTCCGGTTACATGAATTGGAAAAGAAAGGGCTAATTAACCTCCCTTGTGTTAGCACAGGTTCTCCCTGGGCTATGAAAGAGTTAGTTAACTTGTCCGTGAGAGTGCCGTATTTTTGCATGTTTGGTTAGAATATTAAAATTGATATTGTATCAATTTCGATATTAATATTTTAAAAAGTTAGAACATCAACATCAAGAGTGATAGTATCAAAAATTTTTTAGTGTTCGACAGTACCATATCAATATTAGAATTAATATCAAGTGTCCGACGCAGGGGCCAAGTCACCATGGGGATCAGTCAGACTCGTGGATCTTGTTGGTGATGATGGGCACCAACAATGTGAAGTGTGTCGACGCGCCATTGTAGGCTCCTCAACGGCAGCATGTCTCTACTTGGCCTCTGTTTTCCCATGGTGGTTGGCGTCTATATATATATGCCAGTGGCCTCCTCAGTATCGGTTGTCTCCTCTTCGTCCTACTCTTGGTGCAATATTGTATCCACAAGTCGGTGAGGTGACGATGGAACCGCAGGGGCGCGAAGCTCATGCAAGGCATGATCTCGGCCGTCGCCCATCAAATTGGCAGGATGAAGTTGGGGAACAACAGCCGTGAGACCAACGGCGCAGAGAACTCCTTTGACAGAAACTTGGAGGTAGCAAATTAAGATGGTCGTAAGCTCGGAGGTAGCCTCCCCCCCCTCCACAAATCACGCCCTATTCTACAGCCCCCCCAACAAATCCTCTTCTCATGCCCTATTATATGTCGATCTTCTTGTCCACATCTATAATATATTATTCGAGATTTGGTTTGATTTTCAAAGATTCTTATAAATCTTGAAATAATACATCTATCATATGATCTATAATAAATCGTCTGAATCTAATTTCTGATAACATTTCAAATTAAAATTTAAGATGTGATTTGTCCTTCACCGATCTCTACTATTTTCATTGCCATGTATCATCAAACATCCTTTCCAGTGCTGATTATATGCCGTTTCTTCGAAAAACAAAAGAAGAAGAAAAAAGTTGTTTTCCCACCGCGGTCCGCGGGGGCATCCGAGCAAGCTCAAAAATCACCACCGAGTACCGTCAGAAATCATCCATAAAATATTTGCTGCCCTCAATTGATTCGAGTGGGTTCGCGGAGGTCTACGTCGGCCTTCCGTGGTAGTTGTGTTGTGCGGCCGTCGAGACGCCACGTGGCATATCCGCACTTCATATATTCCAGCCTTGTACGCCTTATAAATTTTAAAATTGATTTGAATTTAGACACCAACCTCAAGACTGTGCACTAAGTAAGACGCACCCATCGTCCCCCCATCCCTGTGAGCTCTTATGTGTGAGAAAAGATGGTTATTACATTTCGATATCAAAGAACATCTAGACACAAGTGTGTACGTATATATATATATGGAGAAAATAGATTTTCTCGCTTGGAAATTATTAGAAGAAATCCCCTTCTTATTTATGGGATGTTTTGTTGCATGATAGATAATGAAGATTTTTTTAAAAATTTTAAAAATTTAAGAAAACTTGTTAAAAGAACTGTTTCTTTCCGCCGAGACTTGTTTGCTATTAATTTATTTAGAGGAAATCTCTTCTCTTTTTCTTCTTCTTCTTCTTATATATATATGGGGATGAGTGATATTGTTCTTTCCAGCCGGAAGGAAGCGCTCCCCTCCCCCCTTCCCCTTGCTCTCCGGCGGCTCTTCTTACCGGCGAAGCGTGTGGGATCGATCGATCATGAAGGGGCCGACAGGTCGCACCGTCGTCAGGGTCACCCGAGCCGCCTTGCCGGAGGGCGCCGCCGGGCTCACGGAGCCCATCGGCCTCACCTTCTTCGACACCTTCTTCATGCGGCTGCCGCCCCACCAGCGCCTCTTCCTCTACCAGACCGACCGCCCCCTGCCCTCCCTGGTCGACGCCCTGAAGGCGTCCCTCTCCTCCGTGCTCCCCCGCTTCCGCTCCCTCGCCGGGAAGCTCACCCACGTCCCCGCCACGGGGGACGTCGTCATCGCCTTCGCCGGGGACGGCCGCGACGGGGTGGACGTCGTGGAGGCCGTGTTGGAGGGGGTGGACTTCGAGCGGCTGGCGGCGGGGGACGAGGCCCAGGACGTCGAGGCGCTCGAGCGGCTGGTCCCGGTCACGGACGTGACGGAGCTCCCCGCCGCCGTGCTCACCGTGCAGGTGACCCAGCTCCCGAGCCAGGGCGTGGCGGTGGGATTGTCCCACCACCATGTGGCCATCGACGGGAGGGCGCTGTGGCAGTTCATAAAGGCGTGGACGACGGAGTGCAAGAGGCTGTTGAACGGCGGCGGCGAGGACGACGGCAGCGGCGGCGGAGATCCGGAACCCATCATCGACCGATCTGCGATTGCACATCCAGGAGGAGGAGAGAAGGTGGCGCGGCACTACCTTGAGCTTTTAACGCCTAATTTGCCAAGTGTAAGTATATATACGTAGCCAGATCTTATCATCGAATACAGACCATGATTTCGAAGATCGTTCGATTCATAAGAGAGGCGGCGGCCGCATTCCCAGTTACTCAACGACAGGATCGCCATCCCCAAGGACGACGGCCGCCGAGCAGCCCGCAGGACCTTCAACATTCCGGCGGCGGCGGTGGACTCCCTGAAGGATCGCGGAGCCGGCGGCGACGGAAGCCGCCGCCCCACGACCTTCGTGGCGCTGGCCGCCCACGCCTGGATCAGCGTCCTCCGGGCCAAGGCCGTTCCGGCGGACGACCTGCAGCCCGCCGCCCTCTGCTTCTTCCCGAACTGTCGCAACCACCTCGACCCGCCCGTCGGCGACGCCTACTTCGGCAACTGCATCAAGCCATGCCCCGTCTACGCGACGCCGGCCGAGCTGCTGGGCGACGGCGGGTTGGGGGCGGCGTGCCGCGCCATAGAGAGGGAGATGGAGGCGTGCCTCGAGGATCCGCTGGAGGGCTGCATGGGGTGGCTGGACAAACTGATCAAGCTGCCGAGGCAGCGGAGGGTCGGCGTCCAGGCCTGGCCGGAGCTCCGGGCGTACGAGCTCGCGGATTTCGGCTGGGGCCGGCCCCGGCGGGTGGAGCTGGTGTCCATGAGCCACGACGGCGACGTGGCCCTGTGGGCGGCGAGAGACGAGGAGGGCGGGGTGCAGGCGACGGTGGCGCTCTCCTCTCCGTTCATGGACAGCTTCGCTTCCCATTTCCTTGGCAACGAAGCCTAACCACCCCCACGGTCGCGTATCTGGTACTACAAAAAAAAAAAAAACTATCCACCATATATGTCGTATGTTTCTCGAATAAAGATCTTGGATCTTTGTTTTGGGAAGGGAAAAAAATTGCGGCTCTTACCGGGTGACCAAGTTTACTGTAGGTGGGATCAATAAAGTACGGTGAAATGAGCTTCCGCCCCTACTTATGGGCCATCAGAGAAGAAGATACATAAAACAAGTCTAACAGCTACACGGGCATAGGATGTGCAAACTAAAAAAGAAAATTCTTGCTGTTACCTTTAAATTAACAACCCTCAACAAGTAACATTTTGATAAAAATGTTGGACATAACCTAGTGATGATGGAACCTGACCCCGCGCACGCAGACTTTGCATACCATCGAGAATAGTTATTCTTCAAAAAAAAGTACAATAAACCAGAAAGCATAAGCATTTTTCAAAAAAACTCATAAAATAAAATTATCTTCAACTCATATCTTTGTTTGAAAAGAAATGTAAAAATAGCCATACCTACAAGAAGTAGGCGCACAGCTGGTGAAATGAAGTCTCAATATACAATAGCACATCCTTTGGCCAAGCATCACTGTGCCAGGTGTAGCAACATTTTGCCTTGCGCAGAGGAGGTGACCTATGTGGTATGGTTTGTCCAACAACCCAAAGCTTCCTTCATGCTCAGCCCGCTTCCTTCCACCTTCCACATCACGTGCAAGCAGCTGACATTTGATGGCAAGCAGAACATTCAACACACGCATTCATTCAGTATCATCCCCTTGTGAGAATCCACACAAGGGCACGGCAGAGCGGATGCTCCTCAGAGATGGATCAGGATAATCCAAACCCTAAGCGCGAAGATGGTGAATCACCTGTGGGAGACTTGATGGTCGAATGCTGTCGCGAAAACAGATTGGGATAAGAAAAGTACGTGTCATCCTCGAAATAAGTGGAACGCTGAGATTGGTGAGCCGATTCACGGCCGCCAACGTGACTCGGCGATTCAGCTTCGGACACTGCCGGGCACCTCGGCAAATAGGCCTGAGGGTCGAATGTACGCTCTTCCCCTGTTAAAGATCTTTTCACCAGATCCGTTTGGTGAAGATCGCTTGCAGGGCATCCTTTCTTCTTCTGACCGCTTTCCCCGTCCATCTTTGTCACAAGTTCTGCGATTCTAGCCTGTGCAAGGCTTGCGGCATAACGAGCAGCTGATGAAGCTCGTTCCGCAGCTTCTGCAACTGAGTGCACGGCAAACAGGACATCCTGTAGGTCGTCCCCGACTTCACTTCCCGACCTTGGAAGCGGATCGACTGGCTCAGAGGCCGAGGGAGTTTCCTCACTCTGTTTTGCGGAAAAGGTGATCGGAGAGGGAGATTGACCGACGGCAAGAGAAGGGGATGTCTCAAAAGGTGACGGTGTGTCGTGCTGCCTCGTAGGAAATTCAGCTAAAGATGGAGGGGAGACACCGAACGGAACAAATTGTTCACCTTGTCTTGCAGAAACCGCAAGTATGGAATGATCTGCAGAGACACCTGAAGAACGGGATCCATTTGCTGTTTCCAACGCTGCATTTGGTGGGATTCCCTCGGAAGTAGTACCCTTTCTGAGTTCCCTTCTAGATCCCATATCAGTGGGAGTTGCAGTCTGCTCTCCAGAAACCACGTCTGGAGGGGAGGCAGCGGTGAGACTTGGCCTAACGGAAGCTTGAGGAACTTCTGGGAAATCTAGGGTATCCTCTCTGTCAAAATCTGGACGTTCATGTAAATCCTCAACGGGCGAGGAGGTTGTCAGTGCATCATGATCCTCTATAGAAAGCCCTGGTGTTTCGCTGGTGATCAAGTAGTTGGGTCCACTCTAAACGCACAAACAATATCAGTCAGTCGAGAACAGGATGTATAATGCTCAAGAGAGACCGACGTATCATGCTTACCAGGAAATCTTTACGGGGCTTCAAATTTTGAGTTCTGGAATAATCCCATTCCACCTCACGTTCTGCAGCAAAATCCTTCAGCAACTTGATCTTTACCTCATCAGAGGGTGCACAGACAGACAACAGCTCGATGATCTGCAGGATGAAATGTTTCAGGAAATTATGGGGGAGTAAGAACCAGGGAAGTAGTATAATAACATTTGTTTACGACCTGCTGGTTTACGCCACAGTCAGGCATTAGTTCAGTCGCAGCTGCAATGAACTCTTTCCCATATTTGGCAGCAAAAAACGTCTGGACCTGTTGAAGCTCAGGCAAATCAGCGCACCGTGGTGCCGCAAAACAAAGGCTGGAAATTGCTTCCTTCAAGTCTAGAGGGCACTCCCTGAATAAAATGCAGCATCCAAACATATAATGACAAAGTTGTCGTGTCATGAGAAAACTTTTTTAGATCATGCAGTTCAATCAGCTACCACAGTTCATCTACTGCAACCATTTACTAAATTGTGAAATGCCAATGGGAGCTCAAAGATCAAATCCATCATGAAGATCCTACCGCATAGAGAGTACAGATCCACTTGCCTAGTTTGCTGCCTGTACGAACCTCGCGATTTACACCGCCACGTCTTTTTTAAACTCTCTTTTGCGGCGAAAATTGTGGTTAATTTTTGGTGAAAATTATTTGAGGGACAAAATAAAATATTATATTGGTACCGTGCGACAACCTTTCCCTCGTTTATCATTTTGGCACGAAAATCCTCAACAACGATGACGACCAGATTCTCGTTCTACCTCTTTTGATATAAAAAAAATAATTTGATGATTACTAGAGTTATTATAAATAACATAGCGAGGTTATGGTGTGGGTTCTTTGAATTATGGTTTAACCTCTCTCCATCAATCCACGAATGGATTCGATGTTAATTACACTGAGCGGCGGCTCAGTAACCCCTGATTAACTGCCATAGTAACACATTCAAGACGGGACAAATGCAAGGAAAAAAAATATGTGTTTTTTTTTAATATAAATAATGAAATAACAAGCAGGAGTATCGGCACTGCCTCCCCTCTCCCATTATTTCTTTTTCATGTCTCCTTCCTGCTTCACTCTCTCTTTTTTTGGGGGGGGACTAAATCCGGGGGGCTAGAAGGCGGCATCTGCCTTGAATCTAGCCTCACGGTCTCCTCGTTTTTTTTATCCAATGCTTTTTTGATTCCACATCCAACAAGCGGTATTTTCCCGATCGGGGATTAACCGACTTGCTAGGTCTTGGACATTGATACCCACGACCCGGCATTTCCTTTTAGGGATTGGCCGAATTGATGGGCGTTGAAGATTTTCATCTATTATCCGGTATTTCCTGATCGGGGATTAACCAGATTAATGGGATTTGGAATTTTCATCCATTACCCGGTATTTCCCGATCGGGGATTAACCGGATTAATGGGCCTTGAAATTTTCATCCATTACCCGGTATTTCCCGATCGGGGATTAACCGGACTAATGGGCCTTGAAATTTGTTCGTCAGCATTGCTCGTTTGGGAGCGAGCCGAGTTGATGGAATTTGGGATTTTTCATCCATTACCCGGTATTTCCCGATCGGGGATTAACTAGATTAATGGGCCTTGAAATTTTGTTCGTCGGCATTGCTCGTTTGGGAGCAAGCCGAGTTGATGAAATTTTGGGATTTTCATCCATTACCCAGTATTTCCCGATCGGGGATTAACCGGATTAATGGGCCTTGAAATTTCGTTCGTCGGCATTGCTCGTTTGGGAGCGAGCCGAGTTGATGAATTTTGGGATTTTCATCCATTACCCGGTATTTCTCGATCGGAGATTAACCGGATTAATGGGGCTTGAAATTTTGTTCGTCAGCATTGCTCGTTTAGGAGCGAGCCGAGTTGATGGAATTTGGGATTTTCATCCATTACCCGGTATTTCCCGATCG
Source organism: Cryptocoryne crispatula var. balansae (assembly GCA_036172225.1). Taxonomy (NCBI): domain Eukaryota; kingdom Viridiplantae; phylum Streptophyta; class Magnoliopsida; order Alismatales; family Araceae; genus Cryptocoryne; species Cryptocoryne crispatula. The sequence continues at coordinate 57,550,432 of CM069918.1, forward strand.
GGGATTAACCGGATTAATGGGGCTTGGAATTTTGTTCGTCGGCATTGCTCGTTTGGGAGCAAGCCGAGTTGATGAAATTTGAAATTTTTTTGGGTGAGCCGTTGGGAACTTTCTCTCTCATCCACTAACTGGTGCTTCCCGATCGGAGATTGACCGAATCAGTGGGTCTCCATGGTCCGTTGGGGTTTTCTCTCTCACCCGCCAGTCGGTACTTCCCACTCGGGGATTGACCGAGTTGGCGGGCCTTGATGGTCCGTTGGGAGTTTTCTCTTTCCTCCACCAACCGTTGGGGGTTTTCTCTTTCCAACCGTTGGGGATTTTATCTTTCCTCCACCAACCGTTGGGGGTTTTCTCTTTCATAGTGGAGTTGGATTTTTGTTTACGTTGGTTCAATTGGAGTTTTGATCATCATGGACTTAATGGGCCCACTTTCCATGTTAATGGGCCTTGAATCGATCTCATGCTCATCTCGGTTGAAACCGGATTGATCCGTAATTGACCGAGTTTGATGCACTTGGAACGGAGTCACATGGTCTTGGTCTTCCTTTGATGATGGCCAATTGGGCTTTGAGAGCCTTAATGGGCCTAAGTCCCACCTTAATGAGCCTTGGACCGGTCTCTTGTTCATGTTGGTCAAGGCCTAATTGGGTGATGTAACCTCAAAATCTAAAAAAGATTTCTTTTGTTTTGGAAATTCATTTTCCTTTTGGATTTGGATTAGAATTGATTAGACCTTAGCATTGACTTCTTAGGAAAATATATGGTATTCCATAAAAGTACTAGCTAGGGTCGAAATTATATGTTGAGGTTGTTAGGTTCTTTGAAAATTGATTTTGACCTCTCCCCGTCGGATGGTGCGAAGATCCGACGTTAATTACATCGAGATTTCTCGAAAACCCTTGATTAAGCGTCATAGCAATCCATTGAAATAGAAGACATGCATCCACAAAAATAAACATTCACACATAGGAGAAAACAGCCCCATGCAATCAGTGGAATGCAAGCACTTAATGTGTTTTGGATTTAGTTTGAATTTAAGTTGAATTGAATTGATTTGAATTTCGGTTTGATTAGTTTAAATTTGATTGATTAAGTTTGACTTAGATTCGATTTGGAAAGTTTGATTTGTATTTGAGTTGATTCGATTTAGTTTGGATTTGAGTTTTGTTTAAATTGGTTGAAATTTAGATTTGGTGTGTGAGTTTTAATTTGATTTGAATTTAATTTAATTTGAGTTATTTGTTTGATTTAAGTTTGTTTGGAATGAATTTGTTTGGAATTGATTTATTTGAATTTAATTTGAGAGATGTATTTGGTTGAATTAGATTGAATTGGTTTGATTTTATTGATTTGTATTTGTCTGAGAGATTTGAATTTTGAATCTTGAAAAAGTTGGATTCAGTGACAGATTGATTGAGTTTGGGATTGACTTTTTAATTTAAGAAATTTGATTTAAATTTGCTTGACAGGACGAGGGTTTTCCTTTGGATTTGGTTTGTTTATTAAAATTTACATAGGATGATACCAGAATAGTGTTTTTTAAATCTCAAGTTCACTTAATCATTTGGGTAACTGTAATACAGAAGAATAGGAGGCTTAAGACTTGGTAGAAGATTGGACAGATCTACAAAGTACAAAAACATGAAATGACCTGGAAGAGATAATGCATACAGTGATCTGCATACAGTGAGCTGAATCCACAACCTGCAAGCACCTGAATGCAGTGAGCTGTACCCACTAGCCAATAATGCTCCCTATCTTTTCTTATTAATTATGAATAAGTTTATAAGAGCTTTACAAGAGGAAATTCCCTGGTGCGTGATATGATCTTTTAACAAATTAAACACAGGAAGAAGTTGATAGGATGTTAGAATTCTGGATAAAAGCTATGGCTACAATTTAACTAAAAAATAAAACAGAATCTATAAGCAAAGAAATAAAGCAGAATCTATGTATTGTAAGTTTAGTGAAAGAAAGGCAACCACGTAGTTGGATTGGAGTAGCATTGTCTAAAAACATACATTTGTGATATCTTGATCCAATCATCTAACATGATTGAGGCTCTAAGATGCTAATCATAAGATACAAGCAGGGAATTTGGAGATTGACCATGAAAGTCATGCTTGACTAGCAGATCTTATTGAAGCTGAAAGGACCATTCTACTCTATGGTGACAACTAATAAGAACTGCAATGTTGCATGAAGGCAAAGATTCAGCAACAATTGTTCAACAATTTTTTAAAATGATTGTTTCCGAAATGAAAATGTTAAGATGGATATGCAAGATATGCTTCACTAAATATAATCCCTAATAAGTGTATGAGATAAAAGATGATAGTATCAATCAACACTGATTGATAAAAAGGAAGACAGTTTGTAAAGTTGAAGTGTTAAACTGAGAAGGCTTCAGGCTAAAAATGAAAAAGATAATAGCACGGAGTAAAATACAGGTAGATCTATATTAACTTGTAGAAGGATAATACAATATGATCCAGAGGATTTAAGGATCCATTTGGATATATGTAAAGCAAAACTGTGCAAAACTTCTTACATGAAAATATGTTTTCCATGAAATTGAGAATGCTGATTGCTTATTTAATTCATATGAAATTATTTCCCCGTAATGTCAACTCCCTTAATTGATTATCCATAAATTCTCTTTTTGAATCCAACTACATTTGGGAATACAATGATCTATTGTACAATGCACATTGAAGTTATGTCTTTGATCAAAAATATTTTGTTCATTAAAAATATTATACACAATAAAGATTTCTCATCTATCAACAAAAAATTTCATTCAATAAAACTAAAATAAAAATGTTTTAAAATCATTTATTTATAAATAGCTTATTTTTGTTTTTAATGTCGGTGTCATACAAAATATATAGATTATAAAATTTTATAAGATATATTACAATATTTTTATTAATAAATATATTTTTTAAAATATAAATATAAATACTTTAATCAAACTTTTATAGTTCGAAGGGTACATCTCATGTTCTATCGATAACTTCTTGAGTAATGTAAATATCTTTTAGGATGCCAAATGCCACATTGAGATTAGTCAACGGAAAATACTTTACATTGACCTTAATAACTACATGCAAACAAATAAGCATCAGAATGGAGTTTTTGGGAAAAGCTGATCCATGTAAGAAATTTTACATACAAACAAACAGACCCTAAGTATTTCCTAAGATGCAACACAAAATAGTTCAAACTAGAAATACACAATCTATACAGCAAAAGCTCAAATCAGTTGTGATGAGTATCAGATATAGAAATTCTAAGCAGATTGCAAACAGCAAATGAGTTTTTCAAAAAAATAAGAAAAATCCATAGTTCACACCAAGAATATTTGGCTATATCCTTAAGACAACAATAAGAATCTAGGAAAAATCTGTACTATTTTCCAAATAAAATTACATAAGAAATAAGGTAAAATATACAGTCTTCTTTCCCTAAAATAAAACATTTCAATATTTTCTTTCCAATAGAGGATGTCTGGCATAGAAGTTCCCAGTATAAATATGTCTCAACATAAATTAAGCTCCCATGAAATAAGCCTCCAGTTTCACATTTGTCAAGGCTCCAAGTCAGCGTCCTTTGCTTATAGGGTGTTTAGTTGCACAATAATTTTTTATACACTTTCATAATAATAAGTTGTATTAAAACAAAGTGTGAACACCCAATGACATAAAATTGTCATGTTTGGAGAGACCATCTTCTTTTACCTAAGAAGGAAACCTCTTTAAAAACATAAATTTGTAATGGTTGCCAAACACCTCTTTTAACAATTTTTGTTATAAAAACATAAAATTGTAACAACAACTTGATATATCATGCAACCAAAAACCCCATTAGCTATAATTTGCCAGATACTACCTTGTTAACACAGAAGAAATAACTGAAAGATGATATCGATCTTCTATTCAATGTTTGCATCGCAAAAGCAAAATTTGCTTTTATACGATGCAGGCTATTCAGCATACCCGTTTGCAAGGTAACTTTGAATATAACACCCTAGATGTAATGCAACATCCAAGATGCTTCTTGATTTATCTTCAGGAAACAAAATGCTGCTTCAATGTTCCTCGGCCTTAAAGGGCTAAAGGGTAAGCAAATTCTATTAAAAAATTAAAAAACATCAAAAACTTGGGTGCATTGACATTGGCGACAAGATAACGTAGTGAATGCCAGTCATCCAGAATCATCTATTGTAGCCTTCCTTCAAAAAACATTTGTGAAGTGAATAGGTATTTGATAAGATACAAACCTCTGTGTTTCAATGATGGGTAGGCGGGCAAGGATGATCTCGCAGAAGAGCTCGAGAATCTCCTGAGCAGCCATCATATTCTCCTCTATGATGATATGTTCAACCTTAAAACACCAACGCACGCGAAGAAGGATGCTTTCAGACGGGAGTAAGTTTAGTAGAATCTAAATCTGTTTGCCCAAAATTCTTACACGGATGCGGGCGGTGGCCTCCTTGCCGCCCTCGAGGAGCTTGGAGATATCGCGCCTCATCTGCTTCAGTTGTATCTCCCGACGGTTGCGCGTCAGCTTTATCCTGGGGGTCGTCAGCTTCAACAGAGTCTTGCTGCACGTACGAACCCTTCATCAGAGCCCGAATCCAACAATAACGGATTCACGGAAACGACATCCCGAGGCCATCCTCCCTTCATGCGCAAGAAAACCACGAGAAGACAACACGGAAATCCTCGAACCCCCCCCCTCCCCCAGTCTATTTCCAGGGTAGTTGACCGTACATTTCTGAGTTAGACTTTCGTTTCCATGAATCAAAGATCAGAACCCAAAGCCAGTGCAGGAGAGTGAGAGAGGATCACCATTTGGCTCCGTTGAAGGTGGCCTTGTGGAACAACGCGTCAAGCCTGGACATGGCGAAGATCCACTAGGCCTCCCTGGGGCGGGCAAGAAGCCCGAAGGGACCGATCGGGAACGGGAAGAAGGTTGGCATCGAAGCAGCCAGCACCAGCGGGGCTCGCTCTCTCTCTCTCTCTCTCGCTCGCTCGCTCGCTCTCCTTCGATATGGCCCCGCGGAGGAGCGCCAGAAAAGTAGTACCACGTAGCGAACGAGGAAGGAGGAAAGGAACCTTCCAGACCCCCGAGTGGTCAACTGCGCTTCCGGATCATTGTAAGCTATCGCACATCGACCTGGTTAATATACTTCGCGGCTTGTTCTCGGCGACGCTGAACGGAAGGGATCGCGTTAAACGGGGTCCGCTGCGCCGACGGTTCAGTAGACCGGAAGCGCGGACGCGGAAGGACCCCTTGGTTCGTGTCAAGTTATTTCCTTGATAATTTTGTGCGTATAAATTATTCGGAATCCGATCACTAAAATAATGTTTATTGTTATTTTTACGTGCATGGGTAGTTTTTCTTTGCCCATAATTGATGTTTTAAATTCACTGGACTGTGCAGCTTTGAGTTGATCCATTACGGCTAATTTTGTTTTTACGAGCTAGCGATTCTTGATATTTGCAGCAGATATGGTGATGGATTACGAATGATTTTCTATACAATTTTGTGACGAAAAATTACATTAAAATAAAATAAATATGTTTAGAATATAAATCTATAATGTTCGGCAGGCTATGCTGACATAAAATGGTTAACTTAGATTTTATTTTGATATGAAAATCTATAAACATTTATTGTGCAACCAAATACCCTTGTAAGCCATAACTCGAATAAAAAATTTATATATAAAAATATGTTTCTATTATGGATGTTATGCAATATAGGTATCGACTTGGCATAAGGTTATTATTATGCACAGATGAAGCTACTTCAAAGTTTAGGACTTAAATCAATAATATTAGAGTAGTAAGCACAAATAACTTATTACTTTTCTTGCCAATCTATGGTTCAATTATGAGAAGTCATTTCATATTACTTTATTCATGCATGTTGCTATGTCATATTAGACGCGTTTAGACTACTTATATATATGTATGTATTTATATATATATGATGGCGTTCATGTTAGTTACTTTGGAGGCCACGTTTGGTTAAACAAATGTAATTCGAGTATTTCCTTCTTACTTGATAAACAGTTTATTAGGTGTTTGGTTGTATGATAATTTTTTGTACACTTTCATGATAAAAAATTGTATTAAAATAAAAAGTGAACCAACTCATGTCATAAAATTATCATGTTTGGAGGGATGTAATTACAAAAAAGAGTAACTACCACACATGACCAAACAAAGTGGGGGACCACAAGAAAAAAGAAAGAGGTGAGACCCTCTTTTTTTGTTTAAGAAGAAAATCACTTTTAAAACATAAAATTGTCATGGTTACCAAACGCTTCTTTTAACAAGTTTTCTTACAATTTTTAAAAATTAAAATAAAAAATTTTATTATCATGTTAGGTTAGTTGTTCTAATGACTTTGGATAACTAGGGTTAAGATGACTATGTGATGGTTAAAGATATTCTTAAAAAATTACAGATACACTAGAATTATATATATCCACAAATTTTATGATATAGACTCATCTGTGAATGATAATTTAGTTCAGGCCGGGCTGCATGGCTAGCTCCAAAATCTAGTCTCCTATTACTCTGCCCTTGATCATTAACACACAATGTCGACCCATGATAATGCCAAATAATTAATAGTGTCTTTGTAGGATGGAGAAACCGTTGGTAACAATATTTAAACCAGTTAGAGTACCTTTGTGATAGCCCATTATTGGAAGAAATGTTAGATTTGTTGAAACTTACCGACTCCATCAACAAACCGCTCGAGATAGTCCCGTGATCGACGTGAGACCAAGTGAGAACGAGATCTTCACTCTTCACGTCTTCTTATTTAGACTTGAAGTCAATGAGAGAATTTATATGTTATTTCCAAGAGTACGAGAGAGGCAAAGACTTGATCTCATAAATATATAAAGTCGGTGTGTTGTTACTCAAACTTATGTAAAATATTAGAATTGTAGATATATTATCTTCAACACTAATAGGCTTTTAAGGATAATTAAATTTAAGACTTTGCTTTAATCCGACCACCTTACAGGTAAAACTATGACTTTATTTTAACCAGACCACCTTACTAATAGGCCTTAAACGTATATTCAGTACTTTTGATGAGGGGGCATGCTCATTGTGGCATTGAGATGGCCGGTTGAATTGCCTTTTGCAAGGCGGCATTTGCTGTGTGTCGCCCCCTTCTATGTCCTATGAAAGTCAAAGTTGTCATTATAGTTTCACCTCTATTCCAATGCTCTACTTATATTTGTTTAGGTGTTTATCTTTCTTTTTTTGTGTGCACTAGAGTGGTGGTTTTTGACTTAATTAAGTTGCTTTTTATTTTGTTTTTGTTTGTTGTCTTCTTCTTTCTTGTAATTATCATGTCTTGTCTAGTCGTCATCTTAATTTTATTCATAGTCATGATCTTTTTAGTGAGTCTATCCATCCGAGTGATATTTACATTTTCTCGAATGATCATCCAAACAATTGTAAAACTCTTTTAAGAGTCTTTTATCTTTGCTAATCGACATCCTACGCGCCTCTACGTGTAGGTCATCACGTGACTTTGTTCTTGTGTGTTAGCGAAGATGTGTTCCATCAGGGTTCAAATTATATTTGTTTTTTGTGGTGTGTTTGTTTTTTTCTAAGTCTTTGGTTGAGAGTTTTAATATTACTCTCTTATATATATGCAGTTTTGAATATGTACCATTTTCTCTTAATCGTACTAATTAAAGAAGCATGTGTTACTTATCCAAAAGAATATTGATCTCACGCTAGATATATAATTAGCTATTAGAACATAGTCGTTGTAGAGAATCTTCTAAACATATGTTGCACAATGTGGCGTTATATATGCTACAAAAAAAGGGTGTCCATCTCAATGTGAAGAAGGAAAAAGAAATTATATTCATGGTGATGTAGATCAGCAGGGCAGAGGTCCCTCCTCCAAGGATAATTCAAGTTTGCGAGGATTCGAAAACGATCACCATATATAATATTATATATATATATAGTAATTAGGGGTTTTTCAGAAGTGACAGTATAATCAAGTAGTTATTGAGACTGGCGGCATCAAGAGGGGTGTCTTATTATATATCATCGGCCTATGTTAATTTTCTCCCAACCGTCGTCTTCTCCTCCGCACCAGCGAAGGATGATCCATGCAGCAAAAACTGGTTTTTGTCGTGCTCGTCTCGTTTAGAGCAAGAAGAACGTTCTGCGACGACGACGCTGACGACAATATATTCACCAGTCCGAGCCTTATTATATGCGGAATTAATCAACCGGCGAGGAGTAGGCCGCGGCGGCGCCTCTTTATGATCTTTGGTAATATTCTTTGCAGTTATCTTCATCATCTTCTTCATATTTCACTTATGATATATGGATAATATGAATGCCGGCTATGCAGGCTTCATGAAGCTTCTCTTCGTCATGGGAGCAGGAAACGTCTTGCTTCCCTTCTTCTTCCTGCAGGCCGTAAGCGCCGACCGATCTACCGACCACATTACAGCATTTGATGATCTTTTAACTGCTCGATCGAAGTTTTGGCCGATTGACTGATCTTCGCGCCGCCTCCGTGGCCTTTGCAGCTTGTGCTGTCGCCGACGGCGGCGCTGAGCTTCTACGACATTTTGCACCGCACCCGACCGCACAATTATATGCTGCCGGAAGCCGCCATCTCAGGCCGTGTATCGCCGCCAGGTACATAAATGGCGGATGCATGGAACCCTACTACTCTCTCTCTCTCTCTCTATTGGTGTGTGTGTGTAACAGAGTGGCGGCGGAACGGGCCGGTTGCAGGAAGGATGGTCTTAACGGCGGCGACGACGGGGGGAGGCGGGGAAGAGGAGGTCGGGGATTCGGAGGCCCGCGTGGATTTCGGCACAAAGGCGTGGCCGTACGTGTACTACTCCCGGCGGGATCGCAAGGGCACCGTCGACTGGGGCACCATGTCCTGGCCCTACATCTACTACACCAGCCGGGAAGGCAAAGCCCCCAAGGATAAGGATGACAAGTCCGACGGCGCCGCCGCCGCGAGGCCGATCACCTTCCCCGGCGGCAGGAAGTGCGGAAGCGAGTTCAGTGTGTGAGTAAGGTGTCCACGGAGTTGTGTTCCTCTTCTTTTTTTTTTTTGCTTTCTTCGTGCATGTGCGGATCAAAAACATTTTCCAGTCGAGCAGCATATCGGGGAACGTCTTGGAGAAGTCGGACTTACCATGTGTTATGGTGTTTGTGGCAAATGATAAAAAAATAAGGGCATGGTTACAAAAAGAGGCCTTTTCTGACGTACTGATATATTCTAGGTACATAGGGTTAGGACCGACGTATAATTATGAGTTATTTACTGTTACGCTTTTACTTAGTATTTTACATTTCTATTTATTCTTTCCATAGTTGTATTGTCATATCATCTTAAAATTAATTTTTTATCATTTATTTATTTTGTTAATTATTTAGGATTTTATTTTTCAATTAACTATATAAATGCATGCATTTTATTTCTTTATTTATTCTTATTCTATTAATTATTACATCTTTATACATATGTTGGTATATGTCTATTTATTATATTACAAAATTATAATCAGAACAAGCGTGATTTTATAATTTATAGTTATCGTACAATTATATTATTCACTTTGCATATTGCAAGTGTAAATAAAAAAATAATTGAAGAGAATAAACCAATCATTTCATAAATGAAAACTCCGCCGCCAACCAAATGCGGCGGTCAGAGAGAGAGAGAGAGAGAGCGCGCGCCATCGAGAAGTATTTTTAGGCGCGCTCTGCTTATTCGGTTGCATCTTTCGCCGAACACCTTGCGGGCATGGGGCTTCTGTTGCTCGCGAAGCAGAAGATGCAGAACCATCGCCATGGATGGCCCCTGCCGCACCTCTACCGCTGTCTGTTGCTCCCATCTTTCGGTCGCCTTCTCTCGGGATCCCGCTCCTTCTCCGACCATGCACAGCCGCTACGGAGTGCGTTGCCGCCAGAACCAGCCCCTTTCATGGCGGACTACCTAGTCAGCTCGTGTGGTCTCTCCCGAGCAGAAGCGCTCAGGGCGTCCAAGCACCTCACCCATCTCAAGACCCCTGCGAAGCCCGACGCCGTCATCAGTCTTTTGAAGCGGATGGGCCTCCATGACGCTGACATTACGCGGCTTGTGCGAATCTCGCCCACTGTCCTCGTCTCCGACCCGAAGAAGACACTGGAACCTAAGATTAGGATGCTTGAGCAAGCAGGCTTCTCCAAGACCGAGCTCGCACAGCTGGTAGCTGCGAACCCGCAAGCCGTTCTCCGCCTGCGAAACCTTGTTCCAAGGATCGAGTTTTGGAGGAAGCTCTTTGGGGATAACGAAACGCTCCTAAAAGTCGCACGTAAGTGCAATCTTTTCGGCTACAATCTGGATGAGAAGATCAGGCCCATCTTTTCCTTCCTGGGTGGTCTTGGCATGTCGGATGCGGACATCGTCAGGATTGTTGTAAGGAAGCCTCGTTTTGTCTCTTGCACACCGCATAAGATCATGTCCCAGGTTGAGCAAGTAAAGGGATTTGGAGTTGAACCTGGTTCCAAGATGTTCGTGGAGGCGCTGTGTGCCGTTGGCAACCTCGGCCAGGCCCGATTGCAATCGAAGATGAAATTTCTAAGGAGCTTGGGCTGGTCGGCAGATAAGCTTCTCCCTGCATTTCAGAGTTTTCCTGGTCTCCTGAGGATCTCCGAGAAGAAGATCACAAGAGCCATGGAATTCTTGGTGAAGGAAGCCGGATGTGGACCCTCATACATCACCAGACGCCCCGTGCTTCTGGCCTACAGCATGGACAGCAGGTTGGTCCCTAGGTGCCATGTTTTGCAGTTCCTGAAGAAGAAAGGGTTACCTGGCGCTGACCGTGACTTGCTTTCTATGATAATGTTGAGTGACAAAGACTTTGTGCAGAAGTTCGTTGCCCCAATTAGTGAGCATGTACCTGAGATGCTCGAAACTTACCCAGAAGTTAGTGCTCTGGGCAATGGTCTTACATTTAGATGACACAGGTAGCTTGTTGTTCCATAATGCCAATTTTTGTTAGGATGTTAGATGTTCAATAAAGACTAATAACTATATATCATCCCCCATATTAAGTTGATCTAATTCAAATTATATTGCCCATGGACTTGAATTCATCTGATATGTAATGTATTCCATTTTGTCCTTCCAGTTATATGTGCATCGTGTGAACATGTAGCTTCCTTGGATGATTTTCTTTCTCCATTATTTTGCCAGAACTTCCTTTTGTGCTTTTCATATTTGCAAATGCAATTAGCCGATTTTTCTTTTGAGCAAGGATTGGCTTCTTCTGTGCTGTTTGGATGTATTTTTTGTGCTTATTTTCACCTTGTGAAGTGAAAAAGATTGGAAAGGATACAACGAGAAAGTCATGTTTGCCGAAAGCCTTCCTAAAGTCAAGCAAAGGATCCCTCATTAAGCAATTCCAAAGGAAAATTTTCCTTGGTTTCCCTCAAAAAACCCTTAAAAGTTTGGGAAAATCTTGTTTCCACTTGGTAAAGTGGGAAAAAAGCAGAACATTATCTTGAACATCAAAACTGTCAGGCAAAGCATAACACCCTTTACAGGCCAGTGCCATTATAAAAGATCACTATTTCCTACTTTATGGGAATCTGTAATATGGGGCATTCTTCTTGCAGTGGGTGTGTCAAAATTATAATGTAATAAATGAAAAAAATTTGAATATTTTTGCAATTTTAGGGCATCAACTTCGTGATCGGAACGGTGCTGCTGTATGATATTTGTCATTCTTCCTTCCAGCTTGGTCTTTTTAAATCTAGGTAGATAGGTGCACTAGTTCAAAATTCAAATTTAAGAATGGAAGCTGGTGGATATTAAATTATTTCCTTGCTTCATTTCATTGTATATAACTTGTGTATCCATTCCTGCGCAAGTTTGGCATTGTTTAAACACATGGGCCAATGATCCCTACATGTGGAATTTGGTTCTACCTGCCACCCTAAGGTCTTTTTGGCGTTTAAGGAATAGACACATTTTTGAGGATCACTTTAAGAGCCCTAGGTTCATTCTTAATATGATGGCAACCTACGTTAAGGATTGGATGCTTGCACACTCTGGCAGTAGATTGGACAGTGATGCTTATATGTGCAAGTTCTTGCAGCCTATCTCTTTTTTCTTGTAATATGGATATTTGACTACCACCTCGGTAGTTGAGTGTTTCTTGCCGCATATCTCTTTTAAAAGCTCATGAATGCATCAACAACGTTTCTCATGGATTTCCAAAGAGACGCAAAACGATTTTGTTGGAGCCCAAAAAGAAGAGCATTGTTCAGTTTGCAATCATTTCACAAATTTCAAATTTCTGTAGGGGACAACTATCGCTTGAACGACGGTCTTCTTCTTGGGTTGAAATTATCGCCTTTCTACCGGTCTTGGTAAATCTTCATCCAGCAGATTTGTTCTGCATCTCTTTGGAAATCCATGAGCGCCATTGTTGATGCGTTCAGGAGCTTTCACAGATTTGTTCTGCATCTAAATCGATGACCTGTAGCCGGATCAGGCCATTCCGGTCACGATCTGGCTGATCGCCCAAAAATCCGACCAGGTTAGGTCAAGTCCGCTGACCCAACTCTGACCCGGCCTTCCATGATATTAGTCATCCTTCCTCCCGGTTTGGGCTTTTGAAATCTGTGGATAGGTGCACTTGTTCAAATTTCGAATTTACTTAGGGAATCTGGTGAATATTAAATTGTTATCTTGCTCATTCCCTTGTATATAACCTGTGTATCCGTTCCTTTCTTGATATAAAAGCTTATCATGTGTACTTGTTTTGTTAGAATTTGTTTGTTGTTGATAATTCCTGTTTCCAGACAAAAAATTGCAAATCCCATGATCTAAAAGATTATGACAATTTGGAAGGTAAATTAATCAAAATGAATTCAACCAAAAGATAGATCACTCTAAGCACTCTTTAGTTTGCTATTAGCTGGAAAACGGTGACAATCAATCAGCAGATTATACTTTGTTCTAGAAATGGATCACTTGGTTGGCTAAAACACGGGTGCATTGCTTTAGTTCTTTTGGTGATTAGTCTGTTGACAGTGCTTGGTTTTCTTCCTTATCCCTGTGCACATTGTGCATTACTTTTTTAAAAATTAATGATATCCAAGGTAATGTTCTTTCCCCTTTTCTCGTGTTAAATATAAGGGTGCCTTTCTTCTACAGAAAAGAACCAAAGGATGTGATGGTTACTGTGGTCACGTGGACCTTAGGAATGCTCACTGAGAAAATACGCTGCATTTATTGAGGCTTAATGATGCACAGGACTCAAATGCATCATTATGATTGTACATTCGGGATAAAAAATGATTCAACACGGTCCACGATTACTATATTTTGTTTATTGACTCCATCCTTGCAAAAGCATTTACAGCCCTTTTGTACTGATGCAATATTGACTTAAGATGGCAGCCAGATTTAAGTTGCATCCAATGTGATTTTCTCTATTAGTTTACAGAGAATGTTCTGGAACTTGAGAGAGATTGATAAGAAGTCAAACAGGAAAATTGTATGCAGCGGACCAGCGGTACACAATAGGGGCATATGCAATTCCGTCATATTATTTTTTCTGAACATTTTGTGACTAAAATAATTATGTGTTTTTTAGGACAAAGCAATAATAGAAGCAATCTTTTACCTTGACCAAGCTGACATGGTTTGACGACTGGTTCTCCGATGCTTCGACGATAGGACATCTTGGCACTTCAGTACTTGTATCCCTGTAGTAAGTAAAGCATTTGTCAATGGATTACCAAGAAGACATTGTTTTCTTGTCTTATACCATTAGGATCTTCATATTGGGAGCCATTTTTTTCCTCAAAAATATCTCATTAGTCATTGGAAGAAATTGAGCTCGTGATGGCACAGTTAGGGTCAGTTTGGTTGAACGTAAAACAAAAAGAGACGAAAATAATTTACGTGGAACACCTTTTCAAGGAAATGGAAATACAAAATTTTTGTTTGGTACACTTTTCAGGGAGATTGAAAGTAACATTGATTATTTGGTTTCTAGTCAGAATGTTTTATTAAAATTAAATTTGTTATTATTTATTTTTTTATTTTAATTTTATATGATGTTATTTACTGTAGCATTCACAAGTAAGTATTATTAAATAATATTACATTCAATAAAATAAAATCTAAAAATCTGTTTAAATTTTCAATATTCTGGTACAAACAATGTGAGTTCTTTTCTAACATTTTAAATATTTTAAATCAATATTTTTCGTTCATGACATTATCACTTCAACGTGACAAAAATATTTTAAATAAATTAATTTATTTGATAAAATTTTTCCTTTGCTATTATGATTAACAGTTTACAAAATAATTTTTTATTTCACTAATTATAAATGTAGTGTACAAAAAATAAATTTTATTTAAACTTGGCAATTCTACATATTGTCATCTACTATTTATATATATGATCATAAATTCATGATACACGGTGCCTAAGAATATGCATCCGGAAAATGGCGTACCCTCCAATTTGACGGACGCCAAAATTTTCTAAGATGGTGTATGCCACGGAAAAGTTACTCCCTTGCTGTCACTTTTACGTGGAACCAAATAACTGAAGTATGAGGTTTTCCCGAAAAGTCCATACATGCACCCACTTTTACTTGAAAACAAACGGACCCTTAGTATGCTACCCAAATAATGCCACGTAGTTGGGCAACAGGGTTACCATAGGAATCCGAAAGGGTCGAGTATTTCGTTGGGAAATTTGGAAGAGCACTCGACAGCTGAAGTGATGGGACTTAGAGACTCCGATATTTGTTTTCAGCTGAAAAATGAAAATGGTTCATATTTCCAAGATGTTGATCATTTGTCATAAGGAGCTGGAGTATTGAAAGTGCTTCTATAAACCAGAAAATTTGGCGAACTGCAACTGGGTTGCTGTGCAGTTTAAGTTTTATAGCACATCCTGAGAATAACTGAAGAACAGGAGGTTTACTGGTGTTTTGCATGGTAGAGTATGAAGTTAAGACGTGATAATGTTCTTCAATTAGAGATCTGATGGTACATTTTTAGGTATCATCCTGGTCAATGTGAACATTAGATGGCAGGTTCTACCGAAATTATGAGTGATGACAATGCTTAGGGTGAGTATTCTTGGAATAAGACGAGAATCGTTCCTTCTTGTTCAATTCCTAAAATGACTTCCAACTCCCTAACATAATCATAAGAATTCACAGTTTTGAAATTCGACCTCCTATATAGTTAGTTCCCGATTTTGTGGAGACATTATGCTCTGTTATTATGAAATGGTTGACGGTTCATTTACATAAGACACTTGGTTATGTTGAGAGTAAAACTTGTGAAAAAAAATCTTGTTTGAGCATGCAAAACGGTACCTTTTGAAAACTTGCTTATTTGGGAAAAATAAATAAATTTGAGAAATTATATCGCTTATAAATATGCTCTGTACAAGTAAGTTCTTGATTGGATAGCCAACTAGTTGGGACCAAATAATGAAGGGTACTATCGGCTCTTGCCATCGAACACTTGATCAAGTCAAATAATTAACAGAATTATGGTTAGTTGACTTATCGTAGTTGACCATTAATTTAAAATATAATCATTTCAGTATTTTACATCTTCAAATCGTAGGCAAATGTTTTCTACTCCATGTTATTTCTTGCGCCCACTTATCACAAAGCAAATACATCATGACATCATATTCCTTTTGAGTTATACCATCTATGATTTATAAGAGCTATCAGAAATGTATATAATTGTAAGTTCGTAAAGATTATGACTTAATAAAACTTTGTTCAATTTTAATGGTAAACATGCAAATGGCACTATCAACATGATGATTACATGTATTACTGGATAAGTGGGTATTTAACAATGATGATGTTATTCATGATTATACCTTGATTAGCATGTTCTTAAGTCGTATTGCCATGTATATGTTCATTTTAAGATTACGTGAAGGCCAGTTGGTTAGTTAACAGTTCAAAATGTCTAGATGTTCATAACATGGTAATGGTGATAATGATGCTCCAGTGTCATTATATTAGTGCAAGACTAACTCCAATCTTAGTTTGATATGACAGCTGAATCAGGAAAAACTTTATTCCATAAGCTAAGTGGAACACCAAATTAGCATCAGGTTAACCTCAGTTGTTCTTGTTTTGAAAATGGATTCACCAAATCACTTTTGAGTAAATGTAAGTTAACTGTCAGTCAAGCCTGGGATAATACAAGGCTATAGGCTCCCCCAGTGCTTCAAGTTTGAGGAAAATTTTGAGCATAATTAGCTGAACAAATGCCTGCTTAAGATACCTACATCATAAATGCTTTGATGCTGACTTAATGAAAGATGAAAATTTTGTTCTCTACCTTGGTCATCTGCCTAAATCTTCCAAAAGTGAAGGAAAGTAATAAAAATAAAAAATTTACAGCACTAAGTGAGATTCAGGGAGCAAGGTAAATAAAAGATCGAAAATTCTGTCATAGAGGTTAACTTATAGAGTGTAGGACATGCCAAAATGTCCAAGATCTCAGAGTGCGATTCACGTAGAAGAAAAAAATGTTATCTTCCTTTGATTCTTCTAAGGAAAAGATGAACAAATGGGTTCACAATGCGATGCCATCAATGCTAGAAATCAAACGTTACTTTGTTCCTGCAGCATCGTAACACAAAATTAGAACAATGAAATGATTAATGCAATTCTGACATGAAAGGGAGTATGTCAAAAATTTCCAAACCTGTCATATAAGTGTCATCCACAAATAACACCTTTCTTACTTTAATGCCAAAAAACGTGCTAAGCAGCATCCAAATAGGTAAAGGCGGAATGAATCTGACGTACAGTACATTCTAGTATTTTATATCAATAGAAGGGTATATTTCTTTAGGCATCCACAATCATACTAATCGCCTAGGCCCTCTCAGACAGTTGATTATGCTAAAAATGAGTTAGATTTTATACTTAAGTTAGCCCAAGGACGAAGGATACTCCAAAGTCAGTTTGATAAGTTAGCTAATTCAGAGTGAAATCATTCCATTAGTGTGAGTAAAACATGAAGTTGAAGTTAATATCTGCATAATCCCAGGTTGGTCACAGGTGTCCTGGTTTTCCATATGGACTTATAAAACCAATCTTCCGTAAAACTGTGAGCTAACCCCATGCTGACCCGATTTTAAAGCAGGCAGTAGGAATTTCCTCCCAAGGATTCAATTCGAGGATAAATTTTCACTCTTTATATGGTGACTTACGGTGCCCTGCAGGCTACATCAGAAAAAGAAAACAGCCTTCTCTTACTTTGTCTCCAGAGCAGAAATGATATTTTTCTTAAGTGCTCGGAGGAAACTTCAAGTTTCAAGCAAACTGAAAAGTTGGAAGGACTTCGGGGCTGCTTACAATTGGCAATCATACAAATAAATAGGAAGCAATTTAAGGAATAAGGCATACACAACCAAAAGAAAGTACCATACGAAGAGAAAAGGTGCAAAGACATGGATGACTGTTCTTAAGGCTGTGCTCTGGCAATTTCATTTCCGGTTATTGACGTCAGAAGGCATATGAAGTTAAAGAGTCATGGCAGAACTTACAGCATCTTCCCCGACCAAAGCATCTGAGCAAACGGAAACGAAGCTACCCCATGCGAATCTTCTCGATAATCATCACACGGCGATTTCCATCGCTTTAACTTGAGGATAAGCTTCAAGCATTTCGGGAACTTTGTCGGCAATAGGGGCAATGTACTTCTCCAGGAATCGTTTATCAGGCAACATCACGGCCGAATACAGGTCGCGCCGAGCGCCAGGCAGTCCTTTCTCTTTCAAGAACTGCAAGACACAGCACCTTGGTATCAGTCTTTTATCGAAGCTACAGCTCAGTAGTGAGGCCCTACGAGCAATGTAGGAAGGTGAGCACCCTGCTTCGTTCAGCAAGAAGTCCATGGACCTAATTATTTTCTCCTCAGAACGCCTGAAGATCGCCGGGAATCTCCGAAACACGTAAAGGACATCATCTTCCGTCCACCCAAAGCTTCTCAGGATCTTGGACTTAGCTTCGAGCGTATCTTCGCTGAAATTGCACAATGTCAGCAGCAATTCAACGAACATCCCTGAACCAGGCGCGACACCTAAATCTTTCGCCCGCTCCACCACGGACACAATTCTGTTCAGTCTACTGGACATCACTCCAGGCCACCGCACCACGATCTTGGCAATGTCACTGTCAGACACGCCCTCGCCGCGTAGAAAGGAGACATTGGGGTTATCCTTCCCGTCCAACTTGCAGCCCAGGAAGTGTATGTTCTTGGCTATTTTGAGGATGTCCTGGTCGTTCCCCACGAGCTTCCGCCAAAATCCGATCTCCGATGCCGCGTTGCGACGGCGGATGGCCCTTGAGTTGACTGCGAGGAGCTCGGAGAGGAGGGGCTTGGAGAAGCCAACCTCCTGCAGCGCAAGGATTGTGGGTTGCAGGGTCTTCTTCGCGTTGGCGACGAGGATTCCCGGGTCCGACAGCACGAGGCGCCTGATCTGGTTGGGATCCAGGCCCGTCTCCTTGAGCAAGCAGAGGATGGCATCGGGCTTCTTTGGGGACCTCAGGTGGGCGAGACGGCAGGAAGCCTTCACTGCGTCGGCCCTGGAGAGTCCGCAGGAGCTGACGAGGTAGTCCTCCGCGAAACGGTCGGGCTGTGGCGGCGGCGGATGGGCGGTGGCGAAAGGGCGCAGCCGTGCGGTCAAACGACGGGGCGCCGAGAGATGCGAGAGGGAGGAGGCCCGAGGAAGACGCAGCAGCAGCATCGCCATGCGGGCAAGATGCTCGATGTTATGCGCCTGCGAGGTCACCTTTTTCTTAAGAGCATTGCGGCCTGGAACATGGACCGGACCGTGCGGCGGTCCATGTCGGATCTGGTTCGCCCCGGCACTGCAGCAATCGGATTAGATCTCGGCCATCGACCCATGATAGATAGCAGAGCAGGTTATCAACAAATAAGTCCCATAATTAAATAAATTATAAATTGTCGATGATTGATCCTAGAAATGTTTGGTTGGGAGAGAAAATTACAATTCTGAAACTATCTAATAACTCCGTATAAGGGTATATATCTTATTTCTAGTTTTGTCAGGAAGAAAAGATAAGCATGTATCATCTTTTCTCTCAACTTTTAAAAACTACTATATTATAGACACCACCATTTATTAAAAAACGGCATTTTTGAAAAAAGTTAAGGGAGATAAAATTATCCTACAATTTTGGAGTTAAATTTTTATTATACGATGAACTTTTAGTTTATAATCATTTAATTTACATGCGCTTTCAATTATTCGTCTCGCTCCCATTTGATATGTTTTGTGTTGGCTTCGGTTTGTTTCTTGAGCAAATTTTCTCTAAATGAGATCAATTCAATTTTTTTTTAAAAAAAACGAACTACTCGTTCTTGCTATTAATTTGAAAGACGGAGAATTACCTTGACTGTGCTAACACAAATACAAATGACTAAATCATAAACACAAAAATTTGCAATCAACGGCTTCATAAAACATACTTTGACACTAACCAATACAAACATTATAATTAAGGGTTCATTTGGTTTCATTTAAAATTAAAAATCAAAGGAATTTTTTTTCATTGGATATTATTTTCAAGAAAACTCAAAACAATATTAGCCATTTGATTGTATGTAGTTGGTTTTCTTGAAACTTCATCGAATGCCTCAAAACAGTAGAATATAAATTTAAAATTATTTTTATAATTAAATTATTTATTTATAATAAAGTATCGATGCAAGAATAGATAAAATTAATTATTTTTATAAATTTATTTTTAAATAAAATCTAATACATATTTTATTATTTATATATCGTTTAAATATTTTTGAAAAACAAGATCTATTATTTTTTATTTTAAGTTATTTTATTAGATTATTTTCGATCATTTGAATATATGTTCATTATTTGTTATATAAGTAATTTGTATGATGCACTGGTTTTCAATAAATTTATTTTATTTGTCAAGTACATAAATGTGTTTTGACGGTCCAAAACTAAAAACTCATTTTCAAGAGTCTAATACATGTGAAGAGGTCGAATGATCACACTTTGAAAATATAGATATTGTACAGACTGACAATCTCACAGATAAGATAATGATAACGTAATCGAGTCAAAAAAAGATCCCGAAAATATAACAGCAAGTGAGAACAAACACATGATAATATACTTGGCAAAATAAAGACAAGACAAAATTTTCATTAAATATAAATAAAAATCTCAAATAGAAAACAAATAAGTGAGATTGTCAAACCAAACACTCAGAATCATTAGACTAGGAAAAAAGAACGAGACAAAACACAAAGATAAGAGATAAGGGGGTGTTTGGTTGCATGATAATTGAGGTTTTTATTTTAATTTTTAAAAATTGTAAGAAAACTTGTTAAAAGAGGTGTTTGACAACCATGACAATTTTATGTTTTGAAAGTGATTTTCTTCTTAAACAAAAAAAGAGGGTCTCACCTCTTTCTTTTTTCTTGTGGTCCCCCACTTTATTTGGTCATGTGCGGTGGTTACTCTTTTTTGTAATCACATCCCTCCAAACATGATAATTTTATGTCATGAATTGGTTTACTTTTTATTTTAATACAATTTTTTATCATGAAAGTGTACAAAAAATTATCATGCAACCAAACACCCCATAAGTACAAGTGTTCCGAGATAAAGAGTTCACGAAATTCCGAAACTCTGGGATTTCGAGGAGAGAAAAAATTCCGAAAAAAAAAGAGTAAGATTCATCCAATGGAAACACCTCAAACTCTTCCGAGCAACACAAAATCCGCCGAGCTCGCCAGCTCGGCGTACAAAACAGGACAGAGCCCGCAGCGATGGAGCGAGGGGAGGGGAGCGGCGCCGCGGCGAGGCCTCCGACGAGTCCGAGGCGAGCGAAACCCTCGCGGCGAAAGCGGCGAGCCAAACCTCGCGGCTTGTCCTAATTCGGAAGGTTGTTATTTATTGAAATATTTATAAATTGTGTATTTGTCTAGAGTACAAAGTTACCACCTTTGATCTTGCGACCGACTCCCTATGCGGTTCCCCGGGCAGCAGCAATGGCTGCGTCTCCTTGACTCCCGCGTCTTCCCCTCCTTCCGCCATCTCCTTCCCCTCACCTTCTCTTCGTTGCCTGTCGCGGACGACGGAGATGCCCAACTTCCGCTTTCACCTACAGATGAACCACCTGGCTTCATGGTCAAGTACCTTGTCTCTGCGTGCGGGCTCTCCATGGCGGAGGCCGCGAAGGCCTCCAGGTACCTAGCCCACGCCAAATCTCCTGCTAAGCCCGAGGCAGTCCTCCGCCTAATGAGGGAGGAGGGCCTGGACGATGCTCACATCCGCCGCCTCGTGGTGTCTCGCCCCACTGTGCTGATGGCCGATCCTAAGCGGACCCTGCAGCCGAAGATCCAATCTTTGCTAGAGGCTGGCTTCTCGGTTCCCGAGCTGGCCCAGCTGCTCGCCAGCACCGGCGCCGCCATGCCGCTTCAGGACGTTCTGGGCCGCGTCCTGTTCTGGAGGAACCTGCTTGGCACCAAACAGAACCTCTTGAAAGCCTTGAACAGGAACTCGAAGCTCCTAAGCTTCAGGCAGGAGAGGGTGCTCCAAACCCTATCTTTTCTACGCACGCTGGGATTCCCTGATAAAACCATTTCTTCGCTTGCAATCAGAGGTCACCGCCTGGTGATAAGCAGATTAGACAGGATTGAAGACCTCGTGGAACGAGTGAGGGATCTAGGGATCGCGCCTGGTTCGCCTATGTTCGTCTTGGCTGTCTGCACGATCTCCAACATTAGCAGGTCGGCATTAGATGCGAAGATAGAGTTCTTGAAGGGCTTTGGTTGGTCGCAGGACGACGTAATAATGGCATTCCAGAGGTACCCATATGTCCTTAATACTTCTCACAAGAAGATCCAAGCTGTTATTGATTTCTTGCTGGAGGAAGCGGAGTGCAGCGCGTCGTATGCCGCCCACCACCCTCTACTATTCGGGTTCAGCATGGAAAGGAGATTGGTGCCCCGTTTCCGGGTGATAAAGCTCCTAAGGATGGAAGGTCTTCCGGGAGGTGATAGCAGCTTGTACAATGTCATGCTTCTATCAGACCATAAGTTTGTGGACAAGTACGTTCTTCCGAATAGTATCAGGGTTCCTACAATTTTTGAAACTTATCTACCACGATGAATTACAGTATGGTATGCGTGAGCGATCCTGGATCCTTTCCTTTGTATTGAAATTTTGATGTTTTCTTCCATGAGGTTTATTGGCGTTGCTCATTATATGAATCCAATCTAAGGATACGAGTAATTTTCAAATGACTGTCCAACAGGTCGAGCTAATGTCGCCTGAATCCATGTTCTAGCTAATTTGTCTTTGCAAGACCGGTACTTCTGTTAACTTGCAATTAGTGAGATACCTATTGCACATTCTTGTTTCCATGGGAGATGATCATCTGAAATCTGCGCTTCTCATCCCATGCCTTTTCTCTGATGTTTGTGTAAAAAAAGCTTCAATTTTATAATTCTTTTATGCCAAGTAGCTCAAACTCTTACATGTGTCGTAGAAAATGTGATTGCTTCTTGAAAATACTCTAAAGGAATGCTACTCCAGTCTAAGATTGTTTGCACATTATAGAAAACTCTCATGCTATTCTCCTGAATAGAATACTGCTGATGGTAGTGAAAACCGCACCTCTGACTAGAGTATGAACTATGAAGTGAGAAATGATGGCTGCATCACTTTGGATATTATTCTTAAGAATAAAATGCGCATTTGACATTTTATGTATAACCTTGGTGCATAGTTTTTCCATTTGCATTTGTACATCTGGCAATTCTACGGTTTATGCCTCTTCTTCTATTCTGTGGTTGAGATTTATGATAAACAAAGAAAACAATGATAAAATGCATGTTGTCAAATAGTGAACAACTTGTTTTACCTAAAGGTTATTCAGAAGATTTTAGTGACAGCTTAGATCATTTATTACATGATTAGTCATTTTCCCTTTTTAAAATTATGGGACGAACTACCTTAAAAGGGGGTTTAGATAATCGAGGAGAGCTATTGTGTAAATTGTATGATTGATGCTTGAAGGATTTCATCATCAAACCTTGCAACCTCCATGATGTTTTTTCAGGAACTATGGAACTTGTTTTTCAAGTATTTAGAAGATTAGCTTTGAAAAATATTAGTTAATATTGAAAACAAAAAATTTGCATGTTTTTGAAGTTATTTAAAGCTATACGTTTTGGTCATCTTTATTATCATTGGACTTTCATTATATCTAAACATGCATAAATATTTTATATGCTTTTTAAAATGGATATTATTTAAATGCCTGATGAGAAGGTGCTTCACAGATGAATGATGGAAGCCCTGTCCATTCCTCTTATTGATAACTTAATATATTGAGCCAGTATAATAATAATAATTAATTGTTTTTGTGCCACAGAGCCATCACTGGGTTGATTATGGCTTAATTTTTTTTAGTTATGAGATCAATATTTTTTTTATATGTCAACTAGATATTAGAAGACCTCTTAATCCTTCGAGAGTATCCTATCACTGGTCACAGGATCATCATATGTGTTGATAATCATTCAAGAAATTATGTGATTGGATGGGCATGTATTGAACTTTAGTTATCTAAAGTACACATGAACCCAAAAGCTACCAAGCTCTCTTAATGAGAAACTTCATGCGACACAGGTCCATTTAAATGACAAATATGCCCTGTTCTTATGCCAATAGCGCAGTTCATCATCTTTGTATTTATTGGACTAAGATCCAACTTCCTAACATGCCCATTTAATGCTAATGATAGCCTATCTAATGGCTTGTCTGCACAACACACACCTTGGCTGAAATTCCAGGCCTCCTGCCACCTCAGCAGCCATATCTGAAGCTTTCTCTTCCTATTTATGAGGCCAGTGGCTGTATCTGCCATCCCCGGACCTCCCTGCCATCCTTATCTCAGAATAATTGTGCTACAGCCTTGCCTTGGTAGCACTGGGTATGCCAACTGTCTATTCTGAAATCTAGGGGACCCCGGAGGCAAGAGAGGCATCTGGGAAACCAATCCAGCTTGCCACTTGGCAGACAGATAGAGGAAACCGACTGCAGGTCCTTAAAAATCATTGCCACCGTGGCTATCTAACTGGAACTACTGAAGAGGATCTAATGGCCAGCAAGGCCTTCCTGGTGAAGCCATTTCTCTCTGGGAATCTAGGGGCTCTCTGGAGGGCAAGGGGATCATTGGGGCCATCAATCAAGGATGCTATTTAGCATAAATTGAAAATAGCATTACCGCAGGCCCCTAGTAATCAGGGATGGCTGGTGGATCTGTTACATCTTCCAAGACTGCCATCTGTCATCCGATCGAGAAAGGATCACCACAGACCCTCTTAAAAATAGCAATTGGCCTTCGGGGCATCAATATCTTACTGGAACTGTGAGGGGTATCCCAGAGGATTCTGGAAAGGAGGAGGCCACCACCATGGCATTCCCTTGAAGCCGGGACTGCCATCTGAAGAGTCCTCTAAGCAAGAGGCTCTCATCCGATGGATGGCAGGTCATCCCCCTATAAAATCAATTCTGTGGCTGTCATTTGAAGGGTTGTAGACTCTTGGCAGAAGCCCTAGCCGCCAGCATCTGGAGAAGAAGAAGGATTGAAGCCTTCTTCTTGTTGCTTCTGGTACATACCAGGGAGGAAAGGAAGAGAAGAAGTGCCGAAGCCCTCTTCTTGTTGACGCTGTTGTTGCGCACCCATCTGAAGTTCCTGCAAGAGAAGAAGATAGTAAGAGAAGAAGTACAAAGGCCTATCATAGTTATCCCAGGTTTCTGTGCCAGAAAAAGGATGAAGATAACAAGGTGAAGATGAGAAAAAGGTTAGGTGGTATCACCCTCCATGCATAACCCCTCTCCTCACCCAAAACACGCCTTTCTTAATCTTTAAGAAACCCTGTCAAACACTCATCGGTCATGCACCTAAAACCTGTTCAAATGCAGTCTTCCTAAACCTGAATAAATCATGTTCGATAATATTTAGATGGGCCATATGAACTCCCTCTAAACAGCACATGTTCAGACCTCTATACAGACACCCGAAATACCCCTATATAGATATGAAATTTTTCTACTCATCTTACCAATCAGATGACTAATATAGGTGACCATTTACCATGGCAGCTAGGATTGGTACTCTTGTACTCCCTGGTCAACCACCAATGTTCCCATGAAACCAAGCCTAAAGGAACCCCTTTCAAACCAAAATCTGCTCTCTGCTGTAAACAAGAACCCCGAACCAGAAATCTCAGGGTCTAAGATCTGTCCAGAACAAATCCCAAAAGGCCAGGATCCCAGAGTCTGTTCAGAGAGATCCAACCATATCCAAAACCTGTCCAGGATGGCTAGAAAGGCAGAGGATTTGGGTACTCTGCTGATTGGCACAAAGGGAAGAAGCATTCCAAATGGAAGAAGCCGAAATAGTCAGCGGACAGCATGATGACAGTGGGCCGCCAATGCCCAAAATTGATGGCAACAATCCCCCTGGGCTCAAGATTTATGACATCAAGATGGTAACAATCCCTGTTGGGCTAAAAAATGATGACAAGAGGCCACGAAGGCCAATGGAACTTTTAACAGGTCATTAAGGCCATTGGACATCAAAAATCAACTTTTAAAACACTGAAACAAAAAAAACAAATCTAATTTGGACGGACACATGAGCATACCTTATGGTGTTTGACCCCTGACCGGCACACGGGCATGCCCTGATGTGTCCTGATCCTAGACGGGTATATGGGCACGTCCCATAATACACCAACCCTCCCCCCCGAAGTAGGGAATATCAAACTCTATTTACTAACAGAGATAAATTCCATTCATTTGAGGGAAGGTTATGCATGTTATCTCATGTCATGAAACATCGCATTTTTATAACCTTAAGGTCAAGGGAAAGGCCTAGCATGGTTTTTTATGCCAACATGCCTGTACCTAACTATGAGGTTAATGTCTTAGATGAATCCTCTAATGCCTATCAAAGGCTAGTAAGATTATATCCTAATTCCAACCGATGGGAGCTATGGCTTGCATGCCTTCACGCATATATATGTAATTCATGTTGATC
Organism: Cryptocoryne crispatula var. balansae; assembly: GCA_036172225.1. Taxonomy (NCBI): domain Eukaryota; kingdom Viridiplantae; phylum Streptophyta; class Magnoliopsida; order Alismatales; family Araceae; genus Cryptocoryne; species Cryptocoryne crispatula. The sequence goes on from CM069918.1 coordinate 57,576,636, forward strand.
AAGCAATGGAACTTCCATGTTCAATGTCACTTGTGCTATGAAGGGAGCATTAATGGCCCTATGAGCTCGAAGGAATGCAATCCCAAAAGAGAAAAACTAAAAATCTGAAATACATCAGATCTGTGGGTCCGAAGGAATCAACGTTTCTGTAAAATTCTACTGTCAGATCTGCAGACGGTAAAGGGAGGGAAAAATCTCAAAGTCAGAAACTGTGCAAGCCTAAAAGGAGTCAAAAATCAGAATCTGATTAAACTGAGAATTTATGAGATTTTGCAAATCCTGAGAATTCTATAGTGCAAATCTGAGAATTCTGTTAGTCTGGGGTTTGAATAAAAATATAAAATTAAAGAACTGAGATCTGAAACATATGACTCAAACTTAGGAAATCAGGCCCGGTAATCTCAAATTCCAGAAACTTGTAAATCTAAGTGTTCAAATCTGAAGAATCCCAACCCCAAACTTGAAATTTCAAGATTAAATCAGAACTTCAGAGATCCAAAAATTTAACCTCCATAACCGAAGTTGAGAATCTTCTAAGATGGGGAAATCAAACTCAAAACCTGAATTTCAATATTGGAACTGAAAATTCACAAACAATAAAATTTTGGATATTGGATTTAAATTCTCAAAGCCAAAATTTGGAATCCATGATCTTAAAACATGAAACTAAATAAAACCCAAACCCCAGAACTTCTAAGCTCAAACTTAGATCTAATAAACCACAACTTTCATAGCCCTCAAAGTTGAGAGTAACTCTGAAACAAAAATCCCCAGACATGAAATCCCAAAATCCTCAAGCTTGGAATTCAAATATGAAACCTATCCAAAAGTCCTAAATCCTGGTGTCTCCTAAAAATGAAATGCCAAATTTCAAACCTAAAGGAAGCCCGATTCTCAAATTCACATATCTGAAATTTTAATGTTTAAACAGCATGCAAATGGGGCGTGAGGAATCGCCGGATTTCAGCGGGATTAGCTAGCACCTAAGACAGATCACAACGCTCAAGGGAAGCATGTATCACTTCCGATGCCGAAGCCATAACCGAGGAAGGGGGGAATAGAAGAGAATGGCACAGAAGCCACGAGATATAGGCAAGACAAATGTTGGAGCTGGCCGATGCAGGGGTATAGAGAGGGAGAGAGACGGCTGCTTGTGGGGGTGGAGACGGGAACCATTCTATAGAGGGGGTGGAGAGTACACTGGTCTCACTACTAGGGGTGAAGGTGAACACTAGAAGCCAGCTCGACCGCAGGGAATCCTGGATGCTGCTGGGAGGCTACCATCATTGTCTGTCGGATCCTTAGGTGTGCTGCTGTCGAACCTTTCCCAGAGGAAATCGAGTGGGAGAAAGCGGAGTCGAGATGGTTTGTATAAAAATTTATTGTGCAACCAAACACCCTATTAGGTAGAATTGTAGAAATTCAGCCTGATGCCTAAGCTACTGGTCTTTCTGTGATCTAAAAAAGAAAGAGTTGGAGAAATTGCTTGACATCATCATTCACCATGTCGTTTGTCTGTTTCCTACATGTTTGCCTCCCCTACAACCAAATTTGCCCCTGTTCTGCAAAGGGGAGTTCTTGTTCAGTTTTCTGGTTGCAAGGGTACTTGTTTGTAGGCAATATCAGTGGGCGATGAATAGTAAGGAGGACATATTTCATCGCCAAAGAAGACGTGAGCTTGGGCCTTTATTTGTTGCAGGAGCCGACAGTCAAAGCAGAAAAAAGCTGAGAGCTAATCGGAGTGCAGGTGAATGATTTTTTTTTTGTCATTAGTACAATTGGGCTTGTCGGAATTCATGTCGAAGGTTCCATGAGGGTGTCACTGCCAAGGGTTGCCCCTTGATGAACCGGATGAAATGAGATTAGAATTGTGTTATATTACTCATGTTCATATCATGAACATTGTGTTGCTGCAACTGTTTGTGTGGATGGGCGGGAAATGGTGTATTATACTGTTATGTGCTCAACCCTTCGATATTTTGACGATGTTCTCTTGTGGAGGCCGGGCGATCTGATTCGACCCGATCCGGGGAGCTATGCCAGATAAAACCTACCAGGAGGTGATCCCCATGTCACCGTGTGATCCCGGATGTGAACTCATGGAGATTGGCCGCGAATCAGTTCTACTATTATTTAAATTTTATTTCCCAGGAGGTGAATTATAATATTTTTTTATTAATACTGTAAAATAGTTTGTTCATTTCAATGGAGAATCAAAAGGATGGTAGTTTCCCTCGTTGCGCTTGGAGTAGGGCACTCCGTGCAACTCTGAGGGGGTGAACGTTATCGCGAAGGGATGCGGTCGATACACCGAAAAGGTTATAATTAAGTATGGTGTGAGAGTAACCCGATTTCTTACTCGGTCAACTAATTATTTTTGAAAAAATTAGTTGAAATTATATTAGTTGTACTAAATTGAAATTTCACAAAAGCGTTTAAATTCAAATTTTAACTTTCATACCTGCTCCACGGAATGCTACAGGCGCCGATAAGCCGTTTCGTGTCTCAGAGATCTGATTTTACTCTTATCTGTAATTTCGATCATTTATCATTTTGTTTTATTTATGTGAAAGAAGCAGGTGTTATTCTTCCAGAAAAAAGAAAGAAAGAAAAGTGTCCGAATGCTCTCTTCGGCATGCCGATGGTAACACATGTTATCATTGAATCTACTTTGCCAGAGATCCGAGGAAGAAGGTTCGTTTTATTTTTAGTATCCAGGTAGTTAAGCTAATCGGATATCCGAACGGTAAGGTTTGTTCCACAAAAAAAAATTTGAGCTCTAACTTGACTTCCTGACTCAAGTAAAAAAAAGTGAGTCTGATGAGTTTGAGCAATATATATATATTCTTGACTCGGCGTTTGGTAGTGGCTACAGAAAACCAAGGAATCAACCAGCCAAGACTGCACCATCGGCTTCTTTGCTTTAAATAAGCAAAGGCTGGCTGACAAAACCTCATGAGAGACGTCACCTTTTCAAGCAGTTCTTTACCTTTGTTTGCAGTACTGATTGCACATGTATGGCTTAATTAATTATAAAAGCCATATACTTTGGTGAAATGAGCTTAATTATATATAGATATATATATATATATCTTCCCTTGGCCAGTTAATATCAAGCATTAACAATGCAGGCTCCTTTCTCAGGTACCTAATTAATCTTGCCCACATCATATAGCTTTGAATTTGGTGATGCATTAGTTTAGCAAGTACCAAAAATTACAATAATCCTCATTTCCCAGATGAGCCGCTCACTTCTACAGATCCTTTCAGAGGACGGAAGGAGAAGGCATGGGGAGCAGGTCATCTCTCACGAGAGGGTGACATACACAAGTGCAGGAGGATCCACCTAGAGACCCAGCACCTTATATATATGAAGGGTACTGTACCGTGGAATCTCCCTATAGGAAGTCCATGCTTCTTCTTTTTTCTTCTTTGCAAACAATGAGTATATGATCACCATAACTAGCTCTTCTTGTGGTTTTATTTTATGTTAATCGCAATGCCTTCCGTCAGTTTTAAGCTTGGATTCTTCTCATGAATTAATTAGTAGCCCTGGCTTTTCAAATTGTTGTCCTGGGAAGAGAACAAAGGGACAGATACTTTGAGTGATAGGAAAGAGAAGAAGGGACATACGCCTCCTACCACGAACAGGAAGGAAAATAAATTTCTGATGTCTTTTGTATTCTCAACTGGGAGTTAAAATGACCGTTTTGTACAACGTACAAAAAATGCATTTTCATTTTCACTTTTCTTATATGGTTACTTCGTATCTCTAAGCAATAAACCCCTATCAATGAAACTGGGTTTACTCATAATAAAGCCTATCACTGGAATTAGTAATTAGCTAAACTTCAAGGAATTAAGTACCTTTGCTTTAGGATCAATTTAGCCGGCAAGTTCTGAAGCCAATATGGATAACAAAAGGCATCCAAGTGTATGTAGGTGCTCCAGATGTCCAAATTCAAGGTACATAAATGCAATTACTTCTAACCTTATGGCCTGTTTGGTTAGAGTATCAAAAATAATACTATCTTAATATTGATATTGATATTTTTAAAAGATGAAGTATCAATATCAAAATTGATACAAGTTGACACTTGTACTCCATAACATGTGTTGTTTGCATTATAAATTTCAAAATTGATATTATTAGTCAAACACATCAAAGTGATTACTAACAATATTAATTTTAAAATTAATAGTGATAGAGGTGTCTAATAATGTTACCAAACAGGACATTAGCTAGCAAGACATTCATGCATGTAACAATGCAAACAAGTCCTTGGGTGTTCAAACTTCAAACTTTCAAAGAGTGGACTACCGTACCCCACCCTCACCAAGGTGCAGTTCATAAGAGCATCTTTTGGTCACCCACCACCAGTGCTCATCCCTGCTCCCTTTGGTCGCTATGTCTTTACCATCCACAGAGGAAGAGGTGGTGGGTTTGCTTTGCACAAGAGTAGGCCCTCAAAGCGGGTAGGTAGCAGTAGCACCACTGGGAAGGAAAAGATCAGTCCTGTCCAAAGGCGTCCACAATTGTTGGGCTCCTAAAACAGCATGTTGATGGGGTTCAATCACAGCTTTCTTTGCGGCTAAGCATGACCTCATGGACTTCATCAAGCCACCTCTCCACATAGTTGAACGCTGCCATGGCAAATGGCGGCTTTCTTTAGGTTATCTTGCTACCTCTATCATGCAGGCCCTAGCCTTTTTCTGCCACATATTGGATCACTAAAGGGTGAGTCTGGACTAGTAATTATATATAGACCACCTTGAGAGGCAAAAGAGGGCGAGGAAGCTTGGAAGAGACCTCCATGACCAAAAGGAAGCCCTTAGTGATGTGGGCTTTTGGCTGAGAAGTGATAGCTTTTAATTAGGCTGATGCTTGCTTACATGGAAAGCCACCCGAGAGGCGGCCTTCCTCCCATGAATCCACCATCCTATCTTTTGCTGTTTAGGGCTGGCATCCGTTGCGTCACCGGATCCAAGAAGCATTAGCTTAATTATGGTCTACTGATGATGGCTTAGCTTTGGAGAATGTGCCCCTTGTTCTAGACTTTTCTCGGACTTCCATAACCCATCAGGAGGAACAAATCAAAATAGAAAGACAAAAACCAAGAAGGGGGTCCTGTTTAGAGAAATCAAGATGCCTTCTCGCTGGTAAATTAAGAAATCGAAGTAACTTGTAACATGCATGGGAAAGTCATCGAGCTAGCAAGTGTGTAGACATGATTTGGGCTGGCTGTGCTGTTATTATATATTATTCGCACTCCACCTGCTGAACACCATCCTGAAACTGCCAGCTGAATTCATAAAACATCACCATGCACGTTAGCTAGCATTACCGAATTCCAAGGCCAGGTTTATATTAATATAACACTACCGTGAGATACGAACTGGTGGTATCTGGGAGAGTGGCCTTGGCCAGCTAAGAAAGAGATTAAACACTATTCTGCTGAACACAAAGGGGGCGAGAAAGTGGTCTTCTGCTCCTTTGCTTCCACGTGCTTCACTCAACAAAGATCCTATGTTGTTAATTCCCTTTCATTATGCATAACATGCATGATAAGTGAAGAAGATACTACTTGGCCTTGGAGAAGAGATTGTCTGTCGGAGGGAAGTCTCTCTTAGGGTTCGTTTGGTTAGAATTATGTCACAGATTTCACTCGAAATCTCCGAAAACTCATGTCTATAAACCTTGAGGGATTTCTTTCTTGTTTTGTCTCTCTCCACTTCCAAAAATCTCCACTATATTTTTCAGAACACGGAAGCCAACAGTCTGATGCATTTGGTTGGGTTTTTAAATTGTCAGAGATTTTGAACTGTTGAAGGGTTTTATCCCATATTGACCACCGGAGGAGTATTCCATATCTTTATCATAGCTTAGACCTGGGTCTCCTAAATGCACGTGCATTTTTGGAATTTCACATGGTATCAGAGCTGATCAGGTTGTAGGCACTGTCATTCGGTGGATTTTCTCCTGTTTTCGCTCGGCCATGCTCCATGTATTCCTATCGTGGCTCTGACGGTGGTGGCTGGCCGAGAGAGAGAGTGTTGAAGGGTTTTATCCCATATTGGCCACCGGGAGAGTATTCTATGCCTTTATCATAACTTGGATCTGGATCTCTTTAACGTACGTGCGTTTTTTAAATTTCACACCGACCGATAGAACACTTGGAGTCCGAACCAGACGTTTAGACTTAAGATGGAGGAGAGTACTCCACATGCATTGGAATGAGTGTATTTTATTTAATACACTTGTCGTTGATCCCACTGTATGGAGTCTAATTAAGTTGGAGGAATCTCCCTCCAAGACGACCTCACATAAGGAAAGGCCTCTTCTCTATCTCCTCTGATCCTTGTTTATCGCTCCTAACCCAAGTCATCTTCGGCCACAGGCCCTGGGTGTTACGCCAGGTACGTACAGAGACTCTCCTTCCTTCTGCGCCTCTATCAGTTCCTACATGCATATGTTTTTCTTCATCTTTGGCTTGCCCATTCCCGTTTCCTTTCTTGATCTTTACGTTCTTCAAAGGTTAGGTAGATGACGTGACATACCCGGAATTTGCAGTACACAGCTGCTGATGCGTATCTCATTTTATGCAATTAGAGTAAATACAGATTCCTGGGGCTCTCCCCTGCTCGACTGATCATTCCAAAAGATGAAATGACAAAAATTCCTGCCTTGCATGCTGTGAAATGTGCATGTTTGTTTATTTTTTCTTTCTTTCATCTTTCCCTTTCACGTCCTCCAGATAACCACGGAGAATATGCATGCAGTACAATGCTAAGTCCCCGTCTTTTAGAAGGCTTTTCCCTTTTTCTTTCTTGTGCTTGCCGTGAAGTTTTCCTGTAAAGGAGAATATGCAGGGGGAATATGCGTTTGGCATAGGATTCTATACATAGTTGAAGTATCTCTAGCTTACACCTCTTGTTTGTAAAATTGCCACCCATTCTATGCACCATGTGAAGTTCTACGAGACCTTATATATCATCCGTGAGAACCCAGCTGCTTGTGAACAATAAATCAGAGCGCTCTCTCTCTCTCTCTCTCTCTCTCTCTCTCTCTCTCTCCCGAGCTATCTATCTTACTCTATATCACCAGGGAGAACCGAAATCTATACTTGAAGCTAATGGGGTGTTTGGTTGCATGATAATGAAAGTTTTTGTTTTAATTTTTAAAAATTGTAAGAAAACTTGTTAAAAGATGTGTTTGGTAACCATGACAATTTTATATTTTAAAAGTGATTTTCTTCTTAATCAAAAAAAGAGGGTCTCACCTCTTTCTTTTTTCTTGTGGTTCCCCACTTTGTTTGGTCATGTGTTGTAGTTACTCTTTTTTGTAATCACATCCCTCCAAACATGATAATTTTATGTCATGAGTTGGTTCACTTTTTATTTTAATACAATTTTTTATCATGAAAATGTACAAAAAATTATCATATAACCAAACACCCCATAAATCTGTTTTAGCAACCTTGCTGGTATGTTTTGGTGGCATCAATATATCTCACTGTCAACATAGCACGCTTTACTTTGGATCTCCTTTCCTATCAGCATTATTGCTAAGCTCGAGATTCCTTCCTAATTAGCTACAACTGCATCGATTCCTCTCTCTCTCTCTCCCCCTGAATAATTCGTGTATATATTCATTGGTTATATAATTAATGAACAAAGAGAAAAAATATAATGTTTACTTAATACGAATACAAAAAATGTCACTGTCGGACACATCATCTCTATGTCCTGGTGCAACCGTACTCCTTGCATTGAACACCAAAACGGGAATGAGGCTATATATATATATGATCTTTAATATTGTTATCCCCTTATATCCAAATGCCAGTACGAGTTCCAATAGTAACACTACCCAAGTGTGTTGCTTTAAGCACATCTGTAAGGACCAGTCACACGATTTTGTTCACTCATATTAAATATTTATATATGTCCATCTTCGTTTTGACAAATGTTATGAGTAGTACATGGAAGCAAATGATCAGAGGGGAATACACAAGCATATATATATACTTATTTATTAATGTCCCTCAGAAGAAAAAAATTAACAACTCCTGATCGACCTGGCATTTCAATACAAATAATACAATTTGATGATGCACACTAAAGCTTCTGAATTATGTAAATATGCAATGCGCTATCTGCACTGTCTTTACCATACATACATGGCGTGTGTTAATGGGCAACGTACACCATGATAGTCTTTCCTTCCATGCGACGTTAATTATAATTGACGTAATGAGTTGTTCACACTTGTATGGTGCATGCGTTTTAGTGGGTTTCATTATTTGCTTTTATTCAAAAACAAAAAGATAATTGTACTCTGCATTATTGTAATTAAAAATGTTCGGCGTGATGACGTAATGTCAACGTCACTCTGTTTCCCGGTGGATTACCCTACAACTACATCACTCGCGGTGACGAGAACGGAAACCGACAAGACACTACTCACCTGCGAGCCAAGGGGCCCACCCGAGAGCCTGGTCAGCCCAAGATTACGCTCCGCCTTAGGCGCAGGCCCCACCGTCGCGTCACGTCGGCTGACGTGTACAGCCGCGTCGTCGACGATCCGGCCAACTCCTGGGGCCTAGGATAAAATATAATAAATAGGAGTGCGCCGTCGTGCATGCGTGGCGCACCAGACGATAGCGTCACCGTCGTCGGTACGTTCACCGTCCCACGAGCGTCCCAAATCTTTTTTCAAGTAATAATAAGCAAAAGGACGTATTCGTCCCGGCAACGACAAGATATTCTCTGTAAATTCCTCTGTGAAAAGATTTGGCGAGGGGTACTTCGCATATACAAAACTTCTTTTTCAGTCCTACTCTCTTCTCTTCACCGTGATATATATATATATGTATGTATTTTTTCTTTCGTTCTCTGCGCGGCACTTCTCCCGCAAGCTTTCCGCGGGGTTGCTTCTTCGGGAGGCTACCGCGCGTGGCGGTCGGACCTCCGACGGCTGCAGAGGTGGCGCCGGAGCTCGTGGATGGGGTTTTGCTGGGTGGCCGGCTTCTTGCTCTCGTCCCACCACCTTTGAGTGCTGTTGCAGCCGCTGTATCGCCGAAGGCAGGACTTTCTTTCTTTCTTCTCTCCTTTTCACCTGGCGTCTCTCTTTCTCTCCCTGTGTCTCTCAGACACACACGTACATCTTTCTTCTTATCACGAGCCTTCTGGAGTTCCGTGGAGTTCACTCTACCCCGGTATGATGCACGTTTCCATGTCTTTTTTTTTCTCTGCTAACGGGGAAAATTCGTACTTTTGTTTTGATTATGTTCTACTTTCGATTCCTCCTTTGTGTTTTTGATGATTTTCGGGTTCAGTTCCCTTTTATGGTCTTAGAGTACGCTGCAGTCGTGCGCGGTCGTTAATTTCGTCTGGGAAGCTAGCTTCAGTCCACACTTCTGTAGCCGGTGTTTGTGTGTGTTTTGTCTGGGCTCCTTGTTGTTGTTGGAAGGTTCTGTCTTTTATTTATTAGATTGTTTAGCCTCTAACTACCGGCCGATCTTAGTTCTCGTTATTATTATTATTGTTTGCAACTTTTTTCTGGTCTCTTGGAGGTGTCTACTTGTAGTAAAAGTTGTATACTGTACTATGAGATGTGGCTTCTGGATCAATGGAGTGGTATCCTTTCATGTGCCTAGCAAGGTGCTCGCTTTTTTCTCAAGTAACCGAGTTTTGTCTGTTAGAGAAAACAGAGCCCGCTGTGTGATGAGTGAAAAAAATATCTGGAAAAATATAAGATGATGTATTTTTATGTTTTTAAAGAAGATTCACTATTCACTAGAAGGAGAAGAGCCAAAAAAATCTGAAAGATTCCATGTAGGTAACTCGAAGAAATCTAAGAAGGAACATATAAGTCGATGGAGAATGCTGGAAGGAGTTACTGCAAGCTTGAGGAACCAACTTTGGTAATAAATGATTTGTGTAATTTGTTTGTGACTGCCAACAATTTATAACTTGAAATTTCTTATGCCAGTATGTAAAGGAACTTCAAGCAATTGCTTACCTATTTTGTGATGGCATGTTGTCCTTGCAAGTTTGAACCTTCAGAAATTTCTGAATCCAAGTCCATATGACCAGATATGTAAACAATGTTAGGTTCCATTTTTGTGGGTAGATAGGGGTCAGAATTGGGTTATATATATATATATATATATCTCCTTTCTTATTTCATGCTCTTGTTGCAACCGCATTAGTAGGTTGTTTTCCAACTTCAATTTAAACAGACCACCTATCTTGATGAAAGCTCGATCTCTGCAGGTGAAGCATTGAGTCCTTAAGAGCGTAATTCCAGAATTGAATATGGAGATGTCTCTACTGTAATAAGTTTTTGAATTCCTTGTACAGAAACTAAACTTTTAAAATAAAGAATGTAACTCCTGTTGACTTCAATCCAACTGTTTATGTATTTTGTTGTTGTTCTTTATTCATTTGTGAAATCATCTAATACCGCAATCATCAAACTAAGCCCAGCAAATTTTGCAGTTCAAGTAGTATGAGCTCTCCATCCACTCAGTTTCTCACTTCTACAATGATGGGCTTCTATGAGATAAATAAGCATTTAGGCCTGTGGAAAGATTCCCTCGAAGTTGACAGAAGCCAGAGTAATGATGTATCTATGGTTGTTGAGACAAAGGCAAAATGCAATTATATTGTGGTTAGGTCTTTGCTAACTTTTAAAGCTTAATGCATTACGAAAACATTGCCTGTTAGGATTGTGAAATTCTCATTTTATCTGTAGACAGAAGATTCCGATGCATTGCCTGAGTTGAGAAGGGAATTTGATGAAGAAACTAATAAACCTGATGACAAGGTAAGAATATTTATTCTGGTAAAAATTTTTTCGAGTGCTGAAAGTTTCTCCTGTTTTCTTTGTAGTTAATTTACAAAGAAAATCCTGCTGCTAAAATTGCAACATTCTATCATTTGTTCCTGCTTCACCATATTTTGCAGATTTTCCTAATTAGAAATTATGAAGAATGAAGCTGTCTCCTTTGTCTGAATTTGCATACTTTCATATGGTATTGCTCTCAAGTTCATGAACATCCAAAACCTCACAACATTTCATGGATTTGGATAATGTTATTCTACTTACTGAGAGACAGGTAGAAATAGGTTCATAGGCCACCATTATGACCAAGATAATATCAATTTTATTTTAGGATATCAGGGTTGAGATTGGACCCTGGATGAGCCAGGGCAGATCTGCCGATCCACCGGAGGCCAAGGTTCGCTAAGAGTTGGCCAATCCTTCCTTGATTCAGTCTTACTCTTACTCGACTGTAACTCAGTTCAACACTTACTAAGTCAGGCCAGAATTGGCCCATCCCAAAGGGATTGGCCAGGCTCAGGATCAGCCAGTTCTGGTCGATCCCAGGCCGAGACGGTTTAACTGGATACGCCTGGATCTGATTGAGATTGTCTAATGCAGGTCTAGAATTTGTAGATCATAGCATATCTGACAAGATCAATCCCTAGGGAAGCTCAAACCAGGATTAGCCACCTCTTAGGATCTGATAGGCCAGTGTGGCAGTGCTAATCCTGATTGAGGATCAGCTGATCCCTGTCTGAAGCTGCCGATCCTACAAACCATGATTTTACTCGAACACAAACTAGTTGTGTGGTGTGGACCAGATTAAAGAGCTAGTGAGCAAGTTTCTGACTGACTGATTCTAGAGGGGAGAGGCTTGCTAAATAAGAGAATAACAAAGCTACAGTGCATCTAATATGCATAGATAAATATAGAGTGGGCTGATCTAGAATTTATTCTACTATACTTGTAAATTAATGTATTCTTATTTACATCAGCCTAGAGAGGACCATCAAATCACATAAAGGTCCATGAAACAATAATATTTGAGAAAATTTGGAACGTTCTGATTTATTTAATGAGGAATTTGCTCCAAATGGATGTGCTTTGAATGCATGATCTCAACTACTGGCAAACACTTTTAGACCATTTATTTTCTTATTGTCTCGAGTGATTTAGCACTTGTACATTGTTCTGGTGTCAATCTAAGATTAGCTGACACATTATTATCATTCTTAAGTGTTGAATATTTTTTAGTCATCTAGAGATTTATTTTAATTCATATTTTTTATACTCTTAGTTCTTGATGCCGCCTATTAATGTTTAGACATTTTAATCTTTCAGAAATGGGCAAGTTGGTAATTAACTAGGCTGTTAGCAACCTTAATGGGAAAATGGCCTATGGGAATAACCTCTCTGATAATATTTATATTTTACGAAAATAAAGATTTGTTAAATGTTAGAATATGGCTTGCAAATGGTAAAGGAACATAAAATGGCAATAGTTTTTCAACTTGTGAGTGCAAGATATTCAATCCTCTTCTATGTCTTCATACATTGGAGGCATTCATCTCTTTCCAAATTCTTGCAGTGGATTTCTTTTGCTGTGGCCATGTCCATTGCAGCTATAGATTAATCAACTACATCAATTGGATTTCTTTATAACTGCATGTTACACAGATATTGAGGCGTCTTGCACAGAACCGGGAAGCTGCTAGGAAGAGTCGACTTAGGAAAAAGGTATACCCTTGAATCTAATCATGTGTCCTTACAAAGAGAACCATAACTTGTTCTCCTCTTGTAGGCATACATTCAACAACTTGAATCAAGTCGCATGAAGCTGACACAACTAGAGCAGGAACTTGAAAAGGCCAAGCATCAGGTATCCTTGAGCTGGGAATACTTTCATCTGCCTGTCTAGTGCTACCTTTTGCAGGCTGACATCTGTGTTTAAGTGGATTTCTTCAGTCTGAATGGAATCTTGCATCACGTAAACCAAGGTGGATTCTCCATCCTGCAACTATGTATTAGAATGAGATGGAGAGAATATGCAGCATAAATTGGGTAGGAAACCAATTAAAACTCTTGTTATGGTAAATCATCTGAAGAAAGATATTTGATGCTAAAACACCTGCCAGAGATGAACCTCATCTTTGTTTTACCGTAGTTGAGCTTCTAATAGAAAACAATACAATTTTTCTTCCTATCTCTTTTATCCAAATTTTGAGGAGTTATGCACTCCCTGTTCAACATTCAAACAGTTTTGCTTGCCTCTCAAGGTTAAATAATTTTATTTCTAGACTTATCCTTGATTTAACCCTTTAGTGTCCATTTGGCACAGATTTGATTTGGGGATTACCTTACTCTGTCCTAAAAAAATTAGGGATAAAGTATGATTATCCCCAAATCAGATTATACCAAATGGCCCCTAGAGAACTGTATGTGCAGGAAGTGCCATCTTTTGTAGGTGAATCAGTGTGCTGAGAACATTCAACCCTAGCTCCATCACTGTAGTCTTGAACGTTTATGGTTTGATCCGTTAATATCATGTTGCTTTTTCCTGCAGGGTGGTGTCTATGCAAATGGAATTTCAGTAGACTCTGCTCTTGGAATGTCACCAACTATCAACATGGGTATGCTTTAAGATTCAGAATCCTTAGCATTGAATTGTTGGATTGAACCTTACTTCTAATATAAAATAAACAGAAACAATGTAATGACTCTGTAGGCATTGCAGCTTTTGAGTTAGAATATGGACACTGGATGGAGGAGCAAAATAAGCAGATTTGTGAATTACGAGCTGCTCTGCAGGCACATGCGTCTGACATAGAACTTCGGATACTCATAGAAAGTAGCTTGAACCACTATGATGACCTCTTCAGAATGAAAGCTCTTGCTGCAAAAGCTGATGTCTTCTATCTGATGTCTGGCATGTGGAGAACTTCTGCAGAGCGATTTTTTCTTTGGATTGGAGGATTTCGCCCTTCTGAAGTTTTAAAGGTGATGATTTATCTGGTCAAAGAATTTATGGTCTTTTCTCAATGTTGTCATGGAAAGTTGGTTGTGTTTCATTTTATGCTGGAAAATGGGTAGGTTAAAATGCTTCATCCATTCTTGTATCAATGTATTTTATGATATCTCATTTTTTACCTTAATCATTCTTGTATAAGTTTTCATTTTTTCCATCTTTCCATGTTCTGTACTTGGTGACTGTTGTGGCAACTGGCAAGGCAACCACATAGGTGGCTAGTCAAAACAAATCACTCATGACAAGGCTTGGTTTTAATGGTCTTTTCCACCGTATGTACATAAATATTTGTATGTGACACAGTTTATCATTCATACTCATAATGTTCATAAGCAATATTGGCAACTTATTAATCATCTAGTTTTTTTCTTTTTAGTTTATCTATTATTTACAGGTTGGACATATCCGTATTCTTTACTATGTTGTGCATCCCTGTGATGTTTTCATATAGGTGTTGTATTTGATCTTTAATTGTTGGGGTGACTGTCTTGGGCAGATCCCGAGGCAAGTCAAGCTTTTGAATCTTTTGATCACCTTGTCTGCTTTTTACCCCCAATAATGCATACTCTAAGAAGAGTCAGGATTGATAACTTTAATCATTTAGGATGATTCACCACAAAGATTGGGTCATATTCATACCATGTTTAATCAATAGTGAAAAGGAAATTATAGTATTAGAATGTGCTCAGGGTTTTGCTTTTCTACATGAGGGCTCGTGATAAGTGGAGCATATTAGATGAAAGTAGGGAGGTTCCAGTTGAAAAAGTGGAGCATATTTGGATTTTGAAGGGAAGATCTAGATAAATGTGGAGGTGATCATTTTATGATTTGGAGGAATTTGAAATTTTGGAGAGGTAGCCTGGAAGAGTGGCATTAGAAAATCTGCAAAACAAAGCCAAACAATTTAGGCTCAAGACTTAATTGAGTTGAGTTGAGTTTTTAACAATGACAAGTCAAAAAACCTGCCTAATATAAGCTATTTATTTTAGGAAAAAGAACAAGGTACGATTAAGATACCTACTAGAAAATGAAGCTTCCATTTTAACACTCCTTGATGTTTAAGCGCAAACATTTACCAATTTCATTGCTGCCTGTCTTTGCATGGTTTAGATCCTCAAAATTCTCTCGAGAGAAATAGTTAATAGAGTGCACACTGCACAGGGAATCGGTTTCCACACCCATTTGCAAAGATGGGTAGTCAAATTTGATTTCCTGAACAACAGATTATTTATCATAGCCACGAACTGTCCCTCAACTTAGTGATCCCATTTCTCTCCAGTTTTTGAGGAGTAAATGCTTATTGTTCTGCCCATAGTTTCAAAGAAACGATGCTAAAAGGGGGAGATAGAATGAAGTGTATTTGGAACTTCAGGGAGATGCCCCTAAAATGTCTCTAAAATGCCCCTAAAACGTACTTCTACAGAGGTTTCACATTACTAAATTTATTTCTTCACACATATCACTACATTACAAAGATCCTGAACTTGACTAAATTAGATAAGTACATTATTGCTAACTATCAAGAATGTTTTAATCATCCCAAGTTCACAACAATGTTCTCATCCATCTCTAAAATGTCTCCAAAACAATTAATAATCCTTGACAAATTTAATTCTATTCTCCAGTGTTTCCTCTTAGATTTTCAAAGGATTCCCATGCTCTTTGATGTGCTTCACAAACACCTTTTTTCTCACTTTTCATTATATTCTGAACTTTCACTTTTCGTTTCCATTTTAGGCTTTGTTTCCTTTTTTTCCTATCTTGGTGATTATGGTTCTGCCTCATCTATGTAGCACATAATCAAGTCTGAGGTGAAATGTGTCTGGTCCCACACAGCCAAGCATCTTAAGCTTCAATCTCTGAGTTTTCAGATTATGTGTTTCTTGTTTCCAATCTTCATCAATCTATTTGGTTTCAGAACATTTTGTCGTATTCCATCTACATGGACATATTTTTTATGAGTTTTTTGTATGGTTTTCCTCTTCATCTTCCCACACTTGTAAATGTTTCTCACTTAACCATCCACTTTAAATAAAACGTAAGAAAATATTACCCACTAATTCTAGTTATTGAGCTGTTTTTTTACTTCAAGATATGAGAATATAATCAAGCTTCATGAAAATTTTTTTTGGACTCCAGAATATGCTGGGGAACCTTTTTGTTTGATGCTTACAGTTTGCTCCATTAAATTCAAGTTTTCTGCAGAATACTGCACATATTGGTGGACAAACACCACTCCTGTTTGAGAATTTGCCACTTTACGATAAATATCTCTGCCCAAACTGTTAGGTTATCTAATTTTTTTTACTCTTGACCTGGCATTCGTTATCCCTCGTGACAGTATGCATACTTCCTTTGACTGTCATTATTTTCTGTAGGTTCTTTCTCCAAAACTTGATCCTTTGAGTGAACAACAATCCATGGAGGTGGACAATCTTCAACAATCATCACAGCAAGCGGAAGATGCTCTTTCCCAGGGAATGGAAAAACTTAAACAAACTCTTGCTGAGACTCTGGCATCTGATCCTTTAGGTACATCTGATGTTGCAAATTATATGGGGCAGATGACTACAGCTATGGGAAAGTTGGAGGCACTTATAAGCTTTGTAAATCAGGTGAACATTTATAAGTTGGCAATTGTATCTTCATTCTACTTCTTTTAATGCTGCTTTTTCTTATAAATGCTCTGTTCGTGAGTGCCATTTACTATCTTTTGCATTATGAGCTCATATCTTATAAAAGTTGTTCTCTGATTCGTTGCCACATTTAAAATGGTAACATTATTGGCATATCTTAGAGTTAAACAACCTAACAAGGTCAGCTCCTAAAGGTTTATATTCCTCCATCAATTTCTAAATCAGTCTATAAGCACCAGCTAGCAATATTTGCACCACTCTGTAAAGACAATCTAGATATGCCTATAGACTAGTTTTTCGTGCACGAGATGACAGCTAATTAAAAGCTTCACTCAATCCTTTTGTTTCTGGAGAGGCCATATCTAGGTCTATGAGTTATTACATTCATGGTGACCATCCATCTAGCTTTACATATTTATGGAGTAAAACTTGGCTACATAAAGTCTAGATTTAAGCCTTATCACATAAATTCTTTTGTCAAAGGCATAGTCACCAGTTACATCAATCATAGTTGTAGGTAACCTCTTCAAGCCCTTTTTTTTCTTTTTATTTCTAGTTTTGTTTCTCATGGTCCTTGTTTTTATGTATACTAATCTTTTACAGTTTTAAAGTTCTAGGATTCTCTCACTTTTTGTTTTTGCTTTACTTTCTATTTTTTGTTTCCATGTTGCTAAACATTACATCATGGCCTAAGTTAAGCAGATGGCCATGGCAGAACAATCCTTCCTCCATTTGGGACCATAAAGTATAGCTTTCTATTTCTTACTTCAGCCAAATGCTTCTTGGTTATTGAGTCGTGCTTCTTGGTGATGGAAAAAAGACTTTTCTGCTTCATTAAGTTGCCTGATATTTCTGCAGCTTCATTCATAAGCTTTAAAGACCTGCCCCGTATAGGTAGGGATGTAATGGTAGTTACTATTTGAAACGAAGGATTGTCTGTTTCTGATATAATAAGGTGTGTCATACAACTTATACTAACCCTTTCTATTAATTTCTTGTAAAGGCCGACCACCTGCGCCAGCAAACTCTGCAACAAATGTACCGGATATTAACTATCCGCCAAGCTGCTCGAGGTCTTCTTGCCTTGGGAGACTATCTCCAGCGGCTAAGGGCACTCAGTTCCCTCTGGGCTGCTCGACCCACTCTGTGAACCAGCTTAATGATGCAACCATGCCATGTTTTTCCCCTAGACTTGAGACTGCAACGATCCAGGTAAAATGCATCTGGTTGTCATGGAGGGACTGCTCTGTAATGACGTGTACAATTTTAGCTGCTGAAATGTTTGATATGTCTATGATGATAAATATTGTGCATTGTATGTACAAGTATTCTTCATGGGATAACTTTGATCCCATGTTATCATGTATCCTTAGCTATCTTTGGATGGACTTGTAAATATGGTGGACATTCCTAGGTAGCTAGTAGCCTAGTAATACTGGTGGAATTGTACTAAATTTGCAAACTAGATGTATATTCCAATCTCTTTTTTAGAAAATATGAACGAAGAGTTCCAGGCATTATTGGGTTCCCAGTTCATTATGATTCGTTCAGAATTTCTGATAGGCATGTTGCAGGACTTCTGCCCTTGGATATTTCACTGCAATAGAAAGAGGATGCTATGTTTGTTATCCTTTGATTTGCTATGGGTGGATCGATACTTGGTTATTTCTCACTGTTTGTAGCTCTGGGAATGAAGTCAACATTAGTACTAGTATGTTACTAATTATCTTGACCCTTCATTTTGGTCAATAAGCTGCATGGACAAGAAAGAGAATATATGATGGGACCTGGATGCTTCAAGGATATTGAAGTCTTGGAGCTGACTCTTGTTTTCAGAGAAGGAACTTGAGGGCATTCCAGAGAGTAAGGTGTCGCTGCCACGTGTTCTTCAGTCATTTTGAAGGTCCTTAACATGGAAGGTGGATTAGGTGGGGTTGTATTTCCCCCTTATTCCTTACCTCAAGTCTAAACCAGTCCTGGAACCAGGCAACTAAACACTCCTTTTAACTCTTCATTTTTGTATGTTTATGCGACTAAATTTACTGATAGCCTAATACCACGGGGTGCAGGATAGGCAATGCATATATTATCTGATTTATTAGAAATTAATGTTCTTAGACTGTTGGATAAAATATCTTATCCGATGCCTAAAATTAGAGAAATGTACGAGTTTGTCTCCTAACCTGAGGCCCTGAGGTACAGTTACTAGTTCTTTTTCTCTTTGCAGGCCTTTACATAGGTATGTCATGGGAAATCCATTTTTGCTGTCCTTGTTTGAAATTTAAAAGTTTAGCATATGTGAAAAGGATCTTGTTTATGTTTTTAACAAAGACAAGAATATATTTTTTTTACTATATTTAATTTTCAACCTGTTCTTTTGCTTAAGAAAATATGTTTCTGCTGAGTTCCGTTAGTGCACTTGAAATGGTTATCACCATAGAGTTTACATCTAACTTTTGTAACCCCACTGCCCACAAAATTTTAAAAGAATATTGAGAAGGAGATTTTCTTTATTCATATTAATGGTTGTTCTAAAGCTGCTGTTACTTCCACTCTTCACGCAGGAGTAAAACCTTTCTAACATGCGAGACGTCTTTCCCCACTAGCCACTACCCACTTCACTCGAGTCCGGAACAGATAATCTTTCCCAAATACCCACTCTTCATAAGGTTGTTGAAGTCGTTGAGTTCTACTGGTCGGTGGTTCTATCCAGATAAATTGTGACATCTCAGGCCTAGGAAATAAAGTCCTCGTGATCTCATTGCCCAGATGCTCTGATACGTTCAGATGTTAGTTTTTTTTTCTTTACCATGACATTTTATATAAAATAAATATCTTAATTCGCATTTGTCTTAAAGATTTGGTTAAAACTAAATTGTATTTTAGCCTTTTTACCTATTCTCTTGATCTGAGATAATTTTAAGCAAGACGTACTTGCGCATTAAGATTTTAATTAAATGTTACATTACCTGATAAGCATGCATCTTAATCATAATATTTATTTCTAACACAAAATATAAGGTTAGGTGTAAAACCAATGGGCAATAGGTTGCATGACAAATTTAGTTTTTGTTGTAAAAATATATTTTGTATCGAAATTAGTTTAAAAGGGTGCGTGGTATTCATTAAAAAAATATAATTTTATAGAAGATATCTTCTTGGACAAAAAGGAAAGTTTGACCTTGTTTCTGTTTGTGATCCCCCATGTCTAAAAGTTACACATCCTCCAAACTCTTCATATATCACCAAACGCGATAGTTTTATGTCTTTAATTATCCCTAAACTTTTTAATATAGAAGATTATCATTAAAATACATAAAATTTACTGTGCAACGAAGCACCGCCGAAGAATTAGCTTTTTTTTTTATTTGCATGCGAGCTCCACATATATTAGAAGTAGCTCCCTATATCGCGAATGTTTTATCTTTTGAACCTTAAACCTCTTAAAATTGGATTTAATGCCTTGAGACTGATTTTATGATTTAAAGATATCCTTCGCTGGAGATTAGGCAATGTTACGTGAGTTTAAAAGAGATGAGCATACAAATATTCAAATATAGGAAGTTGTTTCTAGTTCCATATATCTTTAGGGACTCGATAAAAAAACTTGGGAATCTTGGTCGAATCGTGGGACAGAACGTGAAATTAAAATCTAACGTTCCCGTCATCCTGCAACGGAGAGGATATGTGGGCGTCGTCGGGATGCTCTCCAATTAAATGATGAAATTCAGACTCCAAATATAGCAACATGCCCGTCACATCATACCTCATGAACAACTCATTCAGCTTATAACCGTTAGCCACAGAGCACGACCGTCCCCACGGATTTTCATACAGTGAACCTGAAGATCTTCAAGGATAAAGAAATTTGGAGCCTTATCCATCAGGAAAATGTGAATTAGCACCTGTTGTTTGCTTATACGTCAACGATATCACGTGCATTAGCAGACATTTACCACACGGTAACATCATAGACATGTGACTCGACGAATGGCTGCCTTGTGAAGGATATACTTCAGACTCTCTCTCCTACTTAACCTCAGCAGTACATGTAGGTGAGAAGGCAGAAGAAGAGTGACTTCAAACAGCCCAACAAGCGCTTACACCGATCAAACTCTTTTTGCAGGTCGTGCATTCGGAGAACACCCCAGCTTGGAGTGTTGTTCGTCAAAGCGTGCATAAAGAGCTAGAGAAGTCCTAGTGCTTTAAGCTGCTGGATATGCTCGGAAGGGAGTGGAGGTGGGCACCAGTTTCCATCGGTCATCTCCCCATCAACGTCCTCCACCACATACTCCTAGCATGCATTGAAAAAGATGAGCCATAACCGACAAGGAAGGCAACCTCAGTGCATGTAGTTTAACATTTTTATAACTTACGTAGATGACATCAATGAAGCAATTGCTACCTTATTTCCAGAATGACATGTAGTATTCTATCTGAGAATAGTGAGTGGTTCCCTGCAGAAGTCCTTACTCCAAACAAGCAGGCTAGAAAGGTGCAGTCCTAGTCCTGCTTCTACCCAAAATTACTTTTATAAAACATTCAAATGCGTCATCAAGCAACCCCAGTCCAAAGCCATACAGGGGAGATAAATACTTCGACCGTCCAATGATAACAAGACTAGAAAAAAAAAAAACTAGACCCGCTTTGCAGATGACAAAGATAAATCAAAAGAATAGGTGAATTACGAAATGAAGCTGACTTCCTTGGCTAAAAAATATAGGGAATTTGAGAGAAACAGACTCACTTTTGTAAGCATTCTCTTAGCAAGTATGTGATAATGCCGTTGCCAAATCCGCTGGCCTACCATAGTAGCCACAAGTACACTGTAAAAGATGCCGACGACGGTGAATAGCCCCAGTACCACCAAGCCCACGATAAACAGGACAGGCAGCCCTGCTTCACCAGCACCGCCTAATGAACCGCATTCACCAGCTGCACTTGCGCAACCTTCATAGCAAGCAGTACAATCCGTCCACATGCACAACGTCCCTGGTAGGTGGCAGTCACACACACTGGAACAAGGTAATCATATCAACCCATTGTTCAAAGTCAACCGAAATACAAGTAATTGATTGGGACTATCACATGCTCCTGCCACACCACCAACACCTGACTAACAGTAAGAAACATAGAAGAGCATAAATCAGGTCGCACATGTCCAAACAGAGAGGTTGCATGCCTAGGAATTCTCTTGAACATTTTGGTTTACTCTGTAAAAGATGCAATCAATAAATTCTTATAACATTAAAAAACCTCGTAACCTAAATATGAAACATCATGTATGTCAACGTAATTACTAAGAGCAACCTGGAGAAACCTATCTCAATCCCACCATACATCATAACAGCCACTAGTGTCAGAAAAATTCCCCCAGTTGCTAACGACATTTATAGGTGTTTGATTCCATGTTAAAATGATTTTTCACACATTGTACATAAACTTGTTAAAAAAGGTGTTTCACAGTCCTGATAAAAACATGTTTTTACAGGGAAAATTGCTTCTTAGATTAAAAGAAGAAGTGGGACCTCTTTCTTTTCTTCTTGTAATATGCATATTTTCTTTGTTATACACGGAACCCACACTTTTTGCAATCATATTTAACCAAACAAGATAATTTTATATTTTTAAGTATCTTAGATTTCATTTTAATATATAATTTCATCACAAAACCGTATCTATTCTAACCTTCGTGGCCTAATGTTTGGTACAATGATTAAAGGATTCACAACAGAACATTTTCAACTCAAACTCAAGTCAATGAAGCAAGGAATTCTGAGTCAGGATCAGGATCTAAGACTGATCCTAATCAGGGTCGAGATTGATCAGCCAGCTCAGCTTATCCAAGGGTCGAGATTCCAGTTCGATCTGACCCTGATTGGCGCTGGGAGATGATGGAGGGGCAGTGCCACCTCCACCTCTGTCTTTCCTGATGGGCAGGAAAGACAGTCATGGGTCTAAGATCCAGTAGCATTAAGTTACTGGATCTTGTCATATTGGGACCCAATATGACCATTTGTGGGCAGGGGAGACTCAGGCGGCAGTGATGCTTCCCCTCCATCTCTCAGCAGTGCCCCTCCACCACCACCCATCAGGTCGGCAGAAACCAATACTGATCCGGAATCAGCCAATTTTGCATGTAATGAAATGAAAGCAGAATACAAATTATATGCGGCTATATGAATTTTCATCACTCAAGGCCATTTCTACACCACCTTAGATTTACATCCTCTTTAATCATATTTAATTACCCTACTTCAAGATAATATAGGGTCTACCATGGCCTCTTTTTCATCCTATTATCTCAATATGCTCTAATTTTCTAACTAAAGCTTCCCTGTCCAGGTTTTATGCTACTTTGTTCATGCCATCCCAAACTCCCTTCTCTTAGGCCTCAATCAACATCATCCCTTCCTCTCCTTGCGCAATAGCACAGCAACAGCAGCAGCACTTGGCTTCATTGGAAACAGCAGCAACTAGAGCTTGAAGGAGCATCTGCCGACCTCAGCAGCAGCAGCAACAGCAGGCGGAGAAGGCCTTGGCCCTCCTTGCTTCCTCCTCTATTGTCTGATAACGGTCCCCAACAGCAGCAGCATCATCAGGTGGTGGGGGAGCATATGCAGCAACATTTTTTATCTCCATCTTGTGCAGCACCACAAGCAGCAGCGGCAGGAGATGTCTGTAGCATCTATCAGATCCAAAAGAGGCAGCAGGAGGACCTGTCAGACATCATCTTCTTCATCTTCTTCCATCGGCATGGCAAGAGAGGCAGAAAAGGGGAAGAGGCAATGGCTCGATGACCCGAGGAGGGTCTACAAACTCTTAACATTGTGCGCAGGAGGCCTGTCTATAGAAAGATGGCATTGGGGCCATGGGATTTGGGCTCCTCCCACAGCTGGCAGTTTCTGTTTTTGAGGGAAGGTGTGCCCAAGCTCTTGGCTTCTAGAACCATCTGATGGAAAAGTGGGAGGAAGACTCGGTTAGCTTGGAGATCGTGGGAGATATGGGCTGCCTCCACCTCCTCGTCTCCTATTTTGTAGGGACTTCCGATGGAGAACTTCACTTGGCCTTTGCGGCTGTGGGCTGAGGATTGCGGCTGTCTCTTTGACCTAAGATCTCATCAATATCACACGATCCAAGAGATAATATTAATCATAACTTAAGTAAGATCCAAATCCTCTTAAGAACCTAATAAGAATAGGATCCGAAACTTAAGTGATGATAAGATCTCATCCATTGGATATTGAGTCCATCATTTTAATATCATCCAATCATGTACGTCCATTACTTAAGTAGAATCCAGATCCCATTAAAAACCCAATAAACACAAGATCCATAACTTAAGTAATTAAATGATGTTGAATATTGGATTCCCAACCTCATCATCCCATCTCAACTTTTTCACTTAATTATAACCAATCACAATTAAGTAATATCCATTTAAATTGGCTTATAATTGGACCCCGCCTCTTTTTTTTGAAAAATTCCGGTGCTAACATAATCTTAATTATTTTATTACTTTAGAATAATAGATTTAATCAAATGGCAGTTTTCAGATAAATATACTAAATTAACCATCAATATCAACAAATTATGCTCTTTATGAATACATTTTAGTATAAAAATGGATCATCTCCATCACTAAGGTGAGTAAGGTGACAAAGCAAGGTGGTCAATGCTCCACCCATCAATACCCCATTCCAATATATTAGTAATCCATATTCCACAATTGAAACAATTTAGTGCAATCAACAACATTGTTTAAAAAAAACTCTGCCCTTGAGGCACTTAGGCTTACACCTCAAGATGAGGCTATTCACCACATTAGTAAGACTTACGCCTTATTAAGACAAAACATGAGGTTTACACTTTTCTTCGTGCAAAGCTTATGCCTCACCACCTCAAGACCTTACTCGTAGAAAAACACGAGTATCAAGGTTGAAGGTATTTTAATAAAAAAATAAGAAAAAACAGTTATGAACCATCTACATATGCAAATAAAGCAAATATTTCATATTTTCAAAACAAAAAAAAATTATAACACTTTTTCCTCCTAGAGGACACAATCAATTTATTTTTTTATGAGCCTTTTTCTAGAATCTATAGAATTTATTCGATTGCAATGTCTGTAAAATAAAAATTAACAAATATAAAAATTACAAGTATTTAAATGTTATTGAAGCAAAGTTTTACACATTTTATATTCTAAATTATTAATCAAACTTTCGTTATTCGTACAACATAAAAATTTAAACAGTTAATAATTAATTACACATTGTTTGATGCTAGTCTTTTAGATAGTTCAATGACTGCATAATTATTTATTTAACCATTTATAAATTATATATTTTATTAAATTGGTGTTTAATGTCTCAATAAATTTTAAGGCCTATAGCTCAAGAATTGCATTATTACAATTTTACTAAATTGAAGCTTATGCCTCGTGAGGCTTTGGCAAAATATCTCAAGACTGCCTCAAGACTTCACAAACATTGATAAGCAATGATATTTGTTCCACCTTACCCTGTCACAAAGTAGCCTTATTGAATAGGATATCTGGGTTGAATTTCCAATAAACTGAGCCATTACCAACAGGTATGCACTTCAAAATCTTGTGGACTAATTACCAACATGCAACTAAGCATGGGAGGCTGGAATGGATTGGATCGGTTGACCCAATCAGATCCAATAATAAAAAGGCCACCCATCCTGGCCAATCTGGCTGCAATGGGCATCCCATATCAGCCTAGTATCGGGCCAATCCAGTTTTTTCTTGTTTTAATTATTTTTTGAAATATTTTTATTTTTTAATTTTAAAAACTATATTTCTAAAGCATTCCCTTTCTTTCACTATATAAGATGTCAATCTTAGAGACTTAACTGAATTTTATTTCAAACACCAATAAGAAGAAAGCCAATATCCCATTAATTTATCTAAATATATAAAATATAAATATTTATAATCAATTAAAATATTTATAATAAAGCATTCTATTTCTTATCAACAATGAACTAAGTAAAATCATTAACTAAATACCTGTTTCTTTTTCTACAAAATATAAAAGACAGTAATATTTTAACTTTTAATACTACATTACAAAGAAGATGACCAAAGATAACATCTCAATATCTTTTATAATCACAGTGTATAAGTTTTTTTATATTTTTCCCTAATTTATGCTTTTTTAAATGTTTTGACAAAAAAATATTCTTTTAAATCAGATTTGATCTAGATCCAGATTGGTCGAGAGCGTATCAATCCCCCCAATTTCCAATCCCACCATTCTTGCAACTAAGCACCATACAGCATACATTTCAGGCTGTACTGGACTATGAGCAAAAATAGATTCATACTTGGCAAGACCAATGGATCAGCTGACCAGAAGCAGCAGCAATGTCAGTGAGCATATCTCCACGTAAATGCACGTCATATCTCGTGCCTATCAGGGTGGTAAAGTGTACTGTTGCCTATAGATCCTGGAGACACTATAATTTGAATTTTAGGTAAGGAGCAAAGTATCTAACAAAACAAACAATGCTGTTCAGACTTCAGAATAAAGGGTTAGTTACGTAACAAAATGGAGAACAGGATATTAAGTCGTGGTATCACACATAGAACAAAATCTTTTATCCACAGAGAGAAGTGGCAAGTATTAGATGTAATGTGACAGAAGTTACTGTCAAAGAAAATATTAGGAATTTATTTTTGAAACTGATTATTAGGAAAGAGATTACCCTGGATGGCAGCAACAAAGACACAGTTCCCTACATGGTTGAGCCAGATCACTCCGCAGTCTTCGATCATAACAAGTAATTATGCAGCCAGACAATCCCAACAAAGCAAAAAATAAGAGAGCCCCTAAAGGCATACAAAAACAGAGAAAACTACATAAGCTTCACATACAACTCAGAATTAGATCTTACAAATGACAACTAACTAGAAATTAGATCTTACAAATGACAACTAAGGCACTAGTTACATAGAGAAGAACAAGTGGACGTATACAGCAAGGTAAAATTAGTAAATTCAGAATTCAGAATAAAATGCAAGAATATATAAGATGGATTACAAAGTGTCCAACATGATCCAACAAAATTAGGTACAAGTGCATATCACCTTTGAAAGTATTTTAACTAGCAATTTGGCAAGGTCACTTTTTCCTCCGAAGAGAGGGAGAGCAGAACCAGGGAAAAACTGTAGAGAAATGAAACAATAACACACTCACTCAATATGATGATGTGACCTATGCCTCAAAACATATTGATGGGGACTGGATCGGACCAGCTGGACCAATTATTTGGGATGGTACCATCTGGGTCCTAAAAAGACAGCATCCTTCCTTTTATCTAGTAGTGTCAATGTTTAATTTATGTATTTTATTTTGATATTTACAGTCCATTTACATTTTGAGTCCTTAGGGACATGTTTGTAAATATTTGTTTTAGATAGTCTTTTAGAAACCTTCTTGATATTTGCTTTGACCTATTTAAGACCCCTTTTGTATGTCCGATGGAGGATGATGGTAACGATGAAATGAAATTTCCGGCTCCTATTTTCTCTCTCCTCTAATTGTTTCTCTACTCCAACACTGATGGTGGAGATCCTGGATAGTTTTGAGGGAAGCTCGACTGTCCGCGCCACATGTCCCTTGTTCGTAGGTAGCCTTCACCTCCAGACCCCTCTGGAAGATGCAAAGTCCTCCTTCCCTCACCTCCGGAAGATAATATGGCTTTCTCCTTCAACCTCAAGTGCTCCTGGTCATCCCTCCACCCCCGGATGCGCCCAGCCCTATCTGGTTCCACTCCTTCACCACCGGAGATCGTTAGGCATCTCTACCCTTCAACCTCGAAGCACAGGTGTTTGCCTCCACTTTCATCATCAACACCACTCCACCTTCGATAGCACCCATTCCCATGACAAGCCCTCCTAGCTCCCACAAGGCCCTTGGCCACCCCCACCACCCCGATGCCCCACAGAATCATCCGAGTCCCTCACACCCATTCTGGTTCCCATCGCACTCCTGCACACCTCCCCTTCCCTTCTTTGCATGACCTCCCCCCCCCAATCACCTCCTTCACTGTCAAAATACCACCCGTCACCATCTCGCTCCTCGGCCCCTTCTGACTTCTCCTCCCCACATGAAGAAGCCCAACCACCCCTCAGTCCACCACATCCCCTACTTCCAGTAAATCCAATACCCCCCTCTTGTTGATTGACCTGCCCATACCGTCATAGCTGGCCTAGGGGCACTGCTACCAACCCTGAGCCTTAGATCTGTAGTCAAGATCCACCCCTCCACCAAGATCACCTTGTTGGGCCTCATATGAGCTACACTTATCAAGGAACAAACTGTCACACTTATCAAGGTCACTTATGAGGCCAGTCCAGAGCTTGTGTAGAGTATGAGCTACAGTGCACCATGGAGGCTGAGGTTGACCGAGTTGTCGAGACAAATTTGATTGAGTAGCTTACCAAGTTGTTGCTCAAGCTGATGATAGAGTAATGACACATGGTTGAGATTGAGGTTGACAACTTAATAAGATCGAGTTGATCACAAATCACGAAGTTACTAAAGGAGTTGGCCATTGAAGCTATACCCAAGGCATTCATTCTAGAGGATCTGCACACAATTGTCATGACAGAGTACCCAAACTTGGAACTTGACAATTGTTACGACATCGCCTGGGTCCACCTTCTATGGTCACTTTAGAGTTTATAGATCATGCTTTGTCATCATCATACAGGTCATGCCATATACCTCCCCGGTGCCGATCTTGACCATATTAATCGTACGACACTACAAAACTTAAGGACGGGCCCTTTGCAACCAGGGGATAATGATGGGGACCGAATGGACCGATTATTTGGGGACAGTGTTGTCCGGGTCCTGAGAAGACGGCACATTTCCTTCCTTTTATCTAGTAGTGTCAATGTTTAATTTGAGCTTTTTATTTTGATATTTAGAGTCCATTTGAGTCCATTTACATTTTGAGTCATTGGGGACAAGTTTGTAAATATTTGATTTAGAGAGTTTTTGGTTTCTTGACGTTTGCCTTGGCATATTTAAGGCCCCTTTTGTATGTCCATCGGAGGATGATGATTACAATGAAAAGAATTTTACAATTCGTGTTTTCTCCCTTTCCTCCTGCTGTTTCTCTCCTCCGATGCCGATGACAGAGGGCTCAGATAGTTCCTGGGGAAGCCCAACAATCCAGCACCCCACCTCCCTCATCCATAGGTTGCCTTCACCCCCCGAACCCCTCAGGCCTTCTCCTTCACCTTTGGGAGATGCCTAGTCATCCCTCCACCCCCGAAAGTGCCCCGCCTTGTCCAGCTCCTCTACTTCACCACCAGAGATCATCAAGCATCTCCTTCACCCTGGAAGCGCAAACAATGCAGAAATATGAAGTACATAGAGATTTTTGAATAAAACCTTCCAGCAACTCAATAGTCTTACAAAATTGTAGACTTTTACCGCATATATAATAGAAAGAAAGTTCATTGTCAAAACCCCATGCGACACGCAACCAATATTGCTGAAATCCATCAACAAAGTAGACAAAGTATGCCAACAAAGCAATTACCTGACAGGAAAAAGAGATGATCATCGGTATACGAAAGGGCAGTAAGAAATATGGAATAAGAATACATCTGTAAGGAGAATGGATGAAACACAAAATAACTCACAAATTGAACTCCAGCAAATACAAATAATATATCTCTTGTGACAAAAAAGCGGAACTTCAAAGTTCGCCATTTCCTGTCTGTATGGACATGAACTCTTAAGTAATAAGGAGCTTTGCATGTTGTACAGTGAGCAAACGCAAACCCTTCCTGCAGATGACTAACATCAGGCTCACAGAGATAAAAACTTCATCAATCTAGTTGATAATAAAATAAAAGATAAAAATGAAAAGAACCAAAACTGGTAGCCGCAGAAAGATAGCGGACAAAAGTAGTTCAAGTAAGTCCAATTACATGAATCGTGGACGCCAGAATGATCACTGTTCGCAAGACAACAGCGGGTGATATTACTCCTTTGTTCAGATCATAAGATGAAATCAGAATGTTTCCTAAGAATAAATAATGAACTATCAAGCATGAAGGATACACAAGTCCCAACTTACTCAAGGATCAACTTCAACAATTCCTTTGAACAGTAACATCAAAACCAATAAGCATTACCAAAATGTAAAATCCATGAGGCATGTATGAAGAATCCATGTTCAATGATCACTTAATCCCGGAGGCAAAAAATTTCAACATTTTGGATCATATAAAAAGAACATCGGGTGCAAAAGGAACCTCATGTTTGCACTATGTTATCAGAGATGACCACCTCGCTCCGATGGCAATCACCTTGATCCCCCACATTCAGTTACCCATGCCCCCGGCAGTCTTCCCTCTGAAGCCCTAGCCCAATGCCACCACGGGAGAAGGTTGCTTCTGTTAGAGAGTGAAGGAAAAGATCCTGAGCGGCAAGAAGGAAACTGTGGTTGCTTCCTGCCGGTGCATTCTCCCCACCTTTTTGTTTTTATACACAACTCTTTATCTTACCGATTCTGAATCAAATTAGATCAGAATCGGATCGTTTTTTTTTTGCTTTTTTTCTTACCGATTCTAGATCAATTTTCTTCCATTGGATCGGTCGGAATCGGTCCGATCCGATCCGATCTGGATCGGATCGGTACCCACCGATCCCGATTCCGATTCCGATCCCGCGATCCTTGAGTCCAATAGACCCGAGACCTCCTCCTTCCCCGCCCAAAGATCCTCTTGCTGGACCATGGCTTACGCTAGTTCTCAAGCATGGATTTCGTCACCGGTGACCCTTCACTGTCACCGGAATGCTTTCGGATGCTCGCCTATAGACTTCTTAAGGTGTTTATACCCCCGAAAACTTCTATTCCCTTTTCTTCTTTGCTCGAACATGGATGATGCCATGAGGGGCATGTTTATCCCCTCAATCGTCAGAGGCATCGAGATAAAGTGGTTGAGGCGAGCTTGCCTCACCCACCTCGTGCCTCTAACTACATATGGTTCATGACTACCAAAAGATCCAAAGACCATAATTTTGATTCGCTAATGAAAATGACATGCATATAAACAAAGGATTCAACAATATATTCGTGTGTAAAACATTGTCCAAAAAAATACTGCTCAGAGGTTTTCATTTGTAAGCCTCAAGCATGGGGCCATGGCGCTGCTTAATTTAAAGGCTTACAAGTTGAGCATGTTACTTGGTTGTAAGCATTTCTAAGTCTAAGCAGCAATAAGGTCCTAACTAAGTATTACCATCTCGCATCTCGATTTTATCTAGAGAAAACTGAAGAGAAGAGATCTTAGAGAGATCTCGAAAGATTGAATCCCATAAATGTCAATCAAAGTGTAAGTTTAAGTATAAAATGTCATGTAATCTCTTCCAACAGTACAAGAAAACTCTAATTAAACATAGAAAAGACTAAAAAAGAATTAAAAGCGAAATATATAGATAGTGAATTGTTCTTAACAGAAGGACATACGAGGAATAGATAGGAGATTGATGACAACTTGAGTCAATTGTATATATAATCATAAAAATATTAAGTTATAAAATTTCATTAGACAATAATGTCTAGATGAATTTTTAAATGGCTTCCATAATAAAGTTGGTAATAAAATAATCCCGAAAAACATCCCAAAAGTTCTGATAGAACTGATGGAGGTTTGGATGCGCTAATGAATATAAATCCAATTTACGTCCTGCTCAGATATGTAAGGAACAAAAAACAGTGTCTTCACTTGTCAATTTACTAAAAAATATGAGATTCTCAAAAAACGTATTGTAACAATCAACTGCAGCAACACCAATTGGTTCGGTCCCTTCCATACGCTTATCTTTCACCACCTTTTTTTAGTAAGGTCCAAAGACCAAAATTTCAATTAATGCTTGTAAAGTTAACAACAAATAACAAAAGTAAAAAATAGATTACAGGATGGAGAAGGAAAAATAAGCCCCCACTACCGAGATGGTAGAAGGGTAAAAATAACAACATAACATAATGAAACTAGAAAGCTTCAAGGACAAGTCCCTGAACTTGGGTGTTTCCTAAGAATTCCCAAAACAAGTTAAAGACCAGACCAAAACATAAGTTGTCTACAGATGGAAGATGAGATTCGGATTGTCAAAATAATATTCAAAAAAGCGAGTATTTCTTATATGCCAAATTGACCAAAGCATAGCCGGACGTACAAGCTTCCGCATGACATCATCAGTCGGCCATGGATTAAGAGTGGGCCAAAGGCACAAGAAAGATATAGTAGAAGTATGTTCCACCCATGTGATACTCCAACACTTGAACAAGATCTTCCATATAAAACTGATGATCCCACCCTTGAAGAAGAGATACTCTATGTCTTCCTCATTATACCAGCAAAAAAGGCAGTTGGTAGGCATAGTAAGGAAAATTTTGTCAAGGTGAAATCCGGTTCAAAGTCTTTCCTTACTGATCTTCCATAAGAAAATTTTAATTTTACTCGGTAAAGGTTGATCCCAAACTCCCTGATGCCAAGTGACCTCCATCCGACCCCTACTCAACCTTTTAAAGCAAGAAATTGAAGTAAGTTGTTATTTACTTATTGAGTTATAAGAGCCAGTTAATTTATTTGTATTTCATATCATATTTTATATGCAAACATATAAGCACCGTCATAGGGGTGCAAACGAACCAATACACTCGACAAGTAGCACGAAGCTCGGCTTGATAAAAACTCGATTCGACTCGTTTATCATGTTAAATAAACAAGCTTGAACAAAAAATAAAGCTCGAGCCATTAAACGAGTTGAGCTTGAATAGACTTTTACTTGGCTCAATAAGCTCGCGAGTAGATCGATTACATATTTTATTATATATTTATTTTTAAAAATTAAATTAGAAGTATTAATAATTATATATTGTCACTTAAATATATTAAATAATTCAAAATTTGAGTTTAAACTTAGATTGAGTTTCATAAATGAGCTAAATCTAGAGTTTCACAAATGATTTTTGATTGAGTTTGAGTTTTATAAACGAGTTTGTATATAATTTAAGTTTGAATGTGAATTGAATTTTAGTCCAACTGTTACTCGACTTCGAGCTTGACTTGGCTCGATTAATAAACAAACTAAGCTTGACAAGAGTTCAACATACTCGTTAAAACTCGAGCTCGAGCTCGAACTCGCGTAAAATAAACAAGCCGAGCTTGAACACCATACTACTCGGCTTGGCTCAGCTCGTTTGCACCCCTAAGCACCGAATTAGAGTGTGCAGAAATCCAGATCAACAAATTCATATGACAAGATTTCTCCTGGTATATATGATAACATTTGATATATGTTAAACATTTTTATAAGAATGATACACACTTACCATACTACTTATCTTTTTCCAGGTGAATGGTGGATACATGTGAACACTAAAAGTGAATAGAATCCACTCACTACTATTGCAGCTCGAGTATTGAGTAAGAGCACCAGTTCATCGCAACGTGAGAGAAATTGGAACACATTCAACCTTATACACATAAAAAGAAGAAACATGCTGAAGAGTGAATGACTAAAAAAACTTGTCTACTGCCATCATGATATGCGGTTGAGAATAAAGAATGTCAAATAATGTCAAAAAATCAAAAGAAAGATTTGCTCGATTTACAAGTGGTTTGTATGAACAAAGAGCTGAAGTAAGTAGATAAAGCTTATCACATAATGATGTTGATTTGGAATACCTTTTCCCAGAAGAACATCCACTTTCAACATGACTAGATGACAAGAATGCTAAACCAGAGCTAAAGTTCAACTCAAATGATCAAGAATGGACCAAATGTGAGCTTGACAATATACAGGGTTAAGATGAAGAGAAACAAGAAGAAGAAGATACTAAAGTCCTAATATAGCTCCAATTTCATATCCACCTCTAGCTAGAGCTCCAGAGCTAGCTCCAGCCACAGCTTCAGCTCTAGGTTCCCATGCCGCTTTAGATGCAAGTCTTTCTACTACCTAGGAGAGTTTGCAAAAGAAAGAAAAATTTACAAAATTCAAATCATTAAAGATCTACTAGCATAGTGTTATACATGGTACACAGAGAAGTGAGGAAAAAGAAGAAGCTTATTGTCAGGTGAAGATATGTGAGTTCCACAAATAGTACTAAGGCATCTTCCTCATATGATGATAAGAAAGAGTTCTACCTACACAACAACATGTAGGAGATTCAAGTGGAGATAGATATGGAGGTGTAGGTGGAGATACAAGATTAGATACCAGTGCACATACTAGTGAAGCAAGGCTTGAAGATTTATGTCAAAAGCAACATTCAAGTGGCAGAATTCAAAGTTGGAATCAAATGTGTTTTTTATGAGTACACGACGAGGAATTATCCAGAACCTCTTAAGGACTTGGAGTCATATCATCCAGCCACAGCTCTAGCATCTTACAATGTGTATGGTTTTAGTCAAATAGCTGAATAATTATTTTCATATGTATATGGGCCAATCATGACTCATGAGTGATAATTCTCAACGGAGTATCCATGAGAATCAAAATAAAAAAAATTATGAAGGTTAATTCTAAAAATATTAGTGATAAGAAGGTATCCTTTGTATTATATATGAATTGTACTATTTTCTTTCTTTATTGAAATGAGTATTTGTGTTATCTTATATCTATTGCGCTTAAAATCTCTTATAATGACGTGAAAGTATGTTAGATGTTACATTTATATTTTTAACAATTTTAAGGGTCCTCCTAATTTTTTAAATTTTATAATATTTTTTATAAAAAATTTTAAATAAAAAAATAAAAAATCTCATTCCGGACCAATTACAAATCAGGAATTGCCCCAAAGAATTGGCCCTGATCGGACTGGCCCCTAGATCGGATCAGGACCCGCCGATCCAAGTCCCAATTCCGATCCCGTGATTCTTGATCCCATCAGGCCCGCACCACGTTGGTGGATTCAGTTGTGTTGGGTCTTGAGCACCTGATATGGCCCTCTTCCCCATTGTTCATGGTAGGGAAGGGACAAGGTGGCGACGGCGGCCCCTCCACCACACAAAGCCAGTGATCCTGCCAAGATTGGCCATAAATCGGTCTAGAACCGGCCCATCCAGGCCAATCCACCCAAACCTAAGCCGGTCCCAACAAAAAAAATGACCTGGGATCAGGGTCCCCCCTGGATCAGACCAGCACCTGCTGATCCCAATCCAAACCTTGCAAATCATGGTGACATATGTATGCAAGTACATAAAACCAATAGATATGTGCAGTAAGATGTTTAAAACAAGCAAAAACATACAATAGAGTAAAATTAAGGGGTTTTCACGTATCAGTCTTCATCATAGTTGTCAAGGCGACAAGGCGCCCAAGGCGTTGAAGGGTACCAATTCCGCTTAGGCGACAAGGCGGCCGCTTAGGCGTCGCCTAGGCGGTCAAGGCAGTATTCAAGGAAGGCTGAGTCGGGAGGTTGTTATATATAAAAAAACATAAATATAATTATATTTGTTATGTTATAATTGAATATGAGTGTTTTATCAATGCACATAAGTAAATATGATGTGTGTGTGAAAGAGAAGAAAGTTAAATAAATATTTATAAAATTTAAGTATATAACTCATTTATGATTATAAAATTTATATATGTGCAATAGTATAAGTGATGGTAAAATATTGTTATAATATTATTAAATGGGAGGGCCCCGACCCCAAAAAAGTATGTAATAGTATAAGTGAGACAAAGAGAGAGAGAGGAAAGAGTTGAAAAAGAACTTAATTAAGTATATAATATATGTTTATAATCATAAATCTTAAATATGTATGATAGTATAAGTGATAATACAATATATTAATATATTCAAACTATCATTAAATAAGTGTTCCTTGTGATGGGTATCAAGGGAAAAAAATCCCTCAAAAACTTTTTTTAATGATGTAAAAATACCCAATGTGCCTTGCTTGGGCGCCTTGGGCGCCTTTTTGGCCCCAGACAAGGCGCCCTGGCAAGGCGCCCTTGGAAAGGCGCCTTGCCGCCTAGGCGGGCGCCTGGACAACTATGGTCTTCATAATTGTTTATGTGTCTAAATACGTACCCCAAAAATTAAAAAATTTATATTTTTAGAAAATAAATACCCCCCATAAAAGCACTTCAAAAACATCATTAGTTAAAAATGGTCCTTTTTTCTAAAAAGGTAAAGAAGGTTGTGGAGAGAGAGAGAGAGGCGCATTTCTGATAAAAATTAAAAATATATATATGTTTGACTAAGAATATTTTAAAAGTTTTCTAGCGGCAAGGACATATTTTTAAGAAACAAAAGAGTTTAGGGAGTGATTAGGATTTTAAAATAGTATGAGGACATATACAGAAATATGAAAAATTATAAGGACCAACGTCTAAACATTCCTAAAAGAATTGCATGTCTTAACTATAGTTATCAAGGCAAATGCCTAGGCCTAGGCATCAAAGCACTTTTAAGAGGGCACCCTTTGGGAAACCCAAAAGGCGTCCAAGGTGTCTTCCTCTGCCTAGGCGCCCAAGGCAACCAAAGTGTCCGCCTTGGCACCCAAGGCACCTGGGCTAGGTGTCACATATCTTTATACATGATTAAAAAAAATCTTTCAAGGGGCTCCCCCCCTCCCCCGATATCACCCACAAAGGGCACTGCTCTCTTGACTCCAACGACCTGACCACACAAGTCGATCCACAATTTGTGAGTGCCCATTTAATATTAGTGTAAACATATTAATATATTTCATTGTCACTCATACTATC
The DNA here is from genome assembly GCA_036172225.1 of Cryptocoryne crispatula var. balansae. NCBI lineage: Eukaryota > Viridiplantae > Streptophyta > Magnoliopsida > Alismatales > Araceae > Cryptocoryne > Cryptocoryne crispatula. Next base: position 57,612,909 of record CM069918.1, read on the forward strand.
ACACATATTTAAGACTTAAAATTATAAATATATGTTATAAACTTAAATTTTACGGAGTTCTCTCTTAACACTCTTTTATTTCCCTCCCATAGTTTATCAAATTAACTTTCCCAAAAAATATATACTATGATATAAATAATTACATAAATAAAATCACATTTACACCTATGCATACATAAACATACAATTATAACATACAAATATAATTATATTAATGTAGATATGTTTGTATAGTTAGCAAATATACATATAGTATTAACATCGACTTATATATATGTTTTTATATATGTATAAATATATATACATACGTATGCACACATATATATCTAATGCCACCACCTTGATTGCCTAAGTGATGCCTAAATAGCCGCCTTGTCACATTGACAACTATGGTGTGAACTGTGTTGACACTTTAAAGTATGTTAACAATTGAAAATAAATATATCCAAGCACCACTCCAAACGTGTTCCTTTCTAATTAGATATTTCTAGCCTGCCTGCCCAATAAGAGAATGTAAAAGCCAACGGTTTAGAATCTTCAGATAGGAGTAGGATCATCTGCATCTATCAATTCCTTGCTTAAAGTACGGCTCTGTCTAGCTATTTGCAGAGATTAACAACACTAGAAACCTTTCTCATTAGACCAAGGAAGCGTTTGTTATTTTTTCAAGAAACAAGTGGTAAAAGATAAGGATGGTCGTTTTGTGAATTGAAAATTACAACGAACGGAAGTCCAGGTATCAAGACTACCGAGCCAAAAAGGAACGGGCCATTTCAGCAGTTCAGTCTTCTCGTAGGAAAAAAAAACTTGTGCGAAAAATTGATATTCTCTAGTAAAGAAAAAAGACCTATGAGCAATATGGTTCAGAATATCCAAGAATCTAGCCTTGTACAATTTCTAGATTGTTGGGAGGCAGAAAAAATGCACATATTTCGACATCATAGTAATTTTCCTAGTTTAGACTACAAAAAATAAAAATTAAATCCTATCATCTAAAACCAAGAACAACGTTTTCTAGTGCAGTCAGTACCCATAAGCGATCCCTTTCTAAAGAAGCTAGTATCCATAAGCGATGGCTTCCCCAAGTCCCCTCATTTCACCATTTTTGTGGATGATTGAGTACGAAATAATCCCCCTAAAATAGTATAAAATAGGTTACGGCGTCCTTACTCGAACAGATCGCCAATGGTCAAGGCACTCGCGGTGGACGTACTTGGAGGTCCCCTTGCACTTGCACGGAGCTATAAAATCCCTCCCTGCCGAACCAGAAGATCCATCAGTGGTTAGAAAGGAAAGGAATAGAAAGCAGTCGACTGCGTCATGATCTCGGAAAGAAACAGGCCGTGGCGAGGAACGGCGAAGTAGATACCGTCTGTCTCGAGGCAGATACGGCACTGGATCTGCTCTCCGGGTCCGGCCTCCAGGTCGATCTCCCCGCCTGGGGCCGTCGCAGGGGCGGGGGCCATCAGGGGGTTGGAGGAGTCCTCGGACTCCGCCATCGCCGAGCGAAACAAGGGATATCAGAAGGGGAGGGAAGAAACGGTGACGGACGCCCTCGCACCCACCACCGCCTTCCTCCACCTCGCCGTGGTCTACCGGCACCGCAACGACGGGTTGAGTGACTTGGACGCTACCAGAATTTTTCTGCACTGTGGAAATTATTAGTAAGTAAAATCCCTTCCTGCTTCCACTGCCCGGATTCGGATCGTCGGACGGGAACGGTGCAAAGTCGGGCCGGTTACCGGGTCGGATATGGAACCGAACCGGACTGCCACTGCCATGGTTGAGTATAATTGGCAGTGTTTCTTTCAAAATATTTATAGATATCAAATGCAAAGTTCGCTCTTTTTCATTTAATTCAAACTTCTCTCTAACTTTAAAAGGGTCAAACTTACGGACGGTCTAAGCCTAAAGGCCCATTGGATTAAGCTAAATCAATATCTGACCTCTAATTCTGCTTTAGGACATTTGATAAAACATATAACAGCTAATTTTTTCACCGGTTCAGATTTTCTCACCATCTGGATTTTTTTTTCTTGATCGGGTTTGCTATTGGACCAAGTCCAACTTGACCCGTCGACATATATCCCTAGTCAATAATTAGTCATATCCCTATTTTATGCGTATATCCGATGACTTTATGTTCTACTCTCTACGTCTAGTATTGAAACGCACGCAAAAAAAAAAAAAAAACTGCGTAATTTTTTCGTGTGATATTATTCTATATTTTACGGTTATATATGGCCTCCACTCTACCTTTATCATGTCTCGTCAGATATTTTCATTGTCATATCTTTAGTCATCGTAAATTTTGGTTTAACATAAAAACTTTATCATAAAAATGTTTTGTCGATCTATGATAGAGGGCAACGGTCACTTTACCAACAAAATAAGAAATTGGTCTGTAATAGGTCCGCATCCTTTTGTATTAGTCAATAATGATTTAACCAAAAAGAAAAAGAAAAACAATTCAAGATGGCATATGTGGGTGTATCATATTTGCAGGCACTTAAAAATATCGTATCGGTAGATGGCACATGTAGAAGGAAGTGAATAAACAGTTAAAAATATAAAAAATATTTTAGAGATCAAAACTTTCGAAATAAATAAATTTAAAATATAATATATGTATTATAATTTAATGAAAAGAGAAAAGATAAATAACGATGTTCGTTGATAGAAAGGTTAAATTTTTGATGTATTTTTTGGTTGATAGTTTAGTTTGATTTCAATGGTCCGTGGAATCAAAATCAAACCTGTGTAGCCGGTTCAACCCAAACCAACCGGATCGGTTCGATTCGGTGGCCGAACAGAGCAGCGGACGCCCCAGATATAAGTTTTCTCGGGCCTATTATTTTATACGAGATCATTTAGGGGATAAATTTAGTTTGTCTCCCGAACTCCGAGGATAAAAACCAAATTTTGGCCCATCTGACCCGGGCGCACCTTAAGAAAGTAGGTACAATCAAGTCGGGTTAATATGTTGATACAGCCTAATGACAACTCTATCAATCGAGATATGGGGTGCGCTGATAGGGTCCGAAACAACGTACGTTTAAATGCTCGAACTCCTTTTCCGGGTGCTTTTTTTAAGACTATATTAATTTCACTCCACGAGAAAAAAAAAAGAAAGAAAGAAAGAAAGAATCCGAGGAGATATCCAAACCACTCCCCCAGCCCCAGATTGAACTCTTTAATATATTATCTCGAGTTAACTTTGCCTCTAGACCTCTTTTTAAGTAACCGATGTCCTCGGTACATTCCGAATAAATAAAAGAAGGCCGATGCAGTGCGGTCCCTACGTCACTACTACGTGCATGCACCACCTTTCGGCGAAAGATGTTTTTATCGGGAGAATTAAGTCAGATGGCGCGGATATTTGTTTCCTAATATCTATCTCGGAAATTGACTTTGCTTCTTTTTTTTTGTCGATACCCTCCGAGCACGTGGGCGACGCAACCTGGACTCGGAAACCAGCGACGCAGCAGCGGTTTCTGCATTTCCGGAGTCAGTGGTGGTGTGGTCCGGGCCTCCACAGTCCATAACAGGAACATATATAAATATATATTACTTTTTAGAAATGTAAGTTTAGATAAAAATTCGATGTTTTGAGGTAAGATGTTAGAAAAAAAAACTCAATCCGTCAATGGATCAAACTTGAAAACAAATGGACCTTCCTCGATCTGATAAAATTTGTTAGCAACTCAATTAGTTACTATGCCGAGTATTTAATTTAAAATTTTAAATTACAAATACTAGTAGTTGTATAATACCGACTGGATCTTTTGAATGAACTGAAATCAAAGTTACCTTAAATTTAAACATAGTAGAGTTTTTTTTTCTTCCCTAAATAAACGGCATTTGTGTTCGGTTGGAATTATAAAATTATGAATTAATCTTGTTCTCTCCTCACTTTGAAAAACTCAAACTTGTGTAATAATCGATAATTCATCCCTTGATAATTTTTAAAGTTAGGATAGAAGATAATACATGAATCTCTCTCTCTCTCTCTCTCTCTCTCTCTCTTAAAGAACTAAATTCAATGGTTACAATCTAAAAAACAAAAAAAAATGATATAATTAAATAAAATTAATCAGAAGGACTAAAATCTCTTTCACAGCCCCAACCAAACGCATCTTAAGACACAGAAAAGGAAAGAGTCGAAGTATCCGGAGGACAGGTATCACGTCGAAAAACAGAAGATATCACATCGAGAACTCCAGTTCCGCCGCAAGTGGACTTCCCGCCCACAAACAGAAAATGACTGCCGGAGGCGCCGCTCCCGGTCTTATCCCGAAGGGCCAAAACAACGGCCCAATTCGCAGCACGCCCCGGCCGGCCAGCCGAACGAAGCTGTTTACTTCCCACGGATATATATATATGTGTGTGTGTGTGTGTGTGTCTAGGCACCGCCCCCCTTCTCTCCGTGGAACCGCGAGCGTCTTCCAAGGTCGAGTCTTTTCCGGCTTCCGGGGGTTGTCTTGCTGCGCAAGCCAAGGAAGGTCGATAGAATAGAAGGTTGATCCTGCGGGAGGACGGGGCGATGGCGGACATAGCGCTGCTGGTGGCGGAGGAGTACGAGAAGATGAAGAAGTGGCACAAGGGGGAGGTGGAGGGCCTCAACTGCGCCCTTTCCGCGTACTTCTCCTCGCTGGGCGAGAAGAAAGAGGGGGAGGAGAAGATGGTGATAGTGCCGGCGGCGAGGTTGAGGAGGGCTCTGGAGCCCAGAAGTTCACTCGGCGTCGCCGCCATGGAGGGCTTCTTCCCCGCTTGACCCCTCCCCCCTTTCACTAGCTTGTCTCTGCCCGGGATATGAGATGCGGATCAAGGTCTCTCTATTTTCTGCGTTCTCCGCTGCTTTTACGACCGATCTTCTTTCTTTCTTTTTTCTCCTGCCGTTCTGATGCCGGAAGCAACTGTATTCACACTCCTTCACTTGTACATATATATCATCGAGTTGAGCCAGATGTGCGAATAACTTCGCTCCTTCGAGTGAGTGGTACAGATAGAAGGCGATGATTCAAAAACCCCCCTTGCGGCAGCCGCGAGTCCATATCCGATTCACGCTCTTGCTTACCTTGTTCTTCACTTCGATTCTCTGGCTGCACGTCAAGCAGATTTCTCTGGTGCGATCGATCGTCGGAGAGGGGGATCGATTATCTCATTTTAACATCCAGATCGCGAACTTGACGCTTACAACCGCGTGGTAGCCTCACCGCCGGTCCGAGACGATACAGTGTGACGTTGCAGCTTTCCCACAGAGTTTCAGGAAAAGCACCTGAAATATCTTATATTTGCCGAAGAAACCACCCACAATCTTTCTTTCGTCGAAGGCTGTGAATGTTTCCTGAATAACTAGCTGTGCGGGTCATGGTTCAGAATAAGGAGAGTAACGATGTTTTTTGTTTATTTTGGGGTGATACCGGGATAACCCATCCCAAGTTTGTTCCATTTTTATTTTGAGTGAACATTCCACATTTAAAGAAGTGAGATACGGGTATGGGATCTGCCCATGGTTTGACAAGCCATCCCGAGTTTGCTCCATTTTTATTTTGAATAAACCGTCCACTTGAAGTGGTGAGATACGGAAATTGGATCCGCCCTCGATCCGAGACTTGATTTTGGAGGAATTTCTTTGCAAATCAAACGTGTTTCTCCAACTAACTCGGTTCGGTTGGGTTCAAACTTTACTTCTTTTAACCTACAGTGTATATTTACATATTATTTCATTTGAGTCGATTCAAGGTGGCTGCTCATCTCTGCCACTTCGCGCTGTGAAATCCTTGTTAAGGTGCACTTGGTGGCGAGAGTTATCCGCCAGTTACAATCCGTCAAAATCCCCAAAAGCTCAAGAAGATGAACTCTCAATGGTCCTTCCGTCACTACTTCAATCTCTTTCTCTCTCTACACACTTTTAAAAATATTCTATCTTCTTGCATAAAATTTGAAAAGTCTACTTTTGGTTGTGTTGGGAGCTTGTCAGAGATTTCTGACAATCCCAACATAGAGCAGCCTGAGGAAATAAGACTCTTATTAGCATAGATTTTGACGGAAGATTGTGCCCAAGGATATAAGACTCTTATTAGCATGGATTTTTGACAAAAGATTGAGCCTAATGACCTGTTTGATTAGAGTTTCATTTTTGATACTATATTAATTTTGATATTGATATTTCAAGATGATAAAATATCAATATCAAAATTGATAGTATCAATCATCTTTAAGTGTTTGTTAATACTGTATCAATATTAAAAATGATATCAGATGTTTGACAATACAATATCAATATCACAGATTTTAGGCAAGAGTTTGGAGCTCCGGGGGGGCTGCGCAGGGGCTCCGGCGGGGGGACGCGCGGGGCTCCGGACGGAGAGGGGGGGGTCCGCGCGGAGGGGGACATGCGCGGGGCTCCGGACGGAGAGGGGGGGTGTGCGCGGAGGGGGGACGCGCGGGGGGCTCCGGACGGGGAGGGGGGGTCTGCGCGGAGGGGGACGCGCGGGGGGCTCCAGACGGGGAGGGGGGGCTGTGCGGAGGAGGGGCTCCGGACGGGGAGGGGGGCTGCCCGGAGGGGCTCGGCGGGGGACGCGCGGGGCAGCTCCGGACGGGGAGGGGGGTCTGCGCGGAGGGGGACGCGCGGGGGCTCCGGCGGGGAGGGGCGGGGGGACACGCGAGGAGGCGCTGCGCGGAGGGGGGGACTCCGCGGGGGCTCCGGCGGGGGGCTGGGGGAACGCGCGGGGGGCTCCGTAGGGGAGGGGCGGGGGGACGAGCGGGGGGCACTGCGCGGAGCAATCGTCGCCTTGTAGATAGGGAGAGAGAGGAGGGAGATAGGGGGAAGGGGAGGGGGAAGCCCCGTCCCGCCATGGGGAGGAGTCGCCGTGAGCAAAGAGGAAATGCGAGATGACCACCCAGGGAGGACTCGGGACCGGATGATATCAATTTTAATACAGGTATGTACCTGTATTGATTTCAAGTGATCTTTTCACTATTAATTTTAAAAATAAAAGTGTTATCCAAACACTTATTAACACACTGTATTAATATTAGTTTTAAAAGTAATAGTGATACAAGTGCATAATACCGTTACCAAACAGGCCGTAAGGTAATAAGACTCTTATTAGCTTGGATTTTTGAAAGAATATTGAGCTACTTCCAAGTACTACCAAGCACGACAACTTTGCAATTGACTTCATACTTCACAGTGCTCGTATGCATTAAATATCATGCTGAACTAACCAGTTCCCGACTACAGAAAACCAAGCATCATCCGAAGAGAAGCTACGGGGTACTACCTACCAGTAAGCCCAGACTGCCCCTCAAGTCTTCGAGCAAAGGTTGTACTGCAGCTGCTGATCGGAGAAGGAAGGAACGGGCATTCCTGTATGCCAACAAGAAATGGAAAACCTTCGTTAGCATCCATGAACCCACATTATCCCGAATAAGTGTGCTGTTGTGGAACCAGATTTACTTGAATTAGGCAACCCATCAAGGATTAGTAGTGCGAATTGTCAAAAACCCAAGGTTCATTGAGGAAAAGCTCACGGCCGTTCATCGGTACTATCCCCGCAGCAATGTCCTCGGCACGTTTGCGTGCAGCTTCGGCTTTTCTAGCTGAGGCAATAACATCCTGGAAAACAAAGAACCCACTTTAATTTGAAGTCTATATATAGGCTCATTGTCTTGACTCGATATCGATTCTATTGTAGCTCAGCACTAATTTTCCATGAATGTAAAATGTTTGGCACGGGGAATGGGGATCGCTCAGCTTTTAGGAAGTCAATACAAAAGTTTGATCGAGTGCCACAAATTGGCACTTTTTTATTCCTGACCAAGTTACCATACTTCAGCTGAACACGTCAACATTCATTATGAGAAACTTCCATGAACAAAAAGACTACGCACATTTCAGCCACCTGAGAAAGATAATAGACCAACAAAGGAAAAGTGATGGGGCCTGGATCGGACCGATTAGACCGATTATTTGGAGACAGTGCCATTCGGTCCTGAGAAGACGGTGCACTTATTTTCTTTTATCCAGTAATGTCATTGTTTAATTTCTGCATTTCATTTTAAACATTGGAGTCCTTCTAGAGTCTTTTTGAGTTTTTATTTACATTTCAGTCCTTTAGAAGACTAGTCTGTGTTTAGTCCTTTTTGAGGATTTTTTTGCAATTGTCCTGCTCTATATGAGAGCCCCCAACTCTCAGCGCTGGGAGGATGAAATGAAATTTTTGGAGATCTTGGTGTCCCAGGTAGCTTTCGCCCCATCCCCTCCAGCAAGAGGTCTCCCTTCTTGCCTCCAACCACCAAGCTGGCAGAGAGGCCGGTTCCCATAGTCTCCTCCCCTCCTTCCTTCTGGTCTATGTGCCATTCTCCCTTCCCCATTCACTTACACCCCACAGTTATGCTGCCTCTGGTTCAGCATCTTCCGGCTACATTCGGTGTCGACGGCTCCGACAAACCAGATCCAGCGATCCCCAGACCTCAACCAGTTTTGTTCGACTGCTCCAACACCCCCCTGTTTCACCAACGCCGATGAGAAGGAACCCTTTCCGGAACCTCCACCACAAGTCATCGACACCACCTTCCCCTTCGTTTCCATCGGAGCACCTAGTAACTGCCCAATCACCCCCAACAGCCCCTTCCCCCTTGCCACACCCTCATTGGTCCCTTGCAGAATCTGCTGGAACGGTCATCTCCCACCATTCTGACCCCCCACCCCCCACAGCCGCAGACTCCGGTTGATCCCCTTCACATCCGTGACACGGCGCCCCTTTCCCGTTCCACTACCGGCTCCATCTGCCCCACCCACCCTCGACTCCACCAGAAGCAGCCACCACCTCTCCCTCCTGAACTTCTCCCGAGAACCTACAACCAGGACGGCTCCTCACCCTCCACTGTCTCCCGTGTTCCCTCACTCCTGACAAAGATGAAAAAAAAGGAGGATTAGATTGGATAAGATGACACTGAAGCCCCCCACAATCCCTCCCGGTCTCCTGTAGCTGTGCAAAGATGTTGACCACACCGTTTCCTGAACCTCTTGTCTGGATGGTCGCACAGTGATGAAGACAGTGGAAGAAGACAGTGGTCAACGACAACGAGGAAGGAAGTCCTCATCAACTTCTGTCGGGACACGGGGCCACTCCCCACTCATCTCACATGTGCAGCCGCATGCACCGACGTGTGGCCACGAGCCCCGCCAGGCTTCTCGCTCCTGTGAACGGCCCACCAGTAACAAGTGGGGGCACCTCAGCCGTGACCGACTTGCAGATGTCTGGTCTGCCGGTCCAGCTGTGCCAGACCGTTCAGCGGTCCAGGGACTGGTTCAGGACGGTTCACAGACAGTTCACTGGTTCCGGCCATTTTGGACTGGTTTAGACCCAGTTCAGTGAGTTTTGGGGCCGGTTTAAGCCTGGTTCAGCTTAGTTCGGGCAAATTCAGCACCCAATCAGTCATTGCAGTCTGATTTAGCACTTTTTAGACCCAGTTCAGTAGCTTTACACCTCGGCCAGAGATATTTCAGCTTGTTCAGGCGCTCAGGCGCTCAGGCGCACCCGGCAATTCCATTTTGGCCCCGCATCAAAAAGATTGCATCCATGTTATTAATGAAGGTTCTATACTTCTAAATCTACAACCACATGGGAATTCTAAAAAAATTACACAAGATTGGCCGAAACATGGTGTCCATGCGCTAACTAGGGTCCCGGCCCATAAGTGCCTTTCTAAGGGCCCAAAAGGCACCCAAGGCATCTACCTAAGCAACCTAGGCCCCTCTATGTAATTAAAAAAATCTTCTGGGGAGGTGGGGGGGAGGGGGCTTTGCACCTCTTTCTCCCTCCTCCCTACCTCTCCTTCTATTCATCCTCCTCACTGCCCTTATGCCACTAGCATCCCCCTTCCATACAACTACTGACATCTCCCACCCCAACAAGCAGAACCTAACCACTCTTGCTTGCATGGTGCCAACCCCCCTTCCCCAAAGGAAGGGCCAGCACCTTCCTCCAACCACTGCATTCATGGGACCATTGACATCCACAATTGCTCCCCTTCCCTAACCATCTACTTCCTCTGATTTTCATGCGCATACATCATTGCTGTCCGCCAAGTCATCGCTGTGCCATATTTGTAGAACCACAAACAACAGTGTTCTTCCATCCCTGCATATATGGCATCACTGACATCTACCCTTTCCTTGACAGTCGGTGCCATTTCACCCTGGTGCATGGTGTTGTCGGGGTTCACCTCCTCAACCATCCTAGCTGCTCTTAAATGCCAACCAAACAACCAAACTATTGGTTCTCTCCCACCTCCTCTAGGCACAGCACTGCTGACATTCCCCTCCACAACTGCTGGCATTTCTAGCACATCCATTGGTTTAGCTGGGATACCCTCCCGCCCCCTGCGTACCCAAGACTGATGGCATTCTGCTTCCACGTATAGAAAGCTCTTGTGAATACCCTCCAAGAAAGAAGGGAGGGGGGGGCAGAGAGAAAACTTGTTAATTAAAAACTTATGAAAGGCGTTTTCATCCAAGAATACTAAAAGACATATAAGTAACTATGTAGTAGGAGTTTTTAAAAATTAGGAGTTACTTTTGAAAGGCACAAAGTTTCGGAGGTTTTAGGATTAGAGACTGATACCAAACACCCAATGTTGAAAAATACTAGGTTCCATTGTCGAAATTCCCTAGACCAAAAGGTTAGTAGCTATTCAATATCGTCTTAGGTTAAGTCGAATCGACATATGTACTGAAAATTGATATATATTTCTGGGAACCAGGTGCACATAGAAAAACATATGATTCAAAACTATACATGCTCAATCAGAGTAAACATAAAATGACATGAAAAATAACATAAGCAGACCAACGAAACCACAAAAACATTTTAGCCTAATTCTGACTAAGAATTTCTTCAGGCTGGTAAATTTTTTATTCAATGTTTTAAAAACCTGAGGTGTGTACATGAAGTTTATAGCCTGGCCTAATACTTGTAAGGAATCTTTAACTGATAACATAAGTCATATCACGATTTCACCATTTTCCTAAGCTAGAATCCTAGTTTCCTTCGATGCCAATGCCATTTTATGTCCGAAAAGTATGAGTACTAGCTTGTTCAGAATGATCAATGATAACTTTTCTTAAGCAAGATGACACTTAATTTGAGCTAGATCAACACAGAACAATATCAATTAATACAAAAATTGAAAAGTAGGAAGAAGACAAACAACGTAATATAATTGCTCGGGTGCCAGGACTGAGTAGAACCTCTGCCACCATGAAGAGAAGGAACAGGAATATAAAAGCAAGGGGAAATTTTGTTTTTGTTTTTTTTCGCGAATTGGTCGTTGACAAGATGAACAAAAGCCAGAACCAGTCTTACCGGAACTATGTGGCACCGGTAGTTCGAAATCTCTGGCCTTCATCGTGGAGCAGAACCACCCCCTCCCCCCCCAACAAAAAAAAAGGAACACCGGAACAAGAAAAGAAAGCACACACTTCTGATCGGTATCAATGGAAGAATTATCACAGGAAAAATATAAAACGCACGCCTCCATGAACACTACAGTGCCGAATTTCTGACGTTCCAGCGAAGCCAGAACGGCACAAGGAAACCCTAGAAAGGAAAAGAAATAAAATCAAAAGCCAACGGAAGGGAGAGAGAGGCACGGTCAGTAGGGATATTACATACCTTTTGGCGCTTCCACAAGAGGAATTGGGCCTCACTAATCGGCGTTCGCCGCTGTTCTCGCTGGCCAGACTGCACGCTTGTCTCCCCGCGCGGCTGCTCCTGCTCTGCCTGGGCACCCATCACGATTTACAACGGATTCTGAAGCAAGCCACACCTCCCGACTAAAATATCACTTGCTTCTGCGCCCAACAACAATTTATATTGATAGATTTTTAATGTTTTATATTATTATTATTGTAGGATATATAAAATATACGTGCCACAAGCAAACGCTTCAAAGTAATTTTGTCAACGATATTTCTGTTATTTGCATAATTTTAAGCCTGAAATCATAAAAAGGTATCGGTAAGAAATCTATAAGAAGAATGGTGCACAGTAAAACTTTAGTAAGTAGGGATTGCCAATGGTTCTGACATGGGTTAAATAACGGCACTGCCCCTATTATAATCATATATGATATATGTAAAATATGTATTCACTCACTACACGTTGACCATGGAAAATGGGTATATCATTAAATAGCTTTATATTTTTTACTAAGATTAAAATCACAAAAGGTATCGGTAAGACATCACTTGTAAGAACGTACAAGTATAAAGCAAAAATAAAAAAAATGATAAGTAGAAAGTTGAGTGGGTCCTAATTAAGGTTCCTTTTGTCTAGCCAACTTTTTGTAAAAAAATAAAATGTATTATAAAGATCTGATTATACCTAGGTTAGTATATTTAAGTTAGAGTATTTAAAATTTAATAATAATATTTTTAGATGATTGAATATTAATGTAAAATTGATACAAGTGGACATTTGTGTTACAATTCATGTCTTATTTTCATTAAAAATTTTAAAATAATACTGATTGCTAAATATCTTGTGATGATTTTTATGTCGATTTCAAAAATAATAAAAACTTAGGTGTTGATGGTGTTACCGAACATGTTGTTAATTATTATTTTTTTGAAATTTATTCAGACATTAACTGTTATTTTCAGGGTGTTTGTTCAGGGTAAAATTAATACAATAATTTTGTTCACTGGGGTTGATATTTCTCACAAAGATTAAGGTGGCGCTTGATTTGAGTAAATCTGAAAATCTGAAATATTAATTTATATCTAACTTTTTAGTAACTAGAAACAATTAAGAGAAAATTAGTTGGGGTCCCAAATAAGAAATCAGCTTTAGCCAAAAGTCCTATGACCCAACATTATTAACGGAAGATCTAGTTTTTGTAATTTTCATAACAAGAGGTCCAATCCGCCACAGAACATTAGGTTGCCGTCAAATTTATTTACTTTCTTACGCATTTACCCCTCCCCCACTTCCATAAGGTAGGCATATGGTAATAGAGAATTTATTAGAACTGGTAGTTGTATTTTTGGTATTTCTGCTGGTTGTATTTTCTGGTGAATTATAATAATTATGTTGGTGTTGCCAAAAATCTCTTATGAATTTCTTGTATTCATTGAAATAAATTTTCTCATCAAAATTATTTAAGAGAAAGATTATTATATCCAAATATTTCTGCGAGAGACAGACATTATTTAAGTTTTCAATGTTAAGAACAGTTACTCATGAATTTGATCAATAACAGTTCCGCGTATAATTTAATGTGAAAGATAAATTTGTCAGTTCACATGTGCCTTAGTAGGTGTCTAACGTGAGGATATGAAATTTGGACAGAAATTTTAAATATTGGAGAAGTTGGACACTCCATGAAAGACATTTTGAAGGTGGACATCCCGTTAAAATGTATTTTTCGGATTAGACCTAGGGCTGAGCTGTAAACGGGTCGAATTCGGTAGCGGATTCACCAGAATCCGATTCTGATTCCGATAAGGGTTAAATGATTCCGATTTCGATTCCGATAATTTCGAAATCACTATGTTCCGATTTTGATCCGATTCCGATTCCGTTATCGAAATCGGAACCGAATCCGATAAAATCCGAAATGCATATTAAATATTAATTTTTATTCAAAAGTGAGTCAATAATTTACATATAATTAATAATTTTTTGATATAATCTTATTAACATTTTATTTTTATTATTTTATTATTTTATATATTATATTTTATAATGTATTTAACTTTGTTTTATTTAATTTTATTTATATATCAGATTAACGGAAACGGAACCAACTGATTCCGATTTCGATAAGCTACCGGAATATCCGATTCCGATAGTTTATAAGATACAAAAATTGTCACGACCCGGATTTTAACATGCACAGCGGAAGATAATCCGGCGCCGTAACCCTTGAAATATATCGGTTTGGAGCAAAGCAAGATTAATATCGAATTCCAATAAATAACTCCAATAATTCTATCCAAATTGTCTCTAAGAAATTACAATTTAAATACCAACATTGAACAAATAATCTACTAACTCCTCTGATTCCAAAACACCACTACGCTTCTGCTGCGCTAAACCTGTAATCCTGAAAAATATTAAAGATGGGAAGGGGTGAGTCACACAGACCCAGTAGGACTTACACCCAACTAGCCCACTATATTAAACAAGTCCTACTGATAATAAAGATATAAACCCCAAATAAAATCAGATTATAACAACTATAAGTAAAGCTAATTATCAAGATTCAATTAACTAAATAAGATGCTTTTCTACCCATTGCATAGATTAGCATGATTTAACCAAATGCATACTATTCTAATCATGACATAATAACACTAACATAACTCCATAGGCACCTACCACCAGGACTTATCATAACAGATGAATTAAATGCAATAACACTAATCTACATGCCATAACATAAACAACACTGAACCGTTTGTCTGAGTAAAATATACGCTTCACTTGGACATTGCAATTATGTTCCAGGACTAGCACCAGATTTACCATATAGTAGAATGTAACATATAGTAAGCTAAATCCCATACTACACCTAGGCAGTGTGTACTTAGGATGAACTCGCGTATCCGGATCGAAGGATGCTCCGACTGTTCTATTTCATCCGTCGCCCACGGCCACTAACCATAGTCTGGTGAAGTGTAAATCACATTACAAAATGCAGCACACTGCATCAACTACATCTCACAAGCTGAAGGCATATATTACTCAGACACACACCAATTAATCCAATTAGACATGCTAAGAGTAAACGGACATAAAATACACCTATATGCAACCCTATGCAATGACATAATTAAGAAGATTACAACTACACATACATGCATGTTAAGTCATGATTAACCAATCTAATGCACAACTAATAAGGCAATGCACTATTCTAAAATCATGCAATCTACTATGATTTAATATGCAATTAGTAATATTAGGTTAATTACATACTAAATCAACTATATATTTCTTACTAATTAACTCTTAACAAATATAGTTGGTTCATAGCTTAAATCAGAATATACATAGATATATAGGATCATAAATATCCTACAATGCTCTTTACATAATTATATGCACTCAATCTATCTTAACATGATAATGATCATATTAAATAAACATCTAAGTATAAACACCTAAATTAACTTCTAATTGAGATCATGCACACAAATAAACCCATCTAACTAACTAAATATACTTTTCTAACCAAAATTAACTATTCATATTTTAATGCCTTAATTAATACATTTAAAGTGATAAGAGATGTTGGGATGCCTACCTGACCGACGACGATAAAATTAATTGAAATTCAAGAAGAACCGATTAATAATCTGTCAAAATAAATAAATGAATAATTAAATAAAGATTAGAGAAAGAGATGATATTTGAATAAAATGAGAGAGATAATAGATTGAGGAGAGAGATATATAGACGATAGATAGGGGAGAGGTATAGATAGAAGAGAGAGAAAGGGGATACGAGAGAGAGAGGTACCGCGGAGGGGGGGAGGGAGAGGTTGGCGCACGCGGGTGGCGCACCGCGCGGGGTACGCGCGGAGGGCGCAGGCGCGTGCGGCGGATGGCGGGACTGGCGCCGGGCGAGCGGCCGTGGACGGCGGCGACGGCGGGGCTTGGTGCGCGCGGCGGTGGGCAGGCGCCGGCGGTGTGGCGGGTGGCGGGGCTGACGCCGGGCGGGCGGGGCCGGGCGGCCGACGTGCGGCGGCGCTGCGGGCGGCGACGGCGGGGGTCAACGCCGACGCGGGCGGCGCAGGCGGCGACGTGCGGTGGCCGGCGGGGACCGGAGGAGGTGGTGGCCGGTGAGCGTGGGGTGAGCGCGGCGCGTGGCGGACGCGTGCGGGAGGGTGGCAGGGAGGCGGCGGTCGCGGTCGCGGGAGCTGGGTGGTAGGGAGGCGCCGAACGGCGTCGATGTGCGGCGGCCGGGTGTTGCACGCGCGGAAGAGAAGAAGAGGAAGGAAGAAGGACGGGCGCGGGCTGCTGCGCGCGCTCGCGGCAGAGAAGGAGGAGGGGGGGGGGGGGGAACTGCTGCACGCGTGCCCGCGGGAGAAGAAGAGGGAGGCGTGGAAGGCAGGGACTGCTGCGTGGGGAATAATAGAAGGGGGAGGGAGAGTCCCATCGGGACTGGGGAAGAGAGGTAGAGTTCGATTGGGAACGGGAGAAAAGAAGTAGAGTTCGATCGGGAGAGGGAAAATCGAATTTGATTGGGAGAGAGAGAACATAGTTCTAAAGAGAGAGTAAATCTAATTAAAATATTAATATATAATCTAATTTAAATATTCAAATTATAATAATAAAATAAAAAAATCAAAATATTACAAAAAAAGTTTCAAAAACTCATTAATTTTTATCGAAATCGAATCGGAATATCGGATTCCGTTTACACCCCTAATTAGACCTCACGTGGTTGAATCTGTAGACCATTTCCTGCTTTGGCACGTACTTATGCGAATATGGTATGTATATTAACTTTGGTTATATCTAAATTGGAAAATCGGACCAAAAAGTAGGTGACCTTCTGAAAATGGAAAATGATATTGAAAGTCAAAATGTATTTGAACGTAAAGAAGGCCTGGTGGTGGATGAGAAGAAAATCCACAAAAGGTAAAATGCATAGAAGTTGTGTGTGCCCGTAGTAGTAGTGTCTAAAAAGTCAAGATACGAGTTTTCGAGGAAATTTTCCATCGCAAATTTAATATTTTAATGTATATTTTTCTCTCTCTCTCTGTTTTAAAATTTTACTATATCTTTTTGCACGAACGCATTTAATCTGGTTAGGATGTTGCCCGTCAGATATTCTCGACAAGAATTTCCAGATTCATTATCCCACCCCTGACGTGGCGTATGGATGTGATGACACGTCACGGAGACAAGTCAGCAACGTGGGTGGAACGTTTTATCCTGATACGGCGACCCCGCACGGACTCCGAGAGTTTCGGAGCACTCCCGCGTTCCCTTGGAAACCGCAACCCTGGAGCGCTCCGCGTGGCCGGGTCAGACCCACTCGATCGACGTGGGGCTCCCACGTCTTTTACTACCGCCTTATTGGATGAACCTGGACATGTTTTCCTTCTTCCCACGTAACGATGCGGCGTCTATCGCACGGGTGTTCATTTGATTTGATTTTCGAGTATTGTTTCTCAAATCAAATCAAATCAAATTATCTTCTAAACTAAATTAAATTGAATTAAATTAATTTTATTTAATTTTATTTATTTTATTTCAAACAATATTTTATTAAGATGTAATAGATATATCAATATATAATTTTATTTTGTTTGTTTTAAATCGTATTCTTTTAAAATTTTGTGTATATATTTATACATTATATTAATTTTACTTTAAAAATTCTTGAAACAAATTTAGTTGTATAAGAAAAGATGCATAAATATTATCTTATATATAATTTAAACTAAAATATTTAATTTAATTCAAATTATTTAATTTACCAATTTAATTTGATTTTAAAAATTATAAAAATTAAATTAAACTAATTTATAATTCAAATCAAATTAAATCAAATTAAAATATTAATTTAATTTAATTTTTCGAGATGAGCCAAAGAGTGAACAGCCCTAATCTATGGATCCTCCGCAAAGGTAGATACGAGGATCCCCTGTTCCACGGGTTGCAGGGTTTGGCAGCTCCGCCATGGCAGAGGGGAAACCCCTCCTGATCCATCCGGCATAAATGCCATCCTCTTCAAATCGAGGTAGCGCCGGGTTCCGGAACCCTTAACTTGAAACGGCGGAAGGGCGGAGGAGGGCCTTGGCGGTGCAATGCCCGGAAGTTAGAGAGGCGGCGGAGGAGACGGGCGGCCCCCTCCTCAAGAGAACGGCGTCTTCCGTGTAAAGACGACGCCTTTGTTCTTCCTCCCGGCGGTGCAGCTCCTACTCGAGATTGCTGTTTTCCCTCACGGTGGTATTTTCCTTCTGCTCTTTCATTCGTCCTTCTTTTGCTCCTTTCACTTTGATCATAGTAATTTTCCGGTGCCCTCCGGATTTGTTTTTATGTTTTTCTTTGTGAGACACGCTTTCGTGATAAGTTGGATGCGCGTTGCACAAATTTCGGATGTGGGGTTTGTATCTTCTTTCTCCCTACTTTCATCTTCCTCCTGTGTGCGGGTGCGGCAGGGAGATCTTGTTCTCCAGTTTTAGTTGTCACATAAAAACTGTAGAGAAGAAAACTATGAGATAGATTGATAGGGAGGAGGAAGCACTGTCCTATCCAACTTCTTCTCAGAATGAGAGAGAGCTGTGAAGGCAGACTCTACGATCTGTTTTCCTTACATTCTCTCTCTCTCTCTCTCTCTCTCTCTCTCTCTCTTGTGGGTATAGAGGGGAGTGCTTCCTTCTGTCATCAAGCCCATATCCCAGTGAATAAATTCGACTGACCTGTTGAGCATGTCATTGCTTCCTCCCTCTCTCTAGAAATTATAATCTTCATCCTCGTGAAGAAGGTGCAAGAAGAAAAATTTCTCACCGTAACAGCCCAGTCGACGACCGAATCAATCAGAACCATCGGATGTGCCGGAATAATGGCACAGTACTTGAGTTACCTGATACTGCTTTCAACCACACGCTGCATGCCTTGGGATTCTCCATCTGATATTCTTCTCAAAGTATGGAACCGTGTACAATTTGTCGGCCTGACGATGATGCAAGCCGACCAGACAAGTCAACCATCTCTTAGACTTCTTTATATTAAGCCCTATCTTCTCGAGGGACGCTGTATGCGGTTTCATATATGATACAACGTCACGGCTGGAGATGTTTGACCTTGACCTCCCTTTGAACTATTCGGTTCAAGTATAAAAAGGGAAGAGAGTGGATCCCCCTCAGGTGCCTCCTCAGCCCCCTCACAAAGAGGGTAAGAGGATCCTTTTAGATGGGCACCTGAGAGGATCTGCCCTTAAAAGGGAAGAGTCAGGATCACCTTCGCGGATCGGCAGGTGGAGCCAACCGGAGGAGGTCACGGCCCATCACCTTAATCATGTGATTTATTTATATATTTTTGGTTACTAACTCCTACCCATGTTAGTACGCAAGGGATTATTAGCAATTACATACCCTCAGGACCCCTCCTGAGGCGAGCCCCTCAGTCGCCAACAGCGTGAGGCCACGTTTTGTCTTGATAAAGGCACCAGACGGCTGTCGAACGGTAGCCAACGCGTTAACGGTGCCGTTTCTCACTCCTGCTATCCTTCCGTGGCCTCATCATTAATGATGATGTGATTAAAAAAATCAAGGTAAAGTAGCGCGCGCTGTCTCACCGTTTGAACAATTTTTTCCTTCTTGACTACCCTGACAGGTGACAGTTCTATTTCTGAATAAATTTTATTTATTTTTATATGACAGTAGCTACGTTTCCCTTCTTAGTGAAAGAGAATTTAATGGAGAAAATCAAACTATATACATGATTGAGCTTATTTAAGAATTAAATATTATTATTATAAAATCACCATTTAATATCATATTGTTAAATAAATAAAATGGTTAGACATAGCTAACATAATTTAATATAGGCACTCTTTGCAAAAGAGAAAATTACATTCTTTTTTCATAAAATATGTCTGCAGTTGTTTATTTTCACCCATACGAAATATCTAATATGTCTACTGATTAGGTCAATATAAATATATATCTAATATATCAAATAAGTCTTAACTAACATAATATATAATTTGATAAATTGATAAAAAAATAAAGTTTTAAAATATCAAAAATTACTAATTATATGTGAATTATTAATAAATTTTTGAATAAAGATTAATATTTAATATTAACCCTTTACATAGTCCTCTCAACTCATTTTTCGGAAGTTACTAACCCTCTCCATATGTTACTAACCCTCTCCATAAGTTACTAACCCTCTCCATATGTTACTAACCCTTTATCAAGACAAAACGTGGCCTCACGCTGTTGGCGACTGAGGGGCTCGCCTCAGGAGGGGTCCCGAGGCGATCCGAACTCATTTAATTTGTCGGTTGACCAGAGATGTCAAGCATCCTTCAGACCTTTTTACATTGAGATCGAGCGGATCCCCTCCTCCCGGCGGAAGACGTACGTGGTTTCATATCTGATCCAGATGCCGCAGATGTTTGATCTTGACCTCCCTTTGAACCGTTCGCTTCGACTACATATAAAAGGGAAGACTCCAGATCCCCTCTGCTGGTCAGCATGGGTGATTGGTCTCAAACGGAAGGTCGATCTGCCTACCTTCCTCATGCAATGATGCCTAGAAGTGCCTCCTTTCTTCTTTGGCCTGGATAGTCTTTGCATGGTAACCCATTGCAATTCAGAAATATATACCAGGGAAAGGAAAATAATAGAAGATCTGATATGGTATAACAATTCAGAAATAAGCAGGTCATTTAATTAGTAGGTTAGTATCTTTCTCCATATCTCTCTGTCTCCCCTTTTTTTTCTCGCTTTCTCCTGCAGCCGGCCCCTCTCCTTCTCCGCCGTCGACTTGCGACCGGAGCGGCCATCTCGCCGGAACAAAGCGCCGCCGTCCTTGCCCCCTCGCCCACGCCCGCACCACCGCTGCTCCTCCGACGCGCAACCCCGCCGCACCAGCCAGTCTCCCAGGGTCGTCACACCCACTCTGCCATCCCCGGCGGCGGCCAGCCACCGCCGGCATCTTCTCTTCTCTACCCTCCCGCAGAGCCGCCCATGCTTCCCCGAGCACCACTGTCTCTGCCGTGAGACCGCCCTGCTTCCCTCGCATAAAAATTTGTTCGTCCCTACGCCGCGCCTGCAGATTCACGTCGGCGCCCGGCATTGCAGCACCATCGCCGCTGCCCCTCACGGTACGCCCTGAGCTGCGCACCCTTTGGTGTCTCTTTGCCGACCTGCACAGCCCACCTCCGTCCTGCCGTCTGCTCGTACATCACGCCACCCAGTAGATCGGCTGTCATGGAGTTAGTCTCGGAGCGCTCTGTGGGGGGCTACACGGCGTCGGCGTCGCCTACGGCCGTCAGTCTTCCACCTTCATCTTAACCCGGTATTAGAAATTTTCTTCGCATTAGTGTGGCACTTAAATGAAATGTAAATATTATCTAAATGATGCATTTTATTTTTGCACTTTAATTTTTATAAAACTTTCCATAATGAGAAAATTTTGAGTTGGTAAAATTTTATTTAGTGAATTTAATAATTTTAACTCCGTTTTATTCTAATGCTAGTCTCATTCAATCTAAAATTTGTAAATCATTCATTTGATACTTTTATTTAGTATATTTTATTTTTTATGTACATGTATTTAGCTAATTAAAATTTCTTTCCTGTTAGGATGCTATACATGCATCAATATTTGAGTTTTGAATATGGCATTTGTGCCCAAGATAACCTTGTATTTGAAATATTTGATATTCAATTTGTACATATATGTATGCATCGGGCGTTTATAATTAGATTATTAAAAGTTTGTTAATTTGTGCTCTAAAGAAGTAAAGAATAATATTATTCTGGTGGTTTAAATTTCTCTGAAGAAGTAATTCATAATGTAGATGAATGGAGAAAAGGAATCTATATTTTTTATTCCAAGTAATTTGGAATTAAGATTAAAGTTGAGTTCAAAATTTTCATACCAAACTTAGTTCACGCGAGGGTGAGGATTTTTTTCTCTTTGTTTGGGAGAACTCACTGATCCCATAGACTGCATTTCTTATCCTTACGTTTCATTGTCTAGATACACAGTAGTTAGTGTTATATTTGTGATGATCACCTACTGTATGTTATTAGACTTGGGATAAGAAACTTCTTTCGAGAAAGTGGCAAGATTAATTTAAATTTTGTTCATGATAGCTAACATATATTGATTGGTAGTCAAAATTAATAGGTAAATGAGGATCAGAGAAGAAGAAAATAATTAACATTTCATTGCATTAGTTATTTGTATTTATAGTTATCATTTTAGTTTGATTTTTTTCCTCTACGTTTGTCTTAAATAAGAAATTAGGTGATTTGTCTAATATTATTTCAGATTGCCCTTCTTGTAAAATTTTGAATTTACTATACTCGTGTCTGTCTATATACAATTATGTGTATATAGTCATAATTTTTGGTTGAATACTTTTTAGAAAAATTAAAGTTGTGCAATATAATCAAGGTGAGAATAGATTCAAAAAGTCAGCTGATGTTTGGATTTGATAATATATTGTATCGCAATGCATACGTTAGATTGACTTATTTAGCTAGGTAGAAACAATTTGGATTCATTGTATCTCTTATATACATTTTGGAAATTAGAAGAAGATGATCAAAGTTTTTTCTATTGAATATTTGGAGGTTATTTATATTCTATGTTCCTAAACCATTCAAATTAGATGAGTTATTTCTCTATTTATAATTTTGCCTTGAGTCCAAGATGCGACACCGCCTACGTACGTTCATTAATATGTCTGCTATCATGTTTGTCTCATCCAATGTCGCCTTGTCTGATATCATGTTTTGGAAATTAGAAGAAGATAATCAGATTGACTTATCTTGCTAGAAACAAAAGCCAACATCGGACTTGTTCCAAATTCTCATTTTGCTTGGAATTACGTGGTCAACATTAGGAATTCTGCGGCCACTGAGCAGGCGAAGACAAACCCTCGCTGTTGTCTTCTCCAATTGAATAGAAACTTAAAGCCCTATATATCGTCCTCATTTTTCTTCCCCTCTTGGTTTTGATTTTACTGGTTGATTACGTAATAGTCTATGATATTTTTTTTCTTTCCATGTTTTGGGCACATCTGAAGACATAGCTTTTGTGAAGTTTATATGTTTGGTAATCATTCTACAGGTAATTAACTAGAGCTCTTCCGTCCCAAAAGCCACAAAGCAGTAATTTCTGACAAGCATCTGGGATGGGTCATTCGTCAGTCTCTGATGCTGGAGACAAAATGGAATCGGATATAGCAAGTCATGCATCCGCTTGCCGCCCCACGGAGGCGACCCAGCCTGTCTACAAGGTGGGTTCTCATCCTCGTAAGAGGCTTATGAAAGAATTCAAGGACACAGTGAAAGAGACTTTCTTTGCCGATGATCCTCTGCGGCCTTTCAAAGACCAACCCAAGAAGAAGAAGGTCATTCTGGGACTCCAGATGTTCTTTCCCGTGCTCGACTGGGCGAGGCATTACAACTTGAGCAAGTTCAAAGGGGATTTTATTGCTGGACTGACCATTGCAAGCTTGTGCATTCCTCAGGTAATGTGAGATAACATGGTGAAGTTCTGAACCCATTACGTAGAGCCGAGTGTTTGGATAGTTTGGGTCTAATATATCTTGAATTGTTCTCTGCATCAAATTTAGGATATCGGGTATGCAAAGCTAGCCAATCTTGACCCACAATACGGGCTTTGTAAGTGTTTGCAGTTCTCGACAAATCAAAGCACTTAATCAGGTCTCATGCTGATCTTTTATAGTGGAACTTATTTGAACTCTTCCATTCCGACATTCGCAGACTCGAGCTTTGTTCCGCCACTTATTTATGCCGTTATGGGAAGTTCAAGAGATATTGCCATTGGTCCTGTGGCAGTGGTCTCCCTCTTGCTGGGTACTCTTTTACAAGATGAGATTGATCCGGTGACAAGAAAAGATGAGTACATAAAGCTTGCATTCACAGCAACTTTTTTTGCTGGAATCACACAAGCTACCCTTGGATTCCTCAGGTAAATGTGATCCAAGTGGAGTGGATATCTCATCATCCATTTGGAAAATATCAATAAATTTTGTTCTGTTAAACTCTTCTCTAATAGTTTGCATATGGTATTAGATTTTCCTTTTTTTTGTCTATTTTCAGACTGTATGAGTATGAGCTTTCCTTGATATCCTACTGTTGTGCACTTGCTTTCGTTCATAAAGGTCCCTTTTATCACCTTTTTCTTGTCCTACCATTTTACTGATGTGATAAGTTCCACGTTTCAGATTGGGCTTTCTTATTGATTTCCTTTCCCATGCTGCCGTCATTGGATTCATGGGAGGAGCGGCCATCACCATTGCCCTTCAACAACTGAAAGGTCTCTTGGGTATAACAAAATTTACTAAAAAGACAGATATTATAGCAGTCATGCACTCTGTTTGGGGCTCAGTTCATCATGGGGTAAGTAACTACTTTTATCCACATCCAATTTTGGTTTTACCACATTTGAATAGGTTTTTTCCTGCACATTTTAATTGTAATTCCATTATGTTTTCAGTGGAATTGGCAGACAATAGTTATTGGGATCTCATTTCTAGCTTTTCTCTTGATGGCAAAATACATTGTAAGAATAGTATTGAAGTTTATATAACAGATGAACCATAGCTATTGAAACACTCTTTAACATTTTCATGGATGCAATGATTAGGGAAAGAAGAACAAGAAGCTTTTCTGGGTGCCAGCAATTGCTCCTCTGATATCGGTGATTCTTTCAACCTTCTTTGTGTTTATCACTCGTGCTGACAAGGAGGGTGTTCAAATTGTAAGTTGTGGTTTCTTAACGAGTTCATAACTATGATCATCAACCAAGAGAAATTTTCTTCAACGATGTCAATTTGAATAGCGACCATTCTACTTATGTTTGACAGGTCAGAAATATAAGGAAAGGTGTCAATCCATCATCTGTAGATAAAATTCACTTTACTGGTTCATATGCTACTAAAGGTTTCAGAATAGGTGTTGTAGCAGGCATGATCGCCCTCACGGTTAGTTGGATATTAACCATTTCATTCCACTGTTCTAAGATCGATCTATTCTAGAACTTTAGTTATAACTATGTCTAGGACTGATAGGAAGCTGCTGCTATTGGAAGGACATTTGCAGCTATGAAGGATTATCAGTTGGATGGAAACAAAGAAATGGTTGCTTTGGGAACAATGAATGTAATTGGTTCAATGACTTCTTGTTATGTGGCTACCGGTAGGCAAAAGTAATGTTGATTCTAGGAGAATATGTTTGAAGAAAAATTTACCTCACATTTGGATTTATCACATCTACTTTCCAGGTTCTTTCTCAAGATCAGCTGTCAACTATATGGCTGGTTGCCAAACAACTGTCTCTAACATGGTCATGTCCATGGTTGTGCTTTTAACTTTGGTAGTGATAACACCCCTATTCAAGTACACTCCAAATGCCATCCTTTCATCAATTATTATTTCAGCAGTGATGGGTCTCATAGACTATGATGCCGCACTCCTTATATGGAAGATTGATAAATTGGACTTCGTTGCATGCATGGGAGCATTCTTTGGTGTCGTTTTTGCATCTGTTGAAGTTGGCCTTTTGATCTCCGTAAGTCGAATGATGTCGAATGTTGTCCTTCTGAATGTTATGTTTCATGAAGCCTTGCCAAGAGAAAATTTATGTAACTACATTGTGATTTGTGACAGGTTGCAAT
Source organism: Cryptocoryne crispatula var. balansae (assembly GCA_036172225.1). Taxonomy (NCBI): domain Eukaryota; kingdom Viridiplantae; phylum Streptophyta; class Magnoliopsida; order Alismatales; family Araceae; genus Cryptocoryne; species Cryptocoryne crispatula. The sequence continues at coordinate 57,638,332 of CM069918.1, forward strand.
ATCATTTGCCAAAATTCTTCTGCAAGTTACCAGACCAAGGATTGCGTTACTTGGGAATCTTCCTGGGACTACGCTCTACAGGAATATTGAACAATATCCAGAGGCCACAAAGGTTCCTGGGGTTCTTGTTATTAGAGTTGACTCTGCAATCTACTTCTCCAACTCCAACTATGTCAAAGAGAGGTACGTATCAGCTCCTTATTGCCAGTTGATAAGCCAGGAACAGGAACATCCCATTTACTGATCTATATGTGGTTGATATATTGTGAAATATTCCTGGTTTGAGATTCACACTTGCAGACCTCTATCACGCAGGAAAACTCCAAGAATGAGACCCAAGTTTAAAAAGGTTACTTTTGTTCTGTGATTAATGGTATGAAAACCTTTTGAATCACTACCATGTTGTTACATAGATGCTCATGCCACTCTTATTGAAGATGAAATCTCCAACATGAAAATTCCAACTTTTATGCGTCATCCTGCTTTCCTCATTTTAAACAAATTTAGATTTTCCTAGATCTTTTTCAAGGTATCACTTTGATGTTTTCTTAATCTTCTGACACATAAGAAATAAAACAAGACTTGGATCAACATCGGTTTGATTTTACTAATCAATAGCCTGGATAAGTTGATGGTTCAACTTCATGCATAAAAAGCTGTTGAGGACAATGCAGGATACTGAGGTGGCTGACTGACAAGGAGGAGAAGCTGAAGGCAAATCAGTTGCCAGAAATCGAGTTCTTGATTGTGGAATTATCCCGTAAGCAGAAAAAATAGTTTTTTTCCGGTAGCTCTACAAGATTACCACATTTCATGAAGTTGCAAACTGGAGGAATTGGATGCCACTGATGCCTGCGAAAATTTCCCATTTTCTTTTCTTGTTTTCCTTTTCAGCCGTCACCGACATCGACACCAGTGGCATCCACGCAATGGAAGATCTGTTCAAGAGTCTCAAGAAGAGGGATGTTCAGGTAAGATATATAAGAAGCGGCCGGCCAGCCACTCCCACCCACCCATCAGTCTAAGCATTAATTATTTCATGACATATGTTGATAGAGTTTTCTGTCTGGCTACAGCTGGTGCTGGCGAACCCTGGGCAGGCAGTGATGGACAAGCTCATCGCCTCCAAGTTCACAGATCTCATCGGCCAGGAGAAGATATTCCTGACTGTCGGTGAAGCTGTTCTAACCTGTGGTCCGAAATCATCTTCTGAAGCGTGAACACAGAAAGAAAGAGTGAGAGAGACAGAGACTGTATAATTACTTCCCAAGGCCATGTAGGGAACATAGAAACGGAAAGAAAGTTACGCCACTTTTGAAAAGAACGAAGATGAACGAGACGAAGTAGGAGGTGGAGTGAGGCATGAACATGTAACGTAGCGCCACAATACATAAAGATGGGGAAGTCAACGCCCCCGAATGTTGAACATTGTGGAGTTCTATATTCCCGACTGCAAACTCCATGGTATCACTACGTTATCCTACGTGATAGGTACACTAGCTTCAAATTTTTTTATCCCATAAGCTCTCTAAATTGTGATACTCCCCTAATTTATCGAAATCAAAATTGGAAATAGTTAATTATGTATTTATTTATTTAATTTTAATAACATATTATTATTGTATTAAATAATAATTTAATTTTTAAAATTTTGATACATAAATACTAAAATAAAAGTAACATTTTAAGCATATTACATAAAAATACTAGTAAACTAAGATCTGTTTGTTGATTTTTGATAAAACTTGATGTATCATAGATTTATAGATTTTAAAGATTATCAAATTATTATAATAGAATGAACCGAATCGGAACATCATAATTACAATTTAATCGAAATCAAAATCAAAATCCTTCAATCTTCATAGGAATTAGAATTGAAAGCAGATGATGTATGAACCCATAATGACTAATTGGAAGGTCCTGGGAGCACCTTCTCCCAAAAAGCACCGAGGTAATTAGCTAGTTGAGCCTTACGTTCTTCTTGATATTGCATTTATGAAAAGGCTCTTTTATCCCTTTAAGATTTCAAATTTAGTTAAAAAATATTGGGTTAACCCGGCCTGCTGATATTTGGATCGCGTTGACTTCCCTCCAAGCGGGTGGAAGACTGCAAGGGAATTTCTTAGAACACTCCTACCAGTTCCTATTCATCTCATAGTCACCTCATTTGTGCTCCCTCCGGTTCTCGCATTTCGTACCTTATTCGCAAATGCTTTCATATATAATTCATGAAATGTTTCTGAACTTTTATTTTATGTCACTCGTCTTCCGGGCCCTTTTCCTGACACCATTATTAGCAGCATGCTCGACAAATTGCATAGCCGATGCCATAAAGATATACTTGTTCAACCCATCAGATCTCCCCAGCTGCAACATGTACCGCTATTCTGAATTCTTGGTAAAATTTACGGTTTACATCTACCACAACTACATTGATCCTCGACATTCGAATGAACAGATAATAAGGACGTGAACTGTACAAGCGCCTGAAGGGAGAAGCGTTGAAGAAAAGCAATTCACAAGGAGAGTAAGTCGGACAACATATGCTAAGAAGTCTCACAAGCTCTGGACAATTGAAACGACGACGGTGACATCATCGAGCTTGCCACCTGTGAAGCCAGGATAGCCAGCTGCATGGGCGGCGTCGGCAAATGGGCTCCTGGTGGATGGAGACCTCCCGATCTCCTGTGCCCGCATTGCCAAGATCTCCGCAATCTCCTGAGTAAGCCAGTTAGACGATCTTACTAAGGAAAATGTGGACGTGGGTACCAGGAAGGATGAGTTTCTGTTCTTTTACCGTAGGCTTCATGCTAGCCTGCAAGGCTTTGGAAACGATTGCTGCGATTTCTTGATCATAGAGGTTATCGAACATACCATCAGTTGCAGTGATCACGACATCATGTTCCTCTAAATCTAAATTATAAACCTGATTGATACACAGCAACATACATGAAGAGATCCATCAAAAAGAATGGTGACTAACTCAAACAGAGACACTAATACATGCTAAGATGTTACAGAAAGATGCACTGCAGTACTGAACAGAAATAAAGTTTTTGCGAGACAACTCCAGGTTTCTACAGATTTTGATCAGATAATCTTGGTGGAACCGTGAAATAATGCCGAGAATGGCGTACCTCTACGACATTTGAGGGGTCATCACCCCTTTCAATCTGCAGGGGGAAATTGAATCCATAAACCATCGGAGTTGACCTGTGAAGAACTTCTCCATTTCTTATAATAATAAAACCAGAATCTCCAACATTTGCCACATGGAGAACCTGAGAAGGTTTAAAATATTAATAAGACCACCATGGCACGAAGCAGTGGCATTCATGCTCTTTCAACATGTGGCTATTCAGAAATAAGCGACATTAATCTAGCATAACCATTTTGAAAAGTAAAAAAAGGCATCCTGTATATTCAGTATCCATCCCTTCACTGGGACAAATCAATAAACAGTTGCCTTAAAGTGTGCCTGGGTGGATATAGCAATGTACAAAACTCTCAACACTTGTCAACGCAATGCTGAAAATAGTACCTCTAGTTGCAATATTTCTCAAACTTGCTAAAAGAACTTGTAAAAATGAAGAGAAATCAGATATTGAGGCAATTTCTTTTGTTTTATTAAGGGCAGGTTCCAACTCTGAACAGGGCTCTTCCTACGAAATGGCCTGGGGATTTGAGAAAGAGGAAGGCGTTCTTTGGGCAAGATATTGTTCAATTCTCTAGTGGATCTTGTGTATGTGAGGGCATTTTGGAGAATGTATCTTTCATCCAAAGTGCATCAGGAGTGGAGGTGGGTTCAGGTGAAATTATTGATTTCTGCAATAACCTTGGCAAGGAATTTGCCTTTATGCAGATCTTTCCCACTGCTCTTTTGTAGCCACTACAGAAGAGGCTTTTAATTAAACTTGTGTCTGAAAGAGCAGGTGTGAATGGTTTGTGTTATTTGACCTGTGTTCGTAACGTCATGGCACAAGAACAGGAGCAGTTTTTACAAGCATGTGAACATTCTTGATGGGTTAACATCCCAATCACGCTTGTCCAAGTGCCCACTAGATACTGCAGAAGTGGCACCAAGGTGCCTTCTATAGGAAGTGGACCAGGAAGTATCTCCACGCTGCAGCATGGGTGTTGAGCACCACTTTCTGACCGGTTAATTCAACTTACCAGTGCACAATTATACTAATGCTCACACCTCACCAGGTGGTAATAGGCTGCAAGTACTGACTTGGCCAGAAATCAAACAGGTTGATAGGCTTTCTGCATGGCTGTTGGTCCTATGGGGCACCATTGAGTGGATGCAACCTCAGTGCAACAGGGCACCAGTGACCCTGTGTGTGGCTGGTTGAATGCGGCCAAAATGGTGCCGAGGCGATTGGACTCATGATGACATAGGGATGGACTTGTATGGTGGGTGTGGGGGGCATCAGATCTCCCCCGGAGGCACACGGGACATTTCCAGGCTGTACCACCACCGTGAGACAAGGCTGCCGAAAGGAGTTCGATCGCACGTGCTGTGATGCGCAGTCGTGGCTCAACTCCATCAGCCACTGGGAAGACCTAACAAGAAAAGAGGACAGAGTGCAATTTGGTGTGGGGCGGTTTGGAATGGGGTTAGATGCAACAATGGGATGATGATTTGTCGTGTGGTGTATGGGTGGTGGTGGTGGGGCAGGTTTTTCATGCTGGAGATGAAGTATCTGGAGACACCCCTCTTGCAGGAGGGCTTCAAGCAAGGAGAGGGATTGGGGGAGGGAACTGCTGGTATGAACAAGGTAGGAGGGTGACAGTCAGCAGTGCGTTGGGTTGGGGCTTTGGGTGTGGGCACAACAGGGGCGGGAGGATGCACAGGTGTGGTCGCAGGTGTTGGTCTCATGGCTTGAGCATGGTGGTGGGTGGCAGTGGGATGATGGCCGGACTACGGGGCATAGGATAGGACTATGGGAGGGAAAGGGGGGTGTGCCAGTGCCAGGGGTGGGACATGATGGTCAGGGTGATAGTAGCCGAAGCTGGATGAGGCATTGGGGTCGAAGGCAAGATGAGAAGGGCTGCTGGCTAAATCGATCACAAGTTCTATCCAATCCATAGCGAGTATGTGGCATGTCGGCAGCTTCTGTATACACGGGCTGGGTCGAACCAAACTTGAGCAGGAGTGTTCTAACCATTGTCTCATGTGAATACTACTCTGCATGGCAGTTTGCAAAGTCATGAAGATTTATTTCATACCGAAACCTAGACGTGTAAATGGGCTGCGGTCGGGACAGGCTGACGTGGATTCGAGCCCTAACCCGATAGTATTAACTATTAAGGCTAGATCCAAATTTGAATACAAAATAATTGCAATATCGGATTTGGGTGTAAACCTGGATTTGCAAGGCATTTTGGATTCGGGTCACCCGTTAACATGCCCAAACCCACTATGCTGTGACACTGCATTATTGAGAAGACAAACTCACCCTGGTGGAAAGAAAGAGTACACCAGTAGTGGCGGATGAACCAAGTGTCATTTTGATGGATGCTGGTGATTCAGTGAAGGTCTTCATGGAGAAGTTGCTCTCCTTGTCATGTCTCCTTCCCCGACATCCTCAATGAAATCCTCCCAAGCTAAAGGATGATCTACATCACAACCCAGTCGATTGTGCCAGATGCTGTGATGCAGGAGTAGAAAGATGACATGGATGCACATCACTGCAAACGATGCGAGAAGGCAGCAGAGGTCTGTGTGAACCACCGTTGGTGGGGGCCAGAGCTGGAGCTTGGCTCTGCGCTTGTACAGTGGGGAGGGTGATGCTGAACATGAGCACTGCGATCGCCATCAAACCAAATGAAACCCTCTGCCTGTCCCGTCCCTAGTCACTCACGAACGACGACGATCAAGCACAGCTCTCCCCCTTCTTCCTCCCTCTGTCAACAGATCAATCCCCCCTTTTCTCCTCCTCCTCCTCCTAATTGCTCACCACTGCTGAGTCCCTCAAGAGGCTTCCTTGTTTCTGCCGTCTCCTGATCTGGTGATGAGAAGAGAGAGAATAGCAGTCCTTTCGGATTTACCCAATAACGTAATTTAGGGTTTAGCATGAATCAGGCGTGCCTCAACCGGAGATTGAGAAATTTCGGGAGGCCTAGTTGAATCACTGAACCCGATTTGCATTTCAGATCTAGGTAAGGTAATCGGGTTATGTGAATCCATTTACAAGTCTACTGAAACCACACCATATGGTTCTTTTCTCATGATAATATGCATGTTTTACATGTTTCACGCTGATTAAAAAAATCAGAAGCAACATAGTTTCATCAAAGAAAAAAAATGAACGTGTTCTCTTTTACAGGCTTTATTAGTATGAAGGCAACGATAGCTTTAAATCAGAATGTATCTTTCTAGTCTTTACATGCTGAGTAACACTTGAAGCAAGGGGAGAAATAAATCATTTTCTGCAGCGCAAGTACCTGACCATCAAAAAAGGAAACCAGAACAGTAGATGAGCCGGCAGATTTTGATTCCAAGGCACTTTGAGATATAATTTTTGTTGGTTTAACCACTGAATCTCTTTGACAATCAGACACAAGCTTTGCACATTTCTCCATTAGCTCCCTGGCAAATAATCCTGCATTAATTCCTGAAATGGCAACAGTTCCATCACAGTGACAAGGTATCCAACTCGTACAAACAATGTGTTATAGTGACAAAGGGAAGAGCAAGCAAGCAAACAATCTCTATAATCTATCTTTTAGAAGTTGGGACTTGGGAGAGAATAAAAGAGATGAATACCACTCTCTCTTTCTTAAAAATCTAAGCTCAGTCACCAAAACGAGATAATGTATGATTGGATGGGATTATAGATCGAGATTTTAATGCTTAAAATCTCTTCCATAATCCAAATTAAACACTCCTAGGCTGGATAGAGAGATAGGGGAAGCCAATAATTATAGGAAAGAATTCAACCAATTAACCTTCTTAATTTCGAAGGAGAAATCATCTTCCACTCTAGAGCATATTTTCTCCTATGGGGAGTAGAAGTTAGTTTTAAGGATAAGATAATTACTTGTTTTTAAGGATAAGATAACTTGCTTTAGCACAAATCATTACAGGTAAAAAGGGACAACATAAAGAAAAAATGACTTTATTGGAATAGCATGAGTTCCATAGTGATTGGGAATGCTACTGGGTGAAAGGCCCTTTACCACAATGCAGTCTTTCCCAGGTCAGCCACCAAAGACTTGACTGGGGTACTTTCTTTTGGATGAAAAAAACACAACTCAAAAAATTTTACTCACAGGTTTAAGGGCTATTGGTTGTATAAGAGAGGTATCTTATAAATCTATGAATAGCAAGAAAGACTGACATTAGAAGCTCAATTTGTTGTCAAAGGGAAGTAAAAAAAATAAGCCAATTTGGTACAGCCTTCTGATCTAAACCCTGAATAGGTGTTTATTAAATATTAGTAAAGACTACCAAGGGAATGAGCAGTAAATAATGATATGCGCAATTAAATCTCTAACAAATCTCAACCTGTCACCAGAACCAGAAATGATAATATACCAAATTCAGCATGTATCTAAAGACTTGAAGAAACACAAATAATAGACAGAAACAACAATGAGAAACAATATAGAAAACTTCTTTGCTCATGCGCTATTTTATTTAAGGAATTTCTAAGCCAACCTCTGAAAGAAACAACTAATAGTCTAATAGATTTAAAGGGACAGTTTACACCTTAAGAAGAAAAAAGAAAAAAGCCAAAGACACCCTGGTAACTAAGCCCAGTCAGGTTTGAGGCACCAACTCTTGATGCTTAACATAATATCATCCGTAAATGGAGAACTTCTAGACTATTCTGGCATACACAAGATGGTCTTAACGTAAGTAAATCTTATATAGCTTCAATACCCAATTGTGAATCATCTAGAAAGAAATTACCTTCAAGTGACCATTGACCAACTCCATCGGCCACACCAAGCCAATTATTATCGGCCACAAAGTAGGCATCTTCACCACCAGTTGATGCCTGGCATGGTTACTCTAGATTACTGACCTTGAGTAAATGAAATTTAAAGCATGGCCTACATAAGTTGCAAAAAACCAAATCAAAGATGCAGAAACACAATAAAGACAGAATGAAGGTAGCCAATATGAGGAATGACAAACTCAACTAACACCTAAATTTCAAAAAATGAGAAATAGAGCTGTCAGCCTAAACAAATGGATGTTTGGAAACACATTTAAGAAACTCTGACCATAGAAAACCAATGTGCATAGATAGAGTATACAGTGACAGGCAACAACAACAACAAACATATAGTTCCCTTGTCTTCAGAAGAGTGCAATCAAAGAAGATTTTGGGCAGGGGCAGGGGTGAAGGAGGCAATCAGCAGGCATAATCAGCACATCAAATTGACAGTAATCTAAGCAATATGTGAGAAACTTCAAATGAGCCTCTAGCTTAAAAGATAACCTAAGCAAAGTGACTTTATTAATGTAACACTGGAACACTTGCACTGAAGAGTCAGGAAAGATGCAGCAACACTAGAACTAAGCACATCCAATGACAATCATCAAAAATCTTCCAACGTGGCAAAGGGGGGGGGTGACTGTCCTACTGTTTTGGCAACAATGTGCCTATGGTAAAGCCTAGTTTGTGTAGCAACCTGTATTTCAAGGTCACTACCAACATTTTATGCAAAAGCATAAGTGACATTTGATCAAGGCACAAGTGTCTGCACAAAATAGCAATATATAATAAATGATAATACTGTACATGCAGCAAAGAAACCCAATAGTGCCATGCCTACATGATGGTCAGAATGAAAATAACCTGAAGAACAACAACTAAAAGCCACCTGAGCACAAAAAGCATTTTGTTTTCTAAAAGATGCACCTCAATCTTTCCATCAAGAAATCTTTCTATATACAGATTACTTTATGCAGATTAGAGAACCTTAAATTGGTCTAATAAAGCCAAACGGCTCCAAGAGTGTTACAATGGATGCTTGCCTTTGCACCCAGATCCCATGCTTGCCTTGGTAGTGCTGTTCAAGGATTGAAAGAAGATTTGTTTTTTACAGGAGAGGATAGTCAAAGACATACTCATTCTCTACATTGCAAGCTCTTAATTTTCTATAATAAAAGTTATGGATAAAGAAAACCCTCAATGCCTCATTTAGTTAATATCATTTTAAATCTAAAATCCAAATTTCAATGCAGAGTTGTAGGATATATATATACATATCCTAAAAAGAATTTGGAAAGTTAGGACACATCATCATTTGAAGAGTTCTTGTACAACAAGGGGTCAGTTAGATCCTCATTTAAAGATTTCTTAGCGGACAAAGGGTCAGCCAGATTAGCTAATCCTCCGCCATACTTAAAGCTCATGACTTTTCACCAATGAATCAAAAATCAAACAGATGCCACTAAAACATGGACTGATGCAAGTCAGCAGATTTCTGGCACTGTGAATGACCTCTAAAGAACAGACTCAATGAACATGAGTTTTCATTAGTCTGAGGTAAATGATCTGCTGAGAAGATTTACTTCTTTGATAGATTGTAGACTGCAAGAATAAGCAGTATGCCATACTCTTATAAAAGTATAAAACATAGTTGCATGACAATTTCACCTAGAAGTTGCAAAGAGAAAGTTCTGCTACGTACTTGCAAGTGACATGTGAAAATGAGGTCATTTATATTGAAAAACAAAATAAAAAATAGGGCATGTCGTTGATCCATGAACTACCTTAGAAGGATGTGGCAACATTGCAGCACCAGAAGCAAGACAAAATCTTGATCTTCCTGTCACACTCCTGATTTTGAATCAATAAAAAATGAGATACTAAGGAAGTGATATAAAAATTATTATGAGATTGCTAATAACCAAAAAAGCTGTAAATTTAAGATTTTGAACATTTGTCTTTGTGTGTGCAACCAACCATGTATATATTACAGAGAGCACTAGATGATTTAGCAAAGGCTTCTATAATAGTTTATTAGCTTCTTTGACAAGAACAGTTTAAAGACAACTTGAAAAAGAGAAGAAATCCATAGTGATTATGAAGACAAAACCTTCTTGCCCTGTATAAGTTCAGATATTATTTTTGAAGGTGGATTGCACCACAGCTCTACACAGACCAAAATGGAAGTATACAAGATGGGTTATACAAAATTAGGGCCCGAAAGGACACAAGAAAATTACATTTATCTCACTCACGCAAAAGGAAGTCAAGTTGATGGATTTGGCAAAAGAAAAGAAAAATAAAAAGAAACAGCACTGCCACACTTTGTCAACGATAAAAACGGTCATTTTCTCTTGGGGTCTAGCATCTTGTTTGAAGATTCTTACATCCCTGTCCAACCAAATAGCCTGCTGGAAGTACCATCACCAAGATTTGTCTCTCATCCAGAGCAACCCTCCATCACAGACTCCAATCAGAGGTTGGGGGGGGGGCAGGGGCCATTAGATTTACCCATTTTCCACTATAAAGTAGCTCAAATGATGACCAGCAGCCTGAGCCAAATTCAGTTGATTGCCCAAGTCAACAGCCAACTCAAGATGTTGAAGATTACATCACTCAGATCTCTTGACTCACTGAGAATCAACCTCCTGGACCGCCCGACAAACTCTCTGGGTTGCGGTTGGCTGCTGGAATTGCCAGGGCGGATCCCAATCCAGTAGGCAAATTGGCTGATCTGCCAGAAGCCTGGAAACTTGGATTGGCTGATCTGCTGGCAGAGGCAGGGATCAGCAACAACCCTGGCCCCCATGAACCTTCCCGTCCCCATTTTGGGTGGGGAAGATAAGAGGTTCATGGGCCCAGCCATTCAGATCCTACAGACCAATGTGGAGCCCTAAGTTGACATTTACCTATATTTATAAGCTTGAGTAGTTATGATAATTTGTGATAGGGCAATACCATGTTTCCATGATTTTGGAAAAATTAATAAGATTTAGCACAACATCCTTCAGCAATGCCATCGAGAGGAATGCATACTACCAAAAAGTAAAGCAACTTCCATTGAAGATGGGAAAACAAAATAACTCCCAGTATGGAAAGTGATGGTAAAGTGACTTCCAATCGGATGATATAGTGACTTCCATGAAGATGGTAAAGCAATTTCCAATTAGGGTAGTAAACAGATCCGGATTATCAAGAGGAATGCACACAACCAGAGAGTAAAGAAACTTCCAACAAAGATAAGGAAGCAATATAACTCCCAGCCTCTCAGTCGGGAAAAGCAATGGTAAAGTGACTTACAATGAAGATGGTAGACCAACTTCCAACCAGGGCTGTAAACGGATCAGGACAAAATTGACATCCAATATGAATATGGATCCATTTGATCGGATAATATCTGATTATACAAATCCGGCGGATTTATCAATTGGACATAATAATATCCAATTCTTAAATGGAGAAGATTTGGAAAGAGAGGATCTGCTCTGTTTAATATCTGTTCCAATGAGAACTATTAGATCTAACATCCAACGGTTGTGAAAGAAAAAAGCCAGCCGTCCAGTCTGTCAACTACAGCAGTGCCACCTGAGCACCTGCTGACTTGCCACAACTGCTTACGTTGGCCACACCTGCGACATGAGTTCCTTGCACAGCCCAGAGCAGTTCCAGATTCCCGGTATTGGGGTGTGCTGGATGCAACTGACTGCATGGACATGCTCTCCGTCGGTTGCATTGGCTACTCAGCCTTGTCAATGGATGCCACTACATCGAACACAAAACCTGGTGCTTTCCCATCTTCTCTCCCAGTGCAGACAGCTCCAGAATCCTTCGCCTCAGGCTCCTCAGTTGATTGGATGCCATGACAACCACACCAGCGTGCTTCTGCGATGGTTGCTCGCCACCCAAAGGCCCTGCAGGGTTGTCCAGGCACAGAGATCCGGTCATCTGCACTGTCTGCAGCCAGAAGAAGCAGCACCCACCTTCAAATTGGCTGTCGATGACAAGCAATGCAGGTGCCAACCAAACCGAGAGACATGCGCTGGCTCTCTTGCCTTCTCTGTGCAGGGTAGACTGTCACCCTGCTGTTCTCAGTCAGGGGACTTCTCCATGAATTGCAGATTCAGCCGATCTGGATCGGGATCGGCCGATTCTTAGATCGGATCGGTACCCACCGATCCGATTCCGGCCGGAACTACCGGGACTCCCAGATGGATCGGTTGGAATCAACCAGATTGGTCGATCCTCGACCGATCTAGGTGGATCGATCCGGGAATCGGTAGGGTTTAGAATCGGATCAATTCAGGACCTGATTCCCGACCATTTTCCGGTCCAATCCCCACCATTAAGGGGGATATTGGATCGATTCCCCCTTCTCACCCCTCATTCTCACTTCCCCCCTCCCCTTCATCGTCTAGGGCTCCCCCTGGACCCCTCCCCTCGACGATCCACCTTGAGCAACGGCAATCCAGACCTTTGGAGCGGCCGATCCCCCCCCTAAACAGGTAACTTGGGGGAGGGGGGACCTCCGATCCCGATCCTGCAATCTTTGCACTTCTCTGCCCCAGAATTCGGCGCCGAAACCTGTATCAAGGGACCCTTCAGTCTCAGACGTGTTGTCCAGTCCATAGCTTCCGGAACCACCCTGTTCCAGCGAGCTCGACGGGTTTAAACCAGGCTTGGGCAGTTTAGACCCGGACTAACCTGGTTAATGGGGACATTTGTTCCAATCGGTTTGGGAAATATTATCGGCGACAAAGAAAGAGGAATCAACAATAATTCCCTTTATTTTCGTCATTTTAATTTGGGCCACCATTGGTTCACATTCTGGCCCAAATTTTCTGCTTACGCATATTAGTGTCTTTGGGCTATTTTATTAAGTCCAATACGTAGGATTTTCATTGGTCATTTGCTTGTAAATAGGTCAATGGGCCATTCGCAGCACATTGGTGCCTCGGGGCCCAATACGCTCAAGTCAATTTCCCTTTGTTTTCTTTATTCTTTGTACAGCCCCTTTAAAAGAGGGGGCAGGGGACGCCATTCGCACATGATGAAAGAGAAACAGTTCATTTTCTTCTGCGCATATTCTCTCTTGTTCGTAGGTTACATTTTCTGGAGTGCCCCTTCCCGTCATTTAGATCCAGCGAGTGCCTTACTACTCTGCCTTCCATTAGCTAGTAGTTTTACCTCTCTACTTCCAGTAGTACTCTAGTGGATCTCTTCCATTTTGCGGCTTCTCATCGGTGGTTTCCTGAGGCGTACGAAGTCTGTTCTTCTTCAACTGCAACGGCCAGTTCCTCCTTCTGTTCCAGGGCTGTGGCTGATTTCTATATGGCAACGTTTCAACAACGCGTTGATCTGGATCCTTGGCTGCGTTTTCGTTCTACGGCGGATCTGCATTCTGATATTTTTCTTTAAATGCGCGATGGTCTACCAGCAGAGAAAGTCCCTCATAGTTTCAACAGTCCAGCTAAGTATTACGCCTTGTTTACAGTGGGTTTATCTGATCGGAAACGCAGGAAGGTAGTAGATACTTCCAGTTCTACTGCACCTCCCGTCACGACCTCATATGTCGCTGATGTTCTGCACATAGAACTGGTCCTGGTCATGCTCCTTTGTTTTGGTTCTCTCGATGCCTTCTAGATCTGTGAGCGTCCGCTGAGTGGCTTAGCCCTAGCTGGAGATGCATCCAGAACTAGTCCATAAGTTGGTTTAATGCGTTCAGTTTCTTTGAGACTTTCCGCACCTTTGAGATCTGAATCGTTCATGAATAGTGATGACTAGTTCGCTTAGAACGATGATGTCATTAAAGCTGAAGAGATGAGATCGTATGGTCTGTGATTATGGGAACGTCGTAGTGGGGGATATGATGAACGTCACTCTGGAGATCTGAACATGATCTGCTCACGGATTGTTAGCTATTGAGTCTGCACGTCTCACTGGTCCGCTCCAGTGACTAGTTTCCTCTATTCAACCTGATCTGAATATTTGAGCAGAATACTACATTGGTCCCATATCCAAGGAATGCTCGTTTTCTTTTCCCTCGGTCTTGATATTTGAACAGTTTACTACACTGGTCCATGTCCAGTGAACAGTTCGCCTTCTGTTTTCCCCGGTTTGACACTTAACAGTTTATTACACTGGTCTTCGCCCAGTGGTAGCTATTCACCGGTCACCAGTTGGGATTGTGCACGACTCTAGCTTCAACAATCTGAGAGAACAGTTTTCAAACCAGTTGAAGTACTGGTGACTCCCCAGAGACGCCTACTCTACTCGGATTTGGTAGCTACAAGTGCTGGTGACATCTGAAATCCCGGGCGCGTTCCAAACTAATCCGTTGAGTTTTCATCGAAGTGTCATTTTGTTGAAATTAGTCGACGGACCCGCCGATGAATTGGATCTCCGTTTGCTCGTCAACTCGGTTGAAGTCACGATTTCAGCTATTTGTTCGTTTGACTTCGTTACCACCCCGCGAGGCGTGGGTCGTATTTGAATGTGTAAAGCTTAAGTGAATCCGTTGTATAAGGAATCGTGATCGAAACCAAACGCCCGAGCCGACACCCACACTCCGGTGTGGAGGTAACCTCTTGTCATAAGTCCTTGAATGTTTATTTGCTTTTCTATTATACGTCTCGAAATGCCATGCTCAAATGTGCGGTTAGGGATCTAGCTCGTGAATAAACAAATAGTTGGCGTAGAGTGAGAGATTAATTTCAAATCCAACTGAAAACTATCAAAATCGATTTCGTTAATTAGTTGACGAATTTGGATCTACTGGTTGATTTTGAAAGAATTTACATTGTTTAAAATCCTGAATATTTTCTAAAATGGATAAAGTTCGCTGGTCCAATTTCTAGTGCTAACAGAAGAAAGTCAACCTTGAAATAATCAACTGTTTTAAGTGAAGATTTTCTTGATAATTCTTAAAGAGTGTTTTCTTTAATGTCCTTCACTCTAGGTCCTTGTTAGTTCCGCATCACTGGTCCAATTGGGTTTGAGCCAGCTGAGACCCGATATACCCAGCTCAGCCTGGTTCAACTGAGTTTTAGCTGGTTTAACACAGTTCAGTCCCGAGTCACCCGGTTTACCTGGATTAAAGACGATTCAGACCAGTTCAACATTGGTTCGGATGGTTTGGACCCACTTTGAACCAGTTTACTATGATTAAAGCTGGTTCAGCTGCTTTAAGTTTGGTTCACACTGGCTCTGATCGGTTCGACCCGGTCAGTACCGGTTTCGCTGGTTCAGGCCCAGATCTGACCTCTTCAATCTGGTCCAGTGCCCATTCGGTCCAATTCACTGCAGTATAGGTCTGGTTTAGCCCGGTCGAAACTAGTTTGGGCCTGGTTCAACTGGTTCAAGTTGGATCAACACCAGTCCAGCTCAGTTCGGTCAACTTCAGCTGGTCCTTCTATCTGACAAGTAGGGAGTCAACACAGTTCAGACAGTTGTACTGGTTTGCATCAGTTCGGGCATGGATTGGCCCAGTTCAATCAGGTTCAGTACAGTGCATTTGGTCATCTCAAAGTGGTCAACTAGGTCAAATAGCATGCTGCAGTGGGTTCCATCACCTCATTCCGCATCAGCACATCCATATAAACCCCACCCAAAACATAGTTTGTCGATCACTTAAAAAATCCCTCTATTTTTCTTAAGAGATAGAGAGGGGAGGAGAGAAAGTGATGAGAAAGAGGCATTTTCAACATATAAATTAAGAGTACATTTAACTAACAATATTTTGTGAGTTTTCAGGTGAAAGGGGCCTGTTTTAGAACAACAGAATATTTTGGGGACTTTTTAGGATTTTCAATTTTTATGGGACATATTCAAAATATAAAGAATTTAGATGCCAATACCAAAAATCTCTATACTTCATTATATCTATTTATAATTTACTGACATATCATACATGTATAAAAGTTTGCCAATACCAAAATACAAGGATTAATATGTAATTCACTATGTTTAAAGAGATCCAAAACCACATTGCTTTAAGAATAAGACACAAAGTAATGCAAACATAGAATGGTAGAAATATAAGTATATAACATAATCTTAGACATTCTTGACCATTTTAGCACTAGGAAACTGTTGGCTAAACATACTCTTTTGAAGCTAGAAGTGGTGAATCATCTTCATTCACATCATAATCTCGTCCGTTTACCTTGGTATTTTCTTCCTGGAAAGAAACCAGAACCATTAATAAGATGAGAACAGAGCAAAGCAAAGATGGGTGATTATTGTATATGATCACCAATATCCATGCACATAGAAGCTTTAGACATGATACCTTGTTGGATTAAGATAAAAATGCTTGTCCACGTATTACTTAATGGGCTTGACCAACTCAAAAATCCATATCCCATGACCTAGCTTCCTGTAAATTATTTTGTGCCACCAATGGAATCTAACATCTGGTGTTCTGGTTCAAATTCCGAGAAAATCTCATAGCCCTTACTTACTCCTATAAGAATTTGAAATTACAAATCCTATCACATATCAAAGTACGTGATCAAAATCAATCAACTCCCACTATGTCAATGCACTGTAATGGCTTGACACCATTACAAACCTATGGGTTAGGTGATCTTACGGATATTTATTTCTTCACCAAGACAGAAGAGTACCCGTGTCCGTGCGTTAGACTATCTCTCAAAATGTCTTCAATGGTTAGGTGGTGAAGGGAAGACCAAGTATATATCATACAAGTTCAAACATGGAACTAAATCACACTGAGATAAAGAAAAGGAAAACCATTGATTGAGAAAGAGCAAACAGGTCATAAAAGTATTAATAAATCTATGCTGAGAAGAAGGAGAAATTAAGGTAGTTTCCTAGAAAAGGGGAATTCATGGCTTGAATCTTGCTAAACCTTACATTGTTTCTTACTGCTGTCACACTCTTCTGAAGACTTTTTTGAGAAAGTGCACTACTTCAAGTGACATGAAAGGCAAAACTAGGATGCGGGAGCAAGGACTGTTTCTTTTGCGGTGTTCAGTTATGTCATAAAGTTTCTCTGTAAAAATATATTTTTACAGCATATCTTGTTAAAAAGGCTATTTGGTGATCCTGATAATATTTCTTTAGAAAAATCCTTTTAAATTATCTTGTAATCCACCACTTTTTGTGAGCTATAAGGTACCTATCATATAAGATATTACTTCCCTAAAAGTGTATAACAATTTGATCACAAACGCCATGGACAGTAGTGTGGTATGAGTATGACTGTCAAGTGAAGTTCCACATGATTAAAATTGGAAACAGTACAACTAGCTTGGTTGATGCATATGGAGACAAAATCTGGAAGAGAAGATTGTGCACATTGGTTTACAAAATAAAAGGTAAAGAAGCCCAGCTAGCACAGTAAACATTAAGAAAACACAAGAATAAAAACAGACTGACCTTTAGCAATAGTTTCGACTCTTCTGTTATATCCACCATTATTAAAGAAGCCACATTAGCAGGTTCAGGCTCCAATTCCTCTAGCTTCGCCATTTCTAAATTTGACAAGTCATCTTGCGAATCTTCCATGCCATCTCGATAAATGGCTTCCTCTTCCTGACCACCATTTTGAACTTGTGGCATAGGCAAAACTTTATCATCCTCGGATATGACTTCTCCTTCTAGACCACCATCTTGAAACTCTGGTGAATCTGATACTACCTTATCACCTTGGTAGGTGACCTTTTCTCCCCCACCACCATCCACAGCCTTCTCTGAATCTAAAACTTCATTATTAACTTGAGAGACTGTTTCACCTTCCATGCCAACATCTTGAACCTCCCCCAAATGTTGAGAGACGATAACTCCTCCATGATCATGGTCATGCACCTGCACTAGTCGCTCCTTTTCAACTGACATTGATGGCGGTGCTTCCTGACCTAGTTCACCATCGCCAAGTTCCACAGAGATCACTAGACTCACTTCTTCTCCGTAACCTTCATCCTTCCGCAGCAGACTCTCCAGATCCTCCCTTTGGGAAGCTAGACTCTTCTCTTGGCCACTTCCAGCATCCCCACCTCTGATCATCTCCAATCTATCGTCTCTCCTTTCTGCTCCTTCCTCCAGATTTACCTTCTCCGGGACAGAGCTACCGCGGTTTGGAAAATTGCCATCCGCCTCCTCCAGCAAATTCACACGGATAGCTCCATCACCAGCCTCCAGTTCCACATCCGCCGCCACCAAATTAGAGCCCTTTTCGTCCATTAGAATATTCCCATTGCGACAATTTTCTGTCTCCTCTATTTCTGTTTCACCCACCAGAGATGACTGCAAATTTCCCATCTTTCCAGAAGAATCTCCACGCCTCTCTTGCAGTTGACCACCGGCGTCCATACCTTTGGCATCCACATTCCCAGTCGTTACGGCAGCTGCAGTGGAATCTTCGCCGTCATCATCCACAATGCTGACATCCACCGCACTCGCGGCGCCCGCCACCTGTTCCTCAGCTACTAAAGATTTCATTTTTCCAAACTCACGGTCCACAACTTCCTCTACTTCCGGCCGATCCTCGCAGACCGCGACTCCCAAGCCCACCTCCTCCGCCAGGCGCACCCCTTCCGGACCACCTGCAGACATCCCAGCGGCCGGCGCGACGTCCACCGCCCCGTTCGCGCCCTCCGAAGGAGCACCGAAGCGGAAGATGATGCTACCGTCCGAGCACACTGCGATAGAGACCACCAGTAAATCCGGCATCGGTACCGGAGACCACTACGGGCGACGCCAAGGAGGCATCAATCTCTTTGTTGGAAGGGGGCGAAGGGGGAAGGGGTACCTGTGGCGGAGAGGAGCTTCGCGGGGCCCGGAGGAGGGGAGGAGGAACCCTCGACAGCGTGGGGTTGACGTGGCCGCGGCCTCCGGGGCTGCACCGGGATGGCGATGGCGGGCGAGCGGAAACGCGAGGTGGAGGAGGCGGCGGAGGAAGAGGAAGTGGATGAAGAGGAGCAGACGCGTGGGTCGACGAAGGAGGAGCAGGAGAGGAGGATGTCCGCCATGAACTAACGGGGGGAGGATCAGAAGGGTGAGGCGGTGCCCGGCGGGGGACGAGGATAATGACTGCTGACTAGAACAGGTAGAACCGGGAGAAAGGTAGTATCGAACGACGGCGGAATTTTCGCGTAAGGAGGAGAAGAGGCCGAGAGCCCCGAGACTACTCAAATTTGGCTATAGTGCAAAATATATTTACTTTTACTTAATACCTTATTTTCTTATTTTTTTTCTTCGTCTCTCCTTTGAATAGTAAGTGGTGTGCTAATTTACTTTTAAAGATCTGATCACCTCAATTAAGGAAAGAATAATTTTCACAGTCCTTGATAAAAGATAGTTATAGATCTTAAGTCACTTAAGTGGCGGTCCAAGTGAACTATTATTGAATCGTTGTTGGACTGATGATTAATAGCGAGTTACGTTGAGTTTAATAACAGTACAATCTCTTTGGTAATGATTTGGTCCGTACGATAACAAGTTATATTAAAGTTAGTAACGGTTCAATATTTTAATAACAAGTTGAATCGTTATTGATTGCGGTGTAACTTATTATTAGAGCAGACTAAACCATTATTAAACGTCTGTAATCTATCACTAAAGGTGTTGAAACGTCACTAAATGTAACGTAACCAATTATTAATTTCGGTTCAATAACAATTCATGTCGATATATAGACCAATGAGATCACCTATTAAATGCCGTAGTTATCTCTCAGGGAAGACATTGGGAACCCCTCTCGGTCGACGGATATATTGAGGTGATTAGAGCTCATGTAATCTATTACTAAAGGTGTTGAAACGTCACTAAATGTAATGTAACCAATTATTAATTTCGGTACAATAACAATTCATGTCGACGGACCAATGAGATCACCTCTTAAATGCCGTAGTTATCTCTTGGGGAAGACATTGGGAACCCCTCTCGGTCGACCGACGGATATTTGAGGTGATTAGAGCTCATGTTGGGTGCAGACGCCAATACGTACGTACCTATTAAACTCCCCTTGACTTCTTTTGGTGTGGGAGGCAACATGTCATATTACCGAGATCTAAAGATGTTTCAGAACAATATTGTAGCATGAATTATTAGATCTTGATTTGAAACATAGAACTTATAATTTGGCTGAACGTATATTAGTACTTGGCATGCTCAAAACAATGAGCTTGTGCACGAAGAGATGAATAATAGATAACTTATCCATATAGAACTTGAGAACTCAGAACATGAAATCGAAATATGGAATTGCACGGGACTTTAAACATGTAATTTAAAATGATCTCTTTTGATGTATATATTCGACAATCTTAATGGCATGAACGATAAAAATTTTTAAAGAGGAAACGTCAGAAAATTGCAAAACTTAACCCGCCCGGTGTGTGAACAACTCTCTTCCCATTTCTCTCTTTATTTTCTAATTGCGTAAAGGTAGAAATGATGCGCTTTTCGTTTTTTTTTCATTTTATTAAAAGCCACTCAAAATAAGCTTCACGGTAACTTTTAAAAGGAATCAACTTTCGATTTGTCTTATGTGTTTAGGACCGGTAGATGGCTGTTTTGGTCCTTTTGGAGACAGTAAGAGTATGTAGGTCATGTAAATCATCCTTTCTTATTCATCACATTTTAATGGCGTGTTTTGTTGTAACATAATTTGAGTTTTTACTATAATTTTAGATTTTTGAAATAAAATTTGTTAAAAGAAGTGTCTAGCAAACACCACATTTTATATTTTTAAAGTGATTTCTTTCTTAAACAAAAAAGAAAGTCTTCATCTCTTTTTTTATCTTGTGTCCCCTCCACTTTGTTTAATCGTATATATGGTAGTTATTTTCTTTTATCATCACATCTCTAGCTTCAAAGATGATAATTTTTTTGTCGTCTGTTAGTTCATATTTTATTTTAACATAATTTTTTATCATGAAAATGTAAAAGAATTATTGTGCAACCAAACATCTCGCAAGGATAATTACTCTACAAATGCATGTTAACCGGTGTGCGTATAAATTTCCACCAGCTCCTTTTCTTGTTACACGCACATTTAAAAGGAAAAAAAAAATTGCCTGTCTCATGATATAACCAGGCAAACACCCTCCTAAAATCCCAATTTTCCAACCGAAAAAGAAACAGAGCCGCTGGCTTTTGTTTTTTTTTTTTTTTGAAGTGCCGTAATAAAACAACAACAGATCCTTTTAAAGTTGTCAGCTTGATATATTAAGCATAAATGCCGAAATTAGGCCTCCTTTCTTCATGATACGA
This sequence comes from Cryptocoryne crispatula var. balansae, assembly GCA_036172225.1. Lineage (NCBI taxonomy): Eukaryota > Viridiplantae > Streptophyta > Magnoliopsida > Alismatales > Araceae > Cryptocoryne > Cryptocoryne crispatula. The sequence goes on from CM069918.1 coordinate 57,659,523, forward strand.
ACCAGAGAGAGGAGAAGCCCTTCCTTCATTTGCCTAACTCGCCTTACGTTTGTGGTTCTCACTTCTCAGGGTGGGTGTGAGATTGTGAGAAGACAAGTACAACACACATATTACACGATACTGTTAGCTACGTCGTCTACACAAAAACAGATCAAAGAAATAAGAGACAAAGTCCTTTACGGACATTTTGATTGGGGCCCATCAAGATCAGAAACCTCCAAAGAATAGGTTAGAACATGTTCAGGGGGGGGTCTCATGGCTGCAAAGCCGAGGTGATTACATCTTCTTACCGTCGTACATGAACACCAAAGATAGTCCGGCACATTGGAATGACAAACTTAATTTCTAGGCATTTGCCGGCTTTTGGACCATGAAATGAAGGTAACTGGGCAATTGCGCCCAACAAATGATACATTACATGATTTTTTTTTCTTTCTATAATCTCTTCTACGGCAAAAAAAAAAACTCTATCTTTAACGGCGTTATATAATGTACCTAAATTTTTTTACCGACTTCACAATCATAACCTTGAGAGCTAATTAAGGATCCTTGTATCAATGGACGTGGGACAAGGCTCACACATTCCAACATTCTTCATCACTTGTCAAGATAGATAGCGAAAAAGGAGTTAAAATAATTAAAGATTATGACGGGATTATTGTCTTGCTTTCGTATTATGATCGAAGAGCCTGAGATATTTAAAGGAATGAGCCTCCATATATCCATCCCTCTAGGGGAGTTATAAAAATTTACACTCACTTAATTAAATGGCTTCCCTCTCAAGTCACATTAATCTCCACCGCACTGTCGTAATTAAAATCTTGACTGCCAACAACATTAATTGAAGTGCACGAAAATATCACAGAAAAGGTGATCCGATGCGACGTTTGCCGGCGTCTTGTCGAGAGACGAGTATCTTGGCCTTCCAAAGCAACGGGTGTTGATGACACGTTTTGGGCGAAAATAGCCTACGAGAGACATGCTATATAATGTATGCAAGACAAGTTTTGGGCGAAAATAGCCTACAAGACATTTTAATGAAAGCAAGTTGATATGCCCACCAAAATCTACTAGCCTTTTTCTCTTTCTATTAATCTCTCGGATAAGAGATCAGATGGGAGGAGATGGAGAAAAAAAGGAGAGGGTGACAAAACAAGAATTCCTTTGGTTTGACGTCTCTTTCTATATATATATATATAAGGTGTTAAACGTACAACTATAGATCAGAATACCTAGCTATTTGTTTTGCTACTCTAATTAAGTAGTCTGAGATATTAAAATCCCATTTATTTTACAATTAACTAATAGCACATCTTCGCATTTTAACTTAATTCTCTTTAGACGTAAGACATTTACGTATCTTTTCATTTGTATAAATAAAACTAATTAATATTGTGGAACTATATATATATGTTTGGTAATATTCTATCAATTTTATTAGTGGTCAAGTATCAATTACTATATATATGTATACTCGATCGCCCTCATATAAATTACATATTAAAAGAAGAAATGGGGGTCAAAACAAAATATTGCACTTGTTTTGCCATCATATATATAGGGTTCTATATATACTAGGATGTATGTAAAATTATAAATTAATATATCTTGTCCTCTGATAGTTCCTATTCGAATATTAAATATCCCCACGGTCATCGATCACAGAGTTCTCTCTTGTTAATTGTTACATACTTGTAGCTAGGATTATTATAGTTAAGTACCAATCATTTTGGAGCTACGTACAATTGTTATTTTCTGATTTATAGTATGTTAATTATTGTTGGTCATCCCTTCTACATTTGGATATTAAAGATTTTTATTTACTGAAGCATGCATTCCATTAACCGAAATATCAGACACACACATATCCAGCAAAGCGTGGCACGAGTTCATCGGCTGTCATGCTTGGATGATTTGAACTTAGATTTTAAGGAAAGGAGAGTTAGATTCATTATTTCTGTCTTTATTCTAATATCAATCAAAGTGATCTACGTACGAACAACACTTTGATAATTATACATAATTTATGGTACTGATCCTTTAACAATATATCTTTCCTTACAAGGCCACCCGGTACATCCTATTCAAATTCTGATGCCTTTTGCATCAAGATTCATATATCATCTGGCCATTGTCATCGTTAGTCTCGGAGGGTGGAAAGAGAAATAGGAAGATGGGACCGATGACGTGGACCAGTCCGATTCCGGTATCACATCTAACGGTCGGAGAGCGGCCCCGGCCACCCTTCTTATACATACCGTCGTCTCTTCACCTTCCCCGGTACCCCGTCCGCGGCTCCCGTGCTGCAGCGCTACCATGGCCACCTCCGGCTACCGTTAGCAGCGTTTTTCTCTCTCCGGAGACGGCCCGCACTTCCCTTATTATAGATCTGGAGCAAGAAAGGTCCTTCCTTTGCGTTACCCGGTGCTGCTCTTCCACTCGCCGATACCCCCTTCTCTCTCTCTCTCTCTGATTCCCCCCCTTTTATGCGTTGTGGAGGAAGAAAGTTCCTTCTTTTCTCTTCTCCCTCCGTCCGTCCTTTGGGCTTCCTCCAGGTCCTCTCTCTTCCTTCGTCTTCCTCCTCTTCTAGCCAGAGAGAGAGAGGAGCGATGTTGCTGGGGAAGAGGCAACGGCGTCAGATCAAGAGGGCACCCAGCCTGAGGGACCTGTCCCTGGAGACGGCTGCGCCGGAATGCTTTCAGCCGCCTGAAGAGGAGTCCCGGCTGAGGAGGCTCCAAAGAACGGCCTTGGGCGTGGAAGGGGCGGCGTCCATGAGCAGCTACAACAGCATCACCTGCGCCAGGCCCCCGCAGCAGCAACGCGAAGAAGCGTCTGATTTGGTCCGCTCGACCGGTTCCGTGGTAATTCCGACGGCTCCCCCCAGGAAACCCCGGCGACGTCACTCCGCCGACTTCGCGTTGCAGCCGGCCCCGTTCTTGACGGCCTGCGCCTTATGCAAGCGGCGCCTCGGTCCTGGCAGGGACACCTTCATGTACAGGTATTTATGTATAGCTCTCGCCACTTTCCTGACCCAAAGTTCCATATGATCAATGCTTGTTTATCCGACGATGTACGCTCTTCCCTCTGTAATTCATCGCCGAAGCGGTAAAAACAAGCAATCAGGTTATCATTTCATGTGTGTGAAACCATTTTGATCAGATTGTGGGCTGATCATCATCTGATCAGCTGATATACGACGTTATTGTTTCGCCAGGGATGAAGCCGCTTTCTGCAGCCTGGAGTGCAGGCTGCAGCAGATGAACCTGGACGAGACGAAGGGGAAGCGCGCCCCCGTGGCGGCTTCCATTAGACGGCGAGTCGACCCCGTGCAGTCGCAGCAGACGAACCAGGCCGAGACGAAGGAGAAGCGACTCGTGGCGGAGGCTTCCATGGGTCGACGAGGCGCTGTGCAGTCTGCATCCCTGTCTGAAACCTCCGGCAATAGAGAAACTGTGGCTACATGATCTTGGAGAGCAGAGATCACATCGAAGAGCTTTATATGCATGGGTCGGTTAGAGCGAGATCAGAGAGACTCGAAGTCCTTAAAACAACATATAAATATTACCGCGTATGCTCGTATCTAATTAAGCAGCACGTATGGCTCAGAGAAATTCATTAAGTAGAAGAAATATATTGGCAATAATTCCCTAAGATATCTGTCTCTTGAAGATCTTTGAGCATCGGATGCGTTTCAGCCTTTTTATTTATTCTTTCTCCTTTGCCACCTTCTGAACACATGCATGCATGTGTGCAGACGCACAACTCTTGTTTATCCGTGTTTAATTAAGCGGTCAATTTGGGCTCATACTTTCTCCACTCAGTGTATATATAGCGACTCGATTGTTTGAAAGGCCCATGCATGATGCCAAGTGACAATCTTTATAGGATGTCACTTATTCCGAGACTATTTTTTGATAAAATATATTTAATTTTAGAGTTTTTTTACTCAACTTTTGAAAAATAGTTTCCTAACATTATTAACTTAATTATTCTCAAATCCATGTGCTACAATCTATGGTACTTAAAATTTTAATTTCTTTGTTAAGATCACACACAACATACATATATAGACAAATCACAACTAATCGCCTATGTTGGTCATAGCCCTCATAATATATGTAATAACTAATTCAGCTAACTGTCCCGGACGACCATGTTAATTAGTCAGTAATCGTTATAGAAGATCACCTATCTTAGGACTACCCCTGATAAAATGCACTTAATCTTGGAGTTCTTTTTAACTTAACATTTTTAAATGAAATTATTGGTAACCAACTAATTTATTTTTTTAACATATTTTCAAGTTGTTACACCTCAGGGTTGCATAAGCTCAACACAATCATCCCAAACTCTCGATTCACTGTGTAATAGCTCTATCAAAAAACTTTTGGTTGCTATTAAATACATTATATATTATATATTCTTTTGATTTTTGCGAACCACGTCAAAAGTTTTATTGGAATTACCAGAAGAAACATGATTCTTAAGAATTCATAGATGTCGAACGAAAGTACCATAAAGATAAAATTCTTAAGTAATTACAAAGGTTGATCAATGGGCCAATGAATGAATCAACTGAAATTAATAAAAGGTTGTTTTCGGAATTTACCGTGCAGAGTTGGATTACATGTGAGAAACTTGTTATATTAGAGCCACTCTGTATTTTGGGAAAGAGATTTTATTCGGACACATCTCTTGGAATTAATATATTTGTGGCCAAACACAATTAGTTCGATGTTGGACCTTTCCAGCAAAAGGACGGACCTAGCTATAAAAGATAAAAGGAAAACCTAATGGGGTGTTTTGGTTGCATATTGATAAATTGAGTATTGTTACAATTTTTTATTTTTACAACAAAACTTGTTAAAATAAGTGTCTGGCAACTATTACAAATTGATATTTTTAATAAGATTTTATTTTCGAACAAGAAAAGATCTTTTTTTTTTACCTTGTGATCCCCCTCTCACCTTGTTAATTTGATCATACATAGTATCCAGTCTTTTTTATTATCACATCTTTTTAAATATGATAATTTTATGTTATTATTTATTAATTCACATTTTATTTTAATATAAATTTTTATCATGAAATTGTATAAAAATATTGTGCAACCAAACACCTGTAAGGACAGATTTCAAAAGTTATCTCCACCGATCCCAAGCCTTCAACGTGTGCTTCCAGGGGGAAGAAGAATCATGCTACATAGATCACGTTGACGTAATTAACAAATCTCTCTGACAACTCAAAACTTCAAGTACTGATCATATATATATGACCAATCTTCATGATGTATATCTTGGAGAGGGGACGATGTACGTAAGTCTTTTTGTTATGAAATCAATCTTTATTGACAAATCCCATTAGAGAGGGGAGCTATGTACACACACGCCGAAATATAACCATATATATATATTCTGCAGTGAAAGCAGAAATTATTTGAAAGAAAAACAGACTGAAATGACTGCACACACACACATACATATTTATTTATTATGGAAGACGCTTGTGGTTGGCTGGAAAATCAGGTGACTACTTCAAGGAGATGTAACCATTTTTGATCATCCACTCCAGGCTCCAGTGGTTCTCCACATGTCTGAAGGTCCAGTACGCCCATCCGAAGGTCGCCCGTCCGAACACCTCCACCTCTGCCTTGGCGAACCTCTTGTAGTCCTCCGCCGTCGCCGCGCCCTGCGACGCGAACTCGGCTACCCACTCCCCTGAAACGCACGCGACGATATAGTCAAATTATATCTATATGTGTGTGTGTGTATACTTAGCAGAAGAGATATATCGATCTGAGAGCACAGGGCTCGATATATCGCGATCGGAGACGATGGGCGCCATGCATTCCATCAAGTCTCACCAACAAGTACGAGAGGTCCATTCGCGACGGTGACTGCTTGAAGCTCCGCCGCCCGGTTGTTGTAGACGAAGTCGACGTTCTGCTGCGGCGTGAGGGTGTTGAAGTAGCCGTTGAAGAGGTTGTAGTAGTGGACGTCGAGCACGGTGCGCTGCAGCCCGGCGGCCAAGCCGATGAACTCCCCCGCATCTGCCGACAGCCGGGCCGACATGACGACGTACACGTCCTTGCTGTACTTGCGTACGGCGCCGTATCCGGCCTGGTAATACTTCTTCACGGCCTCGAAGGAGACCGCCTCTGCCCGCGGCTCGTTGAGCAGCTCCATGGCGATCAGGCTTGGGTGGTTGGCGTACCTGAGATATATATATTAATGTGCAGCGGCGTGCTTCAGTTGTAGTTGCATGCCTCCGTAATATAGACCCGTAAAATAAAATATTAAAGGAACCTGCGAGCAAGGAAGTCGATGACGGCCACCGTCTGCTGGATGCTTCTGTCGGTGGCTCCCCATGTTGGGCTGCCGTCCCTTGAACCGCTGTGCTCGTCGCCGTTCTGCGACCCCGGCGCTGCGTGCAAGGTGATGATGACCTTCAAGCCGTACTTCCTGTGCCGAGGTGTGGAGATTTTTAAATTAACCGTACGTATAAGCAACTAACACAGAGACGGTGATCTCGGTTCGATCTATATATCATGGGATGAAGGGGGGAGGGTGAAGAGGGAAGACGCGTAGAGCCCGATTTCACTCACGAGGACCAGAGGAAGGCGTTGTCGAGAGCTTCAAGGGAGCCGCCGACGAAAGGCGGCAGTGGGTTGGCGCCGCCGGCGATCCACCACCCCACGGGGATCCGTACCGCGTCTAGGCCGCTCGCCTTCATGAACTTGAAGTCATCCTCCACTATGAAGGTCTTCCAGTGCTCCTGTGGGGTTTTAAACATTGTTACGTCATTAAATCAATGGGCTGTCTCCAATAAAATATAGCACCCTGTAAATTATATTATATCAATTTTGTCGTTAATATTTTAAACCGTCCGTAACAAAATTATTACACGTGGGTGTGTGTGTGTATATATATATATATATATATATATATAAAGTTTGGGTCGCCTAAGGACGCAAGCGGAGGGAATACCTTCCACCTAAACTATACAAATGAGATCCACTAACATTTAAATGTTAATTTAACTCATAAGATTCATCTTTCTCGCGTGAGTTTCACGAATATTTATATTTGAGCAGAAAATACCCTTTTCACCAATCTTCTGAAATGACCTGAAGTCAATGTATATATATATATACATACTAGTTGTGTTGGAGTTACTAAACAATTTCAAAATAATTTTCTTTTCATCTCCTAACCGATCACCTCTGGATAACATGAGTAGCATCAGTCTTCAATCAAAAATTGTCACGACCTCGAATCATTTGAGTGACGATGCAATAACAGTTTGAAAAAAAACTGAGCCAGATAATTAACGACTCAGTAAAATGTTGGTAGTGAGTTAATTACAACTTAAGTAACTTAAGTCAATGTCTAATCGGGAATCGGGAATTGAGATTAACCATTCCCTCCGCCGGAGGCGATCCGAACTCTATCCGAGAAAAGGGCTTTCCTCTTACCCGCATAACCTCGGCAGCTCTCTCGGGTCCGTAGCCGTTGAGGAGCTGGAACTCCCCGCGCATGGTTGTCACCTTCGTCATCAAGAACACCGACGGGTCATCGTTGCCCCAGCTCCCGTCGCCGTCGGAATCCGCCGTCAGCGATGTCTCCACCTTGGCCTGCTCAAAGTTGGGGCACGAGATCGACCCACGACGGTGCGTTCAGCGTCGCCGGCCACCGACCAAGCTCGTTATGATCATTAATTTCACCCAGCCAGCCAGCCAGCCAGCAGCCTACGTACGTACCTGCAGGTAGCGGCCATTGGGAGCCCTGATACGCACTCGGTCGGCGTCACGTGCGCTCCTCACGATCTCGAACATCTCCCAGGCGCCCGGCGACGTTGCCAGCGCGACGGCGTCGGCGCCGCCTCCGCCGTCGAGTCCGATGAACTGTTCGCCGAACACTCGGAACTGGAAATGGGTCGGATCGACCCTCCAGAGCTGCGTGGATGATCCATCGGACACGAAAGATGGTTTTGTATTGTGCCTCTCGATTTAATTCACAGATACAGGCAGGCAGGCAAGCAAAAGGATCAAAAAGGAAGATCGTGATGAGTAGATTAACAATCATCGACCTTGAAGGTCTCCCATCCGGACGCATTTGGTCGATTGACGACGACGGTGGCGCCGCCGCCGTTCTCGGCGCAGACGTACTTCCCGGTGGTGACAGACTTGAACTGGACTTGGGTGCCATCCTGCAACAGAGCCCGTCTCCATCATCGTTTATTTACGTGCGTATACACACATGTACATATATATATATATCTGATCTCCTGCGAACTTCATCTAATAAACTAACCTGCTGCAAGTTATATGTGACGATTAATGATGAACGAAGGGGGGCTCACCAGAAGATCATTGTTGACGATCCCATCGAAAAGAGAAGGCTTGATCGACCCCTCGACGACGAGCCAACCTCCCAGATTGACAGCCTTGATGGGTGAGGCCATGGACTACGTACAGAGATAGATAGATAGAGAGAGAGAGAGAGAGAGGGAGAGACGAGGAAATTTGTAGAGAGAAGTGCAGGAAGGACGAAGGGGAACGTGCACTGCGGCTAGCTTGCTATCATGCATCGTGCGTATTTATAATTAAAACAGATAATGATGGATCGAGATGCATGTAGTACTATGCTACCGTGTTGCCAGCGAAGCGAAAGGAAGGAGAAGACGGCACGCAAAAAAGAAGAAAGAAAAAAAGAAGAAGAGATTTTCAACGACCAACAAGTTGCTCCCACAACATGATCATCTTAATTGGCGTATTCAAACTTGTTTGCATTCCTTCGTTCGTTTTATAAATCCAACTCCCGCCCATGGTTTATAAAAGGCCTATTTATTTATTTTTGTCTCGCGAGACCTTATATGCATCACTTTGTTTTCAAGTCCCACGTACGTACGTATGTATTCCAAAATGCCCCGACTGATCCCGCTAGCTCTTCTAATCCACGAAAACCGTTATCTCTGGTTGTTTCATCCCCCGTGATCGGCATTCCAATTTTGCGCCCCAAGGAGATCAAGAAAGCTCTGACTGAAAACTAATCCCTCTGGGTCGTTACTGGTACTGATCAGACAGAGACAAGTGCTTCACAAGGTCAGTCAAGACGTTGTGAAAAACTCTCTAAAAAAGAGAGCGAAGAGTCTCAAAAACATGTTCACAAAGAGAACTGATTTAATAACTATCAAATCATAAATATTGTCATAAATATTATCAAATCAGTGATTTAGGGAACTGAGAATAAAATCTCAAGAGAACTCTTGAGAGTTCCCGCTCTCTCTAAGAAAATACTTGTCAGCCATGATATTCCAGTACACAAATCTCATAGGTACTTGCGTAAATAAAAAATAGTTTTTGCCGGAGAACACTCACAATATTCATTATCTCTATTCTCACGGTCTACATCAAGTAAGCTGATAGCAACATCATCCCTATTTTTCATCCAACACATGAAAACTTACAACTTTGGTTGACACCGTTAAAAAAAAAATACAAAGCAACCATACGAAGTCAACTCTCACCACCCCACGCCCCTCCGGCTGTGGATTCTGTAATATTTGACCCTGTTTTTTGACCATGTGCTTACGTACGTAATGGGGTGTTTGGTTGCATGATAATTTTTTGTACACTTTCATGATAAAAAATTGTATTAAAATAAAAAGTAAACCAACTCATGACATAAAATTATCATGTTTGGAGGGATGTGATTACAAAAAAAGAGTAACCACCGCACATGACCAAATAAAGTGGGGGGACCACAAGAAAAAAAAAAGAGGTGAGACTCTCTTTTTTTTGTTTAATAAGAAAATCACTTTCAAAACATAAAATTGTCATGGTTGTCAAACACCTCTTTTAACAAGTTTTCTAACAATTTTTAAAAATTAAAATAAAAACTTCAATTATCATGCAACCAAACACCCCATAAGTAACCATGTCTCTTTCCCATCACGTAACCGATCGATCACGTTGTTACGTGAAGCGGGTTCCTGATCGTTCCAGTGAAAGAAAAGAGAGAGAGCGGGGGGCACGACTGCGGCGGCAACCTGCGGACGTTCGAGAGAACGTGGTTTTCTTCCACTAATTTTCTAATTTTTTCCGTTTATTCTTCTACAATGAACATGGTGTGATGTTTGTGGTATTACCTATTCAATGAATAATCTGCAGTGTCATTTAAAAATGTAAATGTCTGGGGAAAGATTGTGGGAGATTGGGAATTAATGCTCCAAGGTTTTTTTCATATATTTGTATTTTTTTATCATTAAGAAGACACGTCATTTTTGGAACCACATAAGTATGATGTTTCCTTGTGGTTTGCTAATCTGTTGCATGCGTTATCAGATTATTAATCTTTGCTGCATGAGATTCTTGTCAAATCACACGCTTGTTTGTTAGATTTGTCGTGGATCAAAATCTCTCAATCCCTCGTTATCTCCTGCACACTTAAAATTTGAAATTCTTTTAACTCAAGTTCCAAAAAATAATTAACCCAATTTCATGTAGTCCACGTATTTAATCTTTTTACATATTCACCTAAGTAGCTAGCTACCCGGTAGTGCACTCCACCATCCTCGAACCAAAGCTCGGCGTCAACTCTAACGACTCGTTTGGCATCGGAATATTTAGAGAATAAATCAAATTTATTCTTTCATATTTGAGAATAAAATAAGTTTATCCCTAGATTAATTAATATTGTACCAAATAACTCCTAAAGTGTTATTTGGTATGGAAATAATTTGAAAATAAACTTAATTTATTCTCAAAATTTTATGATGCCAAACGGGCCGTAAGATGTTTGGGCCATCTACATAGTAGTCAGCATGTCGAAACTCCTAAAAAGCTACGGTGTCACAAATATTTGAAGTTGTTGCAAACAGTACTACGTCGGGTGAGAAGGGAGAAAAGATATAATTTTAGTTTGAGGAGGATCAACGAAAGTGACTACAAAATATATTCTAAACAGATTCGAGACTACAAAACAAATGTAATAAATTAAACGTTGGGACTTAAAAATAAGTTGACAATCGTTAAAGGATGCCGAAATTTAAAGCCCCCTTATAATTTTGAAATTGTGTAAAAAATTATGGTGAAAACACAATTAAATCTAAATAACAAAATAAATATATATTTATATTAATCGAGTGTAAACACACGATTGTGAAAAAGGATTATCCAAACGTGAGAGAATGGGAGGTTCTAAGAAACTAAAATGTTGGGAATTGTTGATAAAACATACGAGCAATGTAGCTATTCTTTTAATAATCACGTGTCATTCTTTAGGTCATGTTTGGTGACAATATTAGACATTTTTATCGCTATCTCAGTTTATAGTTAGTATATCAATTTTGAAATTTGTAGTACAAACCAAGCTTTTATGTTGTACAAGGGTCAACTTGTATTGATATAGTATCATTAATTTTTCATGCATTGTTTTACTGTCAATATAAATTTTGTAATGTATTTTACAAACAACGTATGAATTGTAGTGATATATGTTTTGTACAAACAAGGTGTTCACATATTGTGTATCAATATCTAAATTGATACAAGTCTAACATTAATCATACTACATAGATCGGGTCGACCTAACAAATCTCTCTAGCAACTCAAAACTTCAAGTATTGGTCCTAACCCCAATATTCATGTTGTATCTTGGAGAGGCGGGGCGATGTATACGTAAGACTTTTTGTTAACAAATCAATCTTTATTGAAAAATCTCGATCATTAGAGAGAGAGAGAGAGACTGATCAGTTACAAACAACGAAATACAACCATCTATAGTCTGCAGTGAAATCAAAAATTATTTGAAAACAAAATGGAGACAGAAATGACCGCGCACGCACGCACACACATATTTATTTGAGGGCAAATTAACTCTCGATCCACTTTAGATATATAGGTGACTTTGATTGATGTATAGTCCCATGTCAGAATCGCTATAACATTTAGTCCATGCATGTGTTCATCAATATTCATACCTTCCGCTCCAATTTCTAACGGAGACATGCACGAAGAAACTATTAGAAGTGGGATGTAATGACTATGTTACCCTTAGAAGTGGGAAGTGAAGGAGACACCAACCGAGTATGTTATTGCTGCTTATTATCTCAGATTTTCAAGTATGCATTGACATTTCGATTTTATGTACATTACCCACCCACGCTAGACAAAATAGAAAGATCACCTCCATATATAGACTCATAAAATATAACTACCGCCTCGTAATTAAAATTTGGATATTTAATAGGTGCAGGGTTTTTATTTTGTGGTTATAATTTTGTGCAGCAATATAGATCACTAAGCATTATTTGTCACATTCGGTAATTAATCATCAATGTTCAAAGGACTATGATGGTCGTCAGCATATGACTCCAGTGCTTTGTCACTCATTTTTATCAAACCATAACCAAGTATGAGTGCATTTAAGGTCACCAGGTGGTTAATTTCTCTCACTAACATGAAAGCACAGTACCGTATGCATCTTCCGCCTCGGAGCATTTTGCATATGCATATGAAGCAAATTTTGGAGTGGTGTCGACGGTAAGGCTGTGAAGACACGATGAGGAGAAATATTTAAGGCAAGTGAATGGGCATCTATCTTGGACCCCATGTAATCAATATGGGTAATCTGGGGATATTGTAAAATGCTCAAATGATGGATAGACAGATGATGACGGAATGGATCCATCGTTAAAGAAAGAGAGCGGATCACCTCAGTCCCGAGGTGGAGGGAGAAGCTTCAGTCCCCAATCAGAGGCGGCCACATACCTCCGTCACTTAAGTGAACCGGTTCGATAAACCGGTCCGAACCGGGGTCTGAAACTGAACCGGTCCGATTCACTTAAGTGACGGGGGTATGTGGTCGCCTCTGATTGGGGACTGAGGCTTCTCCCTCCACCCCGGGACTGAGGTGATCCGCTCTCTTAAAGAAATTGTGAAAGGTGGACTTAACATTTTAAGAATTGAGTCAACGGACAACAAATCATGTTGACTTTTTAAAACGGATCGAGAATAAATCTCCACTTTATTTAATATGAAAGATGCTTGGGGTTGGCTGGAAGATCAGGTGGCTACTTCAAGGAGATGTAACCATTTTTGATCATCCACTCCAGGCTCCAGTGGTTATCCACATGTCTGAAAGTCCAGTACGCCCACCCGAAGGTCGCCCGTCCGAACACCTCCACCTCTGCCTTGGCGAACCTCTTGTAGTCCTCCGCCGTCGCCGCGCCCTGCGACGCGAACTCGGCTACCCACTCCCCTGAAACGCACGCGACGATATGGTCAAATTATATATGTATGTGTATGTATGTATATCTTCGATCTGAGCACAGGGCTCGTCGACGTATCGCGATCGATCGACGGCGGCCATGCATTCTCTCTCACCAACAAGCACGAGGGGTCCATTGGCGACGATGACTGCTTGCAGCTCCGCCGCCCGGTTGTTGTAGACGAAGTCGACGTTCTGCTGCGGCGTGAGGGTGTTGAAGTAGCCGTTGAAGAGGTTGTAGTAGTGGACGTCGAGCACGGTGCGCTGCAGCCCGGCGGCCAAGCTGATGAACTCCTTCGCATCTGCCGACAGCCGGGCCGACATGACGACGTACACGTCGCTGCTGTACTTGCGCACCGCGTCGTATCCGGCCTGGTAATACTTCTTCACGGCCTCGAAGGAGACCGCCTCTGCCCGCGGCTCGTTGAGCAGCTCCATGGCGATCAGGCTGGGGTGGTTGGCGTACCTGAGATATACATGCATTAATTTGCAGCGGCGGGCTTCAGTTGTAATTGCATGCCTCTGCAATGAAAATCAAATTAAATTGATGAACCTGCGAGCAAGGAAGTCGATGACGGCCACCGTCTGCTGGATGCTTCTGTCGGTGGCTCCCCAAGTTCGGCTGCCGTCCCTTGAGCCGCTGTGCTCGTCGCCGTTCTGCGACCCCGGCGCCGCGTGCAAGTCAATGATGACCTTGAGGCCGTACTTCCTGTGGTGATTTTAAAATTAACAGTACGTATAAACAATTAACACAGAGAGATGATCTTGATTCGATCGATCGTGCGATCTTGGGGAAGGGCGAAGGAGGGGGAAGACGAAGAAGAGCCCGGTTTTACTCACGAGGACCAGAGGAAGGCGTTGTCGAGAGCGTCAAGGGAGCCGCCGACGAATGGCGGCAGTGGGTTGGCGCCGCCGGCGATCCACCACCCGACGGGGATCCGTACCGCGTCTAGACCGCTCGCCTTCATGAACCGGAAGTCATCCTCCACTATGAAAGTCTTCCAGTGCTCCTGTGTGGGGCTTTAAATTAAAACTTTTTCTTCTGATCTCCCCGATGTGATATCCCTCTCTCTCTCTCTCTCTCTCCGAAAAGAGTCAGGGCTTTCCTCTTACCTGCATAACCTCGGCAGCTCTCTCGGGTCCGTAGCCGTTGACGACCTGGAACTCCCCGCGCATGGTTGCCACCTTCGTCATCAAGAACACCGACGGGTCATCGTTGCCCCAGCTCCCGTCGCCGTCGGAATCCGCCGTCAGTGATGTCTCCACCTTGGCCTGCTCGATTGGGGGAACGCGATCGAGACCCACGACGGTGAGTTCAATTACTTGTTCAGCGTCGCCGGCGGCCGACCAAGCTGGTTATAACCAAGCTTCCTGCCAGCAGTCTGCAGGTTGTCTAGCTACGTACATATATACGTACGTACCTGCAGGAAGCGGCCATTGGGAGCCCTGATACGCACTCGGCCGGCGTCACGTTGGCTCCTCACGATCTCGAACGTCTCCCAGGCGCCCGGCGACGTTGCCAGCGCGACGGCGTCGGCGCCGCCTCCGGCGTCGAGTCCGATGAACTGTTCGCCGAACACTCGGAACTGGAAATGCGTCGGATCGACCCTCCAGAGCTGCGTGGATCCATCGGACACGAAAGCAGGTTTTGTATTGTGGCTCTCGATTTAATTCACAGATACAGGCAGGCAAGCATGCATAAGGATAAAAAAGGAAGATCGTGATGAGTAAATTAACAATCATCGACCTTGAAGGTCTCCCATCCGGACGCATTTGGTCGATTGACGACGACGGTGGCGCCGCCGCCGTTCTCGGCGCAGACGTATTTCCCGATGGTCACAGACTTGAACTGGACCTGGGTGCCATCCTGCAAACAGAGAACCCCATCTCCATTGGTTTAACATGTACGCATGAACGCATTCATATATAAATCTGATCTGGAGCGAGCTTAATTCATCTGAAAAATTAACCTGCTGCAAGTGAATTAATCATGGCGATTAGTGATGAACGAAGGGGGGGGGGAGCTTACCAGAAGATCATTGTTGACGATCCCGTCGAAGAGAGAAGGCTTGATCCACCCCTCGGCGACGAGCCAGCCTCCCAGATTGACGGCCTTGATGGGTGAGGCCATGGCGACTACGTACAGAGATAGATAGATAGATAGGGAGAGAGACGAGAGGAAATTTCAAGAGGGAAGAGCAGGTAGGAAGGGGAGAGAACGAGCAGTGCAGCTAGCTTGCTATCATGCATCGTGCATTTATAATTAAAACAGATAATAATGGATCGTGTATTATTGCCAGCGAATCGAAGGAAGGAGTAGACGGCACGCAAAAAAAAAAAAAAAAAGATTTTCAACAACCAACAAGTTGCTCCCGCAACATGATCATCTTAATTGGCGTATTCAAACTTTACTTGCAAACCTTCCTTTGTTTTATAAATCGAACTGCTGCCCTCGGTTTATAAAAAGCTCATTTATTTTCTTGGTCCCACGAGACCATTTATACGTGTGCATCACTTTATTTTTCAAGTCCTATAGATATATATATATATTTCAAAATGCTCTTACTGTTCCCGTTCCGATGTAATAATATCCCCGAACACCGTTAAATAACTATGATAATATTACCCCCCCCCCCAACATTCCAGTGTATTTTGCTTCCCAAGGAGATTAAGACAGCGCTGAAGCTGAAAATTAATTCCTCTCGGTCATTAAATATAGTGAGACAGCGACGGGTGCTTCACATGGTTAATTAATTACTTAATACGTACGTTGAAAAGTCTACAAAAATTGCTTGTACGGCATGATATTCCACACAAATAATCGATCTCAAAGGTAGATAATAAAAAATTGTCTGGTGGAAAAACTCACATTCGATCATCTCCACTCACACAGTCCCTGCGGCCGGCAAGATGCATGGCATAATCTCTCTTCTTTTTTCGTCCAACATATGAAAAATTACAATTTTGGCTGACCCAGTCAAAAATGCACAGCAATAATATAGAGTCAACTCTCACAACCCCACGCCACCCTTTGACCACGTGCTTACGTGTACGTAAGTATCCATGTCTTTCCCTTCACGTAACCGACCGCGTGATGCGGCGTCCCCATCGCTTCAGCGAAGGAGAGAAATTAAGATGGGGGGGGTGGAATTTTCTTACTCAACTTTCTTATTTTTCTCATATTTCTTTATATGTAACGAACATATATGCATGGTGATACTCCTCGTATTAACTATATCTATATATATCCAGTGGGTTACTTAGAGATGTACCGTCTCTTGGAGGAAGAACGTGAGAGATTCTACACAGGTCTCAAATATATATCTCGACTTCTACACTTGATCTTTTTAATGTTACAGGTCAATTCTCTCTGTTCTCCACGTAGAACCAATGAGATGTCTCTTTGTCTTTAGGTTTCTCGGTAAAAGTCGGACTCAAACTGCAGTCAGCTTTCATCGAATTAAAGTGTGCTATTTTGTTAATTTTAGTTTTTTATATTTAATTTTTTTTAAAAAAGAACTCCGTTTTTGAAAAAAAAAACTCTGGTAAGCGTTGGGACTTGAAATTAAGTTGACAATCTGAAGTTAAACACCCCTTTATATTTTTGAAGTAATGTGTGAAAAGTTATGGGGTACACAAATCTGAATAAAAAGTTAATATATAATTATATTATTCAAGTGTGAACGTATTATTATGAAAAAGGATTATCCAAACCTGAGATGGGAAGTTTTAAGAAATGAAAATGTATAGAATTGCGAATAACATTGATAAATAGTATGAGCATTGTGGCTATTCTTTTAATAATTACCCATGTCTCATTCTTTAGCCTTGTTTGATAACAAGATTAGACACTTCTATCACTATCCATGCTAAAATTGATTGCGCGATAAAAATAAATAAATACATATAAACACATGGTGTTCGACTATATATCAGCTACTATGTCAATTTTAAAATTTGTAGTGCAGACCAACCAAACTGTTGTGTTGGACAAGGGTCAACTTGCATCTGATATAACATCATTAATTTTTCATGCTCTGACCAAACATGGCATTAGGTACTGTAGCACTCCAGTTTTGACTAGTCCGAATAATTTGATTGGAATTCTTATTTCTCAGTCTAAATCTTGGCCCTCGTGGTTTATTAATTATTCTCCTAGTTCTATATTAACTTATTATATTAATTTCTCTTTGTAAATTCTATGTTAATCTCGTTTCAGCTTTGTCAAATATTAATCCGCGTTTATTAAGTACTATTAAATGTCGCAATGTATTACAGCCTATTTAGTAACCGTATCAAATTTGAAATTAACTTGATATGAATTTTGTTTTACTGTCAAAATATAAATTCTGAAATGTATTTTACAAACAAGGCACATATAAATTGTAATGTATGTATAGTACAAAGAAGGTGTTCACATGTATCACAGATTTGTTATTGATACTTTATTCACGTTAAACATGTCATTGTTAAACTTCATACGGTATCATTTTTAATATTCTAACTGAACAAAATATTAGTTGTTGTGTAGAATTAATGAGATGTTGTTATCAAAAGGGAAAAAAATAATGTACGTCCGTCGTAAATTACATTAATTTTTTTTTCAACTTATCATGTAACCTAACACCTCATAAGGTAGCATTTGTTTGTTTTTTCCGTTGATGATGATGGTGAGGTCAAAATTTCTATGAATGAAGAGAAATAAGCACAAGTTGAAGTACAAGAGAAAAGAGAAGGTAAACCCCCCAACAATACAACTACCATGGTGGCAGAGCTAGACTGAGATTACGGAAAGAAAGTTATAACGGGATAAAACTTCTTCTTGAGAATAAACCCCTCCATATGGATCGATGCCAGGCATAGCAAGCAGCTAATCTTGGAGTAGAATCGACATTAATTTGGATCCACGTAAAAGAGGTTAAATGTATGAACTTTTCCCGGAAACTATTTCCAACTTGTCATTTGTTTGCACGGAAATCATGAGTCAACTGAAAAGTTGATGCATTGACTCCTCCAAAATCAGGATTTTGGCATCCCACAAAATTACCCGGATGCCGTTTTCGGCCAGCAGGTACTTGCTACAGAACCAAGCCACGTGGAACTATATACATGGTAGTTAAGTTTGATATAATTCAAATAAATTAAATCTATTATTAGTCACTCATATCAAATTTAATTTTTTAAATTGACAAATAAAACTAGTTAATACAAAGGATTATTTTTAATTCCTAGTGATGCTAAAAAATTATTTATTTAGATACAAACATCTACAACATATACCAAATAATGTTAAAGATAGAATAAAAACACTAGTAGACTATACTAATACACATAATAATAATTATTATACAAATAACTTTTACCAACAGCCAAATAATTATTTTTGTAAATATTATCTTAATCAGTATAAAATAGATGATTTAAATTTTATTTTTTTTAAATTTAATTATATGTTTCTTCTTCTTCTTTTTTACTCCAAACCAATTGCAACCTTAATATTTGATATATTTACTTGCAATGAGTTGGACACGGTGTTCTTGATAATTATATCTTATTATATAATTATTTTATAATGAAAACTAATAAATTATATGGTTAGTTGTCAAGAAAATAGTTTATTTTTTCATTGTGTTATTCTTAACTTGAAAAAGTCAGTAAAGAATTTTAATAGATCATATAACTAAAAAAAGGCTTCATATAACTTGTATGTTAAAATGATCCGAAAATATTTTACATAAAACCAAATAGTTAAAAGTTTTGTCAAGAAATTTTAATTCTAGGTGTACCAAACAAGATATTTGTATTTCCTTTTCCTTGAAAAGTCTATACGGTGTAAAACATTTTCAACGTTTTCGCTATTACACCAAACCAAACGGACCCTAAGAGAAGTATCAATGCATATGGATGCTCAAAATACTCCTCAAAGATTTTTCTTGTTCCTCGTGCACCAGATAACTCGAAGCACAGAAGGTAAGATGGGATTCCATCAATTCACTTCCAGTTTGCTAGGATTAAAAGCTTTCCAATGATGCGGCACAGTAGGGCGCAGGAGGAATGCACCGGAAGAAGAAGAAGAAGAAGAAGAAGAAGAAGAAGAAGAAGAAGAAGAAGAAGAAGAAGAAGAAGAAGAAGAAGAAGAATGGCTTGGTCTCAATATGAGAGAGGGGAATAGAAGAGGGATTTCGCCCTCAGACACCAGGAGAGGGAAGGATGATCAGTGTCATGCTAGAAGAGAGGAGAATGGGATTCGGCCTCGCGCCAAATGAAGGAGAAACGTCATCGCAGGGGTTATTGCAGGATTTCTTTCTTTCAAACTAGGGTTACAACATATTTTATATGAGGTAACAATCACATTAAAATTCAAATAAATAACTTACTATCTCCCACTTTAGAAATAATATTAAACTAAATTAAATTAACATTGAAATCCCTATTAAATATAAAATTAACAACCACTTCATGATTCCTGATTCAAGACATAAATCAAAGATAATCTAAAATTTCCAAGTTTAGAAAATTCCTAAATTGATTAAAGAAGTTTGATTCCAGTCAGCATAAATCAAAGATTAAATCATGGACTACCAACAATATTAGTTAATTATTTTTTGGAAGTTGAGTTGAAAGAATTTCAAATTTAAGCATAATTTATTGAGAATATGGCAAAGATGAGTGACTTCCCTGGAATGCTACTGATTAGCACAGTTGTTGGTTGACCTCCACCTAACATAAGTCTATCCATAGTTGAATTGACAGTGAAAATTGATTTGTTACTTGAGTAGCTTATCCTTCTTACCTTCATTACATATTCCATTGTCAAGAATTAATAGAATTATCTCCTTCTTTTCGGGATCTCTTCTAAAAGGAAGATTACATTGAGTGTGGTCTCAATTACCTCTGACAATGGTTTGAGAGTGGCAACATAATCTGAAATGGCTCAGAAATATAACTACAAAAGAAGTACAAAGAGATGCTGTCCAACAACAGAGTCTTGGATAACATTTGATTTGACTTAATAAAATGTCTTGAGTCTTAATTTCATTCTTAATCTCTCTTGTGAAACATAAAATCTTATAATTATTCACATCTAAAATAAAAATTACAACGAACCACTTAAAATTATTTGATTTCTCAACAGCTTACTATTATATTTAGATGATTTATCAACAGATATGAAGGTCTAACCTTTAGCGGTTGAATACCAATCAAGCATAAGGTTGTACGATTTGTTTGTTTTGTCTTTATACTTTGTGTTGATACATCGAAAAGATTTTGTAGGTTGGAGTTGAAATTCTTGATGTACTTCTTAACATGGTCCCTATCATCCGATTTTTTTAGGCCCGTTTGGCACCAAATTTTTCCCCTGACCATTTAGGGGATAAACTACCAAGCTTATCGCCAAGCTAATCTGGTACCAAACAGCTCCTTAATGTTTTCTCATAAACGTTTCGCATTATAGGACCCTTGACCACCCCTATATGGTTAGGAATGAGGATACCTTCGGTCATTAATTGAAAGTTGAAAGAAACCAATACCCACCAACTCAAAACGCAAACGAATGAATTCACAAGTTCCTTGAATACAGTTCATGAAATATTAAGAGAGCAGACGCTATTTTTATGTCTGAGTTGAATTGAAGAATATTCCACCCAAGGGAGACATGCTCACTCATACAATTAAAACATGTCTCCATACTATCTTGGTTAATAGATGCCAAATGGTTGTTATCATACCGACCCCCATGAGCTTCTATTGTATAATTTCTGACTATTAACTTGTACCCAACTGCCCTGCCATCCAAGCTCACGCCGGAGGGGGCATATACCTTAGTTAGTGCCAACCTTCAGACGTGCCGAAGTAGCGATAGCAAGATCCTCGCGTGACCTCCTGCTCAACTTTCTAGATAGCACTACTCGGCCGCATTGGGTACAACTCGGGTGGTGTCATGGAAGTTTGATTCAGTCAGTCAAGGTTGCTTGCTAAAAAATTCTAGCTGATTATCCTCATCAGTCTTCGCTGTCTTCAAACGACACCAGAACCCAGCAAAGAAGCCTATCACGTCGCTTTGTTTAAAATCGCTGATGAGCCAAGGACAGAGAGCACTGCAAAACAGTCCATACAAAAGAAATGATAAGTCGTTTGATTGCACAATAAATCCTTACGCACGTTCACCATAAAATTGTATCCAAACAAAATTTACGCAAACCAATAACGCAAGATTGTCACGTTTGAGGGGTAACGTTAAAAAGGATAAGTAAAAACCATGTATGACCAAAAGAGGTAGAAGACCCGGGATAAAAAAGAGAATCACACATCTTTTTTTTATCCGATAAAAAAATATCTTTAAATACATTAAATTAGTAATGGTTACCAAATATCTCTTTTAATAAGTCTTGTTGCAAAAACTCAATTTGTTATGTAACCAAACACCCACTAATATCATCATTTTCCTTCCTCGTTGATGTATTCCTCATCTTCGTCGTCATCGTCGTCATCGTCGTCATCCTCATCGCCATGTCGCAAATTTAAGCTGCCACTGGGAATCCTTAGCATATTATTACCCTCCTCCTCGTAGAGAAACTCAATACCATACTTTACACCTCTGTTCTTTACCACAAGCCAACGCAACAGTCGATCCTCCTTATTCAAGTAATGCAGTTCCTTGGGAAAGCTTGGGGGAACCATCATAGTCATTTGCATGAGTTGGCCCTAGACAGGAGGCATCAATTGCAAACATATTAGCGGCCATGAAAATAAGTATCTGATATCTATTTATTAAATCTGAGACATCATTTCTAAGTGGAAATGAAACATAACAGAAAAAAGAAAAGACGTAATTCAGATACGTTCCATCCAGCATCTTCGTGCAAGATGGTAACTTATCAAAAGTTAGATACTAATGAAAGAATGGCCTTCTCTGACGTAAACAAGGAATGCTAGAACTTCGTATATCCACATGGCACCGCCCAACCTGGTCTACTCCATGCCAGAAATTTGAGAAATGTCCACCTAAAACCATAAGAATTACGGAATCCATTGATAGCAGATACTGAAATGCAATTCCAGAAAGCCCGTGACAGGATTATGTGAATTTAGCTAAAACAACTATGACAGGGTTAACCGAAAAAATTCTTGATGCTAGCGAGACTCAGCCCATAGGCTCTAGCAGTTCCAAGATGGCCTAGGCTTGGACAAGAATTGGACAAAATCAGCATCGATCAGCTGATATTAAGACAGGAGCAATCCCAAATTTTAAGTATTTTCTTTTCCCCACTTAATTCAATTTGCTTGTAGCCAATCTAGATCAACGACTAATTTGACTTTGAATATGGATGCATATCACCTTGGTCAAAAGCTTTTTTAATAACAAGAGACGTTCTCATTCACAAGGAATTCTGGGTCGAGATCAGGGTCAATTGATGTGGTAGAAGAAAATCCATCCAAGATTGGCAGCGATCTGTCCCTCAAAAAATAAAAAAAGACAAAAAAACAGTCCAACTCGATCCCTGATGGAGCAGTGACCTGTATTGGGTGGGTAAAAAGAGAAAAATGGACACCATAGAAAAACCAAGTAGAAAGAAATTTGACACCACTATGTATAAGGAAGCCGTCGAGTCCTGTTACTGTGAAGATCCAATTAGCTTATTGCCGGTCCAGCTCATGAACCAGTGGAGCTGGTTGGTCCTGGTTCTTCTTCTTCAGCTCTGTTCTCTTTGGAAGGCTTCGAAGGGGCTGGACCGGCTGGTTCCGTTCCAGTCTTCTGCCTTCCACTTCCGGTATAATTGCTTTGCCTCCGGGCAGTTCATCCCCGGCTCAGCTTTCTTCAAAGGAAGTTATCTGGACCGGCCTGGCTGGTGTTCCTGGTCTCTCCACTCAGCTCCTTCCCCGACTGGGCCAGACATTGTCTGTCTCAGCTGTAACAGAAGATGTGTCCCCGACGTAGTCCCTGCGGTAGTTTGGCGGCTGTTACAGATGTGTGAGATGGACGTGGTAGATCTATAGGAGGCACGAGAGGTGGTTCAGGGGAAGAACGTGGATACGTAGGCTGCTAAACCGACAAATTCCCTGGCGACTGGTTTGCTGTCTACAGACTACATCTACAGAGGTTGATTTCGACAAGTTTTTGGCCTTAGTGCCGCAAGCTGGCATTGTCAAACTGGGTGGAGGGTGAGGAGGATTGGTACCTGTTGTATGACACAGTTTGCTTGCTCGAAGAAATAGGGGTCCTGAGTTTCCTAGGCTGGGGAGTAGTAAAAGAATTCTTTGAATACTTGTGGCAAGAGGTTCTCGGTGCACAGAGACCTCTTAAAACTTTCAACCCTGGCCACCAGAAGGTTGGGGTGAGAGAACTGAGAGATGAAATTCCTCATGAACAATGGCATCCATCTAGAAGTGAGGAGAAAGAAGAGGAATGGGAAGGGCATTATCAGTTACTCATGATTAAAGTCATCAGCTGGAATTGCCCTTCCGATAGGGCGGGAAAGACCAGAATGGCTGGTCATAGCAGTTCATGTTAGAATTGTGGGGACAGTCCCATATTGACTATTTGAGACTTGATATTGTGCTTATATATCATGGGCCATTCTACCTCAACACCATGGTTTTGGGGTTTGTAAGATGGTATCAGAGCGAGCACTTATCAATCTTTAATACTTGATTATCTTGCCTCTTATTTCCACTGCCCACTTTGGCAGTGAGGGGGAGTGTTAGAATTGTGGGGATAGTCCCATATTGACTATTTGAGACTTGATATCGTGCTTGTATATCCTGGGCCCTTCTACCTTGTGAAACCTCGATTTTCATTTATTTAAAATGTGTTTAAAGAGTATCATCATTTTTATATTGAAATATCGTACCCGAATTTTCTAGTAAAATAGGTGATAGACCATAAAAAAATACTAGATAGTCCGAGTGATATTAAAAGAGTATAGAACCGAGGTTATCGGGTTCTGTGAAAATATTTTGATTTTTGACCTCTCCCCGTCGGATGGTGCGAATATCCGACGTTAATTACATCGAGCAACGACTCGAAGACCCTTGATTAACCGCCATAGCAACCTGTTTGGTAGAAGATGCACATCCATATAAAATAAATACACAATGGGCGATAGCCCCATGGGCTCGATGAGATGCAACCATGTTGATTTAAGATGTGGTTGATGTTGATTTTAACCTGGTTTGGATTTATTTCCAGATTTGATATCAACTGTATTTGAGTTTGTTGTTATGTTTGGACTTATGTTTGGTTTATGTTCAATTTGAATGTCTTATCTCACTTTTGGGATCTGATGAATAAGTCACAATTAAATTGATTTAAATGTTTCAGATTTTTGATGTTATCATTCTCATGATGTATGTTGATTTTGGTATGTTTTGATTTTAATCTTGATTTGATTTGTTTTTAGTGTTGATTGGCTCATTTGAGTTATGTTTTGATTTTGTTCTTTGAGTTTCATTTAGTTTTGTGATCTGATGATGATTTTTTTTAATGTTTAAGAACTATTTTTGATGAATTTTTAAATGTTTTGAATATTGTTTATTTAATTCTCTTTGAAGTTATTTAATTATCACTTGTTTAGAAATTTAATTTCATAGATTAAGTGATTTTTAAATGAATTTACAGATTGATTAAATCTGATCTTTTATTTTCCAGATTTAATGAAATCATTTTTTTTATATTTATTTTGTTTTGTTCGTTTAATTTTGGGTTCGCATCCCATCCGGTCCATTGAGTTAACATCCGGTGCCCAGTTCAAACATACACATCGGCACTTGAATCATTCATTTCATTCCATTCCATGTCGGAATACATCAAGTCGATACATGGGACTAAGTCTGAAAATGACGGTTTCCTTCCCTCAAGGTGTATTTCCATAAGATCAAAGATAAGAAATCGGCATTATGATGGCATGCCGACCCATCCTTGATCGAATGGAATTTACCACCAATATGGCTAAGTCTTTTGACTCGCCACACCGAGGGAAGGATCCGTCGACAATGGGAGTCGGCCCGTGCCTACGTCCAGGATGCGACATGCCGGGTCGGGCCCGGGTTAGCCGTCCAAGGTGGAGCGTCCAGTGGTGGACTAACTCTTTATTAAATTTGGCATTTTGCATTTCAGATTTTGTTTAAGTTTATTTTTTATGTCCAAGGCCCATTGGGCTGCTGTCATGTCATTCATGACCCTGCTGGTCAGCTTCATGTTCTTGTGAGCCCGGCTGATCCGGCTTGCATTTCCTTGAGCATGTTTGGCATATTTGCATCTTGAACTTCACCCTGTCCTCCTTGTCTTTCAAATAGGGAATTGAGGGCCCGCCCGAGTAGTCTCGGTCCGTCCGGCGGATTCCGAGAATCTCAAAGCGTCGAACCTAAAAGGAAGGGATCCAGGTCTGTTTTTTTTTATGGTCTGAAAAAACAGGTTCTATTTGGGGTCATTGGGCTAACCGAGGAGACTGCATATGGAGGATCTTCAGAGCTGTTTTAAAGACCAGATTTTGGGTCTGACTGAGGGTTCATATGTGGGCTGTTTGGGATTGGATTTAAGGGTCAATTAAGGGCACAAGGCTTAGGCAAATGGGCCAACTGGGGGACCGAACAAGGAATGATTTTTTTTGATGTCTCAGAAGGACTTGTGTAAGGGGGACTGCGGACCCTATAGGACCTGTTTTAAAGGGTCAGATAGGTGCTGGCTTTCGATGGACTGGGGCTTGAAAAGGGGACCAACATGGGGTCACATCGAGATTTATGAAAGGATGAACCTGTGGGACAAAAATGTGGGTCGAACAGGCCTAAAAGAAAAGAGATCTAAGGGAGAATGGAAGGAGAAAAGAGGGGGAATAGGAAGGAGGAAAGGTGCAACCGACGAGGCCTTTTCTTACCTTTTTCTTTCTTTCTTCTTTTCTTCCTTTCTTGGTGCGACAGCAGGGGACAGACCTCCCCCCTCTCTTCCTTGCTTTTTCTTCTTCTCTTTGACTCCTTCTTGGGCTGCCAATGCTGGTACGCAGGAACTGGAGGGCTGAGACAGCTTCTCTTCTTCTCCTCTTTCTCTATTCTCTCTCTTCAGAAGTTGGCAGCGGCTGGAACATGAGCTTGTGCGTACGTCCTCCTTTTTGACCTTGAAGGGATGCTTTTATAAGGGAAGGAAGGTCATGCAGCCTCGTGGGAGGCAGTTGGGGTTAAGAGTTATCTCCACCGAGAGATAAAATCAGGTGGAGAAGAAATAGGGGTGATTTACTATTTTCCAAGCATTTTCAGCGCGAATTTCCCTTTTTCTTAGGTGGTGGACCCCATCCTAACAGAATCCAGCGTAAAGAGATGGACGTGGGAAGCTTCTGGATATTTTATGAGATTTTTCTGGATTATCTCCGAATTTCTGAAGTTTATCCAACAACTTTCTGGATTATTCAATAGAAAAATACCCAAAAAAGGCAGAGAAAAATATTTTTCGAGCTCAAAAAATGTGGAAATGTCAGAAATTATTCCAAGGTCTTCAAAAAAATAATATCGGGAACAAAAAATTATTTTTGACCCAATATTGGATTTTCTGGAGAGAGAAAAGTGATCTTCTGTATTTTTTTGAAGAAAATTCAAAAAAAATTGTGGAATTTACAGAAAATTGATTTTGGATATTTTCTGTGAATTTTCAATGAATTTTGGGTGGTGAATTATATTTTTCTTGAAATTTTGAATATGTATTCCTATTTTCAGAATAAAAAAAAGGATAAATATTATTTCTTTGAAAAGTGAGCCCAATGGGCCAATACGTTCAAATTGGGCCAGAATTTCAAGGGAATGGAGATTTATCAAGGAAAGATCAATGAATAATTGGACTCCAAATGATTTTTTGATTTTCAATTGAGATGGAAGGGAAAATAATAATATTAAAAAGATTATTTTTTTCTTGTGGAGAAATTTCGGTGTTCACATACCTCAACAACATGGTTTTGGGGTTTGTAAGAGTTCAGGCCAGCCGCCATGGTTGCCAATGTCCAGGCCACCCAAAACAGACAATTTTGGTTGCTCTGGTTCTTGCTGGGCTATCAAGACCAAGAATCTTGCACGATGGCTAACCATGCTATCAATGTGATCGGATTGGAACCCGTGGCTAACCATACTAGCCGACTTAAGCCTTTGGAGGATCACTCTACCTGCGATGTTGTGGGCAATTTTGTGTGTCAGAGACAGAAAAGTTTCTGAAGATCATTTTGATAATCTCATAGGTATCCTATATTCTTTGGCCACTTCCGTTCAAAAGTGGTATTTTGCCTGAGTCCTTTACAAAAGGGGGTTATATTGACGAGTCCTCATTCAAGGAGAGATTTGCATCCTTTTCGAAGTTTTGCTTGTAATTCTCTTGCTGGTTCTACCTCCTTAGTAGAAGACCATGTACTCAGTACTCTTTTTTTAACTATCATAATTAATTGAAATTAGCCATCCCGGTCATGTTCCAAAAAAAATTGTAGGGAAACCAAAGAAGAAGAGGATAAACCATACAACCACAAGTAGAAAACAAGAAATATAAGCTACAGATTTTCCATTGATCAGACAACTATTTTGTACTTGAATTCAACATGTACCTGATAGTGCCTTCCATCAAGCTTCTTGATGCCATATCCTAGCTGGACATTTCCAAAAGACTTGATATCCGTAAGAACCCCATTTCTCGAATAAACATGCCTAGCCACTTTGGCAACCAAGTCTTTCAAATGACCTCTATCAACACGTGATTTTAGCAAAAGCGTACAATCATAGAGAGGCATCTTGTCAGTCCCTTAAATTGTTTACCTGATATAACCAGCAAGGTTGCTTAAAATGGAGTAACAATAAAAGTAAAGGGATGAAAAACTGAAAAATAATATACTTATTAGGTCAAGCAGAGAAAAGAGATGATGAAACATGCATGACAATTTCCTGAAGGGCAAACGCATAAAGAATTTAAACAATCATTCATGAGATCAACATTCAAAAATATCATTTGGTGTAATTGATAACATACAACATTGGAATAGTATTCTTCTGAAAGTAGATGGTAACACAAGTTTTATAAATGAAACATTGCAGATGTACAATCATAAATATATTATTTGGAAATTTATTTGAAAATTTATATCCAGGTTAGAGAACTTCTGTTTGACTGACTTTTGACTGGATTTTATTTAATTGTCCCTTTTCTTATTTGCACTCATTTAAATTCATATGGCTACTGATGTTCCGATCCACATGATGAGTAACATTGAACATGGCATTGCATTTCTCAAATCGAATTGATTTACAAATATATAAGAGAAGATTTAAGAGTCATGATTTTGAGAGTTTGAATGAACTAGGATCGAATCCATTTGCCTTTGATAGATATTATAGAATTTATCCTGATTGATTCAGAATAAGATGCGCCTGGCCTTTGATATGCATATGGGGACCCTTCCCGATTAATTAGGATTGAGTATACCCCAGCCTTGAATAGGCCTTGGATTTTCTCCCATGATTGATAAATCTCTATAGCTTGTGGATCGGCATATGTGCATGTCAAACACACAGTCTCCCCCATTGCATAATGGGAGTATTTCTCCCTTAGTAGGGAAAAATGTATGACATTGGGGTCTTCATGACCTTTGAATGCCAACCTTAAGGACGTAGACACGTGCCCCCCCCAACTAATCCAAATGTTATAATTCTCTTAGATTTTGTCAAGACGTAGGAACGTGTCTGATCTCCCAACTAGTCTCAATTTGTTTGATTAGATTGATGGATTTTCATTTTCTAGTTTGTGTTAATTTTTTATTTTAAAGTTTTTTTTCTTGATGGCCATCCGGCCTTTCATTAGTTGTCATGGCCCTCAAAGGGCATGCAGTCAAGGTTTGCCATCTCGGATCTCGACTTCGTCTCGGGAGGGTGGAAGAGAAGAGATCTCGGAGAGATCTCGGAAAAATCTCGGGAGATCGGATCTCGGATTCTCGGATCAAAATGTATATATGTATAAAACATAACATAATATCTTATAAAGATAGGAGTACATCAATGAATTTACATGAAAATATATAACACATTTATACATCAATTGTATGAATGAACAATTACAAAGTACTCTCAATACCAAAAAAATGATCTTTATGCTTCTAAAAGATTTAATCTTGTATACAATCTTTTTTAAATACTAATATGGTATTAAACTTGTAGCACATTTTTATCCGTGGTAGTATAAGTGATAGTGAGATATATTAATATGTTTACACTATCATAAATGGGGGGCACAGAGTTGTCGCGGATCAAGTAGTGCCTTGTCACCTAGGCGCCCGCCTTGACAACTATGGTATCATGAGGGCAAAGCCCCCGAAGAAAAAAAATTTCCGGACCAGACTACTTGGGGCGAGATCTCGGCAATCTCGTTTCTCGGCCCCCTTGGCGAGACTGAGATCTCGCGAGATCTTGGCGAGATCTCGCAAGATGGCATTCCATGCATGCAGTCCATCATTATTCATTAGTCATTTTTCATCCAATGTCCACAATAGACAATGTCCACCGGTGCATCTAAACCAACAAGGGACTATCTCCCCCTTATCTCTTTCTCTTTTTTATTTTTTTGAGTTTATGGCTCAGGTTGGACTTATGCCGGCTTAGAGATGGGCAAAGACGGTCACGTGGTCACCTGTCGGCCACTTGATGCTGTGAAGTGGATCCGTGGGCGATGGTTGTGGCAATGATTGAAGCAAGTGGCCTTTGCGGAGATGGGAGTCAGAGTACACTCCTCTAACAACAACGGAAGCCAGAGCAGGTGGCTTCAACAACAATTGGGATGCTTCTGGTAGAGACGTGCATCTCAACTTCGACCGTGACAATCAACCTTGGCAAGAATAGAGGATATAGCAAAGATGGGAGACTTTGATGATGACGGCAGGCATCAGAGCGGGCCCCAACGACATCGGAAGATTTTGTGGATGGCTTTGCCGGCCTCAACAGAGGACGATGGAGAAAAAAGAAAGGGAGCTTTAGTAGCAACAATAGGAGAGGCAGAAAACCCCGATGATGGTGACAAAAATAGGGGATGGGCATAGCTCCAAGAACGAGGGCAAAGGGGGATGATGATGGCCTCGGCAGTGTTGGCAGGTGGGTAGACGATGATGAGATCGGAGGGAATAGGAGAAGAAGAAAGCGCCAGACGACACTCCACTCTCTCTCTCTCTCTCTCTCTGTATCGTCACCAAACCAGATCCCCTAGGACCATGGATTGCAGAATCGGCCGATCCAGATTGGGATCGGCCGATTCTTGGATCGCATCGGACCCCTCCGATCCAATTCCCAGCGGAACTACCGATCCGGATAGAAGATCGATCCGGATCGGTGTTTGTAGGTGGAATCGGTACCGGAATCGACCGATTCGGTCAGTTTTGGATTGATTCCGGCGATTCCCTCGCCGGAATCAGCCCACAGACCACCGCGGCAGCCCTCTTCCCTGCCCGATAAGCTACCGGGTCCATTGGGACTCGGTAACGACAGATCCGGTGACTAACTAAAGGCCCTACTGAGTCCCTTTGCGGCCGGTATGACAACACAGCCATTGGAACGTCTTCCCCACTCTATCAAACATAAAAGACGGCTCTACCGGGTCCATCGGGACCCGGTAGGGCCTTTAGTCACCGGAACTAGTGATTTGGTCATAACAGGTGTTGATAGACCCGATATGGCGGTGAGATCGGGTCAATCGAGACCCGAATCACTGGATCCGGTGACTGATTAAAGGCCCTATTGAGTCCCGACCCGGTAAGGGCAGGGAAGACGTTACGAAGGCACCCCCTCGACACTGGAGGTGGCGGCCTCAGTCACCCAGGCGATGAGGGCTAGAGAGAGCCTCACCTTGACACTTTGGCAACCGAGGTGGTAGCCTCTGATAACATAGTTACTCAGTGGCAAACAGAAACATCACAAGAATTGCTCGACTCCCACGAATGCCTCGAGTCAATGCATTGTGAAAAAGATAAAAATTTACTCACTAGAGAAGGAGAAGAGCTACCTCAAATGATGGGAGAGAAGACCAGCTCCTTGTCCTCCAGCTACGGAGAAGAGGAACGAAGAACAGCTAGAAGAGAAAGAAGAACAAACAAAGGCAGTAGCAGCCTAAGACCAACGGATGGTGATGACAGCAGCAGTGGACATCATTGAAGGTGGGTCAAGAAACATCTTCTTTGTCGTCTCTTTCGAAGTGGAGGAGCAGGACAGGTGAGGTGGCCGCCAGTGACCTTGTGACAAGAGGAAGAGATGATAGAGGAAGCCCTAGCAAGCAGGGCAATCTCGGACGATGGAAAAATTGGGCCTAAAAAACCCAAAAAATGACCCAAGTTCAGCCTGCAGGGGTTCATTTTGTTGGCCCGAAATGAGGCTCAAAGCTGGCTCATCCGAGGGCCCACCGACCAACCTGACCCTTTGACAGCCAATTCTATAGTCTAGTTCTCATTCTTGAGCTTTAGTTATACTGTATATTGGCAAGGAAGAGTACTTAGCATTTTGCTTTCATACTCCAGTATTAGGAAAAATACTATTTTGGGGGTTCATTTGAAAAATAATGATTCTTAGGATATATGCTGTCAAGGGCAGTCGAGGCAACCATTGGGTGACAAGGGAGGTGTGGTGACCCCTCGACCACCTTGACCAAGGCAAAAATGCTTAGGGACATAAATAAAGCAGATATGTGATTTGTCCACCTGCTTTGTAAGACATTTCAGATATCGGATATAGACTCTGGTTAGAATTCAATAAGGAGCGGATAATAAATATTGAATATCTCCTAGAGCAGAGCGGATGATATCCAGTTCACCAAAATATACCTAGTGGACTTTAAAAATCTGCAAAAAAGCACTGCTGAAAAACTAAAAAAAAAATTTAAATATTTACAGAAATATGAAAATAGACTTCCCATGTATAATTCAAAATATATGATATGAAAATAAAACATGCATAACAAGCTTTAAATTCTGCAAAAAAAAGTTTTAAAAAAGGATTCATAAAAACTGTAGGAGAAGACGTTGACAACTTGTAAAAACATATTGATTATACAGTAACTACTAACTAGTCGGTACTTCTAAAGAGAGCTACAGCTACTTCATGCAGTTTAGGTACAAGAAGGTATAATCCGTGCACCGGGAAGGGTATGCCAACACTATATAACAGCACTTTTTCCTTTGCTCATTTTTATGGAAACAACTAAAGCTTGTAATAGCGCATTCAAATTTCAGTTCAAACAGAAAATTAAACAAACCAGACATTTTTTTCGGTTTTAATGGGTCACTAACTTGGTTGATTTCATGGGCATACGGAACCAAACCAAAACAGCGAACCGAATATTTCAAATCAGTGAACTATCTATTTCAAGCTTTCAAATATGAATAATCAACACACTAATATGAGAATGAATAAAAAATAGAACAAAAAATCATATGAAATATTAGAACTTAGGTGAAAGGAAATGTTAGATGATCACAAACTGAAATCAGGAAGCTAATGTAATCTCCAGAAGGAAGCTAATGGGATAGTCTTATTTCGTACTACACATGATTACAGGAAAATGTTCCAACTTTGTTCAAAGACCCATTGATGTCTGCTGTTAATCTCCAAACGATAGCCAAGATAATCTATAGAAGAAAGTGAGTTCTTACAGCCCTATCTTCTGTCAGGGAGCACATTGCCGATAATGAGGTTTAAAAGAGGGGCTGTGAAACCGAGCATTGTTGAGACGAGGGACTGTCGGTGCCAAGATGAGGGTGCGAAGTCTGCTGGCTAGGGCTGGGAGCTCTGTAACGGAATGCTTTGCTGGGAGCTCTGTAACGCCAGGACCCGCTTCACAGTTAACCAAGTGGAGAATTAAGAAGAAAATGTCAATTGAAGGCTGGGCATTTGGATGCACAGATCTGAAAATTGAATTAATTTTCAAGGTCAGGGATCTGAAGGTAGAGGTCTGAGAATTCGGTCAGATTGAACCCATGGTCAAAACTCAGAGATATATTTGAGCCTGCAATGAAGTTAAGCCATGATCATCTCCAGCCCCAAAACATCAAATCCCCCCAAAAACAAAAAAAAAGATCGCTCAGATATGCAAAAAGGAGTCTGCTCCTTGGAATGAGAAATTTCTGAACTGAATTGCAAATAATTTCAAATTTTGAAATCATCCACTATTAAGCTTAAGAAGAAAAATCGATAAATCAGAAATCTGCACTCAAAACAGCCCCTCAAAGAATCAAATCAAGGCCATTATGCGACTCTGCCAGATTCAAGACAGGCCCTTGAATTAGGGCCGCAAACGGTATCCGATATTCCGATAATTCGACCCGATTTCGATTAATTTATCCCTAAACGGAGGTCCGATATTATTTTCGATAAGTTATCGGAATCGGAATCGGAATTCCGGTAAGTTATCGGAATCGGAATCGGAATCACTTGATACCGATTCCGATAAATACCGATACCGATAAGTAATTTAAAAAATAAATCTAAACCGTTCACCCTTCACCGATTAGATCGAACGGTCATAAATAACCCTAATAGAACCCGTAGCGGTGCATATCCCCGATCGGGTCCCTCTTTTGCAAGGAGGCGTCGTCGAGTCGAGGCACCGAAGAAATCTGCCATCTCTGGTCTCCCCCATCCCTGCCGTCCCTGCAGTGCTGTGCCCTAGTTCTATCCCCTTCTCTCTCGACGGTTGGCTCTTCTCTTCGGCAGGCACTTGGCAATCGCGAGCAAGCCGAGCAGAAGGTGGATTTCCCAACTCGGCAGTCGGCAGGCACCCGGCAATCGGCAGTCACTCCACTCGGCAATCGGAAATCGGCTCTACGGAAGGCACTCGGCCGTCGGCTCTACGGCAGGCAGTTGGCAGTCGCGCGAGCAAGGCGAGCTATAGAAGGTGGATTTCTTCGGCCGTTCCCAAACTTAGCACCCAACAGAGGAGTCCATCTATTCGACCAGGGCAGGACGGCAAATCCCAGCGCATACCAGCGCATCGTAGCACTGCTACTGGTACGCATCACTGGTCTTTCCCAACTCTCTCTGTCTCCTTTATCCCTTCCCTGCCCTAGTTGCTTGTTCCATTTATCGACACTTCGACAGGCATTCACGAAAGGGCCCTGCGGGTTGCAGCTGAGGGTGGATTTCTTCAGGTCGTTGAGCAGCTCCAGCTCATCCTTGTTCGGTCATTTCCAATCCTAGCGCCTATCGGACGAGAGGACAAGGCCAAGTCGGCTAAGGAAAGAACCACAAGTCAGCCCCTATCAGCGGAGTCTCGTGGACGCCGGACTAGAGTATTGCCGTCTTGGTAAAACCCCTATCCTCGCTTATTTCAACCGTCAAGTGATGTTGGACAAGCGACTAAGGGCCCTGCGGTCTGCAGTAGATGGCGAAGCCTAACACATTTTCATGTCGAACACCCTGAAAAAGTAAGATGATATGTTTTATCAGAATTGTGCACCGAAGGATAAACTTTTAATTTCTTAGTCTATTGTTGAGCATGGACAATAGACTGAAATATTTGTTCGTTTGACATTTTCGATATTGAGGATCTTACTTGTCTCCAATTGCTTGTTAGTTGCTAGTTTTTTTTGCTCATGTTCTTTTTCCAATTTTTTTGTTGACTAAGTAGACTAAAGAAGAACATATAATCTCTTTTTTTTGTTGGCAAAGAGATTATATATTTTCTGGTTTTCTTGTTCGTAAATCACATCATCATATATGTGATGATGGCTGAAGATTAAAAATAAGCATAATGTTATTATATTTAAGTATTTCACACGTTATTTAAATACGTAGATCGTGATGATGGTTTTATATATGTAGATATTATTGGTGTATCACAAAAAGTGACGGTTTGAGAAATAATGGACACAACCTCTGTGCCCCAAAATGAAAGGTAACGAACTTTCTTATCTTTTATTGTTTGTCAAACTTATAAATTTTAGTATGAATTTATTCATATATTTTTTTCAGACCATCTGAAAATATTGAAGTGGAAGTTGAGAGTAACATACCAGAATCATCTCATGCACAAACTTCATCTCAACCACTTGAACATGCAAAAAAAAGAAAGTTAAGATCTACTGTTTGGAATGATTTTGATAGAGTTCAAGGTGAAGATGGCAAATTTATTGCTAAATGTCGATTTTGTCAAAAACAATTATCGGGGAGATAGCGAACAAGGGACTACACATTTGAAATCTCATTTGACTCATTGTTTTAAATACAAGAGAAGTAATAGCAAGGCTCCTTCTATTGGACAATTAGTGTTGAGAACAAGTGAGGGTAGCAAATGATGAGACAAGATCCTTGGAATGTTTTCAATTCACCCAAGATAACGAGTCGGAAAGAATTGGCGAAAATGATAATCGTACGAAGTTCCATTCTCTTTTGTTGAGCATGCATTCTTTCGTTCATTTTGTTGTTCTTTACAACCACAATTCAAAACTATAAGTAGAACAACGGCAAAGGCTGATTGCTTGAAATTATATGAGAAGGAGAAACAAAAAGTTTATGACATGCTTAAAGAGACCTCGTCTCGTGTTAGTATTACTGCTGATCTTTGGACATCTATTGGTATGATGTCTTATATGTCATTAACTTGTCATTTTATTGATAAAGATTGGAACTTGCAAAGAGAATTTTGAACTTTGTAAATGTTAAGTCTCATAAATGGTGTGGAGATTGCCAGAGTGATAAAAGCAAGATTATTTGATTGGAATATTGATGGCAAAATTTGCAGTATGGTGTTAGATAATGCATTCTCAAATAATGTGCTCACTAGAGAGCTTTGTCAAATTCTGAAATGTCGTGGCCGTATTCTTCTTGATGGTGCCCTTTTCCGTGTAAGATGTTGTTGTCATATTTTGAACTTAATTGTTCAAGTTGGTTTAAAATCATTGGAATTGACTATTTCAAAAATTCGTGAAAGTGTAAGACATGTCGAAGTTCGCATTTAAGATTGGAATATTTTAAGAAAAAGCTGCAGACAAGTTAATGCTGCAAAGAAGAAATTGATTTTGGATGTTCAAACACGATGGAACTCTACTTTTATGATGTTATCTATGCGTATGATTTCCGTGATGCATTTGACCGTTTATCATGTTTTGATAAGGAGTACGAGATCCTCCAAGTTACAAGAGTGGAAGAATGTGAAAACTGTCAAAAGTTGTTTACGTTTGTTTTATCAAGTAACAAATTGATTTTCTAGCACTAAATATCCAACTACAATTTGTATTTTGATGATGTTTGATTCACAAACAATTGAAAATTTGGTTAAGAGATGAACGACCTTTCATTGTTTCTATGGCAACAAGAATGTATGAGAAGTTTAATAAATATTGGGGCACTTTGAGTTTGGTTTTATCTATAGGATGTATTTTGGATCCTCGTTACAAGATGAAGATCATCGAATACTTTTTTGAAAAAATTTATGAAATAGAGGCCTCTGCAAGAATTGCAAATATTCGCATATCTTTTTCTAATGTTAATCAAACATACGTGGAGGAACAAAGAAAGGTTCACTTGATAGAGGTAGAGGTAGATTTAACAATATTACAAGCAGTAGTGGTGTTTCTTCTATACTTCATAATGGCAATGTTGATTTTTCTTCATGTTCTTTAGTTGTGGATGAATTAGTTGAGTTTGATCCTTGGCGTAAAAAAAAATCTTCAAGTCAACCGTATAAATTAGATTTAGAATTGTACTTTGAAGCTCCAGTTCTTAGCAATGACATTGTTATGCAAAAGTATGGAGGAAATTTTGATATTTTAGCATGGTGGAAAGAGGAAGAAGGAAAATATCCAATTCTTGCTAAAATGGCACGTGATATTCTTGGAATTCCTATTTCAACTGTTGCTTCCGAGTCTGTATTCAGTACTGGAGGGAGAATTCTAGATGCTTATCGAAGTTCTTTGAAGCCTAGCACAGTTGAAAGTTTGATTTGTTGTCAAGACTGGCTGAGAAATAAAACAAAAGGTATATTATGAACTATCTTATATTTCTTTGACTTAATGATATTTGTTTTCTTCAATTACTTTTGATTTTTTTCATTTGATTTAGTGAATATGTCATGTGAACTTGCTACAATACCATTGGCTTCAAATTTAGATGGAGAAAGAAATGAAGATGATGTATTACTAAATGCTTCGTTGTTTGACGTACACAATCATGATGATGAAAATGAAATACCAATGTATGTATATTTCTTGATTAGCTAAAGTCACTCTTGATACTTATTAACAAGTTAATGTTCTTTTATTTGTAATTTTGTAGGGAAGACTGACTAGGTTGAGATGATGCTACTACTATCTTGGAGTATGTTCTTTTATTTCTTTTATCAACTAATGATTCTACCGATATCAATTTAGTATTACATGTGCTTGCTTTGTCAAGAAAGCCATATCTTGGAGTATGTTCTTTTGCTTTGTCCTTGCCTAATACGTTATTTATGATCACGTATGCACTCAGGGGCTGTCATCTGGATATCAAGAATTTCTAACAAAAAGATTATAAATTGAGGATCAGTTTGCAGAATAACCATCTTTGACCTAGTGGCATTCCTTCGTATGATCTTGTAACTATAATCTAGGAGGCTAATATGTCTAAATCAAATATGTTGTTAACGTTCTCCTTCCATTAGTCATCCAATTTGTAGCATAGATATTGGCCAAAATCTGTAAAAGCTGATGCAAAAACAGCTTGCTGATAGCCTAAAAGTGTTGGTGGAAAGACTATTTAGAATCCATCAGGTCCCAAGGCTGTGGAGGGATCTATTTCTAGATAGCCACTTCAATCTCCTCCACAATAAATGCTTGATTAATTCTGCTGAAAGATTTGACGAATAATTTTTTTATGTAAGATGGCCTCAGTGGTAGCACAATACTTTTCTTAGTCTCTGCTCATTTCGTTTTCTTCTCTTTTTCTTATCCAGACCCATCCAATTGAGAGTAGGCATGTCTTGCTTCAGCCAGTACAAGTTTACAGCACTAGGCATGTCTTGCTTCACTTTACTTTTTCTAAAATTTGTTTATTTGTTGTTCTTCAGATTATTTTGAAATGTATATTCAGAACACATTCAAAAATTCATTTGCTGGACAAATATATGTTGAAGAAAAAAAATTGAGATCAAGAAACTGCACATGACATGTTGTATTACCATGGCGAATCCAGAGCTCCACACTTCAACCGCATCTTAGTAGTATTATGTATTTGATTTCTTTTGTTTAATTGCTTCCATGCTCTGTGGAGTTTTGGTTCTATTTATTTAGCAGTTTTGACAAAAGTCACTATTGTGCACCAATAACTTTGGTTAAAACTTATTTCAATTATTTTGTTATATGAAGTTAAGCTAAGGGCATCTCAAAATAGAACATGCTACATTATTCAAACGGAGTTAGAATATTATTATTATTAGTATTATTATTATTGTTTTGTTTCATAAAATATGGGTTCACTATGCATTTTACTTATTTTTGACAGTTTTTTGCAGGGCTTGCATGCAGATAGCAGATGATGCTCCTCAACTTTGTGAGATATGTTTGAAGATTTTCTTCGCAGATGAACTTATCTTAATGGAATTTGTATTTTATGTATGAGTGTTGTGTTCTATGATATTTTATTTGTGAGTTTTAGAGATGGAAGAATACTTTCAGACTTTGATATGATGTAATCATATTTTAGTGTGTTAAAATTGGAGATTATTGAGATGTGATGTTTTCTTATTAGAATTATGTCATCTGTGTCAAGTTATTTAAAGTTAAAAATTGTTGTCTTGTTAAGTTGACAGGTTATCGGAATCGGTATCGGAATATTCCGATTTCGATATCGGAATCGGAAACAAATCGAAATCGGAAATAGTCATTTCGATATTATCGGAATCGGAATCGGAAACACTAAATTCTTATCGGAATCGGAATCGGAATCTGTTAATTCCGATACCGAATTCGACCCGTTTGCAGCCCTACCTTGAATAAATTTTAGTCAACTCAAATCAACTTCAAAACAATTTTAATAAAAAAAGAGGAGAGGGCATTCCAAATTTGAGAATTCAAATGGAGCAAATTCAGAAAAATCTCAAATCCCAAAGCTGCAACTTAAACCAGAAGGGTCAAATTCAAAAAGAATACAAGAAACTCAAATCCAAAAACCCAAAACTGAAGCAAGAGAAACCTGGATCCTAAATCAGGAAGATCTAAAATCTTGAAGTCATCATCTTCAGAATTTAAGAGCAGAAAACCCAGAACTCAAAACTCACACAACTCAAACAAGTTTAAAAAGGCTGACAGTTTCCAGAAATCTGAAAATTCACTAAATCTTCAAAGCATATTTAAAATCAAAAGATATCAAATCAAATTCACTTAAAACAATTTAAAATTCAAACAAAAAAATCAGAACCCAATTTTAAACTAAAAGATATTTCGAATTGAAAACTAACATTCGGCAGAAATTAACTCTCAAATGTATCTCGGTGAATTTAAACTAAATTCAAATAATTTTAACTAAAGAGAATACATCTCAAATAAAATCCTCATACCTTCAAACCAATTTCTCAACAATCCAGCTAACATCAAATCCAATCAACAAATTCTTAACTCTTAATTTAAAACAGACCCACAAAGCCAACACATTTCAAACGAATCTGAAATCTTAAGGGCTCAGCAGCCTGAAGGTTCCACTCAAATCAAACTCAAATCTAAAAATCAACTCCACGTTTAAATATCATAACAAAAATTCCAAACCTGAAAATTTAAACTAAAGAAAATCATCAACACATTAAAGTTGAAAGATAATAAGTCTGATAGATTGAAAAGCCAAAATTCATGTCAAGATCTGATAAGTTCAATTAGAAACAGAATTTTAACTCTCAAGTAAAATTTGAACAAAACCAAATTAACCAAACAAATCCAACTCAAATCAAATTAAGATAACTTGAACTGAATTCAGACCAACCCT
Organism: Cryptocoryne crispatula var. balansae; assembly: GCA_036172225.1. Lineage (NCBI taxonomy): Eukaryota > Viridiplantae > Streptophyta > Magnoliopsida > Alismatales > Araceae > Cryptocoryne > Cryptocoryne crispatula. The sequence goes on from CM069918.1 coordinate 57,699,734, forward strand.
GGCCAAACAAATTCCACTCAAATTAAACTGAATTTAAATCAATAAACGATCCATAAACAAAATACAATTTCTCAAATCAATCTTAATTCAAACCAATCAAATTTAAAACACATTAAGTGTTTGCATTCCATCAAGTTCATGGGACCGTTGTTCCTAGGTGTATGTTTATTTTTGTGGATGCATGTCTTCTATCTCACGGATTGCTATGACGGATAAGCAAGGGTATTTGAGCATTCTCGATGTAATTAACATCGGATCTTTACACCGTCCGATGGGAAGAGGTCAAAAACAAATTTTCAAAGAACCTAACAACCTCAACGTATATTTTTATATATATCATGGACTTAGCTAATACTTTTACGGGATATCATTTATTTATCTAAGAAGTCAATGCTAAAGTCAAAATCAAATAAACCAAATTGAAAATGAATTTCCAAAATCTTAAAATTTTAAAGTTTTTGTGGTTACATCAGATTGGTTGTGACAGTATTATATAAATAGTGTGGATTGTTATTACTATGACATGATTAGTGGACAGTGGAGACCCGTGTGTGAATTATGATACTAGTCCTTTGCTGGTGCATCAAGTTGTCCCTAAAAGGTGGGTCTCAAGCTTACTAAAAAATAGGTCACCAAGTGGGTGCGTGAGAAATTCCCTCCACAAGATAAAGCTCGCACTATAAGATTCCTCTCCGGCTCTCCCTGGACATTTCACAATTCTCTTCCTTTTTCTCTGATCTTTAAACTTGATAATATCAATTTCCCTCATTTCCACCAGTTCAGATTTGTTTTTTTGGTTTTGGCCAAATCACATTCAGCAAAAGAAAAAGAAACAAAAAATGAAACGATGATCCAAAGGTATAAGCAGGTAGCAAAAATATGAGCATGGGTCAACAGGAAGCAAGAGAAGAGAGTCCAAAGAAATTGTAAGGAGAGAGTTAAAGAAGAAAGAAAATCAACTATATCCTGCTTCAGATTCTTCAATCAATGAATTGTGATAAAGTGTCAACGAATTTTATTGTTAAACTGTGCAAATGCATAAGTCTGACTTACATAAAGAAATTAAACAATTGTTACTAAATGGGAACAAAAGCAGGAAAAGACGAAAGAAACAAAAACAAGAAATGAGGCCCAAACCCAGAATTTTAAAATGTGAAAGACAATCTGAAAACAAAAAGAGAAATAACATGGATGAACAGCTTCCCTGATGAGTTAAACTATATTGTGCTATCAAAAGATGATATCTGCCAAAGCAACTAGAGATCACCTCACCTTGTCGCCCAAGAAATGAAAGTGGAAATTTTTCTTTATGCCACTCATTCATATAAAATTATATACTCCGTTTAACAAATTATGCTACAATAAAACTTTAAAATTATTGATTTCAGCAATTCATTTGCCTAAGATAACCAAATTGTTTAATAACAAACAAAGTGATACAAAAAAAATTTCTTGAACCTTTTTGAAGGGGAATACATACATATGCTTGTAGGCAATACCCCAAATAACTTAGGCAGTAAGACTTTTGACACCCAAATTCACCTAATGATGCAGGTCTTCGTAAGTCCATCAAGACTTCTGGTGGGTTCCCAAACGCACCCTATATGATCTTTGGTAAAGTTTATTATGTGGCATATACCTCGCTATATCTCTTTGTATGCTACTTTCTTGTATAGCTAATCTTATTTCTCTCTTTCCTTTTGGGTCTTTTTGATTGTCTTGTTCTACCTGCTCGTAGCCTTGTAGTCTGTACTTTGCAACTCAATGAATTGAGACATATTCTTGTCACTTACGAAAAAAATTTATTCCTTCATTTCAAATGTCACAGTCCTTTGACATTTTTTTCATCTCAGGCAGCTACTAGCGGTGATAAATAAATAAAAAGTATGAAATTCTTGCATCTCCCAGAGTGAAGTAACGAAACTAATAAGGGAAACAACAATGAGAAAAATCACAGGAATCAGTACCAAGAGATGACACTCCCACAAGCATAGTTGTCAAGGCGGACGCCTAGGCGCCGCCTAGGCGCCACCTTGGCGCAAAGGCACTATGCCTTGGCCGCCCGGATGGATCGCCTACGCAGGGAGCAAAAAGGCGTGCGCCTGGTCCGCCTAGGTGGCCAAGGCGCACGCCCGGTCCGCCTCGGTCCGCCAAGTCGCCAGCCGGTTCACTCTTGTGGTTGAACCGGCGCCGGTTCAGCCGAACTTAAGTGTCCGCCCGGTCGCGGGTTTCCTCCACTGTTCGAATCGAAGCCCAGACGCCCGACGGTCTCGCCCGCGCGCTCCGGAGCCTGGCGACGGCGCACAGCCGCACCGACGAACGAAGCGAGCGCTTGCAGCCGCAGGGAGTTCCTTCGACGCCGGATTCCATCGCCGGCCACAAACAGAAGCTCCAAGACGGCAGCACCTCGACGTCCCCGCTCTCCTCGCTCCTCCTTCTTCATCTCCTCTTAGTGACGGTACGCAAAACCTAATGTTTAAACTTTTTTTTTTTACTCCATATCCGATGCGTAATGATTTTTTCGATCACGTTTAGTCTTCTAAGACCTATTATACATGTTTGAATAGTCTTCTACACGTTCTATGCATCAATACGTAGCAAGTTCTCAATGTCTCCGATTCTCCGATACGTTAATGATTTCCGACTTTGTTGTTTTTTTTTCTTATTATATCTTTTTATATTCTACATATAATGGAGGCGTGGTTTGACCGATTGCTCATTTGCTTAACCAATTGTTATATTTTCAGCCATCGCATCTTTTCGTTGTTTGTTAATGGAATCGTGTTCGGGTCGGCTAACATGGCGGTTGAAAAAAAAGAGCCAAGTCAAAGGATCCAAAGTTGGAAATATTCATATCGTCCGATGACAATGACAAGAATAGAGTTAAATGTGAGTTGCGTGGATCGTTGGTGACAAATGGTGGGATCAAGAGGCAAAAAGAGCATCTAATTTGGAGGGTTTAGCGACGTCAAGAAATGTCCGAAGACGACGAAAGAAATTGCCGATGAGATGTTAGCTTGTTAAATAAAAATAAGAAGAGAAAATGACATCATCCACAACAATAGACACTCGAAGATGATTGTTCCCAAAGGATGAAGAGACTCAAGAGGTGGCAAACATCAATCCGAAAAAGGAAGTGCTAAACCTACATCTTTACTTCTTTCCGATAAAAGTAGGAGAAATAAGGGTCCAATGGATGCTTTTACAATAATGTCTCAGGAGGATTTTTGATGCAAGAAGAAGTGGAAAAAATATCAAAGTACTTTGAATAACAAGTCAAGAAAGAAGAGCAAGCTTTGTCAAGAACACGTAGCAACTCTGGTTCTATGAAGCCGGCATTTCTTTTAATGCCGCAAAGTCGAGAAGTTTTAGATCACAAGGCGAATCAGCAGTTGAGTTGGACCAGGTTGTGCTGTCGCTCCTAGTTATCACAACAGGATGCCTTTGCTAAAGAAAATGGTCGAGAAGACAAATGCTTTGCGTTCAACTTAAACAATGTTGGAAAATATATGGTCGTACCATCACAAATGCGCGATGGTGGATCGACAAAAGCATCGAAATCGATCAACTTTCGGTCAATTGTCCGTAGGGGACCTATTTTTTAGAGTCCATAGATGTCTCCAACCGCAAAGAAGATGCCATCCTTCTTTTACGAGCTTTTAGACAAAATGGTTGACAAAGTTGTGAACAATATGTTGTTCGACAACGGACAACAATGCGGCATACAATGTTGCACTGGGAGATTGTTAACGGACAAAAGAAAGCACTTATATCGACACCTTCAAGCAGCCTCATTGTCTAGATTTAATGTTAGAGGATATCGGTAAGATGAAAGTTTATGCAACTACTATTTCAAAAGCAAAGAAGATAACTAACTACATGTATAATCACTCACGTTTGTTGATTTCTGAGAAAGGAAACACAAGGAAAAGAACTTCAGTAAGATGCGGGGTAACTCGATTTGCTACATCTTTCCTCACTTTGGAGAGATTATACGATGATGGTGTTAAAAGGGGACTTAGGAGATTATACTCCTCCGATGCTTGGCATAAAAGTGCGTGGGCCAAGACGAACATGGGAAAAAATGTTTCTTCCTATATTTTTCAAGTTAAGTTTTCGAAAATGGAGTGGAAGAAATTTTAAGAGCATGTCACCTTATTCTACAAGTTATAAGGATAGTGGATGGGGATGAAAAACTAAAGAATGGGCTATTTCAGATGTCGCCATGGAATGTGCAAAGCAAAATTGTTGAAAATTTTGCAGAAAAGAAGCAAAAATACACTCCTATCTTAAAAATTGTAGATCGTCGATGGGAGGTACAAATGCAGCCCTTTACATTTCCGTCGGATATTTTCTAAATCCAAAGTTTTACTTTGATGCTAAAGTTAGAGATGCAAGTGCAATGAAAGACGGAAAGTTCTTTTTACACTTGCTCGCAAAGAATGGTGGCAAATCTTGATTTACAAGAAAAGATCGATGATCACCTTCCCCGCATATTGGAATCCGTAGGCACATTCGCCTCTCCTTTCGCTATAAGGTGACGCCACAAAAAGCTTACAAGTAAGGAGGTATCTTTTATTCTTATTTTTATGTTTCCTATTTGTTTAACTTGTAAGATATTAACTCCATATTATGTTTTTATGCCAACATAGCCGATTTGGTGGACACAAGATGGTGGAGAAACCCGTAGTCGAGGAGTTTTCAGACATTAAGGATTTAGGCCTTTGTTGTAGCTCATCCGGTTGTGAAAGGAATCGAGTACCTTTCGAATTTCGTAAGTTTTCTAAAGTTGTGTGGTGAATTACGTGATCTACATTTAATAATTTGCTTTTCAATTAACAATCTTGTGTTTTTTTTCAGTTTCATTCTAAGAAGAGAAACCGCTTGGAACACAAGCGGTTGAATGACTTGGTATATGTTCAATACAATCGTCGTCTTCGTGAAAGATTCATAGCACGAAGAAAAGATCCTGAAAGATATGATCCTATTTGTTTTCGATGACTTAGATTGGGGAAATGAGTGGATGGTAAGGGAAGATACAGATGTGGTTCACGGCGGGGAAGATCTCGACATGGAAAGATGCGGATGATGCTACAGTGCTTCCGAGAGAAGCCTCAAAGAATAATTAGACAATCAAGTGCATCACGATCTATGAGAGAGGAAGACGATGATAGCGATGAAGAGCTTCCAGAAGACGAAGATGACGATAATGATGATAATGACGATGGAGGCACATTATGGGAGGAGACACATGAGGAAGACAATACAAATGAAGAGGCTAATCCAAAAGATATCGAGAACCTTGAAAATTCTGTGTTTCGATTTAAGCTTTCGAGTTGGTGAAGCTACATTACTTTTGAACATGTTGTCATTTAAAGTTTATGTGATGTAGTTTACTTTGATGCTGAAACTACATTTTTAGTTGTCTGTTTTGAAGTACTCTTAATCTTTTTATGTTATTTTATGTTTTATTTATGTTCATGTCTCACTACCTTAGTGCATTGTGATGTGGTAACTTGGATTGCTTAGTATTTGCATTTTGCATATATTTTGAAATATACTTTGCAGGTTTTTATAGAAGAAAAGAAGTTCAAAAATTATTTATATTAATTGGTAAGTTCATTTACTCTACTTTGTCCGAATTTATTCAAACTTTGTTATCAATCCATGTCATTGTTGCAATTAATGTATGCCAATGTTATTAGATTTATACATGTTATGGTCATACAAATTTACCTTGCCTTCATACCCCGCCTTACCGCCTAAGCGACGCCTAGGCGGACGCTTTGTCGCCTAAGCAGAATTGGCACTCTGCAACGCCTTGGGCGCCTTGTCGCCTTGACAACTATGCCCACAAGGTCAAAAAGCCAAATCGGTGTCAGTTTTCTATCCTCAGGGCTTCATTATCTAGACTTGATAATTCCTTCTCTCCCATATCTCAGCAGAAACCATCTTGCTATGTGGCATCCATCCTCCCATGCAGACGGTCACTTTTGTGATGTCTCCGAGTTAGCGCTTGATAAGGACAAGACAAATTCATGCACAAGTCACGGCATTTATCACCGAAAATTTAGGAATTTCGACTTATCGCTGCTAACATTCTAGAACTGAAATCGTCGTCCCCGGGATGATAGCATGTTTCGAAAAGATTAGAGAATATAATTACCAGCTGCCAAAATAATCGATTTCTCTACTAAGTTAGAACATGGTTACCCCCCCCCTTTAGACCCCCAATTACCCGACCTGCTTATGATGCGGCAACAAAAATCCGGTAACATGCGAAAAGATGTATACAGTTAAAAGGACAAAGAAAGAATGCAAACCCCAGCGCCACAGAGACCCCGTGAACAGAGGAAAACGCTGTTGGCAACGGGAAAGAGGACCCCCTCGGTTACCTCGAGCAAACGGAGATGATCAGTGGAGGGGCCACGGCGAAAGCTTCAAACTCGTCGACCTCCTGTGGTGCTTTCTTGCGAGGGGAGGCAGCGGGAAGGTTCTGGAATGACGCCCGCAGCCAGAGCCTTGCGCTGCCCTGGCAAGGTAGGATTCCCCGCGAGCTGAGGCGGCGTGTCTTGGTTGCGACTTGAAAGGTCAGAGCGGGCAATGGTCGGGCTCTGGGGTTTGGACCGGCTTATTACTCTATTTTCGCTTGCACGATACAAAGATTGTATTGTGTTTGTAAGTAGTGAACCACCGTTATCATCTTCCAGTAAATTAGGCGGCGTTTTTTGTGCTTTCACATGGTGTAAGTTATTGGCTCGTATATGACATGCGGGCTTTATTCGGCTTGCTCTTTGAGCAAGTTATATTTACCAGGTCTAGCCCGCCTAGAATTTCTTGTTGACGGGGTTCAGTTGCGGATTTAAAACAATATTTTGTGACAGCCCATGAGATCAGAAAAATAAATATGGACTCTGCAAGGGTCTGTAGTAATCTGATACTCTGGCTCCTAGAAGTACTCAAGCTATAAATAATTTTTTTGATTGTTATCGTTAGAGATGTCAATGGTAATAGTAGTAGATTATCCGACTCATTCGTTAATTTAACGGACGGTTAAAGAATCATCAAAAATTTCAATTAAAATATTCATAACTGTTTATCGATTTTTAGCTGATACAGTCACAGATACATTATAAATCGAACCCAAAAAATTGTTTTTGTATCTGATAATCAAAATATATGGTTAAGAAATACATCAAGTGAAACTATGTTTATGATGGATATGTAAATGATTTTTTTCTAATATTTCATCTTTACTTTATGTGAATTGTGGATGTTTCTAATTTTAGTATTCATTCTCTTTTGTGTTGTATTTCTATCATTAAAATTACGTGTTAAAAATTATATCGTCTTACACAATTATTATTCTAAAAGGTACGAAGAATAATTAATAATACTTATATATCCGTTATTCGACCGTAAACTATTTTTAAATATTAAAAATATTTAAAAATTATTACAATGCGATTTACGAGATATTACAATGCGATTTACGAGATAGACTCATTACTGATAGTTAACGAACATTAAATAGATACTTTTATTATATTAAATCATCATTAAATATTATCAAATTATTATTAAAATATTTATTATTTTATTTTTTTGGTGAATAATTGAAGGACTCGTCTCAAGAGGTGAACTGAACTTATTAACCATTCGTTCTACGCCCCCCCCCCTTCTCTCTATCTTCCGAGGGATATTCAGAAAGAAAAATAAAATAAAATAAAATCACATCTCCCGCTTTGATTCTACATGACTCTCCGTCGACATCCCAAAAACGAACTTCTCCGCAGCGGTCTTTGCCCAGCAGCTATATATATATATACACTACACCCTGGGACGCGGCTTCAAGGCGAGACGCTTCCAGTACTCCACCAGTCGCCGCAAGAACTGCATCACCTGCGAGAAGAACACATTATATTCTAGATCAGACATGCCCACCCGGTTGAGCTAGCACAGGGCGCAGCGGCGGTGAGACATATAGCTGCAGCAAGCAAGGTGAACAGCTAGCTAACGCCAAGAGATCAGCACGAGCTACAGCACTGCTTGCCTCGGAGGGCTCCCGGAGGGAATAACTGGCGTTGGTGTCCTTGGGGCCCTTCGACACCAGGATGCCCAGCCCTTGCCCTTGCCCTCTCTCGCGCAGCACCTGCAGTCGACTAAACGCTCAGAGATGGATCGATTGCAAGAACAAAGAATTAATGAGATGAGGGCGCGCGCGTGTGCATATATATATATTTTTTTTGCCTTGAACGCGTCCTCGTCGGTCTGATCGTCTCCGATGTATACGGGCATTACGTCGTCGCAGCCGGCGAAGCCTAGAGATAACAATCAAACTATATTATTTGGTCGCGACACATATGCACACGGAACTAGGGGTATTCATGGTTTGATTTGATTTGGTTTTTGAGTATTTTTTCACAAATCAAACCAAACCAAATTATCTCCCAAACCAAACCAAACCGAACCCCGGTTTGGTTTGGTTTGGTTCGGTTCAAACCATATTTTATTAAGATATAATAAATATATCAATATATATTTTTTTTGTTCGTTTTAAATCATATTCTATTAAAATCTTGTGTATATGTTTATAGATTACATTAATTTTACCTTAAAAACTCTTAAAAATTTTATTTTTATAAGAAAAAAATACATAAATACTATCTTATATATAACTTAAATTAAAATATTTAATCTAATTCGGGTTATTCGGTTTACCGGTTTGGTTTGATTTGAAGGGTCCTAGAAACCAAACCAAACCGATCAGTAGTTCAAACCAAACCAAACTGAACCAAAGTACTGGTTTGGTTTGGTTTTTCGGGTTGAACCGAATAGTGAACAGCCCTACACGGAACCGGACGGAAACAACATGCGTAATTAAACTCGCGGCAGAGAATTACAGGAAGAACCAACCGAGTGACTCCACCAAGAACTCGAGGGCCTTCCCCTTGTCCCAATCCACGGTGGGGCGGATCTCCAGCACCTGCATGCAGAAGAACGTCAATGGCGGCGGGTTCAGAGAGAGGTCTCCCGTACGTCATCCAGCCCCTTCCTCTTCGCCGGTAACAACGACTGAGATCGTTACTCCAATCGATCTCGGCTGCTAATTTACAGTCAGAGATATTTCTGACTCAAGAGGCCTGCAATGCTACGATCATATATGCACCGAACCCGGATCCCTTCAATCGTTCGACCGAGAAAGGGTTCCTCAGTTTCTCTCAAAAAAAGAGATGATTTGATAGTAAGGAGTGGAGTTCACCATCTAATCATGCGTCGTCAAATTCTTTCTCTCTCAGAGAGAGATTAACGTCTTGTTTGGTAACACTATTAAGTAACTCTGTCACTATCAATTTTAAAATTGATATTGATAGAAATTATTAAGAGATATTTGATTAATTGTATCAATTTTAAAATTTGTAGTGCAAATAAAACATATTATGTAATACAAGGGTCAACTTGTATTACTTTTGATATTGACACTCTAACATTTGAAAATATTAATATCAATATTGATATGGTACCAAAAATAAAACTCTAACCAAACAGGGCATAAGAAACTCTTCTCAAACGAAGGAGGAAATCTGCCACAGGTACCCCTTATTTCTATTCTACATAAGCGCGGACGTCAGCTGTTTCACCGGTCACCACCATGCACCATCACATATATATATGCAATTTTATTTATTTTCACAATTTTCTGAAATATCATCCAGGTCGATTTTGTGCGCACACATTAAATCATACACCTCGATACAATATTAAATTTTCTCAATCAGATGACTGAGGAAATCTGCCACAGGTACCCCTTATTTCTATTCTACATAAGCGCGGACGTCAGCTGTTTCACCGGTCACCACCATGCACCATCACATATATATATATGCAATTTTATTTATTTTCACAATTTTCTGAAATATCATCCAGGTCGATTTTGTGCGCACACATTAAATCATACACCTCGATACAATATTAAATTAAACAAGTAATACAACTCAAAACCTTAAAATTATGAACGGGAAATTTTTTTATTAAAGAATTTAATTAAACAGGTCATGCAGCTCAAAATCTTAATGGGGTGTTTGGTTGCATGATAATTGTGGTTTTTATTTTAATTTTTAAAAATTGTAAGAAAACTTGTTAAAAGAGGTGTTTGACAACCATGACAATTTTATGTTTTGAAAGTGATTTTCTTCTTAAACAAAAAAGAGGGTCTCACCTCTTCCTTTTTTCTTGTGGTCCCCCACTTTATTTGGTCATGTGCGGTGGTTACTCTTTTTTGTAATCACATCCCTCCAAACATGATAATTTTATGTCATGGGTTGGTTCACTTTTTATTTTAATACAATTTTTTATCATGAAAGTGTACAAAAAATTATCATGCAACCAAACACCCCATAAGATTTTGAATGTAGACATATTTTTATTGAAGAATTTAACGGAAGGCCCGGTCCTCAAAATGCCTTTTATGAGGACGTCCACCTTCAAAATAACCTTAATGAAAGGCCTAACTTCCCAAATAGTCAAAACATCCGCCCTAAGTCTCACATCGTCATGTTATTAATGGGTATGTAAAAGAGAAAACTTAGACTCCATGTAAAATGACAAATTTAGCTGTCACACTAAAACGTACGTGGAAGGCTGATGAGATGTTTGGTTGCATGATAATTTTTTGTACACTTTTGTGATGAAAATTTGAATTAAAATAAAAAGAGAATCAACTCATGACATAAAATTATCATGTTTGGAGGGATGTGATTACAAAAAAGAGTAACTACCACACATGACCAAACAAAGTAGGGGACCACAAGAAAAAAGAAAGAGGTGAGACCCTCTTTTTTTGTTTAAGAAGAAAATCACTTTTAAAACATAAAATTGTCATGGTTACCAAACACCTCTTTTAACAAGTTTTCTTACAATTTTTAAAAATTAAAACAAAAACCTTCATTATCATGCAACCAAACACCCCATTAGTTGTTGATCAAATTCATGAGTAGCTATTCTTACCGGTTACCATGGAAGACTTAAATAATATTTGTCAGCAATGTTCGGATATAATATTTTTTTCTTAAATAACTTTAATGAGAAAATTTATTCAATGACATATGCAAAAAATTCAAAAGAGATTTTTGACAAAAATGACATAATTATCATATAAGTGATTGAGGGATGCTTTTTAACTATTAACTATAAAAAACATATAGTATTGAGGAATGTTTGAATATAAGTTCAGCCTACTTGATAACCCGTGTTGCAATTGGCATGGTTGAATTCACTGCAAGTGGCACTCCTGGATGATTTGTTGATATACAACCACCACAAATAATAGAAATACAATACCCAGAAATACTAGAAATATGGCTTTGGTTCTTATAAATTCTCTATTACTATATACCCATAACTCGTTGTGGACCATGAGAGGAGCCAAGAGGGTACATCGGAGAAGAAGTTGAGAAAATAGAGAGTGAATCTCCTCAAGAGGTCTCCAGAGGAGATTCTCTTAGTCTCCTCACATAAATAAGAATGTAAGAGTGATTTAATAACCCTTATATCTTTATTTAATAGTGATTTAATACCTCATTTATGTGGAAGGACTGAGAGAATCTTCTCAAAAAACCTCTTGAGGGAATCTACTTTCGAGAAAATATGGGTTAATCTAAAAAACTCAATGTGAGATTCTTCACCATATTGGTGAGACTGACGTTATTTTTTTTTTGGTAAAACTTACGGTCTCATCGTCTCAACACCTCACATGCAAAAATACATAATAACAAGGTTGAATGTATTTTAATAAAAAATGAGAAAAAAGTAACAAAGTGTCTATGCATGGAAAAGAGAAAATATTTCAATTTACTTTTTTTTTTCTTTCTAAAGGATACACGTTGACTTAGTTTTACGAACATGCTGTTTTAATCTTTAGTGTGTATCAAAAAATAAAATGGAACGCGGATCACCTCAGTCCCGGGGTGGAGGGAGAAGCCTCAGTCCCCAATCAGAGGCGGCCACATACTCCCGTCACTTAAGTGGCGGTTCAAGTTATGTTATTGAACCGGTTCGGTGAACTGCTACCGAAAAGGGGTGAACCGCTACCGAGCCCTTTGTAAATCACTACCCGTCGGTAGTGATTTATAAAGGGCTCGGTAGCGGTTCACCCTTTTTCGGTAGCAGTTCAAGGCTTTTAAGTTATGTTACTGAACCGGTTCGGTGAACCGCTACCGAAAAGGGCTGAACCGCTACCGAGCCCTTTGTAAATCACTACCGACGGGTAGTGATTTACAAAGGGCTCGGTAGCGATTCACCCCTTTTCGGTAGCGGTTCACCGAATCGGTTCAGTAACATAACTTGAACCGCCACTTAAGTGACGGGGGTATGTGGCCGCCTCTGATTGGGCACTGAGGCTTCTCCCTCCACCCTGGGACTGAGGTAATCTGCTCTCAATAAAATGTGCTCGCCGCCCGAAGAGTACAAGCAAAAGCAAATTAAAGGGGGGAAGGGGGCAGTGTGTTTGTTGTACGTACCTTACGGCCATGGCTGACCCGAAGCTTGGGGTACCTGTGGACGACGGCCTGGACCAGCGTTGCCAGCCCGACCCATCTCTGACGAAACATGGTAAAGAAAGTGTCAGATCCTACCGTGGCTCTTGGCGTTAGCTTTGTTACAATGAACCGAGGCATCGTTTTCTTTCTTTTCCTTCTTTCTGTTGTCACGTCAGAAGGCTCATGTCTTTGTAACGCACCTCGGAAGATTTCTATATTTTACCCTACAGCTTTGGTAAGCACTTCTTGCGTTAATTACCTTCCCGTCAACACAGCGGAAGTGGACGGAGACAGAGAACTCAAGGAAGGCAGGGTCGAGGGGTCGACCCGGGGTCGGTCGGCCCCAAAACTGACCTAGTCGGACGGGGTCGCGACCCCGGGTCGAACATGGTCGGATGAGGTCGGATTTTAAATATTTTATTATAAAAAATTATATAAAAATAAGAAACAAATAGAAACAATAATTTTATGTCATATATTTATGTATACATAAAATATATACATAAATATAATTATATTTTTTATATTATAATTGAATATGAGTGTTTATCTATGTATACAAGTAGATATGATTTTTTTGTGATTATGTTGTATTAATATATGTTGGGAAAGAGTTAATCTTAAGTGAGAAGATAAAGATACTTAACAAATAAATTTATAATTTTTAAGATGTATCATATATTTATAATTATAAATTTTAAACATACATAATAATATAAATACTAGTAAAATATTATTGTACAATTAATAAATGGGACACTCAAAAAATAATTGTTGTTGACAATTTGATGATGTGTGTGAAAGAGAAGAGAGTTAAAATAGATCTTTATAAAATTTGAGTATATAACACGTATTTTATGATTAAAATTCTTATATACATGTGATGGTATAAGTGATAGTGAAGTATTGTTATACTATTATTAAATACGGCGCAGAGTAGTTACGGATTGACCTGCGTGGTCAGGTTGCGGGGGTCAAGGGGGCAGCGCTCCTTGTGGGGGGTATCAGGGGGGCAACGCCCCCCGAAGAAAATTTTTTTTAATAGTGATAATGGGGAGGGAGAAGAAAAAATTTTAAGTATATAATAATAGTAAAAAAAATTGAAGTAGACCGGGTCGCCCCGGGGTCGGGTGACCCGGCCGACCGGGTCGCCGGGTCGCGCGACCCGAAGTTGGGTCGCGCGACCCCCTGTTGGGCCGGCTTGGAGTCAGCCCGACAGGGTCGTTTCCGGGCCGGTCGGCCCGGAAACCGGCCGGGTCGGGCGACCCGGCCGACCGGGTCGCCGACCCGGCGAACCACGAGAGAACTTGTTATTCTCCACCTTGGCCCCCGGGATTAACTTCGTCTTCTCCGTCAAGGACTTGCACACCTGGAGATGCAGAAATCAAAAGGGCAGTAGTGTTCTCCGATCGTCTTGGCCAAGCAAGAAGTTCTTCAGGCTCTGAGGGTACATGCGTTTGCAGTCTCATTACCTCGTCCATCATGGGCAGGAACTGGTTGGCAGGCTGGAAGATGACCGTTTTATTGCCCTGCAACATGCACAACCAAGATCAGCAACTAAAATTATCTACGACCATCGCCAAAGATAAAACATTTTCTGGGTCACAAGGTTGTCCTCCATTCTCGTCTTCAACAGCTAAAATTTTAGTTATAAGTACAACAATTTTAGCTGTTTGTTTTATATAACTGATGAACACAGTTCATGTGTGTTCTATATATCCGTGTCGATCTGATGAGGGGAGGAGATGTGATGTATACCCTGGTACATCTGGGGCCTTTGATGTCCATGCCATGGCTAGCGGCGTAATACAGCTCCGCCAGTCTTACAAAGCTATACACCTTCACGTTTTATCACAACACAAAAACTCATCAGTGCACAGATGATTTAGAAGAAGAAGAAGATGATGATGATAGAAATGGAGATAAAATACCTTCCGTCTGCACCTCCCGGTGACGATTACAGTCGGGTAGAACCGTGCGAGCTCCTGTACTGCTTCTCTCATCTGCCAAGCTAGAGCAGAACAAAATTATACAGCGCCAGAGCGCGCGGTATATCAACGGTGAGGACAGAGGGGTGAAACAGGGGAGAAATCAACACGCTGACTGACAGCATCAGACATGAAGGCGCGGTCGGGATCATCGACGATAGGGGAGAGCGTGCCGTCGTAGTCGAGGAACATCACAATCCGCTTCCCTCTGCACAGATTCACGATCTCCGGATCGAACGTGTCCAACGCCGACGGAAGTGGATGATCAACCTGCGGCATGCTAGGGTTACCTTACCGCACGGCAATGCCCGAGGGAAGAGAAGAGAAGATCATATATATAACAGAACAAGGGTTGCGGAAGGGGGAGAGCACGCGCGCACTCACCGTCCAGGTGCGAGAAGCGGCAGGGTCCAGGAGGGGACGCTGCTGTAGCCCGACGTGTGGCGGCGAGGATGCCCTCAGCGCCGCCACCCAGGCGTTCGCCGCCGAGGCGGTGGCTCCGGTGTCGCCGGACTCCGGCAGCTGCTCGAGCTGGAGCAGCTTCTTCTTCCCCAGGGGAAACTGCGCGGCCGCTCCCGCTCCCGGATAGGTGCACGGGAAGACAGCGGAGGAGGCGGCTGGCGCTGGCGGCACCGCCACGGTCACCGCCTCCGGCACCGCCACTCTCTGCTTCGTCATGCCTGCGCCGGCGGAGCCACGAAGCCAGCGGCGGAAGAAGGAAGGCTCTTCTGCCGGAGAGATGGACGGATGTCGTGTTTTTATAGGTGGGCTATCGAGGATCGAGAAGAAGACAAAACCCAGGAGGGTCCATGCGCCGGAAGTCTACGGACCCTCCGATGCTTGCCCTCTGCGCGCGCGACCGGCGGCCTTCCTTGTCTATCCGCCGTCGGGAACGTCGCGGACGGCGGTGCCAGCTGCCCGGCCATCTGAAGCCGCCGGAGCCGGAGCCGGAGCCGGAGCTGGGCCAGCTGGCGGAGAGCACGTGCGGCTCACGTGCGACGGCCCAGAAGGGAGACACCTGCAACGTCCGCGGCCACTCCTCCTACCCGTTCCGACACGGACTCATCATCTCCCGCGGAATGGGAACAGAACGGATCTTCTTCTTCTTCGATCTCTGGATCAGACACAGATCCGAATCTGATTTTTTATCTCGACAACGCCACGTTTGGGTCGTAGATTCAAAGAGACGGCTTTTGGAGGGAGAGATTCATGTTACTGAAAGGCGGTCCCGGAATCAAACTTGGTGTATATTCATTTGGGACAAATTTCATCCGAATTTCCGCTCCACGTACGGTCCACACTTCTATGAGCTGAACGCTTGAAAAAAAAATTAGTAGAAGAAATTAAGGTCCAGAATATATATATATAAATCTATATACCTGCAGCCAAAGGGATGGGAAAATATAAAGGTGCAATCTTTGTAACCAATGTGTAGCTGAGATCACTAGATTAATTATTTACAGGTATTAAAGACTGATCCCTATGATTATAGTATTTATCATCTTCTCTCGTCGGGTTCATATATATGCATGAGACGAGATCACCCTAGCTTATTAAAGCGAACAGAAAATCCAACAATTAAATTTTTAGTGATGCCGAGGGAGTAAGGGGTTCTCGGTCATCGCCTCAAGCGGGGATGACATAAATTGAATCAAGGACGACTTTGGTCTATTTTTGAAGCAAGTGGACGACCATAGGTTCAACCCTGATTTCACGAATTGATGAAACTAGCTAGAACGGCAAATAGGTCAGATTCGATAGTGGCATTATTTATTTATTATTATTATTAAATTAGAATCGTGGCATTTCGATTCTATGTTGATTTCGTGATCAGAAGAATTTCATAAATTTTAATTTTTATAATATTAATTTCATTAAAATGTAGTAATTAAATAAATCTCACTTGATTATTAAACCTTTTACTTTTTTATTGCTTGCGTGTCGTAACTTTAATAATTTATATGCGTGTTTGTTTATCATAATATATATTTCATGTTTTATTAAAATTAGATAACCAGATATGAAATTATCGGTTTCTTATACCAATTCTTATAAATTATCGAAATATTTGATCCTAATAACTCATACGATGCAAAAAATATTTTAAATTCATTTGTCTTAGATTTTGTTTGCACCCCCAGGTGCAAGTGAACCCCAATGGATGACTTGAATCGGTTAGAAATGGTTTTAAAATATATTATAAATTTTAAAAATGATAATAACACATATATTATCGAAAAATACTGTTTTGAAATAAATTTTAACTCATAAAACAATTATCTTGGAGGTACACCCTTTTTATTTTACGTTAATTAATTATAATTCGAAAGATTCGATTCCTGACCTTCCGGTTGACATCCGGTTGGGTTCAAAAATCCCCGAATCCGAACCAAATGCTCACAACAACTAACATGCCCCTAAATAAGGATGTCAATATGGGTCGAATAATAGTATTATTCGTATTCGTATCCTTTAAGAAAAAAGTGTATTCATTTGTTGTTCGTTAACTATCGGTATCGGGTGTATCCGCAAACCGCATTATTATGTCTGCTTAAAAATAGTTTACAGTCGGATAACAAACGATTATCGAATATATAAAGAGATAATATATGTATGATATAACCTACCAAAATAAATAAGTAAAGATAATTTTATCGATGAAAATACACATAAATAAATAT
Organism: Cryptocoryne crispatula var. balansae; assembly: GCA_036172225.1. Taxonomy (NCBI): domain Eukaryota; kingdom Viridiplantae; phylum Streptophyta; class Magnoliopsida; order Alismatales; family Araceae; genus Cryptocoryne; species Cryptocoryne crispatula. The sequence goes on from CM069918.1 coordinate 57,716,939, forward strand.
ATATATATTACAATTAAAAGCATCTATTTAGAGTAATAAATAAGAAGAAAAATCTTAATTATATATCTAACACAAAACATGAGATATAAAAGAATAATTTACAAGTCTATAGTAAAAATAATTTTTGAGTTTGCAATAAATAATTAGATGTGCAACACAAAATATGAGATAGAAAACAATCTTAATTACATATCCAAAATAATACATGTCCAACATAAAATATGAGGTAGTCGATTTGCAACAAAAGTGTGTGCGTGGATCGAACCATCAAGAAGCGAAAGAGGAAGAAGATATCGATGTCAGACGTCAGGTCAAGACTTGTACAATGTTAAGGTCTCAAGGAAGAGGGTGAATCAGTGAGTTAAGGATAATAAGATTTTTTAGATGGGACATTTATATGTTTAGATCTCATAGATTGTGAGTTACTATATTATGTATTAATTAACGAATAAGGATAATGATTTTTGAGTTAAGTTTATGATATAGTTATGATCGTATTCTCTAAGATAACAATTAATCGGTAAACGAATACGAATAATTTATTTTAAAAATTTAATTTATTCATTAACTATTTCGAACGGATTGGATAATCAAATAATCGGTAACTTTTATCATCCCGGCCCCCAGGAGACAGGCACGTGGTGGGGTGCCTCGCGCTTCGCCACTTTGCAAGTGCAGACCGGCGCCACCCCGCCGCCGTGCACGGCGGTCGGAAGCCGAGCTCATATAATATCCCCACGAATCAAGGCATGCACGTATCAATTATTTACGCGAATAATAATAATAATATCGAGATGCACGAGAAATTAAACAAGCCAACCAGCACGCGAGATTAGCTGTAACTCGCCTCGATTCGGGTCTCCTTGCATCGTAAACCACCAAAATGCAGTCGTACGCGTATTCTTCTGTCATCTATATATATATAAATATATATTTCTTCAGCACTGTACACGGAAATTTTTTTTGTCCGTTGAAAATCCAAGCGTAGGGAAGTGGACGTACCCTTCAAGTCGGGTCACATATATATAATAATAGTCATAATATATATTCGTCGATAGAACATTGGGGAAGACGGGAACAGTGAGGAAAAGCTGCATGGTTCGCAGTTATGCATACATGTTATTTGCAATATAACTACATGGTATATAGATGTGATTAATTGTTGCCGGTTGCATTTAAAAGCAGAAAAATTGCGCTGGATAAACATAGACATTCGGGGATGCATGCTGGCGGGTTGGATAGATGCATTATGAATACATGAATATATTTATTTATCTGCCTGTCAAAAAAAGAATATATTTATTTATCTTACCGTTCATTAATCAAGGGGGGTATGAGTACCTCTCTATAACATTCTTATTTATGAATATGTTGATTAGATGTTAGATCAGTAATCTATCAACAACACCTCTTATATAATTATTTTTCGAAAGTTAAGTTACAAATTTTTGAAATTAAGTGTGGGAGGATGAGCAACCTCACGGGAATTAGCACAATTGAGTTGAAATATCTTTCTTTCTTCCCATCAACTTCCTTTTTTTGTAATTTATCTGTGTATATCTTAATTAAAAGGATAAGTGGATGGGTTAGATTTTTCTCTTAATTTTATTTTTAAATTCTATGAGGGTGAATCTTTACGTGGGACACCATCAATATGATAAGCTTGCTTTTTGACGATTCAACTCATCTTTTTGCCAATCCTGACCCAATGGGTGGCGATATATACTTGTACATTTTTGTCGGCCGAGTGTAGCTCGGTTGGCACTCCCTCCCACCGGGTTTGTGGGAGGGCGGGGGTACGAGGGCGCCAGGAGATGCCCGGCCCTCCCCTTGGGGGAGGGTTATCTGGTGGGGACCAAGCCATGGGGGCTTGATCCCTCGTTGCCCGCACGTGCAGCGGGCTGCAGGCCAATGCGGCCATGACCAAATATATATATATATACACTTGTACATTTTGATGAACTCTTCTTGCAGTATCTAAAATGGAATTAATATCCCACCACATCCTGCAATTGATCTACTCCATAAGGATGTATCGATCTCTCAGAGAAATTAAATGCGTGCTTGGGCCCCGAGTATCATTGCAAATATTCTCTCTCTCTCTGTATATATACACACACATAAAAATAAACGGAATTAAAGAACCAACACAAATAATTAATTAACAACTGTGCTCCTCTTCAATCTTTCAAAACAGTATCATGACATAAAACTAGCACACACCACATCTGATTCGTGTAATTAATTAATCTTTTTTATCTTATCTCCCATTTTTGTCCAAAACTTGGAGCTACTTTGGATGAAGAGCACACCAAAGAGACCGACGTATAACGATCATCGATCGTATATATATTCCACTGGGGCCGTAGACGGAGCGGATACGTTCAATTCATCGATCTGATCCGCAGTCAAGTCGCTTGGAGCAGCTTGCTTTGTCTTCTTGGCTCAACTTGATTGTCGCGTAGGTGTGTAAGATCCCTTCTTATCTCAGCTCTTAATTTTCTTTTGATGACGGCAGAGTCTACTATTTTTGTAAGAAAAATGAAAGAAACACCTTCTACCACTCAATCGTAGCCGTAGGTTCCAAAACACCCAAGGGAGACCACCACTCCTCAAGGAAATAGCACATACCCACCACAAAAGATTAAAAAAAAATACAGGAATAAAGAACGCCATTGGTACTGGAACTGATCACCAGTTCCCGTCTCTGCCTGCCTAGCTGTTATTACAGTACATTAACCTAATTGGCCATAATCACCTCTGTACGTGTATATCATGTGTCCCCCGGCAGAGTGGACACATTACCGGTTGGAGAGCAGATCGCCTCAGGTCTCCGCCCCCTCACAAAGAGGGTGGGCCTAAATATTGGTGTGGAGCCCACCCTCTTTGTGAGACCCTCAACTCCCACTTGAGACGATCTGCTCTCTACCCATTGTTGGGCGGGGCTTTGCCCAGGTTCACTCCCGGCCTCGCATGCCCGTCATAGTGTTTGTGAGAGATTGGTCGATAGTCGATACCACTCTATCACCTCCAAAAACAAAATCTTACATATCATCGACAATAAGTTTTACAAGTTAAATTATCATTTAAACATGTGAATTTTATTTTTTATGAGAGAGTAAAGAGTACTTCTTCTACCAGACTCTAAAGAGACCCAAACTCGTACAAAATAACCCTTTCTTAGAATTTTCTACGTAAAAGAAAAGGTATCATTCAGTCCTAACATTCTCTGCTAGCTCTTTGAGTAAATCAGACCAGAGCATGGATGGAGATACACCATGTCCCGTGTATATACAGTGCCCGTATACTTGATAGTTGAGAAATATGTATATTTATAACTATATATATATATATGTTTCTCTGCCGTTCACGTTCCACGAAGCTGTTGCTCTACCGTTCGAATTTTCCAAACCTATATATCCAGCCAATAAACTAATGGCCAAGGTTTGTAGTGTGACAATAATTTTGGGCAGGGATGTAACGGATATATATATATATGTTTTCATATATGTCGTTTTCAAAGTCGTATTCTAAACTTGTTTCAAACCTATTTGTGCGTTGAGTTTAAGGGTGTAAACGGAATCCGACATTTTGATTCGATTCGATAAAAATTAATGACTTTATAACTTATTTTTATATCCTATAAGACATCGGAATCGGGATCGGATATTTCGATAGTTTATCGAAATTGAAATCAGTTGATTCTATTTTCGTTAATCCGATTTTGATAATAAATAAATAAATATACATAAAATTAAATAAAAAAGTTAAATGAACTATAAAATATTTTATATAAATTGATAAAATAACAAAAAATAAAGTTTTAAAAAGATAATATCAAAATTCAGTAATTATATGTAAATTAATAACTCATTTTTTAATAAAAATTAATATTTGATATATTTTGAAATTTATCGGATTCAAATCCGATTTCGATAATGAAATATGAATCGGATCGAAATCAGAACGTAGTGATTCTGAAATTATCAGAATCGAAAATATCGGAATCGGTACCCTTAACCCTTATGGGAATCGGAATCAGATTCTGATAATTTTACTACCGAATCCGACTTGTTTACAACCCTAGTTGAGTTATCTTTGATTACATTTATATTCTTATTTTATGCCTAGAAATTGCAATTTCCGATATCATTTTAAGTGATTTCAAAATGTAAACACAAGACACACTGATCAATGTCGATTGACGCCCATATAGAGATAACCTATTTTCTTACTTAATATTAAGGTGTCGGAGATAGATGATTGAATTTTTAAAAAATATAAAATAAAATTTTGCTCTAACTTGTGTAGAAAGCCAGGCCCCCCTCTCTCTTTACACACACACACACACGTGAGTACAGAAAGGCACACCCATCAGCGTCTGCTTTACAAAAGCTGCTGAACAAAGATGTATGCATTGGGCATTTGGCTACCTTGCTTTTCTTTTAAGCAAAGGTAGTTTCACAGCCTTCTTCCGTGGACAAACCATGCGCATGCCCCTTCAACATCATGCATAGACGCTCAAAGTTGAAGGAATATAATGGCTTGCTCAGAAGGAGGCACAAGTCATATAATATGCATGGGTTGAACATGATGTTCATTAGTGATGAAGATCAAAGGGCTTGTTTGTTTGATTTCAGATGAATTTTCACAAAATAGTGCACTTATTCCATTTTACACTATTTTCATTTATTGGGTTTATGTAAAATATTGTCTGTCGAAACAATCGGCCTTATTTTAAATTACATGAGAAGGGTGTGAAAACCATACAAGAACAAATCATCTTAATCATATGGTCTACACTTTGTTTTTTCATCTTTTTATAAAGTTAACCAAACAGAGGATCTAATTTTAAAATTTTAAAAAATATTATTTTAAATAATTGATTCTTAAACAAGAGAATTACAACAGAACAAACAAGCCTTTAAAGGGCTAAGTCAACTTATTTTACTTCTGTTTTAATTAGCTTTACTGTTCTATTTTTATTGATCTTGGTGACTTCTGTCGTCGTAACTGCATTTTACGTTTAATTAACACATATATAGGAATAACTGTGGTGGATATAGAATATTGAAATATTTATACAAACAAACATATATCGCAATTAGACAAGGGAACTGATTTCCTGAGGAAATAAAAGATTGAAATTTAATGGATCACTACAGGAAACTGGGTCATTGGCGACGGGTTATTTGCGACGGCTTTTTTAAGCCGTCGCCAATAATGATAAAAGCGACGGCTAAACTAACGCCGTCGCTAATATTTGGTAAATAGCGACGGCTAAATATAGCCGTCGCAAAAAATGTTTTTGGCGACGGTCGAAGCCGTCGCAATACCAGAAAAACGACCGTGCGGGTTTTTTTCTCGGAAAATTGGCGACGGCTTGATACGCCGTCGCTACTAATATTAGTGACGACCGCTTAAGCCGTCGCAATACCCAGAAAACGTCCCGTGCGGGTTTTTTTCCTCGGAAAAGTGGCGACGGCCTAAGCCGTCGCCACTAATCCATGGTGACCGTTGAACGGTCGACTTTTGTTGGCCATACGGCGAAAGCGCGTCGCCAATGTAACTTATCTCGTTATCGACGGTTTCAAAAGCCGTCGCCAATAAGTTTGGGTTAAAAAACCCTCGACGCCCTCCTTTCTTCCCCCGCCGCACTCTCTCTCTCTCTCTCTCACCGTTCGGTCTGCCCGCCGCCGCCGGTCCGCCGCCGCCCAGCCGCGTCGCCGCCGCCGGCGGTCGCCGCTTCGCCCATCGCCGCCGCGCCGTGGCCGCGCCGCCGCCGCCGTCGTCGCGCGCCGCCGCCGCCTTGCCCCCTCCCCGCGTAGGGCACCCGAGGGGAGAGCTACCTCCGTCGCCGCTGGGTGTCGCCGGCTCCGCCGCCGCCACCTCCTTTCATGCCGGCATTTAAACCCTACTTAGGGTTAATCGAACCTCCTTTCGAGGTATACATCTTCAACAAACGAATTTTTTTTAATTTTTTTTATATACATCACAAAGCATATATGTGCCAAATAGCCCTAACAAATTAATAGGTTAGGACCTCCTCAAACCAATTATGTAGCACCTTGATCACTTTAATTATTTAGGAGATAGAACAAAGGTAGATAGGTGCATAATTTATTTAATCATGGAATGAGCCTTAGAATAATATTTCATAATGCATTTGAGAGAAATACACAAGGGTAATGCCCCTTTGCATGTAAATTCCCTTTAATTTCCTGACATTTTTAGAGCTTGGTAGCATTAAATCATATTTAACCCTAAAATTTCGTAATAATAATTATTTTACATAACTAATATGTTTAGAACATTATTAGAAGACTATAATGTATTATTTGAATTTATTGGCATGATTGAACATGGATAACTCATCATAAATAGTAGTTTGGAGTTGGTCAAAGATAGGGTGCGGCCTTGAAGGCTAGACCCTTCTAACTATCGCTTTTGTATAATTTTTTGTTTATTTTCGTTTTAACTTAATATACCAAATCTGAATTCTTAGTTTTCATGTCTAACTATTCGTTTGTGATAAGAATATTTAATTGGTTTGTATAAACATTTATTGTTCAACAACAAGTCTAATTTTGATCATTTTATCTCTTTTTCAGAAAACTTCAATCAAGATATACACTTGAGAGTTTCTTCTTTCGGTGGAGGTTCGGTTATATATTGATTTATTTATTAAATTAACATTTCTTCATTGTATTTCAATCTTTTGACAAATTAAGATGAGTAACTTAGACAAATCATGGATGCATATTCCTAATAGATTAGATTCTAGATATATTGAAGGGATCGAAGAATTTTTAAACTATTCTTTTCATGATTCTAGAATACAATTTAGACATGGACAACATAACGATCTAATACAAGTTGTCCTTGTAAAAAATGTTGTAATACATTTATTTTTAAAAGAAATGTTGTCAAAGAACACCTAATATGCAATGGTATATGGTTAAATTATCAAAATGGATATGCCATGGTGAAATTGAAGTCAATATGATAAATGAGGACATTTCAATTTTAAATGAACCACAAGATAATTATGTAGATGATGAGGTAATGGAAATGTTACAAGATATTCAAAATAACGAATCTTCTATTCGACATAATGAGGAAGAACACAATGAAGATAATTTTCAATATTTCAAATTATTAAAAGATTCTGAAACACCTCTATATGAAGGTCTTAAAAATGTATCTAAATTAAAATTTATATTAAAGTTGATTCAACTTAAGTCCATTAATGGTCTCACTAGAAAATGTATGGATATGATATTATCTTTATTTAAGGAAGTCTTACCTAATGGGGCATGTGTTCCCGATAATTGGTATGAGCTTAAGAAATTAGTTAAGGAATTGGGACTTACTTATGAGAAAATTCATGCATGTAAAAATGATTGTATTCTATTTTGGAAAGAGAATAAAGATAGTAATTATATGGCTCTACCGCAGGAGAAAAAGGATGCCATATTCCGTGATTTAGAGAGTAACATTCAAGTAGCTTCATCTTATCTAAATTTTGGTGAACTTTTTAATCATTTTTATATTAATGCAGCAACATTTTACCTTTGAGCAGAATCCTCAATCGGATGCACAGATATTAAGGCATATGGGAGAGATGCAAAGAACACAAAGAAATCATTCGAAAAGAAAGATAAAATATAATTTAAAATGTAAAATCGAGATAAATAAGATTTAGATAACAATATTTGTGTACAGAATTTTACAGGACAATCAAATGAAGAAGCACGTGCCAACATTCCTCCACAAGGCAACGAGGAACAATGGTATCATATGTGCCATTTATGGAGACAAGATGATGCTAGAGTAACTCCAAATTTTATTTCCTCTTATAATTAGATCCTATTCTTTTCGTTTGCATTTTTTTAATGTTGTTTCATTTGTATATATATATATATGTAGGCATTGAGTGAAAAGAATGCCGGTAATAGGCGGCAATTAACAATGCCGTACGTAAGAGGAAGAACAAATATACATCGCTAGAAAGAGACTTTGTAAGTAGTTAAAACTTAAAATTTCATATTAGTTGATTCTTATTCTCGTAATCATCTCTTATCTTTTTTTTTAATTTTTTCGTAAGGTACGAAAAGAAGGTCGACCTCCAACTCGTCCGAGGTATTCCACTTGAGTCAAACGCATGAAGAACTCGATGGAGCTCATTTCGGGATAATGACCAAAGTCGTCTTATGATGGTAATTATTGATTATCATAACCTATTTTTCTTTATAATCCACAATTCATCACGGTGGGATTTTAATTTTTATTCATATTATTTATAGGAAAATATGCAAGGATTGATGAATCCCCCAAAGATTCGAATCCTCTGATGTCGGGGTATCGCAGCCCTCCACTCACCGCGGAGGAAGCTTTCGTATCCGTGTTTGGTAGAGATCGACCAGACGGATCCGATGTGGTGGGCGAGGTGAAACTCGCCACACTTGGTATGGTGAGTCAAGCGGAGGTGCTTCTAGCTCGACTCAAGAAGTTCGAGAGCTTAGAGATCGGTGGCGAGGCAAGGAGAAATCAATGAACGTTACGAAGAACAAATAACTTCATTGAAACATCAATTGGACAACCAACGTAAATCATTCCAAGATAATTTCGATCGCCTCAATCCGATCATCAAGGCTTGACTCAAAGGTTCCCGACTCCTGATGTGCCATCCACATCGGGGCATCCTCCGCCTCAACAAACAGAGGATAGAAATGGCGATGACGACGAGGACTACGAGGATGCCGAGGAGAGTGAAGATGATGATGAAGATGAAGATGAAGAAGATGAATAGATTAAGATGTATTTTTTACTCTCTATGAATGTTATTCATATGTATCAAAACATTTTGTGTATGAATGTGATTTCAATATGGTATGTGAATATGAATTTAAATTTGGTGAATTTCAATTTTGGTATGTTAATGTGTGTTGTTTCATCCTAATTCGGTGTCCGTTCCGAGTTTGAAACGAGCAATCCGCACCGAAATTATTAATATAAATCAATTTTTCGATTGGTAGATCCGATTTTAGATCTTTATGAAAGTTTCAAGAATGATTGATTTTCCGGATTGGATCGTATAATTGATCCAATCGCCAATCAAATTATTTTTTTTTCGAATTTATTATTGGCGACGCTTATATATAGCCGTCGCCAATAAAGTTATTCGGGACGGCTAAAGCCGCCCTTAATATTAAAAACCGCCGCCGCAATACCAGGGAAAACTTCCGGAACCCGCTTTTTCTCCTGCGTATTCGCTGCAATGCTTTTTAATATTGTGACGGCCGTAGGGCCGTCGCCAATAAAGTTATATGACGGCTATACAAATTGCCGCAATACCGCAGTAAAATTCCGCAACGGGTTTCTCGCTGCCATTTGCGACGCGCTTTACGCCGCCGTCGCATTCACATTTATTGGCGACGGCCGATGAATTAGCCGCCGCCAATAAGATTATTTCGAGACGGCTTAACTCCGTCCCAAATAACTTCGTCCGCCGCCTAATCTCCTTATCGCTTTGGCGACGGCTTGCCGCCGCTAGTAAAGTTATTGGCGACGGCCGCTTAAGCCGTCTCCAATAAATGGTCGTTTTGCTAATAACTTATGCGACGGCTCATAAGCCGTCGCCAATAAACGTACTAGGGACGGCTTAACAATAGCCGTCGCTAATATTATTGGCGACGGCGTTATTTGCGACGCGTTTGCGACGGCTTTGAAGCCGTCGCTAATATGTATTAGCGACGGCTTTTTGGTTTTTTGGGACGGCTTACAGCCGTCCCTAGTAACCTATTTTCTTGTAGTGGATGATCATGCTGAATAATTCCCTCTGTATATATGGTGGTTTCATGGAATTTGAGCTTCGATCAGTACCGACCCAACTTAATTACTAAACTGCTTTCGTTTGAATTGTTTGATATCTGGTATCAGGCCGGTCGGATCTCAACACACCATGGGCTTGATATATATATAGTGAATTAATTAGATGGCCAAAAATCTGATCAGATTCAATGCATGGGGCTTAGATTCCACTGCTTAATTTGAGCAGATTAAATTGACTGTGATTTATAATCGCACAGACTATTTCTCGATTTTTTGTGCTCCTCTTGACAATATATTATCAGAAAACAAGATATCAGTCTTCACACGTACACACAAGATCGAAACATAAGTTGTAATATATATATCGTGTCAAATTAAATCAGATGGAAATCTTAACTACAATGTGTGGCGGCTATCCAAGGCAACCACAACATATTTATATTTTCACGCTCTCTGATCTCTTTCTATGTTCTCAATATGAAAAGTTGAAAACTATTCTAACCCTATGTTGGATTAAAAAAAAATCTAGTGGTACATACACACACAGCAGGATAGATGAAGGGAGGAACGCGTGTAGGAGAAGATGTATATCAGTCTCTCAAATGATGATCCCATATATACATATATATAACTGCACATACATATACGTCTTCGGTGATGTGCTTGTGGATGTGCAGAAGTCGATAGTAGTCAGAAAGATGACGAAGGGAGAAGCGTGGTCATGTCTTTCTCTCGCGGTGCTCGTCTTTCACCTGCTGGCGCCCATACCAGCGAGATCCTATGAAGGGCATCAGACAACAAGGTCATCTCTGTTGAGAGAGGAGAGGATTACCCACCTCCACTTCTTCCTGCACGACACCGTCTCGGGCGACGGCTCCACCGTCGTCATGGTGGCGAAACCCGACGGCGCCGCCCAGCCGTACAGCTTCGGCAGCGTCTTCGTGATGGACGACCTCCTCAAGGAGGACGCCGACCCTGCGTCCAGGGTGGTCGGAAAAGCCCAGGGCCTCTACGTCTTCTCCGGGCTGGACGAGTTCTCCCTCGTGATGGTGGCGGACTTCGCCTTCACCTCCGGCTTGCTCAACGGCAGCTCCATCAGCATCGCGTCGAGGAACCCCGTCACCCGGGCGAGTCGAGAGATGGCGGTCGTCGGGGGGACGGGGCAGTTCCGGCTGGCGCGTGGTTTCGCTCACCTTACCACGCGGTACTTCGAAGGGCCGAACGCCGTGGTGGAGTACAACGTCACGGTTCTTCACTACGGAGCTGATCAGCTTGATATATGATCAGTACTGGCCTTGGTTTCTCTTGATATGTATGTACGCATGCATCTATCTATCTATCTATCTTTCTATCTATCTACTCCGCCTTGGCCTATAAATATATATGTCAGAAAATCGATATTGGTTTCTTAAAACTTAGTCGAAGACCTGAAATTTAGGCCAGTATTTCTCTTTTGGTCAGCCTATTTAGACAACTATACGTACCAACTGTTTAGATATATGTGCATCGATGATGATCGGCTTACTATCTGCATTCGGATTTTGGTTGAAGGGGTTTTTGATCACGTAAGATCAGGCACCAATTAAAGCGGTTTTTATGTTTGGACTTGATCTGAAAATTTCAACTACTAGTTTTATATCTACACTCTTAGTACGTTTAAGGTAAAAAATATCCAATTGGATAAATATATTTATCTATTAGTTAATTTATTTTTTATTCAAAAAATATATTATGCATGTGACTAATTATTTATTCATAAAGAAATTATGTCTGGAAAAATATTTTTTTTACCACAAGGAATTTACCCAGATATAAAAAATGTGTTTAAAGGTTAATCAAGACATGTAGTCAAACCCTTTAAATCCGCGGTGTAGAAGGCATACATATATATATAGCAACACTTAGTCTAACAATTTGGTAGTTATTTAATTGGACAGTTTTATTTATCTCATAAAGTGAAGTAGTTTTGCAATCAACACGACATAAGTTTATATAAACGAATATTCAACCTGTCGGTCGCCGTTAACCACTTACACCCACCGTTGACCTCTTAGAAATCGTCCGTAGGCGCGGGAACGGTCAAGCATTAACCTGCAGGTGGCGTCTCCAAACGTCGGGATCTAATTCTCATCCAAGTCGCAAGCTACGATTTCTAAGAGGGGAAGGGGAATCGATCGAGAGGGTATCAGGAAGAGGAATCGATCTCTTTTTTTTTCCTTTTTTTTTGTTCAAAAAAAAGAATAGAGGGTATCAGGAAGGAGACGGGATCGCGGCGCGCGGCGGGACCCGGCCGAGACGACGAACCCTCTCGATCAGCGCCCAGCGGCGCGTCTCTTCACGTACAGAGACGCAGAGAGAGATGGTAGGTGAAACAAGGAGCTCCTCCTTCCTCTTCCTCGTAGCGTCTGAGCTGCATCTGGCCTTTCTCCGGTGTCGGGACTACGTCGCGTGGAAGAAGGAGAAAATTTTTGAAATAACGCATTTTAAAATTTCATTTTCAAATCTAAAATTTTTATTTCCGAAATTAACACACTTTCACCGAAATCGCTAAGTTATGCCCTGTTTGGTAACACTATTAGGTACCTCTATCACTATCAATTTTAAAATTGATATTAATAAGAATCATTAAGAAGTGTTTGGTTAATTGTATCAATTTTAAAATTTATAGTTCAAACAAAGTATATTATGTAATACAAGTGTCTATTTGTATTACTTTTGATATTGATACTCCAACATTTGAAAATATTAATTTCAATATTGATATAGTACCAAAAATAAAACTCTAACCAAACAGGACATTAGGTAGCGACTTTAAGATCTCGCGCGCAAAGTCGCTATCTTACGCCCTGTTTGGTAACACTAATAGGTACATGTATCACTATCAATTTTAAAATTCGTATTGACGAGAACCATTAAGAGGTGTTTGGTTAATTGTATCAATTTTAAAATTCGTGATGTAAACAAAGTATATTATGTAATACAAGTGTTAACTTGTATTACTTTTGATATTGATACTCCAACATTTGAAAATGTTAATATCAATATTGACATGGTACCAAAAATGAAACTCTAACCAAACAGGGCATTACGTAGCGACTTAGGTGAAGTCGTTACCCGGCGTAGCGATTTTTTTTGTTTACGTAAGGGTGAAGTTGCTGGGTATCTACCCAAATAATATATATATAAATTATATATATACAACATTTTATAAATATTATTTATAGATATAATAAATATAACTTAAATATTACTTTAAAATACACATAAAATAATTTAATTAAAATTTATTTATTTTATTTTAAAATTTTAAAATTTTTATTTATAACATACAATACTATAAAATATTATGTTTACTTAACTAAATACAATAAAATATTTATAAATTTTTATATAAGTTATAAATCTTAATTACATATTATTTTAAAGTAACATAATTAAAATAAGTTATTTTAAATTTTGTTTTATTTATTTAATAATATTGTAAGATTTATATTTTTTTTAAATTATACATTGTCATGTTATTTATTATCGTATGTCATCTGATATATCTTATATAATTTATAAATATTAATTATAATATTATTTTAAATTAAACATTTAAAATAAATTATGAATAATTTTTAGTTGTTTAAAAATATATATAGCTAATATTAAAAATAATATAAATAAATAAATATATGTATAATACAATTTTAAATAATTTAAAATTTTAATATAAATCTTACAACATTATTAAATAAGTAAAATAAAATTCAAAATATCTTATTTTAATTATGTTACTTTAAAATAATATGCAATTAAGATTTATAACTTATATAATAAATTAAAAACATTTTATTGTATTTAGTTAAGTAAACATAATATTTTATAATATTGTATGTTATAAATAAAAATTTTAAAGTTTAATAAAAAATTTAAAAATTTAAAAATAAAATAAATAAATTTCGATTAAATTATTTTATGTGTTTTTTAAATTAGTATTTAAGATATATTTATTATATCTATAAATAATATTTATAAATATTGTATATGTATCATTTATATAAATATAATTTATATATATTTTTTGGATGAAGTCGTTGAGATACCCAGTGACTTCACTCTTATGTAAAAAAGAAGAAGAGGAAATCGCTATGCCGGGCAGCGACTTCACCTAAGTCGCTACGTAATGCCCTGTTTGGTAACACTATTAGGTACCTCTATCACTGTCAATTTTAAAATTAATATTGATAAGAATCATAAAGAGGTGTTTGATTAACTTTATCAATTTTAAAATTTATAGTGCAAACAAAACATATTATGTAATACAAGTGACAACTTGTATTACTTTTGATATTGATACTCCAACATATGAAAATATTATTATCGATATTGATATAGTACCAAAAATGAAACTCTAACCAAACAGGGCATAAGGTAGCGAGTTCGCGCGCGAGATGTTAAAGTCGCTATCTAACTTAGCGACTTCGGTGAAAGTGTGTTAGTTTCGGAAATAAAATTTTTACTCTGCTAGATCCGGAAATGAAATTTCAAAGTGTGTTATTTCAAAGATTTTCTCCCGGGAGAAGGGATCTCGCTCTCACTGGGGAAAGAGAAGGTGATCCGCCTCCATTTCCTCCTCCACGACGCGGTCTCCGGGGACAATCCGACCGCTGCGGCCCGGTCACAGCGGAGGGCTTCGATCGGTTGTCCAGGGTGGTGGGAAACGCGCAGGGGATTCTACACGTTCACCGGCAAGGTCGACGGCTTCTCCGTGGTGGCGTTGGCGGAGACTTCGGGGTAGGGGTGTAAACGGAATCCGATATTCCGATATTCCGATTCAATTTCGATAAAAATTAACGGGTTTGGAACTTGTTTCTGTATCCTATAAGCTATCGGAATCGGAATCGGATATTCCGGTAGCTTATCGGAATCAGAATCGGAATCAGTTGGTTCCGTTTCCGTTAATCCGATTTCGATAAAAAAATAATTATATATAAATAAAATTAAATAAAACAAAGTTAAATAACTTATAAAATACAATATATAAATGGATAAAGTAATAAAAATAAAATTTTAAGAATATTATATCAAAATTTATTAATTATATGTAAATTATTGACTCGCTTTTGAATAAAAATTAATATTTAATATGCATTTCGGATTTTATCGGATTCGGTTCCGATTTCGATAACGGAATCGGAATCGGATGGAAATCGGAACATAGTGATTCCGAAATTATCGGAATTGGAATCGAAACCCCTTAACCCTTATCGGAATCGGAATCGGATTCTGGTGAATCCGCTACCGAATCCGACCCGTTTACACCCTACTTCGGGGTTTACGGCCGGCGAGTACAACGGCAGCTCCGTCAGCGTGATGTCGAGGAACCCGGCCGTCTTCTTGGAGGCGGAGAGGGAGCTGGCCGTGGTGGGCGGGAGGGGGGCAGTTCCGGGGCTGGGTCGCCCGCCTCGCCACGCGCTTCCGCAGCGGCCTGGATGCCATTGTCTAGTACCCACCTGGACATCCTATATTATGGGAGCGCACGCAGGTTTGGACAACTGAGAGAACATCTCAGGGGTGAGTCCATTTTTGCAATATTAAGATAAAAATATATATTAAATATTTGAAGTAATCAAGTTAATTTGTATACCCATCTTGAATTGCGTATAATTAATATAGATGCTATCTTATTATAAAAAGGGGCTTTCAATTTTTGATCCTAAAAGAGGGGTTAAGTTATTTTAAGACCCACCGTTAGAATATATTATTTTTTAATACCAAAGTTGTTAAAGTTAAAACATTTCCTCCTTTCTGTCTCTGGTGGAACTGCATGCCTTCCATTTTTACCCATAAACAAAGTCTTTCAACCCCCCATGAAAGGCAAACCCTAATGTGAACACGCTGCGCGGCTGCAGAGAAGTTTTGTAATATATTCAATGTTCTTAAAATATATCTCGCATGTAATTATGCCTACAGAGTTTTGTTGGTGGGAATAATTTTAGATATCCTGAATGTAATTTTTTTTCTGTACTCTTTAGAAAAAGTTTTGTAACCTATATATTGAGTGGGTTATTAAAACATATCTAATACTTTTTGCTTTTAATCATACAAAGTATCTTAATATTTATTATGTTTAAAATAAATTATGTTCTTTATTTTTAAAATAGTAATTTTTATAGATATTTTAAAATATATATACATGCAAAATATCTCTCTTAATTAAATAAGAAGGTAAATAAAATAAGTAATGAAGTTTTAAGAGAATTTTAAGTGGTGTAAGATTACCTTAGAAAGAAGATTTTAATATTTTATTGAATTTTTAAACATATTTTACAAAAATGTAATGCCAACTGCTGTGTTCCTAATGGAGCCTGAGCAGCCCAACAGAACAGAAGAACGGAGGGGGGGGGGTAAAATTGGAAAGTTAGATGTAAAAATAGAAGTGTTAACGACGTCCATGGATTACGGGGGCGGTATGGGACTATAAATAAAGTCTAAGATGTGTGGGCTAAAAAAATTAAATGATCCTAGCTGGCATAACAGGGGCGGAAGCTGATTTATTATATAAATATTAGCTCCATGTCGATCTGTAAAAGAAAACATACGTTGCCCTGTATGAACCATTTAAACATCCGATCCCACACTTCTGTATTAACAATATAGATGATCAATACATATTTTTGACTGTCAGTATCAATGTTAAAATAAAACTTCTAGGGCGAACAAAACAACATATGTAATACTGGTATTCTATGTGAATATCAATATCAAGATTGATATATTATTAATTTTGATACTAAATAACCTAATAGGCCGTTAAACTGTATGACTCTTCCTGAAGTTATAATATATAGGCATGAATGATATCTATCTATCCTCAATTATTAATTTACTCGAAACAGACCTAACCCAACGTGATGCTCTATTAACCAACTCAAGATCGCGGCCCTGAGTTAGAGTGGTCTAGGTTTATAAGCATGGGTACCTCCTCTACTAGCTAATATGCCTATTCTAACTTGCTCTCTCACATGCAAGTTCTTCTGACTTTGACATGTGTACATTGTTTCTGATACCATGTTAACTAACCCAAAATCGCAGCTCTGAGTTAGAGTGACCAGTGTAACAGAAATCGGCGATTTTTTTAAAAAATTTGTTACAAATCTGATTTTTTCTTGTCGCCGCTCGTTTCCCCTCCTTTTACCGTTGTTTTGAAAAAATCGTACTGTACGCGATTTAAAAAAGAATAGGTCAAATGCCATCGGCCGTTTCTCCCTCCATCTGTTCGACGACCCAACGGCGTGTCGGCGGCTGCGACTTTGCTCCAGGTGATCTTGCGGTTGCGCGGGGCCTACGGCTGCAGGGGTTGGGTGGTTGGCCATTGGCCAGGCAACTCCGCGTCCGCGACTCCGCGAGAACTGCCTACGGCTGCGGGGCTGGGACCTAGGAGACTTGCTTCGGAGACTCTTCGGAGACCTGCTCTCCCCCGCCGCCGAGGTGCGGGCGGCGCCGCTGCAATTGTTTTAACGGCTGCTGCGAGGATAGCTCGGAGGACGAGCTAGAGTACGGCGACGCGTTCGTTTCTCCCGCTCCTCCACGCGACTCGTCTGAGCTTCTCAAGGTACCCACACCCTCTTCTATCACATCGCCGTCGGCCTACCCTTCCTTGTTCCCGATTGCCTACGCCAAGGACGGGGGGAGGGGGACCTGCTCCAGGTGACTGGGGCCGTGGGACTACGGTTGCACGGCTGCTGCTCCAGGCGACGGACTTGTGCGTGTGGAGCCTTTCAGCCTTCAGAGGGCCTTGAGCAACTTTACTGGGGCGATGATACATTTGAACTTTATGTTACAATTGAATATACTTGTTGTTCTCATTAGATTATTTGTTATGTTGGAAGTTAAGTCTATTTTATAATATTTTTAGGATAATATATATCATATTAAACGTTTTATTTCCGATGTTTTTAAGAATAATTACGATCTTTATACTATGTTAGATTTTTTCATCGCATCGATTTTTTTCCGTATACCGAATTTGTTACTTTGAGAGTGACCCATGCTTATAAACATGGGTACCACCCTACCTAGCCAATATGACACTATTCTAACTCGCCCTCTCACGTACACGCTTTTCTGACTTGACACTTCTACATTGTTTACGGGTGATGGTTGACGAAGGGGGGTCCACAACTCTTAGGTCTGATACCATGTTAACCAACCTAAAATCGCGGCCCTGAGTTAAAATGGCCCAAGTTTATAAGCATGGGTATCTCCTCTACCTAGCTAATATGACACTATTCTAACTCGCTCCCTCACGTACAAGCTCTTCTGGTTTTGACACGTGTACACTATTTACGGGTGATAGTCGACGGAGGGGGTCCATAGCCCTTGGCTCTGATACCATGTTAACCAATCCAAAATCGCGGCCTTGAGTTAGAGTGGCCCAGATTTATAAATATGGGTACCTACTCTACCTAATTAATATGTCACGACCCGGATTTTTAATATGCACAGCGGAAGATAATCCGGCGACGTAACGGGAAAGGATATCGGTCTGGAACCAAATAAGACTAAAATCACAATCCAATTAAATAATTCCAAACTTTACAACATAATATCACCATAAACAAACACCTATCTAAACAAATTAAATACCAACATTGAATGAGTACTCCACTAGCTCCTCGAATTCCAAAATACCACTACGCTTCTGCTGCGCTAAACCTGCACTCCTGAAAATATTAACAACGGAAGGGGTGAGTCACAACAGACTCAGTAGGACTTACACCCGAACTACCCCACTATAATAATGATTCTAGTGATATACAATACATATTAAACCTAAAAATCAGATTTAATACATAGGGTTTAAACTAGTCATATATCTTTAATTAATTGATTACAAAGTCATTCAACTACCCCATATGATAACCAGACTTTATATGCATGAAAACCAACATAACCTACACATTAGGCTACTCTAGGTATGCACATAACCTGACATAAAACCAAGAACACAACTAGACCACTAACATATATGCCAAAATACACAACTAGACACCTGTCTGAGTAAATATCATGCTCCATCTGATAAATGTAGTCACATCACAAAACTAGCACCAGATTTACCATACAGTAGGAAGTAACATATAGTAACTAAATCCCATAGTACCCCTAGGCAGAAGAGTACTTAGGATAAACCGCGGTATCTGGGATCGAAGGATGCCCTGCATTCAACTAACCTTCGCTGCCCACGGGACACTAATTTAGTCTGGTGAAGTACATACAACCACAATGCAGCTCACTACACTAACCACATTCAACACCATGCAAGCATATAATTAAGCTCAGACAGTAAAACAGGGACATTTAATTGGCAATCAAACATGAAATACATAGATGAACACCCATGGTTCTATGCACCACATATTTGCATACCACACCACAATCTAGCACAACTAATGCATATAAATGGGATCATGCAATTTACAATCTAACCATGACAATTACATGCTTAAACAGAACTACCTATCACATAAAAGACAACAAACTAAATTCTAACAACATTATGCCTAAACCTTACATCGGCTTTTTATCAAATCAAGATATACATGATTAAGGTTAATCGCGATGCAGACATACTAACTAGCTAGATTTAAACATACATAACCTATCATGATGCCTAATATATATGAATAACCGAATTATTCTAAGCATGCACGATTTAAACAAATTAATCTAACTCTAACTAAACATGCTAATAAATTCAAAACAGCCCATTAACTACAATCTTCTAATCCTGGTGGTCTAAGCATGATTCTTACGGTTTAATCAAAGATATTAGAGTGCTAAGAATAGCCGAGATGCCTACCTTGACGGCAACGGCGAACGGCGCACGGAATTCTAAGAAAATTAAATTTGGCGACGAGACTGCCGCGGTTGCGTCGGCGACGAAAAATCGAGCCGGGTAGGTGGTTTCAAAACTGCCGGAGGAAGAAGAAGAATAAACTAGGGAACTTGATAGAAGATAATAGGAGAGAGAGGATAGGAGAGAGAAACATACCGCGGAGGAGAGAGGGGAGCGGCCGGCGCACGGCGGGCGCACGGGCCGCGGTGGCCGCGCGGTGCCGGCGGCGCAGCGGGCGCACACGGCGGGCGGAGTCAACGGGCCGCAGGGGGGTCAATGGCGCGGTGGCGGGCGGCCGGGCGGCGCGCGCGGGCGGTCGGGCGGCCGCGCGGCGAGGAAAATGAGGGCGGGTGGCGGCCGTCGGCAACGCTGGGGGCCGAGGCGGGCGGCCGCGGAGGTGACGCGGTCGTGCGGCGACCGAGGCGGCGATGTGCGTCAACGCGGCGGCGGCGCGGCCGCACGGGCGAGGCGGCCGCGCGTGGGCGGCGAGCTCGAGGCGGTACGAGGTGGGTGGCGGCGGTGTCGCGGCACGCGGCGGAGGCGGCGACGGCCGGTCACGCGGTGGCGCGAGGGGTGAGGCGGCACGCGCTCGAGGGCGGCGACGGCGCGCACGCGCGGGAGACAGGAGAGAAGAAGAGGAAACTGGGGAGAGACGGCTGCGCGCGGGAGAGCAAAAACAGGGTTTCGCAGGGAGAGAAAAAGCGGCGCCGGGGAGGGTTTCTCACGGGGGAGGAAGAGGGAAATAAATAGGAAGAGAAGGGAATAAAATAATAATAAATATTTATTAATCTATTTTTTTATTTACATAAATAACCGGGGTATTACAAATATGACACTATTTTAACTCGTCTCCTCACGTGCAAGATCTTCTGGCTTTGACACGAGTACACTGTATACGAGTGACAACGGAGAGGGGTCCACAGCCCTTGGCTCTGATACCATGTTAACTAATCTAAAATTGCAGTTTTGAGTTAGAGTGACTCAGGCTTATAAACATGGATACATCTCCTACTTAGCCAATATGATACTATTCTAACTTGCCCCCTCACATGCAAGCTCTTCTGACTTTGACACGATTACACTGTTTACGGGTGACGACGGAGGGGGGTCCACAGCTCTTGATTTTGATACTATGTTAATTAACTCAAAATTGCAACACTAAGTTAGAGAGACCCAAATTTATAAACATGAGTACCTCTTTTACCTAACTAATATGACATTTTCTAACTCTCTCTCAACGTCGCCTACCCGTTAGGCGCACGCGAGTCGGTGAGCCCCGCCGGCCGGGACCGGATCCTCTGTGCACCTCGGTGTGCACCTCAATACACACCACTTCCTAAATTCATCTATTTATGTGATCAGATTAATTATTTTCATCATTTTTAAGATTGCGAATATAAATATATATTATGTGATGATAAAAATTCAGTAATATTAACATTTTTTAATTTATATTATTTTATAAGTTAATTGTATATTTAATTTAAATAAATATGTATAAAATATATTTAATGATGATTTTTATAAAATATGACATCACATAATATATATTTATATTCACAATCTTAAAAATGATGAAAATAATTAATTTGATCATGTAAATAGATGAATTTAGGAAATGGTGTGTATTGAGGTGCACACCAAGGTGCACAGAGGATCCGGTCCCCCGCCGGCCGCCACCACCCGCCGCCGCATCCACTATTTCGTGGGAGAAATCTGACGATCAGATTTCGAAACCTTCCCCGGTTCTTTCTTTAGTTGAACTGATCTCTCGTTAGAAAACGTCTTTCAAAGTCATCGACGAGCTGAGCCCCGACGGTCGTCTCGGCGACTTCGAAGAAAGTTCCATTGCTATATATCTTTTCTTCTTTCTCTTGAGGTTCGTGGCTCCGAAAGTTGCAACGATAAAAGGGGTGAGCAATTCCCCCGGCCCATAAGAAGGAGAAGAAGAGCGAGGGAGCGAGCTGCGAGAGACGGAGATTTATGGCGAGATCAGCGGCAAATCTATTCATGCTCTTGCTGATGATCATGATTCAACTTCATCTTGATAGAATGCCCGTTCAGAGCTACGTCGTCGGAGAGAGCCCCGGCCACTCCTTACCGACGGAGAAGGTGACCCGTCTCCGGTTCTTCCTGCAGGACTTCATCACGACCAGGAACGCCACCGCCGTGAGGGTGGCGCGAGCCAACCGCAGTCCGGTATCGCCCTTCCTGTTCGGCGACGTGTACGTCATCGACGACCCGCTGACGGCGGACGTCGATTCCTCCTCCGCGGTCATCGGCAACGCCCAGGGCATCTACGCGCTGACGGGGTTGGAGGGGTTCTCCATCTTCATGGCGGTGGACTTCGGGTTCACCGCCGGCGAGTACAACGGCAGCTCCATCACCGTGTTGTCGAGGAACCCCCTCTCGGAGACGCCGCGGGAGATGGCGGTGGTCGGCGGGCGGGGCAAGTTCAGGCTCGCCCGGGGCTTCGCCACCCTGACCACGCGCTTCTGGAGCGGTCTCGACGCCATCGTTGAGTACAACGTTACCGTCATGCACTACTAATTAATTAAGTCCGTCTTGTCTTATCTTATTATTAGCGCCCGTCCTGCACTTTGTATGAGATATGGAATAAGATTTTATTTTATTTCAAATTAATGCAAGTGTACATATTTATATGTATGAATGTATTTGCAAAGTCCTCCTTTTTCTACGAGGGGCATATATATATATGATGTGTAAGCTAGGGAAGGATATCGAAAGCAATACCCTGCAGCATTAGATGCGGTGTTACTAAATATTAATTAATGAGCTCCCTAAATGTCTTCAAATATTGTGCCAATGAAAGATGGCAATCAATATCAAATTAAATTAAAAAAAAGGAGAACGTAACTATCTCAAATGTAATTAGGAGATAAACTTGCATGGTTTATCTTCTGATGGGGTGTTTAATATAACTTTTGTTCTTGAATATAGTTTTGAACTTGAAATTTATTTTAGGTGCATGGTGATACAAAAGTTAAAAGTTAAAAAATATCCAACAAGTATGTTTAGTGAAAATACATAATTTCTAAAACTAATCAAAGAGTGTTTGAAGATGATAATAATAATAATAATGTCTCAAAAATAAGAAGACGGGTTGCGCATTGTGTCACCGTTGCTAAGGTTAATTCCCTCTCTCCATGTCTTTCTTAAAAATAAAAAAAATGTATTTTAGTTTTCTGTTGAATGGGATGAACAAAATAAAAATCAGCCCTTTCGAGATTAATAAAAATGTTGACAAACATAAAACCATGCGTCTATCTTTCTAGCTTGTTTTTTTATTCATTTTAAATTAAAGAGTGTCATATAAACTGTATTGTTGTTCATGACCCGTCTCTTCACTTCAGTAATTTGTAGTAAATACTTTTTATGCCATCCTCGAGCATATCACTAACAAAAACACCCCTCTTTTTCTATCCAAAAGTATGATATGAATCGCGCATGCATTAAATATGTTAAGAAGAAAGACAATTTGGGATAATAGACTGCATTACATATATATGGACAGAAGGGATGAACAATTATGTAGTTTAAACAAGTGGGTTTTACATCTTATCACACTTAATTAAACAGTGTCCGGCGTAACCATCTTCATCTCTATTTTGCCAGGGTAAACGCTTCTCGATCTTCATTCGTGAATTGTGTATATATATATGCATTCATATGAATGTATTCATACATACATACATATATATATATATATATATATATATAGAGAGAGAGAGAGAGAGAGAGAGAGAGAGAGAGAGAGAGAGAGAGAGAGAGAGAGAGAGAGAATAAGGATTTCTTCGGATAGATAGCGTACGCAGCTCAGTTTTCTTGGATCCTTCGGTGCGGGAAGAAGCAACAAAATATGAATTTAAATGATGATATATTCCGTCGTTCCAAGCCAAGATCACAGAGGGTCAACGCGTGCGTTCTTTACATTCAGCGTAAGATATATATATGTGCACGATTTGTAATGTCGACTTCTCAAGGAGGATGATACATTAATGTCAAATTTGGACAACAGCATTCAGACGGGGAAGATGTCGTCCACCAGCGTTAATTATATTATAATAGTGTACAGAAATGGCGCGCGGCTGACCGAGACACATGGTCATGCAAGCACAAGAGATGTCATTTTTTTTCTTCGTCAAAGAGGTAGGTGGCGCAACGATTTGTAACAAAAAGTCGTATACTCAGAGGAGGGGGTTTGCATCCGGTGGGTAACAATATAGTCATCATTATTTTTAATTCATACCGATATTTCTATGGTCCTTTGCATTTATTTTATAGAAAAAAAGACTTCTACCACGTACAATGCTCGAAGTTTTGACTTTACAATTATTAATAATTAATAGATGCACTAAAACGCTAGATTTTGATCAATATAACGGAAAAAAGAATGATCGATCTCATTGGTCTTTTAGTCATCATTTTACTACCAAGTTTAGCGTCTGTGGGCTTTAAACCAAAACTTGCTTCTTTAATTTTTGTTTAAAAAAAAGATAATATCATTCAACAATAGTCAGCTGACCAATAGCATATCGATCGTAGCTTTTCTAATCACGTATATAAATTATTTAAGTATGTGTTCTTTCAGATTAGATATGTTTATACGAAATTTTGGAACCTCATTGCGGCCCTTTTTAAATTGACATTGAGCTTTAAATAGATATTGAGCTATCTAAACTCAAAACTTAATGAAAGGCTCTGTAAGCACTTTTTTTATATTTTTAAACAAATCCCTTTTCTACACTCGACATGAGATTATCGTAACAATCTCTAACTAATCAAAATGTTGGGAGAGAACGACGCCCCCTTACAATCCCTTTGTTCGTTTGACTCGAACTTGCCAAGTTGAGACCTTTTGTTCCGAGTCTTTGACCCTCAGCTTGTAGAGTTAATGGTATTATAGTTGCACAGCACGAATATATATAAATATAAATATAAATATAAATATATGTATATATATGCACTTGATCTCGTTAAGTGAGTCATATAACTTGCTGTGCTGGTGTAAAACTGAGCGGTGGAGAAAAAGAGACACCATGCGGACGCCCTTATATATATAGTTAACATTATCACTTCTTTTTATCGGTAATTATTTTAAATAAAATCGTTCCAAGAGTCCTTGTACACATTTGTTCACAAATCTGAGATCAGAAATATTGATTTATCGTTCTTGAGCTGAGCCCAGTGGCTTGCTGGTCCACGAAGGAGTTCCCAGACACGTACACGGTTGCCCTGATCGCTCGCGGTGCAATTTCAAAACACTACCTAACTAATCAAGTTGCTCGCGCACAATCTGTAGGAACTTAATTGCTTATATTCTGACGAACCGATCAAACCTTCAAGCTAGTCCATATATAAGGTAAAGGGTGTGTGCTAGCGAGACGAAAAGCCAGGAAACTGCTGAGATCAGAGAGAGAGAGAGAGAGAGAGAGAGAGAGAGAGAGAGAGAGAGAGAGGGAAGCAGCAACAATGCCTTCTTTTCCTCATACTGCAGCATTATTGCTAGTCTTCCTTCTCTGCCTGGTGCAGGCGGAGAGCTACGTGGTGGGGAAGACGAGAACGTACCCAAGGAGGAAGGTGAAGGCCACCCAGGTCCACTTCTTCCTCCAGGATGTCGTCGTCGGCAAGAACCCGACGGCTTTTAGGGTGGCGAAAGCCAACCGGTCCTCCGCCGGGGGCTTCCCGTTCAGCGACGTCTTCGTGTTCGACGACCCCATGACGGAGGCGGCCGACCCTGAATCGAGGGCGGTGGGGAATGCCCAGGGCCTGTACGCCTTCACCGGCATGGACAGGATGTCGGTGTTCCTGTCCGCCGACTTCGCCTTCACCTCCGGCAAGTACAACGGCAGCTCCTTCACCGTCGCGTCGAGGAACCCCATCACGGAGCCCGTGAGGGAGCTGGCGGTGGTGGGCGGTAGGGGCAAGTTCCGGCTGGCCCGGGGCTACGCCGTCCTGACGACGAGCTTCTTCCAGGGCCTTGCCGCCACCGTCGAGTACAACGTCACGATTCTGCACCAGTAGTACTGATCCATCGTCCATCGGCTGTGCCGTGTGCTCGAGAATTAATTAAGAGAAGTGCATGCGAAACTTTCTTCTTTCTTTTTGTTTGATCGTCCCCTCATTAATTTTTGTATTTTTTACGAAGGAATAAATCGAACAAATTAATCTGTTATATATAATGTTTTGTTCAGATCGACAGGCGCGCCATCGAAGCGCCAATATGGGTTGTTTTGATCCTGATGATTTCCCGACTGATCTATGCGAGCACTCTAGAGGTCACTCGATTAGTTGATTGGGTGTCAAGATTATATATATAACAAGTTTAAAAAGTAGTACCAGCTTGCTGATCCTTATCATTATTCTAGCTGTTCGATTTCGAGCGGGAATTAAATACTTGTGCGTAGTCCGAGCTCACTCGATCAATTTCTAGCGCTGTTAATTCTCTCACGACTCGGGCAGGTTTGGACTCGTACCTCACTGAATTGAGATCAAGATCAGGTCAAATTGTCAATCAAGGCCAAAACAGCGGTCTTGTCGATCGCAGGTTTGTTGTAATTAAGGAGCCAATTCAATCTCGAAGCTATAAAGATTGACACAGTTAGACACTGATGGCGCACCAAATTTTTAGGCATAATCTCCAAGAACGAAATAAATGCGAAAAGTTTTAGATTATGTTAAGATTATATGTACGTGTCAAACTATAGGATTTAATTTGAGTACCTTCTTGTTTAGATGAATAAGAGAATTTATATGATATTAGGATTTGATTTATGTTTCCTTTTAGATATTCTAGCTTAAATCAAACTAGAATTCCAACGTTAGTAAGGTTCGAATCTACTTATTTGTTGCAATGGCTAGTTAATTTGATACCAAAGGCGTTGAAGCTGGAAATTTAAAGAAAAGTGTTGCAATGCTATGTTCTTTTCTCTCTTCTAGCAGAGGTCCAACCTCTCTTTTCTTCTCCCGTGGCTGATGCGTAAACCCTTATTCTTACCCTCGCGATGGATGTACAAACCACTGTTCTTTTCTGCTCGCACCCATCCGCGCACCAGTGTCCTGCAGCATCAATATTTGTACGTATGAGAGCAGGCTCACCCTGCTTGATCAGGCACTCACACACAAAGATAATCAGGTTTAGAAAATTGATATTTAATACATGAAATAGTGCACGAGATTCTCTTTTGGTGGGTCCTTGGAATTAATGCTTCGGAACGAGGAAACGACTTAGAAAATTCATTCTCACTAAAGTTCTTTCTATAATTACCTGTCTAGCTAGTATTGAACCAACTGATCTAACTCTGTTATATATGCCCTATCTTGGGATCTTATCCTCATTAATCCACGTCGTACAACAGCTTGTATCAACGTAAGAAAGACGACCAAACAGTAAAGCGGAATTTTCTGGGCGTTAGAACGCTGTAGATTGGACAAGATAAAGCAAGCAGATGATCTTTTTTTAATATTTGACCGAAGAGATATGCGACGATGATTAAGTAGCAAGTGTGACTGGCATATATACTAGCTGGTATACCACTATAATAGATGGATTGGAAAGCCCTTTCGACCATAAAAAATTGCGCAAATGCACACTAGGTCCGTTTTAAGGGAGCCACTTTACCACTAGGTCCGTTTTCAAAAACACATTTCCATTAGGTCCGTTTTTTCAAAATATCGTCCCACCCACTCCAATTTAGACTTGAAATGTCATTTTTGCCCTTGCGGTAGTGCCCCCCGCCGGCCCCCTCCCCCGCGGCGACGCTCTCCACCCGGCGGTGCTCCCCCCGCCCGCGGAACCCCCCCCCTCCGGCGAGGCTCCCCTCCCCGCAGCGCTTCCCCCGGGCCGGCGACGCTTCCCCCGCGGCGCTCCCCCCCCCCCCCCCCCCCCCCCGCGGAGCCCCCGGCGGCATTCCCCCGCCCGCGGAACCCCCCCCCCGGCGAGGCTCCCCTCCCCGCGGCGCTCCCCCCGGGCCGGCGAGGCTTCCCCCCGCGGTGCTCCCCCGCCCGCGGAGGCCCCCCCCCGGCGAGGCTTCCCCCCCGCGGCGCTCCCCGCCCGCCCGCGAGCCCCTGGCGGCACTCTCCCCGCCTGCGGAACCCCCCCGGAACCCCCCGCCCGCGGAACCCCCTCGGACCGCCTCCACGCACCTCCCGACCAGATTCACCCTCTCCGACATCGGGAGGAGGCTCTGCGCGGCGGAGGACGGAGATGGCGCCGGCGGCAGGCTCACCGGGGCGGCCTCGGGGAGGTAGTCCTCGGTACGGGTGGCGAGGTCCCCGGCGCCGTAGCCCCCCGTCATCTCCAGGTGCACCGCCGCGCAGACCAGCGAGGCTCCCCCCAGCGAGGCTTCCCCCCGCGGCGGCGCTCACCCCCCCCCCCCCCCCCCCGCGAGGCTCCTCCTCGTCGCCGACGCCACCATCGCTGCGGGAAGGGGGCAAAATGGGGATACGGGGACCGTCGCTGGGCAAAACGGATCAAACGGTAATATTATGTGTTGTCAACGGATTAAATGGGATGAAAAAGTGGTCAACGGAGTTTTTGGTAAACCGATTTTCTTAAATGGACCTGGTGGTAATTTTCCCTAAAAAATTTGACATGTATGCTAGCTGGGTGTACATATCGTTAACAGTAGAGTATATAATTCGAGCATGAACATCGTGTTGATGAACCATCACCTTGACTGTTTTTTTTCAGCGGCGAAATTGGCTTGTTCAACGGTCAGAGAGATGTGCGCTTGGTAATTAATTAAATCATCATTTCAGTAGTTCATGGTGGATACTTAAATCACCAGAGCGGATGTCTTCAGTCATCCAACTGACCTTAAGGTCTCTCGCAAAGAAGAATAATTTAATAACCTTTTAATGATAATTTAATGATGGATCTCACTCTAACTATCATTAAATCACTCCTCTTTATTAGGAGACCGAGAGACACCCCTTAATCCGGCTGTTGAGATGATGCACTCTCCGTGCTTGGTAGCCTTTTTTTAGTTGAATCTCGAACCAAAATTTCATCATTGACTTTAATATATAATTTAAGGGGGGGATGCATCGAATGCGGTTGGTATTCATTTAGTTTGTGCTCGATACATGGGTTGGTAGCCGCTTCCACTGACCAAATTAATGGGTTGGACATATATTTATATATGCAAGACAAGAATGAGTAAAGTTGGTAAGAAGGGAGTCTAGGGAGATATATCCCTTATCTTCAATTTGTATTGTATGTAACATGTTAAAGTCGTCGAGTTCCCACCTTGACTCAGAAAAAAAAAGGGTGTGGGCATATATACGAAGAACACTTGTTGCTGCAAATCCAGACTTGGTCAAACATGAGGGAGGCTTCCATCGAACGGTCTCCGAAGTGGTTTCCACAGCAAGGGCATCGCCTTCCTGCCACCGTCACTCGGAAAGTCGTCGTCAACCATGGCGGCCGCCTCTGGCAAAAACCTGCTCGACCGTGCTGTGTGCTGTGTATATACGACGGAACGAGGGCGTGTGATGGAGAAGAAGGGTCACAAGGGGACCGGATAGAGAGAGCATATGATGGCAACTTCACCATGGACATGGAAGTCCTTCTTTCTCACTGTAGCCGTGGCGATGCAACTTTGCCTCTTCTCCGTGAAGAGCTACGTGGTGGACGAGGGCATCACCAGCCCCAAGCTGAAGGTGACCCTCCTCCACTTCTTCCTCCAGGACGTCGTCAGCGGCGGCAACGCCACCGCCGTGAAGGTGGCCGGCATCATCGGCGGTCCCCCGTCGCCCATCCTGTTCGGCGACGTGTTCGCCGTCGACGACCTGATCACCGAGGGCGTGGAGCCGTCCTCCCGGGTGGTGGGGAATGCCCAGGGCTTCTACGCCTTCACCGGCCGGGAAAGCATCTCCGTCTTCATGTCCATGGACTTCGGGTTCACCACCGGGCAGTTCAACGGCAGCTCCATCAGCTTGGCGTCGAGAAACCGGCTGGGCGACGCGACGAGGGAGGTGGCGGTCGTCGGCGGAAGAGGGCGCTTCCGGCTGGCGCGGGGCTTCGCCCTCCTCACCACGCGCTCCTTCAATAATCCGGATGCCGTTGTGGAGTACAACGTCACCGTCCTGCACCACCACCGACGGAGGCGGAGAGGAGAGGCGCCTTCCTCCCTCTAAAATTTTAATTTTCTTCTTTCTAGCATTTATACGCCATAATTTTAATAATTTTATGTTTTCATCCTAGTGTTAGTTTTTATATATCAAACTTAAAAAGGATCTCGGGTTGACTATTTCCGATTTTAATTCCGATAAACTAACTACCAAACTATCCAACTCAAATAATTCATAGAACATGAAGATGTATTTCAAATCCATTAATTCTTATTGAAATTGTACGAAAACATCGAATCAGTTTACACATGTAGAGGGGTTAATAAAATGTAGGAGGATATTAATGAAATGCAAGTAATTATCATAAAGGGTGCTAGCAACTACAATATATATATAGTTGGTAAAAATATGTTACTGGACTTCCTGGTGGCCATAATTAAATATGACGTTTTGGAGTTAAATGTGCGTCTGTGATAGTGTCTATTTAAAGGCAATTGGGTAGATAACCTAAATGGTCATAGTTGAGATCTATTGTTATGTGCATGGTATTAAAGTTATGACAGTTGGAAATTTTATTCATGTCCTGTTGAGGCGTTGGATGTATCATTTCGTGCAATGTGCTATTCTTCGCATAGGTGTTAAGTTTTACATTAAGATGAGTATATTAATGTAACACTTTTATATAAAATATATTAAGAAATTAAACCAATTGATTTATTAATAACAATTCTACTCAATTATTTCAAACAAGTAATTGAGATTCAAACAACTCTAAAGGTAAGCACTTCTCAGATAGTTTTACCGCGAATATACACTATCAAGTAGGTACGTGCCAGCATGGTTGTTGAGTTAGTGCATGGCTTTCTATTATTTTGACGTAATGGAATGTTAATTTTAGATCTAATTTGAACGTGAAACATGAAGTCTTAGCTTTTCACCACCGAAAATGAAAGATCGTAGTAAATTACTACTTAAAAATTATTTGATTAATGAAGAAAGTACTGTTGTACAATTTAGCAGCTGTTTTACAAAACATCTCAATATCTAATATTTTCAAGAAAATAAGTCGTCAATTGAGCCAGAATAAACTGAGTTAACCGCAACGTCGTCCAACTGAAAGCTCTACTCTCTCTCTCTCTCTCTCTCTCTCTCTATATATATATATATGACATCTATACGTGTTTCATAATTGATATCGTGATGAATGATAATCCAGAAGTCCAAATTTAAATAATATTAGATTATCACTTCAGTAAATAAAATGACAATATGCCTACCTGTTCTACATTTTATATTGTGATTCATGATTATTGAGGACGTCGAAATTTCAAGAAAAATAGATTATCACCTCAGTAAATTATAACATATCGATGAACTATATATACATTAGCAATTTCAATTAAATATCTTGCAAACGTTGAGTTAAAATAACTTAAATGTATATAATTGAGACTGACTTAGGATCGATGACCTCTAAAAAGAGTGCTGTCAAATAATATAATTCCCAGTGATTTCATCGTTACAAAAGATGACCCCACTAACCCAAAAGCTAATGCAGATGTGATACAAACCTCATAAGCGAATTGCGCAGGGGGTTTGGTGAAAATTCTCACTGTGGAGTTTGAAATTTAAATTCTTCAACGTCCTCCGGGCTGGCACTCCAGCCTCCGGGCAGCGCGGCGGACTCGGAAAGGATTAGGAAAACCCGAAGCGACGAAACTACCCTTGCTCTGATGGGTCTGTTCCCGACACTCATGAGGGCTGATTTTGACATTGTGGATACGACGCATCTTGGCCGTTAGATCGTTACCGGCATCCCGCGTGCGCCCGACTCAAACTTTCCGTTGGGTTCTTTGAAGTTTAAACCTTTTTCTTCTTTTTTTTAATTCTTAAATCTGGGGGTGGTACGACTTTTATCATAACGTCGACTCCCCTCGTTATGGTCACCGTCCGGTAAACGAAAGACACCCGCGAAGATTACGGATTTGCCACAACGCTTCACAGTTTTCTACTTCCAAAGGAGGTCGATACTTCCGAGTATTTATTCACACATGGCGTATACAAATCTTATATTGTTATTGTATTAAATAATGAGACTCGAGATTATACATAAAATACGAGGTAAAATTAGCTTCTACAGCGTTGGAGATTTCATAATAATGAGGGCGGAAGGTAGTGAACAGTGGACACATATTACGCACCGGATGACGCGGTGAGCATATCTCAGTGGATCGGAAGCTGTTACTGGCAGTCTCCTTCTGGCAAGGGAGACGCCGCACGTTACCGCCGGGAATCGAGCGTGCGTAACGAGTGGCGTTGTGCATGCCCTGATGCACCGCAAGCCGTTGCGCTAGAGGGAAGGGCCAGAAACACTCGTGACGTGGCGGGTAACGATTGGTAGGTGTAAAGAACAAAGATCCAGGACTTTGAAGAGGGGAAGGGTGAAGACTGAGGTACACACTACACAGTTGTTCAATCTGAGAGCAAAAGGTTTGAGCACTGTGGATCACGCACAGTATAAGACTGAGAGAGAAGCCAAGGCGGGGGAGAAGGCGTGGAGGCGGAGGCAGCGATCTGAGCCATGGAGAGGACAACTCCGGTGAGGAAGTCTCACACGTCGACGGCGGATCTCCTCACATGGACGGAGAACCCACCCCAGGGAGATCCCGCTGCCGAATCGTCCGCGCCCCGGTCCGGAATGCGGCTCCAGGTATCCTGCCCTCCTCCCCTTTTCCATGAACTTGCTCTGCTTGGGTTTTTGGATTCATTATGTACCGTATGTGGGAATATGGCAGCCGACGGGAGGGATCAGGTCGGTGCTATTCGGTGGCGAAATGACGGAGGAGGAGACGGATTCCTTGCTCAAGAGGTGATTGTGATGCTCCGGCTGTTTTGCGTTTCTTTCTGCTTTTCCTCCTCTGGTGCTACTGGCAGGTGGAGATTTAATTTAGGTGTAATTTACGCAGTAGTTTGATGCCACGTTGCCGCATTTGATCCTTCGCACTCTATTTCCTTCATAGCCATAGGATCCTAGCTTTTAATCCGTGCATGCGTCTCTTTTTCTCGATCTGCTTGTTTTTTTTTTTTGATGACTGGTTTGTATTCCGGCACAAGGGAAGTACAATCCATCTTCAGTTTCTATAATCAGGTATCCAGAGTTTCAGGGGTCATTCTTGTCTGCTGGGGGAAATAAGGAGCTTAGGAATTGATGTTGCTGAAAATGTAATGAGATGACTATTTTTCATCTCAGCGGCTGCTTAGCTTTATCTCTCTCTCTCTCTCTCTCTCTCTGCTTTCTTGAGATTGTGCCTTTCATCTTTTGGCGAAATTGTTGTGACCTTCTTTGTCTTTGAGTTTGATTGTTTTTTTATTAGGGCGGCCTGTTGACGTATTCCTTTACTAGTTTTAGTTACATGCAATGCGGATTGTATATCCTGGTTGAATTATACGCTTTTGTTTTCACGTAGCACCTAGAAAATTACATATTTCAACTGTATAAAGTTCTAAAAATAATAATGGGTTAATGAAACTACCGTTTATCTACTTTCTGATTCTGTTTTAGAAATCAGGACGCTTTAAGGCCATTTTTTCTGTTTTCCCCATATTGATTAATAGTTTTCAATATGCCCTGTCCTTTCCGTTTTTGCGACTTCTGAGTACTTGACTTTGGTGAATAGAGTGAATTTTAATGGCCCTATATACACATTACCTTTTTCTTGAACAATAGAATGGTTAATGGTTATCTTTTACCCATAGTTGTCAAGACGACAAGACGCCTAAGGCGTTGAAGGGTACCAATTCTGCTTAGGTGACAAGGCGGCCGCTTAGGTGTCGCCTAGGCGGTCAATGCGATATTCAAGGAAAGCTGAGTCAGAAGGTTGTTATACATAAAACTAAGCATAAATATAATTATATTTTTATGTTATAATTGAATATAAGTGTTTCATCTATGTACGTAAGTAAATATGATGTGTGTGAAAGAGAAGAGAGTTAAATAGATTTTTATAAAATTTAACTACATAACATATTTATGATTATAAAATTTATATATGTGCAATAGTATAAGTGATGGTGAAATATTGTTATAATATTATTAAACGGGGGGAGCACAGAGTAGTCGCGGATATTTATTTTTGGATAAGGAGTTAATCTTGATAAATTAAGTGAGACAGAGAAAGAGAAGAAAAACTGAAAAAGAACTTAATTAAGTATATAATTTATGTTTATAATCATAAATTTTAAATATGTATGATAGTATAAGTGATAGTGAAATATATTAATATATTCCAACTATCATTAAATAAGTGTCCCTTGCGATGGGTATCAAGGGGACAAAATTTTTCAAAATTATTTTTTTAATCATGTAAAATTATTTAGGATGCCTTTTTAACCCCAGACAAGGTGCCCTGGCAAGGCGCTGTTGGAAAAACGCCTTGCCACTTAGGTGGCACCTTGACAACTATGCTTTTACCTATGCATTAGTCGTGGATTTTGTTCTTAAATAGAAATTGTGGCCTTGGCCATTGTCTTACAAACCTTACAAGTTACAACCATGATGTCTAGGTTGAGAGGTCCATACTATTTGAACACATTATCACATCTTGTGACATTCGATGTGGGACTGTCCCGACTCCCGACTATTCTAACACTATCTCTTAGTGCCTGGATGGGCAGTGGAAATAAGAGATGAGGTAATCAAATATTAAAGTTAAGTGTATGCTCTGACATCATCTTACAAGCCTTAAAACCATGGTGCCAAGTTTGAGAGGCCTAGACTATTTGGACATGTTATCATGTCTTTGTGATTTTTGATGTGGGACTATCCACACTGTTCTAACACATTGAGTGTCTTTATATTGGGGTCACAAGCTTCTTCTACACTGGCAGCAAGTCTGCTCTGGTGGAGGTTGATGACTTGTTTGGCAACCTCTGAGATCATGACATTGATTGTCATAGTTGTTTGTGGTTCATGGTACATCTCACCTGAATATACATGATAGTGTCAGTATCCCATGGTTAGACTTAGTATACATGGCAATCTCATATGTTCTCTTCTTCTATGCATATGGAGCAGTTACATCTTGTCACACTCGTCACTTCCGGTAGGTCACATTGTCTCCCTCTTCCCCTTTTCAAGCTGCATGGCCATATGCCCTGATTGGATTTTGACAGTGGCTCAATCACAAAATTATTCTGCTGTTTATTCCCGTTGTATACTTGTATGATTTGACATGTTGACATACAGATTCTACTATTGGCTTTAGTGTTCTTGGGCCTTGTTGTTGCGTGCGCAGTGCCAAATCTGGTCATCGTGTTGTTGCTAATTAAATTAGATCCTTGTTCAAATTGCAAAAATATCCAGTGTTTGCTAGTCCTATTGTGCTTCAATGTGTTGACCTTATGGTCCTGCCATTAGTTTTACCGTACTAATTACATTGGTCATACCATATTATTAAAATATTGGATCCCATTTGTGTTTTTTCTTACAAAATTAGACAAAAAGCTGTTATAAGATAAATGTGTGACTTTGTTTATATGACAAACTGAATAGTAAATACCAAATCATCACTCTGTTCATTAATTGTAGCAAAATTCTGTTGATGGTATCCATATATTCTAGTTCTTTCTTCGATTATTGAGTGTAGCTTTTGTTACTGTGCCATTCTATGTTATCCGAGGCGTGAGGTGCCTGAGGCGAGGGACCCGGCGCCTCGCCTCAGGCGCCTAAGGCGGGCGCCTGAGGCGTTTTGAATATTATAATAATATTTATTTTAATAATGATATATGTGATATCAGATAATTGAAAAAATACATAAAAAACATGGAATCATTAACTAACAAGAATGACAATTAAATATAACATTAGAAAGAGGAATTCAACCATATAATAAGAAAAGAATACAACCATACAACCAAACATAATACATAAAGTAAGTCTAATTCGAATACAACCATACAAATTTAAACATCACTCACTAGTCAGTAGTCACTAGCAATCACTATCAGAATCAAGATTGGTGGGAGCTTCCTGATCATCATTACTGGTATCGTCTGAATCTTCATTAGAAAGACGAATTCTTTTCCCAGAAGACCTAGAAATTCATTTCAAACATGTAAAAACATAACATCAAAATTAGAATAAAAAAATAACCAAACTCAATAACTAGAATTAAGACATGCAGTGTTTAAACGACCTCGTACTTGGCCCCTCCTCTTCATCCATTCCAGCAGCAAGTTCTACATCTCTCCATCTCAAGTCTTCGCCTTCATGGACAAGATCTTCATCTTCATTTGCAATCCACTCATTTGATTTATCAATATCATCTCAGGATATTGGGTCTAGACCCGATTTCTCCAACCTTAGATGTCTTTCCCTAAGCCTTTGGTTGTATTAGACGAATACCAAATCATTCAACTTCTTTTGTTCCAATCTATTCCTCTTTTTTGTATGAATCTATACAACAACACAAAAAATGAAAATATGATTCTATTAATCAAATAAATGATATTGGATTACTTCAAACGCCTTGAAATGTGTTAAGTAATATTACCTGCTCAAATGTGCTCCAATTACGTTCACAGCTAGAGGCACTACATGTTAAGCTCAATATGCGTATTGCCAACTTTTGTAATTGAGGGGCCGTGCTTCCCCAATCTACCCACCAATTTGCTACAAAATAACAAATTGATATTAAAATACACTAGAGTGATTGATACAAGTTTATAAATAAATAAGCAAATAATCATACATGGAGTAGATGTCTTTCGAAGCCTGATAGCCATGTCCCTACCAAACATACCTTGTGCCTCTCTATACATTGCCAATTGCCTAAAAATTTGATCTTGGTCTTCATGCAAAGGTACCAACTTTTCAATACAATCATACAACCCTCGCTTGATTTCGTTGTCGCTCTCAATATTGGGATTGGCATAGTGAAACTGTGGATTTAGATAATACCCTGCAGCATGCAACGGACGATGTAACTGAAAATCCCATCTTCTGTCAATGATATCCCAAATCGGGCCATATTTATCTATTTTATCATCCAATACCTTTTTTATTCCTTCCTTGGCACGATCCATGGCTTCATATATATATATCCCATTGCAGGCTTTTCACCATCAACTAGCCTTAATACAAGGACAAGTGGCTTGAAGATCTTCAAAGCATAAGCCACTCCTTTCTAGAATGTAGTCTTCAATACAATTTCATAACTCATTTTTCCTTCAACTTTTTTATTTCATCGATTGTTGTTATTTGTCCAATCCTGTGAGGTGAACATACGACGCAAATCATCCTTGCATGTGTTTAAGCTGTCCAAACTCAGATAGTTAGTTGCAAATCTAGTTACAACTACACGAACAAGGTTCTTATCATTTGTGTATTTCCTCATAAGAGCTAGAACCTTGGTGTGGCCATAAATGAAGTTTGTGACATATTTTGCATGTCGAATTGTGGACTTTATTGGTGATAACTTCGAAATATCTTCAAGCATTAAATCAAGGCAGTGAGCAGCACATGGTGTCCAAAACAAATAGCGGTGTGTGTCCATCAAAATGCGGCCTACAGCCACATAGCTCGCCTCATTGTCCGTAACAATTTGCAGGACATTAGATGGACTAACCTCTTCCACAACCTTATCAAGAAGACCTGCTAGTAGCCTGGCATCTTTGACCTCTGATGAAGCATCAACTGATCTTAAGAAAATTGTACCAGTAGGAGTGTTTACCAGAAAGTTAATTAATGATCTACCCCTTCTATCTGTCCACGCATCAGACATGATACTACAACCATATTTCACCCAACTGCCTTTCTCCTTCTCCACCAACTTTTGGGTGGTCTCAATCTCTTTAGCCAAGAGAGTCTCTCTTACTTCATGATAACTAGGTTCTTTCAAGCCCGGTCCAAACTGACCAACTGCCTCTAGCATTGTTTGAAAACTATTAAGGCGGACAGTGTTGAAAGAAATGCCCGCTTGGTACATCCATCTAGCGATGTATTGAATACATCACTCTCTTTCCTCTTTCAAATGTTT
Organism: Cryptocoryne crispatula var. balansae; assembly: GCA_036172225.1. NCBI lineage: Eukaryota > Viridiplantae > Streptophyta > Magnoliopsida > Alismatales > Araceae > Cryptocoryne > Cryptocoryne crispatula. The sequence goes on from CM069918.1 coordinate 57,754,790, forward strand.
CTTGTCCTTTATTGTTTTTGCCTTGGACTCCTCAGGAGGTGCACAAAAACGATCCATTGGTCCTTTCATTCGTGGAGGAAGAAATTGGAGTGAAAGCTCATCTACACTTTGTGAGACATCTTGTGAAGATGTCTCCATCTGTTGTACTCCTTGCCCAAGAAGGTTGTCCCTCCCTTCCATCTCTCTAACGTTCATTGCCTTTTCAACTCTTGTTTGTTTTGCTTGTTGCATACATAGTTTTATCTCCTCCTTAGTCTCTATGCTTGCTTTCTTGCATGTAGTCACATTCGTCCCCAAGCCTGCAATGTGTTGCTTCAAACGATAGATGCCTCCTTTGCACTCTTTCTGGCAAAATTGACACCTAACAAGATCCCGGTTCCGAGGATCTACTAAAATCCCATATTTCCATCCAATATCTTTGGATTTAGGAGGTGCTCTTGATATGGAACCAGATGCTTCAGTTGTAGACATAGGCGCAGAAGGTTGACTATTAGAACCGGTCCCTGAACCATGGTCTTCACGTGTTTGAGACATGATAAAATATAACCTAAAATGAATAAGAATAATAAAACAAAAGAACAAAGTAAAATGATAAATATTTAACAAACATAAATATCTAATCAAATATGTGCTAAATGAAATAACCAAACGAATAAAAAATAAACAAAAAAAATTACCTTTGTAAAGACCCACGACAGCATCAGCGTCTGCTGGTGGGAGAGGCGTCGAGCCGTTGAGGGCGGCAGCGTCTGCTAGAGGCGGCAGCGTCGACTGCGGCATCGACTTATGCTTCTGATGGCGTCAAGGGCAGAAACTGGCGGCGTCGACGGTGGCTTCCGGCGGCGTCAACCGCGGCGTCCGACAGCTGCGGCGGCGGCAACAGCTTCCTGCAAAGGCGGCGGCGGCAGCAGGAGAGGAAGGGAACCCTGGTTCCGTCGGGGTCCTTGCGCGTCGGGGAGAGAGAGAACCGAGGGGTGGGGGGGCGTTTAAGTTAAATGGATCATGTTCTTACCGGATCCGGTTCTTACCGGACAGGAGGAAGAGGCGGGCGAGGCGCACAAGGCGGGCGAGGCGGCCGCTGAGGCGGCCGAGGCGCCTGAGGCGACCGGCTCAGGCGACATCGCCCAACGCGAGGCGGTTTTGAACCGCCTCGCCTCGTCTCACCGCCTAGGCGGTTGAGGCGAGCGCCTCTAACTACATAGGTGCCATTTGCTAACTTTACAAAGTATATCTCGTGAATTTATTTTTTCTAGTTTCTTTTTACATATATACACCTTTGCGAACAGTTGTATTTTAAAAGATGTTCCTAGAGAATGCCTAGCTCTCCTAATATGTATATATAGAGAGAGAGCTCAATAATTTCTGTGCTGGTACAGTATATTTCTAAAAGAGAGAAGAAAGAAGAGTATTTAGATCTTTAATCTTTTACTGGAAATAACCAGATTGGGTTAAATTAATTATAACGGTTATGTAGTGTAGGTGTAACTGCAATATTTTAGGGCCTATTTGGATACAATATTAATTATCAAATTTATATTTGATAGCTTCAAATATATTGCTGATGTATTTGAAAACAATATGAAAATTGATGCTGTAATAGCTTTAGTATTCAAACCAATAAGGTTTTTGATGTAAAGCAAGGTACTAGTAAGTGTTTCATAGAGATATGTTTAGAAATATAACTATTTGCAGCAGGTGCGTATCTAAACAAAAATTTCTTTTATTCATAAATTATGTCACCATTGGCTTCCAAAAGTTCCTTGAGGGGCTGCATTTTCCAACTTCAACATACATCAGTATGACTCATAGAGGTCATGAAATGAATTACTCTTCATCTACATTTTTAGGGGAAAATAAAAATGGTCTTTGATTGCATGAAGCATTTCTTTCACATATGTAATTGCTCATAACAGATCATCAATGAATGCCCCAATCATGGGTTTGACTTGTTTATTTTTTCACTCAAAGGGAATGTTTAAATTTGGTAATCATATGTAATTTTGTCACTCATTGTGTTTATTCTACTAATATTTCTAAATATTTTAAATTTTTTCTAAGACTAATATTTTCTAATGTAAAGCCTGAGAGTCCATATAACAAGGAATGAGTGACATTTTTCGATTGCCCAATATTGGACTGTTGCCCATTTTCTGGTGCTAGGCCTAACCATATAAGACTCATTTGGAGATTAGATTTAGATTTGTTTAGTTCTATCATTCAGCTATGATGATATTTGATAGTCAAACTGAAGAGTTCTTCATGTCCAGGATTTTATTGACCGGTAAAGTGACAACCGACAAGCTTCTTACACTATTTACCAAACTATGTAATTCTACCTGGTCCTTCAGATGAATAATTCCACTTATGATAATTGATGTTTAATTATTTAAAAGGAGAGCTGCAAGTTGTTGCAATTTATGTAATTTTCTCCGTGTCAAATTTTTGCAATATTCCTTTTTTGCTTTCAATTTGGGGAGTAAATGATACATTTACATGAATCCGGTTTGGTTTTTGCGATATCCCAGTTATTCTCTACTTGTTGAGATGCAGGAAGCCATGTTCATGCTCCAAGTTAAAAGAAATGACAGGCAGTGGGATATTTGCTGCAAATGATGACAGTGGGTCATTTGAAACTGATGGTACCATCTCAACACCGAGCAACTGGAGGCTATACCAGGTATCCGCTGATCAATAATTCATTTCGTCTCATTCATGTATTTGTCTTATATTGCGTTGAGGAACCTTGTTTCTGGTGGAAATTACTCAATCATGCTCATTCTGGCAACAGAAATTATGTGTACTTGGTCTATGTTTGGAATTTCTCGTTAAAACAGTTTCGTATCATCCTTTTTCGTCCAGCAAGCAACCAGCGCTATCAGTCAGATATCATTTAATGCCGAAGAGGACATTTCACCGAAGAAGCCCACCACTCTGACAGAGGTGGCAAAACAGCGAGAATTAAGCGGGACACTGGAGAGTGAATCTGACAGCAGATTCAATAAACAACTATCTGATGCCAAATGTAAGGAGCTTAGTGGACATGATATTTTTGGACCTCCTCCTGAAATCCTTCCACGGCCACTAGCCTCGAGGATTTTGGGGGAAGAGAGCAAGGATACTGGTGAGCCTATGCAACGTATGACACACACGTTCGAAAAGGCGTCTAATGTAAGTGTGTATTTTTCATTACATTTTTATTATTGATGCATGGAAATTTTTCGTGATAGAAATAATCCTGAATGCATTGACAAAGATCAACATTTCACTGCCTGATTAGTCTGCCTTTACTTACCCCTGGTTTTACCATTTTTGTAGAAAAAACGTGGTGGACATAATATCTTTGCTGGACAACTTTGTTAGAATTACTTCAACTGCTGTTTTTTTTAATTTACTAGCCGGCTGGCGCACAGAGCAACATGATGATAGGGGAAGAGCCCGTGATGAGGACGGCGAGGAAGATTTACGATCAGAAGTTCTCGGAGCTGAGTGGCAACGGCATCTTCAAAGGTGACGCACCACCATCCTCAGCTGAGAAGCCGCTCAGTGTGGCGAAGCTGAGGGAGATGAGCGGCAATGACATCTTTGCTGATGGGAAGGTCACGGCACGCGAGTATTATGGTGGTGTCCGCAAGCCACCGGGTGGCGACAGCAGCATCGCCCTGGTTTGAACTGTCCAATAACCCAAAGTTACTCCGTATTATGGTGGTCGTTTTCTACCCCCTCTAATTTAACAAAGGTGATCCTTTTCTTCCATATAATTTTAAAAGGGTTTTCGTAGACGTAAAGCTGTCACTGTCGTTGTTGGTACTTGGTATACATCAAACTGGAAGCATGCATATCTGGCACTGGGCTTCCTTATCTGGTGTCTCTTTTAGTCAGTTCCTCTGCTGATTTGCTCCTCGAACTTGCACTTGGAAACTGGTTTGTTTTTATTCAGAATCTTCAATTCCTACAAATGAATGAAGAGACAGATTGTTGTGATGTTGATGTGGGAAGAGATCACCTACAACGTATCAACTTCAACACCTATTGGAGATAACTTTCTCTTTCTTAGACAAATATGTGGACTTTATATGTATAGTGCATAAAAAACTGTGCATGTGAGAGACTTCTATCCAACGGTTGTGGGAGGTAATCTCTTCGTTTTGGATGCTGACGTAACTTCAAATTTAACAAAAAGATTAATTCTCTTTGTTTTGGAAATTCATTTTTCCTTTTGAATTTGAATTAGACCTTAGCATTGACTTTGTAAGAAAATAGATGATATTTCATAAAAGTACTAACTAGGGTCGAAATTTATGTTGAGGTTGTTAGGTTCTTTGAAAATTTGTTTTGACCTCTTCCCGTCGGATGGTGCGAAGATCCGACGTTAATTACATCGAGATAACTCGACTACCCTTGATTATCGTCATAGCAATCCATTGAAGTAGAAGATATGCATCCAATAAACATTCACACACATGGACATAGGAGTAAACAATCCCATAAAATTGATGAAATGCAAACACTCAATTTTAGTTTGAATTTGATTTGAATTGGTTGAGTCAATTTGAATTTGTTGGTTTGATTTTGATTGAGTTGAATTTAGTTTGAGTTGAATTTAATTGGTTGAATTGCTTTTAGTTGATTTGAATTGAATTTAGTTTTGAGTTGAATTTGATTTGTTCATTTTTTTGAGTTGCTTATTAATTTAAGTTTGATTCAATTTGGATTTGGTTTGAGCTTGAAAACAGTTGTTTTAAGATTTGATTTGAGTTTGGAAATTGATTTAATTTCAGTTTTGCTTTAGATTTATTTAAGTTAAAACTCAATTTGTTGGCTGTTTGATGAATTTTGATCTGTTTTATTTGACTTGAGTTTAATTGGGTGAGTTGCTTTTAGTTTGAATTTTGAGTTAAATTGAGTTTGTTGGTTTGATTTTGATTGAGTTGAATTTAGTTTGAGTTGAATTTAATTGGTTGAATTGCTTTTAGTTGATTTGAATTGAATTTAGTTTTGAGTTGAATTTGATTTGTTCATTTTTTTTTGAGTTGCTTATTAATTTAAGTTTGATTCAATTTGGATTTGGTTTGAGCTTGAAAACAGTTGTTTTAAGATTTGATTTGAGTTTGGAAATTGATTTAATTTCAGTTTTGCTTTAGATTTATTTAAGTTAAAACTCAATTTGTTGGCTGTTTGATGAATTTTGATCTGTTTTATTTGACTTGAGTTTAATTGGGTGAGTTGCTTTTAGTTTGAATTTTGAGTTAAATTGAGTTTGGGGGTGAATTTGACATTCTGTGGTTTTGTGCAAATTTCAGATGATGAATTGTTTTAAGTTTGGTTGGAATGGATTGAATTCGGGTTAAATTTAAGACAGCTTTATTTATTGAGTGATTTTTAAGGGGATTTGGGCTTAACTTATGGAATATGGCTTGTTTTGGATTAAATTTGGTTTGAGTTTGTTTTATTGAATTTATTCAGTTAAATTTGTTTGATTTGGGAAATTCAATTTGAATTGGGTTGATTTATTTGAGTTAGAAGATTTATTTGTTTGAAGTCAATCTTGTTTGAATTAATCGATTTGTCCAAGCCAGATTTGGTTTACAATGAAGTTTGTTGGCTTAAGCTTAGATTGCAGATTTCATAAATTTTCAGATTCTGGGTTCTTCAATTTCTACGGGCTTCGGTTCCTTGCAAAGTTCAGATTTCCTGCTTCTTCAAACATCAAACTCTGGATTTCTGCATTTCAGATTTGCAGTCTTTCAAACTTCCAGATTTCTTACTGATTCCAAATCTCAGACTTTTAAATTCTGCATTTTTCAAATATTGCCAGATTGCAGACTCTTAGAGAGGTTCAATACAAATTCAGTTCTCAGATTCCAGATTTTAGGCCTCGGCTCCCTGCAATGCCCAGATTTTGATTTCTTCAAATTCCAAACTCTAGACCTCTTGTAAATTTCAGTTTTGCTGTACGTCAGAAATATGGAGTTCAGACTTTGAAACTCCTGAAATTCAGATTTTTGCAGCTCCAATTCCAGATCTCTGCATTTTCAGATCTTTTATTCTTGTTCCAATTGCAGACTTTATATTTCAGCATTTCGGATCTCCTAGATTTCAGATTTTTGAAATGAGCTCTGATTTCTGATTTTTCAGTTCGTTGCAGGTTTGAGTCACAAATCTAAGTCTGGCCTTAAGTTTTGAGAATTCAGATTTGTGTACGGATCCAGAATTCAGATTCTGCACCACTCCAAATTCCAGATTTTGTTTTTTCCACTTCTCAGCCTCCAGATTCTGCAGCAATCCAGACTTCTCTTATCTTGGAATCTCCTGGAATTCAGATGTTGAATCTTCAAATTCTAGATTGCAGAATTTCGGACTTCTTTCAAATTTCAGACTTCTTGCAAATTCTACACATGGATTCCAGTTTCAAGTCTTAAGCCTTCTGATTTTTTTTTGCAGATTTTACAAGCTTCGGACCTACAAGTTCAGAATTGATTTCCTACAGATTCTGTACACTCCAAAATTTTCAGATCTGGAATTTCCAGAATCGACCACCTTGTAGAATTTCACAGCTTCAAATTTTCTGATTCGTACATTTTTCTAGCTCCTGATCTTTAATTTCCAGACTTCCAACCTTCACAGGAGTCCCTGCAATTCATATTTGTTCTCTTTAATTTTCTGCCTGCTTCAAATCCCTGGACTTTCACCCAGCTTCTCTACGGAATGTGATTTATTTCTGTTTGTGAAACCAAACCTGATTGGACAGAATTTAATTCCAAGTTAAATTACAGATTTTATGTTCTGTTTTCTCTTTTCTTTTCTTCCCTTTTTTTTTAAGTGCTTTGCATCCCATCGGATCAATGAGATCATTGACTCCTCTCAATGATATATTGAAAAGTACAATCTCTTGACTGTCTGTCTTGGACATTCATAGTCCAGAAAAATACAACTTGTTTTTGAGAACATTCTTGCTCCACTCTTGATGATACGGTGTCTGTCGATCCTTTGAAAGGAATACACCCGGTCTGATATAGACTTATGGGTATTTCCCTCCTCTTCATGAGGCAGCTTGAAACTTGACTGGAAAATCAGTCTCGAGTCTTTGATGGACTTGTCGATCCATGGGCGGCATGTACCCGGTCTTGATAGACTTATGGGCATCCCCCACTATTTTGATGATTCCACTAGCATATGACCGGCATGATAGCATATTGATTATGCTTGAGCCTTGCATAGCTTGGTGAACTTGGTAGGACATTGGGGTCTTTTATAGACCTTTGTATATCTACCTTAAGGACGTAGGGGCGGATGGTTAGTCGACCCTCCAACTAGTCCATATTTTGAATTCTTTTAAGTTAAGCCGAGACGTAGGGGCGGATGGTTAGTCGACCCCCCAACTAGTCCGGTTTGTTGAATTATTTTAAGTTAAGCCGAGACGTAGGGGCGGATGGTTAGTCGACCCCCCAACTAGTCCGGTTTATTGAATTATTTTGAGTTAAGCCGAGACGTAGGGGCGGATGGTTAGTCGACCCCCCAACTAGTCCGGTTTGTTGAATTAAATGTAATTTTTTATTTAATTTCCAATGTTTTGTTTATTTTAAAACATTTTTTTTTGAAGAATGTCCCTGCGCTTGTGCGCAAAGGCGCCCTACGCAAAGAGAAGGGCTTCAGGCACTATTTGGACCGGGACCCGGCACTGCTTGAACCGGCCGGTTCAAGTCCACAGGGCCGGCGGTCTGGCTTCACCCGGCAGCAACAGGAGAGGAGGAGGGGCCGGCCGGCTTCGCCCCGTCGCGCCTTTCTTCCCCCTTTTTTTTGTTTTTCTTCTCCCCGGTGGGCCCCACCCCTTTTCCACGTAAGCATATGGTTCGGGCGCATTATTTGCCCCGGCTACAGTATTGCCCCGACGCTCTTCGGCATCCTGCAGAGCCGCGACGGCTTGCGGCGGCGGCTGTGGCCCTATTCGACGGCGGCAGCTCCGGAGGAAGGAGGAGAAGGCTTCAACGGCGATAGGGGAAGAGGGAGGAGGCCTCACCGGTGGCCACAAGAAGGGGTTTTGGCTTCTACGGCGTCCGACGGCAGCGCGGCGACCTATAGACCTGCTCGCGGCGTCCGGAGGAAGAAGAAGAAGAGGGGGACGGCTCCGCGCGGCTCCAGGGGGGTCGGTAGACTTCTCCTGCCTCCTCTCTCTCTGCTCCTTGCCTCTCTTCTTCTCTCCGGCTTCTCTCTTGCTCTCCTTCTCTCTTACGCGGCGGCTTGCGGCGGCTTTTATAAGCCTCAGCCGCTCTCCTCTTCCTATGGGAGAGTGATTCCGGGTCCAAGAGGGACTCGGACCTTGCTTAAACGGCCAACCCCATCCTCTCGGAAGGAGATCCAACCTCCTGCTAAAAATGAGGGAGGTCTTCCCGTCGATCGGGACTTCATGGCAAGTCAATATTCCGATCGCGATTCCCTCCTTGCTCTGTCCGGTCTCCTATCTTTGTTTAACAAGATCTCCATATATATTCTTTGGCGAGCCTAGGTCTCCACGGACTGATCTCCTGGCCCATTATTGGGCAGGCCTGCGGGCTATGCTGGGTGAGCCGCAAATGGATTTTTCAGTGGGCCAACTTGGGTTAATTAAAATTCCATTCTAAGCTTCATGGATAGGCACTGCAGGGCGACTGAATTGGGTCAATCAAAGCCCTGCCCTGGGCCTTGGAGATGGACCGCCCAGGGACATGTGGGGGACAGCTTAGGGGGACCTGCAAGTGGACTGAATTGGGCTTATTTGGGCTTGTCTATAGTGCCTGTACATGCTGTACACAGCCCCGGATCCTAGAGAGGCCGAGCATGCCACTTCTTTCATTTTTTTGAATTGGTTTTGTCAACACAAAATTGGGTGTCAACAGATGCATATCAGCAGTCGTGTTAAGTTTGCCAAGTTTCGTTTTGCGGGCGTTTGCTGCAACACCATGGCCAATACCCTTGCAGAAATCTTTTCTTTAGAAGAACAAAGATGGAGAAAGATGTTCGATTCAATGTCGAGTAGAAGCAACTATGATGTGTGATTGGTTAGCTACATGAATTGCTCATCTATAAGTTAAAAGATATCTACGATGCCCATATATTTATAAATATACATTTCTATTAATAATGTTATAACAAACTTTTTTACCATGTTTCTTTTTTTTTGGATTGACAGTTTGATTGGTTTTACAACGCTGTTATTCAAAATCAACGGATTATGTACCTCTTTTTCTAAGTTTGTTAGAATTTTAATATATATGTATTTCTTTTGCATTTTGTACAAAAGGAAAAGTGTGGCCAAACAATTGATTTTCCCCATTTAATATAGAGAAATACAAATTACTTAACTTTTAAATATTTTATATAGTTGTATTGTTTTGTGATTATTAATTATATTTCCTGTGGGTGCTTAAAATAGTTTTTATATTGAAGTGTAGAATATGAATAGTTTATATATTTTATCATAATTATTTATCTAAGATAGATTTTGAGATAATATATTTTACATGATAATATATATTAATTTATTAAGGTTTTATATTTTGTCAACTTAAACTCTCAATCCCAAATAGTTGGGGTCGTTATATGAATTTATCTTTTCCATTCTTTTATGGTCTTCTATTAACTACTCTTGTACGTCTATTTCATCCAAAACATATTAGATATGCTACGCTAAGTTAACTTGGGTCTACTTCTCTTCCTCTTCTGTGGTGGTAGCCTCGGGATCTTGACGTCTCCGGCAAACACCTCAAGAGGGCGTCACCTGATATGTCCAAACCGAAAGAGTTTTCCCTCCTTAACAATATCATTGACTCTCGCAATTTTCATTTTATTCTTTATGCACTCATTGCAAATTCTATCTACTCATGTGTGGTCACATGTTCACTATAACATTTACATTTCAACTACACTCCATTTGACAATCTATTTTTTTAGTTGTCTGACACTTACTATTGTAAATCTTGCCAAGTCTTATAGTTGTTCAATAATATTTGTCTTTCAATTTTAAGGATATTTTACGGTCGCGTAGAATCCATGTCGTCTGCCTCCATTTCAGCTAACCCACCTTGATCATATAGTTAACATCTTCGTCACATTCTTGTTCATATGTAAGATTGAACCCAAATATTTAAACTAGGTATCAGGTGCGAGAATATTTTCGTTCAAGATAACTTCGACCTCTTTCACTCTCAGGTTTTTGCTAAATCTCAAATGTATATATTCCATTTTCGTTATACTAATCTTAAACCACTTGGCTTCCAACACGATTTTTCATTGTTTAAGTTTTCTGTTAATACCTTCTCGAGTGTTATCAATAAGGACAATGTCATATGTGAACATCATACACTTATGTAAATTTTTTTGTATATCCATAGTTATTTTGTCAATGGTTAGGACAAAAAGATATGAGTTTAGAGCCGATCATTGGTGTAACCCAATTAATACTGGGAAGAGTCTTGATTTCTCTTATGAGAAGGAAACCTGGGTGGTCTAATCATCGTATATGTCCCTAATGATGTTAATGAATTCACTATATATCATCTTATTTTTTAACACCCACCAAAAAATTTCTTTTGAAACTTGATCATAATAACTTTTTATTTTGTATCTTTTCGAATTTTATAATCTTTTAAAAAAACTTGAAAGATCAACTACAATTGAGAGAGAGAGAGAGAGAGACATTGTAGGGATACACTTGTTAAAGTTAAAATAAATAGTTAAATTTAAAAGATAACGTTAATAACGTGATAAATCATATACGATTATAAAATGTACACACTTCTACGATCATAATACAAATAATATATTTCTATTATGAGTCTATGGCATACATTTGACCGGTAATATATGAGTAACTAAAATTATAAATAAATAAAGACATGTGATAATTGATATACAATAATAGATATTAAAAAAAGATAGAGCTACAAGTAACAACGTTAAACCTTAAAAGGAACAATAATTAAGTTAACCCATAAAGTATGGTTAAGTTCTCTAATGTAAAAGGTTTATTTTAATAAGAGACATAAAATAATTTTAAAATATAATAGTATATTTATAAAAATAATAATAATGCAAACATTAATCTCATTACATAATAACATTAACATATAAGTAGTACAATGGCATTTAAGATATATTTTATATAATATATTGGGACAAGTATTCAATGTAGATGAAAATAGTATAGATCAGTTTTATCTTTTAGGTTTAAGGATTGATGATGCGAATAACGTACTCCTTAAACAACTTATTTCTGAAAAAATTGAAATGAAAATATTTTTTATTCACTTACCCCGAGCACCTTTTTCCAAAAATAAGTCTCACTCCACCTGTTATTTTAATTAAATTGTAAAAATCCATCTTTTTGTAAATTTGTGAAACCCTAATTCCCTTCCCCCGTTCGCCCTCTCACCGTTCCGCGCCAGCCGAGACCCCTCGATCGTCACTTTCCCGCGCCACCGGCAACGGCCGGAGGACCTGCTCGTGCATCGCTGCCACCCATCGGGCATAGTCGACCGCGCGAGCATCCTGGCGCCTGCTGTACGGCGAGGCAGGTTCGCCCCGCCGCGCTTGCACGACCGGGACTCTTCCCGGTTCTCTCTCGCCAGTGGTATCTTCAGCGTTCCGGTGCACGCAAGAGGCGTTCACCCTCTCTTGTTTTGGTCATGGAGCAGTGGTAGGCGTTCACCCTCTCACGTAATCTAGCTTGCTCTCTGGTTCCTGGAATCCATAGTTATAGACACTTCTGTCTCAGATAATCCATTTTGAACTTATTCGGACGAAAATTTTTATTTCGTTTCTAGTTGGATGAAGTTTTCTTTTGAAATCGACACGTACTTAAGTCTTGTTCTTTCATAAGCATACTGCGAACGTGATGTTTTTGGACAATTGCCTGAGGGAGCTTTATGCTAGAGATGGTTTAACGAGCGATACCCTTATGCATCTTCTCCTAACATGTGCTGCACATCATGTCTCACTCTGGAAGTAGTTCGTTTTTAGCGGACTTTTCTACATCGTCCGGTACCAGACAGTTGACTTAAGAATCCACCACTTTCGTCCTTTCTTCATATTGTTTTTTTTTGGGAAAGTACTTTTTTTCGTATTGTTACCGTGGACGTTCACAATCTCAAACGATATCATATTGAATGTTAGTTTATATGAGACTTTGTATCACCGTTCCTGGTGATTCTGTTTTTTCCCATTAAACGTGCGATCACAGTTAAGTTATTGGGGAGAAGTTACGTATTGTAATCTTGCTCACTTTTTATTTGCTATGCAACATGTTTTCTCCTCAGCATGCCACTTTTCGTGGAGTGAGGAGTTCATGGTTAGTATGCTCTGATGGCTCAGTCAAGCAGCAATGTAAGCAATAACACCATTTTTTGTTTTCTCTTTCATGTTCAGGTTTGTAATTCTTAGCTTCAGAATTTATAATAGCAACTTTGTTTTTTTATGCAGTTATCTGGAGCTAATAATACAGATACGAAGATGGAAACAGGAGGACTTTCTGGAGGGAGCCTGGGAAAGGGAAAAATAGGTCATATAAAAAAGTGTTGCGTAACCTTCAATTTGATATACATCCATGTTTTTTCATTTTTTTTTCAATTGTATATTTTCTTTCTCATTTGTGCATCATTTTTAAATGGTGGCCCAGGAAGAAGAAGCAAACTTTTCAAAAGGTGATATATCTTCTGTCAGAGTAATATGTAACTTTTATGTATGTTTAGTTGTTTGTAACTTTTCTTTTCTTCCTAACAATTTTTTCTTCTACCTAGTTGATTTAGATGGGAGATATGTGTTTTGATATTTGTTTTTTTGTTCTCCTGCATTTTCAGCAAGAATCTCTCATTTCTTATGCCCAAAGTTTAATTCTTAGAGTTGTATAGTTATAAGTACTGAGAACCTTTCTGGCAATATAGTAAGATCAGTCGTGCAAGGATGCTAGACATATGACCACTACATCCTGCTTTCAAGACTAGTTCCTTCCTTTTGCCTCCTATCTTTCATCATTCCCTCTCAATTGTGCTGCCTGCTTCCTCCAACCAGTTCCCCTGCCTCCCCATTGATATGAGGAGAGAGTTAGTGAGGTGTTGGAACTCAAATTCTATATGCAAGGTACCCCAATATAATCAATTGAGACACAAGCACCACCGGCCAGTATGCAGTCATAGCTAAGGTAGGACCTCGGTATACACTTAAAATCAGAAATTACACATGCCTTACATGAGCCGAGACCCTCCTTAGCATGGGCAGGACATCATGGTGCCAGCAGAGGGGAAAAAGGATGGCCAAATGAAAGGAGAATAGATCATGACAAAAAAAAAGAGAGAAGGGGGGGAAACCGCACCTTCTGCAGCAGAATATCATTAAGATTAAGCAAAAAAGAAGGCAAAGAAAAAGGGAATGAAGGATAGGTACAAGCCTGTTAATATTAACCCAAGAGGGCTATATACTTGAGCCTTGCAATGGTGGCAGCGGTGAGGGCCTTAGCTGGTCGCAAGGGCACCTGCAACCCCTAGTCAGACAGGTCCGATGGCAGCAACAGCACCATGGGCAGGACTGTTCGATGGCAGCAACAGCACCTAATGGCAGGAGGGAGAAGAAGAGGAAGAAGAGGGAGTCCAATTTCAGGCCTGTTGGCGGCAGAATCTCCTTCAAAACAGGATGGTCCCGATAGAGAGACCAAGCGGGTCTTCTAAGAGAGAGAAGCAGCTGGTCGTGAGGTGAACTCCCCAAATGTATGCAGGCTAGGGTAAGATTGATCCGATGGACAAGATTGGCCAATGGGTAAGTCAATTGGATCTAACCATATCGGGTCCTTGGTAAGATCAATATCCGATTGCAATCCTATTGGATCCTTATTAGGATCAATATCCAATAAGGTAAGAAAGGGGCGAGACCAAGAGGACACCAAATCAATGGATGGAATTTATACTTATTGTACGGTGGACCCATGGTTGGATGATCTCATCCAATGGACTTAGATCACATCCATCAAATGGAGATCATGACTCATCTAATCAATGGATGGGATTTATACTTATTGTACGGTGGACCCATGGTTGGATGATCTCATCCAATGGACTTAGATCACATCCATCAAATGGAGATCATGACTCATCTAATCAATGGATGGGATTTATACTTATTGTACGGTGGACCCATGGTTGGATGATCTCATCCAATGGACTTAGATCACATCCATCAAATGGAGATCAAGACTCATCTAATCAATGGATAGGATCCATACTTATTCTACGGTGGACCCTGGCTAGGTGGACTTTGATCCCATCCGTCTGTTACTATCTGGAATGCTCTCATATATAAAAAAAAGAGAAGCAAGGGGGAAATAAATCTGGACGCCCCATCCCCCCAGGGGCTTGCTCGGTCAAGGCAGCCACTCCCCACGTCCCAAGAAAACGTGGCCCCACTCCCAAGAGAGCATGAGCAGCACGTAGGGAGGTCTCTCCATTGACATCCTTCCACCCAACAGTCTATAAAAAGGCCTCTCCACGGAATATGAAGGGGTTGGTTGGAGCATTCTAACGTGAAGAGGAGAAGCACCTGTGTGAAGGAGAGGAAGAAGGGTGACAGGCTCAAGGCTGCTGCTGTGCACTGCTGCTGAGGAGCCAAGGAAGGTGAAGAAGAGGAGGAAAAAGGTAAGGTTAAAGGGTTCGGTCACATCCTCTCTCCCTCTTCAAGCCCTCTCTTTAAGCCCTTCTTTAAAACCCCTCTGGACAAGCCTTCCAACCATGCCATTCAACCCCCTTTAATACCCCATCCAGATTCCATGAATCTGTCCATATATCAGTCCCCTCAAATCCTAAAATCACCCCTATACCGAAATTCTGTTCAAGCTAGGCATACTTCCTATATAATGCCACATAAACACCTTGTTCAGGCCTCTAATCCAGTCCTAAATCCCCTGAAATAGCATCCGGTTAGGCTGTCAAAACAGGTCTTTAGGTATCCCAAGAAAGTCATGCCAAAACGTCCTGTTTAGAAGTCCTCAAAACAGACCTTGAGTAGGCAGCAGCTAGAGCCTGTCTTCCTCCTTAAATCAGTCCCCAAGCTCACCTCTAAACAGTCCCTTAATCTCCCAATCCGGTCCCATTTTCTGAATCAAAGGGGAGCCAGGTGCTGCGGATCCTTTTAAGGACAACCAGAGCTCAGTTTTTCTGGCTGAGATCAATTAGGCCGCCAGGGCCTTATTTCAGCAAGTCACTAAAGCCCAATTTCAGGTCAGAATCAGATAGGCCACCAGGGCCAAGAGAGCTGGCCGACAGGGCCTAGATGAAGCCCAAATAGGCCTTTAAGGCCCAATAAGAACAGTTTGGCCGCCAGGGCCTTCAAAGCTTCAAGTGGTCACCTTGGCCCAATGAGGATTGAACCGGCCATCAAGGCCTTAAAAAAAACTTAATCAAAATTTGAGAAAAGAAGTTCAATTAAGAGCTAGTCTATTCCATATAGGCTACCTCAAAGGACGGGCACTCGGGCATGTCCCCGGTGTGTTTGATCCCGGACGGGGAAATGGGCAAGCTCCCATCTTCCACCGATCATTTTCCCCCAAAGTAGGGAGTATCAAACTCCACCTACTAAGAGGGGTATGTCTCAACAATTGGAGGGAAAGGGGTCATGCTAAAATTTCTTATGATCCCATGTGTAATATGTATTCAGATTTGCCAATAAATGGAATTTCTGAATTGTGCATGTCATCGTTGCCATTTGAGCCTATAGAATGGCCCATGAGATTGAAGGAATGCAAATGTCTAAAGTTGACATTGTTAAAAAAAATTATTTCAACATTTAGATTTCAAGAATTCTGAAAGATTTTGAAGCCTGTAAAAAGACTTAAAAATTCTGAAATCTGTAAGTCTAAAAATCTGAATTTTCACACAACCAGATCCCCAAATTAAAACACTCTCAAACAAATCACAAACTTGATCTAAATTATGGATCTGTACATAGAGGCCAGAACCCATCTCAAAAAATCTGAAATCTGGGAGATCTGAAATGTTGGAATATGAAGTCTGCAATTAAAACATCCGAAAATCTGCAAGATTGAGGTTCTGAAAATCTGCTTTGGTGCAGAAATTCATTCAAGAAAACCTGCAATTAGAAAAGATGCAGGATCTGCAGGGAGTCTGGAATTTGGAGAAGCCAAAAAATCTGGACTTTGCAAGGAGCCAAGTGCTGTGAAATGTGCAGAATGTCAGATCTAAAATTTGAATTTGAAATTTGGGGGTTTGTAGGTGTAGAAATCTAACAGTCTGAGGTTTAATGAATCTGAATTTGTGCAGGGCAAAAAAAAAAAATCAAAATCTGAAGTTTGAATTGATAAAATTTGGAGTCTAATGATTGTAGAGGTTAGAAATTGGGCTTTGCGTCCAAAACAAGGAACAGAGGGCTGAGCAAAATTCAGAATATAGAAATTTGGGGACTGAAAGTGCAGAATTTGAACCCCAAAAATCTGAAATCCAGGTCAACTTTGAAACCTATACGAACTTGATGATTGCTAGCTAAAAATCTGAGAATTGCATAAGAGAACCCAGAAGCTGTCAAAAACCCGCAGGTTAAACTGAAATCTAACAAAATTGAACTCAAATCAAATTCAACTCTTATTTCTCTAAGTAAATCTGAAACAGTAAAAATCCGGACTTGGAAACATTCAATTAAATTTCTCTCCAACTAAACCAAATTCATATCAAGTTTAAAATCAACCAACCCAACTTAAACTGAATCCCCCAGATCAAATAAATTTCAGCTGAATTCTAACAGATTTAACAAATTTAAATTGAATCAAATCCGATATAACCCAGAATTTCTCAAATTAAACCCTTTCCAACAAATTATATTTCATAGGTCAAACAAACTGTCCCAAAACTCAAATTAAACTTAAAATCAACTAACCAATTCAAACTGAATTAAATGTAATTCAATTTCCAAGCTCAAACCCAAATCATTTTAAAAGTCTGAAATCTACATAAACCTACAGAGCATCAAATTCATCCAAAAAACAAATTCAACTTAGATCAGTTTTACCCAAGGATTCCGGAATCGGAATCGGAATCGGAATCGGTTGGGACCGATTCCGATTCCGATTCCCAGAATCGGCCGGAATCGGCCGATTCCTGGGAAGGGAATCGATTCCGGAATCGGTCGGAATCGGTTTTTTTTTTCGGATTTTTTTTTTCGTCAAAAAATTTCAAAAAATTCAGAAAAAATTCTAAAAAAATAGGAAATGAGTTAGAAAAATTTTAAAAAATCACCAATGCATGATATCCACAAAACCACATCATACAAATACTAATGAACACCAATTGAAGACTTGAAGACTTGAAAGTTAAGTACATATTCCCAATTCCATTTATTCGAATATCAAAGAGTTGATACATCATCGAAAAAAATTACATCATATCAATCTACTACCAATATCTAGGATAAAGATGTGGGTCGTCCTCCTCTCCCTGCTCGCTGACGCTCCTCCCTCGTGCTCGATGCGAATACTTGTCCGGGACCATATCCATATGAAAATAATGCCGATGCCATGCCATCAAGGTCGTATGGATCGGATCGCGGGACGACCGGGACGTAAGCGAGAGGATGGTGGGCCCCGGGTGGTGTAATCCTTCGGTCGGCACCCGGCCAAATGCCGGATACTTGTGGCTCCATAATATAAGGCTGGCGGTGTCCGCTCCATCCGGCGTGTAATACGGCTGGAAACCGTGAATCGGGTGACTCACTCGCCGCCGATGGCCGCGTGGCGGTATACACTCCTCGTCATCATCACCCGAGGAGTGAGAAGGAGCACGCGTACCGTCATACTGGCCGACATGACGCCCGACTCTAACTTCCTTCTCTTTACCTCTTCGACCATCTCGAACTACCGAGAAAGTCGAACCCAAAGTTTTTTTCAAGCGTGCAAATCCTCCCATTCTCCGTGCAACCTTTGTTTTCGTCCTCCCGACGCGAATGGCCGAAGGTGGCCGGCGCGGGACGGAGTCGAGCCGAGTCGGGGCTAAAGCCGACGGTGGCTGCCCATACCGCCGGGGGCGAGAAGAAGGCCCCCGAGTCGCGGTAGTAGATGGAGGTGGAGCCGAGCATCCTCCTCGGCTTCAACACCATCCAACTCTCCTTCGCATTTACGCACGGTCGTCGGGATCAAACTCGGTGCGTGATCCCCGGCTTCCCTCTCCTCATCCGTGAGGCAAGTGCATACTTTCCTCCTGGAAAATACGGTCCGTGTCCACCTCCTCGGGTGGTGGTGTGGCGGAGGAATGCCTCTCGCTCGTACGGCCACTCGCGAACCGTGCAAATCGCTCTCGCCGATCTTCTGCCGATCCTTGATGTTCTTTATGCGCGACCTGTTCACGTGTAATGACGATGAAGACCGGCTTCTCAAATGGCCCGATACGAGGTCAACCCGTTCCTCCTTTTGGTATGTATCGAGTTGAATGTACTCCGGTTCCTCTCACAAGGGGAGGAGCCGGTGCTCGGCTCGAATCCCGATACCAATGGCCGCAAGTGGATTCCATCCACTCCTGGTGTTCACCTGAGTCCACCACTCAGAAGAAACACAAGAAGAGAAAAGGAAAACAATTAGCCCATCATCAAGAATAACTTGTATGAAAAGAAAAGAAATTGCTCATCAAACTATTACTATACCAGGAGACACTTTATCAATCGAATATTTCAGTCAAGATACGAGTATACACCGACCCTCATCCCGTACTTCGCACGTAAAACATTTAAATAAAAAATTTAGTTGCCTGCTAATGCTAGTCGAGTATTTAATGAACTCTAACTTACTTCTATCTCGGCCTATCCCTGTCTCCGAGATCTGACGCTTATTTGGATAGCTACCGTGCTGTACCCCGCATCACCTCGTTGTCGTTCACCACCGTCCTCCATATTGGATGCGGGGGTTCAAAAAGTATCTGCAAGATTTTATTAGTTAACAACGTGCGTATAAGATAATTATACATCAAAAATAATTTAAGAACCAAGTTACTGCCGGCGTGGACATCGTGGTGCAAGGTCTTGTCCCATCGGTCATCAATGATTTTCCACCACTTTTTGTAACCTCTGGGATTTTTTCTTTAATTTTCACTTTGCCCGGTCCATAAGCATCATACGGTGTGCCCCGTCCTCATATCCGAGTCTACCAACCTCGAGACAACTACCGGTGCAGCATGATTGCCAAATAGTAGGCAATCCTCTCCCAAACCTCTTGTCGATGATGCGCTTCTCGGACGACAAGAATCTCCAACGCTCTTTTTTTGTACGCAGTTGTCCACCATATAGTTGTAATACTCCTCGGATCATGCGAACCTAACCAATGCAAATACGTGCCGGTGTAAACTCTCCGACGCGATGAAGTTCGTGCGAATCGTGTCGGACCGGGCCCCGACAAGATCGTGCCCTCCGTGAGATCTCGTGATATGTAGGAGGCGGGGATGCGAATAAATAAAGGCGATGGTCTCGCTGCCGACAAGTGTGATACACCCTCCTCCTTGCTATATCCTCTAAAATGAGATCTATGGAATGTCTTTGCCACGGGGCACCCGGAGAAGATGTGCTTCCTCTTCTCCATCAACTTCCTCCCGGCCGCCTATATACGATGGTTCGTTGTCGGTGACAACTCGAACCACATTCTCCTCCCCCATCTCCTCCACCACTCCATCCATCGAGAGAAAAAATGAAGTCGGCATTTTTAATCTTCCCCGGGATCTACCGACTTCGAGAATGTAGTCCCCTCGGAAGACACCGAAGTTTATCATACTCCTCGTGATACTCGTCCACCCATCGCACGTGATTGTGCAACCCCTCTCCTTCCACACCAACTTGAACCCGTCCGTCCACTCCCTCGACTCCTGGACCTCCTCGTCGAGGCCGGCGCCGTATGGTGTCGTCGCCCGGGGCTTGCGAGCCGGTCCGGCCCTCACCACGGCATCCACCATCGTACGGAAGTAGGGGTGGTGGCCGTACGTCGGGATGCCTACATCAAGTTAAAAAAATGGGATCGGGGTAAAATTAAGTGTTAGTAAATAAGACAGGCATAATGTCAAATTTAATTTAAAAAGTGATACCTGCATGTAAAAACCACTTGACAATGTGGCGAACGGCTCTCTTTGCAGCCGTTCTGTAGCCTTCACCCCTTTCATTGCCTGCTTTATCCCCGTCTGCCCAGCACTCTGTTTCCTAAATAAATACTCGTCACTCGGGTGTAAATCGAGTGCCGGAAGCGAACGGTGGAAGTAGGGCTCTGTCTCCTGGGGGTCGAGGCTCTCGGTCCCGAGTAGGGCGAGCCGATGCCGATCGGCCCAAAGCCGGGTCAACTCGGGACCCCGGACCCTCCTCGCTCCCCCTCCTCCTCCTCCTCCTCGATGCACGCTTGCTAGCGTGGCTAGCACGTCTCGGCTCGGAGTCCGTGGACTCGTCCTCGGTTCTCGGCTCACGGTGAGCCGCCGCCTTCCCCTTGCCTTTCCCTTTCGGGAGGTAGGCGAATCGCGGTCCCTCCTCCTCTCGAGTAGCTCGTCCCGGCTCCTCCCTCTGCTCGATCCGAACAGCCCGTTGAGAGGCCTCTACCTCGTGTATCCTCTCGTCTCCTCACTCTTCTCCCCGGGCACCTTGTCGCATTTCTTTACATTCCCACCGTTCCGGCACATATGTTGTTTCGAGCGGAACACCCCCCGTTCATCTCCTTCCCGCACCACTCGCTGCACCCTCTTCCCGACTAGGTCTACCATATGCCCGTGTTCCCCGACCCACGTCGGAAGCACGTGCCGTCTTGATCGGCCATTGCTTATATCTGCAAAAATTGTAAACAATGCACTAAAATTGATTAGATAACATAAAAAATGATTTAGACGCTGTTCGAAGCGTAGACAACCCAAGTAACACACCATTCGGTATGTTTAAAGGGTTACGTAGTTGCCGAAATCGTCGCAAAATAACGTACGGGATATCCGGAATTTTTCCCGTGCAAAATGAACTTAAAGGGATAGTTTAAAACTTGGACGGACTAATTGGGTCGGAAATCTCAAGGTTTAGCGACGCTCGGACTCGTCGGAAACGCGTAAGAATGGACGTACGAAGTGTTCGGCGAAGAAATCTTACCAAAAACTCGGTCGAATCGAAGAAGACGTTGATTCGAAGGCGGATCGGAGCTTGGATCGGCGGAATCGGCTGAAGGAATCGGTCCGAATCCGCCGGAATCGCCGGAATCGCCGGGGAATCGGCTGGAATCGACGGAATCGCCGGGGAATCGCCGGAATCGCCGGAATCGGCTCGAATCGCCCCCGGATCGACGGATCGCTGCCTGGATCGCCGGATCGATGCCGGAATCGCTGAGGAATCGCCGCGGAATCGCCGGAGACGAGCCCTACCGCCGCGGGATCGAAGGAATCGACCGCGGCGGTCGATTCCGGCCCTTTTAGGGCCGGAATCGGTTCGACCGGTCTTCCATCGGAATCGGTCGGATCGACCGATTCCACAAGGAATCGGTCGGAATCGGATCGATTCCGACCGATTCCAGTCGATTCATACCGATTCCGCGGAATTATTCCCGGAATCGGTCCTTCCGCCAGGAATCGGATCGGAATCCACCGATCCGATTCCGGAATCGGTCGGAATCGGTCCGATTCCACCGATTCCGTAATCTATGGTTTTACCCAAACCAAACCAAAATTTAAACTCAATTCCAACAAAGTTCATTCCAAACAAACTTGAATCAACTAATTAATTCAAATTAAATTAAATCAAAATCAAATCAAATTAAAATTCACACCAAATCTAAATCTCAGTCAATTTAAACAAACTCAAATTCAAGCTAAAATCACGCTTTCAAAAAATCAAAAAAAAATCCAAGTCAAACTTAATCAATCAGATGCAAGTGAAAAGTCAATTCAAAACAAAGTCAAAACCAAATTAAGTTCTTGCATTCCACTGATTTCATGGGGTTGTTCTCTCCTATGTGTGAATGTTTATTTTCGTGGATGTATGTCCTTTGCTTCAATGAATTGCTATGGCGATAATCAAGGGTATTCGAGAAATCTCGATGTAATTAACGTCGGATCTTCGCACCATCCGACGGGGAGAGGTCAAAATAAATTTTCAAAGAACCTAATAACCTCAAATTATATTTTTTAAATATCATTGACCCTAGTTAGTACTTTTATGGAATACCATCTATTTTCCTATAAAGTCAATACTAAGGTCAAATCTAATTCAAAAAAAAAATGGATTTCCAAAAAAACAAAAGCACCTAATTCTTTTCCCTAAAAAATTTGAGGTTCCAACATGAGGGATAATTTTTCAAAATTATATTTCAAATGTTACAATTGGAAGGGTCTCAAGGCAGTAGAACTTTTATAATGAAATATGAAATTAAAGACTTTTTGGAATTATTGGAACGATATTAAGATGTATTCAACAATAAGTAATATATAGAGTTTGATACATAGAATCCTTATTTTATGATATAAAGCAAGGCAAAAGCATTCATTGTTTTTTCCACTATGCATACAGGCTGCGGCAAGCAGACAGCACCATGTGACATGTTGGTGATGGAACCAAAGGGGGGTGATGGCACAAGGGTGGAAATGGGTGGTTCTGGCAGGATAGAGAAGAGGAAGATGAAGGTGTTGGTGGTGATGGGAGCGACTGGGTCAGGCAAGTCGCGTCTGGCCATTGACCTTGCTATCCACTTTCCCTTGGAGGTTGTCAGTGCTGACTCCATGCAGGTATACCGTGGACTGGACGTCCTAACCAACAAGGTCCCTCTAGTAGACCGCCATGGTGCGCTTGTCTACACTCTTGCTAACCCATCTCAAATGAACTGTGGGTGTTGTGGCAAATGGTGAATTATTTGGTCTTTACCCTGGGTGATTACAGGTGTGCCACATCATCTCCTTGGGTTTGTTGACCCAAATGTGGAGTACACATCTAGGGATTTTCGTGACCTTGCTGTTCCTGTGAGAATGCTGCCTTCACTTTTTCTCTTCCTCTGACATTGCTATGTTATTTTACTTTTTTTCACATTTCATTGTGATGAAGTGGTTATTTTCTCTAAGAACATCTCATTACTCTTCCGTTGAAAAATGATGTTCTTGCAGTTGATAGATGATATATCATCCCGTGGGTGCTTGCCCATTATTGTAGGGGGAACGAATTATTACATCCAGGTACATGGCACATCATCTTTGGATTTGGTTCTAAGATAGCTTCTTGCTTCTTTGAAATCCCATTACATATCCTTATCCACAATTAACAGTTGACTTTGACTTTAAGAAGCTTCAATGTTTAAGATTTTCCATACTAGTGTTACATGCACATAAAACATTTGGTAATTTGACAGGCTCTTGTCAGCCCATTTCTTGTTGATGATTTGGTTGAAGAAATGGGTGAATGTTCATTAAGTCCGTCTGAAGGTAAAGTTGTGATTCTTTTGTAAGTGCTTTACTACTCATACATGTTGCTAACATCTTGATCTTTGTATAATAGAAAGTTTGAAGGACAAGTTTAAATCACTTGGTGGCAATCATGATCTGCATGATGCCTTTAATTGTTTAAAGAAGATTGATCCAGCTGCAGCGAATAGGATCCATCCCAATGACCATAGAAAAGTAAGGGTATCTTTTTCACTATAGTATCCTTTTCATTTGTGTTACAGTTCACCAGTTTGTACATGTCTCCTCTTAATGGCACACCTAATATATATAAGTTATCAATTCTCATAGTATCTACAAGATAGATCAGCTCTCTAGTTTACACTTCTGGTTGAAAGACTAGTCAGCAATAATTGTGTTGACAAACTCAAACTTGTTTAATTTTTTTATAAAATTTACCCACAACTGGAAGCAGATGCCAGCCATCATTTCTATTTTCTATGCAACTTGTTTGTTGGATTATCTAGGTTAACTGCAAAAAGCCATTGTGAAGTTTGATCCTGCCGTTTAACTTTAGTTTGATGCAAGGATTTCCTAGTTGGGATCAGCATAGGGATTGGATTGGCCAATCAGAGAGAAGAAAAACTGGTCTGGGATTGGCTCTTCTAAAAACAGAAAAATATGGAAAGTGATGAGCAGATGGACGGACAATCGGCATTGGATCAGCCTCAGGAGACAGCGCAGCCACCGCCCTTGTCTTCCCTGCCCTAATGGGTGGGTAATATGCTAAAGTCTGGTTGACAGTCCTAACGAGCAGGATCCAGTCAGTGCCCAGATCTGGGATCTGTATTAGATGTTGGACCCAATATCCCTGGATCTCTTCTTCGATGTACCTGTACAAGCATCTTCCCCACGTGTTTGGGCAAGGAAGAGAGGGGTGGTGGTGGAGCTGCCCCAACACCCTCCTGGCGCTGAACTGACCCCAGTCGGGCTTAGATTGGACCAGAATTGGTCGATCCAATCTGATGATTCTGATCTGGTACCTTAGATCCCAATCCCAGTGGAACCATGGAAGTTTCTTCTGGGATCAGTCTATGCTGATCTCGATCTGGGATCAGCCAATCCTACAAACCATGATTTGATGCGATTGAGATTGGACTGTACTTACAAATGACAAGGGCATGACTGTTGTTGAACATTTTTGGCTATTGGCTTTTGTCTGGATGTCTTTTATTTGGTCGTGGCTTAAATGCAAGTCAAGTTGTAATTGGCATCTTTTATAAAAGTTAAGCGTATGCTTGTAATTAGCTTAAGGGGTAAAATATATGGTGGGTTTATTTAAAAGAGCCTATCTTGTAATCCAAATATAAAAAAAGATATGAAGTGAACTTTCGGGCAAGGAAGGTGGGGTCGGGAGTCGGGACCGGGTCGTTTGGGCCCAAAACCGACCCGGGTCAGTCGGGGTCGCGACCCGGGTCCGGCGGGGTCGCGACCCGGGTCGGGCCGGGGTCGGCCGGGGTCGCCAAAAATAATAATAAAAAATTAATTTTGGGGTCGGGGTCTTGGGGTCGGGACCGGGTCGGTCGGCCCCAAAAGCGACCGGGTCGCGACCCGGCGAACCATGCTTTTGGGATCCCTTGGGGATGTGCCCCAATAGTATCCTTCTCTACTTCCTCTTTTGTTCAGCTACAAAGGCCCTTGATCCTTCTCCATTTCTTCTTTTTCTTCTTTAAGCAGTTGATGCCGTTTGCTTCTCCCTTCTTCTTCTCCCTGTCTGTTCTCTTGATCAGCCAGGAGGGCATCATCCTTTCATCTCTCACTCCTTCCTCTCTCTTCCCTCACTAAGTGATTGTGTGCCCTTCAGCCCCATTTCTTCTCTTTTCTTTCTCAGCCACGGTCCCATTCTCCAGTGGTATTATTCTCTGGCCATATGAGCTGCAGCATTGATCCTCCAGTGTCTGTGCCCTGCTGCAAACAGGCAGACCAATTTCATGTTCATGTCACGCCTCCTTTGCATGCTGCACTTCTTTGCTCTCTATGGATCAGGTGAACCTTCTCCAGTACAGCACCATGCTTCCTTCCCTTTTCTCATCCTCCCTCATTCTTGCCTTTATCACATGTACATGCACCCATGGCAGCACAAGCCGCTATCCATGGCAGCCTTTTTCCCCTCTCTCAATTCCCCCTTGTGTGCCTCGTTGCTTCCCTCTAGCCCACTGTGCCATGCCACCACCACTTGTCTGTCATCCCCATCCACAACCCACATCTACTCTCACACAGTTTGCCAGCGTCAGTTTATACACATGCCCGTGTGTGCACATCTTGCACTTTTTTGTTTTATTTAATCTTGAATTTTAGCTTACACTGCAATAAGTTTTATTCATCAACTAACTTAGTGAACCATTTATTGCTTAACACACCTTTTTCTTTTTCGTGTGTATGCATGGACCCAATTTAATGAACTTCACATTATGGGGTATTAACATTTATAATGATAATTTGCATATAGGATTTATCATCTTGAGTCATATGATCCTATCCCCTAAGCGATGTTAAGTGGGTACCTTGCCACTTATGCATGCAACAACTTGGCAACTATGATCACTTTCTCTTGAAGGCTGATCCTAAGATAAAGTTTTAAGCTGGAACAAATTTGTAAAAATCAGTAATTAGGTAGTGTTATTCATCTTGTGATTCTGAGTAAAGATTTACAAATCTAGTTATGATTAAAATATGATTCTCATGTCGTAGAAACCAGATTTACATTCATCCATAATCACAGTCCTTTTCAGATGAGTCACATTTTTATGTATGCTTACTTTTACAAATGATCTTTGCTGCAGATTGATCGCTATCTTGATTTATATGAGAATTCAGGTCTCCTTCCTAGTGAACTTTTCCAAGGGAAAGCCTCAGAGGTTAGTTTTTCTCTTGATGGTGTGACCTCAGTATTTTTTGTTAAATTAATGTGATATGTTTTACATTTGAAGCTGCATGTTACGTCTACTTTCTGCTACCTATTTGTAGGAGGATATTGCTGCTATGTGATGTGATACTGGAAAAATTACTTACCTAAATTACTGTCTCTTCAGCCCAACTTAGCATTAACTTCTATTTTTTTCCTTCCTGATATAGAATTTTTCTTTCTGATAAAAACAAGCAGAGTAGCTGTTGATGTGGTTTTATGGTTGTTTTTGCTACTTCACTCTTCATCCGCTTTCAAATTTTTCTGACAGTGAAATTCTCACTTTTACAGTAGCGAATGAAGATTTCATATTCTGCTTTTTTAAGATAATAATTGTATAGTGGGGTATATTATTTTAAAATTCAAAAGCACATTTGTGAATACAATGAGTCATCATCTTCCCCACATAGTAAGCTGAGTTGGATGGTTCAATGACCTCAACAACTACCTATACAATACCTTTAACAACTTTGTCCATTTCATTTTCAGTTGCTCATGACAGATGCAAGCCTGTTTTGACATTTTTTGCCGCATTATTTCTTCCCACCATCATGTTAGATTAGTGCTAACGTTTTTGATATTTTATAAACATTGTCAGATAGAGTTGACAAACAATGTTGCTAATTTATTATACAGTAATGTGTGGCTAGAGTTAGATTACCTTTTCTTATCTGGAGCTTCAAGGACTCAAGGAAGCAATTGTCATGTTTCCTTATCTATTCATGTTTCGTGTCAGGGCAGAAATGGGGTCGACCAGATGATTTCAGATACGATTGTTGTTTTTTTTGGGTTGATACTTCTCTCTCCGAACTTGATTTATATGTTGAGCAAAGGGTAGATAGCATGATGGATGCTGGCTTACTAGATGAAGTATATGACATTTATGATCCCAATGTGGAATATACGCGAGGTCTCAGACAAGCTATCGGTGTCCGAGAGTTTGAGAAGTTGTTTAGCAATCTTTTCTTTAGTGCCAACAAGAGCCAGCAGCACACAGCAGATGTGGGCATTGATTTTCCTCGGACTGGGAGGGCTGGCGTCATGATGTCAAACCAGAGTGATCAGTTTCTAAGAGCCAACCAATTGAGAAACCTAATTTTAGGTCATAGTGATCTTAGTTTCTTGTTAAATGAAGCAATAGGTGAGCTAAAAGCCAATACACGGAGACTCGTCCGACGCCAAGTGAGTCCTTGCCGTCTGTACTGTACCATCTCGGTACCGGAAAACAACTTGCTATTATTGAATTAGAATATATGCCTTAAGGGCCTTAACGTGCTGTAAATTTTGCAATAAAATTTCAGAGGCGGCGACTTAACAGGCTGAAGACAGTGTTTGGGTGGAACCTGCATTATATTGATGCAACAGAAGCCTTCCGAAGTATGGGATTTTCTTTCCCCTTGACTGCATATTCGTGATTCATACAAATAGTGCCTTGATTGCGTTGTGAGTTTATTTTATCAGGAAGGACGGAAGATTCATGGCAACGAGAAGTGGTAGACCCGTGCATTGCTATCATCAAAGAATTCTTGTCCAAGGATCTCGGGGATTTGGCAGACGACTCCAAGCCGAACCAAGCTGCAATAGGGAATCTTGCTTCTAGAGATCTTTGGACTCAATATGTTTGCGAGGTAAAGCAGACTGGTTTTTGGCACGGTTGTTAATGTATTCTGCCATCTCTCTCTCTTCTAGCATTTCAGTTTAGGTCTTAAGACGCCTTGTCCATGGTTAAAAAAGAAAACAAAAACAAGATGCTGGTTTTGTCTGTTTTTCGGATTGGTTAGGCCCAACAGTTTTGACATGCATTTGGAATAACATCTCATTCATGTGGAAGACCTGCGGGAACAAGATCCTCCGAGGAGCTCATGAATGGGAGCAGCATAAGAAGGGACGTGTGCATCGGAAGCGGCTCGACCGTCTCAAGAAGGCTGTAAAAATGAAGCCCGTCTCTGCAGATTCCGCGGCGCGTGCTAGCCTGCTTTCTTCGTAGCTTCGGCCATGAGTCTCTCTCTCTCTCTCTCTCTCTCTCTCTCTTCGAGGTCTTGAATATACATCTGGGTCTTGTCTTTGTGTATCTTCCCTCTTCCCTCTTCCCTCTATTTTTTTCCTTATAGCTTTGTCTATTTTGCTACCTCTTTTCTTGAGCCTGTGGCTAATTAGCATGAGGTGGGTAGGAGTCTTGTCTCGAGCTCCGCTTGTTAATGAATAAATTTTATTTTTGGTTTAAATTTATTTATTTAACGTATAAATGATCTGTGGAATGGAATTTTTAGGGTCTAGTTTCTGGCTATTGTATGTATTGGATATTCGTTGGTTTACACTCAGTTGGCACGTTCACGTTGACGTGTTTCATTTGCTTATCATTTTTTACATACAAGATGTACATATATATATGACAAAGTAAAATAGTTGACTTTCACTAGATTTCGGTATGTATATCACCTGTGGTGGTTGACTTTGAATAAAAAAAAAAAATTAATTATGATTTCTGTAAAATCATCATAAAAAATCAAATTCTCAGTATGGTAACATACTTGGAGAATAGATTAAGGAGAATTGAATTTATGAGTTTTTATCACAATCAAATTAGGGCTTCATAACGTATTTTTAGTTCACACTCGTAGCTAACTAGTTTAGGTTAGATAGATAAATTTTATATTAGACTATTCTGAAAGAAAAAAAAAACTAGATGAATCAAATGATGTTTACGTTATTATGATAAACTATGTTTTTAACAATTTAAATGATATTTATACTATTTTATTATACAATAACATGTTTTTTACAATTAATTTAACTTATACTCAATTTACATATAATATAAGATCAATTATTTTAGAATAAATAATAAATATTTAACCCACAAATAATCGAACCAAACAAAATCAAGTAAGATACAAGTTGACATTTAAGTGGAGTCCGCTTTCTTCTCGGACAGGCAGGCGATGGGGGCCACGGCCCCTCTCACGTGACCCCGTAGAAACTCGAGTCGGACAGCGCTATTCGGATATATGCATGTTTCCTCTTTCGTAAAATAATCAAGCAAGATACAACTTGACATTTAAAATAACTGCACTCGAGACTTCTATTCACGTTCTTTTTTCTTCTTTTTTCTTCTTTTTGCGTTGAATAGGTCCGACTGTGCTGTGCTGACGTAAATATATGATATCTGGGGTGGAGTCACGTGATCCGTTCAAGGGGTCGGTCACGTGACCCCGTGGGTCCCACCGCCGCCCGTCCGAAGGAAACCCGATATGCATTCGGTTCCGATTCGGATGGTGCCACTCGGTAACGGATATATGCATCCAATTTCCTCTTTCGTGCATGAAACGGTCGATCGGCAACTCTTACGTGATCCATTCCAAGGGTCGGTCACGTGACCCCGTAGGTTCCACCGCCATCCGTCCGAAGGAAACCCGATATGCATTCGGTTCCGATTCGGATGGCGCCATTCGGAAACAGATATATGCATCCAATTTCCTCTTTCGTACATGAAACGATTGATCGGCAACTCCCACGTGATCCGTTCCAGGGGTCGGTCACGTGACCCCGTAGGTCTCACCGCCGCCCGTCCGAAGGAAACCCGATATACATTCGGTTCCCGATTCGGATGGTGACATTTAGAAACGGATATATGCATTCAATTTCCTCTTTCGTACATGAAACGATCAATCGACAACTCCCACGTGATCCGTTCCAGGGGTCGGTCACATGACCCCGTAGGTCCCACCGCCGCCCGTCCGAAGGAAACCTGATATGCATTCGGTTCCGATTCGGATGGCGCCATTCGGAAACGGATATATGCATCCAATTTCCTCTTTCGTGCATGAAATGATCGATCGGCAACTCCCACATGATCCGTTCCAGGGGTCGGTCACATGATCTCTTAGGTATTCGTTGGTTTACACTCAGTTGGCACGTTCACGTTGACGTGCTTCATTTGCTTATCATTCTTTACATATGAAACCGAAGATGGACATATATATAAGACAAAGTAAAATAGTTGACTTTCACTAGATTTCGTTATGTATAGCCCCTGTGGTGGTTAACTTTGAATGAAAAAAATAAATTAATTATGATTTGTATAAAATAATCATAAAAAAGCCAAATTCTCAATATGATAACATACATGGAGAATATATTAAGGAGAATTGAATTTATGAGTTTTTATCACAATCAAATTAGGGCTTCAGAACGTATTTAAAACTATGTTTTTAACAATTTAAATGATATTTATACTATTTTATTATACAATAACATGTATTTACAATTAATTTAACTTATAATCAATTTACATTTAATATAAGATCAATTATTTTAGAATAAATAATAAATATTTAACCCACAAGTAATCGACCCAAACAAAATTAAGCAAGATACAAGTTGACATTTAAAATAACTGCACTCGTGATTTCTATTCACACTCTTATCTTTTTCTTTTTTTTTACGTTGAGTAAGTCCGACTGTGTTGTGCTGACGTAAATATATGATATCTGGAGTAGGGTCCTCTTTCTTCTCGGACAGGCAGGCGATGGGGGCCACGGCCCTCTCCCGTGATCCGTTGTTACGTGACCCGTAGAAATCCGATTGGAGAAATCTACACCCGGTCCGCTTCAACGGACATGCTTTGGCAATAACTCCGGTCAGAAATCCAATTTTACGACAGATCTGACTTTAGCAATTTTCTGCATTTCCGATCCAAAAATAAAGGTAACCAAGGAGAGAGACGTTAAAAGTTAGATGAAGTACCTTGTTTGCCCTGCCTTTCAAATAACTCACGGCAGCAGTTTTTTTATGTTATTATGATAAACTATGTTTTTAAAGATTTAAATGATATTTATACTATTTTATTATACAATAACATGTTTTTTACAATTAAGTTAACTTAAAATTAATTTACATATAATATAAGATAAGTTATTTTAGAATAGTGCAAATCCGTTCAAGGGGTCAATCACGGGACCCCGTGGGTCCCACCGCCGCCCGTCCGAAGGAAACCCGATATACATTCGGCTCCGATTCGGATGACGCCATTCGGAAACGGATACATGCATCCAATTTCCTCTTTCGTGCATGAAACGATCGATCGGCAACTCCCACGTGATTCGTTCTAGGAGTCGGTCACGTGACCCCGTAGGTCCCACCGCCGCCCGTCCGAAGGAAACCCGATATGCATTCGGTTCCGATTCGGATGGCGCCATTCGGAAACGGATATATGGATCCAATTTCCTCTTTCGTGCATGAAACGATCGATCAGCAACTCCCACGTGATCTGTTCCAAGGGTCGGTCACGTGACCCCGTAGGTCTCATCGCCGCCCGTCCGAAGGAAACCCGATATACATTCGGTTTCGATTCGGATGGTGTCATTCGGAAACGGATATATGCATCCAATTTCCTCTTTCGTGTGTATGAAACGATCGATCAGCAACTCCCACGTAATCCGTTCCAGGGGTCGGTCACGTGACCCCTTAGGTATTCGTTGGTTTACACTCAGTTGGCACGTTCACGTTGACGTGCTTCATTTGCTTATCATTCTTTATATATGAAACCGAAAATGTACACATATATAAGACAAAGTAAAATAGTTGACTTTCACTACATTTCGTTATGTATAGCCCATGTGGTGGTTGACTTTGAATGAAAAAAAAATTAATTATGATTCCTATAAAATCATCATAAAAAAGTCAGATTCTCAATATGGTAACGCACATGGAGAATATATTAAGGAGAATTGAATTTATGAGTTTTTATCACAATCAAATTAGGGCTTCAGAACGTATTTAAAACTATGTTTTTAACAATGTAAATGATATTTATACTATTTTATTATACAATAACATGTTTTTTACAATTAATTTAACTTATAATCAATTTACATTTAATATAAGATCAATTATTTTAGAATAAATAATAAATATTTAACCCACAAGTAATCGACCCAAACAAAATTAAGCAAGATACAAGTTGACATTTAAAATAACTGCACTCGTGATTTCTATTCACACTCTTATCTTTTTCTTTTTTTTTGTTTGCATTGGGTAAGTCGGACTGTGTTGTGCTGACGTAAATATACGATATTTGGAGTGGGGTCCGCTCCAGGGGTCGGTCACGTGACCCCGTAGGTCCCACCGCCGCCCGTCCGAAGGAAACCCGATATGCATTCGGTTCCGATTCGGATGGCGCCATTCGGAAACGGATATATGCATCCAATTTCCTCTTTCGTGCATGAAATGATCGATCGACAACTCCCACGTGATCCGTTCCAGGGGTCGGTCACGTGACCCCGTAGGTCCCACCGCCGCCCGTCCGAAGGAAACCCGATATGCATTCGGTTCCGATTCGGATGGCGCCATTCGGAAACGGATATATGCATCCAATTTCCTCTTTCGTGCATGAAACGATCGATCGGCAACTCCCACGTGATCCGTTCCACGGGTCGGTCACGTGACCCCGTAGGTCCCACTGCCGCCCGTCCGAAGGAAACCCGATATGCATTCGGTTCCGATTCGGATGGCGCCATTCGAAAATGGATATATGCATCCAATTTCCTCTTTCGTGCATGAAACGATCGATCGGCAACTCCCACGTGATCCGTTCCAGGGGTCGGTCACGTGACCCCGTAGGTCCCACCGCCGCCCGTCCGAAGGAAACCCGATATGCATTCGGTTCCGATTCGGATGGCGCCATTCGGAAACGGATATATGCATCCAATTTCCTCTTTCGTGCATGAAACGATCGATCGGCAACTCCCACGTGACCCGTTCTAGGGGTCGGTCACGTGACCCCGTAGGTATTCGTTGGTTTACACTCAGTTGGCACGTTCACGCTGACGTGCTTCATTTGCTTATCATTCTTTTCATATGAAACCGAAGATGTACATATATATAAGACAAAGTATAATAGTTGACTTTCACTAGATTTCGTTATGTATAGCCCTGTGGTGGTTGACTTTGAATGAAAAAAATAAATTAATTATGATTTGTATAAAATCATCATAAAAAAGCCAGATTCTCAATATGGTAATGCACATGGAGAATATATTAAGGAGAATTGAATTTATGAGTCCCTACGTCTGCTGCCATCGATTTGGGAGTGAGCATTCAAAAAATGTGAAAAATGGGATCTTTTGTTAAACTCAACGTTTGACGGATCTTTTGTTATACGGAGCCGTTGAAACGATCGATCGTCAATTTGGCCAAAAAATAAATTAGATGAACCAAATGATGTTTACGATAAAGTATGTATTTAACAATTTAATTGATATTTTTACTATCTTATTATACAATAACATGTTTTTTACAATTAATTTAACTTATAATCAATTTACATAGATTATAAGATAAATTATTTTTGTGCAAATCCGATTCGGATGCAAATTTAACATTTGATGCGCAACTCTCCGTGTTCGATCGCGATTTGAAGAAGAGAAGATATACGCGTTGGAAGAATTAGTTCTAGCCGCACAATCGCCGGCGCGGTGAAGAAGAGGATCGAGTGGGTCGTTGCGGACGGTGCGAGCGACGGCGAGCCGGACTTCGCCATGTCGAAGTTTCGTCGGCCTTGCTCTTACTTGCCTGGCAAAATTAAGCAAGATACAAGTTGACATTTAAAATAACTGCACTCGTGATTTCTATTCACACTCTTATCTTTTTCTTTTTTTTTGTTTGCATTGGGTAAGTCGGACTGTGTTGTGCTGACGTAAATATACGATATTTGGAGTGGGGTCCGCTCCAGGGGTCGGTCACGTGACCCCGTAGGTCCCACCGCCGCCCGTCCGAAGAGCCGATATGCATTCGGTTCGATTCGGATAGGCGCCATTCGGAAACGGATATATGCATCCAATTTCCTCTTTCGTGCATGAAATGATCGATCGACAACTCCCGCGTGATCCGTTCCGGGGGTCGGTCGCGTGACCCACATCGTCCCCACCGCCTCCGCCGTCCGGAAGGAAACCCGATATGCATTCGGTTCCGATTCGGATAGGCGCCATTCGAAACGGATATATGCATCCAATTTCCTCTTTCGTGCATGAAACGATCGATCGACGACTCGCGTGATCCGTTCCACGGGTCGGTCGCGTGACCCGCCGTAGGTCCCATCCGCCGCCCGTCCGAAGGAAACCCGATATGGCTTCGGTCCCGGTTCGGATGGCGCCATTCGGAAGCAGATATATGCATCCAGTTTCCTCTTTCGTACATGAAACGATTGATCGGCAAGTCCCACGTGATCCGTTCCAGGGGTCGGTCACGTGACCGTGGGTCCACCGCCGCCCGTCCGAAGGAAACCCGATATGCATTCGGTTCCGATTTGGATGGCGCCATTCGGAAACGGATATATGCATCCCAATTTCCTCTTTCGTGCATGAAACGATCGATCGGCAACTCCCGCGTGACCCGTTAAGGGTCGGTCGCACGTGACCCCGTAGGTATTCGTTGGTTTACACTCGGTTGGCACGTTCGCGGCCGACGTGCTTCATTTGCTTATCATTCTTTTCATATGAAACCGAAGATGTACATATATATAAGACAAAGTATAATAGTTGACTTTCCTTTAGATTTCGTTATGTATAGCCTGTGGTGGTTGACTTTGAATGAAAAAAATAAATTAATTATGATTTGTATAAAATCATCATAAAAAAGCAGATTCTCAATATGGTAATGCACATGGAGAATATATTAAGGAGAATTGAATTTATGAGTCCCTACGATACCGTCGCCATCGATTTGGGAGTGAAAATTCAAAAAATGTGAAAAATGGGATCTTTTGTTAAACTCAACGTTTGACCGGATCTTTTGTTATAGCGGAGCGTTGAAACGGGTGATCGTCAATTTGGCCAAAAAATAAATTAGATAGAACGAATGATGTTTACGATAAAGTATGTATTTAACAATTTAATTGATATTTTTACTATCTTATTATACAATAACATGTTTTTTACAATTAATTTAACTTATAATCAATTTACATAGATTATAAGATAAATTATTTTTGTGCAAATCCGATTCGGATGCAAATTTGCTGTTTGATGCGCAACTCCGTGTTCGATCACGATTTGAAGAAGAGAAGATATACACGTTGGAAGAATTAGTTCGAGCCGCACAATCGCCGGCGCCGGTGAAGAAGAGGATCAGCTGGGTCGTTGCGGACGGTGCAGAAGGCGACGGCGAGCCGGACTTCGCCATGTCGAAGTTTCCGTCGGCCTTGCTCTTGCTTGCCACAAAATTAAGCAAGATACAAGTTGACATTTAAAATAAGCACTCGTGATTTCTATTCACACTCTTATCTTTTTCTCTTTTTTTGTTTGCATTGGGTAAGTCGGACTGTGTTGTGCTGACGTAAATATACGATATTTGGAGTGGGGTCCGCTCCAGGGGTCGGTCACGTGACCCCGTAGGTCCCACCGCCGCCCGTCCGAAGGAAACCGAGCTTACGCATATGCGTTCGGTTCCGGGTCGGATGGCGCCGTTCGGAAACGGATATATGCATCCAATTTCCTCTTTCGTGCGTGAAATGATCGATCGACAACTCCGCGTGATCCGTTCCGGGGGTCGGTCACGTGACCCCGTAGGTCCCACCGCCGCCCGTCCGAAGGAAACCCGATATGCATTCGGTTCCGATTCGGATGGCGCCATTCGGAAACGGATATATGCATCCAATTTCCTCTTTCGTGCATGAAACGATCGATCGGCAACTCCCACGTGATCCGTTCCACGGGTCGGTCACGTGACCCCGTAGGTCCCACCGCCGCCCGTCCGAAGGAAACCCGATATGCATTCGGTTCCGATTCGGATGGCGCCATTCGAAAAATGGATATATGCATCCAATTTCCTCTTTCGTGCATGAAACGATCGATCGGCAACTCCCACGTGATCCGTTCCAGGGGTCGGTCACGTGACCCCGTAGGTCCCACCGCCGCCCGTCCGAAGGAAACCCGATATGCATTCGGTTCCGATTTGGATGGCGCCATTCGGAAACGGATATATGCATCCAATTTCCTCTTTCGTGCATGAAACGATCGATCGGCAACTCCCACGTGACCCGTTCTAGGGGTCGGTCACGTGACCCGTAGGTATTCGTTGGTTTACACTCAGTTGGCACGTTCACGCCGACGTGCTTCATTTGCCTCTCATTCTTTTCATAACAAACCGAAGATGTACATATATATAAGACAAAGTGTAATAGTTGACTTTCACTAGTTTTCGTTATGTATAGCCTTGTGGTGGTTGACTTTGAATGAAAAAAATGCATTAATTATGATTTGTATAAAATCATCATAAAAAAGCTGATTCTCGATATGGTAATGCACGCATGGAGAATATATTAAGGAGAATTGAATTTATGAGTCCCTACGTCTGCTTTGCCATCGATTTGGGGGTGAAAATTCAAAAAATGTGAAAAATGGGATCTTTTGTTAAACTCAACGTCAATAGGATCTTTTGTTATAGCGGAGCGTTGAAACGGACGATCGTCAATTTGACGAAAAATAAATTAGATGAACGAATGATGTTTACGATAAAGTATGTATTTAACAATTTAATTGATATTTTTACTATCTTATTATACAATAACATGTTTTTTACAATTAATTTAACTTATAATCAATTTACATAGATTATAAGATAAATTATTTTTGTGCAAATCCGATTCGGATGCAAATTTGCTGTTTGATGCGCAACTCCGTGTTCGATCACGATTTGAAGAAGAGAAGATATACACGTTGGAAGAATTAGTTCGAGCCGCACAATCGCTGGCGCCGGTGAAGAAGAGGATCAGCTGGGTCGTTGCGGACGGTGCAGAAGGCGACGGCGAGCCGGACTTCGCCATGTCGAAGTTTCCGTCGGCCTTGCTCTTGCTTGCCACAAAATTAAGCAAGATACAAGTTGACATTTAAAATAACTGCACTCGTGATTTCTATTCACACTCTTATCTTTTTCTCTTTTTTTGTTTGCATTGGGTAAGTCGGACTGTGTTGTGCTGACGTAAATATACGATATTTGGAGTGGGGTCCGCTCCAGGGGTCGGTCACGTGACCCCGTAGGTCCCACCGCCGCCCGTCCGAAGGAAACCCGATATGCATTCGGTTCCGATTCGGATGGCGCCATTCGGAAACGGATATATGCATCCAATTTCCTCTTTCGTGCATGAAATGATCGATCGACAACTCCCAGCGTGATCCGTTCCGGGGGTCGGTCCACGTGACCCCGTCGTCCCACCGCCGCCCGTCCGAAGGAAACCCGATATGCATTCGGTTCCGATTCGGATGGCGCCATTCGAGAAACGGATATATGCATCCCGATTTCCTCTTTCGTGCATACGTAAACGATCGATCGGCAACTCCCACGTGATCCGTTCCACGGGTCGGTCACGTGACCCCGTGAACCCACGCCGCCCGTCCGAAGGAAACCCGATATGCATTCGGTTCCGATTCGGATGGCGCCATTCGAAAAATGGATATATGCATCCGATTTCCTCTTTCGTGCGTAAACGATCGATCGGCAACTACAGCGTGATCCGTTCCGGGGTCGGTCACGTGACCCGTAGGTCCCACCGCCGCCGTCGAAGAGAAACCCGATATGCATTCGGTTCCGGATTCGGATGGCGCCATTCGAGAGCGGATATATGCATCCAATTTCCTCTTTCGTGCATGAAACGATCGATCGACGACTCCCGCGTGACCCGTTCTGTGGTCGGTCACGTGACCCCGTGAGTATTCGTTGGTTTACACTCAGTTGGCACGTTCACGCTGACGTGCTTCATTTGCTTATCATTCTTTTCATATGAAACCGAAGATGTACATATATATAAGACAAAGTATAATAGTTGACTTTCACTAGATTTCGTTATGTATAGCCCTGTGGTGGTTGACTTTGAATGAAAAAAATAAATTAATTATGATTTGTATAAAATCATCATAAAAAAGCCAGATTCTCAATATGGTAATGCACATGGAGAATATATTAAGGAGAATTGAATTTATGAGTCCCTAAACGTCTGCTATCGATTTGGGAGTGAAAATTCAAAAAATGTGAAAAATGGGATCTTTTGTTAAACTCAACGTTTGGACCGGATCTTTTGTTATAGCGGAGCCGTTGAAACGGACTGATCGTCAATTTGGCCAAAAAATAAATTAGATGAACCAAATGATGTTTACGATAAACTATGTTTTTAACAATTTAATTGATATTTTTACTATCTTATTATACAATAACATGTTTTTTACAATAAATTTAACTTATAATCAATTTACATATATTATAAGATAAATTATTTTTTGTGCAATCCGATTCGGATGCAAATTTCTTTGTTTGATGCGCAACTGCGTGTTCGATCGCGATTTGAAGAAGAGAAGATATAAACGTTGGAAGAATTAGTTCCCGGCCGCAATCGGCGGCGCCGGTGAAGAAGAGGATCGAGGCGGTCGTTGCGGACGGTGCGAGCGCCGGCGAGCCGGACTTCGCCATGTCGAAGTTTCCGTCGGCCTTGCTCTTGCTTGCCACAAAATTAAGCAAGATACAAGTTGACATTTAAAATAACTGCACTCGTGATTTCTATTCACACTCTTATCTTTTTCTCTTTTTTTGTTTGCATTGGGTAAGTCGGACTGTGTTGTGCTGACGGAAATATACGATATTTGGAGTGGGGTCCGCTCCAGGGGTCGGTCGCGTGACCCCGTAGGTCCCTCCTCCGCCCGACCGAAGGAAGTCCGATATGCATTCGGTTCCGTTTCGGATGGCGACATGCGGAACCGGATATATGCATCCACTTTCCTGTTTCGTGCATGAAATGAGCGATCGACAACTCCCGCGTGATCCGTTCCAGGGGTCGGTCACGTGACCCCGTAGGTCCCACCGCCGCCCGTCCGAAGGAAACCCGATATGCATTCGGTTCCGGTCCGGATGGCGCCATTAAACGGATATATGCATCCAATTTCCTCTTTCGTGCGTAAACGATCGATCGGCAACTCCCACGTGATCCGTTCCACGGGTCGGTCACGTGACCCCGTAGGTCCCCTTTGCCGCCCGTCCGGAAGGAACCCCGATATGCATTCGGTCCCGATTCGGATGGCGCCATTCGAAAATGGATATATGCATCCAATTTCCTCTTTCGTGCATGAAACGATCGATCGGCAACTCCCACGTGATCCGTTCCAGGGGTCGGTCACGTGACCCCGTAGGTCCCACCGCCGCCCGTCCGAAGGAAACCCGATATGCATTCGGTTCCGATTCGGATGGCGCCATTCGGAAACGGATATATGCATCCAATTTCCTCTTTCGTGCATGAAACGATCGATCGGCAACTCCCACGTGACCCGTTACGGGGTGGTCGCGTGACCGTAGGTATTCGTTGGTTTACACTCGGTTAGGCACGTTCACGGCGACGTGCTTCATTTGCTTATCATTCTTTTCATATGAAACCGAAGATGTACATATATATAAGACAAAGTATAATAGTTGACTTTCCTTTAGATTTCGTTATGTATAGCCATGGTGGTTGACTTTGAATGAAAAAAATAAATTAATTATGATTTGTATAAAATCATCATAAAAAAGCCAGATTCTCAATATGGTAATGCACATGGAGAATATATTAAGGAGAATTGAATTTATGAGTCCCTACGTCTGCTGCCATCGATTTGGGAGTGAAAATTCAAAAAATGTGAAAAATGGGATCTTTTGTTAAACTCAACGTTTGACCGGATCTTTTGTTATAGCGGAGCCGTTGAAACGGACTGATCGTCAATTTGGCCAAAAAATAAATTAGATGAACCAAATGATGTTTACGATAAACTATGTTTTTAACAATTTAATTGATATTTTTACTATCTTATTATACAATAACATGTTTTTTACAATTAATTTAACTTATAATCAATTTACATATATTATAAGATAAATTATTTTTGTGCAAATCCGATTCGGATGCAAATTTGCTGTTTGATGCGCAACTCCGTGTTCGATCGCGATTTGAAGAAGAGAAGATATACACGTTGGAAGAATTAGTTCCCGCCACACAATCGCCGGCGCCGGTGAAGAAGAGGATCAGCTGGGTCGTTGCGGACGGTGCAGAAGGCGACGACGAGCCGGACTTCGCCATGTCGAAGTTTCCGTCGGCCTTGCTCTTGCTTGCCACAAAATTAAGCAAGATACAAGTTGACATTTAAAATAACTGCACTCGTGATTTCTATTCACACTCTTATCTTTTTCTTTTTTTTTTACGTTGAGTAAGTCCGATTGTGTTATGCTGACGTAAATATATGATATCTGGAGTAGGGTCCTCTTTCTTCTCGGACTGGCAGGCGATGGGGGCCACGGCCCTCTCACGTGATCCGTTGTTACGTGACCCGCAGAAAGAAGGGAGATAAATTATATATTAGACTGTTCTGAAAGAAAAAAAAATAAGGGAGAATTAACTACCAGTCCAATTAAGAAAATCGGTTCAACGTTAGATCCGATGACCAAATTCTTTTAACGTCATATCCGCCCATCACATTTTTTAGCATTATCAGTCCTTTCCGTCACTTTATGTGAAACGTCCGCTGGTATCTTCTATTTTATCTCTGCTTTGCCCTTTGCAAAGTCTTCCTCGAGAACATCAACGTCGGCCACATAGAATCGAGACAGAGAAAATAAAACTTTGTTTCAATTTTAATAAAATAAAAAATTATTTAAAATTTACTAACATATCATATAAAATTATAAAAATGATCAAACTGATTTATTTGGGTTCAATTTAAGATTTCAATTGTATTTTAAAATATATCTCTAAAATATTATCATAATAAAATAAAAGTAAGTAAAAAATTAAAAGCTATATGCTATATAAAGATGAATATTTAAACATTGTTATATTTGAAAAAATATATTATTTATATAAGAATTTAAATATATTAAAATTTAAATCTATATTTACTTCATATTCAAACTATATTAAAAATAAACCTTTTTTCAAAAAATATTAATTTACAAGTATTTAAAATCTAACCATTACACCAGATTTGCTATATCTATTTTTAAAGGCAAAATATCAATATAGTTAGAGTAAAAAATTATTGTATTTGACTTATATAAAGATTTAAATATAATATCAATAATAATTTAGAATTATTTGTTTTTTGGATTTATATTGACAAACGAAGTTATATTTCCTCAAATATAATAATCAATTTTTAATGTTATTATATTTTTTAATATTATAAATTTAGTTCGACAATTCATTTAACTAAATTATAATAATTAAGTTTTAAAATTTTTAAAAGTTTCAATATTTTATATATTTTATTAGTTCTTGAACAAGAAGGTTCGTTGAGTAGAAAGTAACGATTTTTTTTTGTAACGACAAAAGAGACAATTCACCTGTCCCTTTCCGTCCCTACGTCTGCCATCGATTCGGAGTGAAAATTCAAAAAATGTGAAAAATTGGATCTTTTGTTAAACTCAACGTTCGACCGATCTTTGTTATAAGCGGGCTTAGTTAAACGGACTCGATCGTCAATTTGGCCAAAAATAAATTAGATGAACCAAATGATGTTTACGATAAACTATGTTTTTAACAATTTAATTGATATTTTTACTATCTTATTATACAATAACATGTTTTTTACAATTAATTTAATTTATAATCAATTTACATATATTATAAGATAACTTATTTTTATGCAAATCCGATTCGGATGCAAATTTGGAAGAAATAGTTCCCGCGGCGCCGGTGAAGAAGAGGATCAGCTTCGTTGCGGACGGTGCAGAAGGCGAGGCCAGCCGGACTTCGCCATGTCGGCCTTGCTCTTGCTTGCCACCGTAGCTTGCGATTTGGCGGAACAGGAGAGGATGAGTACTACGACGGGCGGCGGGCGGCGGTCTCGCCCGCGGTCCTCCGTTAAAAGGCCCCGTCGGTCGAACTCGAAGAGGGAGGGATCGGCGGCGGCGGCGGCGGGGGCGATCAAGTTGGAAGGAGCCGGCCGAGAGGTCGGTTCCACCCTCCGGATTCATCCCACGGCGGCCGCAGCGGGATCAACGTCGTCGGCGTCGGCGTGGAAGGAGAAGATAGCGCGCATGGGCGGGGAGCACCCGAGTTTCGTCGCGACGAAGGAGCTGTCGAGCACCGACCCGAGTGCCCGCCACAACCGGCTCCTCCTCCCCTTCAAACCCTCGTCCGCCAACAATGGCGCCGCCGCCATGAAATCGATGGTGGAGGAGCTGCCGGACCGCGATCGTGCGGCCATGAGCGGCAAAGAGGGCCTCCCGGTGACGCTGCTGGACAGGTGGGGGAGGGAGTACGGCGGCGCCACCCTCACGCACTGGGAGAGCAAGCAGTGGGTCGTCATCAACCGCGGCAAGGCATGGTTGAGCGTCGCCGGCAGCAGCGCCCTCAAAGTTGGCGACCACGTCGACATCTTCCGCTCCCGCAGCCCCCAGCTTGGGCTGCTGCTGGCCATTATCCCGTCGGAGGAGGAGCAACTGCCGCCGGCGCTCGACGATCGATCTCATCACCGAGAGTAGCGTACGTAGCTGCAGAGCAGTACTATTTTTTTTTTTTTTTGCAAGATATATACTGCAGAGATAGAGAGAGAGCAGTGCTACTACGTCGATCGAGTCGTCGCACGCTATTTTCTTTCTTCTTGCTTGCCCTGTGTGTTCTTGTTTGGTTCTTGGGAGTTGTATAGATAGATCATAGGGTGATACCGGCTGTGGGTACCACCGAAAACATCGATCTCCCACATTGGGATGACTGACTACCTACTTCTTCTACTCATCGAACATATATCATTGATTGGTTCTATATTACATCCGACGACATTCCTAATTCTGATCTTGTTCGTCTCTCAATATTCTGTCGAGCATATAAATATATATATATAGCCCCTTAATTAATTATGTACGTACCTGCTTGTTAGAGTTTACATTTGCTAATTGTAGGCCAGTCGACGGTTGCTTGCTAGCTATTTGTTGGTTAATTAACCTAGTCGACCTTTAATTATCAGTATAGATTTTCTGAGTCAATTTATATATATATATGTATGTATATGGTTCATCTTACTGATTAGGTGCTTAACACTACAATCGAAAATATTTCTGCATGAATTGAAGCTATGTGTATGTTTGGAGCGCGTGCGTGGTACATAATTAATATATATTGTGTAAATTTTAAAAGAATTTTAATGTTTTCCTAGCTATTTATATATGTGTTTAGGATCGACGTTGTACAATAGTCGTACAAAATGGCAAAGCTACTTAATTATATATGGAATTAGCTAGTTTTCTCTCTCCACTGAAAATCGAAACCGATGAATACTGATGCATGGGCTTATTTTCACATAAGTAAAGAAATACAACTTTTTGCACATAAACCTTACGCAACTCGAAAATTTTGAAATAAATGATTTTGGGATCAACAAATCAGTAAAACACCCCAAATAAAATGTGTGTATATAGCCCGCCCTGGTAGGAAGAATATTACGCGCAAACTACATATATATTTCAGTAAAATCTTATCATTCACTGGCATTTATATAATTATAATTTGGAGGTTATTGTATGAGATCAGATTACCACGTACGTACGTACGTAGTATATACACCGGCCGGTTAATTAAAACTGATCTTAGAAATTTTCTTAACCTGACTTGGGTCTGTAATATTATTGCTTCCCGACAATAATATTACATCAGAATGACACACCGCTCCTCCTTAATTAAGGCTTCTCCTTGCTTTGGGGTGTTATAAATACATATAAGATGAAACCTAGCTAGTAAGAGTACTGTCTATGGGGTTTTGGTTTTCTCACTCCAATGAAATTAAATCAAAACGCTGGGCTTAGTTTTGCCTGAATTAATAATTTGCAACAAATCAAAAAGAAATTTGCGCATAAAATTTCTAGAATTCGAAAAGTTTGAAAAATTCGGTATCGGTAAAAATATGACTCCCCAAACAGCTTCTGAAATCAAGGAAGAATACACTCAAAACTATGTCGATACGTAAATAATCTTATCTCTCATGGGTGGTATTAATTATATATATAATAGTTATGTGGATACCGTATGTATGAGATTATCGTAAATTCACCTAAAATCAATTGATCCGAGACGAAATCTTTTAACTTGACTTATGCTTATCAATTAATAATATCTGTCCCGGATGTGTGTGTGAGAGAGAGAGGGAGGGATTATTCCAGTTCGGACCGGTACACAAACAGTAGTACACATGCATATCCTAATTCTTAATCGTCAAGTATGCTGCCTGCGCACTGATATCTCTCCTAATCGATCCGCTCCGGATTCGATTCGAGATCGAAATTTTACCTTAAGTTGGTTTCTAATTTTAATCCGTGCTCCATGTATATATATATATATCTTCTCGGCGGCGGTTCTTGCAAAAGGCGGCAAACGTTGTCGTCGTCGTCGTCGTCGTCGCACCTGCCGCGATCAGGAGATCCAGGAGGGAGGCGGACGGACAGCCCATGGCGCTCGGTTTCACCGCACCTCTTGCTGGCGACGTACGGCTGCCTGCTATCTCGCTGAGCGGGAGAAGCG
Organism: Cryptocoryne crispatula var. balansae; assembly: GCA_036172225.1. Lineage (NCBI taxonomy): Eukaryota > Viridiplantae > Streptophyta > Magnoliopsida > Alismatales > Araceae > Cryptocoryne > Cryptocoryne crispatula. Next base: position 57,799,662 of record CM069918.1, read on the forward strand.
GGAAGACAGACTCCGGATCACCTTATTAAGCTCCACGGTGGAGGAGATACCATCAATCTCCAATCAGAACACCCCATGCCATTTAATTAAGTGAAAATCGGTTGAGTAAAAATCAGTTCACCCCTTATTGAATCAACCGGCTCACTGTTATTGAACTCTCACCGGTTCTATTACTAAATCATATTGAAGCCTGTGTAACTTGTTACCTTGAACCATTGCTAAAAATTACGATTGAACTATTACTGGATATTACCAAAGCCTTCTTGAACTGTTACTAAAGTCGGTATAACTCATTGCTGAATGTTATTGAAGCTAGTGTAACTCATTATTGATTTATTACTTGAACATCACCGAAGCCAATGTAACCCGTCGAACTATTACCGAATGTTACTAAACATATTACCAAAGTGTTACCGAACTATTACTGAAGTCTTACTGCACCGTTGCTGGATTCAGTATAAGTCGTTACTAAATAATTCCTGAGGTCAGTGTAACTCGTTACTGAACTGTTATTGAATTAATGAACCAATTCAGTAACGGCGAACCGGTTGTTACTGATCCGTCACTTAAGTGGTACGGGAGTTGTGACATATTCTGATTGGGGACTGAGGGTGTTCACTCCACCGGAGAACTTATGTGATCCGAACTCGGAAGAGAAAAAGTTTGGAAGATATGAACAATAGCACAGGCCATGTTAAAGGCTGTCGGAAGGACAACAGCGAGAGGGAGAGGGACAATTAATTAATGTGTCGTTTGGTATCGGGATAAATTTAATGGGGATAGGGATAAACCAATCCTTGTGGTTAACCCTATTCTCATCATGTTTGGTTTAACTTAGGATAAATTTAAGGATAACCCTATCCTATGTTTGGTATGTTAACAATAAATTCGAGAATAACCCTATATTTTTATATTTCTACTTTGTTTATATTATCTTATTTTATTACCCATAACATATTCATAAAAATATTAACCAACTTATATATTTATATAATAAATATAAAATATAATTTAAAATATAAATACAAATATAAATTTGAAGATATAAATAATATGATTTTAAAAATATGACAGTTAAAATCAAATTTGAATTTCGTTTTTAAAATCTAATTAAATTAGAAAATATTACAACTAATACTCTACAAATTGATCTATATCCGATACTCCAAATTTAATCCCAATCATATACCACCTGTAGCTTGATTAAAATATTTTCAAATTTTTCAACAAAAAAATAGTAGAACATGAAATAATTTAAAATTAGCATACATTAAACACCTACATGAAATAATTTATATTTTTTATATTATTATATTTTATTACTCATAAAATAAAATAATGTCTCCCTCGCCTCTCCCCCCGCGGAGACAGGAGCCCCCCTCGCCCCTACCCCGCCGGGCGGAGACAGTGCCCCCCCTCCCCCCTGGAGTCCGCCCCGCGGCTGCACGGAGTCCCCCCGCCCCCTCCCCGCGGAGCCGCGAGGAGTCCCCCCGCCCCTCCCCCGCAGCCTGCGGAGTCCCCCCCCGCCCTCCCCCGCGAGTCGCCGTGACCGCCGGGACGGAGCCCCCTCGCCCCTCCCCGCCGGACGGACACCCCTCCCACCGGCAGATAGGAGTCGGCCGGAGCTCCCTCCCTCCCCCGGGACGGACACCCCCCCCCCCCCCCCCGGCATAGGAGTCGGTGGAGCTCCCCCTCCCCCCTCCCCGCCGACAAACACACCCACCTCCCCCCCCCCCCCCCCCCCCCCCCCGCAGATAGGAGTCGGCTGGAGCTTCCCCCGCCCCCTCCCCGCCGGACAAACACCCCCACCTCCCCCGTCCGAAGGAAACCCGATATGCATTCGGTTCCGATTCGGATGGCGCCATTCGGAAACGGATATATGCATCCAATTTCCTCTTTCGTGCATGAAACGATCGATCGGCAACTCCCACGTGACCCGTTCTAGGGGTCGGTCACGTGACCCCGTAGGTATTCGTTGGTTTACACTCGCTGGCACGTTCACGCCGACGTGCTTCATTTGCTTATCATTCTTTTCATATGAAACCGAAGATGTACATATATATAAGACAAAGTATAATAGTTGACTTTCACTAGATTTCGTTATGTATAGCCCCGTGGTGGTTGACTTTGAAAAAAATAAATTAATTATGATTTGTATAAAATCATCATAAAAAAGCCAGATTCTCAATATGGTAATGCACATGGAGAATATATTAAGGAGAATTGAATTTATGAGTCCCTACGTTTGCTGCCATCGATTTGGGAGTGAAAATTCAAAAAATGTGAAAAATGGGATCTTTTGTTAAACTCAACGTTTGACCGGATCTTTTGTTATAGCGGAGCCGTTGAAACGGACTGATCGTCAATTTGGCCAAAAAATAAATTAGATGAACCAAATGATGTTTACGATAAACTATGTTTTTAACAATTTAATTGATATTTTTACTATCTTATTATACAATAACATGTTTTTTACAATTAATTTAACTTATAATCAATTTACATATATTATAAGATAAATTATTTTTGTGCAAATCCGATTCGGATGCAAATTTGCTGTTTGATGCGCAACTCCGTGTTCGATCGCGATTTGAAGAAGAGAAGATATACACGTTGGAAGAATTAGTTCCAGCCGCACAATCGCCGGCGCCGGTGAAGAAGAGGATCAGCTGGGTCGTTGCGGACGGTGCAGAAGGCGACGGCGAGCCGGACTTCGCCATGTCGAAGTTTCCGTCGGCCTTGCTCTTGCTTGCCACAAAATTAAGCAAGATACAAGTTGACATTTAAAATAACTGCACTCGTGATTTCTATTCACACTCTTATCTTTTTCTCTTTTTTTTACGTTGAGTAAGTCCGATTGTGTTGTGCTGACGTAAATATATGATATCTGGAGTAGGGTCCTCTTTCTTCTCGGACAGGCAGGCGATGGGGGCCACGGCCCTCTCACGTGATCCGTTGTTACGTGACCCGCAGAAAGAAGGGAGATAAATTATATATTAGACTGTTCGAAAGAAAAAAATAAGGGAGAATTAGCTACCAGTTCAATTAAGAAAATCGGTTCAACGTTAGATCCGATGACCAAATTCTTTTAACGTCATATCCGCCCATCACATTTTTTAGCATTATCAGTCCTTTCCGTCACTTTATGTGAAACGTCCGCTGGTATCTTCTATTTTATCTCTGCTTTGCCCTTTGCAAAGTCTTCCTCGAGAACATCAACGTCGGCCACATAGAATCGAGACAGAGAAAATAAAACTTTGTTTCAATTTTAATAAAATAAAAAATTATTTAAAATTTACTAACATATCATATAAAATTATAAAAATGATCAAACTGATTTATTTGGGTTCAATTTAAGATTTCAATTGTATTTTAAAATATATCTCTAAAATATTATCATAATAAAATAAAAGTAAGTAAAAAATTAAAAGCTATATGCTATATAAAGATGAATATTTAAACATTGTTATATTTGAAAAAATATATTATTTATATAAGAATTTAAATATATTAAAATTTAAATCTATATTTACTTCATATTCAAACTATATTAAAAATAAACCTTTTTTCAAAAAATATTAATTTACAAGTATTTAAAATCTAACCATTACACCAGATTTGCTATATCTATTTTTAAAGGCAAAATATCAATATAGTTAGAGTAAAAAATTATTGTATTTGACTTATATAAAGATTTAAATATAATATCAATAATAATTTAGAATTATTTGTTTTTTGGATTTATATTGACAAACGAAGTTATATTTCCTCAAATATAATAATCAATTTTTAATGTTATTATATTTTTTAATATTATAAATTTAGTTCGACAATTCATTTAACTAAATTATAATAATTAAGTTTTAAAATTTTTAAAAGTTTCAATATTTTATATATTTTATTAGTTCTTGAACAAGAAGGTTCGTTGAGTAGAAAGTAACGATTTTTTTTTGTAACGACAAAAGAGACAATTCACCTGTCCCTTTCCGTCCCTACGTCTGCTGCCATCGATTTGGGAGTGAAAATTCAAAAAATGTGAAAAATTGGATCTTTTGTTAAACTCAACGTTTGACCGGATCTTTTGTTATAGCGGAGCCGTTGAAACGGACTGATCGTCAATTTGGCCAAAAAATAAATTAGATGAACCAAATGATGTTTACGATAAACTATGTTTTTAACAATTTAATTGATATTTTTACTATCTTATTATACAATAACATGTTTTTTACAATTAATTTAATTTATAATCAATTTACATATATTATAAGATAATTTATTTTTATGCAAATCCGATTCGGATGCAAATTTGGAAGAATTAGTTCCCGCGGCGCCGGTGAAGAAGAGGATCAGCTTCGTTGCGGACGGTGCAGAAGGCGAGGCCAGCCGGACTTCGCCATGTCGGCCTTGCTCTTGCTTGCCACCGTAGCTTGCGATTTGGCGGAACAGGAGAGGATGAGTACTACGACGGGCGGCGGGCGGCGGTCTCGCCCGCGGTCCTCCGTTAAAAGGCCCCGTCGGTCGAACTCGAAGAGGGAGGGATCGGCGGCGGCGGCGGCGGGGGCGATCAAGTTGGAAGGAGCCGGCCGAGAGGTCGGTTCCACCCTCCGGATTCATCCCACGGCGGCCGCAGCGGGATCAACGTCGTCGGCGTCGGCGTGGAAGGAGAAGATAGCGCGCATGGGCGGGGAGCACCCGAGTTTCGTCGCGACGAAGGAGCTGTCGAGCACCGACCTGAGTGCCCGCCACAACCGGCTCCTCCTCCCCTTCAAACCCTCGTCCGCCAACAACGGCGCCGCCGCCATGAAATCGATGGTGGAGGAGCTGCCGGACCGCGATCGTGCGGCCATGAGCGGCAAAGAGGGCCTCCCGGTGACGCTGCTGGACAGGTGGGGGAGGGAGTACGGCGGCGCCACCCTCACGCACTGGGAGAGCAAGCAGTGGGTCGTCATCAACCGCGGCAAGGCATGGTTGAGCGTCGCCGGCAGCAGCGCCCTCAAAGTTGGCGACCACGTCGACATCTTCCGCTCCCGCAGCCCCCAGCTTGGGCTGCTGCTGGCCATTATCCCGTCGGAGGAGGAGAAACTGCCGCCGGCGCTCGACGATCGATCTCATCACCGAGAGTAGCGTACGTAGCTGCAGAGCAGTACTATTTTTTTTTTTTTTTGCAAGATATATACTGCAGAGATAGAGAGAGAGCAGTGCTACTACGTCGATCGAGTCGTCGCACGCTATTTTCTTTCTTCTTGCTTGCCCTGTGTGTTCTTGTTTGGTTCTTGGGAGTTGTATAGATAGATCATAGGGTGATACCGGCTGTGGGTACCACCGAAAACATCGATCTCCCACATTGGGATGACTGACTACCTACTTCTTCTACTCATCGAACATATATCATTGATTGGTTCTATATTACATCCGACGACATTCCTAATTCTGATCTTGTTCGTCTCTCAATATTCTGTCGAGCATATAAATATATATATATATAGCCCCTTAATTAATTATGTACGTACCTGCTTGTTAGAGTTTACATTTGCTAATTGTAGGCCAGTCGACGGTTGCTTGCTAGCTATTTGTTGATTAATTAACCTAGTCGACCTTTAATTATCAGTATAGATTTTCTGAGTCAATTTATATATATATATGTATGTATATGGTTCATCTTACTGATTAGGTGCTTAACACTACAATCGAAAATATTTCTGCATGAATTGAAGCTATGTGTATGTTTGGAGCGCGTGCGTGGTACATAATTAATATATATTGTGTAAATTTTAAAAGAATTTTAATGTTTTCCTAGCTATTTATATATGTGTTTAGGATCGACGTTGTACAATAGTCGTACAAAATGGCAAAGCTACTTAATTATATATGGAATTAGCTAGTTTTCTCTCTCCACTGAAAATCGAAACCGATGAATACTGATGCATGGGCTTATTTTCACATAAGTAAAGAAATACAACTTTTTGCACATAAACCTTACGCAACTCGAAAATTTTGAAATAAATGATTTTGGGATCAACAAATCAGTAAAACACCCCAAATAAAATGTGTGTATATAGCCCGCCCTGGTAGGAAGAATATTACGCGCAAACTACATATATATTTCAGTAAAATCTTATCATTCACTGGCATTTATATAATTATAATTTGGAGGTTATTGTATGAGATCAGATTACCACGTACGTACGTACGTACGTAGTATATACACCCGGTTAATTAAAACTGATCTTAGAAAATTTTTTAACCTGACTTGGGTCTGTAATATTAATGCTTCCCGACAATAATATTACATCAGAATGACACACCGCTCCTCCTTAATTAAGGCTTCTCCTTGCTTTGGGGTGTTATAAATACATATAAGATGAAACCTAGCTAGTAAGAGTACTGTCTATGGGGTTTTGGTTTTCTCACTCCAATGAAATTAAATCAAAACGCTGGGCTTAGTTTTGCCTGAATTAATAATTTGCAACAAATCAAAAAGAAATTTGCGCATAAAATTTCTAGAATTCGAAAAGTTTGAAAAATTCGGTATCGGTAAAAATATGACTCCCCAAACCGCTTCTGAAATCAAGGAAGAATACACTCAAAACTATGTCGATACGTAAATAATCTTATCTCTCATGGGTGGTATTAATTATATATATAAAAGTTATGTGGATACCGTATGTATGAGATTATCGTAAATTCACCTAAAATCAATTGATCCGAGACGAAATCTTTTAACTTGACTTATGCTTATCAATTAATAATATCTGTCCCGGATGTGTGTGTGAGAGAGAGAGGGAGGGATTATTCCAGTTCGGACCGGTACACAAACAGTAGTACACATGCATATCCTAATTCTTAATCGTCAAGTATGCTGCCTGCGCACTGATATCTCTCCTAATCGATCCGCTCCGGATTCGATTCGAGATCGAAATTTTACCTTAAGTTGGTTTCTAATTTTAATCCGTGCTCCATGTATATATATATATATCTTCTCGGCGGCGGTTCTTGCAAAAGGCGGCAAACGTTGTCGTCGTCGTCGTCGCACCTGCCGCGATCAGGAGATCCAGGAGGGTGGCGGACGGACAGCCCATGGCGCTCGGTTTCGCCGCACCTCTTGCTGGCGACGTACGGCTGCCTGCTATCTCGCTGAGCGGGAGAAGCGGGAAGACAGACTCCGGATCACCTTATTAAGCTCCACGGTGGAGGAGATACCATCAATCTCCAATCAGAACACCCCATGCCATTTAATTAAGTGAAAATCGGTTGAGTAAAAATCAGTTCACCCCTTATTGAATCAACCGGCTCACTGTTATTGAACTCTCACCGGTCTATTACTAAATCGTTATTGAAGCCTGTGTAACTTGTTACTGAACCATTGCTAAAAATTACGTACTGAACTATTACTGGATATTACCAAAGCCTTCTTGAACTGTTACTAAAGTCGGTATAACTCATTGCTGAATGTTATTGAAGCTAGTGTAACTCATTATTGATTTGTTACTGAACATCACCGAAGCCAATGTAACCCGTCACTGAACTATTACCGAATGTTACTAAACATATTACCAAAGTGTTACCGAACTATTACTGAAGTCTTACTGAACCGTTGCTGGATTCAGTATAAGTCGTTACTAAATAATTACTGAGGTCAGTGTAACTCGTTACTGAACTGTTATTGAATTAATGAACCAATTCAGTAACGGCGAACCGGTTGTTACTGATCCGTCACTTAAGTGGTACGGGAGTTGTGACATATTCTGATTGGGGACTGAGGATGTTCACTCCACCGGAGAACTTATGTGATCCGAACTCGGAAGAGAAAAAGTTTGGAAGATTTGAACAAGAGCACAGGCCATGTTAAAGGCTGTTGGAAGGACAACAGCGAAAGGGAGAGGGACAATTAATTAAGAGTATGCATGATGCTTTCGGAACAAGTTTGCACCTTTCCTCCCGCGCTAGCTAGTCGAGAGCGCACCCAGGAGAACGACAATACAGAGGATATATATATATATATAGCCAACAACCTCGCAACGACAGATCTCGTTGATGGCCGACGGCTCTAAATTTCCGAACTGATCTAGAAGGTAGTAGCACGCATGGGGCGGCCGGAGACATGCCGCCCTCCTCCGCGGTGGTCATGAGAGAAAGGAATTGACGACGAACACGCATCCACGTTATTGTGCGATGGAGGGAGTTTTGTTTCACGGCAGACACGAAAAATTCGATAAAATTATCTACTTTATTACGTGAATTTTATCGATCAAATCAACAACGAATCATATCTCATTCTGCGATGGAGAGAACTCTATCGGCTGAGACACCCTGAACTCCCGAGTGACGAGGAAGTACGTACGTGTGGTGGCGCCAGGACATGCATATTGGGGAAAGTAATTAAGAAGTGGATCAGTCGTCAAACCACCCTGGTTGTGCGCCGCTCGATCAACATCGGAGACTAGCTATATACGTCGACATCTTCCAGCCTCATGCCCCCAACGTACGTACGTAGGGCTGGTGCTGCCGATTGTCTGTTCGGGGGGGGTGAGAGGGGAGTGATTGGATAGGCTATTTGACTGACATCAAATCAGTTAAATAGCTCTTTCTGTGTGGAAAGAGTTGAGAGCAGAGTCTCAGCGGCAAGTGCGGCAGCGACGCTATCTGACTAAAAAGCCGGCTCGTAAAATGCACCTTGCTTCCCCTGTTCTCCTCGGACGATATGAAACTTACATTTACTTGTTATATATCCTGCAGTTGAACTATATCCTACTAAGTGATAAATCATTACTAGTCAAAAGATTTTTTGCTACGGATTCTTCAGCAACTACGAACAAGATAGGGCATCCTTTTTATTAGGACATACGCTGAATCCCACCCTAGATATAGTAAATAGACTAATTAGTTAATCAGTATAATAACTGCTGTATTCAATACACATTAAGCTGTTTTCAAAGAGCGCCACCCATTATATATATTCATGGCCATGGAGAGAGAGAGAGAGAGAGATGGGGAGAGAGTTCCGGTTAGTAACGTTCAAACTTGACTTTTTCGCTTGAGTCGAGCTCAAACCAATTAGAAGTTAAGCCCTTAATCGTAGAGTCCACCCGTGTCGTCCAAGCTTAAATAGTTATTTAATCAAGTCAAGTTCAAAGTTTGAATAAGAGTTCGACTCAGTAAAAACTTGAAAGCTTGAGTTCTATCTGAGTTTGTTTAATAAACTCATCGTTCTAAGTTTAAATATAAAATATATTTTACTTTAACTTATTTAATAAATTTAATTGATGCTATGTGACTATGAATATTTATAATTTAATTTTAAATCAATACTCAATCTAAGATTTAATTCAGCTACTTTTGACTTTTATGGAGTCCGGCATGAATATATTATGTTCAGATGTGACACAAGCTTTTTTTTGTTCATTGTTATTTATCTAACATAATAAATAAGTTGAGGCAAATTTTTATCGAGCCAAGTTTTTAGCTAATTGTTTGGAATCGCACTCATGAGCCATGACTCAACAGTACTCGACAGGGCTTCAATTTAAAATTATGTTTTAGGCTGCGTTTGATAACATCCAATGAACGTCTGAAATCTGATTCGGTCAGATTTCAGATTTTTTATGCCGTTTGATAATTTATCTTATCTAATCTCTGATTGAATTTCTTATCTCTTAAAATGCTCTGAACCATTCAGATATAAATTTAAGCTTTTTCTCTTTCAGACCTTTCACTGCTGCGTTGTCTCTACACTGTGTATTGCTGCATATGTTTATTGTTTCACGTTGATTACGTAAGGTACACAATACATTACGTTAAAAGTTTATTTTGAGAGAAATTTTGACCCTTAAATAAATTTAATTTATTTTTAATAAAATAAATTATGATACAATAAATTATATTTTTATTATAAATAGATTTTAAAATAAATTTGGTTAAAAAATTGTTTAATGATTATTACAAATAAATATTTTAGTAATATTTTTGCCAAAAGAAGTCACTTATATATATTAATCGAGTTAAGTAATTTTATCACTAGTTAAGATTTTAATCATAAAATTAATAAATTAAAATTTTAGATTAAATCAAACGTCACTTAAATGGATGATTCAGATTTTTTATCAAAAACATAAATTATTTATGTCTTAATCAAATTAAGTACTTCTTTACCACTCATTGAGAGATTAGACATGAAATTAAGAGTTAAGATTTTCAGATTAAGCATAATCAAACACCACCTTAGTCTCCAAAATCAAGCGTCGTATTTATAATCCAAGGCATAGCATTCCCAGATTTATATTTCTGTTTGCATTTCTAAACAGTTGCTAGTTTGCAGGAAACGCTTTGTAGAGAGTGCTAGCGATCTATTCCTTAAGATAATTAAACTACCTAGCTTGCTCCGTGTCATAAAATTATATATCTAACTTTTGTCGTTAATATCCCAGCTGGCTAGCCTTTATGTACAGTCATCGACTCATAATATCATGTATTGAACCGTCTCCACATTGATCCGATAGAATTAGCCAGGACCAACAAACGATGAAACTGATTTTAGAATATATTATATATGTTGTGTCGTGAGTTCTTAATATTTTTCTTTATTGAAAGAGGAGAAAAAAGAAGGGCAATCGGGCTTCTCCGACAAAAGTTAAATATGGTTGATGAGCTGAAATTGCGTCACATATGGGAAAGCCAATTAATTGAGTGGGCATATAAGCAACACAACATTTCGAAGGTGTTGTGTGGATAAACAAGTTCTTCTTTTAAGTTCATCAAGTGTCAAGAGTGATACATGTTCGCTCTCCCTTGCACGACGATGATCAAAAATCGTAAAATGGATCTCAATAAATTGTCGGGCCAATCAATTACCTTGATCTTTCCATGAAGTGTAAGTAATTTCTCTCCACGAGTGCAACGATTTATAACATTTTACGCCCTGTTTGTTTTGAGTATCAAAATTGATACAATATCAATTTTGATATTGATATTCCAAGAAGATGTAATATCAATATCAAAAGTGATAGTATCAAGTTTCTTTAAACGTTTGGTAATATTATATCAATATTAAAATTGATATTAGGTGTTTGGTAATACAATATCAATATGAAAATCACTATTAAATATTTTGAGTAATTAACATCAAAATTATATTTTAATACCAAAATTATTTTAAGTTATGTTTGTTGTAGTTACGGTTGAATTTTATGTATGTACGTCTGTACAGCATGGACAATAATTTTGTAAATAATATAGATATGTAAATAATACATAATTTATTTTTATAAAAACACATATAAAATAGTATTATATAATTTAAAATAAAATATTTAATTTAATTTGAATTATTTAATTTGACGATTTAATTTGAAAGATAAAAAAATTAAATCAAAATATTAAATTAATCGATTTTAACTTATTTCGAGTTATTTGATTTGGTTTAGTTTCACGGGTCGGTGACAAGCCCTAGGCAAAGCCGGCGCACTCTTGCAAAGTGGGGTTTAGAGATTCCACGGGAGAGACGAGGAGACGGGCGTCCGGGCGGAACCGCGGCGAGGGTCCGGTCGTCGTCTTCCCGTCCGGCGCCATGGGTTGCTCCCTCCCGTTGATTGCCCTACTTCTCCCGGTGAGGACCGCGGCTGGTTGTGGCCGCCGGCGCCGTCCGTGCTCCTCCCCGATCTTCTCGGGCGGTTCGGTCCCTTCCATTTCGGAACGCCCGTCTTCTCCGCAGCTCTTCTTCTCGCCGGGCCATTCCCCCTTGACCTTGCGAGACATCTGGAACAACCTCGATCTTCCCCATGGTAGCGCGCTCTCTCCCTCTCTCCGATGTATTCATCTGTCACATAGTTCTTCCGGCACGTACGGAATTTGAGCAAGTAATTCGAGCTATTTACCGATCCGCAACGTACGTGATGCCGTTGCCGCATCGGACGCCCCTGCGCGCCGTCTCTCCTCCTCCTCCCTCCTCGCGGTGCCGTCGTCGCCTCCCCCCCCCCCCCCCCGCTGCGCCCCCCCCGCCAGCCTCCCATCGCGCTGCTAATTTGGAGGGATGTGATTACTCGGGGGGGGGGGCTTTCTCTCCGCAGGGTCTCTCCGCAGCGGGGGGGAGGGGGGATCTCTCCGGCGGGGGGCGACGGGGGACCCCGGCGGGGGGGGGGGGGGGGGGGGTCTCTCCGTAGCGTCTCTCCGCAGCGGGGGGAGGGGGGGTCTCCGGCGGGGGCGTCGCTGCGGGGGCGGGGGGTTCTCTCCGCAGCCGGGGGGCGACGGGGACTCCGGCGGGGGGGGGGGGGGGGCGTCTGCTGTGGGGGCGGGGGGGGGTTCTCTCCGCAGCGGACTCCGGCGGGGGGGGCGTCTGCTGTGGGGGCGGGGGGCGAGGGGCGACGGGGACTCCGGCGGGGGGGGGGGAGCGGGGTGGCGACGGGGGACTCCGCGGGGCTGTCCGCAGGCGCGGGGGGGTCTCCGTCTCCGGCTCCTCTCTCACTTTTAATACAGGTCTTCACCTGTATTAAAAGTGATATTTTTTTTAACTGTTAGTTTTAAAATTAATATTGGTATCCAAACACCCATTCATACAAAGTATCAATATCAGTTTTAAAATTAATACTGATACAGTTACATAATACTGTTACCAAACATGGCCTTAGGTGATAAATATGAAAAAAGGCAAGTAGCCTGAAAATTAAGATGAAGGTCACGTCAAAAGACCTCCCGAGGTAGTTTTCTCAAGTTCCTTACATTTGAGTATTAAATGTACGATGTGAAGACCAATTTAATTAATACATGACAAAATAAATATTTTATGCACAAATGTAAAGGGTCCGAGGGGCTCTGCCTGGGACACCTCCCTCTCAGAGCGGATCTCCTCAGTTGTCTTTCGTTTCTTCGTAGGAGATCATTTAATGATTAATTAGAGTGAGTCAATCGTCAAATTATCATTAATTGATCATTAAATAACTCTTTTGGTGAGAGAACCGAGAGATTCTCTCCATCAGTAGGACGACCGAGAGAATTTGCTCTCCGGCCAATATTGTGTGGAGGACTCCCGCAACCACAAGGCCGCGGGAGAGACCGCAGCGAAGGAAGTCTGCTGATTCAAGCACTCCTCAACCTCCAAACCATCGTCCCCGAGTAGGATCACAAGGCAGAAGGGAGAGAATCCTCATCTTACCCGTCTACTTCTGAATGTTTTACGAACGTTTTCCGCTTCCGCTTTTTTGTTTTTGGCAACCAGTTCCGCCTTCTGTGTAGAGATAAGTAATGACCAGATGAGAACCGCCCATCTGGTGCTCGATGAAATGTTCCAAACAGGCTTTAGTATCTCCAGCTAGCTAGATTGCCAACGACTAGCTAGTTGCTCATTTTCTTGCCTCCTCTCTCTCTGCAACCTCTTAGACCGCCCACCTGTTTTGACTTGATCGTCGGAGAAGATTGTCACCTGAGAACAACCGTTGATCGCTCGCACTCAGGACCGACTGGCATGGTCGTGCAGCACGCGTTCTCGGGACTCCGGTGACGGTGGACAGGTTCCTACAAGCCCTCGTCGGAGCCGGAGGGAGAGGAGACCATCCGGTGAAACTCGCGGGATGCTCTTCTCTGGTAGGATCCATATCCGCCTTCCCGATGATCACCGATCTGCTCTCTCTGCTCTCTCTCGTACATGCCGGTGATGGCGGCAGGTTTTGAAGAAGGCTCTGCTCTCTCTGCCTCTCCGGAGCAGGAAACGGAATTGCCCACGTTTTTCGGCCGTGAGATTTTTCTGATGAATTCTCTCGACTTTTGGATATTGGTTCTCAATATTACATGCATTTTTTAATGTGTCCCTCTAAACTTAAAAGATCCTAATGTCTCTAAAATATTTTTTTTTGGTTTGCTGGAAGACAAACTCTGGCCGTTCGAAAAACTCTCAAGATGATGTTAGGTAAATATTGTATAATCTTTTTTTGATGAAATGCCCCCTCTTAGAACTCTCTCATCGATCTAGAAAGAGAAGATACTTTTACCATTTTGGTGTTACTTATTTCTCAACCGCACACGATCGATGACAACAAGTTTCAAGCTTTATTTTTTTTACGTTTCCGAAGATATGTTTAGGAATTGAAATATTTGAATTTTCAACCTTCCTGACTGACATTTTAAAAGTTTACGTGTTTTCTTATTTATTTTCTGACCAGTTAAAGGCCATACCGTTCTCGATCGCGAGGAGGCTTAAAAATAGTGTGACGAACGATTCCATGCATTATGAGAAAGATAATAGACCGTTAGATTTTTCTAGCCCCATGTCCTGGAATTCCGCTTTGTGTCGTTGTTTGGATTCACTTTTTGTAGACAGCCTCAACTACGAGCCAAAAGTTGGGATTCTCGGTGCTGTGACTTACCGGTATTAAGATCTTGTTAAGGCCATCATCTCGATTCTCGAACTCCAAGATTTCCGTCGGCGATCATCCCGCGCGACAAGAAGAAAAGAATCCCTTCCGGAGGAGCTCCAGGGCGTTCATCCATGGATTACGCCGCCTCCGTCGCTTCCGCCGCCCCCTTCAAGCTCCTCCACCTGCTGACCCTTTGCCTTTCCGACCACGCCTCCACCAGTGTCTCCTCCGATTCTGTCGAGAAGAGTTTCCTTCACCTCCTCCGGCCTCTTCGAGGTTGCCTCCTCCTCGCCTACGACGTACTCCTCCTCCTCCTCCCCCGCCTCACCCCCCGCGACCTGATCCACCCCAGCCCCGACGCCACCTCGCTCCACCACGACCACGCCCGCTGCCTCCCGCCGCCGGCACCGGCGGAGGAAGGGGGCACGTACGCCGCGCGCGCCCTGGCGCACGTCCTCGCCGTCGTCACGCAGCTCCCGGTCTCCTCCCGCAAGTATGAGTTCGTCCGCGACATAGCCGACCAGCTCCTGGACGACAATCTCGGCGGCGGTGTTCCCGCCACGACGGCATCAACCGCGTCGCCCTCGACGCGGCCTTCTGCCGCACCCTCCGTCGCCTCCAGGCGGCCGCGGGAGCCGCGGTGCGGAAGCGGCGGGAGGGAGCGAGGAAGCGCGTGTCGGTTGAGCGGATCCTGGGAGTTGAAGTATAGAGACGCAGCTTCAGATCTGATGACGAGAACACCAGATCGAATGTCCCAGCAGATCACCAGTGGTGAAGCGGAGAGAAGAATCCACCTGCTGAGGAAGACGATGAGATGCAGAGAGTGAGAGTGAGCAGGAAGACCACAGACGGCGGAATATCCGCTTTGTGTACCGTGACCCCTTTTTATATATGAGTGAAACTCTTGTGTTTAGGTTCAATTGAACCGGAAAACGTAAATACAATGAAATAACAATTTACACTACAGACCAATCATAGACAATCACCCAGGATGCAATTTCAAATTATATTGGTCAACACCCCCCCGCAAGTTAAGCGGGGTTGAACGCTTAACTTGTATCGTAGAGCATCAAATTGCTGTGATGATAAACCTTTGGTGAAGATATCTGTTATCTGCTCTTTAGTTGCAATGTGACGAATGATGATAGACTTGTCTTGAACAAGCTGCCGAATGAAGTGATAATCCACTTCAACATGACGGGTACGTGCTCTGAAAACCGGATTAGCACTAAGATATATCGTTGACGTGTTGTCACACCACATAGTTGGAAAGGAACATAGAGATAGTTTTAGCTCTTTAGTCAACTGTAAGATCCACAACAAATCTGTCACAGCCATGGCCAAAGCTCTCATTTCAGCTTCGGTACTGGACCTGGCAACAGTCCTCTATTTTTTGGCAGACCAAGATATTAAATTGTCCCCAAGGTATATACCAAAACCACCAGTGGAGCGCCTATCATCTGGGTATCCAGCCCAGTCGGCATCAGAGAAAACCTGTAAATTAAAAGAGGTTGGTTTGACAAGCAATCCAAAATTATGAGTAGCCTTAAGGTATCGGATAATCCTCTTGGCTAGAATCAGATGTGTATGAGTTGGGGCAGCCAGAAATTGGCAGACTTTATTCACAGCAAAAGCAACATCCGGTCTAGTTAGGGTGATGTACTGCAGTGACCCTACTAGACTTCTAAAATATGTAGGATCATCAAGAAGTTCACCATCATGCTTGGAAATAGATGCCTTAGTAGCAATTGGGGTGCAGACAGGTTTGGAGTCTATCAATTCAGCCTTCTTCAATAAGTCCAGTATGTATCTGCTTTGATTCAAATGTAACCCATGTTCAGTCCGACATACCTCAATTCCTAAGAAGAAGTGCAAATCACCTAGATCTTTTAACGCAAAAGTAGTTGACAGACCAGAAATAAGCTTATTAATAGCCTGCAGATCATTACCAGTCAGAATTATGTCATCCACATATATTAGAAAATAGATCACCAAGCCATTGTTTGTCATGAGAAATAAGGATGGGTCACATATTGAAGCTTGAAATCCAAGCAATAACAAATGAGAATATAAACGATGAAACCATGCCCTTGGTGCCTGTTTCAGCCCATACAAAGACTTTTGCAATTGACAAACATAGTGAGGATGGGTTTGATCAATAAACCCTTGAGGCTGCACCATAAAAATTGTCTCATTTAAGTGTCCATGTAAGAATGCATTACTGACGTCCAGTTGCTTGATAATCCAATTATTGGTGACAGCTATGGATAAAATGACCCGAATAGTGGTAGGTTTCACCACTGGACTGAATGTCTCATTGTAATCGATGCCATATTCCTGGGTATATCCTTTTGCCACTAATCTAGCTTTGTAGCGAGCAATTGAGCCATCGGAATTCCTTTTTATTTTGTATATCCATTTGCAGCCAATGATGTTGGCGTTAAGTGGTGGCGGAACTAAAATCCATGTGCCATTATTCTGGAGAGCTGTGAATTCATCGGACATGGCATGTCTCCATTCTACTTTCTTATTTGCAGAGCTGAAACAAGTGGGTTCGACCTCAGAACTAAGCTCAGTATGCATAGCATACTTGCTTTTTCTTGGATTGACTGACTGCTGAGTGGTCTGCAATATATCCTTGAGAGAGCGATATCGTTTTGGAGGAGTGCTGTCAGGGGAAGGCGATGTTACAATCTGGTCTGCAGTTGCTAAGGGCTGATGCTGACAATCAGTAGTAGGAGGTGAGTCCTCAGAATCGGGCTGTTGCTGAATGAGAATATCCTCTCTGGACGGACATAAGCCTGGCTGAAGAGAGTCATTGCTAGAAGAAGTAACCTCAGTGGTGTTGTTATGTATGTTAGTGGGCTGTTTAAAAACTGCAGGTACAGGGTTACAAGGAGCCGGCAGACTAACAGTTTGATCTCCACCATGGACAGTCATAGACTCTTTGACAAGAGTGCTGTAAGGAAAGGACTTTTCATCAAAGATGACATGAATGGCTATGTATACTCTTCCAGTATGTGGAAGGAAGCACTTATACCCTTTGTGTTTGTCACTGTACCCAAGGAAAATGCAACATTCAGACCGCAGAGTGAACTTGTGAGAATTATAAGGTCGAAGGTGTGGGTAGCAGGCACACCCAAAAGTCCTTAACATAGAATAATCAGGTTGTTTTCCAAAGAGTTTCTCAAACGGTGACAAGTTGTTTAGGACGAGTGTAGGAAGCACATTTATTAAATAACCCAGCGCAAAGACTAGCATCATCCCAAAACTCGTATGGTAAGTGCTTTATTTGAGAGTAAAGCAAGAGTAGTCTCAATTATATGTCTATGTTTTCGTTCAGAGACCCCATTTTGATGATGGGTGTAAGGGCAATAAACTCTATGTGTTATACCACTGTTTGAAAGAATATGAGACAAAGCTTGGAATTCGCCACCCCAATCACTTTGGAAATACTTGATTTTTCGTGAAAATAAATTCTCAACTTGTGCTTTGAATTTGACAAAAACGATGAAATTACATCACTTTTGGACACCAGAGGAAATAACCAACAGTACCTACTGTGGTAATCAATGAAAATCACATAGTATCGGTAACCATCCCTACTAACAAAAGGGGATGGCCCCCAAACATCGGAAGCAACTATTTCTAAGGGACACTTAGAAACATAATCTGAAGAAGGGAAGTGCTGTTTATGGCTCTTTGTAAGAGCGCAGGAAGAACAAAAAAAGTTACTATGAAAAGAAAGTGGTTCACCAATTCTTTGAAGAACTTGTCTAACTGTATTGAGAGCTGGATGTCCCAAACGCTTATGCCATATTTCATTAGCACATGTACGATGTAAGAGGGCGTCGGATCTTTGTGGGGGTTCCGGAGGCAGACAGTTTATCCTGTTAGAATTGTGGACTTTGGCCAGGACCATCTTGCTCTGAATATCCTTGATTAAACGATGGTGGGAAAAAATTCAAAGAATACTCCATTATCTTTGGCAAATTAAGAAACGGACATCAAGTTTTTACCTATTGCAGGGACATGTAAAGTATTCAAAAGATTGAAGTGCTTATAACCTGAATTTCCAATTTGTGAGATGTGTAAATTGTCGCCATTCCCGACCATGACCTTGTCAGAACCTGTATACGTGGTAGCATTATAAAGGAGGTTAGAATTCGGAGTCATATGGTTAGTTGCACCTGTATCTGGGTACCAGTTGGGGTCAAGAGCATTGTTGGAGTTGGTGTTGGTCACATTAGCCACAAGACCTTGTGCATTTGAAGTAGAATAACCTTGATTATTGGTGCCATCAACTCTGAATGTCTGATCAAATCGTTTCCAACATTTTACCACTGCATGTCCCCGGCGATCACACAATTGACAGAAAACAGGTTGTTGTCGAAAATTCTGCTGATTATATCCAGGGGTGTAGTTGAAATTCTGTCCATTATTCTGCTGATTGGGATGCCCAGAACCTCTTTCATTATTTTGATATCCTAAATTTCTGTCAAAATTGCCACGGCCACCCGTTCTTCCTCTGTTGTTTCCTGCACGTCCTCTAGAGAAATTGGAGTTATTCTGTTGCTGTGCGTTCAGATTAGCTCTTGCTAAATTTGCTGTGATCTCAGTTAGACTTTGTTGACGTTGAAGTAGAAATATCTCATGATTCAGAAGGAGTCCTTGAACATCATCAATAGTCAGCTGTTTTACATCGGACCGGGTTGTAACAGCAGTGATGAAGGGGTCATACTCCGGGCCCAAGCCATTAAGAACATATAAGAGCAATTCACTTGTTGAGATGGGATCATCAGCCATAGCTAAAGAATTAGCGAGGTTTTTAACCTTCTGTAGATATTCTGTGATTTTCATAGTGCCCTTCTTAAGTTGCTGCAGTTGAAGACGTAAGTGAAGTGCACGAGAGGTAGAGGTGGAACTGTAAGTAGTGTATATGGTTCTCCAAACTTCAGCGGAGGTTTCAAGACCAACGATTAGTGGGAGTATGGAATCACTAACCGATGACATAATCATAGTAATGATGAGATTATCATATTGCCGCCATAGCTCAGCATCGGTATTAGGAATTTCAATAGAGGGATCTGACGGATCTGGAATCAGATCTGGCGGACAGGGTATGCTCCCATCAACTAATCCCATGAGTTTGTATGTCCAAAGGAAGGGGACGAATTGTCCTCTCCAAATCGTGTAATTTTCAGTATTAAGTTTCACGGAAAATCTGTGTGAGATATTCGGAAGCGAAGAAAAAATTGACCCCGTAGCAAATGGCAATCTGGAGGGGTTCGGTGAAGTAATCGGACCAGAACTAATCGCTGAATCAGCCATCTCCATCGGAATCGGAGAGAAGCAATAAGAGAAACACTACGGAGCAGGACAGGACTGACCTGCTCTGATACCAAGTTGAAGTATAGAGACGCAGCTTCAGATCTGATGACGAGAACACCAGATCGAATGTCCCTGCAGATCACCAGTGGTGAAGCGGAGAGAAGAATCCACCTGCTGAGGAAGACGATGAGATGCAGAGCAGAAGAGTGAGAGTGAGCGGGAAGACCACAGACGGCAGAATATCCGCTCTGTGTACCGTGACCCCTTTTTATATATGAGTGAAACTCTTGTGTTTATACAATACAATTCGTGGTTCAATTGAACCTGAAAATGTAAATACAATGAAATAACAATTTACATTACAAACCAATCATAGACAATCACCCAGGATGCAATTTCAAATTATATTGGTCAACACTGGGCAGCGTACGCTCCCGGCTGATACCCTGGCCTGACCTGGTGGGCAACGGATTGGGCCAGGCGGAGGAGAGCGCCGCCACCGGGAACGAGAGAGCGGAGAAGCTAGCGGCGGAAGCACTGTGGTTGTCGGAGAAGTTGGCGTCGTGTGGGGGCACGGAGGAGGCAGTGGCACGGTGGGGGGCGGCGACGGGGCTGGCGCGGCTGGTCCTGGCTGCGGAGCGGCGGCTGCAGGGCACCTTCGTGAGAATCACAGGTGACAAGACCACCTTCTTCCCCACCCTCCTTGCATTTCTCAAACAGATGTATCTGGTGAGTGACGCTCCATTTCACGGATATCCCCAAAATTTTGATGATAACCCAAATTTATCTCCCAGTTATCTCGGTGCCAAACAGCACCTGATCAAAATTTTCTACTTTGAGGAATTTTGCGAAAATTTCTCATACAGCTTAAAATTAATAAATAAAGAGGCAATGGCTTAATGCTATTCAAGCCTGGTTTATTTTGGATTTCGAGCTCTCTTTTTTTTGAATCAACACTTTTTCTAGGATTTTGGTAAACTCGAAAGGGTCTATATATACTTACCTTTAGCGTCAGATTTTATTCCGAAGGTGATTAGTATGAAGTTCATTTTCTTGTCATTATTATTTCTCCAACTCACTTCTGCTTATCAGTAATTGCTAGTCTTCGTCTCTGTTCTAGAAAAGCTGTGGATATAGCTATGGGTAAATCTTCTCCATGCATTAATGGTTACGTGTGCGTGTGCAATCCCATAAAATCACCATCTTTTGTAAAATTCTTGTTGAATCACTCCGTTGATTAATTAGCCCATGACTCTTCAGTTTTTAGTCTGTGCTTGATGGTCTACGGATGTGCATTCGGAAAAAGGTGTCAGCTTCGGGCCAGGCATATTGCCATATAATCTTGAGAAACCTTCAATTCATTTCTTTTTCCTCTCTGTTCTGCAGCATTTCTCTTCAAGCAGGCACGCATGGCGGAGCGAGACAAGATAAGAGGGCAGGGAACCGCCCGGACTCCAGCATCGTGCGACGAGACGAAGATGCTCAAGTCATGGCTGCCATTGCTCTGCCGAGCCAGCAACGGGAGCGACGCTCCTGTGCCGAGCAGATCCGAGAGGGCGGAGATCGTGACGATTCTCGAGGAGATCATTGAGAGCCTTTTGGCTGGGATCAGCGGGAGGTGGTGCTAGCCCTTTGGCTGCACCACACTTCACATCCTGTCCAGACTCTGACTGGCCAAACCTCCATCCATGTTATACCCGCTGGTATGCCGTTTCCCTGAAGAACATCCCCATCACTTGACAAGCAAGAGGGCGAAAACCTGGACCGCCACACCCGGTCGATCAGAGATTATGATGCCAATAAGAAACTTTGGGTTCTTAGCGGAAGTGTATGCGCGCACACACATATATATACAAGATATCTGCTTAAATTGTCTGCCAAGAATGACATTGGACCGGACGGACGTCGATCTCTAGCCAATACACGTTGGAGATCTGCTTGCCAGTTGATCTGCTGCCCCTCTCGTCCATATGCAATAAACGACCCATCTGCTTAAACATTATTTGCTCTGTCGAGGAGATGGCACAAATAAAACCTGCACGGTTTCTTCCTTCAACTGATCATAGTGTGAACTGCCTCTCGTTGATGTCGAATTTCTCCGTAGACGAGAGTTGGGGCACCTGAAAGGGGCTCACAATCAAGTCGAAGGCGAGTAGTGTGAAATTTCAAAATTGCACGTGTGAAACCAAAGTTCAGGTCATGATAAAGACATAAAATATTTCTTGGGCGACTAATATGAGATAAAATTCTTCGACACTCCTCCTCTCGATTAATCACTATCGTCAGAGTCATGATAAAAATACACGAGACATGGTCAAACGAAAAGAGCTAAAATAGGAGAAAATTCACCGGAGGATAATGTCTAACCAATTATGATATCATGTGAAATTTCAAAAAGCACATGTACGTTTAAGAGACCCAGATCCAACTTATGATGAAGACATAGAATACTTCTCTAATAGTTAATATATGATAAAACTATTCAACAAATAGTAAATGTAAAAAATAGATTTTTTTCTCTTTTTCGAGGATGCTCTGTGGTAGTCTTCTTGTGAATGTAGTTGGGAGTACCTGTGTGAGTCCGTTCTGGAAGACCCTTCGGAGGATGGCGGAGATGGGACCGCCCATGCGGCCGGGTCCTGTTCCCCTGATGGCCGTCCGCATGCCTTGCAGCAGCTCACGGTATGTTATTCCGGGCTCGCTCTCCAGCGCTTGGATGAAGCAGTAGGTCATCGCCCCCGTCATCGTGTCGCCGGTGAAAGCCTGCAGATCGGCCGCCATTCAGGGGATCGATCGAAGAGAACCGGGATCTATTATTAATAATCAAAGACGACAATTTGCCCTTGTTCTTGTTGTTGATTTATATACACCCAGATAGCTTAATTATTAGAACTGTGTCACTTTTCTATAATATATATGTATCACCTTGGTTCTGATGGTCGTCACCCGGAACCGTACCAACATGATTCGTTTGATGAAAGAACTGCATGCGCGTGTGCATATTAATCCTGAAGAGGGTGGTTCATCTCAAGAGGACTTCTAAGAAGTTCTCTCAACTTCTTTCACAATTCACAAAATTCAGATTTGATGAGTTTTGTGAGAAGGCTAGGAGAGTTTCCTCGGGTGAACTGCCCTCAATCCTAAATACTTACGGATGTGTCGGAGGAGGTTTGGTTGTCATCGCAGCCGCTGAAGCAGATGGCTGTTCCCCCTCTAGTCCGCTTGTTGTTTTGGACATCCTCCCATTGCCAAGATCCGTTCCTGATCAGCTCATGCACAGCCGGCCAAAAACGTTTTAGCTTTCTCTGGTATACGTTTTCATGGAGTAATTCACGTACACACTCCACCTTCGGATCTAGCTAGCTAGATCGAAAGGTGCATATATGGTTGATTACCTGCGCATCTTGCAGATGTAGGGGAGGTCGAGGGAAGAGCCGCTGTGGCAGGCGTCGACGACGGCGTGGAGGGTTACGCCGGCGGGGAGGGGCTCCACCATGGTGGCGTGCACCTCGTCGTCGGAGATCATGCCGTTGGCCTCGTAGTCCAGGGGGCACAGCGTCTCGTCGAAGCCGTCCGCCTCGTCGCTGTCCATGTCGAATCGCTGCGAGCCGTGGCCTGAGAAGTGGAAGAAGAGAGAGTCCCCCGGCCGGCTGCCCTTCACCAGCCACCGCATGGCCTCCACCATGTTTCGCCGCGTCGGTGTCATGCTCGGGTTGCTCTCTTCCTCTGCAACGTCGATCGGTCGTCACCCCGCCGGCGGCGTCGTTCAATATTACAATACAGCAGATCGAGAATAAAATGATGTGCGCGCAGATCACAGAAAGCGCTCTTATATATACATATATATAACCGCCGATCGATCGACAACACCTGTGAGAACGACTATGCAGTCGTCGGGGAAGCCGTACTTGGTCCGCAGCAGGAACCTGACGCAGTTGACGTCGTTGACGGTGCCCTGAAGCTCGTACTTCATCGACTTGTACGATATGCCCACCAGCAGCGCCCTCCTGCTGCCCTGCGCCGACGGGTATCTCTGCGGCGGCGCGTGCTGCAGCGGAGACGGCGCCGGCGCAGGGGCGCCCCCGGCCTGCAGGCCCTTCACCCAGTTCTTCGTCCAGCTGAAGCGCTCGTGAACCCGGCGACCGCGGTCGGTAGACGCCACGCCTGGCACCACCTGGTTGACGGTCCAGCAGACTCTGCACTTCACGGCGCCGTGCGCCCCCCGCCTCAGCGGCGTGCCGCAGCGGCTGCAGCGCTCTGTCTGCCGGCCGGCCATATTCTTCTTCGATCGAGGCTGTCCCGTCCCGTACGTTAATTTCTCTTGCCGGCCTGATCTTCTCCGATTGCTCGCCGGTGCTGATCGAGAGGGGAAACAGGATCGATTTCCTCTGAATCAATGGCGGGCATATGTATTTGGAGCCCCCCGGGTGGTCGCGCAATGGAAATTTAGCTTCTCCTCCCGTTCGTTCGATCGGCTGGAGCTAAAAAGATGATACGGTCGTGCAGTGGATTCCTTGGGGATAGAGCTGGGCGACGATAATGGAATTGGATTCTTCCGACACGCCTGGCAGAGTCCTTTATTCGTTTCTTATTCCAGCGGCTTTTCCATTCTTTTCAAGCAGCATGCACCTCTACAATAATTTTTCATATATAGTTTTGTGATAAAATTAATTTTATATTAAAATAAAATAGCTTAACCCATGAAATTAAAAGAAAATCTAAGATAGCTCAGTGGAGACCTATGTGCGTCGAATGCAGTCGCCATATGCTCCCCCCTAAATACCAGCTAAGTACATATCATCTCCTGATTGCATCTGACAAAAGCAAAGCAGCTAACTAACTAAGGTGGTGTTTGACTAGGCTTAATCTGAAAATCTTAGGCCCTGTTTGGTAACACTATTTGACACCTCTATCACTATCAATTTCAAAATTGATATTCCTAGTAATCACTAAGAAATGTTTGGTTAATAGTATCAATTTTGAAATTGGTAATGAAAACAAAACACATTATATAATACAAGTGTCAACTTGTATCAATTTTGATATTGATACTTCAATCTCTAAATTTATCAACATCAATATTGATATAGTATCAAATTTGGAACTCTAACCAAACGGGCCATTAAGTCTTAATTTTACATCTAACCTCTTAATGTGTGGTAAAAAAGTTCTTAATTTGATTAAGACATAAGTGATTCACTTAATTTGACGAGGGTCCTCCTGTTCGACGGCATTCCGTCGAACAGGTGCTGCGCGGTGTCGATGTCCCCGCACTTCGCGTACGCGGAGAGGAGGGCGTTGCCGACGGTCGTCTCGGAGGAGAGTCCCGTGACGACGGCCGTGGCGTGGAGGCGCCGCCCGAGGAGCATTCCGTCGAACAGGTGCTGCGCGGTGTCGATGTCCCCGCACTTCGCGTACGCGGAGAGGAGGGCGTTGCCGACGGTCGTCTCGGAGGAGAGTCCCGTGACGACGGCCGTGGCGTGGAGGCGCCGCCCGAGGAGCATTCCGTCGAACAGGTGCTGCGCGGTGTCGATGTCCCCGCCGCGCGTACGCGGAGAGGAGGGCGTTGCCGACGGTCGTCTCGGAGGAGAGTCCCGTGACGACGGCCGTGGCGTGGAGGCGCCGCCCGAGGAGCGAGGAGGCCGCGCCGCCGCGGCGCGGAGGACGGAAGCCGGCCCCCCCGCGTCGTCACAGAACCAAAGATACATGCCCACGAATCCAAGGGGCAGCCATGCTGCCCTGTCACCAAGCAGCATGGTGAAGACAGGTCGGAAGGGGCAGCCAGAGAAGCGAACATGATGAACCCTCCCGAAGGGGCAGCCATGCTGCCCTGTCACCAAGCAGGCCCTCGCCGGCGTCGACGGCGATCTCACGCCCAACCACACCCTCCGCCGCCTCATCCAGGCCTGGTGCGTCGCGCATACCTCCCGGGGATTCGAGCGCTTCCACACCCCGCGGAAAAATCCCTCCGGCGAGGCGCAAATTGCCGAGCTCATAGAGGAGGCTCGGCGGGAGCTGCTGCAGTCCCAGGCGCCGAACTCGCTCCGGTAGCTCCAGAGTGTCGTCGGCGAGAGCGAGAAGAACAAACGGCACGCAAAAGAAAATTTCACATCTGTGTGAACTGCCTCATTCCTCCCCCCTCACAGCGAGCACGTCCTCACGTGTCGCCCCCTTCCGTCTCTCTCTCTCTTCTCCGTTGCCCCCATCGCGGTCGCCGCCAACGCAGTCCGCCCTCCCGCAGGAGCTGTCGTCTACCAGCCGCTTTGCCGCCTGCACCACCCTCTTTGAGAACAAGACCAAGGCGAAGAATACCTATGCGAGATGCTCCAGTCGCCTCCGCAGGACCGCAGCGGCCCAAAAGCGTCCGCCGCGAGATGCTCCAGTCGCCTCCGCAGCGGAAGCCTCCACCGCGAGCTCCAGTCGCCTCCGCCCAGAGGCCTCCGCCGTGAGATGCTCCAGTCGCCGCCGGATGCTTCGGGCGCGGAGGTCGCTGTGAGCACTGTCGACCCGTCGAGTTCCGCTCTAACTGGTGTCGTCTGAATCGAAAAAAGCTAAAGATAATAACTGAATCGTTCTGACAGTTTTCAGAGTTTAGACATCAAATTAGAGATTAAATAAGTGATTTTACCAAACAACCTAAAATGTCTGATGTCTTACCTAATCAGACTTTAGATGTTAAATAAGCCCAAACAAACATAGCCTAACTGTCCATCTTATTTATGTATATATATATATATATACACACGTGTGTGTACGTGTTCTGGGGGCAGCTGCGGCGTCTGAAGCCACTGGTAACTTGACCACAGAAGCCCACTTACCCCTACGTACTTGCTTACGTCCGATCTATTTTATTGAGTTTAGGCCGAGGGAGTTTTCTCAAACATCTAC
The DNA here is from genome assembly GCA_036172225.1 of Cryptocoryne crispatula var. balansae. NCBI lineage: Eukaryota > Viridiplantae > Streptophyta > Magnoliopsida > Alismatales > Araceae > Cryptocoryne > Cryptocoryne crispatula. Next base: position 57,826,223 of record CM069918.1, read on the forward strand.
TTGAAAGATTCTACACTTTATATATAAATGCATGTATAGATGTATCATGATATTTATGAAAAGATTTGCTAGAGAATCTTCACCTTTCGTATCATGTTTTTTGAGATTTATAAGATAGTATTATGACAGCGTAAATCTTATTCTAGATTCTAATCATCCTGTCTTTTGACAATGAAAAAGAATGTTATAATCATTCCGATGGTTCCAGAATTACGAAAAGATTTGAGACTTCCATACTCAACGTCATGGTTTTAGGAGTTATAATTCGTAATAGAAAATTTATTGAATTTATTGTACTATTTAATTATCTTCTCTTTGTTTAATCTATGTTGAAGAAGGAGTGTTAGAAATGCGAGAATAGTCCCGCAAGGCTTTCAATCTTACCATCATAATTTTAGAGTTCGAAAGATTCTAGTAAAACAAATATTGAATCTATTATAATTTTTATTGTTTTATCCACCGGAGGACCGCTGTTAAGACTGTGAGACCAGTTTCGATGGTTATGAAAAGGTCACTCGGAGACTTCAACATTAACCCATGTTTGCAATGTTTATTTGAGCTTATTTGACATCTAACCTCTGAATCAATCAAAAGTTAGATATTAATATCGTTTGATAAAATATCTAACTTCTTTTTGGTCAGAGATTCGGTTAGAGGTAAGATATTCAGCCTATTTGATAAAATGTCTGAACTAACATGGGAATATTACAAAAGACTCTTAAAAAACTTAAATTTAAGCAATTCATTATAATTTTTTTACTTTCGGAGATAGACAACTAAGATTGTTGTGTTCCACGAAATAAAAGATTAGAGATGAAATTAAAAGTTTAGAAATTTTAAATTACACTAAAACAAATGCCACTTAAGTCATGCAAAGATTTCATTCAAAGTCTACAAAATTACAAAGTGTGTGAATCACTTAATTAAGTTGGCTTAATTGATCCTTAAAATGAATATTAATGTATAGCAAGATCAACGGCTAGCAACAGATATTTAAGTTCTGTTTGTTTGGACTTATTTGACATCTAACCTCTAAATCGGTCGGAGATTAGACATTCAGATCATTTTATAAAATGTCTAACCTCTGATTTGGTCAGAGGTTAGACATCCAGACCGTTTGATAAAATGTTTGAACTAATGTTTATGGAGTGTTTGGTTACATGATAATGGAGGTTTTTATTTTAATTTTTAAAAATGGTAAGAAAACTTGTCAAAAGAGGTGTTTGGCAACCTTGACAATTTTTTGTTTTGAAAGTGATTTTCTTCTTAAACAAAAAAAAGAGATCTCACCTCTTTCTTTTTTCTTGTGGTCCCCCACTTTGGTTGGTCATGAATGATAGCAACTCTTTTTTGTTATCACATCCCTCCAAACATGATAATTTTATGTCATGAGTTGGTTCACTTTTTATTTTAATATAATTTTTTATCATGAAAGTGTACAAAAAATTATTATGCAACCAAACACCCCATTAGAAATCTCTTAAAGAGTTACTTAATTTTAAGTGATTCACTATATCTTTTTTATTTTCAAAAGTAGACAACTAAGATTTGTTGGGTTTCATAAGATAAGAGATTAGAGAAAATCAAAGATGAAATTAAGAATTTAGAATTTTCACATCAAGTCAAAACAAACACCGCCTTAGTACGTCCTTGTGCATGAGACAAATAAGTTAAAGAAATATGGGGACTGCTTTACACCCATTTACCCCGGATCATGAACAACCTTCCATCGTAATATTCTAATTAATTAGTTACCTAAATAATTATATATATATATACATATTGGAATGAGGGGCCTTCTTACTTGCCCACACCTTTTCCTTAATCTCCGTTCATTTTAAGAAGACTCTCTCTGGATCTCTCTCACTCCAGCAATCTAATTACTCTCTCTTAAAGATCTCAATTTCTCTTCATTACTTACCATATATAATCGGAGCTGCCGAAATGGAGAGTAGATTCAAAACTGCCAATGGAATAGAGAATATGAAATTTATCCTCAAAATATAAATTTTTCAAAATTTGAATCCAGACCAGGTAAACCCCGAGAGTTTTAGCGACGCACGGCTGATCTCTTTGTTAAAGATAGATGACGGATGGAGGGGGCATGCAGCTGACTGCCGCATCGAGAGAGTAGCTAGCTAGGATACGTCGATGTGCTTTGCGAGGTTTCTGCTCGTAGGGTGATCAAAAAAAAAGGTTTCTGCTCGTAGGTACGGCTCCAAACGAGCCAAACCACTCGTCGTGGACAAGCAACTCCAACCTAGTTAATTTGTAGTGTTCAACCGACAATTTTGAATAAAAAAATTAAATTCTACTAGTTAAATTCGCAAGTAACTCTATTAAATATTTATTTAAAAAATTAAGTTATGAATATTAATAATTATATATTGTCGCCAAATATAAAGAATAATTGGATTGATTTTGGATTGTCGAAGTAAAATTAGAGTTTCACAAATAACTTTTGATTGACTTCGAATTTTACGAACGAGTTTGCATCGGTTCTTAACCGTAACATAGATTGAACTTGAGCCGGTTTACTGTTCCGGCTCGAGCTTGGACTCGACTCAGATTAAGTAACAAATCAATCTCGAACAAAGATTCAAGATACTTGTAAGTGTAAAGAAAACAAGCGAATTACGTACTACTCGACTCGGCTCGGCTACTTTCACCCCTAGTTCTGGTTGTCTACATGGCCCCTCCATAGGTAGATGTTCGACTGGAGGAGCCCCGCCAATTTTTAAATCTTAATTATAATACCGACATGTAAAAGACAATAGATTGGGCCAAGTCCAAACCTCACCGGTAGGGTGGAGTGAAAAGGGCCAAGGCGCCCTATTGGGCCTGCCGGCCAGGCCTGCGTTGGATTGTACACGAGTCTCCCCGTCAATCGCCATTATCCCGAGAGCCCATGAGTGAAGGTCCGGATGATCGATCCTGGTTTACATTTTTAACAATTTAGGGATGAATAATTTCTTCCCATTTTTTTATTTTATCGAACAGAGCGTATGTATGGCTTTTTATCTTGATTTTTAGTTCAAAGAGTACTGAGTTTGTGCATCAGCCTGATTCACACACAGTGTCAATTGTCAACCTATCCTCGAAGTAGTCCTCCTTTCCCACTTTAGAGATAATGCCATATTTTCATCTAGTCAGTAATTTAGTTACACAAGTACACACAACTGCAATGCTTCGTTGCAGGGTAATTTTTTATATATATTATTTAAAAAAATAAAAAGATTCAAAAATAAAGAAAAAAGATATTACTTCTTCTTTTGTCACGGAATTTTTTTTTTCATAAACTACACGTTAACCGAAAAAAAATGGTATTTTCTACGGAGAAGAAAAAAAAACCTTCTTTTATCGACATCGCAGCTGTTCCGCCGCCATGGTCGTCATCCATCCCCGCCTCGGCCGCCATCACCGCCGCCCCCACCTGCACGGTGCGGCGTGTCCTCCTCGCCCTGCCGCCCGCCACCGCAACCGCATCGTTTCCCCGCCCTTCTTACCCATGCTGACGGGACTCCGCCGTGGGCCCCACCTCGTCACGTGGCCCTCCCTGACCGTTCCTCCCCCCCGGCCGCCCCACCATCACCGCCGCCGCCGCCGCCACCACCGGCACCGCCATCCCATTCCCACCCACCTCCTCCGCGGCCGCCACTTAAATCCGCCTATCCCCTCGCCGAATTCGCTCCTCCCCCCGATCCCTAACCCTAACTGCGGAGCCCGTCGGATATGTTCGCTGGTGAGGGGGCGGCGCCGCCGCCCATCAGGAAGCAGGGAGGCCCGGGGAAGCCGTGGCTGGAAGCGGAGACGGTCCACCTGATCGATGCCTACGAGGAGAAGTGGTACGCCTTGCGGCGTGGCCAGTTGAGGGCGCACCAGTGGGAGGAGGTAGCGGCCACCGTCGCTGCCCGCCTCGGTCTCTCCCGCCCCTCCAAGAACGGCACCCAGTGCCGCCACAAGATCGAGAAGCTCCGCCAGCGTTTCCGTGCCGAACGCCTGCGTGCCGGACCATCTCGATGGACCTTCTTCGATCGCATGGACCGGATGGAGCGCGGTCCCCTTCCGATCACAGTCCGTCCGCCCCCTCTGTTCCCCTCGCCCCCGCCCCAACAAGACGATAGCGCCGAGGACGATGACGCCGACGCCGAGGAAGGAAACAGTGGACCCAGGGATGCCGACGGCGATAGCAGCGACGAGGATGACGATTTGGAGGATCCGGAGGTGGAAGAGGCCAATGGCAACATGAGGAGCATCAACGGGATCCTCTCGGAAGATAAATGGAGGTGCCCTAGGACTTCTAGGTATGATGATGAGCATGTGGAGGAAGATGAAATGGGAGAGGGGAAGGCATGGGCGGCCAGGGAGCTGTCCGCAGCGGTGAGAAGGTTCAGAGAAGGGTTCTCGAGGCTGGAAAAGAGGAGGCTTGAGCTGACCGTCGAGATGGAAAGGGAGTGGATGAAGATGGAGGCGAAGAGGGCAGAGATGATGGCCGCATCGCAGCAGCGGTTCCTTGACAGCATCGCCGAGGCGTTCGGCTTCGGCGCCGCCAAGAAGACCAAGAGGGCGCAGGAGAAGTGAGACCAAGAGGGCGCAGGAGAAGTGAATGAGAAGCACAGGTCGTGATGCTGACACCTCCCTTCCTCCACTGCTTTTTTATTTCCTTTTTGTCATTTCTCTTTTATGTGCATTGTTGTCTAGGTTTTTTCTACCATAAGGTTAGGACTATCCCGCTACTTGTGTGGAACATGGTAGCCTATCTGAGACTTAATAAGAAAACTGAACTTCTTCCACTAATTGATCTACCCCTCCAGGTGCTCTTCACGACGTGTAACGTCAATATAGATGTTTATATGTATCTACATCATTGGTTCTGTTCGAAGATATGCAGATGTTGTTATGTCTTATGTGCTTCTTTTTATCTGTTTTGACTGTGTGATTCTTGTATGTTTCTGAAACTTGTGGCCAATGTGTGCTTTCTGTGAACAAGGAGCTTGGGAAAGAATCTGCATGATGGTGGCATATGGTCTGGGGACCAAAGGTTTAGTTGGAGTCCTATGGAGTAAAACATTGTATTGCACTCAGGCATGGAATGCGATCTCTTGAGAATTTCTTGAGATCTCCCGAAAATCTCTTTCTCTCCATGTATCCGAGAAACGAGATTGCCAAAATGAGAATATCTATATAATACTTTTGATACCTTGATTTTCTTTACCTATTACTATCATATATTGTCCAATTTATTATGGAATCTATCAAAATATTCATATAGATATTTTTGTTTGATAAAATTTTATAACTTAATATTTTTATTACTATATATGTACAATTGACTCAAGATGTTATCGATCTCCTATCCCAAGATGTTATCAATCTCTTATCTATATTGTTTATGATACAGTTTAGGTCTAACATAAGATTCTTATAGGTCTCATGTTAACAATATTTCACCATCTCTGTTTGTAATTTCTTTTAATTCTCTCACAATTTATTTTGAAGATATTATATGACATTTTACACTTAAATATGCATATTTATTGGTATTTCTTCTTTTCAGTCTCTATGAGATAAAATCGAGATGCGAGATTACAATATTTGGGTAAGGTACACCTTACATAAATAAAATTTGAGATCCGATCTCTCAAGATTTTTTCGAGAATCTCACGAGATCTCTTCTCTTTCAGCTTTCTGAGATAAAGTCAAGATCCAAAAAGACAATCTTCGCACTCAGCACATGGTTTAGTGGAATGTCAATTAATTTTATTTTGATGAAATGGACGGACCCACCCTAATAACCTTTCTTTTCTCTAGTTACAGAAGTTTTATCTAGTGACTGTCTTCTAATAAAGAACTGCCTCACAAAACTGAGAAGATGATTTGATCTGCGTTGATAGTCAGCTTTTAGCGGTTGCTGTCTTTTAGATGATAATAATCTCTTGTGGCATCCAGCTGAAAGTTGTGTCCCAAAACTTTGCATATGGATATAGCGAGAAAACAAAGGTTGGGAAGGTTTACGGTATGATATAAGGTATTCCTGGTCGAGGTCGGATTGGGTAGGGGTGAGCACGGTTCGGTTTGGTCCGGTTTAAGACCTTTTTTTTGAAACCGAACCAAACCGTATAACCTCCTCAACCCGAACCAAACCGAACCAAGTGAAATCGGTTTGGTTCGGTTTAAACCATCTTAAACCATAAAACAGTTACCGGTCTTAAAATAGAGGATAATAAAATATTTAATTAACAATTTCATTTTCATTAATCTTCATTAAGAAGATCTTAATTGGGTTATAAGTAAACCCAAGATATGTGCCTGCGCTAAGGCTGGACTGGGGGGTTGGCTGCACACAGCACATGGCCTTTTAAAGCGGTCTTGGACTTCAAAGGCTTATGGAACCACCGATGTGGGACAAAAAGGAGATGTGCAGATGCTCAAAAGAAAGCACATTTGTCCCACATCGGTCATGTGAAGGGATGTTCACCTATTCAAATATTGCATAGTATTCGGACCACTCAACAGTTACAAGGGCGCAGGCCCACATGGCAGCAGGTTGAGTTCGGTTTGCGGTTTGGGTTGGTTTTAATCGGTTTGAGCATTTTTGAAACCGATGGACCCGAAGGCAATGTACAACCCGAACCGAACCGACAATTTCGGGTTGGTTCGGTTTGGATTTTCGGGTTGACCCGATTAATGCTCACCCCTAGGATTGGGTGAACAGCTATTCTTGATCTGGATCAGCTGATCTGGTATCCTGTATTGGCCAATCTTGATCCATATCGGCCAATCCTACAAACCATGGTCTGATGTCACTTGAGAAATAGTTAGAAACTTGTGTCTTCTGTTTTGTTTGAAACTGGAAATCCAAAGTCAAAAGTAGCATAGACTTAATGTTTCTGAAGTCCAGTCATGGGTTGAGAACCAACGGCTTTGCTGGTTTCATCTGGAAGAGGCTCTGGAATCTCATGAGTTTTAGCATAGTTGTATTGGATGGGAATATGTTATGTTTATAAGCCTGTTCATTTTTGTTCCTTTTTATCATTTCCCTGCTCTTGATCACTGTTTATTTTCTCTTTGAAATGGTTTAGCCTGAAGGTTTTTTGAGCTTGTCTTATGACCAAGTTTAAGGCCACAAACTTATTGTGGTTGTGTACCTTGCTGCTCTTGCAGTTGCCCGATTTCTCTGTTGCAGCTCAGCTTGCTTCACGGCAGTTATCATTTTTCCCTCATTCTTGTCGGTGAAAGTCATCAAATATATTATCATGTTTACTGGAGCTGTTTTATGTTTGATGCCATTTTCGGTTTCAGCATCCGTCAAAGAGAACTTGCATGATCATGTAAGCTGAGCCAAATTCCGGTCAATTGTATGACATTCCGTCTAGGGAGTTCAGTAAGAGATCCAAAACTTCCAACTGTCCTAAAAACTACTATAATCATTGGGTGCATTTGGGAACTCCTTCGGAGCAGATCCTACTGACTTCTTCATTCCTGTGTCCTATGAAAGTGTGGTGCAATTGTTGATTAACGACAAGCTTCCATCCTCGGATCAATGCCTGGCTTCTTAATGTGAGGGAGGAAAACTCTTGCCAGTATCACTTTATGAAATATTAATTTAGAGATAAATCTGGTTTATCCCCAAGGACCCCTTTGGTACAAGATTGCTTAGAGGATAAACCTGGTTTATCCCCTAAATTTTGGGGTAAGATTTATCCCCAAATTAATCTTGCACCAAACAACCCCCGTAAAAGTGTAGGGATAGATCTTGTTGACCCAAACTGAACTTGTGGCCAAAGGGCCCTTACGGATTCACAATAATACATTTTAAAAATCAACATGATTAGTCTGAGTCAACCGGTTTACATGTTTCAGGGTTAGAGGAGCGCTAAACGGTATCCACCGGTTTAGCCGGGAGTATGTAGCCTTAATATACCGTATCTGTCATTCATTTTAAGTTTAACCGTGATTTGACTGACCTGTCAGCCTAAGCAAAAGAACGGTCGGTAACAAGGTTAATAGATCCCGACCGGTAAAGCCCATGTGCCTTGCTCGAATACAATATTGTCTCTGTTATCTAATTCTTTATTTTTAAATATTCAAAACATGATTTATAGCTATCAGATTGGCGTGTCTATTATATCAATGACAAAGATCGATATTACATCAATTCACATTGTGATGTTAAAACTTTGCTTGCTTGAGTCTTGATGACTGCCCACTTTGCCTGGAGTGAGGATCCTCCCGTTTTTCCCTTGCGTCGTTCCACAAAGTATTCTCCCCTTTCGAAGGTAGAGGCGGCGGTGTGACAATCGACCTGCCTCGGGCTCTACTCGGATTTCTCATATTCCGAGTTTTTTTTGAAGGTAATTAAATATTGCGTACATGCTCAACTAACTCATTCTGTCTACAGCCTCGAATGTAGGTGAAGACTTGAAGTCTGCATTTACATCTTGCAAAATTTTAGTTATACTTGTGCGTTCTGAAGGAGCAAGGAAAACTTGTTGGGCCCTTCATGGGTGGTTTTGTCTATTCTCTTCACCTTGACAGATGCTCGAGCTCTAACAAGCTCTCGCTCAGTTTAGCACTCTCCACATCAACTGTTGTAGATGGTGCCAATTTTTATGCGTGAAACTTGGCCGAGTAGAGCGGGGTTCCTTCGAGTTTATCCCCGACTCTTGATGTCAGCTCAATACACACCAGCGACAACACTCGGCTTATTTATTTTTAACTGGAGCTCGAACCCCTAATCTTTGTTGGAGTTCAACTCGTCACAAGTTGGATGTGATAGAATTTAGTTCGCCGGGCCGCTCTGTTTATTTTAAGAAAGTGGCTCAAACTCCTTTTTTCTTGTTCAACATGCTGCTTACGTGATTATAATAAAGTGTCTGATTCTAAACCTACCTGCTTATTGCCTTCCTCCGACGACGAGAAAAGCTCCCATCGTCGCAAATTGATCGGCACTTCGGTTGTCCTCATTTATGTGGTACACTGCTTACGTTTTTTTTTATTATTTTACTCTTACCTGCTTGAAAAGTTGTGGTTCTTGATGGTTTATGAGTTTATATCGAATGCCCCCTCCAACTTGCCACGGACACCCTTTGGTTTGGGGGGATTACGACGTGAGTGTTGCAGGGGTGGTCGCTATTCACAGTTCAACTCGGAAAATCAAACTATTGGTTTTGTTTGATTTTTACAAATGTTTTTCAAATCAAATCAAATCAGTTACCGAATAACTGGAAGTAAATTAAATATTTATTTTAATTCAAATATATTTGCAATATTTATATCTTTTGGAAAAAAATAAATTTGTCCCAAGTGTTGTTACGATAAAATGAGTAGAATGCATAAACATACACCATAAATTAATACGATACGGTTTAAAACATATTAAATGAAATCATGTGCTGACATATATATATATTATCATAATAAAATACAGTTCGAATTGAATGAAGCTAATGGTGTGTTTGGTTGCATGATAATGAAGGTTTTTGTTTTAATTTTTAAAAATTGTAAGAAAACTTGTTAAAAGAGGTGTTTGGTAACCATGATAATTTTATGTTTTGAAAGTGATTCTCTTCTTAAACAAAAAAAGAGGATGTCACCTCTTTCTTTTTTCTTGTGGTCCCCCACTTTGTTTGGTCATGTGTGGTAGTTACTCTTTTTTGTAATCACATCCCTCCAAACATGATAATTTTATGTCATGAGTTGGTTCACTTTTTATTTTAATACAATTTTTTATCATGAAAATGTACAAAAAATTATCATGCAACCAAACACCCCGTAAACCAAACCAGCTCATTGATGAGTGTGGAATGGAATCCTTTTAACTTTGGACGTCACCACACTTGTAGGATTTTATTCACACACTTGGTTGAGGTCAAATGATCAAATCTGGATCTTGTTTTTTTTCTGTAAAGGGACGAAACATGTAAGTACTTCGCGAAATTATTATCCTCTTTTAGTCCAGGGTTTAGGGTAGGGGAATTTAAAGAGGAAGGGAATTAATTTTGTTATCTGAAATCTAAAATTTTGTTATCTGAATTAATTTTGACGAATTCAGATTCAGAGTCTCGAAACTGTTAGCTTGCTCTGGCTTTTATTAAAGACTCAAATAGAAAAATATTTTAAGGATCGTATTTGATATTTACACATATATGGCACAATATTGACGATACGATACATGCTCAAATTCTTTTGTGATACAATATGGCATATATGAAACAGTGAATATTTTGTCGTCCTAATAGTTATTCTTGTGAGAAATATATAAAAAAAAAAGAAAAGGAGACGATGAATAAGAACCACAGACAAGGGGGTAAAAAAATCCAAGTTAGAAACGAGAAGGGTCGAACTAGCACTTATCGGAATGGTTGGGTACTTTCTTAAAATTCCACGTACTGCCAAGAGCCAACAGCTGGGAATAAGAGACGCTCGTCTGGAAGTGGAAGCGCTCCGCGGCGGCGGCTGCTGCTGCGGCGCTCCTTCCCCGACCACTCTGCCACTAGTTTGCCTGGTCTATGCCAGCGCCTCTACGGTCGCCCCTCCCACCGTCGGCGAAGAGGGGAGAGGGGAAGGGAAACAGGAACAAACTGGGCATCAGCCTTGTCTCTTCCTTCCTTTTGCGCGTCGAGATCCTGCACAATCGGTGGTGCGAACAGCGCAGAAGTGGGGAGCCATGGCGGGTAGCGGAGACAAGGTGGACTATGTGTTCAAGGTGGTGCTCATAGGGGACTCCGCCGTGGGGAAGTCGCAGATCCTGGCACGATTCTCGCGAAACGAGTTCAGCCTCGATTCCAAGTCCACCATCGGAGTGGAGTTCCAGACCCGCACCGTCGTCATCCAGCACAAGAGCGTCAAGGCGCAGATCTGGGACACTGCCGGCCAGGAGAGGTATTCACGATTTAGTGATTCCATTCCATTGTTGACGCCGTCTTTGCCTTCGGCGGTAGTTTTTGTTCTCCCACGGTTTCTGCCGTCTTTGACGGCCCTTGGACGATGCTATTCAAGTAGGCGTTCTCGCCTTCGTGGATTTGCACTTGTCTGCGGATGTTTGAAACCTTTTGAGTTGCGAGTTCAGTGTTAAGCTCAAAATGCACAAGTTAGTCTCTAATTTCTGCTGCGTTAAATCCGTCCACGATTTTTCCGAGGAATGAGGTCCCCCCCTAGACATTATCGGAAGTTCTTCGAGATTCTAGATTTCTATCTGTGTTTGCTGCATCTGAGATGGATAAGTCGAACCTGCAATCCAGTCCGCTTGGATCGTGGATTGTGGATCTGCTCGGAAGGCGGCATCAAATTAGCGGAGTCTTCTTAGAGATGCACACTTTATGTCAATCGGAACTCAGAGAAATGAGTTGCCCGCGAGTAAAGGGAGACATGGATGGTGAGAAACATCGTAGGCCGGGTTTGGGTGTCTGGTTTTGGGCCGACTGCGTCGACCCTTACCCTGGGGCACCCGACCCCGATGACCCAATCATCCGGGTTGGGCCACCCATGCTACCCGGCAACTGGGTTGCGACCATCCAGTCTACCGAGTAGCCCAACGGCTAGCCGCTTCAGGCGCTCCAAGTGCCCCCAAGGGGTCTTCCCACTCCCCACACGTCCCCTTAAACGCTCTATCTCTCTAGCATTTTAGGTGATCCTTTCTCTCTCTGAGATTGTTTAAAGTTGTCAATTTCTTGCCACATTCTAAGGCTCTCGAAGTGTTATTTTTCTTGTTTGATTGGGTTATCAGTCCAATTTTGTTAAATGTTAGTTTTTTTTTTGTTGTTAAATTTTTTAATATAATCTTTTTTAGATGTTTTTTTTTCTAGGCCGTGATACCCAAATATCTTGGGAGTGTACATATAAGTTATGTAGAACACCAAAAATATAAGATTTGAATAGAAATGAGGAAAATTTTAAGTGAAATTTTGTATGTTTTCTTATTTACCGTTTTTTTTCATTTTTCTGGACCTTTTTTATGATTTGGATCAAAAATGGGTCTGATCAGACCAGGAGACCCAGTCCCAACCCAGGACCTGACCTTGGTGAGAAATACTCCCGCATTACCCCCGCGTGAAAATTCACCTTTGCACTTCTTTGCCCTGCTTTAACGGTTTCAGTGATGGAATTGATGTCCGTTGTTGTGAGGCAAAGTATTGGTCGAACCGTGCTACTTTGTAAATAGCTTCCGGCAAGTGCTATTTTGCTGAAGGATGATATGTTAAAAACCTATTTATTTGCTTTATTGAATCATATTATGTGTGTAAGGACAATATATGAAGCATTATAAAAGAGTAAATTTACACTGTCATAATTCATAAAGAAGCCTGAAGCAAATGACAGTTAGAAATATACCGGTCACAGCTACAAACACTTGAGTACGTAAAGTCGTAAACATTCCCCTTTATTAGTTCCACTTCTAATATCTAGACATATCGAAACTAGAGGTACGCCACCAGGATGATGGTCCGATGTAAACTATCAAGGACAAAGGGAAGAGTTCAGCCACTGGAGGAGAGCAAGAATAATGGGAAAGAAACAAAGGGGTTTTATTATCTATTTCATGGAAGCAAAGATTCTTCTTTGGTACCTTTGTTCGGTAAACTTTGGAAACAAGTATCATGCAATGAGTGCATTGATGGCTTAGAATTCAAAAACTGAAAGATTGTTGGCAGATGTCGAGCCTAGCAGGCGGTCGTTCCCATGTTGGGTATTGCCCCATTAATACGGGTACCCAGTTGTCCGTGAGAACCAAAAGAGGGTCCATAGTTACCATTTAACCCGACCCTGCTCTATAGCTCCGGTTTACTGAGGTTGAGTCCAGAATATGGGTAATATGTGAAGACGCTATCTGATTGAGCTTCTACATTTGCTTGACAATGACCAGTTGCAAACAACATCTGATCAGAATGTTCTATCATGCTGCTCACATTCCGATCAGATGTTTATTATTGGAAAATTTTATTTTACATGCACGTTGCATTGTAAATGTATCATTCGTCCCTTATTAAGGGCAGTTGGTGGATGCTTAGTAGGCCAAGCCCCCCACGTTTACAAATAGCAAATTAGAAAATCAGTCGTTTCTTTTCCAGGAATTTGCTGTTTGTCGATCTTATGGAAATGACGTGTTCAACCTTTTTCTGGTGTCGCGAAAGTTTCGACAAATTGTCAAGCAGTCAAAATTGCAGTACTTTCTTGAATAGTTGCAACAAGATTCGGGCACAGTATTCCGTGCTCCGACACCCTGTTGCCTGTTTCGCTCCTCTTTTCATTTCTCGGATGTTTCTCATTTCTCTTTCGAGTCAAATCCTTATTTTAAAGTTTAGGGCCTCATTTCTCCCTTTGTTTCCCGTCCCCGTTTCCCGTCGGGGACAATTCATCGATTCTGGCGATATAAAATTTACCCGTACGTTTGTTTTAGCAGCGAGCTACATTTCAACCTGATTCCAGGTACAGGGCCGTCACCAGCGCATATTACCGGGGAGCTCTCGGGGCAATGCTCGTATACGATATAACCAAGAGGCAGACCTTCGATCACATACCCCGGTGGCTCGAAGAACTGCGAAGCCACGCCGACAAGAACTCGGTGATAATGCTCGTAGGCAACAAGAGCGATCTGGAAGACCAGCGGGCCGTGCCCGTGGACGATGCGAAGGAATTTGCGCAGAGGGAAGGGCTGTTTTTCTTGGAGACCTCCGCGCTCCAAGCCAGCAATGTGGAGAAGGCGTTTCTTACCGTTCTGACCCAAGTTTTCAACACCGTGAACAAGAAAACCCTGGCGTCGGACAATCAACCCGGCAGCAACCACCCCGCGGCTCTCGCGGGAAAGAAGATCACAATCGTAGGCCCCGCACAGGAGATCCCGAAGAGGAGCCAATGTTGTCGAGCTTCCTGATCCTTATGTTGTAACACCTACCCAGATATGTTGATGGGTTCTTGTAATGTGTAATTCTTTCGGTGGTATCTTCGTTTGTTCTTGTGCAAGCCTGCTGTATATGTGTAACGTACAGTACAGCATGTTCTACAACCGGCTTTAATTTTCGCGACGTTCTCTCCGTCCGTCCGTTTTCTTGCAGCCAGGGCTTCGGCAATATGTTGTAGAGGCTTCTTCGTATGTATTCCGATATTGTTGTGGTCGGCGCATGGTTCTCCGACGTGCAAAGCCTGGTGTCTGAAATTGTGATACATGATATGATTACTGCGACTCTTCACCTCCCCTTGGAAGCAAGGTGCAAAAATATTAATCGACTAAAAAGAGGCATCATCTTCTTCCTTTTCGATCGTCTAGAAAGAAATCCCCCGCGGGATTGAATTTCTGAAGTTGAGGAGGGACAAAATCATCGGCTCTGAACACGATCGACTGCCCTTCGGTTCATTATCATTTTGCGGATGATCAGACGAGAGATCTTGTAAAAGACTATCCCCTATCGAAAATTTTGATCTAGATTTGCGACAACCCCGCTATGTTGGGTTTCGTGCCAATCTCCATCGCTTGCTTGTACTCTGTCTCTCGTCGACTAACAATACGATATATTATTTAATGTTTATTTAAATAAGCTTACCTGGATCATACGTCAAAAATCACCCCAATTACGGTAGGAAAAAAAAAGAGAAAGAAATGAACAACGGTTCCTTCTTCTTCTCGGGCCTTGGGCGGAGTTTGTTAGTTTGTTTAGGCGGGGGGTGAACGTAACGAAACGAAACGAAACGAAACGCCGGCCGGCTGCTGTTTATCGAACTTTAAAGCGAGCGCCGCTGTTTTTATTCACCGCGCGTCGGGCGGTGACGCCTCGGAGCGGGCGCCCTTTCCATCCTTTCTTCTCCCGACGTGGGAGCCTCCCCCCCCCCCTTTCCATTTATTTATTTATTTTATTCTTAGAGCCCACCGTCTGCCTCCTCCTAAAGTGAAACCGTGTGGACGTGGGAGTAAGAAGAACGGTCTTAATATTATTCTCGATTTGAACATGACAGTGATAATAATTGTGATGCGGTTAGTTAACTTAATCTGCACGATATAACTTGAACGGATACGCTTTCGTTGACCCTTTCCTACTCCGAAGTCTGCCAGCAAACAAACAGGAAGACTCGTCCGCCCATCGAGGGATGAACCTACGTACGTACGTAGGGGCTGCGCATTGGTTTAATCGGACGGCATGGACGTAACTAGATGCGACTGAAAATCCTTTAAACTAGTTTAGCTAAAAATTATTATAGTATATTATTTATAAAAATAATATTTGTCTTGATTAATCATGACTTATGATCTGGACCGGCATGGACGTGGAAGAACCAGATGGCCACGTGGCGTGTCCTGCCACGTGGGGGCGGAAAGGGTCAGCCGCCCCCGTCACGCAGTTTTGTGGGTTTCCCGGGGGTGGGGGCCGCCGGAAGGGAGCTGGGCTTGACCAGCCAGCTGCGAGCGAAAGCCCCCGGTAAGCTTGGCGCCGGAGCCCACGGTTTCCGGTCAATGAAGCTCACGGGATGCCGTCTCCGGGGGGGTTCTCCCTCCCGGGGGGCGGTGAGACACCCGGCGGGGAGGGAGGAGACTGGAGAGCAGAACAGATATATATCACGCACTTGGGAGGCCAGGAGCAGCTCGGAGTTGAAGAGAAGAGCGGACACGGCGGCGGCGATTGAGAAGGAGCCATATATGAATTTGGTGCCGTTCCCTGCGATGGGCAGACGACGGAGCAAGGTGCAACGCCTGTACGACGCATGCACCATGGTCTTCTCCAAGAACCCAGGCTTCCCCACCACTCTCAGAGAGATCAGATGGCTCCAAGGAATACTAGGTACGTATACCTTTACTGTCACCTGATCCGTCCATCGAACATATCTTCCGGATCTTCTTCTATATGCGTATATATATATTTGATCTCTTTAATCAAGTTAAGTTCTCGATCGATCGGGTCAATTGGTTGCAGACACGGTGGAGGCGCATGACGTCGGGATCGACGGCGGCGCCGGCGAGGATCAGGAGTGGCTGGGGTGCAGCCGACCGCGGGAGACGGCGATGATCGCCGGGTCCAGGGTTACGGAGATTACCTACATACACATACACGAGTGCGACGATTTCTCGGTGCGTATACATACATATATATATATACACGCAAATTCCGATCTCTTCTCTGTTCTTGAAGAAGGTAGCTTAGCCGGCTAGGTAGTTTGGGGATGAACACGAGACGTATATCCATCCGTCTTCAATTAATTATAAGCTGCCTTCCTTCACCATGTGACGGCCATGCAAGAACGGCCATCCAGACACGTAATGGAGCTGGGCACGCGCATATATATATATATATGACGTCGTATTCAGAGACATATATATCTCAAGTGCTAGCTACAAACAAAGTCTATAATGTTTGAAGCTTTTGATAAGATGATGCAAACATATATATGATTGTGATGGACGGTGGGACATGGTAAAAATAACCAATTAATGGCTAGGATTTAATCTAATTAGTGGGTTTTAGCTATTAAGACATCTAAAACAAACGCAATATACGACAAATGTACGTACATTTTCTTTTTACTTTCGACCGTGTTTAAAATTTTAGGGAAGGAGAAGAAATATTAGAGCCATCTGATCTTTCTTCCTCTTCGCTCTCAACTGATCATTTCAGAATTTTATCATGGTACGTACGTACGTAGTCGACGCAGAGATTATCGATTTTCATATAGACTATGTAGCTCATGAAAATTAGTTAAGATATAGATAAAGAGATCGCGAATCACATTATTAATCAATGTCTTTCCCTCTAATAGCTAGCTATCTAGCTAGCAAGGGGGCGAATTTAAATCCATCGGTTTATCGCCACATGATACCTCCTTTGCCTAAGGGAGAATATTTAAGGGCCTCCTTGGTTGGAAAATGGAATATATATATATATATATCGAAACTAATCAGTATGATTGGCACCAATTAATCCCGCATTTTGACGAACAGATCGGGGTGTTCTGCTTCCCGGCCGGAGCGACGCTGCCCCTCCACGACCATCCGGAGATGGTGGTGCTCAGCAAGCTTCTCTACGGCACCGTCTCCTGCAGGTCCTACGACTGGGTCCGCCCGCCGCCGGCCGATCCCGGCAAATGTGAGCAGATCGGACGAAACCCGACCGGCTCGTCCGCTGTTCCTTCCTCCCGGAGATCGGCTGCCTCCCCCCGGACCCATCATCGTTTGCTCGGACGTACAGCGACACCGAAAAGCCGGCGCCGGCGGCGGATGCGTTCGGCGGGCGGGCTGGCGAGGCTGGTAATGGACGACCGGGTGCTGGAGGCGCCGTGCAGGGCGTCCGTCCTCTTCCCCAGGAGCGGCGGGAACCTGCACTCCTTCACCGCCGTGACGCCGTGCGCCATCCTGGACGTGCTGGCTCCGCCCTACTCGGAGGAGCTCGGCCGGCCGTCGACCTACTTCGTGGACGTCCCCATCCCTTCTCTCCAAGGTACGTACGTACCTGCGTACGTGGGTACTCATCCTTATCTCTGTGTCTCGTGCCTTCGCTTGATTAATAATATATATAGCCTGTCTGTGCGATCAAATATTAATGGTATCTCATGGCTGATCGATCGCCCGTACGTACGTACCAGGTTTCGCGATGTTGGAGGAGAGAGAAGTGCCCGATGATCTGGTTGTGATCGGCGCCCCTTATCTTGGCCCCGAGCTCGCCGTCGTCGCCGCCGCCGCCGCCAGCCCCTGCTGCAGCTAGACGACGACGGCGGGGTTTTTGCTTGGCCGTCGGTCGGCAGCGGCGGATCTCGGTAACTGAAATTCGCGTACGTACGCCCGCACGTGCGCCCTCTCGATCTGTAATTTCTAAAGTGCTTAGTTACATGTAGATATTATGAGCACGACCCCCCGGTCCGATGTGTGTGTGTATATATATATATATATATATATATAATTAATATCCACGAATTGATGATTATTGATATATATAAAACCTCGTGATCAAAACAATCGTGCGTGGCAGAACATTGATGAAGCCACTCGATGAGTGTATATAATGATTAACTTAATTAATTAAACGACACATAATGTGTATATATATGATCAGGCAGCTGTATATATATATAAACCTAGCTAGCTACTTGAAAGTTGAAACCTCTGAAATCCAACAGGCCCTGCATGATTAACGCAACGATTAACAATATTTAAACATGTCAGCTAGACAACCGACTCTGGAGCTATGATTAGGAGAAGTAATTTCTGTATGTACGTAACAGTTGTTCTACGTATTAATCTTTTCCTCTCCACTTCTTTAAAAATGTAAATTTTATAATAATTTTACCGCTCTATATTAATTAATTCCATCTCTTGGACCTAATTTTGTAATCTTAACAGATTAATATTGGAGGAGAAACTTAGTTCTATATGTTACTTTTAATCTGTTTAGAGAGAGGGAGAGAGAGTCATCTCTCAACTACTAAAATTAGAGAGAGAGAGAGAGAGAGAGAGAGAGAGAGATCATCAATCGTCACAAAATCAACATCTCTTAAAAGAGTGCAGTTCCAGAGATGAAAAACTCTATAATTATTTTTCCATGATTCCGCCGGGAATGCATTGAGAATAAAATAAGAGTTGCATGAATGAAAATGTAATAAGGAAAGAAAAATTTCGTTAATTTGAATATATCAAACAAAGTCTTCTTGAAATATCTATCAAATAAGTTAAAACTTTGGTATTGTTAGTACGGAGGAAGAAGAAGTTGAGAGATACACTCAAATTAACTTGAGATATGTAAATCTAATATAACTTTGAATGATCTTGACATAAGAGAAGAAGTAGCGAAGAATCATGTGAAATGGAAAAGATGAATCTAAGATAGGTGGAGTCGGGGGTTGGGACCGGGTTGATTTGGACCAACCGACCTAGGTCGGCCAGGGTCAAAACCTGGTTCGGGTCAGGGTTAGTGGGGCTCGTAATAAAAAATAATAAATTAATAACTTTAAAGCATCTATTTGGTCGGGGTTGTGGGGTTGGGACTGGATCGGTTGGCCCAAAAATTGACTGGGTCGGGCACAAATCGTGACCTCACATTCTATGGATGAATCTATATATAGTCTATCCCCAATGATTCGAAATTAAAATTGTTAAGTTGAGTATTCCCAATCTTGAATGCTAAGTAGACTTGGCATAAGGTTATAGATCAGCTCCCCGATGTTCCTAAAAGTAGTGTTATAGATCAGATCGGTGGGTGCCACCCCCTTCAATCTCAAGTGAAAATAAATGTTGATGCAGCCACAGATTCACTTAAAGGGGCATCAGAGATTCTAGTCAGAGATCATTATAGAAGAATATTAGCATGAAAAACCAATCTTCCAAGTTTTACGGACTCACAAATCTTGGAGGCTTGAAATCTGCTCTTGGGACTTCTTCGATCAGTGTCCCTCCTCCATCCATAGCAATGCTCTATCTGTGGTGAATGCAATCAGAGGTGCAGTGCCAGAGGTTTGGCAAACCAGCGCTATCATCAGTCGGTGTCGCCAACGTCTGAAAATCTCACCATCTCACGTAGTCGATCGTCAGCCCTAGCTGCACGAATGGAGCGGCACACAGTTTAGCGAAATGGGCGTTACGAACCGGAGTTGGTCATCCGTGGTCTTCTTCCTTATTGTCAATACCTTCTCATGTTTTAAACATAATTTTGGCTAATGTGTCGTCGTGAACGGTCAGCTTTTCTCCTTTTTTCTTTGTATATTATTTCTACTCTGTTTTTTTGTTTTGTTATGCTAATATAGCAGTTTTTGCTTCGCGTTCAAAAAAAAATAATTTAACATATACATAATGGCTGCCGGCAGCTCATTTCGTCGGATGAGCCGTGGTTGGGTCGTGCCCCCACGTTCAACCTGTTTAGGCTGGCAGGCACGTCACGTGTTGGGTCTTGATCGTCGGGCCCAGTGGGCTCGGCCCACAAACTTTAGGCGCAGTAGTAACGGCCGCCGACCCCATTTCCAGCGGCAGCAGGAGCACAACGAGTGGGTGAGTCTGGGAGGCCCAGAAAGAGTATCATGTCTTGTGGCGTGGCGTGGGGCCCCCATGATTACCTTTTTATGTGCATATAATATATATATAGATATAGATATAGATAGATAGATAGATAGATGCATACGTACATACACAAAAGGCTGAAGATCAGTGCAAAATGATTCAGCATGAGTTTGACTGAATAATTCGATTATATATATTTGCCAAGAAAATGACTCCCGATCACTTTCCAGGTGTGCAAAGAGTCGAGCTGAGCGGAATTGCATGTTTTTTCCTTTTCCTTTTTTTTAAAAAATAAAAAATAATATTAATATTATAATAACTAAAATATATAAATATTAAATACATGATACATAGATAATAAAAAATTAAAAATAAGATCTGGAATATATCGTATCAAAAAATTATCGATACTATTTATTTATTTTGTTTTTTGTAAACTAAGCATGTGTTACATATTTTTAAAAGTTTTATTTTAGAATTAAAATAAAAATGTGACAAAATCACAATGTTACGATCTACCGTCGGGATTAAAATTACTTATCAGAATCAAAATAGTAAACAAGTAAATGCCGCTGTCTAATTTTCCCCGAAAATACTCAACCGCGGTAATTGTTTTACCGTTTCATTTTTCTTTCTCCTTCGTCCATTCATTCATTAGTCCCCCAGCTTTTCCGCCCCCGGAGAAGCGGGCTTCGGTTGGGTCCCACACATCGGACGGCCAAGCCTTGCTATCTTCTGCCGAGAGATCGAGGCCGTCCATCCCACTCTCCGACGTGGCAGCCAGCCACCGCACCCCACCCCCACCCGGACTCCGGAGGAGCATCTCGTTGGCGCTTGCGCGTAATAAAGGAAATAATGACGCGGCAAAACCAAAATAAAGAAATAAACAAACGGCGTTCCCGTTCATTATTAAACTTTAAAAGAAAACCACCGGCGGGAGTTGGCTTGGCGACAGCTGCGCGCCCGCCGTTGCCAGCTGTCGTCCCCGTCCGCCTCGTCTCACGCCGTCTCTTGTGAACGGGGGGGGTGCCTCATTTTTCATGTGAGCCCCCTACTTTCCCGAAAATCTGCTGCGTGGACAAAAAGATTTCGCCTTCGTCGGCATTTTAATGTACTTGATTCCAGGCTTTTCGGCTGTCGGCGTCTCGAGGTCATATCGGCAAGTTTGTTATCTATCTATTTTTTCACGCACCGATGTGAAAATAATGTCCGCCTTCTGCAGTTTCCCTAACTTTGCGAACCTCGGATAAGCATATTCGATTTTCGCGCCATGCATTCGGTGATTGCGTTTTCTCGCACCCTTGCAAAGTCTCTTTTCACTGATCCGTATTACATCGTAGGAAAAGGTCAGAATGCAAAGTTCAGTTTTTAGATAGCAAAACTCTGTAAGATAATAATAGGGTCACCTTCATTTATAGGCTTTGGCCCGTCGTGACTTCACGGAGCGAAGCATGCTCTTTTGAGGACGGGCGGGTCAACGAAGTTGCAACCTCAAAAGAATCTGGTCACCGCCAAGGGTGCCGTCTTCTTCTTCCTCTGGCGTTTTCTCCCTCCCTCGCTTTCCCGTACTCTGAAAGTAGTCCTCGTCTCCTTCTCTCTCTCGCTCTGTCGGAATCAGGCGGCGATGGCGGCGAGGGAAGAGTACGTGTACATGTCGAAGCTGGCGGAGCAGGCGGAGAGGTACGAGGAGATGGTAGAGTTCATGGAGAAGGTGGTCGGGGCACTTCCGGGGACGGAGGAGTTGACGGTGGAGGAGCGCAACCTGCTCTCGGTGGCATACAAGAACGTCATCGGTGCTCGTCGCGCGTCCTGGAGGATTGTGTCCTCCATCGAGCAGAAGGAAGAGGGGCGCGGCAACCAGGCACATGTCGCGGCCATCAGCGGTTACCGTAGTAAAATCGAGTCCGAGCTTGCCGCCATCTGCAGTGGCATCCTTCGCCTCTTGGATACCCGCCTCGTGCCGTCCGCTGCCGCCAGCGATTCCAGGGTTTTCTACCTTAAGATGAAGGGCGACTACCACCGCTACTTGGCCGAGTTCAAAGCCGGTGGCGAGCGCAAGAACGCGGCAGAGAACACGCTGACCGCCTATAAAGCCGCCCAGGTCTTCACGGGATTCCATTTTCCTTCCTTCTTCCCCCCATTAATTTGTGGGCTCGCTTGCATTTTTATGCTCTAACGCTGAGATAGGAAGGTTTCGAGGTTGTGTTTCTGGCAAAACGGCGTCTTTGATGATCTTTTGTGTTTTCACGAATAACGATGGGTTTTTTTTCCTCTGCAATATATGCGATTTGCTCTTCTTCCGTTTTTTTTATTTTACTTTGGGATGGGAAATTGAGCAACTCGAGCTTCCGGAAATTGACTAAATGTTCTTGGGCATTATTTATATGGTCTTATTTTATAGAAATCAAATAATTGGCTAGTCCTCGTATACTGCTTTGAGGTGTTATAATGTTGCTTTCCCAAAATCCTGCAGGACATTGCGGTGGAGCAGTTAGCGCCGACGCATCCCATCAGGCTTGGTCTGGCTCTGAATTTCTCTGTGTTCTACTATGAGATATTAAATTCTCCTGACAAAGCTTGCACTCTTGCTAAGCAGGTGAACATTGGATTTATATTTTAGTTTTTTGTGGTTGTCCCTCCGTATGCATTTTATGACACAGACGCACTCATGAAGTGACTACTGTCTCCTCTTTTGTTCTGTTAAGATAACTGGTTTTCCTTCTGCCATTCAGCAGAAAATCTGTGCTTCGTTGGCCATAGCTGCAGTTAAAACCTTTCATCTATAGAAAGCAGATCAGCTCAGTTCCCGGGTGGAGGAAGTACCCTCAGTCCCCAATGAAAAGAAGCCACAATACCAACCACTTAAGTGATGGATAGTGAGTTATAAGGCGTCGGTATTAGTTCAATCCCTATCGGTAGCGGGTTAACAAGTTAGTGAACCGTTACTGAATCGCTACCGAGCTAATACAACTCACTGGGTAGTGAGTTAGTAAGGTGTCGGTAGCGATTCAGCCCTTTTCGGTAGCTGTTCTCCACCTAAGTGGCCTGGGGTCGTGGCCGATTTTCATTGGGCACTGAGAGTACTCACTCCACCCGGGAACTGAGGTGATCCGCTCTCCTCATCTCTATGATTTCTCTTTCTCGTGTTTCTTGTTTCTCCTTACAAGGATATATTTCATTTGTCTCTCCTGTTTCTAGCCATGATTCCACCTTTTTTTTGTTGCTCATGTTCGTCATTATGGTTAGCATATGGCCACCAAAAGTTGTTACTTGTGCTGGAGCTACTGGTGTTGGCATCTGTTCACTTTCATCTATCTGTTGACAAGGCCAGCCTGCCCATGTGTATCAGTGTACGCGCTTTCTTTCCTAATTTTAATGGTAGCAGGGTAAAAAGGAGAGAATCAGATAGAACTAAATTGCAGTTACTGGATCATACAGAAGTGCACTGACAAAATCATAGTTACTGAAAAACTCTCCTACCCCTTCATTCTTGCTGTGTTTTTTTCTTAGTTTCTCATGTTTCCCATTTCAGAAATAATTGAAATTTTGAGATGTTAAAGTTTGGACCTTGTTTCTTTCTTCATTTCTCATGTTTCTCTTTTCACTAATAATTAAACTTTTGATATTTTAAGGTTGAGACCATGTTTCTTACTTCACTTCCTATTTTTGTTTCTCATGTTGGTAACAATGTTCACAATATTTAGCTACTCAAAGAAATTTTCTGCGCTTTTGTGTTATGTACATATGCCCCATGAAAGCTCTAGAACCTTTGATCTTAATTAAGAGGTTAAACGTTTTGTATGGCCTGACTATTCAACCTTGGATACATCAAAAACATGCAGACTTGCGTATTAAATTATGATTGACTTATTTTAAGAGAAAATATGTTGCTATCCATGCCTCATGCTTGTTTAGAGCTGTCGCTATATGCTGTCAATTCTCAATGTTCTTTCATTTTTGGTCTGCCATAGGGCTGCAAATGGGTCAGATTCAGTAGCAAAATCACATGTATCTTATTCTGATAAAAATTAAGGTGTTCCGATTCTGATAATTTCAAAATCATTATGTTCCAAATTTGATTATGTTATCAGAATCGAAACCGAATTCGATAATTTTCTAAATACATACTTTATATTAGCTTCTGTTTAAAAATAAGTTAATATTTTACATATAATTAATAAATTTTGATATAATCTCTTTGAAACTTTATCTTTACCATTTTATCACTTTATATATTATTTATTATAATTAATTCAATTTAATTTTAGTTAATTTTACTTATTGTTTTGTCAAAATGGCATAAACGGAAACAAAATCAACCACTTCCGATCCCGATAAGCTATTGGAATATCCGATTCCTATTCCGATAGTGTATAGGATACAAAAAACAAGTTATGAACCCCATTAATTTTTATCAGAATCAAATTGGAAATTCAGAATATCAGATTTTGTTTTCATCCCTAGTACCAGCCCCTATGCACTCAATAAATTATATCCTCAGTAAGTCCGTGGCTTTAGAGTCCTTTAGGCCATGATTACGTTGCAACCCTCAAACCAGTTTGTTTTCCATTTGGATTATGCTTTTGGGATATTAAAGTTTAAGTTTTCATTTATTGTTTTTTCCACCTTTGTTTGTGGTTGGTAACAATGTTCTGTCCGAAATCTTTGTGGGATCCTTATCATATTCATGGATGCATATGCATTTAATGATCTTGGTTGAATAATCAAACGACATCTATAGTGCTCTTATCTTTCATAAGGTGTGTTTTGTATCAAAAGAAAGCAAAGAGAATGGTCCACTCTATGTCATTTTCTGAAAAGCTTCATGCACGGTACTAGTGGTATACAGTGCCGTGATGGAGTTGGCTGGGGAAATGGTCGCTGTAAAGAGGAAATTCTTCATTTTTGGCACTTCACTTCACTTCACTTCATACCTAGGAGGTGTCAGCTAATGTGTAAAATGGCCCCAAGAACAAAGCTGACTCCATCTATCCGTCACCAAAAAAAAAAAAGTTTCTTACTTTGACTGTTTAAAATGTTTTATCGGCTGTAGACTGTCATCGCAGTACCAACTCTCTAATGTAAGTTCATTTTGCCATCACTGTCTTATCTAATGTATATGAGCTTTCATGTCAACTTCATGTGAGAATTCCCGTCAATCTTTCAAAGTCTCAGTTCCTTGTCCTCTACATTTGCCTTTGCTAATCTTTGTCCCGTGGTTTTCTATATAGGATTGAAGTAAGGTACATACTATTTTGTTACTAATATACTACTCATTTGGACTCAGGCATTTGATGAAGCTATTGCCGAGCTGGATACATTAGGCGAAGAATCCTACAAAGATAGCACACTTATAATGCAACTGCTGCGTGACAATCTCACCCTGTGGACGTCTGATATGATGGTTTGAAAATATTTTCTTCTCAAACTCGCTACAGCATTCTCTTGAGATTCATGCTCTTCCTTTTAAACTTCTGAGGGTCCAAGTAAACACACTGCCGTTTGCATGTTTTGTAGGATGATGGAGTAGATGAGATCAAGGAAGCACCCAAGCAAGATGACTAGTAGTTTGAAGTACACGTTTACCTGTTTGTGGACTTCGTCTACCCATATTCAAGGACGGCTTCCTTCCCTTTTCCTATGTAGGATTTCTATCTCACCATTCGACCTGCTTTTTAAGGTTGGCTCGTTTGCTCCGCTCGTGCTTTTGTGTTGATGATAGTGACGTCGTCGTGCTTCCTCCATTTTCCTAATGTAAAATCCTTGATGCGTTGTGTCATGTTTTAAAGCGCAGAAACTCCCGTTTCTTGAACCTGGATTGTTATATTATCAACTGTATGTAATGAATGACATCTGCCGGTGCTTGCTTAATTATACGTTAAGCCTGTTTTGGACAATCGTTACCTTGATTCTCTGATTTGCATTGTTCGTCTCCCTGCTCCTCCGTGTGACCAATATAACGTGTAGGGCTACTGTGTTTGGCTGCGTGACAAGTTGAGTTTTTGTTAGAAAAATGTGTTTTTGTTATAAAATTGGTTTAAAAAGGTGTTCGGCAAACATTACAAATTGATTTTTTTTTGTAAATTATTCCTTCTTTGACAAAAAAAAACAGTCGTGGTCTCTTTTTTTTTCTCCTGTGGTTCTACGTCATTTGTAACATGGATTTTTGTTATCGTATTTCACCAAACATGTTAATGTTTTGCTGCGCATGTTTTTATGTACATTTCCGTCTCAAAATTTTGTATTAAAATAAAATCTGAGATAAGATGATTCAAATCCAAAGCCAACAAATGAATGCTTGCTTGTATTTGGTTAAAGTTACGTTATATATGTTATGAGAGAGACGTTTCTTTATAAACTAATAGCATACTAAGCTATATATAATAATTAGTATGCTCCTTCTATCCTTTATGAATAGTCTATATCCGTAAAACAAAAAACATGACTTAATTTTAAAAGGCAAAGATGTATAAAATGTATGAAGATGTTGTTAAATGAAGCAAATAATCAAACGCACTAAATGTCAAAACCTCTAACAGAGTAATCTGTTTAGATCATTCAAGAACGCATGGCTGCACCATGGCAAGTCTCATGGTGCAAAATTTGTCGCACAGAATTTCTGGAAAGAAGAAGAAGAAAGGCAACCGTAAATCCCCCAAAGAAATCAACATAGTAGAACACAAGTGACAGAGAACTTAGCAAGGACATTTTTATTTTCGGAGCCTACAAACACCGGATAATCATTGAATCTTACATGGCCACAACTTACTTCTTTTCTGACAAACATTTTTGAAATTCTCCAAATAAAAAAACTTTACGACAATACTTGTCCATAGATGTTTGATAATCGTTTAATAAAGGCATAATTTCAAAGAATTTATTCTTGGATAAAACGACGCGAGGTATATCTTAGTTTTTTACCCTGTCTTGTCGAGAGATATCATGATAACTCCGGATTGCAGAAGCCGAGAGATGCACACACACCTAGACTTGTCAATGGATTTGCATTACCGGAAACCTGAACCGTATCCGGAAAACCCGATATGCAGATAGGCGGATTCGACCCTGTCTGACTGCCTCTGGATCAAGACTTCACCTAATAGCGATGAGGAAGACACCGGCGTTGACTGCACCGAACCCGAATCCGGAAGGGCACCGCGTATTCAGGTCAGGTTTCGGATTTAGTAAGTTTTTATAAATATATTTGGATTCGGGTTCAAGTTTCACTGGACAGAATCGCGTTCGGACCTGCTTAGGTCCGACCCATTTACAGGTCTATACACACCCAAACGAAATATTGAGACAGAGAAGTACCGAATTAGAACACATTTATATTAGAAACGAAACTAGGTTTTCTAGTCAACCAACATCAACCATTGGCTACGACCACATTCTACTATCTACCAATGTCATGCTCAAATCAGAAAACCACCTAAACAACAACAAACATTGGCCCACGGAAGGATAGATAATCCACAACCCTAAACGACGAGCATGTACAATAATAAGAACAACGTCAACCGATCAAGGGCTCTTCGAGCCAGTCAAGCCCTCTCCCCCCTGATCCTCCTGGCAAGCTGGATGTCCTTGGGCATGATGGTGACCCTCTTCGCATGGATGGCACACAGGTTGGTGTCCTCGAACAATCCCACCAGGTACGCCTCTGCCGCCTCCTGCAGCGCAAGAACCGCATGGCTCTGGAACCTCAAATCCGTCTGCACGAGAAAGGAGGCAAAAGGTCTTAGCTTCTGGTTCTGATCATGATAAACATCACAAGGTGTTCGAGCAGAAAACGCGAAGAAAAGCAATAAGCCAACCTTGAAGTCTTGGGCAATCTCCCGAACTAGCCTCTGGAATGGCAGCTTCCTGATCAGCAGCTCGGTGCTCTTCTGGTATTTGCGAATCTCCCTGTTCAATACCACCGACGGATTAAAAGATGATAAAAATCAGTCATCCAAACAAGCTGCAAAATCGACCCACTCCCCCCCCCCAAAAAAAAATTTAATCTTCCAGTACAGCTCAATCGGGAAGGGGATGGATGATCGGGCAGCGACTGCTTACCGAAGGGCAACGGTTCCAGGACGGTAACGGTGAGGCTTCTTCACACCCCCGGTGGTGGGTGCAGATTTGCGAGCAGCCTTGGTAGCCAGCTGCTTCCTAGGCGCCTTTCCTCCGGTCGACTTGCGAGCAGTCTGCTTGGTACGAGCCATCTGAAATTTCGGGAACGCGCGACTGATTGAATGTTAAAATACATCGCGACAACGAACAACGGTCATTTTTCATGACGCTTTGGTCTGGTGGGCTTGCTCTTCTCGCCGGTAAAGACCGAGCCAGTTTTAAACACCGTACACGGAAACAATCGATGAAAGGAAGACGCAACCAAGGGCAAAGAGGAATCTTGCCAGATTTGGAACAAAAGGGATGCCGATTCGCGAAAGTAAAAGAAGGCGTAATCCTCACTCGCGTCATATTCTTCACCGAAGAACACAAACCTCAGACGACGACCGGAGAGAGAGAGAGAGTAAATTACAGTATATGTTGCGCAAACAGAAGACCTACTCTTCGCGCACCTACAGAGACAGGGAAAGTTTCCGGAAGGAGAAGACCAAGACGGATCAAACCTAAAGGAGATCAGAAGACACCAGCAAGAACGAGATCGAGCCCCGACATCATACCAGAAAGAAAGAAAACATCATAAACAACAGGAAACATCCAACCGATGGAAGACAAAAGATGCAGCCCCCCCCCACCACCACCACGATTGTGCATCATCAACTGCCATGAATAGAGATAACGAATCCTCCCCAAAACCAGAACACATGTCTACTACATATCCAAAAAAAAAAAACTAATCGGGGGGAACTCAAGAGTCCGAAACCTTCAGAAGAACGAAAAACAAGAAGAATATGCATACCTCTCGCTCTCAACGCTCCTGCCAACCTTGCCTCGGACGCGGCCCTCCTCTTTCTCCCCCACCAACGACGAAGAAGCCTAGGTCCCTGTCTTCCTTCCGCCGCCTAACCTACTCTTCCCACCTTGGGTAGACGGAGATCAGATTTGACCCTTCGTCCCACCCCTTATTTATCTTGGTGTCTCGACCCTGGGAACCGTGTCGCGCACGTCCGGGGTTTGACAATCGGACGCTCCACACGTGCCCTAATCTGCTTCCTACGAATCGACGGATAAGAGAGCATCCACGTGTCTTCCGTGTTGCTTACTATTGGTAGGGCCTAGAAGAACGGATCGTCCCATTCTCAAAATTGCGGGATAAGTTGACTTCCAAATGAAAGTAGAAGCAATTCGATTAAAAGTTGTGGGACGGATTTTATATATTCCTTAATTTTAGTATTTAACAACATAGAAATAACTATAGATATTTGGAATGGATTCGCGTGAGGTACGAACGAAGCAGGATCTTCTCTGATGGTCAATCTTGTGGACTTCAACGCAAGGACGTCCAACTTGAAATTTTATTTGACGTTATCATTTATCAACCCACATTACTTCAACTTGAAATCTCAGTATTATTTTTGAGATAAGGCCGCATCGGCATTGATATCGATGCATGAAGTATATATATATATGATAAAGCTGGCATCGTATAATTACTTGTAATACTCTAATCAAACATGCCATCGTGCAATTATTCATCTCATCTGTAATATCTTGAAAAAAAAAATCCACATCATCCGCGAACCGCCTTAGCCCCCCCCCCCCCTTCCACCGCCTCATCCCCCCCCCCCGGTGAGCGCGTCCGCCTCTCTCTCTCTCTCTCTCTCTCGCCGCACCGCCTCGGCGCCTCCGTGTTCTCTCTCACTCAGCCGCCCACCGCGGCATCGCCGCAGCTCCGCCCTCCCCTCGTCTCTCTCTCTCTCCCCCAGGCCATCTCTCTCCTTCCGTGCGCGCCGCGAGCGCCATCACCATGACCACCTCTCTCTCTCCCTCCAACACCGTCATCGCCGCCGTGAGCCGCAGTCGCGCCCTCGCCGCCTCACTCTCTCTCTCTCCTCTGTTTCGTCCGCGGCAACCCCCAACCCTTGTCCTGCTCTCTCTCTCTCAATCTCTGTGTGTAGAGATGCGCCAGCTCATCCCGGTTCCCTTGTTCTGTCGCTATCCACGCACCTTGGACCCCCTGTCACTTAGCCACATCGATTCCCCCTTCTCGACTTGGCATTGATCACAAAGCAACCTTGCCGCAGTGCCGCACCCGCGCCGTCTGATCGTCGTCCAACCGTCATTGTCAACTACCGTACGCCAGCACCTTAGCACCATTTGTTCCCGTTCAGGTAGGCATCCCAGACGTGTCTATTATCATTAAATTCAATACCTAAAATTTATCATCGCAACTTTCGTATTGAAATTTTAGAAATGAGGAAGAGTTAATCCCATATCAGATTCGTCTACTTAAATATTCTAGATCCTTCGACGTCGGAGGAAAATTGTCTATGAACTTACTCAACTTTATCGAATTAGTTTACTCTCTTCAACGTACTACTCTAATGTAGAAGGGAAGAGACGAAGGAACGAAGTGTGAACATCTTCGTTGTGGCTGTGACGTATTACTTTTTTAAAAAAAAAATTTATTTGCAGGGATTTTACGAGCATCAATCGAATAATTTTCCACAAGCCCTAGACTTGTACTTAATGCCCTGTTTGGTAACACTATTAGACATCTCTATCACTATTAATTTTAAAATTAATATTGTTGGTAATCACCTCAAGGTGTTTGGTTAATAGTATCAATTTTAAAATTTGTAGTGCAAATAACACATGTTATGTAATACAAGTGTCAACTTGTATCAATTTTGATATTGATATTCCATCTTCTAAAAATATCAATATCAATACTAATATAGTATCATTTTTGATACTCTAACCAAACAGGCTATAAAGGATATGATGAGTGTAAAAGATCCCTTTTTTTCCTCCGGTGGCCTTGGAAAAGTATATGCAAAATTGTGTTTAATCATCATCGATCTCATGGACCCGGTGGCAATTTTGAAAGCTGCTCAGATGAATACTCAACTTAATTTGTCCTTGCTTAAAATTGATGGTACAAGTTTGCAGACTAAATGGGAACCCCCACCTTTAGGTGGGTTAAAGATCCATGTTGATGATTATGCATCAGATGGTCTTGTGGGAGCTGTCAATCTTCTTACGAGAAATGAAACAGGTTGTGTGCTACATTATATTGGAAAACCAGAAAGTCTTATTTTTTTGACCCTCTGATCTTAATTAGAAGCTGGAGCTCTATTTGAATCTTGCTCTTGGGCCTTGCATTCTACCAGTTTTATTAATATCTCGAGTGATTCCAAGATAGCAGTTGATGCCAATCAAGCCTTTGGTCCAATGTCATGGAAAATACAAACTTTCATTCTGACTTGTCAGCAAATACTCATCCAGAAGAAGAAGATGAAGATTTTTTCTTCTCCCAGAGCAACAAACTCTGTAACCGATGAGGACTAATTAGCAAAATGGGTCGGGTCAACCCAACCTGCATCTCATGTTTCTGTAATTTCCGCTTTTGTCTTGAACCTAATTTGTAAAGACATGCCATCTTAATATATATATTTCACACTTTCGTCAAAGAAAACAAAAAACAAAAGAAAGATGCTACTTCCCTTCTCCCGTATTAATCACAAGCACCACTTATTAATTAGCTAGGGCCGCTAGATTGTGCCAGTAAAAGAGAGATAATCAATAGTTCGACGATTTCATATAGGGGTGCAAACGAACTAATACACTCAGACAAGTAACTCGAAGCTCAACTCGATAAAAACTTGACTTAGGACGTTTATTATGTTAAATGAACAAGCTTGAACAAAAAAATAAAGATTGACTCATTAAACGAGTCGAGCTTGAACAGACTCCTGATCGGCTCGATAAACTCGCGAGTAGCTCGATTAAATATTATATCATATATTTATTTTAAAAAATTAAATTATGGGTATTAAAAATTATATATTGTCGCTTAAATATATTAAATAATTTAAAATTTGAGATTAAACTTAAATTGAGTTTCATGAATGAGTTAAATTTAGAGTTTCACAAATGTTGTTTTATTGATTTTAAATTTTATAAACTAGTTTGTATATAGTTTAAGGTTGAATGTAAATTGAATTTTAGTCTAGTTACTACTCGAGTTCGAGCTCGATTCGGCTCGATTAATAAACGAACCAAGTTTGAACAATGGTTCAACGTACT
Source organism: Cryptocoryne crispatula var. balansae (assembly GCA_036172225.1). NCBI lineage: Eukaryota > Viridiplantae > Streptophyta > Magnoliopsida > Alismatales > Araceae > Cryptocoryne > Cryptocoryne crispatula. Next base: position 57,858,393 of record CM069918.1, read on the forward strand.
CGTTAGAATTCGAACTCGAATTTGAACTCGTGTAAAATAAACGAGCCAAACTTGAACACCATGCTACTCGGGTGTGCACCCCGAATTTCAAAGAAGGACATGACAACCGGTACCAGAGCTATGACCCACATGGATTAATGGAGCTCTGATTTTCCTCCGTGAGTTTCAAAAAATATAACAACGTTTAATGATATTCTGAGTTTTTCGTACATAGGAACTTCCTTCAGTCCTTTGCCCTCAGAAATTTAGGCCACGTAGAGGTGTAACTGAACCAACAAACGGTTTTGGCACTCTGCTCCATAAAAGTGTGACTCGAATTATTTATTAAGTTAAATAATTGAGTTTAAACAGGAAAAAACTTGACTTATAAATTAGTCGAGTATGAATAGAGACCTACTCGGCTCGATAAATTTACGAATATTTCGTTCAAATGTTCAATTAAATATTCGATTAAATATTCAATTAATTACTCGATTAATTATTTATTTTAATAATTAAATTATATTTTATATATATAATTTTTTAATATTATGTAAAATTATGTTTTTGATATCTAAATAGTAACTTAAAACATGTCTTAAGTGGACTTCAAGATTGGACCGGAGTTTTAAGTAAATGAGTTTGAATACGAGTTTGATTCGAGTTCGAGCTGAGTTGGTGTATTTACATAAATGAGTGGCTCGACAAGTCGAGTTCGAACAAGACCCTTGAGAACTCGTCGAGTATCAAGTTGAATTCGAATAGTTAAATAATCGATCGAGTCGAGTTCGAACAGAGCTCTGCTCGGCTCGATTGCACCCGTAAGGCCACGCCATAAACGTGCCGTGGTGATAAGCCCATGTTGGAGGACAAATTAGCCACGCACATTGGTGGGAGATAATTACCATCACCTGTTTGTGAGCATCATGCAATTACTTAATGGCCTGTTTGGCTAGAATATCAAAAATGATACTATATTAGTATTGATATTGATATTCTTAGAAGATAGAATATCAATATCAAAATTGATACAAGTTGACACTTGTATTACATAACATGTGTTGTTTATACTACAAATTTCAAAATTGATACTATTAGCCAAACACCTCAAAGTAATTACTACCAATATAAATTTTAAAATTAATAATGATAGAGATGTTTAATAGTGTTATCAAACAGGGCATAAGGTATTTGATCTCATACATCATACAAAACAGCTAGCATATACAATTATCATATCAGGTGAGGAGAAATGATCATGAAAAAAAGAGCAAGGATCACATACAAGTAAAAAAAGATGGGAGGCCGCGACGAAAAATATCATCTCTTTCTCGTCCAACTTTAAAAACATAATTTTCTGATAAATGCTAAAGCAATGTTTTAACCCAAAAAAAATATTGAATCTGTCGCGGATGGATCCGCGAGGCTTTAATGGGCCCGATTTAAGTTTACGCACTTCACGGCTGTGAAGAGGTTACGTATGCATGCTATATATAGTACTACTCTTTGGGGCTTTTGTAAGGAACGCTTAGAAAAAATTAAGCATCAAAACTTTGAGAAAGGCATGAGACCCTGGTGACTGATAAAAAGGCTTTTTAAAAGTGTTAATTATATATATATCTAAGAGGGTTTCCACGTAAAATAGTATTTCACGTTGTGATAAAATCACATGTCAGAATAAAATTATCTAAGATGACTAAAGAGTAAGAACATAAGATCAAAATCACCATATAAAAAGTAACATATATATATACACACACACACACACAAGGCAAGGAGCACAAGAAAAAGAAGAGTGATCATGAGTTTTTTTTTCTCGCCAAGGCAAAAAGCTCTGTATGAAAGTAGCCAACTAAATTTAATATCTTAATATATTTACAAACTGAGATATTACAATTATACAATACTATGATATTTTCGAATAAGAATATCAGTTATGAAATTATAACCAATGCGAATGCCGATTTTCTGGTTCGATTTACCTCCGAGGTAGCGGATAACGGTTAAGTTACGGAGGAGAGACATTTTAAAAGTTGTTTTTTTTTGTGGTTCACGAAACTCATATTATCATATATTTTCTTGTCCACAAGATTCATATCACTATATATAACAAGTTTTGTGAATAATTTTTTTTTTAAAAGTTGTTATTTCGTCTCAGCCGCACGGACGGGCGACAATACAGCGTGTCTGTGTGGACTGACGTTTCACACGTGCGTCGGCGGGATGAACGATGCACGGTCACGTATTTCGTCGCAGGCCGAGAGCGAAAAAGAAAGAAATTGCCACGCCGCGAATCTCGGACACGTGCGCGGGTGCACTCTCGTTCGTTGTCCCGGGTCTGACGTAGCGCCCACGAAAAGGCGTCTTCCTTCCTTCCTTCCTTCCTTTCTTGGGTGGCACGAGCACCGAGCACGAGCCACCACCCCCCCTGGCAGGCAGGACAGGACCCCGCTTCCCCCCGGGATTACCATCATCATCATTATTATTATTATTATTATTATGCTTACCGTCGTCCAGGTATTGAGAAAATTTCCGACAAACTTCGAACCATTATCATATGCATCCGCTTCTTATGAAAATAATTCCGGTGAAAAGAGGTTAAAAATCTCGATACGACTCCGATGAACCTTCTTCTTAACTGCTTGTTATTTCTAAGTCGAAACCACTGACTTTAAACTTTGAAGAAGAAGAAGAAACAGTAAATGGGACATATATGTTTTAGAAATTCTGAACTAATCTATCTATACATATATATATGTGTGTGTGTGAAGATATTGGCGAAACATGTTGATTCACAGTTAATTCGATCCAAACGTGTCCTTGGAATCTCCCCTACGCGACTCCAACCAAACCAAGCAAATGCAAACTATTAATGCGCAAAACATTGTTTAGCCGTGAAATAAAAGATATGCGAGCGGGCAAACATTCTCCGTTCCCGTCACCACGACACACGTCACAGGAAGGAAACTCCCCCGCTTCATCGTAACAAATAAATACATAAAGTAAATAAAAGACACGTGCGCACGCCGCATCCATCCTAGGGCTCTCGTCGGTACACGTTGCACCGCACCATCCAAGCTGCCCGAGTCGGCGAAAGCGTGGACTTGACCGAATCTCCGCCGTCCGTCTGCTCCGGAGGGGGCCACGTGTCGGACGGCTGATACGTTGAACGGACGGTCTGGAGATATGGAGCCATACGAGCGCCGACTGACACGTAACCGAGGTTACCCTTCTCACGCGGCCGGTAGTCAAAATGTGACACGACACGTGTGCCGCACAAAGCCGAGGTGAGGAGAAGGCGGAGAGAGCACGCGGCACGATATCTACGACCACGCGGAACACGATGCGAAGATAAAGTCATAAACATATTATTAAATGAAAAAAAAGAATAAGCTAATCAAATACGTACTTTGATGTGATCTTATAGAATCAACAAAATAAAATCACATGAATTATCAGATCTAACCAGAATGTCCGACTATCCCCAGCAAGCATATATAGAATCGGGATCTTTGGACCTTGGCTGGCCCGGCCGATTCGGTCGTGGCGTGGGAGGACGGCAACTCGGCGAGTTTTTGGGCGATCGGGGAAGGAGTCAACAGTCAACACGGCAGCGGTTTCGGGGATGGAGTCCGAGTCACCATCGTGGACTGACTCGGCAGCGTCGGACGCCGAGAAGCATCTCGGAAGCAGCAGCAGCAGCAGACCGCTTCCACATTTCCTCTATCTCTCTCTCTCTCCGAATTTTCCATCTATATATTTATAATGAAATATAATATATAATATATACGGCAGGGCACGCATCATCATGTGTTTACTCTATATGTGTGTCTATATATATATATACACGTGCGGAGGAGTAGATTCGGGAGAGATCTATCATCCATAGCATAGCATACGGAGCTGCTGCACGCCGCCGAGATGGGGTGGTCGGACATGGAAGCGAGGTGCAGGAGGCACCCCAAGCACCGGCAATCGAAGGGGGTGTGCCCGTCCTGCCTGAGGGAGAGGCTGTCCCAGATCTCCGCCTCTCCCTCCACCCGCAACTCCTCAACCATCTTCTCCTCGCCGGGCACCTCCTACGACTCCGTCTCCTCCTCCGCCGCCACTTCCTCCCCGGGGACCCCCTCGGCCGGCCGCCGCCGTGCCGGGGCGCAGGTAGCCCTCCCGGCGAAGGAGGAGAAGGGGTGGCCGAACCGGCCGCCGGGGAAAGCGCCGGAGCCACTCACCAAGAGCCGGTCGCTGGCGTTCCTGATCGCGAACCCCGTCGGCGGTGGGCAGAAGGTGAAGAAGGGCACGGCGGAGGCGAAGGGTGAGGAGAAAAGGAGGAGCAAGGGCGTGGCAGACGGGGAGGAGGAGGAGGGAAAGACGGTGAAGCGGAGCTTCTGGTCCAAGCTGGTCGGCGGCGGCAAGAAGAAGACGAAGAAGGATAATAATAAGGAGCTGTTCCACTCCAAGACCGTGCGCGAGGGGGCGTCTGCTAGATGGGCATTCCCGCCGTGACGTCGTCGATCGCCGGAACACCATTTTCTCCATCGCCATCTTCCTCTCGATCTCTGAAGATAGGGGATAGAAAGAAGGAAGAGGAAGGGGGCGATGTGGATCGATGAAATCTCGCCGTAGCCTCACAAGATCACAGGGTTTTCTTCGAGTCCGAGGAGAAGAACGGCATCTTACCTTCCTCTCTCTCTCTCTCTCTCTCTCGTCTGGTGGTCTTCTCCATCCTTTTGGGCATTCCCTCCCTTCCTTGGGTACGATATGGATATTGCATATTTCTGTGTGTCGTTCGTGGGTGGGAATGTACGGTGGAGCCGGGCTCACCCGAAAAACCCTTCGCAGGAAATGCTGCTGCAATAAATTATTATAATTATTTTATCTTATGATTCGGTCTGGATCGATTAAAAGAAGCGGCGCGGCCCCAATAAAAAGAAGGACCCGGGCAAAGATCGATGATTAGGGCATTTCCACTGGGATTTCTAATCTCTTCAGATTCACTAGGTAATTTTGAGATTTTGTTTTTACGTATATATTTTTTTTCAGTTAAGAGGTCTTGTACGACTATCAGAATTCGATTTGATCAGTTATTAGAGGTTTACTCTCTTTTTTTTTTTTAAAAAAGCATACGTCATGATGATGCTTGTACGTAGCTTGCTTATTTTTGATTCGATAGAGCGTACAATTTTTAAGATGCGTGTTTACGTTTTCGAAATTCGGAAAATGGACACTATCCGATGGATTTTGACATCAATGGGTTGTTAGAAAGAGTTCGCATCAATCTCCAAGGTAGGTTGGTTTTTCTTCTTTTTTTTTGGGTTCATTGATGGTTACGACAGATGTATTATTCACGGGGCGTTCGGGGTTGAATTCCCAAGCCGAAAAAATGTCCCCTTTAGGGGGAGGGTTGAGCCCTAACGGGTGTTAATTTCTTTCGGGCTTAGAACCCCGAACGGCCTGATACGTATTTGTTATAAAAATATTTATTTTTTGAATGAGGGTGCATGGTAATTGTTACGAAGATATTATCATAAAAAATTTAGATAAGAAAAGATGACATTTTTGTGATTTTGCATCATTTTTAATTATTCTAGACCCTCACATCTTTTGCCTTCGTATCTCACCGGAGGTGATAATTTTTTGGCTTGAACTATCTTGAACTTTTACTTTGGTAAAAAAAAATCTCAACAAATTTTGTGTACGCATATTTTTTCCACCAAAAATCGTATAAAGTTGAGGTTTTAGATATCGGGAACCCGATGCTACGAAAGGATGTTGGCTAAAAATGTGTTGGTTGGTTGGTTGGTGGGATAGATATATAGGGACACCATTCGTTGCACTTCACCACGAAAGGATGTTGGTTGTTATGCCCCGGAATTCGTGTTATCGACTGTCACAAGCGACGACCACTTCACGATGCAGGCAGAAGAGCCTTGTGATCTACAAGAATCCCTGTTATTTCTTCTTGTTTGGCACGAAGACCGTGATGGGGATAATCCAGTTCAAACGAGGATGTAAAAAAAAGAATATGCTCGTCTCGTGAAAAGATGCGTATGCCCTCGATTCGCTCCCTTTTGATGTCATCATCCGGGATACATGCCAAAAGTTCCGTGACGAGACTTGAGGGTGAGATCTTGGGCCTGACCGGGCTCCGTCTGGGCGGGAATCTCACGTTTCGTGGGCCATGGTAGCTCCGCATAATAATGGGCCCCTTTTGCGGAAGGTGTCGCTCCACACTTTCTCTTATTTTATCGAAGAACGGATGATATACCATTCATCCTTCAACGCCACAGAAAAGGTCTTATCAACTGAGATGAAGTTCGGTTGGTATTCTTAGATCCAGGCGTACATTTGTCTTATAATTTTCTTCCGGGGGCCGTGGTGCGCAGGTTGTCCGATCTATACAGGGAGCTTGTGTGGAGGTGCATAAGATAAGAAAGAGAAGAACCGAGCTCAGTTCAAAGATCATATTAAGTGCTGCATCAACTTGTTTTGATGTATCTAATATATATTATATGATTTTAATGATAATTTATTTATTTTTTTGAAGAAAAAAATACCTATTGGAATATTCAACGCGGAAGGAAGAGAAAAAAAACGAAGGAAAATTTCGAGAGAGGCAGCCGGATGAGCTGGCTTGCGGCGGTGGTGGGCTCCACGCTTCCACTGTTACAGCGGCGGGGATATGGGCCGGCCTGCTGCTGGTGGCCCGTCTCCTTCACCCTACCCGGCCACCGTCTTTCCCTATATGGGCCCTATCCCGACGTCACCTTATTCTTCCTGCCTGGTTTGGTTTTGTTTAATTCTCGAGGATTCTCTTCTTTTTTTTGGGGGGGTCCAGCCAAATAAAATCAAGTTACCTTCCGAATCGAACCAATTCACCTCGGGTTTGATTTAGTTTGAACGGATTTAAGTGGACCAATGATCGCGCAGTGTGCGTAGGGTGTGCACACCCGAGTATACAGAGGATCCGGTCCCCCTCCTCGGCCTAGTCTTAATGGAACACATTTAATTTCGAAGTTATCTCAACTCAACTTTCGAAAAATAGTTAACCAATGTTGTTGACAACTCATTAATTTAATTTCTTAACATATTCACGTACTGAGGTATTATAAATCTATCCCTCTCGAGGACTTGACGCTCTCGTCAAGATCACACGCATCACATAAAGTATATTTATGCGAGTCGCATCGGATCTTCTGACTAGATCATGTTTTGATATCATATGTAACAACTGACTAAATTAATTGATTAACTCAATAATCATGCTGATTAATAGTATTTCTAATAAATTATTATCTTTGATTTATTTTTAACCGAACATGTTTAACTTTGAAATTCTTTCGATTCAATGTTCGAAAAATAATTAATGGGTGCTGTTGATAATTTACGAATTTAATCACTCGATATATTCATAAATCTAGGTGTTACATGGTTGATTTCGCATCATATTCTATTAAAATTTATATATTTTATTATTTTCTTTTTACCCGATAGCTGCACGGCGGCGCATCCAGATGATCAGCAGGAGCAGGACAGGAACCGCCGATGCGGCGGCGCCCGAATCCGCCTTCCGGTGTCCACTTTGTGGCGGCAACGTCGTCGTCCGTCACTCTCTAGCGGCTGCCGGAGGAGGCGAAGAAAGGGGAGTGTCTGCCCTCCCACGGTCATGCATGGCGGCATCCGATCAAGTAGAAAGGGGATCGATCCAGTTAGCCTTCCGCCGGAATTCGGTGGTTGGAGCTGATTCCAAGACGAAGCTGCCAAGATCTTCGTTTGAAAATGTTCGGTCTTTGCTGATTCCAAGTTGGGTCCGAGATCGATCTCACATCGATCTTATGCTGAATAATTGTCATTCGTATATATATATATATATATCGTGGAGACACTTGGCCTGATTTCTTTGGAGGGAAGTAACGAGACATGTAACTTTCGAGTCAGCAATAATTTTGTCTTTTTTTCCTCTTTCAAACATTTAGCTTAACTATTTATAAAAAGAATGGATTAAAGTAGTATGAGTACAGCCAAAACCTTCGGGATGTTGGTAGGGGTGTAAACGGTTCGGTTCGGTTCGGTTTGGTCACTTTTTTTCCAAATCGAAACCGAACCGATAAGGTGAACCAAACCGGTTCAGTGAGCCCTGAACCGATTGTGATTCGGTTCGGTTCGGTTCATCGGTTTAATGTATATTTAAATAAATAAAAATAAAATAAAATAAAATATACATTATAATAATTATTTAAGATTAATATAAAGTCTAATACTGTATTTATAATATATAATTTTATCTTTATACTAATTAACTTACATTTATAATAAAACATATTTAAAATTGATATAATATATATTTAAATGTAATATAATATGTAAATAAAGTGGGTCAAACTTTATCAAATCGGGTCAACCGGTTTACCGGTTCGGTTCGGTTTGGGGAGTTGCCGAATCGAACCGAACCGATAAGAAATTATCGGTTCGATTCGGTTCAAAAAACCGAATGCATAGCCTCTCAAACCGAACCGAACAGTTCGGTTCGATTCGGTTCGGTTTACCGGTTTTACATGAACACCCCCAAACCGAACCGAACCGAAAACTGTGAAGATTTCTAAAGAAGTGTTTCTTGGAAGCTGTCATGTGCAAGAAGTGTATTTACATATTATATTACATTGTGATTCGGTTCGGTTCAGTATATCGGTTCGATTTTGCATCTAAAGAAGTGTTTCTTGGAAGCTGTCATGTGCAAGTAGAGGTATTAATATAAATGCGAAAAAGCAAAAAGTAGTATATAATAGTTAGTTGATCGCAAAATAAGGCCAATAAATAAGGTCCTCTTGTAGATGGGCTTTCGAGATTTTTCCAGCCTTATTTTTGGCATTTTCTTTCCTACAGTCTATATCGGAAAATAGAGAGACACATTTACATTTATACAAAAATCTAGAGAGAGAGAGAGAGAGAGAAATCGATCCCTTCGGTACCTCCTCCTCCTCCTCCTCCGTGCATCGATCTCCACGGTCGCCGTGGATGCCGGCCGTTTCTTGTACGGCCGGCTCGATCTACTGGTCAGAAAAGTACCAAGACAGAGTGGGGGGCTGCTCGACCGAGAAGAAGCTGATGGTGCAGCTCTCTTCCCCACCCAGAAAGTTGTGCTCCTCCTCCATCGTCTTCACCGGCAGCGGTGGCGACGGAGGACAACAACGGTGGAGCTGCTGGTGTCGGTACTGCCGCTCGCTTCTGTTGTCGTAGAAAGGGGAGTAGTGGCCGTACTCGCAGTCTCCGTCGACCGCGAAGGCGGCGGGTGGACTCGACGGAGGAGGATCAGGAGAAGGATCCTTCATGATCGTCAGATGCTGCTGATCATGACGGCGACGGTGGGGGTGGTTGCCGTCGACGCAGCTGTAATTTACAGGGGCGCTCGACTCGCTACAGTTCACCGGGGAGCCGAATAGCAGCGGCATTAACAGCGGTTCCTCCTTGTCCGCCTCCGCCAGTACCTCTTCTTCTTCCGTAGCTTGTGGTCCAGCCGCCGAGGAGACGACCTCCAGCTTTGCGCGGAGCTCACCGGCCTCGCAGGAAGATCAGTACCGCGCGTGAGGGGAAGAGATTATTATATATGATACAGGGCTAGAACACCGATTTGCCGAGTGATGTCGGCTAGAGAAGTTGATTCACCTCGGCCAGGAGGGAGCGGTGCTCGGCGCGGAGGGCGTCGAGGGATCGCTCGAGGGCGTCGCAGTCGGAGCGGAGCAGGGCGTGGTCACGCTCGAGCCGCTTGGTTTTCCACCGGGCGCGGCGGTTCTGAAACCATACGGCCACCTGGCGGGGCAGCAGACCCAGCTCCGCCGCCAGCCGCACCTTCCGCTCCGGCTCCAGCTTGTTGTCCGCCTCGAATGTCTTCTCCAGAGCCTTTACTTGCTCTCCGCTCAGCCGCCGCTTCTTCTCCGCCGCAGATGACCGGGCCGCGGCGGCGGCCGAGGCAGAGCAGAGGTCGTCGTCCGCGAAGTCTGCTCCGTCGTTGTCATCCACTGCGCGAGGCGGATCGATGAGGAAGCCTCACGACGTCGATCGAGTACGCCAAGGGAGGGGAACGGTGCTTAGTTTGCTTACCGGCGGCGGGCGGACACGGGGGAACCATGGGACTGCGGCCAGACCCTGCGGCGGAGTTCGAGCTGCTGCTCCGTCTCTTCATGGCTGCCGTACGCCTGCTTCTCTGCGACGGATTTGCCAGATAAGGAGAGAGAGAGACGAGCGCTACCAGCAAAAGCGGAGGCGCCGCCACGGTGGCCGCCGGGGATGGTGCGCCGCCGGGAGAGTTGGCAGATGGAGTTAAGGGGCCGAACAAGTGTACCGAGAAATCGTCCTGCAGACGTTGGACTTCAACGCTCGACTCTGAACTGCGGTTCAAAACGGCCCCCCCCCCCCCCCCCCCCCCTGAAAATTAACAACCTTTTAACTGTAAATGACGTATATACTAGTGAAACCCACGATATCATTTTATATATGTATGTATATATATATACAGAGAGAGAGAGAGAGACGAATACGAATTCATTAGCATACCTAAAATATAGGATATTATCGACCGAAGCTCAATTTACAAAAATGGATATAGGTTATGTTGTTCACCGTAGATTAGTTCTATACAATAAACTAAACATTGACAAACTAAAAGAAATATTGAGGTAGCGAAAAATGTTAAGTGCATAGTCGTACACTAGATATAGAAAGAAATATTCTCATATGTTTATTAAGTCTTGATTATCTCAATATTTAAGTTTTGAAAATTTTCATCTGATCATATAAAATATAATTGAATTATCTTAAATGGGGGAGGGGTCGCAGTTAGAAAATCTTCGACCACATTTCTTAGGATCATTTTCTTTTTTTCTTTTTTCAAGAAGACGTAATAATTATACTCAGAAGAATTAAGAAATGTAATCGAGTCATATTCTCGTACGATTTCATTTGTCTGGCGTAATGCGCCTCGGCGTATGCACGGAAGAGGGACCAGCTGATCCTGGCGCGCGGAGACGACCTGCTCTCGGAGGAGAGAGGGCGCACCGCGCGGGGATGACATGACATGACGGGTGACAAATGAAATGTTAACCCAAATTCCATCCAAATGCATCCTCCCGATCAGTCGGCCTCCATTTTTTTACGTCATTATTACCTGCACAGCCGTTGGTGATGCTTTTTTTTATGTTCTCTTTCATTATTATTTAATTTGCTCGATATGACTGGCAAGTTGAGATGGAACTAGTAGAATTAAAAAAAAAAAAAGACCGCTGTGGACGCATTCTTTCTTTGCGGCTCAAGTTGAAGGAAGGAAATGTCGTAAACCCCCCCCCTCCTTCTAGACGATTCTTATAAAATATATTGCTCTCTTTTCTTTTCGCATATGCCCTTAACCGTCGAGCCTTTTGGTAAACCGAAACAGAAGAACTCTTCTTTGAGATAACTACGGATGTACTACAAGGCACCCAAATTTTATGTTGCCAGCAGAAATTAATTAATATATTGGTTTACCGAGAGAGCCCCCGCCGAAGCACAAGTGACGTCATGTGGAAGTGGCCTTTTGGCTCTCTTTGTGCACATCTCGGTGGCTCTTGACACTGCATTCCCATCGCAAGACATTTATTTTTGTTATTTTGAATTAACTTTCACCCGAAAAATAAAAAAAAAATGGTTTAAGTCATGTAGTCTTCTTTCTACTGTAGTGCTCCGTCTAAATACTCGTTTAAGTATTTTACTTCTTTCTTTGTGTACTACAGTCATCTGAAGCTCAACTTAACTACGCTTGTTTCTTTTATGTTTTCTGTTATCGTTATCATTGGGTGTCTTACGATCAAGTTCTACTCTATTGTCTCTTCGTGTCTTTGATCGTTAATCTCAGTGACATTCACATTCTTGTCGTGATTATTTGGTCTCGAGACAACTATTTTATCTTTGTTGTTCGACGTTCGATCGATGTGTATTTATATTTAAATTTGTTAGATAAGATGCTCCCTAATAAAATTTTAATTATCTTCGCCTTTAGTCACGACGTGTTTGTTCTCTTTTATCACGTCGTAAATCTTTTACTGTTTCCCACATGTTATGTTACCATGGATATGAATATGTCATTTGTCCGACGAAAAGAAGACACCGCGTTCCATTACAAACATATCGTCTCATTTGGGTGGGCACAAAAGAAATTCCTGTAGGACGAGGCGGTTGGGTGAAATAAACACTCAGGCGCCAGCCGAGGATATTAATTAGGGCCGGCAATGGACCGGGCTGGCCCGTGGGCCCTCGGGCCGGGTCAGCCCTGGGCCTTGTTCCGGGGCAAAGAATCTGAGCCCACTCGCGTTGCTCGGGCCGAGAAAGCAGGCCCGCGGGCCTGCTTCTGCAACATTGTCCAGCGCCATGCGGTCCTCCTCTGTTGGTTTGCTGGACATGCAAAAATTTTTTGTTTTATTTTATGAAACTTTTTGTATGCAGGTCTGAGCAACGTACGTATGCGGGTATAGCCGTATAGACTATCAAGGAAATTTAAAAAAAGGGTAATGTTTTAAAATAATAAAATATATTCATATCTATGATTATTTGGGTGTTAAACGGTATGTTTATCTATTTTTATTTCTAGATTCAAAATATTTCTTTAATAGTTGGTTTGATGTTTAAAAATTTTAAAAATATGATATGTATTTTATTTTATATTAGAAAAATTAAGTGATATAGTTAAATCTATATATTTTATTATAAATTAAAAAACTATGAATACGTACGATGTATCTACTATTTTTATTTTAATCATGTTTCAAATTTTTTTGTCAAACCAGTCATACTTTAATATTTCAAAAAAAAATCTTAGTTTTAATTTTGTATGTCATATGAAGATTTTGGTAAGATCATAGAAGTTATTAAAATTTTTTGGATTGATGTTTAAAAAATTAAAAAAATATAAAATATATCTTATAATAAGTTCAAAGAACGGGCCGGGCCAAACTTATATTTTTTCTGAGCCGGGCCGGGTTGGGCCGAAATATAATACGGGCCGGGCCGGGCCGGCCCATTATATATTGGAGCGGGCTTTGTTGGGCCAGCTGCGGGCCGGGCCGGGCCCAGCCCATTGACAGCCCTAATATTAATGTCTAATCCGCAAGGGCAAATCAAGCTCCAAATTTACGTCCAAAGTTTTATGTTCAAGATTTATGCTCTGAGCGTTGTGTGTGTTTTAATTATGTCCCATGTGCTCTACGCTATCTACTTTATCGATCTGATTTAATTTGAAAAATCTTTGAAATCAACCGAAAAACCGAGTTATAGTTGAATTTATGTCATTTTTGAAGATTTTACCAACTGTACCCACCACAGAACCGCCCGGGTTGCCCATTCCGTGCGAGCGGACACGAGTCAACCGAATTCTTAAATGGGTTATACTGCCGTTCGTAATCGATTATATTATGATTTATAAAAATTTAATTTGATTTTTAACGAAATATATACGGTGAGGAAATACAATATCATTCGTTGCGAATCACGGTTACTAACGACGTTATTAACTATGATCCGACGATAAATCAGTCGGATTCACCCTAAACCAGCGCTTCAACGCTCTTGACCGGGGGGAGACTTTGACTGTTCTCGGCGATCAGTGAACTCACCGGCCGCATGAACCACCAGCTCGCTAGAAAGGGAGGATGTCAGAGCTCCTTGGGGTTGGTGGTGCTGGGGATGACTCCCGACACACGCCATCGCGCCGCCGCCGTCGTCACGGCTCTGGGGACGGCGGCGGTGAAACAACCCAGGGAGCCGCGTCGCCCTCATGTTGCGCCCCCGCAACAGCGTCCGTTGGCGGCGGAACGGGTGCCGCCGTCGCCGACGCCCCAGCGGCAGCTGTCCCCGATCGCCAAGTCCAGACGACGTCTTGGAGGCCAGGGCGGACGTCCTCCTCGCAGAATTTGACGTACTCGAGGGTGTCGCCAGCGGACTTGGAGAACTCCACCACCGTCAGCCCCGCTGCCGCTTGGAAAACCTCCGCAGCCACCACTAGCCTACCCTTCCTGCCCTCCCCGGCTCCCTCCAGCCTCAACTTGTAGGGGTTGTCGTCCCCGTCCTCCTTGTCCCATCTTCTCACGCCAAACCCTAGCGCTCTTCCCACCCTCTCCAGCCTCCGCGCAACGGCCCCCGCTCCCCACCTCGAAGTGAACACGGAGCCCGGGCGCCTCTTCGGGCTCTTCTCCCCCTCGAACAGCCCGGACAGGTCGAATCCCGAACCCATGGCGGATATCAGCTCGAAGGCGTTGTAGAAAGTTGGGGGCGGCGTCCCGGCTCCGCTCTCCTCCCCTTCCGCGGGCTGCACGGCGGCTGCCTCGCCGGCATCTCTGGCCCTCAAGGCAATTGCAGGGACCTGGGGAACAGAGAGTGCAAGGGGGCGGGATGAGCAGCCCTTCCGGAACCAGGGATCCTGCTTGATCTCGGGAACGGTGATGCGCTTGGCGGGATCGGCGACGAGGAGACGGGAGAGGAGACGGCGGGCGCCGGAGGAGAACCAGGGCGGGAACTCGAAGTCGGCCTTGAAGATCTTGCGGTAGACGCGCAGGAGGCTCTCGTCCTGGAAAGGGAGGAATCCGGCGAGCAGGACGTAGAGGATGACACCGCAGGACCAGAGATCGGCCCTGCCGCCGTCGTAGCCCTTCCTGCGGAGGACCTCCGGGGCGACGTAGGCGGGAGTGCCGCACTGCGTGTGAAGGAGCCCGTCGTGCCGGAGCTGCTCGGGGAGGGCGGAGAGGCCGAAATCGGAGACCTTGAGGTCGCCGGAGCCGTCGAGGAGTAGGTTCTCGGGCTTGAGGTCCCGGTGGGAGATGCCGCGGGCATGGCAATAGTCGACGGCGGAGATGAGCTGCCGGAAGTAGCGGCGGGCGTCGTCCTCGCCGAGCTTGCCCCGGGCGACGCGGGCGAACAGCTCCCCGCCGCGAACGTGCTCCATGACGAAGAAGATGCGGGACTTGGTCGCCATGACCTCTCGGAGCTCGACGACGTGGGGATGGCGCACCAGGGCCAAGATGGAGATCTCCCGAACGATCTGCCCCGCCATGCCCTGTTCTCTCTTCACCTCCTCCTTGCTGATGATCTTGATGGCCACGCTCTCCCCGGTCGCCAGGTGCTTCCCATGGTAGACCTTGGCGAAGGTCCCCCTGCCCAGCAACCGCCCAATCTCATACTTGCCGAAGACCACCTTTCTCTCCCCGGCGCACCCGCCCTCCGCCATCTCTCTCTCTCTCTCTCTCTCTCTATATATATATGTGCATATATTCCCCCGACGCCACCGGCTCTAACTGCTCGCCGCGGCGGAAGTGGGAAGTCGAGGGAAGGGAGCGACACGGTCGAAGAGGAGGAACTTGAAATCCCGAAAGACGGGAGAACCGGTGGCGGTGGGCAGGAGCTATGCTGCTCTTTTACGGGCTGGGGAGGAGGAGGAGGAGGAGGAGGAGAACCATGGGCTGCCTTAAAACCGGGACCGGCGACGGCGGCGCAGCAGCAGCAAAGACTGGGCGGGCTAGGCGGAGGAATGCCGCCGGGCCCGGTATCCTCACAAGAGGCAGTCCCGGATATATTTTTTTAATTAAAAAATTATATATTTTTTATTGAGTCAACTACCCTCTAAAATTACCTCTTCAAGTATGCTCCCTGAGCCTTGTTTGGTATCGAAATAATTTGGGGATAAATCTAATTTATCCTTAAAATTTAAGAGATGAACCAGATTTATCCTCGAAACTTTATGGTGCCAAACGAGTCCTCAACGTCTTGCAGGTGATGATCCTTACTTCAACAAACGTATCTTTCCTTCTCTCTAGTGGTATACATTGATATCATTTAGTTGTTTCTCCGTAATGTTTGACATGATTGTTTTCTTATCTGTGAATAAATATTAGTTCTTCTAAGCACGATATTACTCTGTTTACGTGCAGTTGCTTCTATTATCTTATCACGCAGTTGCTTCTCCGTATATTAGAACTTGATATGTTCTTTATGAGCTCGTATTTACTGTGTTCTGTGTCATCGAATTGACATCAAATTTTGTGAGTGCGACAATATCATGTTTACGTGCTTGATGGGTATAACGTACAGGTCATTATTGATATAAATTACTTTTAAAATATAGTGTTACCATGAATATAAAATTTGTAACCTATAATACGAGCAAGGCCTACTTGTATCGGTTTTGCTTTTGCTTGGAGTATGTGTGCACTTGGGTTTGATAGGCATAACAGTGTTGTGAACTTCAATACTTTTATGTACGTAGGTGCATGTTTTTGTCTCATGTAAATAAATGAGCTGCTTTTACTTTCCTCATTGATAATTTGGCACATATATTCATATATACGGTGTTTCTTATAGAAGGTGTTTATCCTTGCTTTCTAGTTCCTGCATACAAATTTGATGAATAAGGATTGGCACGATCGAGTGCATGATCTACCAGACAGTACCCAAACTCCCCTCTTTATATATTATTGGACCGTACTGTACACTATATGATCTTTCCCAGTCGAAAAGATGCCTAAAAACATCCTGTTCCTACATCCGGTAGCTTTCTACCATCTTATTAATTATCAGCCTTGACTTGAGGTTCGGATAAGGATAACCCTTATCCAACCACTGCCAAATCAAATGCCGTTCGTGGTCACAATCTCCGGTCAATTAATTAATATATATTGTTGTTCAAGGCCACTCGTGTTTATTAATTTCTAGCTAATCTATGGTTTCTGCGTTTGGTTCAGCTTATGAGTGAAAGATTCCGTGCCGACAGAGTTTTTTTTCAAAAAGACGAAGAAGAAGAAGAAGAGATGATTGCATAGACATATTGTTGAATCTGTACTAGAAATTTCTCAAAACGCACAAATATTGAGAATCCCCCCCCTCTCTCTCTCTCTCCGGGTCTCGTCAAGTGTCATCTTCGTTGTAAAAGTGGGATGGATGGCATATATTACACGTTCATGTCGTCCTATCCGAGCAGAAGAACCCACACCCACACCAGCATCATTATGTATGCTCTGACCGCGCGCATCCATTTCAAGGCTGTCTCTCTCACCATTCACAGGCGAGCGAGACGTTCTCCTCCTCCTTGCAGAGAGTCTGTAACTTGGACGCAAAGGAGAGGCACCACTGAACCCACGACGACAGTTCAGTAAGAGAAATGCCCCTGGCTCCACATACCACTGATCATTCATTTCCAAGTCAGATATGATGATAATTAATAGAGGATTTTAATTCTAGGTCCTATTACGTCCATAAAATTTTTTAAAAGTCCCACCGTTTACATACTTATTTAAAAGTCCCAACATTTGATGGAATCAAATTTTCATGTCCCCGCCGTTATCTCACTTGATCCCTAATTTCCATATCCGAAATTACCCTCCAAACCCACGCAGAGGCGGCCCGCGGAACCCTCGCGAACTCCTCCTTCGCGACAGAAGCGGCACGCTCGGACTCCTCCGCGCTCGGACTCCTCCTTCGCGACAGAAGCGGCGGTGCGCTCGGACTCCTCCGCCCTCAGACTCCTCCTTTGCGAGCAGCGGCTTGCGGATCCCTTGCGAAGCCCCATTCCCGCAGGCGATTGCTGAGAAGCTGCATCCCAAAGCGACAGTCCCGACCGGGGCTTCTCCTTTCCGCTGGTGCGTCTTCCCCTTCCCTAAGGCTGGCGTCCGATGGTGGTCTTGGTTGGTGAAGAGCTCGGAGATGGGGACCTGCGCCGATTTCAGACGTGCTTGCCCAGATTGTCTCAGTGTCGGAGAAGAGCTCAGCGTCGGAGAAGAGCTCAGCTTGTCTCACATCCCCAGCGAGTCCGCCCCCAGCCCCTCGCAGGCGCCTATAAGGCTTTGCAAAGTGAAACCGTCCGGGACGAATGCACTCTGCTGCATTTTCTCGAACACCTTCAAGGCCTCTTCGTAGCGACTGCCCACGACGAAGCCATCGATGATGACGTTCCACGATACGGCAGATCTCTCTTCCATCGCGTCGAAGCGGGATCCAGCCGCCCGCATGAAGCATACAAGTGGATGAGGCTGTTGGCGACATAGATGTCTGCTGAAAAACCGAGCTTGACGGCATGGGCATGGAGTTTCCCCCCCTCCGGGAGAGCGAACAGGAAGGCGCAAGCTCAGGGGACGAAGGGGAAGGTATATTTGTCGGGGGAGACGCGACCGTCCAGTAGCATGCGGCGGTAGAGAGCGAGCGCGGCGAGCTGTTGACCGGCAGTCCGGGCATGGGCCCATCTCAGATCCGCAGCCAGATCGTCCATCTTTTTTATTGAATTTCGTTGTTTTGCGTCCTCTATTTTGAGATCATGAAATTTAAGCATTGAGATAATTAAGACTGTGTGGTGCTGGATTTTTCAGCTTTCCTGAGCGATTGGCGTTTGTAGGTGATTGCTTGCGCTAGGTCCATCTTTGACAGTGAAGTTCTAGCAGGTACTCTCTCCGTTTGGTGTTGTGTGGTCTTCAATTGGTTATAGTCATTCTGAATATCTTCCATGTTGTAAAATTGTGCATTTTTATTTGAGATTAAAATAGTTATGGATCGAATGCCTGGAATTTTTACGTACGAGAATGAAGCATATGTGATACATTTACAAAAGGGAATGGAGTTCAATACAGTTATGGAAGATGTTTGTAGAAGATGGACGCTAATGTCTAGTAAAGTAGAATTGATGTGCTGCATCCCAGAGCGACAAAATTGCACAATGAAGTTAATGAATGAAGAAGACATTGATAAGATGATAGATATGCATATGATGCTTGGAATCAAAGTTATGAATTTAGAGGTGCATATATGTTCATCCGATGGAGTCATACCATTAAGGTTAGTGTAATCATTCTTCATTCTTGTTATGTTAAATTTATTCTTGTTCATTATTAATTTTGTATATAACTGCAGACGATCAGGTGAACAATCATCTATTTCCAACAATGTACTGTGTATTGAGTCTGGGCAAGCATCATCATCTAGATATGAGTTGAATTTAAGAAGCTCCTTATGGCATGATAATATTTCGCATGTAGGACAGATCTTTACAGATGTAGAGAGTCTTCGTGCTGAATTGAGAAACTTTTCAATTTACAGAGGGTTTGACTATAATTTGGAAAAAAATGATACTCTTCGAGTGACTGTGCATTGTAGAGTTTCATCATGTACTTGGAGTCTTCATGCCAGAAGAATAGGATTAGGACCTCAATTTATAATAAAATCTTTTGTCAATGTGCATACTTGTGGTGGAGGTTTGTCTACACAAAAGCATGCAAAAGCTGGTAAAAAGTGGGTTAGTAAAATGATTATGAACAACGTTGCTGATGATCCATTATACAGACCAAAAGATGTTAAAAAAGACATCTTTAGGGAGTATGGAGTTCAAGTCCCTTATCATCAGGCATGGTTAGGGAAAGATGTTGCATTTAAGACACAATTGGGAGATGAGAAGTTCTCTTTTGATCAGTTGCGTTGGTATAAGTCTGCAATTGAACAATCAAACCCTGGTAGTATTGTAGAGCTAGATATTACCAATGAAGGAAGATTTCAAAGAATTTTTATATGTTTCCATGCATGCATCACTGGTTTTATAAATGGATGTAGGCATGTTCTCTTTCTTGATGGAACTTTTCTTAAAGATAAGTTTCAAGGGAAATTATTGGCAGCCACTGCATTGAATGGTCAAAATGAACTTTTTCCTGTTGCATATGCTGCATGTGATGCAGAAAATGAGAAAAATTGGAGTTGGTTTTTGACTTGTTTGAAGAAAGAAATTTATAAAGAACTACCTATAACATTTATGTCAGATAGATGTAAAGGGTTAGTTCAAGCAGTGCGCATTGTGTGGCCAACTTCATTTCATGCATTTTGTTTACGGCATTTTGAAGACAACTTTGCCAAATTTTTAAGAGGAAAGTGTCATTCCTCAACTAAAAATGCTTGTCTTGACCTTCTTAAGAAGGCAGCTTATGCAATGACCATTATTGAATTTGAGAAAGCTATGAGTGACATGAAGGCATTGTGTGTGCAAGCTGAAATATGGTCGAGAAAAGAAAGTCCAAATCATTGGTCAAATGCATTTTTTGAAGGTGAGCGTTTTAGTGAAATGTACTCAAATCCTGCAGAGTCCTTTAACAGTTGGATTTTAGAGGCAAGACACTTACCAATTTTGCCTATGTTAGAACGCATCCAGAGTCAAATAATGTCTTTAGCTTATGAAAGGAGAAACAAATGTACTAATTGGGTGACAACTATGGTACCAAAAGTTGATGCTTACCTCAAACAGCTTATGGATAGCACTCGTGGTGTAACTGTTAATTTTTCAAATGGACAAATATTTGAGGTCTTAACAAGACCTTCTCATGTTGTGAATCTTGAAGAGGGAAAATGCACTTGTAGAGAATGACAAGTAAAAAGAATACCATGTAAACATGTTTGTGCAGTGGGCCATAAGATTGGAGTGAATGTTGAGGATTATTGTTCTAAGTATTACAGTGTTGAATACTATTCTCTATGCTACGAACATACTATTTGTCCAATTTCAAATGCAGACAAACCACATACTTGCATTGATGAGGATGTTGAAATTTTGCCACCTAGTACTAAAAGAAGAGCAGGTAGGCCAAAGAAAATGAGAATTCCTTCTCAACAATCATTACAAGAAGAAAAAATGTCATATACATGTTCTAGATGTAAGCAAAAAGGGCACAACAAAAAAACTTGTTCAAATCCAATATTTGAATAGGTAACTTGTTCTTTTTCAATGTTCTTTGCTTTCTTTTATATGTTGAACTTTCTTAATCTCTTGTATAGTGCTCAAACTTTCCATTATAGTGCGACATCTAAATCTCCGGTACCTAAAATGAGATGCTTAGCTGGACACGATTATTGTATGGTTAGAACAAGTCGAACTGAAAAGAATCCAGGCAAAAACTTCTATAGGTGTAAGGTAATCGAATATTTGTTATGTTATTCATTGAATTCTACTTGTGCCTTCTATTGATATACATGTTACTTTTTTTGATGAAATGCAGGAACAAAATTGTGATTTTTTCATGTGGTGTGATGAAATTAACAAGTATGTATTGTTTCAAGAACAAGGTTCTTCGGAGAAGGATGCCCGGAATAAATTTTTGGAGATGCAAGTTGAAAATATGGAAAAATACATAGATCATCAGAGGTCTATAATCAAGAAAACAAGAAGTGTAGTTTTGTCACTGCCCAGTGCATTTTCTTTCTTAGATATCAAAGAGGATGAAGGTGGTGTTCATGAAGTTGTATCAGATGAATCTAGTTGTGCTTGAACTAAAGTATGAGATGTTTGTAGTTGGTTGTTCCGGAATCGAGGGGTCAATTGTAAAACAATGTTAATTTTCTGTTTGAACTATGCTTTTCTAAGATTTTGAAGCTTATGGAGACCCGTAATTGGATGGTGCCACGTTTATGTTTGACTTATTCTTGAGTTTTTTTTCTAACCGCTGTGCAGCTTTGTTATGTGGGGTTTTTGAAGCTCACGTAGAATTGGATTTTGAAGCTCATGGAGCCCCTTTTGTATGTTGCGCAGAGGTGTCAAGCTACAGATTTTATGTGGGGTATAATATGTGTGGTTGTGATTTTTAGGTTATTACTTGCGCATTTTCTTCATTACGTGTCAAGTTATGGAGAAGATTTTTAATGCATAAGATTGTCTGTAAACAGATTTACTTGCGCATTCTTTTTCAGCTTTTTAACAGATTTTTAATGCAGAAGATTGTCTGTAAACAAATTTTTAACATTAGTGTGATTCGAAATTTATTAAGTAATGCAGATTTTACAGATTTTTAACATGATGTTCTCAACGTTCAAAATTTATTAAGTAATGCAGATTGTACAGATTTTTAACATGATGTTTCCAACGTTCAAAATTTATTCAGTTTTTTAACCGATTTTTAATGCAGATTTTTAACATATTTTTACAGATTTTACATGATTTTTAACCGACATGGCGTTTTAAAAAATATATATTCAGCTCTCATATTTTTAACTAATTAAATAAAAAGAATGCGATGGTTCTGCAAGGGGGCCAAGAAAAACAGGCCGGTGGAATTTCCTTTTAAGAAAAAATCGCCAGATCCAAGAGAATAGGCCGGGGGTATTAAAAAGAGGGTAAAATGGGAAACTTATTTTCAACGTGAGGTCTACCGACGGTGTTAGTGTACAGTAGGGGCGGGAGTTGATTAATTTATGATAGTAGGATTAAAAAATAATGAATGGGACGGTTGGGACAAAAAAATAATTCATAGGCCAAACACGGGGACGGGAGTTGATTTCCTCTAATTAATACGGCGCTTGGTCGTAGCTTACATTTAATGCTTTTCTATCACGAAGTGTGGTTCGATGTGTCGGCTATATTAGTGACTTCTATTACATAGATCGATGTGGCAGTGGTTATCCGGATAATTCCTTGCGCACAACAGTTTTTGAGGGCATAGAAGATAAATTAATTATTGCTGCCCATTCTAATTATATGTGGATGCACACCACATTAATGTAGCCGATTAGCCATATATAAATATGATGTTGTCCCCGCGCCCACCCTCTTCAATAATCTTCATCTTCCTGTTCAAACTTTGGCACTTAGTTAGATTAGATCGGGTCCCTTTCATTTCATGGCTTCCCAGCTGCCTGGTTTTTCTTGCGGAGTCTTGATGCAAGAGGCTAGCTACTCTACTTCCGAAGGGACTGGACATATCCCTTTCTACATCTTTATACCGACTGTAGATGATTCCATTCGGTCTCTAGTTAACTTCATTTCTTGCAAGGGAGAATTTTCCCATCTGACATTTCTTTTGACTACACGCCAGCTAGCTAGCTTATATATATCAACAACAGAGAAAGTGTGTACATATATATATATATATATAGATAGATCATGGCACACTTCTTTGCGGGATTTTAATGCAACATATCTCTTCTTGTTCGTAGAAGTGGGATAATTCCAATGGATTCTCTAGCTGTTGGATGTGCATACACGCATTGTAGCTCTTCGGGATGGAGAGCTCAAAAAGGTTGCTGGCATGTGTTCATCATCATTGGTTGAAATTTACAAAAGTATGTTTATATAAAGAAAAGTTATCTTATCATGAAGCCAGATATATATATATAGAGAGAGAGAGAGAGAGACGCACGCATGTGGCGTTTATTTAGATGGGCAGTGAGTGTTTCCAGCCTTTCCCATATATATATGCTCTACCAACAAGAGATATGCTCTGTGTACGTACTTGTTGTGTTTCAGATGGATGAAACTTGAAAGAAAGGAGTTGGGCAATACGATTGATCTTAATATAATTATATGTGGCACTGCCGTTCTATCGACATCCAAAGACGAAGGTCCAATCCAACCAACATGGCTTCTCAAGCGACTCCAACCTCTCTCTCCTTGCAGGCCTTTTCTTCCTTCCTCGAAAATGCATGATCTCTCTGGCTAGCTTTTCTATCCTCTTACGGCCTTGACACTCCATCCTCTCTCCTTTCTCTGTCATCTTCTTCCTCATACATACATATATATATATATGGCTCGTTTAATTTCTTTGGCGACTGTATATATCATCATCGTTTCTACACCTTTCTTCTTCGATGGCTCAGCAATCCTATCTATCTATTGGGAGCACCACAAGAAAAAAGATGCATCGACGACCATGGCTTCAAGCTGTCACCACAAAGGTACGTAACCCCGTCATCGTCACGAGAATATTTTTGCGACGACGTCGAAACTTTAAACTGAGCACCCCACCATCACGAATAAACCATCTAATTAAACCTTTGTATTTATTAATTATCTTTATATGTCTCTTGATTATTTCTTTCGGGGATAGTAGTATAAAGCAATGCACATACATCTGTTGATTAATTATTTCTTAGCGGCCGACAGTTAACCTAGAAAAAAGTGGATACACCTTTTGTTTATATAATACAAATGCGAGCACATCCCTGTGTGCATGTTTGCCATATATACATATGTACCAGCTCTCTCTCATCAATCATACATATAATATATATATTTATATATGAACTCATCCCTGCTCAATAATGCTGCACACCTCTTGCATCGGATGCCTCCTTATTGTACCTGCACCAGCTTCTTCAATGCACATACACACACGTACATGCATTATGCATACGCCCTTTTCTTATCAAAAAAATATATATATACTGTGTATGGAGATGACGTTTTGTACACATATGAAGAGCGAACAGATGTTGCAATAATAATATTCACCAAATTGGACAAGTACTTAGATGATATATATATATATATATACATAGAAAGCATTTTGTAACATATTCGGCGTCACACGCTTCGGCCGGCTCTCGATCGAACGAGGGGGAATACAAATCATAACGGCGAGGCGAGGCTGTAATTCACGGAGAGGATCATAAGCTCGGACTAAACAAAATTAATCGATCCATGACAAAATTTTCCGAGCAAAGGTATAGATCATTTATTTCGGGTGATCAGCGAAAGGATATACAAGAATTGAGAGCCGCAAGATCCCGAACAAATTAAACCCCTGTATAGGGTGGGTCGGCCCGGTAGCTTGTTTGACGGGCCGGCCCACTTGGGCCGGTCATTATTATCAACTGTCGTACGATCGGAGCGCACAGAATAATGTATTTTTTTAAATAAAGCTAGGGGAAAGCCGCCCGGCTGTCAAAATACATGCAAGGAAGCTTGTCGGCGGGCGTGCTTTGCTCTCTGTCTTGGTCCCATCCGTACCATTTAATATTCATGGCGCAGGTTTTCTCGATTAAACGCTCTGTTTGCGGACAGGATAATTGATGTTCATACAGTTTTCATATACAAAATGCAATAATTCTTTTTTTTTCCCAATTTCTCTGTCACGTAAAACCATGTAATTACGTGTAAAAATAGGACACTCTTGTAGTACGTACTCGATCCGCGCTTTCAGTTTCAAATCATAAAATATTTTAATATATATATATATATATCGGATCATTGCATGGATCCTTAAAATCGTTTCTTAACGGATAGCAAAAGGCAATTTACACATATGTGCCTATTTTCGGTAAATAACACTGATTCTCTGACTCAAATATTCTTGGGTTTAATTATAAGGTGCAAATACATATAATTTAATGTGACTCTCATGTCTCATCTCATCCGGTGACATCCCTATATATATCTCCACTTCTTAACAATTTTTAGGTATGTTGAATTTAATGAATCCGTATCACTCAAAATTTTAAGATAATGAGTGTAGAGGAGGCATCTATTTATAATTATTCAATGAGCCTTTTTTCTTTTCTTTTTGCTCTACTAACCTTCTTTTGAGACAACCTAACGCGTAAGGCACCCCATTCGTATCAAAGATGGGAATTCAGCAACGCTATTGTTTTTATTTCTTTTCTTTTCTTATATTATACTAAAGAAATTGTGATGAAGACGCAGCATAGAATTATCTTAAAATTTTATGAGTACCTCTTTTGTGGAAGTCTCTGATATATATATATATATATATTGGATCATTGCATATGATGTCTTATATATATAATATATAGATCCATCGATCTAACGAAGAACATATGTTGACCAGCTATATATTAAACATTATTCCTAATTAACAGATAACGTAAACTGCTCCGCGGAATATATATATATATACACACACCTGTTAGATCTTCACTAATTAAGAAAAGGCAATTGGATATATATAAAAATACGTACAGATCATGGATATATCGTCACTGTCCAAGTTGCACTCGTGGACATCTGATCTATATATATCCTTACTTCTTAATAATTATTAGGTCTATCATATTTATTGAATGATCTCACTCAAAATTGTACTGCATCAAGGTGAAATGAGGTGGATTGAAATAAAGTGCACCAAGGGAGGGAGAAAGAAAAAAAGACTGACTTTAGAAGAGAGGGTTTATATATATATAGTGAGGGATAAACGAAAAATGAGGCTTTCAAAAGTTTGGATGGAAGCAATAACAACAACGTAACGCTCTTGCTGGCGAACCATCGTCACCCATTTATATATCCCTGTCGCAAATAACATTATTATTGGAGACGATTTTTGGGAGGTGTCGCCGTGGAGCTGTCCCCCATAAATATTTTATGATAGAACCGGCCAAAACATGCTTCCGTAGAGATCTATTTTGGGGGCAAGAAAGGGGTGGGACATCTTCTCTCTTTCTTCTCGTACGTGATCTCTCACCCTTCGTAACCATCTGCGGTCCTCCCCACTCCTTTTATCATTTAGCCATCTTACTCTTTATTTTAATAAAATCTTCTCGTGATGTTATTTAAGAAATAAGATACGGTGTGATTCTTTTTGAATAGATAGGATACGATCGATGTTATTCGGAAGGAAGAAAATGTGATATGATATGACGTAAGCACCGCTGGGACCTCGCTCCGCTCTGCGGGACCCACCCAACGTGCCCCAGTCGGACACGCCGGAAGACGTACCGCGTACGTGCGTTTCGAAACTCCCTTCATCTCATATAAATATTTATTTTATCACTAGTTGAATCATGGATAAATCGTAAATTTTGTGTGCCCGTGACGAGAAGAGTTCCTTCCGTCACGGAGAACTCGAATCATTTCGAAGGGCTTACGTCATGCATGGATCGCTTCACTTATCAACGGATCTTCTATGTAATATCGTGGAAAAAAATGGGGTTTAAAAAAAAAAAAACGAAAATTTTTACCTCTTGCCACGTACCCCTTCTTCACTGTTCGCCGCCTCTCTTCCCTCTCTCGAATCTTCTCCTCCACCGCCTCCGTCCCGTTTTCTTCCGTCGGACACCGCCTCGCCGCCGCCTCACCGCCTCGCCACTTCTCCGTCGTCGTCTTCCCGAGCCAGCCCCTCCTTGTCAATTATCGACGCCGTCTGCCTCCTCTCTCCTTGTCGACGCTGTCGTCACCTTCACCGCCGCGAGCCGCCATCGTGAGGTCGCCGCTGCGACCGCCTCTTCTCCCTCATCTTCTTCTCCGTTTCTTCTTCTTCTTCCTCTTCTTCCGCCGTAGCCGGCGATGCCATGGGCCGCCGTCGACATCGCCGTCCCCTTTCCTCCTTCCCGCGGTCGACGCCGCCTCTGTCTCCCCCCTCTTCTTCTTCTTCCTCCGCCGTCAACGTCGGCGACCGCCACTGTCGCCGCCGCGTTTCCCCCTCCGCCATGTCGCCTCCTCCTCTGCTTCCTCCTTCCGCCATGGCCGGCGTTGCCCCGCCTCCTCCGTCGCGCACCCCCCTGCTCCTCTTCTTTTTCTTCCGCCATCGGCGTTGATGCCGTCGCCGTCGACCGCCGCCGGCGACGCCTCGCCTCCGCCGCTCGCCCCCCCTCTCCCGCGCCCTCGCGCTCTCTCCCTCTCTCCCTTCTCTTCCTCTCCCCCCCCGACTTACTGCGCCCAGGTGTGCGCGCGGGACCGCATGCGCCGCTGCGCATGCGGCTGTGCCGCAGAGAGGGACGGCGCAAGCGCCGCTCCCCCATCCCCCGTCTCTCTCCTCCCCCACCCCCCCGGTCGCACTCCCGTCTCTCTCTCCTCCCCCCCCCGGCCGCTCTCTCTCTCTCCCTTCTCTCTCTCCCCGCTCCCTCTCTCTCTCGCTCTCTCTCCTCTCTCGCTCTCTCTCTCTCGCACATTCTCTTTCTCTCTCCTGTTTAATTCTTTCTCTCTTCTCTTAATTATTTTATTAATTAAATTGGGTGAGTTAATTAACCCTTTTACCATTTTAATGCCAATAGGATTGGAGGATACCCCGGTGCCACAATCGACTTGGTCACCTCGGGATTGAATTGATTTGGGTTTTTTGGATTCGAAAATTCACTGGACTCCTTGAGGTAGGCATCCCAACTTATCCTTAGCACATCATATTGTAATTAATATGTTAAAATGTGTTTATTAGATTATTAGTTAGAAAATGATGAATAAATGTTGGTTATGTATTTAATTGTCTGCATGTGATTAGTTAGATGATTATCATGTCATTCATGCATAATTTCATGATTTGCATTAGTTAGATGCAATTTTTAATTAATGTGGTTTTAGAAAATGATTAAATTAGATATATTGTGGTGATTAATTAGATTGCACGTATTAATTCAAAAATTTGATATATGACTTTGTTATGATTATATTTATACCGATTTATGTTATGAATGACATGAATTGTTATATGGAAATTGATGGCATGATAATTATGGAATGTGGTTAATTAATATTAATGGTGGCGATCTTGTAAAGTGCATTATTTGATAAATTGATATGAAATTGTGCTTAATTGAAGTTAATATGTCTCGTTATGTTGCATATTTCTTTACGATTGGGTCGGGTTATAAATTGGTGTGAAATTGAATTATATGAATGATATTTGCATATCACTGTTCGATTGGTCTATTACATGAATTGTTGATATAACGAATGGTTGTGCGTGACTTGATAATTGGCATATTTGCTTGATTGAATTCGTTACGTCTGCGTAAATATATGGCTTTTACTTGTTGCAGTCCTCCAGCCTACATTAGTGATCCTGGGGCAGCAGATGACGAAGTTAATCCGCAGCATCCTTCGATCCCGCATACCGCGGTTTTATCTAAGTACGCCACCTAGGTGTCTTAAGGATCAGCTTACTATATGGTACTTCTTATATATATTTAGGTACAGGTTGAGAAGTCCAAGTATGGCGTATGATTTATTCGGACATATGAAATGGAAATGGTACGGAAGCATGCACGGTTGGCTCAGGGTCCGGATGGCATAAACATATAGTTTAGTCTAGTTGGTAGCTAAGTCCATGTAGAGGCATGTTTAAATGGGTAATTTAGTGAAAGAAATCTCATTTAAATAAATAGATATGATTAATAGCCTATATGATTTTATAGCAATTGATGAGTTTGGTTTATGCTTATAATTAGCAGATAGATTGGTTAGTATATTAGGATAGTTGGGTATAAGTCTCTTGAGTCACGATGGACTCACCCCTTTCCTTTTATATATTTTACCGATTTTGAGCACCCATCCCCGAAGATGTTTGTTGGAGACTTGACTCCCACTCCGGGTTCGGGCGAGGTGTGACTTGTTGATCCAGGTTATTATTAATCTTTTGTACCCGAAATGGTTGAATCGGGTTGGCCGTGTGGAAACGGACTTTTGGTGGCTGTGTTGGCCGGTGTTGTGAATATGTTTATATCGGTTTTTATGTTGTGTAAATGGACATATGAACCGGTTTCTGGTTGCCAGTTGAGGAAATTGCAATTATATGAATATCAGGTTGTTTCCCTACCACGGGTTTATTAATTTAAACCCAGCTGTCGCGTTCTCGAGTTGTCGTGTTTTCCGCTGCGCATGTTTATAATGTGGTAATTCGGGGGCGTGCAACGATTGGTGTATCGAGCAATTATCCGGCCTTAAGATCATTATTGATCTGCTGGATATAATAATTGGATAAGGAAAACAATACTGGTTTGGATTGGATTGAGTTTAAGAATCGGATGTCGATTATTGACTAACTTTTATGGAACGTGTGTCTTTGTCGATGGCGATTGGTGATTGGATTTTACGTAACGGGGATGGCTTCTCGAGGGGGTAGCCGTAGGCATGGGAATGATGATCTTCGGGATGTCCCAATTGTGGAAGGAAGCCAACCGGGCCGGCGTAATCAAAATCCGGTCCGAATGGAGGCCGAGATACCGGATGCAACGGGCATCACGGGTGCTATCCATGAGCTATTCCGGACGGTCCGAGCCCGGGGTTCGGGCCCGGACAAGGAAGGAACCAGCAGGCTCAGGATAGGGTTGATCGTCCTCAGGGCAGCACTCTTGAAGAATTTAAGAGGATGAGATCACCAGCATTTAGAGGAGAAAGAGATCCAGCAGTTGCAGAAGATTGGTTTAGAGAAGTTGGAAAGATTTTCAGGGCAATGCAGTGCCCAGCAGAAGACATGGTTCGACTTGCAGCCCATATGCTTCAGCAATCTGCTGGGGCATGGTAAGAATCAATGCTTCGCACTCGCTACGCTGGTGCTACCGAGGCAGAGATCGATTGGGACGACTTTATCCAAATCTTTAAGGACAAATACATCCCTGAACATGTCAGATATGCCAAGAAACGCGGGTTCTTCTTGGAGCGAGAGCGACGCACGGTTATGGAGTATGAAAGCCAAATTTGTGGAACTTGAGGCATATGCACCAAATATGTGTGAAAATGAGAGAGAAAGGGCAAAGAAATTTGTGGACGGGTTGAGAGGACCTATCGGGGGACCGCTTGGTATCAAGGCATGGCGCAACATGGCAACGAGTTTGCTGAGCGGCATGCGAGTAGAGGAAAGTATGGGGCCTTATCGACCACCATCACGAGTTTCGAAGGCTCCGGCTCATGCTCGGCGGGCAATAGATCGGAAGAGGAAGATGCCTTGCGAGTTTGTTGCACCATGTACCGGGTGCAAGAGGTACCACCGGGTACCTCGTGTCGTTATATCGAGAGGGGTTTGCTTTGGATGTGGGCAACCGAGGACATTTGGTGGCGAGTCCAAATCGGGGAAGAGGCACGGCATCAACATCAACAAGTCAAGCCGGAGGAGAGGTTTCTTGCCGGTCACCTCGCCAGCGGCTCTCTGCCGCTTCCTGCTCCTCCACGATTTGCATCACGGCCCGCGACTTTGCACCACCCGAGGAGACCGTTTGTGGCTCCTCGAGCACCCCGGCCGCCACCACGAGTTCGCGAGGCCAAGGTTTTTGCCATAGAACGCCGAGGACCTTCCCGGCGACCACCGCGGCGAAGGTACACTGCGAGAGTTCTTTGGATTCCATGCTAGAGTTGTTTGATTACGGTGCTACGATTCTTTCATATCTTTAAAACATTTGCATTTTTTATTTAAATTCGTAAGCACCCGGTAGAACAATGCAAACTGTTAGTGTTAGTGTGCCATCGGGGAAAATGGTAGAAGTTTCTTTTTGCATACCTCAGTGTGACATTGAGATCGGTGGAAATATTTTAAGGGCCAGGCTATTTGTGCTAGAAATGGAAGGGTTTGATGTTATTTTGGGAATGGATTGGTTGGAACACCATCATGCCCTCCTTGACTGCTTCAAGAAGAAGGTGACTTTTCAGATACCGGGTTATGACACTTTTACATATAAATGTCCTAATTATGGCAAGACACGGATGTTAATCTCTGTATTGAAGACTTCTAAGCTGATGGAGATGCAATGTGAAGCATATCTAGCTTGTGTCACCAAGATCAACAAGTCGGAGGATAAGCAGTCTCTGGAGGAGGTACTCATAGTTAAAGAGTTCCCTGATGTGTTTCCTGAAGAACTGCCAGGTTTGCCGCCAGTTCGAGACATCGACTTTGCTATTGATCTCGTTCCAGGGGCAGCACCCATTTCCATTGCACCGTACAGAATGGCACCAGCAGAATTAAAAGAATTGAAGAAGCAATTACAAGAGTTGCTGGATCAGGGATTTATACGCCCCAGTGTGTCTCCATGGGGTGCACTAGTTTTATTTGTGAGAAAGAAAGATGGCTCATTGAGATTATGCATTGATTATCGGAAACTGAATCAGTTAACTATCAAGAACAAATACCTGTTGCCTCGCATTGATGACTTGTTTGATCAGCTTCAAAATGCAAGAATATTTTACAAAATTGATTTGAGGTCAGGGTATCACCAGTTGAGAATTAAAGAAGAAGACATCTCCAAGACTGCTTTCAGAACACGTTATGGGCATTATGAATTTCTGGTAATGCCGTTCGGACTTACCAATGCACCTGCAGCATTTATGAGCCTGATGAATCAGATTTTCCGAGAATATCTGGATCAGTTTGTAGTGGTATTTATTGATGATATATTGATTTATTCACCCAGTGAAGAAGAACACTGCCAGCACTTGAGAATTGTTCTGCAGACTTTGAGGGAGCAACAACTGTATGCAAAATTCAGTAAATGTGCATTACGGCCCTTGATGTAAATTTCTTGGGCCATATTATTTCTGAGGCAGGAGTACAAGTTGACCCAACTAAAGTTGAGGCAGTGCAAAACTGGGAACGGCCAACTAATCCCACAGAGGTGAGAAGTTTTCTTGGCTTAGCAGGTTATTATCGCTGATTTATAAAAGGATTTGCAACCATTTCTGCTCATTCTTGCTTTGACCAAGAAAGGAGGTTTCAAATGGAATGAGAAATGTGAAGAAAGTTTCCAAACTTTAAAAGAAAAGCTGACAACGGCACCAATTCTGGTACTACCATCCGGTTCAGGTGGATTTGTTATATATACAGATGCTTCCAGAGTTGGTTTGGGTTGTGTCCTAATGCAACATGACCGAGTAGTAGCTTATGCTTCTAGACAGTTGAAGCCACACGAAAAGAACTATCCTGTGCATGATTTGGAAATGGCTGCAGTAGTTCATGCATTAAAGGTTTGGAGACATTATTTATATGGTGAAACCTTCCAGGTATACACAGATCATAAGAGCTTAAAGTATATTTTTACTCAGAAAGATCTTAACTTGAGGCAAAGAAGATGGATAGAGTATATGAAAGATTATGATTTTAGTCTGCACTATCATCCTGGAAAAGCCAATGCTGTAGCAGATGCTTTAAGTAGGAAGAAGCTTATGGCTATGCAAGTACACCAGACCTGGAGGAGTATGGTAGCAATAGCATATTGTGCACCCATTGTGGCGGAGTTAATGACGTTTAGCACCATTTATGGCACAACTTTCTATCGGGTCAACACTTGTGGACAAAGTAAAAGATGCTGAATCGGGAACCGAGGAAGTCCAAGATTTGGTAAAAAGGCAGAGAATTTCAAAATATGAGGATGGAACCATAAGATATCAAGGCGGTATGTGTGCCCAATGATCTTGAGTTGAGACGGGAGATCCCCCAGTGAGGCCCATAGATCACGGTATGTTATTCACCCGGGAGCAACCAAGATGTATCATGATCTTAAGAGGCAATTCGGTGGGAAGGAATGAAGAAGGACGTTGCGAATTTGTATCCGGATGCTTGGTGTGTCGGCGAGGTTAAAGCGAGCATAGAAAACCGAGCGGGACCTCTTCGCCATTGGAAATTCCACGGTGGAAATGGGAACACATTACTATGGACTTTGTAAGCCAGGTTACCTAAAACCAAGAAGCGACATGATGCCATTTGGGTGGTTGTGGATCGGCTTACTAAAGCAGCCCACTTTTTGCCGATCAAGGAAGCCCGTTCGAAGCTTAGTCGAATATACTTTGATGGTATAGTCAAGTATCATGGTGTACCGGTTCCATTGTATCGATCGAGATCCCCGCTTCCACGGGACGGGTATGGAAAAGGGTTGCAAGAGGCATTTGGTTCACGGCTCAAGTTTAGCTCGGCCTATCATCCCAGACCGATGGTCAATCGGAACGAACTATTCGGACCTTGGAAGATATCTTGAGAGCCGGGGCTCTTGAATGGCAAGAAAGTTGGGATCTCTGATTTGCCATTAATAGAATTTGCTTATAATAATAGCTATCATTCAAGTATTGGGATGGCACCATTTGAAGCTTTGTATGGAAGGCCATGTAGGTCACCCTTATCTTTGGGAGGAACTTGGAGATAGAAGTTTGGTTGGACGATTGGGTGCGGGATAGTAACGAGAAGATCAAAGTGATTCGCAGTATTGCTTACGGCCGGAAGTCGGACGAAAAGCTATGCTTGATATGAAGCGCCGTGATTTACGAGTTTGAAGAAGGGGATCACGTCTTCTTAAAAGTATCTCCTTGAAAAGGAGTCATCGGATTTGGACGGCGTGGGAAGCTAACTTGAGATATATAGGCCCGTTCCGGATCGAAGCGTATTGGAGAGGTTGCATATCGGTTAGCTCTACCATAGGCCATGGCAAGGATACATCCGGTGTTCCATGTTTCCTTGTTAAGGAAGTACGTGCCGGATCCGACTCATGTGATTGATTTTACCAGAGATCGATGTGCAGCCGAACTTGACTTTCGAGGAAAGACCGATTAGAATCACAGATCGAATGGTGAAGCAATTAAGGAAGAAAAGTATTCCAATGGTTAAAGTGTTATGGAAGCATCATTCTTCTGAGGAGTGTACATGGGAGATCGAAGAAGAGATGAGACGATTGCATCCACATTTATTTGGTAAGTTTGATTAGAAATTTCGAGGACGAAATTTTATTTTAAGGGGGAGTGAATGTAATATCGTGGAAAAAAATGGGGTTTAAAAAAAAAAAAAAACGAAAATTTATACCTCTTGCCACGTACCCCTTCTTCACTGTTCGCCGCCTCTCTTCCCTCTCTCGAATCTTCTCCTCCACCGCCTCCGTCCCGTTTTCTTCCGTCGGACACCGCCTCGCCGCCGCCTCACCGCCTCGCCACTTCTCCGTCGTCGTCTTCCCGAGCCAGCCCCTCCTTGTCAATTATCGACGCCGTCGCCTCCTCTCTCCTTGTCGACGCCTTCGTCACCTTCACGCCGCGAGCCGCCATCGTGAGGTCGCCATTGCGACCGCCTCTTCTCCCTCGTCTTCTTCTCGTTTCTTCTTCTTCTTCCTCTTCTTCCGCCGTGGCCGGCGATGCCATGGGCCGCCGTCGACATCGCCGTCCCCTTTCCTCCTTCCCGCGGTCGGCCGCCGCCTCTGTCTCCCCCCTCTTCTTCTTCTTCCTCCGCCGTCAACGTCGGCTCACGCCCTTCGCCGCGCCGCGTTTCCCCCTCCCCCCTGTCGCCTCCTCCTCTGCTTCCTCCTTCCGCCACGGCCGGCGTTGCCCCGCCTCCTCCGTCGCGCACCCCCTGCTCCTCTTCTTTTTCTTCCGCCATCGGCGTTGATGTCGTCGTCGTCGACCGCCGCCGGCGACGCCTCGCCTCCGCCGCTCGCCCCCCCCCCCCTCTTCCGCGCCCTCGCGCGCTCTCTCTCTCCCTTCTCTTCCTCTCTCACTCCCCCCCGAACTTACGCGCCCGGGTGTGCGCGCGGGACCGCATGCGCCCTTGCGCATGCGGGCGTGCCGCGAGAGGACGGCGCGAGCGCCGCTCCCCCATCCCCCGTCTCTCTCCTCCCCCACCCCCCTGTCGCACTCCCGTCTCTCTCTCCTCCCCCCCCCGGATGCTCTCTCTCTCTCCCTTCTCTCTCTCCCCGCTAGCTCTCTCTCTCGCTCTCTCTCCTCTCTCGCTCTCTCTCTCTCTCGCACATTCTCTTTCTCTCTCCTGTTTAATTCTTTCTCTCTTCTCTTAATTAATTTATTAATTAAATTGGGTGAGTTAATTAACCCTTTTACCATTTTTAATGCCAATAGGATTGGAGGATACCCCGGTGCCGCAATCGACTCGGTCACCTCGGGATTGAATCGATTTGGGTTTTGGATTCAAAAATTCACTGAACTCCTTGAGGTAGGCATCCCAACTCATCCTTAGCACATGATATTATAATTAAGGCGTTAAAATATGATTATTAGATTATTGGTTAGAAAATGATGAATAAATGATGGTTATGTATTTAATTGTTTGCATGTAATTAGTTAGATGATTATCATGTCATTCATGCATAATTTCATGATTTGCATTAGTTAGATGCAATTTTTAATTAATGTGGTTTAGAAAATGATTAAATTAGATATATTGTGTGGTGATTAATTAGATTGCCTGTATTAATTCAAAAAATTTGATATATGACACATTATGATTATATTTATACCCGATTTATGTTATGAATGACATGAATTGTTATATGGAAATTGATGGCATGATAATTATGGAATGTGGTTAATTAATATTAATGGTGGCCGATCTTGTAAAGTGCATTATTTGATAAATTGATATGAAATTGTGCTTAATTGAAGTTAATATGTCTCGTTATGTTGCATATTTCTTTACGATTGGGTCGATTGCATAAATTGGTGTGAAATTGAATTATATGAATGATATTTGCATATCTGTTACGATTGGTCTATTACATGAATTGTTGATATAACGGAATGGTTGTGCATGACTTGATAATTGGCATATTTGGTTGATTGAATTGGTTATGTCTAAATATATGGCTTTTACTTGTTGAGGTCCCGACCTACATTAGTAGTCCTGGGCGGCGAGATGACGTAGTTAATCCGGTGCATCCTTCGATCCGGATACGCGGTTTATCCTAAGTACGCCCTGCCTAGGTGTACTAAGGATCTAGCTTACTATATGGTACTTATATATATTTAGAGGCTGAGTTGAGAAGTCCAAGTATGGCATATGATTTATTCGGACATATGAAATGGAAATGGTACGGAAGCATGCACGGTTAATACGCGCAGTCCGGATGGCATAAACATATAGTTTAGTCTAGTTGGTAGCTAAGTCCATGTGAGGCATGTTTAAATGGGTAATTTAGTGAAAGAAATCCATTTAAATAAATAGATATGATTAATAGCCTATATGATTTTATAGCAATTGATGAGTTTGGTTTTATGCTTATAATTAGCAGAATAGATTGGTTGGTATATTAGGATAGTTGGGTATAAGTCCTGCTTGAGTCACGATGGACTCACCCCTTTCCTTTATATATTTTACGGCCGATTTTGAGCACCCATCCCACGAAGATACATTTGTTGGAGACTTGACTCCCACTCGGGTTCGGGCGAGGTGTGACTTCTTGATCCGAGTTATTATTAATCTTTTGTACCCGAAATGGTTGAATCGGGTTGGCCGTGTGGAAACGGACTTTTGGTGGCTGTGTTGGCCGGTGTTGTGAATATGTTTATATCGGTTTTTATGTTGTGTAAATGGACATATGAACCGGTTTCTGGTTGCCAGTTGAGGAAATTGCAATTATATGAATATCAGGTTGTTTCCCTACCACGGGTTTATTAATTTAAACCCAGCTGTCGCGTTCTCGAGTTGTCGTGTTTTCCGCTGTGCATGTTTATAATGTGGTAATTCGGGGGCGTGACATTCTATAGATATATATATATATAATCGAAATATTAGGTAAAGTAAACAAGTTCTCTTCCGTAAGTCCGGTAAATTTTTCTCTTCCGTAGACGTTAACTGATCTGGAAGGAAGTCGATCGCAACATTCAACGTTCTCTCTCTCTCTCTCTCTCTCTCTTCGAAGACTGAAAAGGGATCAACGGATGACATTATATCGATCATTCTATTTTTAATATTATAGTCTTTTTACACTTCTCCGTCGTATCAATCATGCACGCCCTGGTCTGGTCTGGTCGCCCACGCGAGGGTAAAACCGGAGACGAACTCCGACCACTGCGAGTAGGGCCGTTCACTGTCTGGTTCAACTCGAGAGATCAAATCAAATCAGTAATTTGATTCGATGATTTGGTTTGATTTCTTGAGCCCTTCGAATCAAATTAAATATTTTATTTTAAATTATATATATAATACGATTTTTATGTATCTTTTCTTATAAAAATAAACTTATTTCAAGAGTTTGCAAGATAAAATTAATAAAATGTATTAAATCACGAACACCAACTAAATCAAATCGAATTAATTTGATTTGAAAAGAATATTCAAACATCATCAAGCTAAACCAAATCACGAACACCCTGACTGCGAGGGCAAAACCGTTTCACGCGAGGATCCGAAAACCGCGGCTGCATACCCTCCTCCTACTACGCCAAGACTCTCATCACACAAGCGGCCCGGACGCTGACAACCTCATGCACGCGAATTTGTCACATCACCCCCCTCTTATTTTTCACTCTTTTTTTGTTTTTTTTGGCGTAAGGAAAGGGCCAGCGGCGCCGAAACAGACCACGTGCAGCGGCAGCGGCGGCGGGCCCGCGAGAGTCGCACGTGGCGGGTGGCGGGCGGACGTCATTCCTGCCGCCAACCACGTCGCCCATTCCGGTTTTTACAGATTTACCCTCCTCCACCCAGCGTATGCAAATTGCGTGGCACCCCCCCGTTCGTGTCCGCTTCCGCGAAATTCCGAAACGGCTCCGGGGCGCTCGCCAACCGTCGTCCGCTCGTCTGACGGGCTGCTCCGTTCCGCAGTCTTCCTCGGCGTGCGGTGCGGGGCGGCGCTTCCGGGAGAAGGGAAGCCTCCGCCGCCGCCGCCGCCTCACTGCGCAAGTCGGACACGTGTTCCTGGAATGCTCTTGGCCGTCCGATTGACCGAACGGGGAGACCCCGAGCCGAACCGACTCTCGCGGAGAAGCTAATAAGTGATGCCCCGCGTCACGTGACTCCGGTCGTCTCGTCGCCTACTCCGGATCTGTACAAACCCTACCCACCGTCGACGAGACACATGCCCGATGCTGCGAGATTCTGACCGCCCGATCGGTATCAGACGGCATCCGGCTCTCGGCTTCGGCGTCTCGGGTTTCCCTCCCCGATGAGCTGTCGAGTAAAGGAATGATCATCACGGGGCTTTATGTATAAATAAATGGGGGCGAGAGAGAATCAGAGATCCTTCCTCCGTTCGGGAGTTCTTCTCGGGAGGGTCTTCTTCTTCTTCGCTACTCTCGACCTTGTTCCCTCCTCTTTCGCTCCGGAGAGCGATCGAGGGGAAACCCCCCCCCCCCCCAGTCCTGTCGCCCCGCCGTCCGTCTCTCTCTCTCTATTGCCGGCAGGAGGCCGTGTTTCGTCCCCCCCGGGGAATGCAGAACGATGAGGAAAACGAGCTCTGATCTCGGCCTGAGGCGCAAGCGCGCTACCGGCAGGAATTGCCACCGGAAGCACGTCGAGGACGGGTAGCCTATTCATCCCGTGATCCTTTCTCGCTCGAGAAAGCCCTGATCTCCTCCTCCCAAGTTCTTTCGTCGGTTTATATTTGTTGCCTTCCGCGCGCGGTGCACGTCCTTCTTCGGCTCCCCCTTTGGGGCGATGGAGGAGGTGCCTCCCCCCTCCGGCGAGAAGGCCGTCGTCTTGCACGGGAAGTACGTGATGGGCCGCCTGCTCGGCCACGGCACCTTCGCCAAGGTCTACCATGCCAAGGACATCCGGACGGGGGGGAGTGTGGCCATGAAGGTGGTGGGGAAGGAAAAGGTCATCAAGGTGGGGATGATGGAGCAGGTGAAGCGGGAGATCGCGGTGATGAAGATGGTGTCCCACCCTAACATCGTGGAGCTGCACGAGGTCATGGCCACCAAGACCAAGATCTACATCGCCATGGAGCTGGTTCGGGGCGGCGAGCTCTTCTCCAAGATCGCACGCGGCGGTCGCCTCAAGGAGGATGTCGCCCGCGCCTACTTCTGGCAGCTGATCTCCGCCGTCGATTTCTGCCACTCTCGGGGCGTCTATCACCGCGACCTCAAGCCGGAGAACCTCCTCCTGGACGACGCCGGCAACCTCAAGATCGCCGACTTCGGTCTGAGCGCCCTCGTGGACCACGCCCACTCGGATGGCCTCTTCCACACCACATGCGGCACCCCGGCCTACGTCGCTCCCGAGGTCATCGTCAAGAAAGGCTACGACGGCGCCAAGGCCGACCTCTGGTCCTGCGGCGTCGTGCTCTACGTCCTACTCGCGGGCTTTCTCCCCTTCCAGGACGATAACATCGTCGCCATGTACAAGAAAATCCAAAGGGGTGATTTCAAGTGCCCTCCCTGGTTCTCGTCCGACGCCCGCCGGCTGGTCACCAAGTTGCTCGACCCCAATCCGAACACTAGAATCACGATGTCGAAGCTTATGCAGACCTCGTGGTTCAAGAAATCCGTCCCCAGGGCCACGAGATACGCGGCTAAACTTCAGGGAAACGGGGAGGAGGTCGACGACCTCGCCGACGAGAACTGGGGAAAGGAAAAGCCGGAGAACCTCAACGCCTTCCACATCATATCCTTGTCGCAGGGGTTCGACCTGTCGTCCCTGTTCGAGGACGGAGAGACGAGAGTGGAGAGGGCGGAAGGGATGCGGTTCGCCACGAAGGAGCCGGCGAGCGGGGTGATATCGCGGCTGGAGGGTGTGGCGGCGAAGGTGGCGGGCCGATTCAAGGTGCGAAAGAGCGAGACGGGGGTGCGGCTGGAAGGACAGGAGATGGGTCGCAAGGGCCGCCTTGCGGTGGCGGCGGAGATATTCACGGTGGCGCCGTCTCTGTCGGTGGTAGAAGTGAAGAAGGATCGCGGCGACACCCTCGAGTACCGTAAGTTCTGCAGCAACGAGCTGCGGCCGGCCCTGAAGGACATCGTCTGGGCCTCTTCCGACGGCCAGGCCGCCACCACCGCCGCCTGATGGCGGAGCGCCGGGGAAGAGGACCATTCAAAATCATTTCTGCTGTGTATCTGTCCCCATTTGCCCTGTTGTATTCTTTCTATATGTGTCATTATTGCCGGACAACGAGAGGCATCTTCCGGCGGTAGGTAAAGAGAGTCTGTCTGGTACGGAGTAGCAATGCCAGGCGCATGTAGCTGGTTATGTCCTGGTGATAATAAACAATTATGTCTTTAATTGTTTCTCCGCTGGCTAGTATGTTAAAGTTAATATGGTGTGTGAGAGAGATATATATACATACATATATATTTGTGCCAAAGCAAGAATTGGATTGTATATATTTTTGACAGATTTTTACTTCGTGCGTCTATCTTTCCCAACTTTTCAAAATCCTCCTTTCTCTATTTTTACCGCGCGGAAGTTGATGTCTTCGGTTTTAAAGTTGCCTGCTGACAAAATCTCTCTCTCTCTCACAGAGTTCGAAACAAACGCAACTTAAAATTTTGCCCTTCAACTGAGGTGTTCAAATTTTGGTTCTAGATTCTATTCAAATTAATTATACTTTATTAAAGAGCAGTACATAACACGCACATGTATGATTTTATTTAAATTATATTTTATCAAGATACAACACACACATATATATATATGATTAATCTTACTTTCAAAACTATTAAAATGCCTATTTTATATTAAAAGTGGTCGAAAATCGGACGGAGCAAGAGCAAGGCAACCTCTCCTCTCCGACGCTTCAGATGATTAATTGTGTAACTCAGGAAGGAAAACTCAAGGGTTGCCTCGGGTCAGTTAGGTCTAAAATCGACCTAAGTTGGTCGGAGTCATAACTCGAGTTGGGTCGAGGTCGGAAAAAAAATTAAAAAAATTATTTAAATTAACAACCAAGGTCAAGATCGTGGGGCCGGAGTCGGGTCAGCGGCAGACCCAAAAATCGAATCAATTAAGATTGGCCGATCAAATCGCGAACCATGTGTGTAGCCTTTCTCACTATATAGAACCCAGCCGCGTTATCATTCGAACCCACTTGCTTGGCCGACGGTTGACCAGACCCCTCTCTTTCATCTCCCACTCTCCCCTTTGACCGCGCAACTCACCACGTGATATTGATAAAGTTTTATGTGATGCGGGACGAAAATGAAATTGACATGTATACGTCTAACACCACCTAAATTTACGGTCTAAATGCAAATCCGGTCCCGGCATGAAGCCGGTGTGAGTGTGACTGACGTGGTTTGCTCGTGCTCGCGGATCTGCATGGCGGAGTCTAATGGGCCTCAAAAACTCGAACAAGTGGGCCAACGGACGGTACCTCTGCCCAGCCCGCGTACCAGGCTGTGGTCTTGAGCCCAAAGGGCTCGTGGGCCTCGTGGCAGGTGCTGGGCCAAACCCGAAGGCCTGTGCGGGGTGACGTGACCGCGTTAAGCAAGAGCCCCCATTGGAGCAGGCATCGGGGACGAGAGAGAGAGAGAGAACAATAACCGAGAAATCATGTCATTTCATCATATGTATCATTGTCCCTTCATCTGCCTACAGTGGCTTCACTGAAATATCACACAGAAAGGCACTATTGATGATTTAATCATCAACGAACTCTAGAGTTTCAAAGAAAAACATGAGAATTTGCGGAAATAACATCTAAACTCCGCTAATCACAAACACGTCCTTATCTCAAAACTGGAACAGCCACGTCACTAATTTTTCTTGTCCGTCAGATCGACTCGGTCCTCATCGATACGTCAATTCCCCAAGTGTCACAACCAAATATCCTTCCTTGTTGACAAGTGAAAAAAAAAATTCCATTTAGCTTGAGGCATACATCGAAAAGCATGTTCTGACGGTAACCTTATGCCTTGATATTGTTTTCAATCCAAAAGTTAGTAACACCAACGGAGATTCATTAGCTGGGAAGAAACTGTAACTAATGCAAATATAAAAACATATCCAATACTGTTATTATGCATTTAAAATCATGTGGCTGAGGACTTACAAGTGCAAATTGCAAGTACAATGCAAAGAGGCATCTCATAATGATGTAGTGGATTGATTTCAGACTTTCCCATTGGTTTTGGTTCCTGGGTGGAGGTACGAGCGAAAGCTGAAATCCCAATCAATAGAGGCTGACTTAGTATGGCTGTTGGCGGCGACATCCGACGCATTCTCATGTATAAAAAAATATAAACAGCTCTTCCTGGACAAGCTATCACAGTGACATTGTCTAGATCAGTGGATTTTACACAAAATTCACCTCGCAAGCAACAAATTAATCAGAAATAAAATGCAACTATTTTCATGTGAGATCCAATTAATCAAACAACAAATGCATCTCTTCTCATGCACAAGATGATAAGTACAACAGTTAAGGTGACAAGACTTCTATGCCATGTGAAGTCTGGAGGACAATGAAGCCTCCAAACGCCGCCCATTTGGTTCCGTTAGGTACAGCTTCTTATCCAAGTAAGTTTCAAGTTTGCTAACGGTCACATTTGAGCCCCCACGTGCTTTCAGGGCAGGCAAGAACTTCCTGAAGATGACATTTATAATTTTTATAAACTGCATTTTGTACTTCTTAAACAGAGCAAAGCCGGCCATCTTTAAGAAGGCCTCTAATGCAACAGCAGTGTGCCTATTAGGGGGAAGCACATTCAAGAATCTAGCAAGCCAAGCCCATCCTTCTTTGATGCCATGAGGATTTGGTTTACTCCCTATCTCTGTCTGGACGAGTGCAGCATACAGCTTCATGTATGACTCAATGCGATCCAAATATGCGTCTGTATTTTCAATCACGCCATTTTCCTCTCTGTATCCAATCAGTTTCTGGTATGCCTTATTGCTGTTTGTCACCTTTGTGAGCTGTATATACTTTGGCACAGTGTATATGCAAGCCTTGTGGAACTCAGCTAAAACAAAATCCATAGTGCCTGGGACCTGCTCTGTGACACGGACAATGACATGACCAACAGCAAAAGCAATACCGTCAAAACTTGCCCCTGGGTTCTCGCACAGACTAAGAATCTTCTTTGCAAAAATCATCAAAGAAACTGGATAAGGACATCGAGGATCCTTCATAATGCTGCTAAGTTCGGTTGACTTGGTCCTGACATTCTCAATTGTCCCAGTTAATTGTCGAATACGTCTAGCAATTTGCCGCTGATAGCTTTCAAAATCTTTAACTGAACATGAAACCAATTTATCATACAGTTCGGATCCCTTATCATGCTTCTCAAGACGTTCTGAGGCAGCCCTTTGTGCGGAATCTGCAAGCTTAAGAACATAGGGTGGACTTGTAGGTGGCAAAACAACCTCCCTTTTCTCAGGACTCTGCCTGCTGTCCAATATATTTGTTTCCAGTTTTCTCTCAGGAACCGTCTCCGGTGTTTTGCTATCATCGTTCACTTGAGGTTTCGCAGCAGCCACCTTTTCAGCTTCCATTGCAGCAATCCGCTTTTCCTCTGCTATTCTATCAGCCTGTTTTCTAGCCTCAGCTTCTTCTTTTTCTCTGAGCATTTTTTCTTCAAGAAGTGCTCTTTCTTTCCTTTTAGCTTCTTCAAAAGCAGCATCAACCTTGATTCTCTGCTCCTCAATTTGGGATCTTTGTTCATGATCTCTCTGGACAATAGATAAGTGTCTATCAAGTGTTTCGGCAACCTTACGTCGATATTGCTTGTCTATTTGCTTATCTAGCTCCCTCCTTGCTTCTCTGTGCTTTTCATGTTGACGTATGGCAGATAATAGCCTCTTATTTTCATTCCTTAGTTCTGCTTCCAAAGTATGCACATTTTTTCTAATATCTGACATAATTTTTAATTGATTTTCCCGTTCCAGTTCAAACAAAAAATATTCAGCCAAACCTTTTTGGTTCATCAGCTTGCCATGATATTGATCAGAGCCCAACTCGTAGTCCGAATCTTCTTCATCACTGAAATATGCTTCAGGGCAGGAAAAGCGGGTGCCTAACTTCAAACTCTGTGCATTACTTCCTTCAGGGTCTTCAACCTCTTCCATGTCATCATCATTGATGCGCATTATAAAGGACTTGCCATTACTTGTGCTAGCCTTTTCTACCTGCCTGGTATTTCTCCTATACTCTGATTTGCTCAAAGATAATGATGAAGAAGGTGGAGGCAATGGACTCTTTATCTGAAAGGAGTTGAGCTCTGAGATAAGTGAGTCAATTGTCCAGTAAGGATCAGGGTCCACTAATAATTTCTCCCCAGTGGAATGTTGGGGCACCTGTAGCACCAGCTTGATGCAACCCATCTTGAGATATACCTGGCGCAGCACAGATAAGGTGACAAGGTAACAATAAGCAATCCGGTACAATACTAGGGTATAGAATCAGATCTCAACTGCAATAATCAACGCGACTGCTGCTGATTACTTTATTCCACAGAAAAGAGTAAGCTGCTCACATTGAATAAATCTAAATCTAAAAGATGAACAGTATTAGCAGTAAAAAAAGGCAGGAGAATAAAATAAATCAGATTAACCAACAGAAGATACTAAAACGAGTATGTTTTCTGCACACAATAATGTTTAGACAAAATCGTCTGGTTTAATAATACTAAACCACAACTACAAATAATCTCAAGAATGGCAGATGGTGCAAACATTAGCATACGAATCTACTTAAATGCGTATTCATCCATGATACAATAGCAAATATAAGTACAAAATCAATGAATCTCGGTGGAATTGTGACTTATTTGCCCAAAAGACCTTCACTAAAATATCGTCAGTTCACGTTGATGA
The DNA here is from genome assembly GCA_036172225.1 of Cryptocoryne crispatula var. balansae. NCBI lineage: Eukaryota > Viridiplantae > Streptophyta > Magnoliopsida > Alismatales > Araceae > Cryptocoryne > Cryptocoryne crispatula. The sequence goes on from CM069918.1 coordinate 57,903,272, forward strand.
GGTTAGTTAATTAGAGAAGAGAACTATAGTTGATCATTTTATATTTGATAGAGTATATGATGAAAAAGGTCATAAGATACAGAACAAAGAGCATATCACCTAGATGTTAACTTGCATATAGCATATATAGTCATCATATGTAGTCATCAACTGTCAGATCCTTTCAGACTACGAATAAATTTAATAAGCTGCTGGCAGATGATGTGAAAACAAACCAGTATACATATAAAAATGCCACTTCAGTGCAGATTCATCCATCATCCATGACACAAGTACAAATATGAAAACAAAAGTGAAGAATTACAATTTCACTGTGACAGTGGCTCCCAAAGGGCCTTCACCTTAATCATGTAAGAACACACTATCTGGCAAAAGTTAATTAGAGGAGAGGAACTATATCCGATTGCTTTATATTAATAAATGTGAGTGCGGTAAAGATCAAAAGGTATTGATGCAGATAAAATCAACCTAGACATTAGAATGCATATCACGCTACGTTATCCGAGGAGCGAGGCGCCCGAGGCAAGGAGGGGCTCGCCTCATTTCAGACACCTGAGGCGAAGTTTACTTTTTAATATATTTATATTTTATTATTTTATATATGTATATATACACAATATTAATAAATCATAAATTCAAAAATTGAAGTATAACATAACAAAAATATAAGTAACATAAAAAAGTGACAATCAATTAAATAAGCTTCAATTTAAAACAAACTAGATCAACAACATCAATTTAGAACTGGAAAAATATAGCAATTTAACAACATGAAGTTTGAACAACTTAATAACATCAACTTAGGAGAGACTATTCGAATATAAAAATAAAGATAATTCAACATATATGAATGACTAAATAGGACCGATAAACTAATAATATTATAAAAATGATTAAAAAATTAATAACAAAGGTAAAGAATTTAGAATTGTAGTAAGTATCAACATAAAAATTTAAAATTAAAAAGAGTAATAACATCAATTTGCAACAAAAAATACATAAACTTAATTAAATTAACTTATAAATTGCTAATAACAACAACAAAAATTTAAAACTACAGATGAGTACATAACATCAACTAAGAAAAAAAATTCAATGTCTTGCAGCCAATATAATTACATCAACCAAATGCCAAGTCCTAGGCTCTCGAAGCCAAATACACAATAATTTTTTAGTTTACTGGATCTAGGCCAATAGCAGATTTGCATCTAAGTTGTGAGCTGTTGATAGCCAAAATTCTCACAGAAATACTCAAAAGAGAAGGGTGGTGACGGGGACTCATACATAGTTCTCTGATTAGAAAAAAAAAGGAAAAGAATACAAGTGCAGACATGCTGGTTGAATACCCAAATGAAGTGTGCATGTACATATACAGGACAGCAAAAAGAAGCAGGAAATGTTGGTTGATATACGGCAGTTGTCTTGCAAAGGTGCAGCCACGAGGAGCTATGTCTAATCAAGTTTCACTTGTATACGGTGTCATATAAGTGGCACGTGAGCAAATTAAATTAGGTGTTAGCTGGTGGGAACAACAGCCTCGACCATGTACGGTTGGCCTAGCATCCGTATTACAAAAGGGTTGTGGGCGGTAATAGAATGGGCAGGCACTAGGCATAATCGGCATGAACTAGAGGGCCAAGTTTACAAGAAAAAAAATGAAGGAGAAGGGAGAAGAAGAAGAGCCTTAATCGGGAGCAGAGGCTTACCGAGACAGGGACAAGGTTGAGCACCTTATAGGACCAATCGGCTGCTGCAAATGTGTCAAGTTACGAGACCTGATCGAATGGAGAAGCCAGTGCAGTTAACAGAAGGTGTCGACTGAAGATCAATGCCAAATGGAATGGAAGATCACATATAAAAGAAAGTGAAAGATAGAAGGTCGAACAGTGGTCAAAGCGGGGCCGAGACGAGCCTACTCCGGAGGGAATTCGACTCCGAGTAGGACTGGGTTTGTAGCAGAAGCGTCGGAAGCTTCCCTAGAGCGGCCGAAATCCTTCCAGAATTGGACTCCGGCTGTGCTACCCTTCCGAAACCGGTTCCGAGTATCGCGGTGGAATTCCGAGTCCCACCCGGAACGGGAATAACTCCCGAACGGAAAGTCTGCCCCTATAGGATGGGGACGATGGCATTGTCAGGGGGTCGAATGCCTTGAGAGGGAAAGAGAGATCGAGAGAGAGAGAGAGGGAGGTTACCCGGAGTTGCCTCCAGCGTCTGCTCGCGTCACCGGCACCGTCGGAGTTCCGGTCTTCCCCTATCGAAGCAATCAAGCCCGTTTCATCTTCCCGTTGGAGCGCCGGAAGACTCCCTCCTCGCCGGTAGCCGTCGGAACCCCCAGCTCTTCCGCAAGTCCCCAATCCTCCCGTCGAGCAGCGCCGGCAAGATCCCTTCTCCACCCGTCGAAGCCGGCTTCTCCTTCCGGTTGTGCCGATACTTCTGCTCCTTCTTCTAGTCACGCCGGAGTAGCCGGCGATGCCAAGTGCCTTTGTCGCAAGACGGCTTTGAAGCTCCCTCCGTAACAGGAAGCGTCGTCGGCCGGTTCCAAATCCGTCGCCGCCGCGAGCGAGAAGAGCCTTCCGCAAGGGTTAGGGTCCGCGGGTGCCGTCGGGAGCACCCGGACACGGAAAGGGGCAGCCGGATTTATTTTTTTTCTTGACTTTGGTCCACCGTGGCACGTAACGGTGGGACTCACAGAAATGAAAAGACAAAAAAAAAAAAGGGAAAGGGGGCGCGCGCCGCGCGGCCGGGCGAGTCCGTGAGGCCGCGGCGCGGTACGGCGATGGGCTGACAGCCCATGGACAGCTGGTGATTCCCGTAATGGGCCGCCGAGAACCCAATAACCTCGGATGAGCAGTGCCCCGACGGGAGCTCTTCAAGTAATTTTTTTTTAAAACAAACAATGTATGGAAAATTAAAGGGAATTCATGGAATGCGAATGCTAAAGGGAATTAAGGGGTCCGTGAAGACTCAATAGAATTTAAGTTCAATCAAAACATGATCCAAAATTGTTCGGGCTTTTAGCATTCGGTTTTGCCAAACAGAAATCCCATCATCACCACTACACCAGAATTATTCAAATCTGATTGATAACCCGCGGGAGATCGAAAAAAAAAAAAAACCAAGTCTAAGATCATTAAAGTTCCAACTTCAGATGAACTTTCTGGATGTAGGGGTAGGTCCCAAGCAAATTCTGAGTAGGGATTATAGATTCTGAAGCCTTAACAAAACTCTAAATCAAAATCTTTAACCAACTCCAATTAAAGCTGGAATCATGAACCGAATCAGATGTTCTCACCAAACATGAAACAAACTGCAAGATAAAGTCATATCGACCGAATCATTTAACCAAATGATGTCAAGCCCTAATCATTTTTTTTGAATCAAATCAAGTTCTGACTGAAGTGAAATCACTGAATTGACTTGAGAATTTGTAATTCATTCAAATCAGAGCTAATTTCAAAAAAAAAAAGAAGAAGAGAGAAAGCATAACACACTTAACATTAATCAAACCTGAGTGAATGTACTTTAGACAAGAATTTCATCAACTAAGAAGAGAGTCAGAGGCCATCTTGTCATCCTGTTAGCCAACCGGCTAGAGGGTTGTATCAAGGCTGGGATTTAGCAGTTTCAGGGTTCTGAAATAATAAAAGCTTCCAAGGTCAATGTTCAGTGGGGCCATTTTTGAAATGGGATTTCAATTAAAAAAAAAAACTAAACAAAACAACCTGCAAAAAATTCAACCAATCTGTGACAGACTCTAAAAATCTATCAACTCCTTGATCCAGAACAAACTTAATGCAGTCGAAATCAGGATTTCAGCCAAACAAATATCACAAAAATTTTCTAAATATGGGTGAAATAAATCAAGGTAACTCAAGTTGCCAAATCAATCCATAAACCACATTAAAACAAAGTAAGCATTATTCATTCAATCCGATTCCCCAGAATCCAAATCTTTCAAGTAAACCGAAGCAAATCCAATTGAAACCAAAGTAAACTTAACTCAATAAACAATCCAGAAGCAAAATCAAATCTCCCAAAGTCAGATCAAACTTCCCAGACCCAATCCAAATCAAGTCTTCCTCGAATCAATCAAACCCAAATTAAAACTTGAACAAATCTGCCACCGAAGGGTTTCTCAGAACTTGGGAATTCCAATCAAACTTAAACCAAATTCAAATCCAATTCTCAAATGAAACTCAGAACTTAATTCTCAAACAAATTCAAATTAATTAAACAAATTCAGTTCAAATTAAATTGAATTCGAATAAACGAACAATACACAGACAAAATTCAATTTCCCAAGTCAAACTTAAAGCCAAATCTGCTGAATCAAATCCAAATGAATCAAACAAACCAAATTCAACTTAATTTTAACCAACAAATTTAATTCAAGCCAAGCAAGCTAAATCAAATCAAATTATATCTAAAACACATTAAGTGTTTGCATTCCATCAAGTTCATGTGGTTGTTTCTCCTATGAATGTGGATGTTTATTTTTGTGGGTGCGTGTTCTTCTATTCTATGGATTACTATGGCGGATAATTAAGAGTATTTAATTATTCTCGATGTAATTAACATTGAATCTTTGCACCATCCGACGGGGAGATGTCAAAAATAAAATTTTAAAGAGCCTAACAACCTCAACTTATATTTTTATATATATATCATCGACCTAGCTAATACTTTTATGGAATATTACCTATTTTCCTAAGAAGTCAATGCTAATGTCAAAGTCAAATCAAAATAGAAAAATGAATTTCCAAAATGATAAAATTTTTAAAATGTGAGGTTACATCAGTTGGCACGCCTGGTGGGACTTGGCGTTTCAAAGAAAAAAAATTAATTTTGAGGTTACATCATTTGACATGTCTGCTCGGATATTATGTATGTTATGAACAGAAAAAAAATTGGGTTTAAATATGAAATTTGATTTTGAATATGGGATGTTATGTCTGTTATGAAAAGTATAAATGTGAAATCTGAATATGAATATGAACATGGTCGGTGTATATAAACGTTTGGGGCAATGAAATATTTTAGAGATATTCTGATATAGCGATTGATCACATATATGCCGTTATCTAGACGTAAAGATATTAATTAGTTGTATTATACATTTTACTATCTGATACTATCTGAAAGTAGAAGGCTGAAATGTGTTACATATAGAATTTCTTGATTTGATTGCGTGTGAACAAGTTTAAGTGGAACATGACAATCAAGATGAAATATGATCGTGTGATTATATTAATTTGATCACTTTATTTACTTTTTGATAAATGACATTTTATCTGTCTATTTTGTTTTAATATGATTTATTTTGTAATCTGACATTTACTGTACATGTATTTCAATAATAATTTATAATTATGCATGGATATATATTTTTAGCATATTGGTCGGTTAGAGTGAGAATACTGAGTGGGCCACATGGGTGTGACTTATTCCTCTTGTTTTAAATTTTTTTTTTCAAATAACAACAACATCGAGACAACAAACGGATTTCGTTAATTGGGTTTGGATGATAGGGAATTGATTTCAAGATTTGAGATGTAGATTTAAAACATCATAAGTTAGTGGACAAAGTTTATTTTTAAAAATATTTATATATTTTGTAGTCTTCTTTGTTCTCAAACTGCTACTAATTATGGGGTTGTTTCCCAGTTATGGGGTAGTAGTAGACTTGCACATTGTCTAGAGCACAAATGAGCCAATACGCTCAAGCAAGTAACTCAAGACTTTATTTATTATGGGGTGTTTGGTTGCATGATAATTTTTTGTACATTTTCATGATAAAAAATTGTATTAAAATAAAAAGTGAACCAACTCATGACATAAAATTATCATGTTTGGAGGGATGTGATTACAAAAAAGAGTAACTACCACACATGACCAAACAAAGTGGGGGACCACAAGAAAAAAGAAAGAGGTGAGACCCTCTTTTTTTGTTTAAGAAGAAAATCACTTTTAAAATATAAAATTGTCATGGTTACCAAACACCTCTTTTAACAAGTTTTCTTACAATTTTTAAAAATTAAAACAAAAATCTTCGTTATCATGCAACCAAACACCCCATTAACCTAAACGATCAACCTTGAATGAAAAATAATACTCAGAATTGTAAGTGAACCGAGTTTGGGTAGACCTCTGCTCAACCCAACAAACCTGGTAAGCAGCTTGTTTGAATATTCGATTAATAATTTAATTAAATATTTTTAAAACTATTAAAAATTTTATAATATTTGATCAAATCTATCATAAAAGTTGACACTGAAACTTTATTATAGTTACTCAATTCAAATTTAGATTGACTTTCACAAGATAGTCTAAATTAAGCCTGAACTCGAATTTGGATAGAGTTCCTTAATCAAGTAAAGAAGTAACTTGAGGAACCGAGCTCAAACGTAGATCTAAACTATTTTTCATGTATCAAGTCAAGTTCAAGTTAGAAAATAAGTAAATATAAATTAAAATTTTAAATTTTAAAATATTGTCATATTTAGCTAATAATGCGATGTATATAAAAAATAAATAATTTTAAAAATTTAAAGATAAAATATCTAATAAATTTATCATAGGTGTATATATTAAAATTATCAAAAGTAATATTGTATTGTAGCCAAATGTCATAAGATGAACTAGAGTTGGATTTTTCTCTTGTATCTTCATCTTCGTTGCAACACAAACTCGAAAATGTAAGATGTAAAAATTATATATAAGGTGTTTGGTTGCATAATAAATTTTTATATATTTGAATGATAAAAATTATATTAAAATAAAATATGACCTAATCAATAACATAAATTATCATGTTTGAGAAGATACGATAACAAAAAAGAGTGAATACTATAAATAAGGTGTGGACCACAAAATAAAAAAGAGGTGACACTCTTTTTTTTGTTCAAGAAGAAAATTTCTTTAAAGGTATAAAATTGTAATGATTGCCCACGTTTTTTAACAATTTTTTTAAAAAAATTAAAATTATAACAAAAAGTCAATTATCATGCAACCAAACACCCCCTTAGCTATTGTTCTCCCACGTACGCTAGAATATATATATTTATTTATTTATTTACGTGGAGGCGGAGAACATAAGAATATTGTGGGGTGGAGCAGACTCTACGTGTCAGCGGGCGTCCGCGGCTCGGCCTCTGTTTTTCGTGGATTGGAAAAATCAATTTCGAATTACGTCATTCTCCTTTTGGCACGAGGAAAGAGTTTTTTTTTTTTTTGCAGAGTCAACACGTGAAAAAAGAACTAAAAGTACCATTAGAATTTAAAAATTATTTATATATTGATGGCAATGCTTGAATTGACAAGCATGTGTATAATAAGTGAGACAATAGACAAATTATTATACTTATTTTTAATAGGATGTTTGATTTTTCATGATGAAAAGTTATAATAAAATAAAGTGTGAATTGATCAATGACATAAAATTATCATATTTAAGAAGATATGATAACACAAAATGAGTGGATATCATTTAAGACTAAATAAAGTGGAGATCACAAGATAAAAAAGGCGACACAAAAATTCTTTAAAAACATAAATTGTAATATTTCACAAACTTTTTTAAAAAAATGTAAAATTATAATAAAAACACAATTTATTGTGCAGCCAAACACACCCCATAAGTAATTTGGTTATCACAAAATGAGTTGTTCAAGCTAAAAAATATAATTTTAATTACATTAATAATAAACGTTCTCGAAATAATAATATAATTATAAAATTTTAAGTATAAATAACATTAATTCAATATAGTTATATCATAAATATATAAATTACTACATGAGAACAAAATTAACTGAAAACATACATAAAATCTTAAATAAATACACCTTTACAAATGTATACATAAAAAGTAAAATATAAAACGATAGTATGAAATACATAAGAATAACAAACGTGGGATTCAACCACTAAATTTAAGTTAGTGTAAGAAGTACACTATTTTAAATATATTATTTTTTTACAGATGTATGCAATACATAATATGAAAAATTGTACTGCTTAAAATTCAGGATATGTAACATGTAATTTGATTTAAAAAATATTAAATATTTATATGTATATAATCTTATCACACATAATAAGTATTATTAACATATAAATGATTTGAAAGTATACAAACATGTATGTATATCCATATTAAAATGATTAAGTATATAAAAAATAAGATACGGAAGGAATAAGGGGTGTAACAATTACCATCTAACAAACACTTCTTCCTAATAAGCGGAGCAAGGGGCTTAATAATTGGGAATAAGTGGGATTAAGGAGTATTAAGGGGTGTAACAACTACCTTCCACTTTCTAAATGGCTCGACAAACAAGAGAGAATTTGGCGTACACGCGTGGATGCTCACTTCGGCGAGTAGACAAAGAACACGGAGCCACGGAGGTGAAGGAATACACCACCAGGCAGTCCTTCCCGTCCACGATGATTGTTAGGGATACGCTGGAGTGCCGTCTACCGCAATACATACTACGAGTATGACATAATGATATTTATTTAACCAGACCTCTGACATGCCTGCCGTCTCAAATGATTGCTCTGGATGGTGTGGTCGAGTCTGACCAGGGGCGTCAGGACTGGGGTGTCGGCAGATGCCCCTTCTCCTCGAGGCTCTTGACGGTGTCGTGGAGCGATTGTTTGATGGGTGTGAAGACGATGCCCAGCTCCCTCAGCTTCTGGTTGGAGATGTCGAAGGCCTTCTTCCTGGGGTTCACCTCGTCCGAGCACCTGCGGCAGATCACAATCAAAGGCGGAATTAATTGTAACCAAGTATCCGAACAGTCAAAAAAATTTGGCGAACTACTTGTGTATGGAAGAGAAGCCAAGAAAAATAAAGAAAGAGTTCCGTAAAATTCTCAGACAGACCCTAGGTATACCTACCAACATCAAGATTAGTACTATCAAGGTATGAAAATGACGCTAATTACAGACCTCTAATATGTACGGTAGTCAAACTTAGACTCCGGTTGGTAGAGAGATTGTACCAGAGTTTATATGTCTATCTCCTTCCTTACCTTCTTTTTTAAGCACCGAAACCAACAAAAATCTCTTGCATACGGATAATCGCAACGGCCCGCCCTCCCCGCCGCCGACTCATGTGGTCTTTAAAAGAAAAAAGACTTTCTTTTTATCAGGCCGCCAGGAAACCCAATGGTTGTGCGCCACGTATGCGACGAAATCGTGCCCCGTGAGCCAGGGCCCCGACGTGGTTGGTGGAGCTTGGCTGGGTATTGCGAAGGCAGGGCGTCGTCTGGGGTCCCCCCGCATGTCCGCTTGGTTTACCACGGTGATGTTTATTTTGATTTGATCTAAAATTTTATATTTATTCTTGCATTTTCTGATAAAATAATCACATTAACATTAATTTAAATATGAATGATATACGTTATCTTTATATTTTATAAAAAATTAAATCATAAAACTTAACTTTAAATGAATACTCCAGATAGATAGATAGAAGGGGGGGGGGGGGAGCGCAGCGGGGATGAGCGCCAGACTCACCTGGTAGGAAGGGGGTACTGGGGGAAAAGCTTCGCGAGGATGTCGACGACGTCGCCGCGGTGGAGCACGGACTCGGCGCAGACGTAGCGGCTGGACTTGGCGGCAGGTGACTCGTAGACGAGAACGTGCGCGGCAGCGACATCGCGGACGTCGACGTAGGCTTGGACGGAGTTGGCGAAGGTCTTTGCGGAGCCGCTAAGGTACTTGAGGATGTGGACGCTGCTGGCGTTGAGCGCCGATTGAAGCAGGGGGCCGAGCACCAGCACGGGGATTACAACCGCCAGATCCACCCCCTTCTCCTTCGCCCTATCCCATGCTTCTCGTTCCGCCATAGCCTTCCCGTAGCAGTACCAGTTCTTCGTCGCCTTGCAGAACTCCAGATCGCTCCAGCAGCTTTCGTCCACCACCGCATCCGGCGGCCGATTGGGGTCCATGTGCACAGCTCCAATCGACGACGTCAGCACCACTCGTCGTACCCCCGCCTCCGCCGCGGCATCGATTACGTATTGGCTCCCCTTAACCGCCGGATCCACCATCAATTCCTGCGGACAAACTCCCCGGGGATCAAATCGCATACATCAAAGGTATGATTAGGCCGTACGCAGCCTGCGCAGACGCCTACTGGATCATCGGTGACAGGGGAGGCGGTGTGAAAGACGCCGTCGCAGCCCTCAATGGCGCCGCGCAAGCTGTTGTAGTCCAGCAAATCGGCGCGGCAGAGGATGAGCCGCTCCCTGGCCCCCTCCAGCGACCAGAGATGGGAGTTCTTCGGATCATCTGCATCCATCGCAACAACCAACGTGAGAACGCGATCCCGAACAAAACCTAGCGGGCGGATAGGATGCGCGCGGCCAGACCTGGATTCCGGACGGTGCCCTTAACAGTATAGCCCTTTTCAAGCAGGGCCTTCACGAGCCAGGAGGCGACGAAGCCACCGGCGCCGGTGACGCAAACCGTCTTACCGGGGGAAGCAGGGACAGCATCGGCCGGCATCTCGGTATGGGGATCGGAGGGGCGTGGTGGGTGGAGCAGCAGCGCCGGCGGTCGGTAAAGGAGATGGATTCGTGGAAGGCCGCGCGGAATTTGATTATTGTATATCGGGGGATACCGGAGCTGACCGCTGTGTTAACCATGGTTACATTGGGGGGTAGGTGGAGTCGGTTGACTGGTAACCACGGTTAAACGATTATCCGGGCCCAAGCGAAGCGATGGACGACATGTGTGGGAAGTCTCAGGCCGGTCCACCTCGTAGTTAGCAAATGTATATATTAAAATTGTTTAAAATATGAAATCTATAACTGTGTTCAACGTCACTGTAAAGTTTTAAACTCGTATTATAAGTAATCATATCCTAATGTCAATTTTATGCATATATATGATCAATTGATTGTTTCTATATGAGCAATCTTGTAGAACGGGGGGCGGGTATTATCTAATTCTAACAAGATAAATATTGTGCAACTGTTGCTGCTATTATGGAATGAGGGTATATATATACATACTTCCGTATTTTAAGACATTGAAGTTTGATGTATTCTACTCCATTATTATTGCTTTCAAAATTTTAATCCACAAATATTTGACCATATTTATAGAATTAAAATCTATTTTGTACTTCCCCTTGGGGCATGGGTTCGAAGGGTCAGAGAGCTCGATCAAGCAATTCCTCATCCCGTGTGGAGCTGCGCGACTGTGGGCCGTCACCCAAAAATAAAATACATTGAGCAGGTGGCGTTCAGACTTCGTACGAGGAGTGTGCTAAGCAAGCCAACTTTGGTTTGAAGTCCAAAAGCATAATTTTAAGTCTAAGAATTAAATTTTGACATAAATTTAAGAGTACCCTCTTGATTGGTTACACTAAGGTGACGTCTTGTTTTGACTTGATCTAAAAATTTTAAATTTTAAATTTTATCTTTCATCTTTTATTTTTTAGAAATAAAATCCTACTTATCCATTTAAAAAAACTGCTATAGCAAGTCACTTAATATTAAATGGTTTGTTAAATTAGTTTTTACTAGACAATCTGAATCCATCAATGAAGTCAAAACAGATAAGTCATATCCTCTAAATCATTTAGGTTTGTCCGGTCAGGGGATGAACAAAGATAAACCAAGTGTCTTCTTAATGTAAAAGACAAATAAATTATAACTTACTTTAACTTAATCAATTTTATCTCCAATATTAGGGATAAAATAAGAGATGAATCGATCTATGAAATTCATGGGATAAACATTAGATTTTGAGAATATGATAGCTCTTCACTCTCCTGGTCTCCCCCATGCGACGTCTCCTCGCAAGCCTCCTCCATGGTACGTCGTAGTGGCACGAGAATGGCGTTGGGCTCTCTAGCTCCGGTGGTAGTAGACAAAAGGTGCTCCAATTCTTCTACGATGAACATCTTCTTCTTCGGCATTTTCTTGCTAGAGGTCGCTTGTGAGACGAGGCTGATCAAGCTGAGCATGCCGGAAGAGAACGTGGTTCTGGTGGACTTTTAGCCCCTGTTTGGTATGGGGATAATCTAGGATAGACCTGGTTTATCCTCAATCCCCTGTTTGGCACACACTTAAAAATGGGTTTAACCTGGATTAAGTTAATCCAGGTTATCCCCAAAATTAGGGATAAGTGCGGGGATAACTCATCCCTCTTATTACATAGGCTAACTTGATCCCGAAACAATGTTTCAGGGATACGACGCCCCGAGCTCCCCCGCGGCGGCAATCCGATTCGTCCGATCCGCCCCTCCCTTTCTTTCTTCCCCTTCGGCGGCGGCGTCGTCGCCTCCGCGTGTAGTCGAAGGCAGCTTAATCTTCGCGCCTCCTCAACCTGCTCATCCGTCTTCCTCCGGGGCCGCCACCGGCGAAGCCATCCAACACAGAAGTTTTCTTCTTCCCCAATTGTGACCTCCTCTAGCGCCGGCGCAGCTAGAGCAACGAGCTGTGAGGCGATCGGCAGGTCCGGAGCCGGCTGACGTGCTAGCAGATATGCTCCCGAAGAGGGAATCGGGCGGAAGAAAGGGGATCGTATCGAGGTCCGGAGATCGATGAACAACCTTTTCTCGTCCGGCTCCTTCACCAGATCACAGAGTGACAGGAGGCAGTGGCGACCTCCAGATGTCGGCTGCCGCAGGCGCGAACCTGGATAAGTTCTTCGAGGACGCTAAAGGCATCAAGGATGAGCTGAAGGAGGTGGAGCGCCTACATCGCGCCCTCCGCGAGCACAACGATGCCGGCAAGTCCGCCCACGCCGCCGCCGCCGTCCGCTCCATTCACGCCCCCATGGACGCCGACGTCGCCCTCACCCTCAAGAAGGCCAATCTCCGCCCCTGATCTCTCTCTTATCTGTCTCCCGGCGAACCCCAAGCTTCCGGGCAGCTCTCTTTGCTCTACTTGCTCTGCTCCTTGGGCCCCTCCGCCGGGATATAAAGAGGGAGGGCCGGGAAGGAGGCCGCCGGAGGCGTGTGGCTGGAATCCGGCGGATCAAAATGGGGGAATTGGAGAGCGCCGGACAGGTGTTCGATCTTGGTCCTGAGAGAGTTGGGGGAATGTTCGACCGGGGAGCGAACGAACACCCGCGCCGGTGCCTCACTGCCGCCGCACGCATCAGAGTTGTTTGAAGGATGACAAGGTTCTTATCATGCCAAACATTGAATAAGGTTATCCTCTAAATTTATTTTAACTCAAACCAAACATAATAAGAATAGAGATAGTCACAAGGGATGGCTTATCCCTATCCTCTTTATTTCTATCCCGATACCAAACATAGCCTTAGTGTTGGCGAGCTGGAATATGCAAAGAGACATTTGAAAGGCAGTTGACCTGGAATTGAGTGGAGGTTTTACGACAGAGGAGGATGAAATAGTGTTGAAACTGGGGTTACTCTATTGTGACCCCGTGCCGTCGACAAGGCCCAACATTCACTGTGTGGTGCACATTCTATATCTATCTAGTTGTCGCCTTGCTAGAGTTCTCCAATTACTTCAAGTGCTATTACAGAACTAGGTGGCAAGTGACATCTCTAGATCCACCTATCCATCTTTGTTGCTTTCGGGAGAAAGATAAACCAAAAGATGTATGTTCTTATTTTGCTTGGTGTGTATATACGTAAAATACGAATTAAAAATGAGAAGATTGACAATTATTGAATCGGAGAAATTTCAACCATGGTGTACCGGGTCAGCGATCCGGTCGGCTGACCCAGCCGGTTTTTGGGCCGACCAACCCCAACCCGATCCCACGACCCCGACCCGGTTGATATATTTAAATAATTTTATTTTTATTTTTTTACCTGACCCCGACCCGACCCCTACCCTACCCAGGTCGCGACCCCAACCAACTCAGGTCGATTTTAGGCCCGATCAACCCAGTCCCGACCCCCGACCCCACCTTCCTTGATTTCAACATAATCAACTTTTGTGATTTGTTGTCTATGATTATATGTGAATTTATATTTGTAAATGAACTCCATAAATTCTTTTTCAGCACAATTTCTTATATACTTGATAATATGTCGACCGAGGTTATCACATGTCATGATCTCACGTTGGTGTTGAGGATGAATTAAATTGATTGTAATGTCTGTGTTTCAAACATATTATATAATGCTATATCTATTAAACATTTATGACAAAATTATTCTCAGAATTATCATTGCTATACCAAACATAGGATAGGATAGGACTATACTTAAAACTTATCTTAAGTCAATATCAAACATAGTAAAGATAAAATTAATCGCAAGGAATGATTTATCCTTGTCCTTTTTGTTTTTATCCCGATATTATATATTAAACGGTGTCGTCTCAGAGGTTAAAAAAATTCAAGGCCTTTGGTTAGAAAAAACGGCTATCCTCCTGAGATTAATCAGTTCATTCATCCAATAAATTATAGAATGTATATGAAAGGTTTGTTATTCTCAGATGTGGAAAGTTAAGATTTATTAGTTTTCACACGAAAAGAAAAGGAAGGTAAAAAGTAAGACTTCAGGTATTTAGATTAGGTCAAATAGAGTGCCACTTAACCCAATATTAAATTAAGCATTTGGGTTTCGGCTGAGTCTCAATTCAGGTAAAGATTTAGTTATCAAAACAAAACAAAAAATATGCTCAATACACTGGAAGATCATCAAAAAAAAAAAAAAAACTAACTCGATCAAAGAATGAAAATAGCAACAAAGTAAACTAAAGCACATTGTAGCTACGAAGTTTACTGAATCTTTAGGTGTCAAAGTCAGAGAGCACCAGACATAATTAAGAAGACCGACAGAATACTTGTCCACGTACCCACCATGAACAAAAAGCTACGAGCCCACATAACATCCACGTGTCATAATCACAATATGACAAGTCTTCCTCCATCTATCATATAGTTTCGTTGTGATTCTCGAGACTCCACTTCCACTGTAACTGGAAATTTGTTATTATTCGGCTCGATCGTCTGTTAAAGTTACGGTCAGCCGAAAAGGTGTGGTACGTTGACTTTGATCGTTGCTTCTAATATATATATATTTGTATAGATAATATCTATTATACCAATATCAGGAGATCTTGAATATATCTATTTAGGCATGATGATGTTTAAAAACCATATCAGTTTTAAAATTGCGTCAAAACGTTAAAATAATCCGAATTCTCTTGCGGGGAATCAATCAAACCGTCTAAAGTTTCTTTTTAAAAATAAAATATTCATTTTTTCTTCTCCTTGAAAATTCGATCCCATGCAAAATATTTCGATGGAATCAACAATAATTTTACGGATGGGATCTATTTATTAGAAACAAAATAATATACAAATTTATTCTTTGATTTAATTTAAAATTATTTAGCCCGAGGCAAAAAAATATTTGGTTGTTTTTATATTATCTCGTAACTCTTATGGGGTGTTTGGTTGCATGATAATTGAGGTTTTTATTTTAATTTTTAAAAAATGTAAGAAAATTGGTTAAAAGAGGTGTTTGACAACCATGACAACTTTATGTTTTGAAAGTGATTTTCTTCTTAAACAAAAAAAGAGGGTTTCACCTCTTTCTTTTTTCTTGTGGTCCCCCACTTTATTTGGTCATGTGTGGTGGTTACTCTTTTTTGTAATCACATCCCTCCAAACATGATAATTTTATGTCATGAGTTGGTTCACTTTTTATTTTAATACAATTTTTTATCATGAAAGTGTACAAAAAATTATCTTGCAACCAAACACCCCATTAGTATGCCAAATTCTAACTTAATACTTGCTGTCAACTGAGCACGCCGATGGACTCAGATGGAGCTTGGACCGAGCTGAAGTATGTCGAACCGAGTTGAAAACCTTTGAACAGGGCCTAACCACACTGAACCGGGCAATTCAGGCTTTGAACCGGTCTGACATTGAGCAGAATCGGCCCAAACCGGGTCTAGGAGCGTCGAGCCAGCCCCCGGGCGCGCCAAACCAGCCTGAACTGGTTGAACCTCCCTGTCCCTGTGAACCGTCTGCACCTGCGGACTGGGAGCAGTGCTATCAATGTATGCGGCCCATTAAAGTTTTACGGATTCGAGAACCGAGCCGGCCCATTATGCAGTCATATCCTTTTTTCTTTGGTGGCTGGGGAGCAGCTTACTCTTGATCTAACTCCAACATCGTATACATGCAACAATCTGGTAAAAGAAAAGATTAAACCACTAAATTACTGATGATTTTATGCATTTAAATTTTTTTGATGCTGAGTAAAAATGAAATTTGAAGCTAATCAAACATAGTCTTTTAGTAGTAGTCTCGTGATATATATGTGTATGATAATCGTGGCTGTAATTAATTAGGTGAGTTGAATAAGTGTCATCTCTTCTGAAGATGTGGTTTCATTTATTCAGCATATGTTTTTATCTGCTCATGTTCCATCAGCCTTGAATCATACCCTTATCACCCTCATTCCGAAGAAAGAGAATGCTTGGATGCCGGAACATTTTAGACCTATTAGTCTATGCAATGTTTTGCTTAAAATTCTTACTAAGTTAATTGCTAATAGGTTGAAGCCTTGTTTACCTGAGTTGGTTTCTGAGCTACAATCAGCCTTTGTTCTTGGTCGTCAAACTGCTGATAATGTCATTGTTATCCAAGAAATTAAAAATGCGTTTAAATGGTGTAAGGGCAAGACTGGGTATTTTATGGCTAAGTTGGATATACATAAAGCATATGACCGGATCCGTTGGGATTTTATGTATCATGTTCTCTTGAAGAGGGGTTTCCCTATTCATTTGGTAAACTTGATTTTGTCTTGTTCTAAGTCAGTCACTTATTCCCTAAACATTAATGGGCATATTTCGGACAGAATATTTCCTCAACGTGGTATCCGACAAGGTTGTCCTTTATCTCCTTACATTTATATTCTATGTTCAGAAGTGCTTTCTGCTATGATCTCTCAGGCTTCCAGTTTGCAAAGGATTGCTGGTTTTAAGTTTAGTAGAGGAGGTCCGGAAATTACTCATATTATGTTTGCAGATGACCTCATCATTTGCGGTAAGGCTGACCCCCAAGTAGTTACTCACTTTTTACATATACTTCATGATTATGAGTATGTTTCAGGGCAAGCCATTAATTATCATAAATCCAAGATATGTTTTAGTCGAAACGTTTCTACTGATCTTTCAGCTTTCATCTGTCGACTTACTGGTTTTCAATTAGCCACAAATGATGATGTTTACCTGGGAATTCCATGGGATCCTTCTAAAGGTAAATCTTCTCAATCGGCTAATCTTATCAAAGTTTGTCAATCTAAGATGGCTGGATGGAAAGCACACTTATTGTCCACTGCAGGAAGAACTACTTTAATCAATTCTACCATTAGTCATCTTCCTCTTCATGCAATGTCCGTCTATAAACTGCCAGCTAAGACTATTCAACAATTAGAACAGATTCAGAGAAGGTTTTGGTGGTCTTATGCTTCTTCACAAAAAAGGAAAATTCACTTTTCCAGTTGGCAATCTATTAAACTTCCGAAGTGCTTGGGAGGCTTGGGGATTAAGGATCTGGAGAGTTTAAATTTAACCTCTGGTTTGCGATTATTATGGAATTTTTTGCATCTCCGGAATAGGTTTTGGGTTCATATTTTGACAGCTAAGTATGTAGGCAATAAGGATTTCTGGCATATCACACCGAGGTCTAAAGATTCTCATGTTTGGAAATTTCTTCTCTCGGTCAGATCATTATTCCTTAAGGCTGCCTTTTGGAAGATTAAAGATGGTTCCCAAATTCAACCTTGGAAGCATAACTGGATTTCGGATAATCAAGGTCCTTTGATTCCCAGAACTCCAGGAGTTTTTTTTCCGGGATTGGTTAAGGACTTGATAACTAATGGCAGATGGAATGAGCAAGCAATTTCTTTATGGTTTGATGATAGAACTACTTCTCGGATTCTACTCACACCTATTAATGATATGTTAGAATCTGATACTCTTATTTGGCCTCTTACTTCTACTGGTTTGTTTACTTTTAAATCAGCCTACAGGTTTATACTCGAGGCAAAATTTCCTCCTGGGCCCTCCAACTTCCAGATTTGGCGCAAATTATGGCATCCTAAGCTCGGCAGATTTTTATCCCAGAAAATTATTTTCTGTCTATGGAAAGCACTGTCAGGTAATCTTCCAACGAATCTGGAGATTAATCGGAGATGTTCTAAGGTTGATCCTTTATGTACTCTATGCCATCAAGAGGTGGAATCCTTAGAGCATTTATTCTTTAACTGTGCTAGAAGCCGTGCAGTTTGGATGCTCTCCTTGCTCGGTAATAATTTCTATTGGGCTCATAAATCTTTTTCTGATATTATGAACATCTGGTTAGATTGGGTGATTTCGAAAGACACTCACTTAATCAGGCTGGGAGTTAGTGCTCTTTCTCTTCTTTGGCATATTTGGAAAGCTAGATGTGGGTTTGTTTTTAATTCAAAGCTTGATTCGCCTGCTAGAATTTATATGTTAGCTCAATCAACAATGGATTTATGTCTAAAATCTGCTCCTGTAGCTGCTGTTCCTTCGGAATCTTCATGGTCACCTCCTAATTGCAATTCCCTGAAAGTGAATGTTGATTGTGCTACTTCGGACTCTACAGGTGCTATTAGTCTTATTGTGAGGGATGAAATTGGTCATTTAATTTTCTGGAAGACTAAGGTTTTAAATGTGAGACATCCACAGGTTTTGGAAGCAATGGCTATTGAAGAAGCTTGCTTATGGTCAACCTCGGTTGATAAGTCCACGTTGATTGAAAGCGATGCCAAATTAGTAGTGGACGCCATCACAGGCCGGGGGGATATGCTCTGGCGATCTCAGGAGATCATTTCTAAATGTGCTACTTTGTTAGCTTCTTCCCCTTTTGTAACTCTTTCTTACGCCAGCCGTTCTTGTAATCAAGTAGCTCATTTACTGGCTAGGTGGGCTGTGACCTCAGGTACTGAAAATATGTATCCCTCTGTATTACCTAGAATGGCGTGGCATCAGTTTTGTAAAGAACTTCCGATTTGAGTATTAATACCTTATGGTGTGTTTCTTCAAAAAAGAATAAGTGTCATCTCTTGTCTACGGTGTCCTTCATAATTTTTATATCACATTATTACGGTGCTAGCTAGGGAGGGGTAACCAATCAATATTACCGGCGGAATATGTTATTTACCATACATTACATGAGATCTGCATTTAATTAATAACTACGGTTGTGGACGTATTATACATTGTCTACTCTGAAGCAAATGAAAAGAGAGGATTTCAGTTGATAGAAGAAATATAATCTCTAGATCGTATATTCAAATATACTTTTTCTCACAAATTCACAGATGGGAAAAAAAACTACATATATATATGCGTTTGATTTGGTTTGATTAGATCATCAAACTAGAACCAAGATCATCACAAGTTCACACAGGCTGACGATGGGCACCGCTCAGCATGACGTAGTATTGCCGGAGTCAAACATGCTCGCCTGCTACCCCGAGTCAGACGAAGGATCTTCCACACTTTCTCCGGTACAAGAAGATCTGCCGTTGACCTTGCGCCGCAGTCAATGATGGAATTCTGGCCTGAACCCGGCCATCTCATCACCCCGCAGAGATGGTCAACCCTAAGAACTTCACACACGACAACCAACGTTCACTTGGATATATATATATCTTCTCTTTGTGTTGAGGAATGAGATCAACTTACAAAAGAAAAAGGGTGAAGAACTGCACCCATAAGATGTCAACCCCCACCAGAGTCCCATCAGGTGAAAAAAAAAGGAACTAGTTTGATTTACGTCTAAAAATGCAGAGATTAATCAAAATTATTATTCCTAAATTAAATTAAAATTGTTTAATTCGAACAAAGATTTTTTTTATTTTAAAAATTAAAGTATTAAGTTCGATTTATTTTTTAATTAGTCTCGTACCATCTTTAGTTTACTGGAAGATTGAGTCACGTGGTGGTAGCTGAAAAGTCAACGTATCTCCTTTAGATAGCGGCCTCTGGGCGGCATTTGGTTGACATGGAATCCAATCAAAGCTTTGAAAACAAATTATGTGCTCTTTTTATAAGGTGTTTGGTCGTCAGGTAATTTTTTGTATAGTTTTTATTAAAATTATACATCAAAAATTAAAATGACTAAAGCTAAGAAGATATCACATTTAGTGAGATATGACAACTAAAAAAAAAGAGTCGCCGTAACTGCAAGAAGTGAGAGAACTACTACTAGGAAAAGGGTCAGGTCTCATCCTTTTTATTCAAGATTTTCAGTACAATTATATATTTGCCATGACTCTCAAATATCTTTTCACCAAATATTGTTACAAATATATATATATATTTTAGAAAAAAAAGTCATTTTATCGTACAACTTAACCCCCTGTCAATCTCTCACTTTGAAAATTACGTTTTATTTTCAAAAACAAATCGTAGCAGTGGACACGCGCTCTTCGGAGCAAAAAAAATCTAATTTAAACATTTCTTTTTTTGGCCTTCCAATTTAAACACATGCTGTTATAAAGCCACATCATATTAGATCCCACGTCGGTGCAATCCACGTGGCACCACCGAAACTCAGCGTCCACACAACAAAAGAGAGACCGTTGGCAAGTCACGGGGCGTAGGTCGTGATTCACTTTAACCGTAGTCAGCATTCGCCTGCCCAATCACAGCCGAGCGATCTGATGACGTTCCCGAGCCGCCGGACCGTCTGCTTGCCTGGCGGAAGTCTATTGGCTACGGAGAAGCCGCTGGTACAGCCCATTCGCATAGGATCATCCCTTTCTTCTTCCTTCCGCGTCGCAGGCCGACAGGATGGGCAATTAGGGATGTCAATGGTTACCGATTATCCGATTATCCGACCCGTTCGTTAGTTAACGAACAGCAAGTGGATAGTTTAAATTTTCCGAATAAGCTATCCGCGTTCGTTTACCGATTAACCGTTATCTTAGCGGATGCGATCATGGATACACCATAAACCGAACTCGAAAACCATTATCCGTATTCGTTAACTAATACATAATACGATATAACTCACAATTTATGACATCTAAGTATATATGACCTATCTAGAAAATCTTATTGTTCTTAACTCACCGGTTCACCCACCTCCTTGAGATCTTAACATTGGATAAGCCTTGTCTTGACGTCTAATAGTGATATTTTCATCCTCTTCTGCTTCTTGACGGTGCAATCCACGTACACACTTTTGCTGCAAATCGACTATCTCATATTTTATGTTGGACATGTATTATTTTGAGATGTAATTAAGATATTTTTTCTATCTCATATTTTGTGTTGCACATCTAATTATTTACTACAGACTCAAATTAATTTTACTATGGACTTGTAAATTATTTTTCTATATCTCATGTTTTGTGGTAGATATATAATTAAGAATTTTCTTTTTGTTCAATGCTATAAATAGATACTTTTAATCGTAATATATATATATTTTTATGTGTGTCTTTATCGGTTAAATTATCTTTACTTTCTTATTTTGCTAGGTTGTATTATACGTATGTTATCTCTTTATATATTCGATAACCGTCCGTTATCCGACCGTAAACCGTTTTTAAGCGGATAGAACAATGCGGTTCGCGGATACACCCGATACCGATAGTTAACGAACAGCAAGTGGATACACCTTTTTCTTATAGGATACGGATACGGATAATACTATTATTCGACCCGTATCCGACCCGTTGACATCCCTATGGGCAATGTGGATACGGCTGAAGGCGGCGACATTCGTTCTTCCCTCTCCACCGCGTCCTCTTCCCCGATCCTCGCCGCTCCCAGCGGCCGCCGCCAAGAGCAGCTACAAGAACCCCAGCCATGGCATCTCCTTCCACTGAAGAAGAATACCCCTCATTCTCCAGGTCTAACCCTTACGAGCTGTCATGGGTTCCCCTTCTTCCGCCGCGGGCGTCCTCTTCGTGCTGTTTTCCGTTCTCATTGCACCTCCCTGTTGTTGCAGTCAGGTCGCGACCGCCCAGGCTCCACGCGGCCCCTCGCAAGTCCTCACCTTGGACGGCGTGAGGGACGCCCTTGTCAGGCAGGAGGACACTATCGTTTTCTGCCTCGTAGAGAGGGCGAGGTACCCACGCAATTCCCTTGCCTACAACCCTTCGTTCTTCGGACACGCTGGTTCTGGCAGAGGGACGTCCGTTGTGGAGTTCTTTGTGAGGCAGAGTGAGGAAAACGATGCCAAGGTTGGATCTCTTCCCCCACCTTTCGATTATTCCCAGATGTTTCTCTCTAATAGCAAGTAATTGCTAACTTGATCATGAATATCTACGTTTCTTTCTTGAAGAAAATCCGTAGTGCAAGTTTAGTCCGTTTCAGCGAATCCGTAACCGTGGAGAATCTAATCAATGGAGGATCCCAAGTCCTAACTCCTTAGCGAAATTCTTCAAGGATACCTTCTTTCCCAATACATCAAGTAAACTCATGGTTGTCTTGTCTAATGATTAATAGAGGGACATTAATCCAAAGCAAGAAGTTCGCAGCAAATAAGTCACAGATGACAGAACGTCTTGTTCAGAAATGCTTTTAAAATGCTGCATTTTAGGGTGTCAATTGGTAATAACCAATCTGAGACAAAATTCAAAGGAATATCTCAAAACATTTTGCATACTCTCTAATTTAGTCTTGTGTACTTGTACTTCAAAAGGTAGTGCATCAAAAAAAATTTTTTTGGTAATTTTTCTGAGCCCCCGTGATCATGCTTCCTTATTGCAAGGAGGGTTGGGTCGGGGGTCGCGACCGGGTCGCGGGACCCCCAGGCCGACCCGGTCGCGACCCGGTCGCGACCCCCTTATTTTAATAATTTTTTTTTTGAAAAATTAAAAAAAATAAAAAAAATGCGGAAAAAAATCTGAAAAAATACAGAAAAATTGGATAAATTAAATGACATGATTTAAACAAATAATGCATCAATTTTATTCGGCGTGATGTGTTGTACGGTTTGTAGGTAGTTGATGTACTTTCTCACATGTCATTTGGGTTGAGTACGAAACGATATCAATGTACATCGTATCTGTCCCTCGAAACTATCCTAAGACTTGATCGAACGAGTCACCGTAACTATAGGTCGATTGGATCGAAGTGTCCGATGACTCTACGTAATTCATTCCCGCAATAATTTCTTGATCGTATGTAGGGCAAGAGCCTTGGGATGAATCGTACACGTAAGTCGGAGGCATCGTGGTGTTCGCTCCAACTCCGTAGGCTACGATGACCTCCTCCTCCTGCCTTGTGGCGGCCTTCTACCGTGATCGGTATCTTGGGTCGCGTGAGTATATTGCTCCTCGCGGTAAAACGTAGCGACGTGGTAGGAGATATGGGAGGATACGAGGTCACCTTGTACTTGTAAAGTGTCCGTGCCCCCATATCGAGCACCATCATGTTGCCTCTCTCTTGACGACGAATCCTCGGACGTACGATGCACTCGGATGTTCGACTCCCGGCGTATCTTCTCGATCGTCTTCGACCGTATCGGCATCCTGTATCGAAAAGGATCGGTCGCTAACTTGTTTACCTTTTCGCCTACTTTGCGTACCTTGGCTAGTTCCTTCTCGGTCCTCCCAGGCGGCTTTCAGTGAGGAGGGATGCTGGAATTCTTCGGTAAAGGGACATCGTCGAGCACTCCTTCGGCCCATTGTCGGTCTTGGGGGTTGAACTCCGGTTCTCCCGACCCTTCTCGGTCGTTTACCCGTACTTGGAGTTCTTCTCGTAGAAGATTTGATCGAAATCGATATCCTCCTCTTGATTGGCGGCTCGTCGACCGAACGTCCCCTTGCTGTCTTGTCGACTCTTTTGTTCCATCTGGTTCCGTTCATTCTATCCGAATTCCTCGGCTTTAACCTCGTTGTAGTGACGATACACGGGTCTTCAAGCCTCCTTGATGTCGACTATTTCTCTACCTTTGTGTGAATCGAAATTTGAATGTAGACAATTTCGCTCGCATCCGAAGCCGATGTGGTTTGACTTAGGACCACGATGGCTACGTCGCCAAGTCCTCGTACCCGGTACTTTACCGGCGGGTCCATGCAATCCATTTGCATAAATTGAATGTCGTGCATTATTATCTAAGTAAGCTTTAATTAATTAAGTGATGAAAAACATTCTACGTGCCGGACTTAGTATCATCACGGCTCGTTCAACTCTGCTCGTTCGAAGTGATAACTCCGCATTACGTAATCGTACATCTTGTTAACGAGCGATAATAGCCGGTCGTCGTCACTGACCGTCGGATGACGCTCTTCGCGTCATCTAATAGCTCGTTCGTCGCCTTGAAATGTGGACTATAGCGATTATCTTGGGTTGAAAAAGTAACCTACGAAACAAATAGTATTAGTAAACAAGTTATACGCTGACTTTGAATAATAAAAAGATTAGTAAATGTTTAAGAAAATATACTGTTGTATCGGTTGATGTAATGTACGCTCCCCGAGCGACGATCTATAATATCCCACCTTTAGCGAAGTCGGACACGGTCTTGGAGATTTCTTCTTTGGCTCTCTCAATCGCATCCGTATAAATACCCCAGTATGCCTTTCTATCTCCGTCAGACTATCCTTAGTACCTTCGGCTATGGGTTGGACGATGTCTAACGTCTTCTTTACAACTTTAAAAATCTCCACTCTCTATTGTCTCTTCTGCTTTTCTCCCTTTCTCTTATCCAGATGGGTTACATCTAGCCATCCAACTACCCCGACCGGTGAAATGACCATTTGAGTTAGAGCTCTCCTTTGACTCGATAAACTTTCTAAGGAAATATAGTGGGAGGCGAACGGGTTTACTTAGGCCGTAACAACTCTCGCCCTTGGTGTGTTCCCTCGTAAGTGCGAGGACAAAGTTGTGGTTATAAATAAATGAAGAAATAAGCTAGCTTAACTACCATCCTATTTGAGGATCCTTGCATATATCCTCAACATCGATCCCCAAGAGTGTGCGGAACGGGGTGTCAATCGTACAACTTTGGTCTTTTGACCGTAAGCATCCCCGACCGAGCCTTGTATGCGCGCGTTATGTAGCGACTACTTGAACTACCGGCTCTCTCTATTTCTTATCACTCCATCTATCGGTGGTAAAGATACTGCATTCTTTACTGTCACGATGCGTCGACCGACTTCGAAGCCGTCTTAGAGCTTGGTAATACACTAGGAAATTGATGTAGTCTTCTAGTAATACTGTTAAGTATAAGATGATAAATAAGTTATACGAAAAGAATGTTAATACATCAATATGAATGAGTAAACGAAAATTTAATTACCGGTCCATCCGTCGGTCGTTATCGTGCAACCTCGTTCCTCCGAGATGCGTTCGAATGACTGCGCGTACTTCTTTGTTTCTTGCACCTCCGTAGGAAGATATACATTGTATATCTCCTTTGGGTTTGGACCGAGCACTCCTCCGACGTACGCGATCGTGTCGATCGTGTTCTCGTAGTATGGTCCCTTCGCGGCATTTGCCGGAATGCGTAATTGAAAGAACCACCTTGACGTTGCCGGCCCGATCCTATCCTTACGTAATTTGAGGTTCTTCATCGCCGTCGTGATTGTTGTTTGACGTTGACGTGGTCTGGTGATTACGGGATCCACGGGACCCTCTTGCTTAGGGTCGTCGTCTTGTGTGAGATCGTGAACGATCTTGCGGTTGGTTGTTGGATCCTCTTCCGCTACCTCGACCACTCCCACTTCCGGACCACTTGACCCGTTCGGTCGGCGGTATGTCTATAGAACTCTTCCTCGGCGAATGATCTTCGACTTGCTTCCATCCCTCGTGAGAGTTCATCTTTTTAAAAAACATTTAAGTATCGAGGCTACTTAATTATCCTTTAAAATAGAATAATGAACAACGTTTATGAGTAACACCTCCCGTACCTTCGTACTCTTCGTCTCCCGAAATATCCGACTCTCTTGTCCGTCGTAAAAATGTGTACGGATCGTCTCCCGGTTGTTGGATTTCTTCTCGGACGGTCTCTTTATGTCTTTTGCTTTAGTTCCCTTCGTTTGCTCCATCGCTTGTAGGTGCCTACGAAATTGAGCTACGACCTCCCGGCGGAGTCCGTGTGCAAGGAAGAACATTTCCCTTCGTACTGCAGATGAAATTTTAAACGATAAATACCGCCGAATATTACTTTGTCATGATATTTACATTGCGCTTTTCTCTCCGCCATGGAGATCAAATTGCAATGCAACAACCAAGCCGGATCACTCCGGGTCGCGCCGGTAGTTTGGGTTGTTTGGCTTGGAAGACATTTTTTAACTAAATAATTACTTACGTAAGTAATTAACTATTTAAAAAACTAATGACGTTAATTAGTCACTACTAATCTAAGTAAACTTTTAATTATGTAAAATAAATGACTAACTAATTATATAATTAAATAAGTAATTAACTATACCTTCCAACTAATGATGTGTTAAGTAACTACTAAACTAAATATCTAACTAATCTTCTAGCTAACTAAGTATCGAAGTAAGCAAATAAGTATTAAAAAGAATAAACTACTTAACCCACTAATCAATGGA
This sequence comes from Cryptocoryne crispatula var. balansae, assembly GCA_036172225.1. Lineage (NCBI taxonomy): Eukaryota > Viridiplantae > Streptophyta > Magnoliopsida > Alismatales > Araceae > Cryptocoryne > Cryptocoryne crispatula. The sequence goes on from CM069918.1 coordinate 57,929,786, forward strand.
ACTAATATTAAATAAATATACTAAATGAACTAATCCAATGCTTGATGAAATAATTAAGTAAATGAGACAAAAAATTTGAGCAATGAGAGCAATGAGAGCACGAAATGAGAGGTTGAGAGTGAGAGTGGGGGTGGGAGTAAGGAGAGCCCCTTGGGGGCTTTAAATAGCCCCCGGGGGCTGAATAGGGGGCTGCGCCCCCGGGAACCGTTGGCAACGGTCGTATGACCGTTGCCCGACGGTGCGGCGCGGTCACATGACCGTTGCCCGGACCGTCGCGCGACCCGGCCGGGTCGCGCGACCCGGTCGGCCGGGTCGCGCGACTCGCGCGACCCGGCCACGACTCCGCGACCCGGCCGGGGGAGTCGCCCCGACCGGGTCGCGACCGAGCCGGTCGGGCCTAAACCCGACCGGGTCGGGGCCGGGTCGCGACCCGGGTCGCGACCCGGCATACCGTGCCTTATTGTGATGCCTCACAATTTTGTCTTCATATGGAAAATTTTGATTTGGGTAATTTTTAGTTTTAAGCCTGCTTAAATGTCTTTTCTTCACCCTTTAGGAAGGCAATTTTTCTTACTCAATTTAAATGAATGGAGGAGGCCTAAACTGTTTGTTCTACTTGTTTTTGCATCTCGACATGGGATTACTTCAGCATGCCTCATCACCTTGCTTGCTTATTGGGTTTGTCTACAGGACCACGAGAAGAGTTGCATAAAAAAACACAAAATGCTTAGATAACCATGAGCTCTGACGCCATGTTAAAGTTGCCATACCATCTAACTAGAATCCATATGGTAATGAGTGGTGAAGGCATCTTACATATTTTCAATTACATCTACGTAGAACCCAGTGATAGTTGTCTTATCCGGGAACTAGTTATACAATTATCCCCATTCATGAACCTCAAAATCTCAAATGTCTGCATAGTTCCTAATGTCAAATCTGCCTTCCATGCAGGTATTCCTAAGATTTTCCACCTTATATTTGCAAATAACTTTTCCATAAAGCATTTATTGCATTTTCTGGGATAATTGCCCTTTCCACCCTTAGTCTTGGAAGTTGAAAGAACACACCCACTGATTATCTTATCACTTTTTAAGGTTAAACTCAAAATACGCAGCTGAAAAAGTTTGTATGTGAAGTGTGAATATAGTTAAAATGCTTTACTCAGAAAACCTATCTAGAACTATACGTTGAGTTTGAAAGAAAACTTGTAGTCAACTCATCGCTTGAGAGAGTATTCAGAAACCTATCTAGAATTCTTCTGTCACAAAAGAAGTTCTGAGGAGAAATAAAGTGAAAAAAAATTGTTATTGCTCTGGACGTTAAAGTATCTGTCACCGACTATTTGTGTCTCTGAACATGGACAACGATGAGTGGGTTCTTTATAAACCCCTGATCAAAGTGTTACAGGCAAAAAAAGAAGTATTTAGTTGACTTTCTATTCTCAGTTGTGAGTTGTCAACAAATAGCATGACAAGGAAAACAAGAAAGGAAGGGATGAAAATCGGCCAAAACGCATATCAGGACAAATGGATGGAATATTTTAGAATGGATATAAAACATCATGCAGGAGGTGTATTCATAAGAACAATGCAACAAAGAGTTTACTGGTTAAGAAAACTAGAAGGATATTCATCCATAAATTATCAAGGCACCTTAAAAATGCCTTTGTTAAACTGAATGCTACATCCAGTTTTTGCAGAAAGCGATATGGCATACACTATTCTTTTCAGCCACAAAAATTTGTATTTCTTATTGGTGGTGGAAGTTGCCACAAAACATCAACTTTGGTATTTCAACCATCTGCAGAGTGTTTCAGGATTCAGTAATTCCAACTTCCAAGCTCAGGAGCATCAACAGGTTTGCACTCTTTAATGTTGATAACTCTCCTTAGTTACCGCAGGACATGGTCAGGAATGGCTACTGTTGCTTACAGCATGAGCTGGAAGCCTGGAAGAGGTGGTTCTTTTGGGCAAGTTAAAGGGGGAGGTGTTGGGGAGTGTGTATTTATCATTTAATAAACTTTATCAAATTGTTCGAGGTTGCTTGTCAGGCAATAGAAGCATGAGGTTTATGGTTAAATGAGAGATGTCTAGCATGTTCTCTGTGATTAGTATGGTGGTATTGTTCAGATCAAACCAGAAGAATCATAACAATCTTTCTCAGATTATCAACTGTCCTATTAAAAATGTGGATAGAAAAGGAAATATCAATTCCAACTCTCCCCTCTTGTTGCAAGTTACTCCCAGCACTCACCTTGGTTTTATTGGAAATCTATTGCATTAGTAGATGATTCTCACATGGCCTTTGCTGAAAGGGGTTTCTTCTGATTGTTAGATCTCGAAATTATTTAAGGCTAGTTGTTGATAGTTTGTACAGTTTTATCTGGATAAACTTCTCCTGGTCTATTACAAGATTTCACTGTAAAAGAAAGCTAAATAAGAGGATCGGGGCAACTAATATCTTTCTTCTGGAAAAGCTGGCTGGTGAAGAATGTTTGTCCACCCCTGCTTCTCCAGTGATGCTCAATTGAAAAGCTGTTCTAGATTCATAAACTGTATCATGTAGCCTAAATGTTCTATTCAAGGAAATCTAGGGTGTGGGGACCGTATCAGTTGGCACCTTGGAGTGTTTCTTACAGCCCCCAAAGACTTGCCCCAGTCTGTCGCTACTGATTGGCCCAGGGCAGCCTGACAGATCCAATGAGATTGTCCATTGTCTGCTGCTTTTGTGGTCTTTAGAAGCATCAAGCATGACATTGAAATGATGGAGAATTTGTTAACAAATTGGAAGTCATAGAAGTCTTGACATACATAGTTCAGTTGTCCATTGGAATTAATTCCATGTTCTTCAACATGAAAATTTTGTTGTAGATACAAGATGGGTTATTTTAATCTTCCATTCAGTAGTATAGCTATCCTGCTCTGTGTAGGTGGATTCATTAAGATGTGTAAGTAGCAAAGAACAATGAATTTTAACTAAATTGTATGTCAATTTTTACCACATACCTCAGTTTGTTCCCATTGAAACTTCAACTTTCTCAAGAATATCTCCTGTTTCCACTGAAAGATTAAACATCAGCAAATATTACCTGAAATCCCATGCCATTAAACCTTTTACTATCCAGCAGAATCTTTACTTCTGATCTGCTTTCTTGCCTTGTTTGGTTCTTTGTATTTTGTAAAGAATAAATTGATCTTCAGTCATGTTATGCCCTTTAACAGGTGGGGCGTTACCAAAGCTCAGAGGAGATTCCTTTTTTCCCTGATAGCTTGTCCGCGCCGCTGATTCCTCGGAATCTTTCACAGGTAATTTTCTGCAAAGTCTAATGTTGCTTCAGGAGTGATCTTAAGGGTTCTTTCTTTACCATGCGCAGGCGTTATATCCCAAGTCTGCTGATGTCAATGTAAACAAGGACATATGGCAGATGTATTTCAACAAATTACTTCCATTGTTTACCGCTGAAGGTGATGATGGCAACTACGGGGCCACTGTGGCAAGTGATCTAGTCTGTTTGCAGGTGAGAACTGTAACAGCAACCTTATATTTATCTTATGCAATTATCATATAGTGTCCTTTTTATTAAACTGTAAGCGTGGTTCTGTTTACAGGCACTTTCAAGAAGAATCCATTATGGAAGATACGTTGCAGAAGTTAAATTTAGAGATGCCCCGCAGGATTATACTCCTCTTATCCATGCTAAGGTCTCGTACTTAGGCTTTTCTGGTTATTCATCAGCTTTTGCTCTCTGATGTCCTTTACATGCCCTCTTCTTTACGCTGGATAAGTTTATGCCCTGAGGACAGGTAATCAACCTGCTACAGATTCTGACCATGGTGTCTTCTATTCTAACAGGATAGAGACGGGCTGATGAAACTCTTGACATTTGAGGCTGTTGAAGAGACAGTTAAGAGAAGAGTGGCCAAGAAGGCGATGGTGTTTGGGCAGAATGTGACTGTTGATGGCACGACTGACAAAGCCAATGAGAATGGAAAAGCCGAGTACAAGGTCAACCCTAAGGTTGTTGCTGACCTCTATGGAGAGTGGGTTATGCCTCTAACCAAGCTTGTCCAAGTTGAATACCTTCTTCGGCATCTCAGCTGATGATGATTGTCATTTTTCATCTCAGTGGTCCTAAGATTTATTGCAGAGTTTGGCATGCCATTATAGAGCTCAGTACTAATTTAATAAGCTCTACAACAGTGTAACACCCACTGTATTAAAAGTGCTTGACAAAAAAATTAGTAGACTACCTTTTCTTTTTCTTTGAAGGACATTAACAGTTCCAGCAAATGGCCGACGTAACTATTATTGTATCTTCTCCAAATATCATGATTCAAAAATAACTAGTGGCTCACGTCGAAACTTCTCAACTGAAGAGTAGATCCTATCTCCTTGTCTACTTTAATAATGTTGAGCTAATTGCTCAGCCGGTAATGTGGAATCTTTTCTCAGTTCATCAAGCTGAGTGAAGCTGCTTAATGAGCCGATTAGATGACAAGCGCATTACAAGCTGAGCTCCAACGATGGGGAGGTGTGGTATCAGATTGCTCCTATCTACTGATCCGATCAAAAAAAGCTTTTAGCGATTAGTGATCACAGATTGGTGGGATTCAGATTTTTATCCACTTGGATCAGCCGGACGGGTACTATAGCTGTAGCAACTTCTTTCCGAGGCCTCCAAAGGCTATGGGAGCCCTATCTATCCAAGGAAGACGGGGTCGGGGGTCGGAAGTGGGTCAGCTGGGCCCAAACCGACCTGGGTTGTCCAAGGTCGGGATTTGAGTCGGCTGGGTTCAGAATAAAAAATAAAAATATAATAATTTTAAAACATCTATGGGGTCGGGGTCTTGGGGCGGGATCGGGTCGGTTAACCCAAAGACTGACTGAGTCGGGCTCGAGTCGGAACTCGGATCCCGATCCGACATTCCATGTATCTATCTAATCTAAAAATACCATCAGATTTTATTAAATGAACAAGAAAAAAGACAATTTAATCTTATTGTTGTTTACAAGAATCCGAAGTTTCTAAAAGGAGAGGATAGAGAGGGCGTCATAATGGTTCTTCTTCAAAATTGTGGCAGAACTTGCAGCAAAGGATCCATATTACAAGGTCATGATTAACATACTTGCACAAGTAAAGGAGCTTTCAGACCTATGTCAATCGCGATTTCTTTGACTTATGAAAGTTGCTAAAACAAGGGAATATGTGTCCATCGAGTAGATATGGGATGAACCTCACTAATGATGGTTGGAGCAGTAACTTTCACACAACGTATGTTTGAAAGTTCGTTTTAATTTTCCTATATACTGTACAGAATTATATCCTATTATAAGGTACTACAAAATGACCACAATGAACTTATTAGTTTTTCATCAAGATGGCGCAATTACTTATTCAAGCTAATTGACCCTACGGTTGATGAAATATAGGGTACCAGATGTGGACGGTTTGTCAATGTCATCCATGGTGAAGGCTCAATGTCATCTAGGGATCAGGTTATAAGGAGATCGAGCTTAATCTAAGGAACACGGATATTTCTATCTCGTACATCCAAAGTTCCTGCAATGTCATTGCCCACCTATTAACTAGACAAGTCATAAACTCTAATGAGATGTTTGGTTGCACGATAATTTAAATTTTTACTATAACTTTATATTTTTAAAATAAAATTTGTTAAAAGAGATGTTTGGACAATTTTATATTTTTAAAGTGATTTCTTTTTTAGACAAAAAAAGTGAGTCTCACCTTTTTTTTTATATTATGGACTCTCACTTTGTTTGGTCAAATATGATAATTACTTCTTTTTGTCATCACATCTCTCTAAATATGATAATTTTTTATCATTTGTTATCAAAATAACCAATTAAATACAATTTATTATCGTAAAAATGTAAAAAAAAAAAGATATTGTGCAGCAAACACATCATAACATACCTAGTTTCTTTTTGTATCGGGATAATGAGCTTCCTTGGGTTTAATGAAATGCACCGACTTTGAAGATGAAGCTGAGGTTTCTGACAGACCAAATACGTACACAGATCTCTGGAAGCTCCCAAATTGCCCGATTACACTCGTTGGATGATGTGCGATGTTGGGACTGACATCTGTTGCTGTCCAGTTGGTCAAAAAATAATAATAATGAAGACTTCTATTCGTTCCTACCAACGAGATGGAAATGGCTTCGATGAGTATATATATAGATATAACTTATCCTAAAGAACGAACGGACACCAAATATATACAGCCAGGAATACTGGACATGGATCTTATCCTAGCCTCTATATATATATGTATGTATGTATGGACGAGAACAAAACAGATGTATAAATGTAGAAAAATAAAAATCGACATCGAATCTAGAACTTCTGCATGGGAAAATGATATCCAATATGCCTTGAAATGATGAAAATGCATTGAAGACAATGAGCAAGGTTCAGGATTAATGAGGTTTCAATTCAACGGCGTGTAAACGGTGCAGAGGAGCGATTGAAGACAGCCTCCAAGACAGGAGCAAGGGGATGGTCTACGTAATGACACTCTTTGTACTCGTATGTGTTATGAATATATTGTCCCCGTTGTTCAAAAAGAGACAACAGAGAGGCAGCACAGCGACACCTCAAGGTGATCCTCTTTTGCAAATAGCTGAGGACTTACCAGGCTCTGTTGTTTGTGTCGTAAATTTCAAATTTGATATTGCCAACCAAACACCTCCTCAAGATTACGTACATACGTACGCCCTCCGACCGCCCTTTCAGCCTTCTCTTCCTCCATCTCCGTCGTCATCTCTCCGTCTGTTTGACGGCGATATATATATATATATATATATATATTAATATATCACTAAACAGATACATCGATCGTCCGTCGTTCCGACGACGTTCACAGATCATAAAATTCCCCGTGGTGTGGTTGCCATCGTCGTATCATAACAAATGCACTTCACATTTTACAAAGCTACTACGACACATCGATGATCGACCGACCATTTTATAACAATGCCCCAACGTACGTTCAAACATAGCCCACAAACGACATAAGTCATTTTTTTTCCTTTACGCTTACAACGTCGACCAATATTACTGTCAAGGGTAACCACGTTTTTACAACTTCATATGGTTTCTTCTTGATTAATATCAATCTGCACTTGCCACCGGTACTAAAGACCCCCAATATTCACTTTTTCAGAAGATCTAACCTCATCACAAGCAGGAAAATGAACTTCCCAGTTCCAAGCACCCAATTGCATCAAGCAACTACTCCCAAGACTATTGCCGATGCAGGGTAAAGCAAACTCTAGAACAAGAAAAATATTATTTCAACTCGGCATTCATGCAGTTTTTAATGCAATAAACAAAATTGCAAATGCGGTAGCAAAATTTGGCACTCAAAGAAGTCTGCCATGATTATTCAGGTGCGGAGTACCCCATCAGCGGACAGTTTGTATCATGCTGTTTTCTACTAGCTAGCTTGTGTCATTTGGTTCAGGTATTCAGACTTTAAATCCCTCGGCACGGAGGCACCTGCGATGGGCTTCAATCCACTTGGCACACGCAGCCTCGCCATGTTCCACGATGCATTCATCCCTTAACTTCTTGGTGTCAGGACAGGCGCAGCAGATCTTCTTCTTCGGTTTGGGATCTAATGCAGCCTCCTTAGCAACTGTGTTCTCGTTGTGCGATTTGGACGATGCTCGTGATGCCGACATTCTATTTGGAATACCGATCTACACAACCACCGGAGCAGTTCAAACGGAGAGTTGCAAATGGGTCGATGAATTAATAAGATTCTCATCCACAATCGAAGGTCCAAATAGCTATGCATACAAATATACTTTTGAGAAAAGCGTGTAGGCAAAACCAGATATGCTAACAAAGCATGATAAAATTATCTCATCATTCTGTTATATTGGGCAATAGACAACCCTCATCTTTTAAAGACAAACCAAAAGGCAACTTGACAGGAACCGGTTTAGAATATTTTGGCTCCTTTGCATTTATGTCGGGAGAGAGTTACTTGTAAATATTTAAAATTTATTTTGAGTGTTTTTCATTGAATTCCAGTCCTTAGAAGGACTTGCAAATAGGTTTTAGGAGTCACTTTGTAAATGGATGGCTCTATATATAAAGATCTATATTCCTGTAATGGGAAGACTGTGTGAGAACTTTTGGGAATTGCCTCCGAACCATTGAGTTCTTGTTAGGGGGCTTGGCCACGATAGGATCTTCACTCCTCAGATGGGAGCTCTTCCTCCTCACCTCCAACATTATCGGCCAACTCCCTTCTACCCCCAACAATAGGTCAGCTCTTGTCTCCTCCCCTCCATCCTTCCGACCTTCACCAGTTCTATAGGTCTCTGATTCAGTGTCGTCAACCCACACCAACACCATCATTGGCTTCTAGTCCAGTTTGTCTGGAATGTGCTTCCACAACATCTGATGAAGAAGGTCATCCCTCGGAGAAGCAGGTGCCATTTGATGGTGTCTCCGGCACTATCGACATCAACGGCCTCAAAAGTTTCAAAATCCTATTCGGAAATTTGTGGGGCTTTGATCTTCACCCGGCAACCCTTGCAAGGCCCTCCGACAATCCCCAGAATGCTTCTTCCCCACTGTTGCCTGCCCTTCCTTCATCACCCATCACCCTTTCTGGTCCCTTTGAAATGCATCACCATCCTCACCATCTCTTTCATCTTCAGTATCCTTCTTCTTCCCCTTCGTTACCATCCGCCCTTGGAAATCACTATCTCCTACATCTTCCCCACCATCACAATCTTCCAAAACCACCCGTCTAGCTCCAAATTTCCACCTCACCTCCTCTTGCCGTCAGAAGGCGTTGGATATGAAGAAGATGGCAAAGAGAAAGAAGATGGAAGATGAAAAGGGAGGGCCTAGTTGACGGAACTTCGGACCTATTTGGAACAAATTGCCTCACACAGGCTGGGTCCTGCCAGCACCATGCCGTTGACACACACATCAACGTTGCCGCCTCCACCTACTGCAAAGGCCGCTAGGACCATGGTGTCAGAGAGAGAGGGGGGGAGCAATGGTGATGAAAAGTTGTCGCCCAATGTCTCGTTGGGCTTGTTCGCTACCTCTTGCACTAGCGAGTGCCACCTTCATGGCACCGCAATCTCCCATTGGGATCCCATGACAAGGAGGCAGCCAAGATGCCCATTGTTCACGGCCCATGAAAATAAAGCCATGTATCCCTTCCCGGGGTCTCTTCACGCCGAGCTGCAATGTGCCTACTGGTGCCTATTCTTCACATGGCCAACTCATGAGAGTGCAACACCCTCAAGTGATCGGATGCACTCCGTTTTGCCACGGCCCCTCCATCCGAAGGATGCAAGATGCAGGCATGTCTAAGGGCCTCTACAACACCTCCCCCCCCACAACGGGGTTCAGCTTAAGCCGGTCTCTGCACACAGGGATTTGACTAGTTCAGGAATAATAGGCCTGGTTTGAACCGTTTCATACCACCTTAGAGCTGGTTTGGGCACATTATCACTGGTTTGCTTCGTTTTGGTCTCTTGTAATTTTATTTTACTATTTTCTAACATTTTTGCAATGTTTTAGCCTGATCCACCGCGTCATCCCAGATTACAACCCTTTTGAATAATACAACATGGAAAGTTGGAGCAATAATATATACACTGCAAAAAAAATGAAATACTCAGTCAAAACAGACCTACAGGATATTACAGGAACATGGACCATTTATTTAGTTGAAACATGACTATTCTACTGAACTAAAGACATGACAAGAGATGTAACCGTGTAAGACAGTTGTTTGAAATGAAGTAGGCAACTAAGTGGGAGTGACATGACAAAATGAGGTATCTCAAAAAGGTGCTAGTGAGTAGAAAAAGTGTGGAAACGTGGCCTATATTTACCTCACTTATCACATGTTTCATGATAGAAGTATCCACACGCATTATAACATGGTCACAATCTTTCCCCTACGACTATCCAGGGAGTTAGTGTTGAAGGTTTATACTATGCGGCAACATGCCAGTACGAAACACAATACAGCACACCCAAACTTACAATTGTATTTGCTTTGCTGAATCAAAATGAAATCATATGTAATCAAAGTATCAATCTCAGATTAGAATATAAATCGCTTAGTGTTATGTTAACACCCATATTTATCAAAGAATAAAGAGCCACTTCCTTATAACTGGAATTGAAGGTTTGAGGAGGAGAAAGAATTAACATACAAAATGCAATTGATTGATTTATCCGACGGATGCAAAGAATTTAGTCCTCCAAACGCCTGAAGCAGAGCTGTCAGCACAGCTACTCATTTCAAATCTAAGTAGCAAGTGTGAAACGGAATAGAAAAAAATGGAGTTGCAAGTGGCGGATGAGCACCTCTGTTGCAAGAAAAAAAGGGAACGAAGACTCAGCAAGGGGACTAGGTAGTCCAATGGAGTAGTTCGCTTGATGCAGCAACAATAGGTGCAGCTCCGTAGCACCTATAAGAGGAAAGAAAAGCTACCTACGAGACAATTGGAGGGTACAGAATCATCGTAAGTGTGAAAAGATGATGAGCGGACGCTGCACCTGAAGAGAAGAAGAAGAAGAAAAGGAAGAGGCAAGAGGAGTCTACTGTTTCCGTGAGATCCCGATAGTGTTCATCAAACCAATAATGGATCAGGACAGCACCCGACAGGATAGGAAGCTTACTATAGCCAATGTGGAGGATGGCGCGGGGACAGTTGGGTGAATCCGAGTCCGGTCGGGACTCAATTGAGGGCGCAATCGTGATCTTTCAAATGGGAAGGGATTCCCACTCCGATAGAAAGACGGAGAAGTTCTACCCCGAGTTGGAATCGAAGCAAAACTCCTCTTTCGGAAGGACTCTTAAGGCCGTAGGAGCAGGTTCGGCAAGTATCCCAACGGAAGAAGGGAGGTCGGGACCCTATAAGAAGGGCACACCAGGCCACCGGCGAAAAAAAGAAGAGGAGAGAGCATCGTGAGAAAGAGAGAGAGCCAGATCGGGATCCGGACAAAGGAAGGGAGAGAGAATAGGGAGTTCGAGGGCAAGAAGAGAGCTTCGATCGGGAAGAAGACGGCGAGAGGGTTTACCGCAGTCACCAAGCTCCTTCCCGTGGTGTTAACGTTGTGGGTTCTCTTCCTCGGTAGCGTAGTTTCCCCCTTTCCGAGCATTGTCTTCTGCTTCCGGTGAAGCCGCGACAGGTTCCGCCGCGGTTCCTCGTCCAGCAGCCGCCGTGCCCCTTTCCGGTTGCCGCAGGCACCGTGAACCCCTGCGATCTCCTCTAGCAACGTCGTAGAGGGCCTCTACTTCCCCTAGCCAGGCCGTCGGAAGCTTTCTCAAGCCCCCTTCGCCGTCGCCGGATTTCTCCTCCGTCGCGAGCGAGCAGGCTGCAGACGCAGCCGCGGTCGGGTGAACAGTGCAGGCCGGGGGGAGGGGGGAAATTTTTTCCCCCCAACTATGATCCACGGTGGATCATGTGGTGGGGCCCGCTGGAAAAGAAAAGTAAAAAAAAAAGAGAAGGAAGAAGCCGGCCGAGGGAAGGCGGCGATCGGCCGCGTGAGCCGTGAGGAGCCGCGGTGAAGCAGTTGACCCACAGGTCAACATGGTGGGGCCCACCAAAAGAGAAATAAAAAAAAGGAAGACCGTTCCGCCGGGGGCAAGGTCCAGCGGGAAGGTAGCGGCGATGGGCCGCGGAGGCCCAATAAATCAGCCGATGAACAGTGTTCCAAGAGGCTTCAAATTAATTTTTTAACAAATAAATAATTAACTTGAACTAAATATAAATTTATTTAATTTAAACTAATCTAGATAAACATAAAATCGGTTCTAAATCCACCTCATTAGAAATAAGCATAAAACAGTTCAAACCGAGAAACTAAACTGAATCGAAAATTTCGGTTCGACTCAATTCAGGTTGGGAGGTATCGATAAACAGTTTGTCAAATCAAACCAAACCGTCTAAGTAAAATAGTTTGGTTCGATTTTCGTTCTTGTGTGAACCAAATCAATCCGCTAAATCGAATGTCTATAATATTTATAATATTTTTTTTATCTTTACTTCAATATTTTACGTAATAAATCAAAAGATACAAGATCAAAGCGGTAAGAAAACCCTAATATCTATCCCTCGCCCTCACCCTCGACCGAATCGGCGATTCCCAAACTTGAAATCCCCCTCGGCCCTCCCTCGCGGCCCTCACCACCGGCGGCCGACGCTCAACATCTCAGGCTCTCGCCTCCCCTCTCCCATCTGGCTCTGTCCGGTGGCCCTAGCAGTCAAGCGGCTCGGAGCCTCGGGCCATCTTCCTTGCAGCCAGCGGCCGACATCGTCTACGTCTCCTCCGTGAGCAGAGGCCAGAGGATCTGCATCCAACTGCATCTCCCTCCGACGCTTGCAGAGGCACAGTCGCACCTCCCGTCCGGCGCTTGCAGAGGCCAGAGAGTCCGGCGTTTGCAGAGGCAAAAGGGCCTCCCTCCCATCCGGTGATTGCAGAGGCCAAAGGGCCGTTCGGCGCTTGCAGAGGCCAGAGGGCCTCCCTCCGGCGTCGCACAACGGCTAGAGGGCCTCCCATCGCATAGCGCTTGCTGCCTTGAGCTTGCGTCTGGCGCTTGCACACGCCAAACTCCAGGTCTAGAGAGCCTCCCGTCCGGTGATTGCAAAGGCCAGAGGGCTGTCCGGCGCTTGCAGAGACCAGAGTAGAGGGCCTCCCATCCGGTGACATAAACATGTTTGTTTGATTTGTAAACATGGCTTTGATTTAGATTGGTATTCATTTGTGGTTTTGTTTGATTTGTAAACATGGCTTTGATTTAGATTGGTGTTCATCTATTTTGCTGGATCCTTTAAGATTTATTTACCATTTGATGGATCCTTTCTATTTTACGTTTATTATTTTACATTTATTGAGTTACATATACACTAGCTTGATTCAATTTTATTTTAAATTTTGATGCAAAATAAATGTTGTTAACTTACGGGCCTTGTTATAGTGCAATTTGAATTTTGTTCTTTAAAAAATCATGTTCACAAGTTGTTTACAAGCAATTATGTTTAAAATTATAAAAGGTCCATTAAATAAACTAGAATATGTCCATTAAAGGCCCAAACCGTAGACCAAACCGAACCAAACCAAATTCGGTTTGGTCTGGTTTTGTTTAGAGAATTAGCGGTTTGGTTCGGTTCGGTTTCAAGTCCCAATTCGGTTTGGTTTGGTTTATGGAAAAAACTCAATAAACCAAACTAAACCAGACCATGCCCACCCCTACACCTCATGACTTTGGCATAACCTAAAAGAATTCAAAATAAAATGGGTAACCAAGAGGTCGGTTCTAAACTCACCTCTTGATCCATAATTAATTCAAAAATAATAATAAAACAAACAATAAACAGAAATCTAAATAAAAATTGACTTAATTCGAACAAATCAAGACAATCATAAGGCCGGTTCTAAACCCACCTCATGGTCTCGGCTCAACTTAAAAGAATTCAAAACAAAGAAAAATCAAGAGACCGGTTCTAAACCCACCTCTTGACCCTCTTCTCAAGGTAGACATTTAAAGGTCTATTAAAAGACCCTAATGTCTTACCACTTTATATCAATTCCTTCACTAAGTCATGAAGAAACCATGGAAGGTCAACATGAGCTCTCTCCATATGCCTAGCAAAGGCCGGATTATGCTCAATGTCAAGTTGATGAGACAAATATCATAATGCCTATCAAAGGCCAAGGAGGACATGATCTGTACTTATGGGAATTGTGACATACATGCCAGCTCTCTGCTTACTTTGTAATTTGATTTCAAACAATGAGATGGCACATTCTGTGCACGGACGATGACATCAGGAACATAAAGAGTCTTTCAATGAAATTGTTTGGAATGCAAGCACACATAAAAAAAGAAGACTGAAATTTGAGATGCTAGACGTCAGCCTAGCCCGGAATGCATAAAATCTTCATAAACAGACAATTAAGTTGTTGAACTTGGCAGAGGTGAAAAAAGAGAGAGGAGAGTATGCATCTTCTGGAAATCATAAACTCCAATCCAGACTTAAGTCGACAGTAGGGAATATAGGTCTCAAGCCTTCAAATGTCATTGATCCTGCTAAGCTCAAATAAATTCCCAGTCATATCCTAATCAAAACCAGTGGGTTTTCAATGTACTAAACCTGTTAATACAGTCAAGTCTATGGGTCGAATTTAAGCCAAACAGCAACATGATACTGTTAAATCTTATAAATTTTGCCAGACCAAATCAAAGAGGTAATCAAGCAATGCTATCCTTGATCAAATTTGAACCATCTGTTGAACATCCATGCGAATTAGACTTGTTGGAGCTAAATTAAAACTGAACCAATCAACCAACATCATTCAAGTAAATCTGAATCAACACATTTTCACCGCCTTGTCAAACAAACTTGAAACAAGATCAAGCAAACCTGAAATCTATGAAGATCTTGTGAACCTAAATTAAATCATGCAGAATCAAGAGATATAGGTTAACTGTAATCAAATTTAAAGTGACGCCTAAGTCTTAATCAAGCTTTAATTAAAGTCTGATCTTAATCCTGGTTAAGGTACCAATCCAATTTTATGACAGATCAGTAAGATTAAATCAAACCTACATCAATCAAGTTAAAATAAAATCCACCCCTCTTGATAATATACCCAAATCAATTAAACACCAAATCAGAAGAAACTTGCATAAATCTGTAAAATAAAAAGTTGTGGGATTAAAAATTGAAATCAAAATCCAACTCCATTTCAGACAGATTCAAATCAATTAAACTGAATTAAACTCAAATCAAAATCCTCATATTGAACCCAAATCGATCTTAATCAACAAATTTATATCTCTCAGATGAATTTAAATTAAAATTCAACCAAATTCAAACCAAATAATTCAAAAGACTTTAATCAATCCAACTTAAGATATAAACCGAATTTTGATCAACTCAAATCCGGCCATCCATCAAGCTGAATACCAAGCCAAATCCTTTACATTTAAGTCAGAACTTAACCAAGATTTAAAGTGAACCAGTGAGGTAACAAAAATCTGAAATCTGAACGCCCATGAAATCTGCAGGTTCTAACAGAACCCCAGACAAGGGAGTATACATAAAATTCATGATCTGAAGCTTTGAGTTCAAGTCACAATGAATCATGATCCATCAACCTAATAACTCACATTCAAGTCAAAATCTCCATCGAAACTTTATCAAAACCCAAAGCAAGATACTTAACTGAAAATTAATTAAATCTTCCAAATCAAATCTTAAAACAAATTAACTTCAACTAAACAGATTTAACGTAGAAAACAAACTGAACTTAAATTAATATACAATCTATAAATAAGTTCAATTCAAGACAATTAAACCCCAAATCAATTCACATAAACATGAAACTTGCAAGTCATATGTAACCAAAGTATCAATCATGGAGCACATTCCAGACAAACTGGACTAGAAGCCGATGATGGTGTTGGTGTGGGTTGACGACACCGAACTAGAGACCTATAGAACTGGTGAAGGAGAATGGCATGGAGGTCGGAAGGAAGGAGGGGAGGAGACAAGAGCCGATCTATTGTTGGGGGTAGAAGGGAGTTGGCCAATGTTGGAGGTGAGGAGGAAGAGCTCCCATCTGAGGAGTGAAGATCCTATCATGGCCAAGCCCCCTAACAAGAACTCAATGGCTCGGAGGCAACTCCCAAAAGTTCTCACATAGTCTTCCCATTATAGGAATATAGAGCTCTATATATAGAGCCATCCATTTACAAAATGTGACTCCTAAAACCTATTTACAAGTCCTTCTAAGGACTGGAATGCAATGAAAAGCACTCAAAATAAATTCTAAATATTTACAAGTAACTCTCTCCCGACATAAATGCAAAGGAGCCAAAATATTATAAACCGGTTCCTTGTCAAGTTGCCTTCTGGTTTGTTCTTAAAAGATGAGGGTTGTCTATTGCCCAATATAACAGAATGATGAGATAAATTTTTTTCTCGAATGTATATTTGTATGCATAGCTATTTGGACCTTCGATTGTGGATGAGAATCTTATTAATTCATCAACCCATTTGCAGCTCTCTATTTGAACGGCTCCGGTGGTTGTGTAGATCGGTATTCCAAATAGAATGTCGGCATCACAAGCACTGTCGAAATTGCACTACGAGAACACAGTTGCTAAGGAGGCCGCATTAGATCCCAAACCGAAGAAGAAGATCTGCTGCGCCTGTCCTGACACCAAGAGGTTAAGGGATGAATGCATCATGGAACATGGCGAGGCTGCGTGTGCCAAGTGGATTGAAGCCCATCGCAGGTGCCTCCGTGCCGAGGGATTTAAAGTCTGAATACCCGAACCAAATGACACAAGCTAGCTAGCTAGTAGAAAACAGCATGATACAAACTGGCCGCTGGGGGGGGGGGGGGGGACTCCACACCTGAATAAGCATGGCAGACTTAAGAGTGCCAAATTTTGCTACTACATTCGCAATTTTGTTTATTGCATTAAAACTTCATGAATGCCGAGTTGAAATAATATTTTTCTTGTTCAGAGTTTGCATTTTAGTTTGCTTTACCATGCATCGGCAATAGTCTTGGGAGTAGTTGCTTGCTGCAATTGGGTGCTTGGAACTGGGAAGTTCATTTTCCTGCTTGTGATGAGGTTAGATCTTCTGAAAAAGTGAATATTAGGTAGGGCTGTAAATGAGTCTGATTAGATAGCGGAATCATGAGAGTCTGATTCTGATAAGAGTTAAAAGGTTCTGATTCCAATTCTAATAATTTTAAAATCATTATGTTTCAATTTTGATCGGATTTCGATTTTGTTATCGAAATCAGATTCAAATTTGATAATTTTTGAAATATATATTAAATATTAATTTTTATTTAAAAATAAGTTAATAATTCACATATGATTATTAAATTTTGATATTATCGGTAAAAAATCAAAACATAAAAATACCCATAGTTCTAAGCTATATCTCCCTCGCAAACTTTTTTAACATAAGATAAAAAAATAAAACACTGTTGATTTCTCAGCTCTGATACAGAATAGATGTTACGCCACTCTAAAATATGATTCTGAATTTTGATTAGCAGATACCATTATTAGATGATAATGTCAATTTGAGACATCTAATTTTGTACTTTTAAATCAACAAATTATTCGTTATCGTACCAAACCAACCCTCAATTCCGAGAGACTCAAATTTATTTATCGGTAAGTACGCAACCCGCTTGAAATGCTTTCACCTTATCAACATTTTTTTTACCTTTGCGATCGATGTGGGGAATGAAAAGTAGTCACGTGGTGGAAATAGAGTGGAAAGATAAGCTAAAATGTTTAAAATGTAATTTCACCTCTCATAATTTTTCAGAACATAAAACATTGAATATTCATCTCTAAAAAATAAACTGCTTAAATTAAATTTTTTTTAAGAATTTATCATTATATCACAATATTTTATCAAATAATTTGAATAGCTAACACTAACAATTAAAATAGTTAACTGACTCAACAACTGTGCTCGTTAATAACTTTCACACAAGATCATCTATCTTAGATCTACTCTCAACAGAACACACTTAACTTTAATATTATATATAATGATTAGATTAGTTGATAACCCAACAACAACCATGTTAATTAACAATCTTTCCAAAAAATCACTCACCTTAAGCCTACTCCCAACCGAATATGCGAAACTATGGAATTCTTTCAACTCAACATCCGAAAATAGTTAATTGATGTTATTGGTAATCTACTCATTTAATCTCTTAACATATTTGCACCAGGGTGTTACACTAACTTATGATCATTAAGAGATTAAACATCAATGAAGCTAAAACAAAGTAGCCAAGCAGGCAAACGAGACATTCACATTCTTCAAGGTGCGTGAAGCCAGATGGAAAAACATCTTTCCAGCGGTGTCAGGAGCAACGGAAGAAGGCGCGCACACCAACTTGAAATATACATGTCAAAGACTTAACAGCACACTTACGGCAGCTCCCCCACCCAGCAAGGGCCCAACTTGAGACCTTCACAAGATACGGAAGTGGCATCTGCAAGCAATTTAAGACCATCAGCAACGAGGAATGCAATCCCAAAACTGATTTTTTGGACCAAATGAGGTAAACACTCTTTTACGCTTCAAATAAAAGAAAAAGGTATGATTGCAATTGGTCCCCAGAAAAAAAAGTCTTGTCCGAATTTACGTAATTATAAACTGCCAGAAACTTGCCAACAATGCTTGCAACCAAAATGGTAAGCGTCATACAACAATTCCAATGCTTGCATAAAAACGGTAACTCTTAAAAATTTAATTAATTCTGCTCACTCTAGATTAAATTGCAGAAATGCGTAGAAACATGTTTCAACATCCAACAAAGGGAAAGAGAGAATTGGTGTGCAAGACAATGTCGAAGAGTCAGATATGTAAAAGATCGGAAAAAACTTTTTCACAAGGTCTAAATTAAGGTCTAATTCACAAGCCGCATCTAAAACTCAGTTTGCCCCACAGCTTAAGGCCCATTTAGTCGTAAGTAAAATGGATTGCCTGCACAGGTTTTTCAGAAAACTCAGTTCGCTATCTTATTTGGTTGTCCCTAAAATCATGATCAATTGAAAACTGGGCTCATTGACTCCTCCATCTACAGCTCAGATGTTGGCAAATTCAGGTTTATTCTGGATGCTTTTTTACATTAACATCTTAGACAAGCACAGCGCTGCGACAAGGTTCCTCATCAACAAAAGCTCAAGGGTAGCAGGTCACCCCTGATTGTCGTTTTATTGTCAGCCATGGCTTGCCATTGATGGAGGTCCAAAGTTGGAGGAATCTTAAGAGCTTCTACTTCAGTTCTCTGATTCCTTCAAAACAAGCACCTAGGGAAGTCTGCCAGATGGGAGAAAGAGGAGGCCAGAGGCAGGGATGGTGGAGAAGGGGGTGAAGGCTAGCGACCGTAGAGAAGGGGCCAAGGGATTTCATGGGGTAGAAGAGAGGCAAGAGAGGGAGGGAACTTTGTTGGAAGTGGGAGGAGGAGGCCAAGGGGGCACTATGGAGAATATCAACATTAAGACAATGAGCAAGGTCCGGGAGAGACATCGGCGATTTGTAGGATGAAAAGGCCCTGGACAAGGTTCCTCATCAGCAGAAGCCAGAAAAACTATAAATATTTAAAAAGGCTGGAAGTCCGGGATTCAAGTTCATGTGTTGGGAAATTGAAAAAAAACCAATGAATAGGAGCTCAGAAGGGAGACCAGAGTTTCAAGTAAAAATAAATATTAACAAGTGTATATTAATTATAAATATTGTCCTTCTAATAATTATATCTTATTATGAAATGTTGAACTCAGTAATCAATAATTATAAAAATAGTTTATTTAAAATTTATTTTACTTATAACTTGAGGATATGATTCATAAGTAATCAAATGAACTGAAATATTTTCAAGAAAAATGATTCACAACTAACAAAACAATGAATTACATTTTCCAGGAAAACAAATAGATAAACAGAGGGACTTGGGAAGTTTGGTCCGGGGATCACCGGACATAGTTGCAGCTGGTCTGCAGGGGACTGTCATCAGATTCTAGGGGCTGCACCAGGGGTGTGCTGGGTTGCCAAGCAGAGAGGAAGAAAGTGTCAACAGCGCAAACCATGAGGGCAAGGGAAGAAAGAAGGATAAAAAGTAGAAGAGTGATGCCTCTCTCATGGCCGAACAAAGGGGAAGAAAAGAGGGATAACCCATGCATCACAGGCTCACCTGGACTCAACCCAAGTCACCCATGTGATCGCTGCTATCACTGAGACAGGTGTTTCAACCTCAGATGCCTCAGACGACTGACAGAACTAGTGAGGGTGATGCCAAAAGATGGATGAAGCTTTTGGAGATAGCTGGAGGCATAACCGCAGGAAAGTCACACCCGCTAGGCCGCTACAACCCCCTATCAGGCAGGGAAGATGAGAGTCTTCACGGATCCCACAACCCTATGGCAGATCAATAAGTCAAATCCAAATTTTCAATTTTGGAAAACATATCGCGAGACCTGCAAATGGTCCCATCTTCCCCACCTGCTAAGGGGAGCCACTATCAATGTGGCCCTCCAAGGGTTTCTATAGCCTCCAACAGTCTCCAGTGATCCCTTACTCCGGTAAGAGGCAACGAACCCCTGCTTGCCCTCTCTCCCTCCATTTGCCTCTACCTTCTAACGCCATCACCCAAGGTGCCTGATGTGAGGTGACCATTTCCTCGCCTCAAGCACCTCATGCCTTTGACAACATAGCTAGCAGCCCTCCACCTTCCTTGTCTCACAGCACCAGCAGCATGCAAGGGGGCAGTGCAAACTCACTATTCAGCAGCAACAGACAGCACCCAGTGAGTCCTCAGATCAGCGGTGCAGAAGGTTCCCAAGAGATGCAAGAAGGATGCAAGGATGACAATTTGTCCTGCTTCACAGCATCTACCCCCTGCATGTGTCTCCTCTTGCCCCCCTGCATGTGCCTACTCTTGACTCTGGCATCATACCAGTCTCCCACATAGTACCACAGCATAAATGATGAGATGCATCAACATCTAGTCTATAATTGTAGAACTTGGCTAGAGAAACTAGAGGAGGGTGAGAAATTCCAACTGCACTAAGAAATTAGAGGGTCTACAATTTCCAACTTAGTGAGTTTAAACCATAATTTATACTGCTTTTACCCTCAAGAATGTCTTCTTTGTTTTATTATGAGTAATCAACAAGAATAGGTCTTCCATTTCAACAATTGGGATTTAAGTTTTGCGGTAACGTGTTGAAATAGAATGGTGTAAGAAACTTAAAGAGTAATAACAAATGAATGAAACTTACCTGAATAGAAAAAAGTATGAGACATCAAAATTAATATGTTAGTCTAGAGTTATATTGGAACTTAAAATCTAAAACCATAAATGACAAGGTAGCAAGCATATACCCAAGGAGACCACGACCGTGCCACTGCCTGGGTGTTACAGTCAAGCTCATTGGAGAGCCCTGCCTAATGACTGCAACAGTTACAGGTTTCCCCTGGTTTGACTGGGATTCCGAAGCAAGCTTACGAAGCAAATCATCACCAATTGTCACATCACCAAACTTCATAATCAAATCACCAAGTTGTAAACCATCCTCGGCTGCAGGAGATTCTTCAGTTATTTCATCAATCATTGCAAAAGGTACACCCACATGAGAGTCTATATCCATCATACTAGTGAAAGATCCAGGTCCTTCGCCACGAAAAGTGGTGGATGAAATTGTACCTGTAAAAACATTCTCAAATCTCACTTGATTATTTGAAGCTTAAAAACCACTCAATAAATAAAAAGAGAAACTCAAGAGAAAGCAAACTGTGAAATAATGATATTATATCAGTATAATTGGTTAAGGCAACTGAGCAAGCTTTCTGACCATAAATATGAAACAAATTTTGATGTACAAGTTTAATAGCTTATTTTTAACATAAAAATCTTCAGAAACTTTACTTGTTACATGTATCATCTTCATGGGCAATGGTTCAATTGCCATCCAACATAATATAGAACAAAAAAAAAACTTGTTTAAATTCTCTCATGAGTCCTGTTTAATTTTACACATAAGAACATGTGAAAAAGAACGGTAATCAGGCAAGAGAATAAAAGTACTTTGACATCAAAAATAATAAAGGGAATGTTGTTTTCCTTGTCCTTATTTTTCATTACCTAGCATCTAATACTTTCGAGCACTTCATAGATTCAGCTAAATTCAATTTCAACAAAACAATTGTCAAATTTTAAAAAGATAAAAAAACTATTCATCATAATTCACCCAAAATTGACTGCTGGTCAAGAAAACTGACTAGAAGATAGTATATGAACATCGAATTATTTGAATAGATCAACAGAGAAAAGAAACATCTAGTTCATATTTATTCTATTGGTCAGACTATGCTACCTACGGTTGCCTTTAGCAGTATCATCTTAAACCTAACTTGAAACAATTTCCATGCATGAAATGCATCCCTTAGGCATTTTGATTCAACATATGGCTTGTTACTGTAGCACACACTTGGCCTCCAGAAATTCTGGAATGGGATCAGGTCTGGATCGGCCAGGGCTGATCCCACCCCACATAAAGATCAGATCAGTCAGCTTGGCTGATCTGATGGAAGCAGAGCCAATCTGGGATCAGTTCTTCCAAGCATTAAAAAACAAGAAAAATATTCTGAACTATTTCCCTGTTAAAAGGCAGCCAAATCCAGCAAAATTACCACCTCCTAGTGGTGAAAGGGTGGTTACCGCAACCAAGTGGCCCCTGATAGGCCGATCCAGCTACTCTGGACCTAACTGAGGGGAACTTGGGGTCGGATAGGGCTTCTCCCTTAGGATCAGATAGGCCTATGCTGATCCAAATTTGGATACACCAAATTTTCAATCTGTGCTTGGCATTTGCATAGGGCCATGGACCTGAGTCTGCTCAATTGGCCCATTGTGGGCCAATTCTTGGCTTCTGGTGGATCAGCCACCTGACCCCACCTTCCCTAGGTCAGGTGCCCCAAAGCCTGACCAAGTCGGCAATAACTCAAGACAAACTGGGTTAGGTCAGTTGGATCGGCCGATCCAGCACCATCTTTTCAGCTTTGCCAGAACCGGCTAATGATGATCTAGATTGGACAGGATCGATTGATCCTAGCCAACTCATGCTGATCCCTGAAGATCTCGAACCAGGATCAGCTCTTTGGCCATGTGATTGGATCTACCATGGTTGATTCTTGCCTGGATCAGCCAATCAGGCAACCATGTCATCTTCTTCTTAGAAGCCTGTCCGACTGTTTTAAGCTTTTATGGAAAAAGAGATAAAACCTTCATGGTTACACAGTGTCCAAAGATATAATTGTAGCTTGGGTACTTCCAGGAGCTAGAGTATCAGATTACAGACCCTTGCAGAGTACATATTTATTTTTCTGACCTCAGGGATAGTTCTCGGCTGTCACAAAATATTGTTTTAGATCTGAAACTGAACCCCGTCAACAAGAAATTATAGGCGGGCTAGACCTGGTAAATATACCTTGCTTAAAGAGCAAGTCGAATGAAGCCCGCATGTCATATACGAGCCTATAACTTACACCATATGTATGCACAAAAAATGCCGCTTTACTGGAAGATGATAACGGTGATTCACTAGTTCTTCGCAGCATGGAAATAATGACTTAGCTTAAGATACATAAGACCACAGTGTGAATCCTGACGTAAAAGTAACAGATGAAAAGGCACAAAATATGGTATCTTCGTCACGTTTTCAAGATTATGAGTCATAACAGGGAATGCAGTTGCACATACCCGAATCCCTTGGAGGCGCCGATGCTTTCTGCACAAGCTTTGCAGAATGTAAAAGTTGCAAGTTCTGATCTATTTTGTTTGTGATATCTTTGTAGTCGTTGCGAAGCTCTATATAGACGAAACCAGATCACTATCATTCTCGACCAGAGAATAGCTAAGGTGTTCAAAAGTATACAGTCTTTCACGAAAGCAAAAGCAAGATAACAGCATAGCTAAGCAGATTTTCACCCACCAGCAAGTTGGCGGCGATCCGATCGAACGTTGGGGATGTCAATATCGGACCGCGGAAATCCCTGAAATACACCAGCGTGAAAGCACGAAGCAAGGATTAGATACCTCCAGGTAAGAGACATTGGAGGGAGAAGAGAAAGGAAGCCCTGCCTCGGAGTCGAGGAGATTGCCGGTGATACCGGGGCCGCCGGGCTGGCAGAGGCGGGCGATAATGGAATTCATCTGCGCCTCGACAGACGCCCTCTGATCCATCAGAGAAAGCGTCTCCGCTTTCAGGTTTGCCGCTACCATTTTTGCGATCCCTTCTTCCTCGTCGAAGCTCCCCGCGCTTTCTTCCTCGTCCTTTGGTCGTTAAGAAAGATGACACTATATAGTATATAGCCCTATCCAAGTCTCGAATCTTCTTTTTTTCGCCGGGGGAAACACTAAAAAAATTTAAAAGTACTTTATTTATCTATTAATATTAAATTTGATATTTAGGACTATTTATATTGACATCCCTTTTTAGATATAAATCAAACTATCAAAACTAAAAAAGTAGTTATAGTTATTTGACGTTATTCCAATGATTCAGCGCAATTTTTTTTGGTCAGATTCAGCGCAATTTTCAGTATACCAAAAGTACTTCGTAATTATAGAACAAATACGGGTGGGTATGATCTCATTTAATTTAATTTATTGATTTTTTTTTTCGAAAACTAAACTAAATCAAATTAAGTCTCGAAACTGAACAAAATCAAACGGCAAAATCTCCAAATCAAATCAGACTAAATGGAATTGATTCGATTTGGTTCGATTTGGTATGCGATTTAAATTTTTAATGAGCATGCTCTACTTTATTTAATAAAAATTTTATAATTTAAAATAAAATTATTTGTAAATAATTTGTAAACATGAATTTTAAAAACAAAGTTCAAATTACAATCAAATAAAATCTATTTATTCCAAACATAGACAACAAATTAAACAAACATATAACATATTTAAATTTATCATGAATTTAACTAAATTCAATCTATCCCAATAACTTTAACGGGTTGATTTGATTTAGCGGATTAGTTTGTTCTGTGTGTGAAGGTAAACAAAACTAAATCATTTAACTTAAATGGTTCAATTCGGTTTGACAAATCATTTACCTCAGGTCTCCAACCTGAACTAAACCATAGTTCGATTTGATTTTTCGGTTTGAACTAGGACTATAAACAGTATCCAATATTTCAATAATTCGACTTGATTACGAATAATTTATCCCTAAATGGAGGTTCGATAACATTACCGATGAGTTGTCGAAATCAGAATCGAAGTTTCGGTAAATTATCAGAATCAGAATCACAATAATTGAATATCGATTTCGATAAATATAGATATTAATAATTATTTAAATAAATATATCTAAACTATTTATTCGTTAGATCAAACGATCGTAGACAAGGTGCTGAGGTAATAATCCTACCCTCACTAATCTATTATCAACACTGCAGCCCGCAGCCCCAATCCCCCAATGTCGACTCTCTCACCCCTGCTCTATGCATTCTCCATTTCTCCCAGTGTTGACTCTCCCGTCCCTGCCCTAGTTCCCTTTCTCGGCACTCGGCAGCCAGTCGTGAGGGGGCTGAGCAGCAGACGACCTCTTTGGCTCTTCCGTGGAGTGGCTGAGTTTTTCAGCAGACGAAGGCAGCAGATTTCTCAACAACCAATCGTGAGCAGGCCAAGGGAACACAGAGGAGCCCTTCACGGCACTGATGCCAGGACTAGGAGCGCTGCCGGCTGCCCTGAGTTCCTCTTCGTTTTCCCTAGTCGTCCCCTTGCCGCTAGCCAGCAAGGTGCTCTCGTTCCTCCGGTCACTCCCTTTGCCCAGTCGGCCAGTCCCAACGCATGTAGGTCGAGCTAGAAAATAAGTAGGTTTTGCTTATCTGTCTGTCTGTGTAGAACATGAAGGGCTTCCTATTTTTTATTCTTTTTTTGTTCTATTTTCTCCAGAGTCTAATTGTACCTGCTACTTTTTCTTTTTCGATATTCATGCAAGATCTGAAGAAGGCAATTCTCAAGATCCAGAGAAACATGAATTTTCAAGTATCTGAGGAGACTCCGCACGGTAATGTTTATAACTTCTTCAATGGTTATCTTTTGCATGATTCTTATCTCCCCATATTATAAATGTCACGCCCCGGATTTTAACAAGCACAGCGGGATAATCCGACGACGCGACTGAGAAAAATTAACCTCGTAAAAACATCGGTTTGGAAAAAATGAAGAAAACTAAGTCCCAGTTTATACATCTACAAATTCAAAATTAAATACATTGCTAATATATAATTTAAACAAATCTAATTACCATCTAAATTACAAGAATCATCCAATTTACTTCTCGAAAATCGATCCACCACACTTCTGCTGCGCTAAAGTTGATTACCTGAAAATTGATAAAAGAATTGAAATGAGTACGACGACTCAGTAGACACCCCATCATCCGCCAAATTGGATAGCCAAAAGGCCTTAGATGTTAATTAAATAGGTACTGATACCTACACCCATTATATGCAAATATAGACTATTCAATACATTAGATATTTGACTTAATCCACATGTTTTACACCTTCAACAAGCACTTATAATCATATCGACTAGCACCTATATGCACCATAACATGACCTAAAAAGATGGTATGAATATATGCGTAGACACCTACTATATGCTCCATAAGATAATATACTATAAATGAGACAACACACGCATACACTATGCAACACAACATGATAATTGACAAAATAAAGTACATTGCTAGACCACCTATAACATACCATGCAATAATGCACATATCCTCTAATAAGAATCACATTCACACAGATGCACATATCCTCTAATAGATGCACATATCTTCTACAAAGATTTTCATTAGCAAGGAATGCATCGTCTTGCCATCTCAACTAGCTACCATCAGATCTATCATATGTAAGTACCATATACTAATCGAAATCCCATAGTGCACCTAGGCAATGGTGGCAAGTAGGATGCCCGCAGGATCTGGGATCGAAGGATGCACCAGACGGTTCTAACCCCTCACTGCCCTCGAGTCACGACTAACTAGTCTTGTGTAGCTCAGTTTTCCATTTACAATTTCAATGCATCATGCATCCACCTCAATCATGCCATGCCATAACCACCAATATGCAAGATCAATGAACATCAACAATACTATGCCAAGACAATAACTACACAAACTATGAACATTAACTAGAATATATACACAACCAATCCATGTTAGACAACCATGCTCAAAATGAACTAGGATGAGACAATATCAACATACAAACACCTAAGCATGATTAAACATGGACATAACTAGATGCTAGAAGATCAATCACCATAACCTCTAATCTTGTTAACCTATCATCACAACTTAAAAAGGTTAACTCAATATATTCAAGCTAATATGTAACCAGGTGACAAGCTAAAAGGAATAACAATATACTACTAACTAAGCAAGATCTCATATACACATAATAGAGACATAAACATATATCATCACATGATACCACGCACATTTATCTAACTAGCCCATGTCCACTCACAATTTAAGCATAAAAACGTAACTACACACACCCTTTAATTAAAAGGTCAACTCTATGGATCATGGAGAATTAAAATAAGAATTTTAATGATAGTAGACATGTCAAGGATGTCTACCGGATCGGCGTAGGAAAAGACGGGGATCGGCAGCCGAAAATGATACCGGACGATGGCTATGCGGCGCACAAACAAACCACCTAAATTAAAGATCCTCCACCTCCAAGGCTGCGGGAAAAGGCATAGAATGGGAGAGAGTTATGCTGTCGAATTAGGAGAGGAAAGATAGGAGAAAATATACCATCGATAAACAAGAAAGAGAGAAGGAGAGGATAGGAGAGAGAGGGGGATCCTCACGGGGGATAGGGGGCAGGCGCACTACGGCGCACGGCGGAGAAGGCCGGCACACGGCGCGTGGCCGCAGTGGGCACCAGCGAGGGCAGGGCGGCGGGGCTGGTGACGGCGCGCGCAGGCAGCGGGGCTCCAATTCCAACTGGTCTCACCCCGAATTACTTTGAATATCAGTCATCTATTCCTGATCAAATCTATCAAACCATGTTTTTCCAATGTATATGTATGCAGTTAGATTATCAATTGACTGGTTTGACTAGATTGCCAACACAAATGTTTGTGCACCAATAACAAGGGATAGTTCACTTGCATGACGCCTGATGCAGAGGCAATTTCTTGCATCCCCCCCAAATGGATAAATAGAATTAAAAAAACTCTTAATTAAATTCCAAAACATTTGAAGAGAGGTAAGTAGATATTTTCCTCAAAAATTGTCAAGGAAAGAAATAGAATCTTGGAAATCATTCTTGAGGCTATACATTATCTTTGAGATTTTCTTTTACCCCCTTAAGAGTAATTCATATTAAACCATATATTGTTGCCTTTTCTTTTCCTAGTGCCTTGCGCCATTCAAATTGTATATTGCACTTGAATCCACATACCTGGGGTGAATCATGTGAGATTTCATCCTGTTATGTGAAGCTTCACAGATGCAGACTGAAATACACACTCAAATTCTCGTTTACCTTGATTATGTTATGGGCATGTGAATAGAGAACTATTTTCTTTTTGGTTGTTGTGGCCTAGGAGGATCTTATTTTTGGAGAGGAGTTTTACCACAAGCTTGCACTTCTCCTGTATGAAAATTTTCTTTAGTAATTTACACTATAACACTAAGCGATTTATATTCTAATCTGAGATTGATACTTTGGTACATATGATTTCATTTTGATTTAGCAAAGCAAATGCGATTGTAAGTTTGGATGTGCTGTATTGTGTTTTGTACTGGCATGTTGCCGCATAGTATGAACCTTCAACTCTAACTCCCTAGATAGTCGTAGGAGAAAGATTGTGAGATGTTATAATTGTAAGGAATTAATACATGACAGCGTAAAATTTTGATTCCATAAAACCACGATCTTTGCCTTGATCGATGTCGAATGAGTAAAATCGGGAACCGAATATGAAGTAGAACGAGAGTACCTCATAGGATTTCTAAAATCCCTCACCATGGATGAAGAGAGGACATTCCTCCTTGCTGAAAAACCGTTCGAATTTCCGGTCTCTAGCGGTATCCACACGATCTGCTTCAATAGATGAGTTCTCCCTTCCTTCGGGCCTCTAGAAACCTTCCAGATCCAAGCTTGACCATGGGAGATCACCTTCTAGAGAAGAGAGGAGGAAGAGAGGAGGCTTGGGACGTGCTCCATCCCTATGGCTTGTTAGGGTTTGGCTTCATAAGCCATTTATATATAGAAGATGGAATTTTTCACAAAAACCCAAAACTTTTATAAAATTGTGTCCATGCCCTCATCTTATTGACCAGATCTATTGTGTGTGACCCACTAGGCCCAATAGTCAATTTTGTTGAAGCCTTAATTAATTTAAAAGAACAATTCCTTTAAATTAAATCAAAACTGTTATCCGATAACAGTTTTTATGGCATTCTGATCATAAAGGGTACAAACCACATCCTATGATCCCAAATGACTTTGGGGAGTTAAATAACATCCATTGAGCCTTTCCATCATCAATTATCACACGGATTTAAATCCTCGTTCATACAATGTCCCGGTCGATCAGGGGTTCGGCACTGACTGTCAACCCCTACGTATTCCAACTCTATGAAATCTTGTACTCAGTAATGGATCAACTGGAAAACTCTTTTTCCAATTATCCTATCTACCTTGGCCAAGGATTTAGAGTACTATCTCATAGGACATTCTCTCTCTCCTACCGAGAGTGTACGATCCCCTATTGTCCGCTCAATTGCCTCCACCGGGTTTCCCATATACCCAATCCATTAACTATATAGGACCACAATACTAAGTGATCCATCAGTCAATAGTCAAAGTACATAGTACGCCTGGCAAGACATCTTTGGCGACTCAGGTCAAAGATCCAACCGTGCTATTGAGATGTAAGAATAACCTGATAGACAGTTCGATAAGATACCGATCAGGTTTCTTAAATTGGTCAGTTTAGTGAACTCATTCCACTAATGAGCACCTGTGTGTGTATCTCAGTGTCCCCACACTGATGACCAATGAGATCGGTCATTCTTATCCTATGAGAAGACATCACACACACTAGTCTATCCGGATTCTTGATGTCCCGTGTCAAGGATCCTATGACTAAGAACATTTAGATCACATACCTTTAGATGATCGATCTCATTATCATGATCTCATCATGATTCAATCATCATTACATGTGATCAAGGACTTCATTACGATATACGCTTCTAATAAAAGCTAGTAACGAAGTTTTACCTATTTAATTGAATGAGATATTCCTAGAAATGTCGAATCATATCATATATGATTGGCTTGTAGGGCATACATTTCTATCAATAATGCGTGTGGATACTTCTATCATGAAACATGTGATAAGTGAGGTAAATATAGGTCACGTTTTCACCATTTTTTCTACTCACTAGCACCCTTTTGAGATACCTCATTTTGTCATGTCACTCCTGCTTAGTTGCCTACTTCATTTCAAACAACTGTCTTACACGGTTACCTCTCTTGTCATGTCTTTAGTTCAGTAGAATAGTCATGTCTCAACTAAATGGTCAATGTTCCTGTAATATCCTGTAGGTCTGTTTTGACTGGGTATTTCATTTTTTTGCAGTGTATATATTATTGTTCCAACTTTCCATGTTGCATTATTCAAAGGGCTTGTAATCTGGGATGGCGCGGTGGATCAGGCTAAAACATTGCAAAAATGTTAGAAAATAGTAAAATAAAATTACAAAAGACCAAAACGAAGCAAACCAGTGATAATGTGCCCAAACCAGCTCTAAGGTGGTATGAAACGGTTCAAACCAGGCCTATTAATCCTGAACTAGTCAAATCCCTGTGTGCAAAGGCCGGCTTATGAACCCCGTTGTGGGGGGGGAGGTGTTGTAGAGGCCCTTAGACATGCCTGCATCTTGCGTCCTTCGGATGGAGGGGCCGTGGCAAAACGGAGTGCATCCGATCACTTGAGAGTGTTGCACGCTCATGAGTTGCCATGTGAAGAATAGGCACCAGTAGGCACGTTGCAGCTCGACGTGAAGAGACCCCGGGGAGAAATACATGACTTTCTTTTCATGGGCCGTGAACAATGGGCATCTTGGCCGCCTCCTTGTCATGGGATCCCAATGGGAGATTGTGGTGCCACGAAGGTGGCACTCGCTAGTACAAGAGGCAGTGAACAAGCCCAACGAAATATTGGGTGGCAACTTTTCATCACCATTGCCCCCTCTCTCTCTCTCTCACACACACGAACACCATGGTCCTAGCGGCCGTTGCAGTAGGTGGAGGTGGCAATGTTGATGTGTGTGTCAGCAGCATGGTACTGGCAGGACCCAACCTGTGTGAGGCAGTTTGTTCCGAATAGGTCCGAAGTTCTGTAAACTAGGCCCTTCCTTTTCATCTTCTATCTTCTTCCTCTTTGCCTTCTTCTTCATATCCAACGCCTTCTGATGGCAAGAAGAGGTGAGGTGGAAATTTGGAGCTAGACGAGTGGTATTGGAAGATTGTGATGGTGGGGAAGGTAGGAGATAATGGTTTTCAAGGGCGGATGGTAACAAAGGGGAAGAAGAAGGATGAAGAAGATGAAGGAGATGGTGAGAATGGCGATGCATTCCAAAAGGACTAGAAAGGGTGATGGGTGATGCAGGAAGGGCAGGCGACGGTAGGAAAGAAGCATTCTGTGGATTGTTGGAGGGCCTTGCAAGGGTTGCCAAGTGAAGATCAAAGCCCCATGAAGTTTCGGATGAGATTTTGAAACTTTCAAGGCCGTCAATGCTGATAGTGCCGGAGACACCATCAAATGGCACCTGCTTCTCTGAGGGATGGCCTTCTTCATCAGATGTCGTGAGAGCACATTCCAGACAAACTAGACTAGAAGCCGGTTATGGTGTTGGTGCGAGTTGACAACACTAAATCAAAGACCTATAAAACTGGTGAAGGTGAACGGCACGAAGGTCGAAAGGATGGAGGGGAGGAGACGAGAGCCGACCTATTGTTGGGGGTAGAAGGGAGTTGGCCAATGTTGGAGGTGAGGAGGAAGAGCTCCCATCTGAGGAGTGAAGATCCTATTGTGGCCAAGCCCCGTAACAAGAACTCAATAGCTCGGAGGCAATTCCCAAAAGTTCTCACACAGTCTTCCCATTACAGGAATATAAATCTCTATATATAAAGCCATCCATTTACAAAATGTGACTCCTAAAACCTATTTACAATTCCTTCTGAGGATTGAAATGTAATGAAAAGCACTCAAAATAAATTCTAAATATTTACAAGTAGCTCTTTCCCGACATAAAGGTAAAGGATCTCAAAATATTCTAAACTGGTGGCTGTCAAGTTGCCTTCTGGTTTGTCCTTAAAAGATGAGGGTTGTCCATTGCCCAATATAACAGAATGGTGAGATAATTTTATCATGCTTTGCTAACATATCTGGTTTTGTCGGCACGCTTTTCTCAAAAGTGTCTGTATGCATAGCTATTTGAACCTTCGATGGTGGAAGAGTCTTATTAATTCATCAACCCATTTGCAGCTCTCCGTTTGAACTGCTCCGGTGGTTGTGTAGATCGGTATTCCAAATAGAATGTCGGCATCACAAGCATCGTCCAAATCGCACAACGAGAACACAGTTGCTAAGGAGGCTGCATTAGATCCCAAACCGAAGAAGAAGATCTGCTGTGCCTGTCTTGACACCAAGAGGTTAAGGGATGAGTGCATCGTGGAACATGGCGAGGCTGCGTGTGCCAAGTGGAATGAAGCCCATCGCAGGTGCCTCCGTGCCGAGGGATTTAAAGTCTGAATACCTGAACCAAATGGCACAAGCTAGCTAGCTAGTAGAAAACAGCATGATACAAACTGGCCGCTGATGGGGTACTCCGCACCTGAATAATCATGACAGACTTCTTTGAGTGCCAAATTTTGCTACCGCATTTGCAATTTTGTTTATTGCATTAAAAACTTCATGAATGCCGAGTTGGAATAATATTTTTCTTGTTCTAGAGTTGGCATTTTAGTTTGCTTTACCTTGCATCGGCAGTGAGTCTTGGGAGTAGTTGCTCGATGAAATTGGGTGCTTGGAACGGGGAAGTTCATTTTTCCTGCTTGTGATGAGGTCAGAACTTCTGAAAAAGTGAATATCGATCGGGGGTCTTTAGTACCGGTAGCAAGTGCAGATTGATATTCATCAAGAAGAAACCACATGAAGTTGTAAAAGCTTGGTCCCCTAACAGTAATATGGGTCGACGTTGTAAACGTAAAGGGCAAAAAAAATGGCGTATGCCGTACGTATGTGGGCTATGTTTGAACGTACGTCGTGGGGCATTGTTATAATTAAAATGGTCGATCGATGTGTCGTGGTAGCTTTGTAAGATGTGAAGTGCATTTGTTATATATGATACGAAGATATGGCAACCACACCACGGAGAATTTTTATGATATGTGAACGTCGTCGGAACGACGGACGATCGATGTATCAAACAGACGGAGAGATATTGACGACGGAGATGGAGGAAGAGAAGGCTGAAAGGGCGGTCGGAGGGCGATACGCGTATGTACGAGGGGCCTGGGAAAGAGCGAGGGAAGGTGCCGACCGGCCGTGCGACTCAAAAAGCAGATCGCGAGGGCGCGCGCGCGTACGTTGCACGGTCACAGTCAAGTCCTCTTTCTTAGCTTCTCCCTGCTGCGCCCTCCGCCGCTGCGGAGAAGAAGAAAAAAATAAAGGGAAAAGAGAAGAAGGGAAGGGAGAAGAAGGATATCAATCG
Organism: Cryptocoryne crispatula var. balansae; assembly: GCA_036172225.1. Taxonomy (NCBI): domain Eukaryota; kingdom Viridiplantae; phylum Streptophyta; class Magnoliopsida; order Alismatales; family Araceae; genus Cryptocoryne; species Cryptocoryne crispatula. The sequence goes on from CM069918.1 coordinate 57,963,201, forward strand.
TCCGGTCTCTCTAGCTCTCCGTCGCCGCGCCGGCCGATCGCCTGCCATCTCTGGCTCCGGCCACCATGTGCGTCGGCAGCAGCAGCAGCTGCTGCTGCATGTTGCTCGAGATCGTCTTGGCCATTGTGGTTCCCCCCGCCGGCGTCTTCCTCCGCCACGGCCTCTTCAGCGTACGTATATATATGCGCCGCCCCCTAGCTATAAATTTAATTACTTTTTTTTGTTCCTTCCCCCATCTGATCGCTAATTAATATTATTAACCTGACGCGTGCTAACAATATTTACATACATATATGTGCGTGTACACGACGTTACTTGGCGCGCGCGGCGGCTCTCGATCTAAAAATAAATAATGAAGCTGGAGTTCTTCGTCTGCCTGTTGCTGACTTTCTGTGCGGCTACGTCCCCGGCATCGTCTACGCCGTATACGTGATCGTCGCCGTCGACCGGGAGCCGCACCACTGCCCTCACCAGCGCTGCTGCTGCTGCTGCTACTACTACTACACTGATACGACGACTACTACCGGCAGCCCGTCGACGGACGTCCACGGTTAAAGCTAGCTAGAGGGCTTTTCTTTTCTCCTTGAGTTAATTAATTACCCAACACTCAGCAGCAAATTTCCATCTCTCGGCTGATCATTTGAGTACTGCCTGCAGCTGGGATGATGGAGTTTAGGGATCTCCTCCTCCTCCTCCTCCTCCGGTCGACGTACGTACGTACTCTCTGATATTCTATATGTCCGGCCACATTCTTCTTGAATTTGTTGAACTTTCCGTTCCGGAATATATTGGACCTTTCTTAATTAACTATATGTAATTAATGATCACGTTTACGTTTTCATGACAATGAATATCGAATGAATGAATACAAAGTATGTATATATATATATATTTGACCAAAAACAAATTACAGGTTCTTGGATAGGCAAAAACTACAGGTTCTTGGATAGGCAAAAGTACGTATATATATCAGCGGACCTTGTGTTCATAATTAATCGTGATCTTACAAATTAATCTCGAAATTTAATGTACATGAGCAGATTACTTCTACTGCCAGCCTCATCTCTCTGGAAATATAGCTTAACTTAATTATTCCTATATATTGAACACTTTCACGGTCAAGGTGCGTGTGTATGGATTCTTGGTGGAAATTAATTAAGTGGCTGGCTGCCAAGATTCAATGAAAATTTTAAGTCCGATACTATCTTACCAAACTACGTACCAAATCAAATATATATATACTGAGATTTAGAGATCGAGTAATATGAGCATTTTACCGTACATTCAACACTTTTGTAGCCGCTGTTATATATATATATATATATATATATATATATATATATATATTAAGTGGCTGGGGTCACGTCATTTCTCGATTAGGAAAATTACAAGTTAATCTGCAGTGAGTTTTTCTTTTTCTTTTTTTACATATCGTCGTTCCTAGTGTATGCATGCATACATGTTTCTCAATATATATATCCCTCTGTATAAAGCACAAAGGTCCTTTGTAATCTTGCAACATTCTTAAATGGAGAGATATAATAATTAATGAAGAAGATGTTTTCTGGCTGATATATATACATCTTTCTCAAGTGTCACTTTTAATTTCCCGTTATCGTTTACTGGATTAGTTTCCCAAGAATCCGTTGATTTTACCTTGAATGTCTCAAAAATTTTCATCCTTATACCACTAGAGGTATATTAAAGAATGGCCAACAAATTTCTGGAATTATGTTGAGTTATCAAACACAATTTATCAAGAGCCCGCAATAAAACAGAAAAGACGGATGAAATCTTACTAGGAATTTCCACTCTTAGCTTTGTGCACCTGCAGCCATCACAAGCTGCGACAAATGAAGATCAGGCTGCTTCATGAGATCGCCTACGGCCAGACTGCTCCTCTGCTCACTAAGCTTCATTTGACCCGAAAGACCTACTTGAAATGAAATGTTGTCCATCGATTTCATAGACGCATATCTACCAATGGCAATCCAGCTCTCAGAAGTAGGTCTTTTTCCATAGCAAAGTTATAGAAACATATGCATCGTGATCTTTGAAACTTGTATTAATAAACAGAACCAAAAAAATGTTTCAAAATTATTAAGCAGGTTAACAGCCTCCGTAAATCTGATTCTTCCATAATAAACAGGCTGATGATTTCTAGACACAATAATCAATCAAGACTACAATAGAAAAAAAATCATAGAGTCCAACATGCATGGAAAACCATGGAAGGAAACATGGTTCTCCCATCCATTGTATACAGAAAACCAGGCTGCAAGCTCAGCCTTTTACCAATGCCAACTTTAAGGAAACCATTCAACTGTACATGTTCCCTATTGCCGCCAAGGTTTCCTCTTACTGTTAGACCCCAGCCAACCTCATTCTCGGGTGTATCTGACAGAGAAAGAGCCCACTGGTAACTTTTCTGCTCAAATTTCTGCAGTTCAATCCAGCCAGCCAATCGACTGCTATCATCAAATTCAGATTCCAGCATCAAAGCTAGTGATCCTGAGGGCTTAAGGACAGCTGGTTCCTGTGCAGTAATTGGAGAAGACTGTTCAACCTCTGTTTGAGATCTCATATGTGATCTAGGAGAACCTGGTGATACTGGTCGTGGAGGTGCTCTGACCAGCTGAAATGTTGACCTAGGCATCTGCCAAATGCTGATCAAAGAGACTTTTGTTCCTGAAAAGAATTCATAGTCAAGTTGCCCAAAGGTAGCCAGACATTTCCTTGCCGAAGAAAAAAGCTGCATATCCAACCTGGATGGCGCCTGAGCAGCAGAGGCAGTAAATTTTGAACACTTCAGTCTGAAGCCAGCAGCACAACCAAGGTTTTGATCGAGCAATGCTGGCCCAAAAAAGGAAGGCTGCTTAAGGCCACCAGACTGAAATATTATATATCCAGCGAGTCAGAAAGATTGAAAACAGGAAATGAATCAGCTTCAAAACGAGATTGCAGATTCCAAAAGCAATTACCAGGATGAGATTTGAGCAAGATCCAAAATCTCTGCATCTAGCACCTATGGGAATTGCTATTAATGATAGCTGGTTGCTGATGTTTGCGGAATACAATACTTTTGAAAGGGATAGTGGGCTTTGCGGTACATCACCTAGGTTACCAACAGTTTCCTGGCTGGCAACAAATTCAGCTATTAGATTATCTTTCTGTCTGGTAACAGTCTCAAAAACAAATCTTGCCTCAATACCGGTCTTAATTTGAGCTATCTTTAGCATATCATCTGCCTCATAATCATCATTTCTGGCAAATAACAATGCCCCAGCAACATCAACAAAACCCTTCATCCAGGTATTGTCACCATTGAAGGGGCTCTGATGTTGCTTGCCATTTCTGTATAGAGCAAGTGTACGTTCCATTTTGTCCTGCTTGTCCCGCAGCTTCATTATTTCAAAAAACGCTTCCCGTTGCAATCGTTTGAGAATATCAATCTAAAGGGTAGACAGAAGCTATTCAGTAACATTGGTAAGTGTGTCAGACAAAAGATACAATGGTTTTGATGCAGGATTCTAGAAAGAGCAAGTTTTGTCAGAGATGAATCCTATTCAAAGATAACCCAGCAAAATTAACTTCTGATTAAAAACCTTGAAAGAACATGTGTAGTTCCGAACAGTTGTGCATGATCAATTCTAAAGCTACATGTCTCCGGTTTAAGCTAAGAAGCCCAGCAGAAACCATGTATTACAAACTAAATTTGAAGTCCCCATACCAATTATTAGATTACATACTTTTTATTTGCACCAAACTTTTGCAAGGCCATAATAGAATCTTCTCAAAACCCTTGAACTTGCAACAGAAAATGATTACCAAATTTTAAAAAAGTTAGAAGCATTACCATAGCTTGTATAAATCCCAGTAAAACATGGATTGTAACCACCAAAATGTAACACAATTACTTGAGAAGAATTTAATACGTAAAACAACCACACAACATGGAAGACATCATATCATTTTCCATGTTCTGACAGAGACAAAACATTCTCATAACTGTTGTTTGAATTAATTATACTATAAAAGAAAGTTTAACAAACTGCTAGCAGCAATAAGAAATTTGCTCAACATATGTGGAGCATTAGCAGGATAATTTTGGAATGATACCACCACAGTCACTAGTACCTTTGTTATCACATGTTTACCAGCAACATAAAAGAAAGACAATAAAGCAATAAAGAAAATGCAGAGTGCCATTAGAAGATATGGCAAAAGTCTAAGAAGTGCATGAAGAAGTAAATGGAAAGAATATTAGGTGTCTCACTCTCACATATTATCCTCTGATAAAATTCTTATCTCTTACAATTAAAATGCTTAGTTTCTAGAAGAGAGAAAAGACAGAAAAGTTTTAAGGAATAAAAGAATGGTAACCAGCAAGCAGGACCTTACATTAACAAACTTGCTACACATCCATTTCACAACCAACAGTAAAGTAGAAAAGGGATAAAATCATGTGAAATGGAAAGAAAATCCAGTCAATACTGGTGCCTAAAGTAAGCTGTATTATTGATAGGAACATTAATATATTAAACAAATTAAGAGATCTGAGAAAATGAGAACATGTTTAAAATATGAAGACATAATATAATTAATTCCAGATTGGAAAAGATGATATTTGATTATGTCAAGAAACTAGGGGCACAAACTTGAATCCACATTGTATTATTTCACATTCATAATGCCAAGATGGGAAAAAGTTACGTGCAGTAACTGATATGGCATCATGAAATCACCATTCAATTGTTTTAAAGCACAATGGATGAAGATCAGGTTTTCCTCATAGATACATACATCGAGGAAATTTTAACCGCATACAGCAACACAAGGTCTAAACTATGTATTATGAAGCTGGCAAATTTGCCATGAAAAGGTTAGATGGCCTAAAAGAGCTCTAGGTTACTAAAAAAGCAAAAAAAAAGAGCGCTGGAGAACAAAAATATACAATCCGAATCAGAAACAAAAACATTTCAATATTTAGTGATATTTAATGAATTAAAAGTAGTTTACACTTGCAAAAAAGACAGCAGCTGCCATTAGTTTAGAAATTCTATGGCTAAAACATGATAAATGATATTAAGAAGTATTCTGTGCTTTGATTTCTAAACAGGTGCTGAAAACTTCCCCAAAATCACAGGATAGTTTTTTAATATCAAAAGTTTGAAGAAACAACTATTTTTTCACCAAAAAACTAAAACCTATTTTTCCAAGGAAAAGCTGCAGGTTAGGTAGAAGGATTTCAGTCCAACCAGGACTTTGAAAAAGATTAGAAAGGTCAAATGCTGCCCTTCTATCTACTTCTTCCTCAAGTTTTATCTGAACTCATAAAAGTCCCTTCATGTCTTCACTAAATTCAGCTCAGATGGACATAGAATTAGCTTCCTGAAAAGAAAAATAACCGTTCCACAAGAGGAAGTAAGCTATTTTCTTCATACAAAAGAGAACACATATTTCCTAAAGATAGATTTGCATCCTATTTATAGCAACTTGAAAGAAAAAGGAAAACTGATTGACCATGAACTCTGAGTAGAACAGAGAAGCGCAATGAGCATTTCATGAAACTAACCAGCAAAAAATCTGGAAAGGCATTTATATATATCATCGTATACCTTGTTACCAATATGCTTAGAAGGTGTTTGTGATGCAGCATCATTCAAATATGCAAATTGACAGGACCAAATGCAAGATAATTTAATCAAGATCACGATGTTTTCAAAAGAATTAACCTGGATAAAGACTGGTCAGATCATATGCCCAGAAGTTGCAAACCATATCTTATATACACCTTGAAGCTCCAAGGACATCAAATGCTGTAAACCTTATACGTCAACTTTGCTTAAGTGCTGCATCTTGTTAGGTGGTTTTGTATGTAGAAAACTTTTCGAGCAATGTCCAACAATCAAATAAGGACAGACCTAAAACCCAAACTCCACCATGAGATGGGAAAATGTAATTCTGCTAAGGACAAACGAGAAGAATGAACGAATACTAACTCGACTCCTAATCAAATGAAACAATCAACTAAACTGCCCATCCTGAGATTAAGGTTACATAAACCAATCGACTAGTTCGTACAGCGAATGCGGTATCCGCTGCCCACTGGCGACAGAACCCGCAGAGAAGAGAAGGCCTCATTCTCCAGCAAACATCACCAAGTCAATTAGCTCTTTTTCCCGCACAACCAACAAAGCAAATGCATGGCACATCGAAGAAGACGAGGTATAAATGAAGAGCAGAGACACTCATTCGGAAAGAGATCGAACGCCGCTTTGCTTACTGGGTTGCTGCGGCGGAGGGTGGCCTCGTCTTCGACGTCGACGGTGCGGCCCCTCAAGCTGCTCCTTATCTTCTCCTCGAAGGTTCTCGCCAGGGCCTTGAACCTCTCGAAGCTAGAAGACAAGGGCTCCGCCATCGCCACGCCCAGAAGCTTCATCCCTTTCTTCCCTCCTCCTCCCGTTTCTCCACCCATTACGTCCGCCTCCATTTTCCCCTTTTCCTGGTTGTGACTCTTGACAATCGTTTTTCAAAAAAAAAAAAGACTCTTGACAATCGACCGGATGGCACGGTGGCGCTATGATCGACTCCTCGCGGCCTCGCCGACCGACGCTCTAATAGGTCGGAAGCACGGGCGGTGAGCACCCGCATGAGAGCAGACAGCTCTTTACAAGCAAAGGAGCGGGGACAGAAAAAGGGAAAAAAAAGTACAAACGCATGAAAGAAGAAAATATGGTAAAATAACAATTAACCAATCCTAATTTTTATCTAATCAAGAAATATAATCTTAAAAAGCTAAGATTAATTGATCACTAATTAATTCTTCCCTTGCAAAACCCTCCACGGTTCCACCGTCGGGATACCGCTGCGGCGCCGCCCTTCCTCTTTCTCTCTCGATCTCTCTCGACAGAGGAGGATAGGTCAGCGGCCTTGGTGTCACGTCGCTGCAGCCCCATCGGCACCGCCTCTGTCGTGCCCTCGCGCCGCCGCCGCTGTCGAGCCTCGCGCCTTTGCCCCTCCCTCCGCCGACCTATCTATCGGTGACAAGAAACTGGGACATCATCGTTGCAGCTCTAAAGCGTCGTTCCCCTTCACCTCCAGCCGCCTCCGCTCCCCTCGATAAATGCCGTCCTCCCTCCCTCCCTCTCTCGATCGATCGATCGATCGATCGACGCCCAGCGCTGCCGCTCGTCGCCTTTTGTGCCGCCGTTCGATACTGCCCACGCGCCGCCATCCAGACATCCTGCGTCGTCGGGCAACACCCCTTTTGTCGCCGACCACTTCCTCCTGACGTTGTGCCCGCCCAGGATTAGTTCTCTCTCTCTCTCTATCTCTTCTCCTCCCTCTCTCTTGCTCAATCAAGCCCTGCCATGGCCCTTGTTCTTGGTCTAATCCGCCCAGGATTAGTTCTCTCTCTCTTGTTCGATCAAGCCCTTTCATGCCCTCGTTCTTGTTCTGATCTGTCACGTCCCGGATTTATTAATCTGTGCTTCGAAATAAATTCGAAGACAAGATCGGGAAATGAACTCCTAAACTTCGTCGATTTGGAAAAATTGAAGAATCACATGCCCCATTTCATAAAAATAAATGATTCAATCCAAAAATAAATCATTTCATTATAAACTCTTCGTAAATCAAATTCTCTAAACCTCTTCTTTCTGCACTAATTCTGATCTATTACGTTTCTGCTGCACTACATGATTACCTGAAAAATGTTAGGAGATTTGGGGTGAGTCACACGGACTCAGTAGGACTTATACCCAACTTTCCTATTATATTAATCCACCTAAATGGTAGCAATAAATGGTAAAGTCAACACAAATCAGATTATATCATAGTTACTGAACTAATTATCAAGATTCAATTATTTAATTATGTCCTTTCCAAAAATCGATTAACCGAATGAGTCTGACCCTACATGAACCAAACTATCTATCACTTAACTAACTGATATATTATATATGCCATGCCACATGGACTTACATGAAACTACTATGCATACTTTAATACCATTTCCATTCCATTTGTCTGAGTAAATCATATGTTATACTTGGCGATCGTCACTCCAGCTCTAATATATATAAGAAGTACCATATAGTAAGCTAAATCCCAAAGTACGTCTAGGCAGTGGCGTACTTAGGATAAACCGAGGTATCTGGAATCAAAGGATGCACCGGATCAATCTATTTCCACCGCTGCCCACGGGCGATTCTATCATAGGCTGGAGGAGCAAACATTACATCATATGCATCACGGCATCAATAACATTTCACAAGCAAGCCATACAATTACTCAGACAATTCCATTTCAATAGCCAATTATGCAATTTAACTCAATCAAATAGCCAAGTCATTAAACCATGCCAATATTCTATCAATTCACAAAATTATGCAATTAATCAAATCATGCCAATAATCACAATCATGTCGACACATGCAGATCATTCAATTAATACAAATATTCATGCAATAGACCCAATTAGGAACAATAATTCAATTATATTCCAAATCATGCAATTTACCCAATCAGAATAGAATATGTAACATAATTAGACATGCCAACTTCAATTAATCATAGTTCAATATCAATTCATCAAATAATGTACTTTGCAACTTTATATCATTAAAAATAAGTTAATTAATTTTGCTAATGAATTATCATGCCAATTTAAATTTTAATTCAATTTATCAATTAATAAACCTTAAAATCATACATAACATGAATCAGATATAATTATAATATTAACGGGCCATAATTCAATTTCCACAAGTACTTATTTATTTTTCTAAAATTTTTCAAACCATAAATGAATCAATAAACATCTAACTATTACTACACATGATAATGCATGAACTATGCATGAATGGCATAAATAGCATTTAAATGAATCCATATACACAATTAAACAATTACACCGTCATTTATTCACTAATTTCTAAATAATCTAATAAACATATTTTAACACATTAATTAGAATATTATGTGCTAAGGTTAAGTTGGGATGCCTACCTCGATGAAGTCGATAATTTTCGAATCCAAGAAACCCAAGTCGGTTTAATCACGAGGTAATAGAGTTGATTGCGGCACCGGGTATATCCTCCAATCCTATTGGCATTAAAAACGACAAAGGGTTAATTAACTCACCCAATTTAATTAATAAAATAATTAGAATGAGAGAGAGAGAGTAAGATAGGAGAGAGAAAGAGAGTGTGCGAGAGAGAGAGGAGAGAGAATGCGGCAGGGGGAAGAGAGAGGTAGGAGGAGAGAGGAGGAGGGAGAGAGAGCGCGGGGGTGGGGGGGGGGCGAGAAAGGCTGGAGGGGGGCGCTGCACCGCCCCACCCCGCGGCGCAGCCGCATGCGCCGGTGGTGCATCGGCCGCCCGCCCCCACGGGCACGCGCGCGAAGCCGCGCGTGCGCGGCTTAAACTCGGGAAGGAGGGTGGGAAAGAGAGAGAAGGGAGAGAGGGAGCCCGAGAGCCGGAGAGGGAAGAGAGAGAGAGAGAGCGGGAGAGCGCGGCGAAGGGAGGGGTGCGAGCGGAAGAGAGAAGCGCGGCGCCAACCGCGACAGTCGGAGGGGGAAGGAAGAAGGAGAAGAAGAGGGAGGGCGACGGCAGCGGAGGCGTCGGCATCGGCGACGACGGGAGGAGAGAGGGAGAACAGCGGCGCCGGCTGCGCCCTCGGCAGCCGTGACGGCGGAACGAGGAAAGAGGAAGAAGAGGAAGAGGAGCAGGGCGACGGCAACCCCGGAAGGAGGGAAAGAGGCGGCGACGGCGAGAGATGAGGTGGATGAGGGGAATGGCATCGACGTCGTCGACGTCGACACGGTGGCGACAGAACACAGCGACGACGAGGCGACGGAAGAAGAAGTAGAAGAAGAAGGAATGGAGAGGAAGAGGACGCCGGACCAGGGAGACAAGGGCGACGACGGCGGTGGCAGACTGAGAGAGGGGTGTGCTCGCGCTGCAGCGGCGAGTGGGGTGGCGATTCGGGCGACGACGAAGGCGACGGTGGGAAGGTGAGGCGGTGTCGACGACGGCGGCGAGGCGGCGTCCGGCAGAAGAAAACGGAACGGGAAGGCGGTGGAGGAGAAGATTCGAGAGGGGGAAGAAGAGCGGCGGACGGAGGCGGTGCGGGAGGGGTACGTGGCGCGAGGTAAGGTTTTTCGTTTTTTTCATTTTTGTTAATTTGACGGACGTTACATGATCCGCCAACTGCTTCTTTTCAACCGCTTGAGCGTCTCCCAGACATACTCTAGTCCTCCTGTGCACCATATTCTAAAAACTCGGGTCCGACGGATCATTAAACCCCATGATAGGTCACCAAATTTCCCACTTTGAACTTCTAAGGTTGACCCTGTTTGAACCCCCTCAGCAGATATACCTCTTTTTTCAGACCCCTAAATTAGAACAGCGGAGATATGATACTGATATCTCCCGAACAGTTTTGCAATCCTTTTTATGTTCCGAGCCCTGTCCAACCTCCTCTGTGCTGTCGCATTGGATGCCTCTAATTCAGACTTGCAAAAATTACCCGAGGCATTCCTGTTTCTAACCCTATCCAATCCTCAAACCAGCCGGGGACTGCACCTCAGTCTGACAACAGCGGTTGAATAAGACAGTGACTAGATGAACTACAGGCCACAGGGCCAGGACACTCCAGCCGGCCATCAAGGCCATTAAACAAAAAAAAATCAATATAAAAAATGTTGAGGCTAAGTTTATTAAGTTATTTCCTCTCATAATTTTGAACGTACAGATGGACCTGTCCCGGGGTGTATCGGATCCTGGATGAGTTGATGGGCACGTCTATCATTTCCCTAAAGCATGAAGTATCAAATTTTGTCTTTTAAGAGGAGAATCTCACTCATTCAAGAGAAGATGATTCATGTCACCATGCTCAACCGACCACGATGGATTGGTTTGAATTTTATCTTTTATTTAAATATTTGATTGATTGTAGATTTATTAAATTTATTTAATTTAAGTGTTATTCAATTAATTTATCAATAGGATTTGAGTGTTTGTTCGATGTTGTTAACGTCGGTAGTTTGCAAGTTTGACGGGGATATGTCAAAATAATTTTTTTTTAAAGAATCTCAAAATCTCAATACATATTTTTATATATCCCACCTATCTTTTTAGTTGTTAAAGCTAATGGGGTGTTTGGTTGCATGATAATTTTTTGTACACTTTCATGATAAAAAATTGTATTAAAATAAAAAGTAAACCAACTCATGACATAAAATTATCATGTTTGGAGGGATGTGATTACAAAAAAGAGTAACCACCGCACATGACCAAATAAAGTGGGGGACCACAAGAAAAAAGAAAGAGGTGAGACCCTCTTTTTTTGTTTAAGAAGAAAATCACTTTCAAAACATAAAATTGTCATGGTTGTCAAACACCTCTTTTAACAAGTTTTCTTACAATTTTTAAAAATTTAAATAAAAACCTCAATTATCATGCAACCAAACACCCCATAAACAAACGATCGTTTTTTTTCCAAAAAAGGAAAATCATGAATTTTGAATTTTGAAAATTGAAATTGTAAGGTTTCATCATATGTCTAAATGTAATTGGTAATATATGTTATATTCAATTAATATTTTTTTGGGTTACTTAAGATTTCAGTCTTTAGGAATTATGGTTATTTGTATCTAATACAAACAAAATAGAATAAATAGTTGTAACTTTTAACCTTATCATGATGATATAATCTCTTATATCCTTGTAATATTTTAAAAATACTTTTTTTACTGGTTCTGGACAAAGATGATTGTACTACATTTTACTTAACTACCATGGTGTGCGGTATTGCTGTATTGGTGGTCCCAACCACCTTCCTCCTCCAAAAAAATCACTTTATGTGGTATCAGCCAATCCTGTTCTGCAAAATGTTTACCTGTTCTGGGCTGATTTGTGTTGGGATCAGCCTGGTTCAGTCAGGATAGCTGGTCTAGAGTCAATATCAGTGCATCTGGCTAACCTGAAAATGGGTGGTATTTGCTGCGATTATCCTGAGCTTGGATCAGCTGACTCTTCTGAATCAGGTTGATTCTTGGCTTATTTTGTACTGATACAGGGGTCTGATCTACTTCTATGGTCCTTGCATTATCCACGCATGTTGCAAAAATAAAATTAACTATTTTTTTAGTACTAACTAAAGTACATGGAAGTTAAGTCTTTATTTATCAATATTCATTTTCTAGGCAGGGATTTCACCCTATCCATCATGTGGAGTTTCCATGTACTCTATGGCTTCCCCTTCGGCTTCCCCTTCTGAGGATGGGTAGCTTGAAGTTTCTTTACACAATTCCTTTGGTTTTGTTATTCAAAATATGATATGATCCCAGGGACGAGATGGACCCGGAAGAGCATAAAATGTCTGTTGCACCCCGTGAAGGAGGTATTTCATCCGAGCCACTCACAGAAGTTGTTACTTGTACTCTGCGTAGTTTTCCGCACTAGTTCCTCTTTGAATTATCAACTTAACACTTCATGCACTTTTCTTCTTGTTGTGCAGTTTTGGAGATGGAATTTACTGCATATGATTGTAGAAGAGCATTCTCAAGCCTTCTGAGAGAGGAAAAGTTTCTTGAGAAGAAGAGATTCTTTTACCATAACTGTTCCCTAAACTTCTGATGAGTTTTTTAAGAGGTGTAAAAACGAGTGTTTTGTTCTCTTAGTTCTTTCTTCAATTTCACTTAAGGTGATTTAATTTAGATTTTATATTTAGAGTTTGATTAAATTCTATGATTATCTAAAAATTACTGAAATCAGCTCTCAAATTCATTCATTCTGGTGGAGTCAGAATTATTTGGTATGACATGTTTGGAACAAAATTAAATGACCTCTTAAAATAAAAAAGATGTATGGAAATGGATTGGAATGTACTCCTTAGTTCTTGGTCATCTCTTCTTAATTTGCAAGGGAAGAATACTTGTTTATCCGGTGGAAATCAGAATCTTTATTGAGTCCTCTACGCTTCTAATGCAGTATTTTTGAGACAGTCTTAAGACATGTTGGGATCAGTGCTCATGTGGAGGGCCTCTAATCTCGTAACCTTGAAAGATCTTTGTGATCCCTGTTAGCAGCTATTCTTTGGACCATTTCGCTTACTATCTAAGGACACCTTCAACCAACCAGGGAACAAATTCACGAAACGTATTACTCTTTGTGAAAAGAAACCATCTTCCACACAACTTCTATCTATTAGTCCACCTCTAATCCTTACATGTATGGATTTTTCCTTTTCTCTGTGATGCATTTTGCTTTTCGGTGCTTCTAGGGTGTTTCTCCTCCCTTTACTAGGCTTGGTTTTGCATTTTCACTTTATCATCTTGGTAGTATTACTGTACTTTTTTCTATTTTTCACTTTAATAATCTTTTATCTCTATTTTTAGATACACCTAGATATGGCTATGAGGCATGAACACCCATTTCTTAATGAAAATAGAGCCTCATTGGTTCATTGCATGGATCTGGGTGCTAAGCCGGCAAAGTAAATATAAATCAGACAACTAGCACCATGTAAGGCCAGTATGCCCCACAATTACGCTTGGCCTGCCCCTAGCAACACCCTGCCAGCATTTCCCTGCGCTGCCTGGCCTGCCACCAGGATTTGGTTCCCAGCAGTTATTTAGAATTGACCTACAAAACGGGGCTTTAAGTCCATTAATTGTTGTTCTTTGAATGAGCCTGAGGATATATAAGGGCGCAAGAACTTGTACTCATGAGGCGGGCCTTGGTTTCCAGCCGTTTTCATTCAAGTTTATTTTTCGGAGTCCACCTTCATTTGTGCATTTCTTCATTGAAATACAAGTCCCTTTTACCGGATTTGGCCAACTTTGTGTCATCTTGTGTTGTTGTGTGCTTTTGAATTCGCCATGTGTGTAGTGGAATCGACGTCCGTTTGCAGAATTTGGCTGGCTTGCACGGCGGAAGTGTAGGCACTGCATGGTCTCAAGCCAACCGATCCATTTGAGATTGCGTCAATCAGTTCATCTTTATGAATAACATCCATGTAAGATACATTCAATGATGTATGCATGTCATGTTGTAAGAGTACTTATCTGGGATCATAGTAAAACACATTCATTCGACCGAGCTCCAAAACCAGAACATGAACCATCAACCACAATGGTGCTACCAGAAGAGCTGATCTCTTGCACTGTGCTGTTGTGTTGCTTAACCTGAGCTATATCCATTGACCTCACTCACCTGAGGACCAATAAATTGCGTTAGATTAATTAGCCAAGAAAAATTGTGAGCTGGTTGATGGATTAAGCATGTCTAACTTATTATTTGCTTTCGATAGAAGTCTAAAGAGATTAATATGATACCCAATAATGACAAATATGAATAAAGCATGTCATATTTTGCTTATTACTAATTACAAATCAGAGATTCTTGAAATAACAACGTTTAAAAAATATCATAATAATCGTAAGTAGAATGTCAGGATGGAGGGATCCACAATTACATACTCTTAAATGATATTTTCTCAAATGATAAATGTATGTTTATCATGTTGGTTCCATAGAAATTCTGGCTCATAGGATCAGAACATCTAAGGCTGTCATCACGTCCAAGAATAATTACCGGATACTTGACGGATATTTATGTTTATTTTGGTATTTTAAACATTGTTATTCTAAAAAACTTATATTTATGATTATTGATGAGTTTAATCCGGTCTAACTTTTACATGTCTATGATATCATGTTAACTTATTTGGGCTTCTATATCAAACAGGTTAGTGTGTTAGATTTATCATGCATTATATATATCTAACTATCTGCATAACTACCCATATATATTTTTTTAAATTACATTGGTAAAAATTGTGAACCTTGGTTTCACCAGTGGTGCATTATATATCTATTTGCACAATTACCTATTTAAATATCTGTTTGCATAACTACCTATTTCCCCAGTGTCATTTTGACAATTTTTCAACATTGCTATTTAAATAGAACAACCAAATAATATGATAGGCTGACATGTAAATCTACTTTATATATATATATATGCTAGTTTTAGTTTATATGGAGGTAATGGACAAAGTGTGAGAGCAGAATTGACTGAGCATATGTTTGGTTAGGATTCTGGCAGAGATTTTAATCAATTCCATCTAGATATACATCTCTTGCGTCTGTCCGCTGGATTTTAAATTATATTGATTATGCTTGAATATTCTTTAAGAGAGAGAGAGCGCGCACGCATGCTTAATATCCCGATTTATGAATATGTTAAAAGATTAAATTAATATACTACTAACAACACTGTTCGAAGATTGAATTAAAAGAATTCTGAAATTAAAAGTGCTATGTTAGAAATGGACTGAGAATAGATGATCTCTTGAAAATACTATTAATTAACATGATTGTTAAGTCAGTCATCTAGTTTACACAGAGAGAACACATAGATTTGTTATTTTCTCTGTCGACTAAATTTCAAAGACCGTCAATAGATAATTTATAAGAAGTATTAATTATCATTCATTAATAAATATTAAATTGGAATGGCCCCTGACCGACCAGCGTGCGTTTAGCTGATTTTACCTCGGCTTATCCTTGGTTTCGGTGCTCCAACAGGAGCTGGGTCTTGACACGATGCAACCCAATGAACTTAATTATTTAATTGCCCTTCTAACAGTGGGATGTATATATTATATAAGGTAGACTCGGCACTGATGCACTGTCTTGACGCCAAGGTAGATATTTTATAAAGAGGTTGTGATGTGACATATATAGAGAGAGAGGGACGCTGGAACATGAAGGTTTTGGGACTTAATTTGATTAGAGTACTGAATATAAAATATAATATTGTGTGCTGCTTTTGATATCTCTCTAGCTAGTAGCTAGATATATCATCATCAGATTTCACCGTACCTAATAGCAAAAGCAACATGATATATATTGTACGGCTGATTAATATATGTTCTATCCGAATAAGCACTTATAGCTAGGGGGGTGTTGGACTGAACACTTTTTTTCACATTCATTCTGTGAGGGAGAGGATATTGAAGTTAAGTGATCGTTAGAAATCAATAAACCACAAAACTACGTCTAGAGGGTAACGAGAGAGGGAGAGAGACCCATGCACTGGGTTAGATATAGATAGAGGATACACTAACCGAAGAACCCACCATTAACTCGGATCCTTTTGTTTGATGAACATGCACGGGTGGATAAAAAATTATTGTCAGGAAAAGTAGAGTTTGACCTAAATGATAATAGAATGAAAGAAATTAGAAAGCTAGGTGGTAGAGATCCAGCTTGATACCCACTAACAAAAGTACAAAAGAAGCTACAGCTCACAGAAGGGGGAAGTAGTCTAAAGGTGCATCAATCAATCCATCCTCGATGATGATGTGATATTACAACTTTGGAATTTGTAGGAGGGGGGGGGGAAGAGACAAGATCTAACAACAATTATGACTCAAATGCCAATGGGGATTGCCCACTTTGATTGATGCCATGCCTACCAAGGCATCACAAGCCTCTGACCCAACTGGTTAATTAGGAGTGTTCGATTTTTTATTCCCCCCCCCCCAAAGAATATATAACAGAGTTGGTCGAGATCAATCACACATAAGCGTCCATGATCGGGCACTCCTGAGTTCGAATCTGGGAGAGGTCATCCCATTGGACGGTGAGAAACAACTAGGAATCTTCACTTATTATATACTAATGACGACTAGCATATCTCATGAGAACACATGTAATATTGTTAATGTGCATAAGATGACATAAAAATATCGAGTTTAATCTAAATAATCATCGTGGAACTAATCCGAAATAATAACTAATCCGGATTAAGTCAAATCGAATTTAATTTTTCAATTCGAACAAAATTACTGTTCTCGTCGTGCTCCGCCGCCTCAGAAAGCGAGGAGGACACGAAGACGTCAGAGCCCCAATCCAACCAAACCCCCCCGTTCGTGTCAGTCACGGAGTCGGAGAGCATCGGCTCCGACACCGGCGGATATATAGCTACCCTGCGGTACGCGGACCGCGCGGCAGCTGACGTCGGTCTACTCCGGGCGGTATCGGCACCGCCTTGTTATGCTAACCCGATTCGGGCTCTCTCGCAACACTGTACAGACGCAACGAGGAAAAAAAGTAGGAAACAAATTAATAAGTTTTGATGGAACGAGCAGGCAAATTCCCCCTCCGCGATAGAATATATAAGGGTTTCTCGCCACACCGTCTCATCTCTCTCTCTCTCTCCCTCTCCCTCTTCTCTCTCTGTAGCGGAGACGGAAGAGAGGCGCCTCCTCCTGCGAAGCGTCCCCATCTCCTCCTCCTCCTCCTCTTCCTCCAGGGCGATCGGAGAGGGCTCCGAATCTACAGCAGAAGGGGGAATCTGCAGAGTTATGCAGGCAGATCAGGCGGTGCTGAGTTTGAGGCCTGGTGGTGGCGGCGGCGGCAACCGAAGCAGGCTCCTCGCTCCTCGCTTCGACTCCTCCACCTTCGGTGCCGCTTCTTCGCTTGTCGCCTACGCCGCGTCGGATCTCCCTGCTCTTCGGCCCCATGGCGGCGGCGAAGGCTCTGGATTCAAGGTCAGCTGGAAGCTCTGGATCTAAGCCGTCCTTCTGTCCTTATTGTGTTCTTTCTTTACCTTTACGTTCCCTCGATTTTTTTGGCTTCGGTTTTGCCAGACGGTCGTTTGAGTTGTTCCTACTTTTTCTTGTTTGTGGTTGCTTTCTTGTGCTTCTATAATCACCTTTCTACCCGACTTTTTCATGCGCGTATCTTCTTGTCTCGTTACACGCTGGTGTATGCTCTAATCGGTTTGTTTCAATTCATTGCTCACTTTTGATGGATCCGTTGATAGGACTTTGTTGATGAGCCCGGATGTCCAAATCGTTTTCCCCTTCCATCTGTGTCTGCCCTTGCCCAGCTTGATGCTTTCAAATTTAATAAAATAAACATCGACCATCAAATTGGCTTTTTAGGATCGTTAATCATGCACGCGGGCCCAAATCTTCATTAGAAAGTAGAGAAGAGTTGGTTAAATCTTGTAATTTAATGGCGAGTCGTTATCTTTTTATTCGATTCTTGTTATATTTACGTGGACTGGTGTCTACATCTTTGTAATTTTCTTCCGGTACCTTGTAGCGGTCAAAGTTGGGTTACCAACTCGTTCTGTCGTAATGTTGTAATTTATAAACTCTGACAAGTGGCTGTTTTCCTCTGCTGTAACTCTTTCTTTTATATTCTATATGAAAGGGTTTTAGGGCTTGCGTGCTCCAGGTGTGCACATAGTAATGTGTTTGATTTCTTTATGGTGCAGTCATACTTCAAAATATAGTTAGCTGCCGTGACAAGTGTTATTTTCTGTTGCTTTTCGTCTCTAGATGCGATGGATTTAGTTTAATTTTTCTTATTTTGTCCATGTCAAATAATCCTGCAAGCCATAAATTACCATCCGATCCACATTGTTTTCTGGAAAAATTCAGTTTATCGCATTATCACTAGAGCAGTGGTGAAATAGATGGTCTTGTGGTTCAACCTGATTCCTTTTGAGCTTGATGTTAATTTCTTGCATAGGGTACTTGGTGTGTGTGGGTGATGACTATCTAAGTTTTTTTATATTTTATATGTTAAATTTTATGGATTATTTCTTATACATTTACACTACTAAATGAACTTCCCGTACATGTTGCACATTTTTTCCATGTATTTTTTAGTTATTTATTATTTATTGTCCTTTGACAAAAGTATCTTTCAGCTGGTGAACTGTTACAAATTGATTTAATGTTATTTTGTGAATTCACTCTTCAAATGAAGTGATGCAACTTTTATTTGGCCCCATAAATTTTCAATTTGTGCTGCAAAGATGCTTTTCATCTTTATGTTGAGACAGTATGATATAGTTTACATGTTCTATGTTTTAAATACTGCAGACTGGTGATATGCGCTTTGAAGGACGGGAACGTGTTCGGTACACCCGTGATCACCTTTTACAACTCCGGGAGGTACTTTATTTTTTTGTGTATTTATATATTTTTTATATGTTATGCCCTCGGCTATCTCTACCTCAGCTTTGTATAATACTTTTGTCTCCAACTTTCTCTTATCTTTTTTGCTTTCTTTGCAGGTTGCTGTTGTTCCTGAGGATATCTTGAAAATAAAAAAGGAAGTTGAGGCTGAGTTTTTTGGTGAAGAGCAAATGTGGGGCCGCAGTGATGCACATGTCAGTTTTTGTTTCATATTATTGTTAGTACAGGCTTTTTTTACCAGACATGCTTGAGCTATTGTACAACAGCTCTTCCATCTCAATATTCATCATTTGTTTTCTGTAGATTCGTTTACTTGTTGTATTTAGTGACTTACCAAGGTTTATCTCTATAGCTTTGCTATAATGCCTTCTTGTAATTTTTCCTCTGATAATGGACTTTGCTTATTTTATTAATGTTAGATGTGCAATTTTGTCATACCATCTGTATTTCATTAACGGTACTTCGCACATTCTTTGTCGTTGATTTGTAATCTAGTTGTGGCACTTATGCATTATGGTTTAAAGATGAATGTGAATGGTTTCTTATGCTTCAGGATGTTCATTCTGTTTCATACATATTTACTTATAGTTTTGTGATTTCCATTTTTGCAGCTGCAAGGTCAACAGCAAAGTCGTTATTCCGAGCCCGATGGTCGAGATTGGCGCCGATCAAGTCAGCCGTCATTTGCTGGAGAAGAAAAGTCTTGGGAAACAGTCCGTGATAGCAAAGAATCCAGCTGGAGGCAGCAAGAGTCCAGCCAAACAATGAGGCAGGATCAACTGAGCACCCAGTTTTCATCGAAGGTACAATCTCTGCTCAAGGGATCATCATCATTATGATTTCTTTACTTATTGCTTGCATTTTATCTTTTCCAGCCACTCACTTCTAAACCCATTATGATAACAGACACAGACATGCAATGTTGTATTCATGCAAATATGATACCCTTTTTCTTGTTCTTTTAGTTAGTCTTGATGCTGATATACCTATAAGATAATTTACATGATTCCTTTTCACCCAATTCTAACCCCACATTTATGGTGATAAAACATATACATGCAATTATGGATTGGGGCACTAAATGAGACAATGTCTCACCTTAAAGTCTTGTGGCACTTGACTTGACCTAGGTCGAGTGCAGCATCTAATCTACAAAAGAACAAAATTTTGCAGATCATATAGTTGTTTTCATATATAATTTTATAAGAGAATGGTTCATAAGCTGATGAAACTAGTTATTTATGGTTGATTGAACATATTTTGATGTTATCTTCTCATTTGTATGTCTAGAATATAGTTTTTACTATTAATTACCTGATTGCCTTTTTTGCATGGTGGTGAAGTGAGGCAACTGCCTTGGGTGTCTTTGTCTCTAATTATGGGGTTGGATAATCTCTATCCTAATGCCCTTTATAACAAGCATGAAGTAGTAATGCCACTTTTTTTTGTTTTATTGCTTGCCCTGGCATATGTAATTGTCTCCATGCTGCTTCCTTATGGAAGTTTTACACCTGCAATTTTCGTTTCTATTGGATCATGGAGGATTTGTGGCGATTAGCTGCTTGAGGTGAAATTCTAAAATGCAAATGCAACATACAATAAGAAATTAAAATATTTTATTTTTTTGTTATTGATAGCTGTTGTCAGCATTTATTTGCTGTTATTTCCTTTTATTTGGTTCTAATTGCTAGTTTGGTATTGTAATTATCATAGAGTTGGTTTTGCAATTTGATTTTCTATTTTATTGATGCTTTTCACCTATTCTACTGCTTATAGGAACTAGCTCTTGTCATAACATTTTTTCATTGGTATGATAATAAAAGTTATACTTTATTTGGTGAAATTACTTTGCTTGAAAGTAAATGCACTCTGCCAAAGACAGTGGTGACTCATGGGGACTACCCACGGCTTCATTCGTTGGTTAGTTTTCTAGGTATCAAAACATTCCTATGATAAAAATACCTTGCTTTAAGCTCATGATTTTAGTTGTTTCAAGATAATATTGGTTTCTGTGTTTAGAGATCATATAGAGCTTCAAACATCAGAAAAATATGCCAGCCTAGATTCTGTGATTTGTCTATCTAGAAATGGAGTCAAGATATGCTTCTCATGTTGTTGAATACTGTATGATGGTATTTTTTGTGTCCTCTATAGCATAATATGTTGGCATCCCGCATTAGAGGATTTTTTTGGGCATCCAGCATAACTTGTTATATATTGTAAGTTGTCAAAAAATGGTGAAGGTGAACACCTAGTCAATGAGGCAGGGCAAGGAAACCCTTTACCTCCTTGACTTGGCCTAAATCTTCTTGACAACCCCCTCTGCATAGCCAAGGGTGCTGACCTGGGCACATCCTATGTGGTGGGGGTCTTTGTCGAGTGAGGAAGGTCCCACATAAGTCTATTCTGGGTCTGCTGAGTAGCCTGAGTTGGAGTCCCATTTCTGGAACAAAACACCCCAACGGGCTATGCAAAATAGGGGTGCTTTTTTTAAACTGGTAAACTGAACCGTTCAGTTTGGTTCCAGTGCATCGGTTGACCCGATTAACCCAGTTTAACTTCTATGTTATGTTGATTTTAAAATTATAATATTATTAATTTATACAGTTATACCGGAGCAAGATGGTTCTCTCCTACAAATAAACTACTAAGCTTAAGGCTGATCCTAGTTGGCTATTTTATTTCAGTATAATCTTATATTATTTTTTTTTAAATTAATCTTTATTTTTTGTATTTTTTTGTGCTTGTTGTAACCAAAAATTTTCAAAAAAAAAGAGAGAAGAAAAATGAAAGAAATGGCATGCTCGGCCTCCATGAAGGTCTGGGCTGTGTATAGCATATACAGGCCCATAACAGGACCTTGAGTGGCCCAATTCAGTCCACCTGAAGTGCCCATCGACAGAGCTTAAAATGGCATTCCGATTGACCCAATTCAGCTAGTTAAAAGGCCCATTTGCGGCCCACCCAGAAGGCCCCCCTATAGAAGGCCCACGGGCCTGAACAAATGGACCGGACATCCTTCTAAATGGGCCAAGGGATCAGCCCGCGATTCTGCTCAAAGATGGGTTCGACAGAAAAAAGGAGGAGGATTTTGTTGAACAAGGCAAGAAATCGGACAGAAAGGAGGAAATCTGTCTCGGATATTAACCAGCCCTGGAATCCCAGTCGATATCCGATTCTATGGCAGCTCCGAGTCCTACTCGGAGACAGCTAGGGGCAATGGTCGACGGGAGCATCCCCCATTTTAGCAGGGGGTTCGATCTCCTTCCGAGAATATGGGGGCCAGCAGTTTTAGCAATCCCGAGTCCCTCTCGAAGCCGGAACTGGCTTCCGCACGGGAGGAGTCCTCTCGAGGCCTATAAAAAGGCCAAATGCAGGCCGCGGCAAGAGGGAGATCCCGGCGGAGGGGGTCGTAAGGCGGCACAGAGCAAGAGAGAGAGGCAGAACGGAGAGGAAGAGAGAGCAAGGGGAGAGATCGTAGAGGGCGGAGAGCAAGGAGGAGTCTACCGAGTCCAATTGAAGCCGCGCAAAGCCCTCTTCTGCTTCTTCTCCTTCCGGACGTCGCGATCCCTCCGCAAGCTACCGTGACCGCCGTAGACGCCGGAAGGCTACCCTATCGCCGCCGGTGAGAGCTCCTCCCTCTTCCCCTATAGCCGTCGGAGCCTCCTCCCTCTCCGTCCGGTGCCGTCGCCGCCGAACGAAGCCGGAAGCGCCGTCGGATGCCACCGCGGGGCCGCGGGATGCCGGAGAGGAGTCGTGCGCTACTGTAGCGGGAGAAATATATCTCCCGAACCATATGCTTACGTGGAAAACCTGCGGGGCCCACCCGGTGGAGAAAAAACAAAAAAAAAGAGAGGGCAGGCGCAGCCGGCCGGCCCCCTCCTCCTCTGCTGAAGCCCTGTGCGGTTGAACCACCGGCCCGGTCCAAACAGTGGACCGGCCCCCTCCCCTTTGCAGCCGGAGCAGTGCGCACAAGCACAGGAGGCCCCTCTGCACAAACAGTGCCCTGCGCACAAGCGCAAGGACCCTTCTTCAACAAAAAAAGGGGAAATGTTTTAAAACAAACAATCCAATGAAAATAAATAAAAATCTACATTTAATTCAACAAACCGGACTAGTTGGGGGGTCGACTAACCATCCGCCCCTACGTCTCGGCTTAACTTAAAAGAATTCAAAATATGGACTAGTTGGGAGGTCGACTAACCATCCGCCCCTACGTCCTTAAGGTAGACATACAAAGGTCTATAAAAGATCCCAATGTCTTACCAAGTCCATCAAGCTATGCAAGGCTAGAGCATAATCAATATGCCGTCATGCCGGTCATATGCTAATGGAATTTTCAAAACAGTGGGGGATGCCCATAAGTCTATCAAGACCGGGTACATGTCGCCCACGAATTGACAAGTTCATCAACTCATGGAGAAGCCATGAAGATAGAGATGAGCTAATTTCTCACAAGTCTATCAAAGACCGGGATGCTCAATCTAAAGACAAGGAGATGAGTCCCCGCAAGCCTATCAAAGGCTGGGACATGCTCAATCTCAAATCAGTGAGAGGAATGCCCACAAGTCTATCAAAGACCGGGTGTTTTTCCATCTCAAACTGATCAAGCAAGTTCCATGTTCATCAAGGACTCAAAGGGACCGGATTGCTATTCAAGTTGTAAATCATGTCTCATATTTTGAGAGAACAAGTGAAATTCATGTTCGGTACATAGATTGATGTCTCAAAGAGGAGAGACAATCACATGAAATTTCTGGAATGCAAGACAACAACAAAAAAACTAACAAGTGATTCTGGAAGATTTGAAACCTGTAAAAAAAAAACTTTAAAAAATCTGAAACCCGTAAGTCTGAGATCTGAATTTTCATACAGCCAAATCCCCAAATCAAAACACTCTCAAAACAAATCACAAACTTAATTGAATTCATAAGCAAGAAAATCTGAAATCAGGATCCGCAATCTGAGGTTTGAAAGATCAAAATCTGGTACCCAAGTAAATCCGAAACTTGCAAATCCATAAAAAATCTGAACAAATCTGAAACCTTCAAATCTTTGAGACCAGACTTAAATTTGTGACCCAAATCTGCACCGAACCGAAAATCAGAAGCTAGAGCCTGGGCGCCAGAAGCCAGAACCCATTCCGAAATCTGAAATCTAGGAAACTGAGATGCTGAACATGAAGTCTGCAACTAACTCTGGAAGCCGAAAATCTAAATCCCCATTAAAATCTGAAATTTGTACAAACTTGGAGATGGCTAACCAAATCTGTAAAATTGCATTTGTCAAAATCTGCAGGTTTAACTGAAAACTCAACCAAACAAAATTGAACTCAAATCAAACTCAACTCTAATTCAATCAAATCAAAATTCTCTAAGTAATCCAAACTCAAGCAAATCTGAAACTGTAAAAATCCGAAATTGGGAAACATTCAATCAAATTTCTCTCAAACTTAAGCTAATCAAACTAAAAAATCAAACAATAAACAAACTAAATCAAAATCAGATCAGGTTTAAAATCAATCAACTCAACTCAAATTGAATTCCCCAAATCAAACAAAATTCAACTGAATTCTAACAAATTTAAAATAAACCAAACTCAAAATCAAACAATAATTAAACTGCCCTAAAAATAAACCAAATCAACCCAATTTAAATTGAACCAAACTTAAATCAATTAATCAAATTCAAACTCAAACCCAAATCAGTTTATAAATCTGAAAGTTGCATAAAATGTCAAATTTACCCCAAACTCAATTAAAACTAACTCAACAGATCAAACTCCAACCCAAACCAGAAAGCAATCAACAAACTGAATTTAACTCAAATAAATCCAGACTGGATCAAACTTAAATAAATCAAACCGAAAGCAATTCAACCAAATTAAATTCAACTCAAACTAAATTCAAACCAACAAATTTAATCAAACCGAAATTCAAATCAATTCAATTCAACTTAAATTCAAACTAAATCCAAAACACATTAAGTGCTTGCATTCCACTGATTGCATGGGGCTGTTTTCTCTTGTGTATGTGAATGTTTATTTTGTGGATGTATTGTTTTCTATTTCCATGGATTGCTATGACGATAATCAAGGGTAGTCGAGTTATCTCGATGTAATTAATGTCGGATCTTCGCACCATCCGACGGGGAGAGGTCAAAACAAATTTTCAAAGAACCTAACAACCTCAACACATAATTTTGACCCTAGTTAGTACTTTTATGGAATACCATCTATTTTCCTAATAAGTCAATGCTAAGGTCTAACCAAATCTAATTCAAATTCAAAAGGAAAATGAATTTCCAAAAGAAAAGAAATAAAATCTTTTTTGAGATTTCGAGGTTACATCAGTGCTGAACCAACAAAGTGGGCCAAACCACTCTGTTCACTGATGGTTTGGGCTTTTATACCCTACCAAATCATTTTTTTGGCTCCAGCTTCAGCAAAATTGGCCTGAAACTGAACTGAACTTAACCATGAACAGTTCTATTCAAACCATTGAGCAGGCCAGTTTAGATTATTCACTGGCAGTTTTGCTCTAAGTTTTCAATCTCAAACTTTGGCTCCCAAGTCCATAATCACAGACTTAACTGGGGTTGTTTCCACCTGATAGAGACTCATCTCAGAGTGATTAAGCTTCATCTGTTCTTTTGCTCTACCCTTTGGCCATCCTTCCATGTGGCCTATCTTCTACCTCTGGCTACTCTCTCCGATCTATCTTCTCCTTGACCATAAAAATTGTCTTCATCACTGAGGCAACCACTTCAGATTCATGAGGCGAGGTTGTATTCCTCACCTTTGGTGCCATACATCAAAAGAATATCTTTATGGAGAAAAATGTTGTGGAAAACTGCCGAGCAAGTGAATCTTTGTACCCTTGGCATTGGATGAGCACATACATGATCATGTTAGTTATATATTATGGTAAAAGCTTCAGCAAGCAGTCGTGAGTAGATACTGTATCATCACAATATGTCAGAAAGTAAGTTATACTAAAGGGATAATGATGGTACACTGGTACCATTCATTCCAAGAGCTTAGTTTCATTTTTCTTGAATGGGATGAACATTTGACACTAGTGGTTCAAATAAGACATCCTGAAGTGGATATCATGGATGGGCAGGTTGGATTAAAAAATGATTTACCAAAGTGAATGTGTTGAATTAATCAAACATACTTGTTCTAGAAGTTTTTTTGGGCTGGATCTAGGCAGTAGAGGACTGGCTTTTGCAAAATAGAACTTAAGTATTTTTGGAGATTAGGCTTAAGATAGCTGAAAAGTAGAAAATCATGGTGGCATGGGTGGAATTTTGGTTTCCATTTGGCATTTTTTAACGATAACTGTACTATATTGTCTAAGGACTTGGTAGGCGCCCTAGGAGAGGAGGACCTCCCTTCAGGTGCTTGAGGCATAAAACAGATCCCTCAGATATGTTCCAAGGGTCCAGAACTTATAGTGGAACCCTCAACCACTGAACCATCCAGCCCAACCACCTGGTTTAGTCGCTGATTGGGGCCCAACTTAAGTTTTGGACCCTTCTAATATTGGGTCCATAAGACACCCAAAATTGGGTCTTATGAACCTTTCAAGTGGGGAAGGTACTGCAGGTGCTTGTGGCATTTGTCCAAGCAGCAGTGATGGTGGCATGATCACCTATTTGATTTGGCACCATAGGAGGCATCGATCATCTCACTCACTC
The DNA here is from genome assembly GCA_036172225.1 of Cryptocoryne crispatula var. balansae. Taxonomy (NCBI): domain Eukaryota; kingdom Viridiplantae; phylum Streptophyta; class Magnoliopsida; order Alismatales; family Araceae; genus Cryptocoryne; species Cryptocoryne crispatula. The sequence goes on from CM069918.1 coordinate 57,989,911, forward strand.
CATCCAATCATCGCCTTGGCAGTTGTCTCAACCATCTTTAATAACTAGTAACTGTATATTCTCACAAAGCATATCATTACAATGTTGTGGCTGACATTTTTAAATGATAATTGACTGTTCTTGTAAAGCATATTGTTACAAGGTTGGGTTCAATAGTACATAGGTCAGGTCCGAGAAATTCATGTCATTTTATTTTGTATTCTTTGGAAGTTTGTTTTAGTTATTCAATTTTGTCATAGTTTTAAATCCCTGCTTTCTGGTTTTGCTTCATGGTTTTTCATGAGTTTTTCATGGTTTTTCATGAGTTTTTCATGAGTTATTCAATTTTGTCATACTTTTAAAATTTGGGATTGTTATTTTTCAGCACCTTTCATTAGTGAGTACTCATTGGAGGACTTCTTATAGAAGAAATTTTTTTATAAATCACTTCTTTCAAAAGTTCTTATTTATAGAAGTGAAATGTGTTTGAATGTCACAATTTAACCGAATGCCACTGCACCGGCGCCATCTCTTTCTCCCTCTTCGTCCTCTTCCCACTCTGCCTAGAACATCGCAAGCGTCCCGTTCAATGCCAAATCGAAGGCTTCCTCGACACCGGCACCGAGATCCACTCCTCGCTGCCCATAGACCAACCTGGGTATCATCTCCACCACCGTCACCCTCATTTGCAGCACTCTCTCCTCTTCTTGTCCCCGGGGCACACTGACGGGTTGCCGGAGGGCTTGCGGAGTGTAGAGGGCTTGCCTGTGGAGGGAGGGACACTAGCGGGATGAAGAGGGGCTCGCGGAGGGTGGAGGGTTGCCCGGGGGGCGTTAGGTCGCTTGTCTCGTGGTGTGATGAATAGTTATAGGAAGAAAATTTTTTGGAGGTAGAAGGAGAAAAAACTCTTCATTTTTTCAACTTTTTCGGTGAAGGAGTGAATGTTTACAAGTATATAAATACCATATTTAAAATAAAAAATATTTTATGAAAGGAGAAATAAAAAAATACTTCTAGTGTTCCCAGACGCACTGTCTCTTTGCAGCCGGGCGTCGACGTTTTGCTTTCCGAAAACTCGTTGACTTCCTCTACCTCGTACCTAACTGATGGTCAACTGCGAATGTTAGGTGCTCCCCCGCGCGATCTGCAGCAAAGAATCTCGGTTTGGCCGCCGCCGGCGGCGGCCTGACCTTCTTCCCGTACTTCTACCACCGCCTCCACCTTTTGGCGCCGATAATGGCGAAGGAAGACGGCACCGGCCGGCCGGCCGGACGCCGTGGAGATCCACCGTAGCTCCACATGCGGAGAGGAGATCTCAGCCGGGGGACTGACTGCAAGGGACTCCCGGCGCCGCGTGCTCAACAAGCTTCATTGCCAGCTGCATGCTCCGCCGGTGACAGGACAGCTGCCCACCAACTGGGTGGGAGACCGAGGCCGCCGCCGCCATCGTGGGGAACGGCTTCGGTCGTCAGTCGGCTTCGCTTGTCCTCCACGCCTTCCAGGTCGACCATGCATCGATCCTCCTCCGCCAACCGTTAGGCGCGGGCGAGGACAAGAACTGGCTGGTGATGAGTTGGAGGAGCAGCTTGCAATTTGCATTCGAAACTTTCCACTCCAGCCCATCCCACCATGTCTGCACGCCCCTGATCATCCTCAGTTTCTCTGTGCCGGCGGCGGCCAGGGGAAGCTTCTTCAGCGCCAGGCAGTCGTAGACGTTGAGGCTCTCCAGTGATCCGAGTAGCAGCGGCCGGGGGGCAATACTTCTCAGCAGCAGCATCATCTGGATGTCCATCGTCCTCAGCATGGGGAAAGCTCCGCCGCCGTTACTGTCAGGGTCGCCTCCTGCCTAATGGTTGCAGAATCATTCGAAATTTGGCATTTCGAATCAGAATATCGTGATGGAGGTTTTATGAGGAATCCTATTGATGCATTGATTGCAGAATCGGCTGATCTGGATCGAAATTGGCTGATTCTTGGATCGGATTGGACACTTTCGATCCGATTTCAGCCTAGAGAGCTAATCCAAAGTGATCTTCCTCCAGAATTGACCGAAGTTGGTCGAATTGGCTTGGATCGGGACTAGAATCAACCAAATTGGCCGATTCTTGACTGATTCCGGAATCCTATTCACAAGTTACTCACGGATAGGTCGTATCGATTCCATGGGGCCTGATATGGCTGGAAGTTACCAGATCTGACCCTTACTGAGTTTCAATGGAACCAGGAATGGTGTCTTCCCTGCCCGATAGGGAGGGGGAGACACCACGGTGACAGCGCCACCGTGGAGCCTTATATGACTCATTTTGGGGCCAAAATCGGCCCCAAAATAGCCTAGATCAGAGGTTTATTTTTTGTGTTTTTTTCATGTTTTAGGGCTTTTTAAAGAACTGATTCTGGATCTATTTTTCTATCAGAGAATCGCCCGATTTTTCCAATCCGATATTTTAATTTGGATTGGACAGGGATCCACCCATCCGGTCCGATTCCGATCCCACTATCTATGTATGGATACCATGCTTATTTTGCAGTTTGTAAAAAAAAAATCTGACATGCCTTATCTGTAAAAGTTGGAGTGAGGCACTTGTTGTCTACATGGGCTTAATTCAGTATTTGAAGTTCAAAGGTAAAGATGCCTATGACAATTGTTTGCTCTTTCTCTATTTTGGCTCAACTCACTGGATTTTAAGTAGCCAATTGCAAATTCCATTATTTTAAAAATGTTGATTTCCTGTGTATACTTATGGTAATATCGTTGTTACCAGGTGGGAACCCCTGCTCTCATCAAAGCCGAGGTTCCATGGTCTGTTCAAAGAGGCAATCTAAATGAAAAAGAAAGGGTGCTGAAGACAGTAAAAGGGTAATTTGAAGTATATCTTATTGAGAATGAAAATTCTTACTTTCATGCTACGAATTCTTTTTGAGATGTTTCTAAAATAATATTAGCTGGTTTTTTTGTTATGATCATGCTAGAGAACTCTAATTCTTCATCTTGTCAATATAACATTAATATTTTTTAATTTTACACAGTATACTTAACAAGCTTACGCCAGAGAAATTTGATGTCCTGAAGGGACAGTTGATTGATTCAGGAATTACAACACCAGATATCTTAAAGGTTTGTGCCATGTTAATCATCTAGAGCCCCTGTTTTTGGCAAGAATAGAGATGTGCTCACCTCAATTAGTTTGCTGTTCTAAATACAGGATGTCATAACCCTGATATTCGATAAAGCAGTCTTGGAGCCAACTTTTTGTCCCATGTATGCTCAGCTCTGCTCGGATCTGAATGAAAAACTTCCTCCATTTCCATCAGAGGAACCTGGTGGAAAAGAGATTACATTCAAGCGTGTGCTCCTGAACAATTGTCAGGAGGCATTTGAAGGGGCTGACAACTTGCGAGCTGAAATTAGAAAATTGACTGCTCCAGAGCAAGAAATGGAACGCAGAGACAAAGAGAGGATGCTAAAGATTCGTACTTTAGGGAATATTCGTCTAATTGGGGAACTATTAAAGCAAAAAATGGTGCCAGAAAAGATTGTTCATCACATCGTGCAGGTTACTTGATCTTCATCACTTCTTTTTGTTCTTTGTTTTATGCTCTCATTAATTTTCTTAGTGGTTATCTATTGGAACCTTTGGCAGTATGCTGCCGTGTAAAAGCAGTTTTTCTGGAAGGTGGAATTTGTTTTTCTTTCTCAACACCATTATTGTTGTCATTCATCAAATCTAAAGTAAGGCATCGTGGGAGGGCATTATTGCACTAGGTCCAAGGGATTTTATATACCCCAAAACCACACACATTAATTAAGGGGCTGTTTGGTTATAGGATTAACTTGGGGATAAACCTGATTTATCCCCAAAACATTTTGGTGCCAAATGGGCCCTAAGGGGTTTGGTATCATAAAATTTTGAGGATAACACAAGTTTATCCTCAAGTTATCCCCGTACCAAACAGCACCTAAGGGCATGTTTGGTACCATAAAATTTTGGGGATAACCCGGGTTTATCCCCAAGTCATCCCCATACCAAACAGCACCTAAAAGAATAAGTATCTCAGACAGCTTTTTTCTGTAATTCCATCAGATTTCAGATTTTGTATCGTCCTAGAAATGTTATTTATCTTCGTACCTCTTTCTGTCTACTTGAGTTGTTTGGTTTCTTGTAAATGACATTGCTTGCATGAGCTTTTCCCAAGAAGTATGTTACTTATGACATTTGGTTTCCAAGAAATATAAGTCAACTGTAAATATTTTTTGTTGAGTCAATGCAAACCAGAATTCTGGCATCCTTACTATTTTCATGGAGGCCCTTTTTGCAGAAGGCACAATTGATTGAAACTTTGTGCAGTGCTCTGCGATCAGGATATCATTAAAAAAAATGAACATACTGTTTAAATTGTATAATTTTTATAAAATGTTAATATTTAAATTAGAATTTCAAAAATATTTTAACGTATTATGAAAATGCACAAGACTTGTCTAAAATGTACATCAATATATACGACAAGAAATAGTTTGTATTTTTTGAATATAATTTAAATAAAATGGATGGTTGAAGATGTTCCGTAAAGGAGATTTACAGGTAATCAAATAGGGAATCATGTTTACTACTTTCTTGAAAAGGACAGACTGTAAATGATGTTTTTTCTTGACAACTAAATGGACCCTACTGTCTTCCTTCGTTTGTTTTCCTGTGCCTCTATGAATTTTTTTGGCTTTCACATTATCTTGTTTTGTACTTAGTTTTGTCACTACTCCAGTGCATGTTTTTTTGCCGTTTCTATTGCTCTAATCTCAGTCTGATTGATTTTTAGTATGTTTTACAATGTTTTCAGTGCAGAAGGGTTTTTAATGATCATTCTGTTTAAAATATTTCTAATTATCATTTTCAACCAGGAGCTCCTGGGATCCGATGGCAAGTCTTGTCCAGAAGAGGATAATGTGGAGGCTATCTGTCAATTCTTTAACACAATTGGCAAGCAATTAGACAAAAGTCCCAAGTCAAAGAGAATCAACGATCTCTATTTCAGCCGCCTGAAGGAGCTGACAACTAATCCCCAACTTGCTCCACGATTGAGGTTCATGGTCCGCAATGTCCTTGATCTCCGTGCCAACAATTGGGTTCCTCGGAGGGAAGAGGTAGCAGTTTTATTCTCTTCTTTTGAGTCTAAATATTACTTTTATTACAACAAGAGATGTCTTCTTTTAAGACCAAATATTGCATCATGAGAATAGAACCTGCTTGACCCGGGTGCTTAATTTCAAGGTCGATATACTAACTTGTTTTAGAGACATGCTTTGCCTTTCTGAAGCACCAAAAGTCTATTGCATAGCCCATGCTTCTTTCAAAATTTTTCCAGGAGATGATATCTGTACATAAGTTCATTCTATTATTTAATAGAGTTATCTATCATTGTTTGTTCCCTATGCAGGTGAAGGCCAAGACCATCTCTGAAATCCATTCTGAGGCAGAGAAAAATCTAGGACTTCGACCAGGATCCTTTGCAGCCATGAAGAATGGACGTGGTGGAAGTGCCTTGGGTGGAACAAGTCCGGTAGGTTTCCCCATGAGCAGGCCTGGTGCTGGAGGTACGATGCCTGGAATGCCTGGTGTGAGGAAGATGCCTGGGATGCCAGCTCCAGATGGTGATAACTGGGAAATTCCCCGTTCACGGTCCATGCCAAGGGGTGATGCGCAACCTCATTCCCGCTCTCCTTTAATCGTTAAATCATCAACAGTAAACACCCGGCTTTTACCTCAAGGGAGTGGCGGTCTTATATCCGGTAGGACTAGTGCGTTTCTTCAGGGTGCTGGTGCTCTACCCGCTCATGCATCTAGCTTGGGTGCAGCTAACCCTCCAGCTCCACAAGTTGTTTCAACAAAACTGGTTGGTTCAGTATCTCCCGTGGTGCCTCCATCCACAGACAAGCCCTTGTCTTCCTCAAAGATAGACCAAGATGCGTTACGTAAAAAGACTGTTTCCCTGTTGAAAGAATATTTTGGTATTGGACTCGTAGATGAGGCACAAAGATGTGTTGAGGAGCTCAAGTGCCCTGAATATCATCCGGAGATTGTGAAGGAAGCCATCTACCATGCGCTAGACAGGAGCCCACCTGGTGTGCCGCAGCTCATTAAGCTGTTGAACTTTCTGCTTTCTGTGAAGGTGCTTACGACTATTGATGTCGTGACTGGATGCTGGCTCTTCGCCTCAATGCTGGATGATGTTGGAATCGACCTGCCCAAAGCGCCAAAATGTTTCGGTGAAATCGTTGGAGAACTTATCCTTGCACGTACACTTGTGTTAAAGGATCTGGAGGAGGCCCTCAAGAAAATGGAGGATTCCAGTTTCCAGGGCGCTGTATTTGATGCTGCGATGAGAACGGTTGAAGCAAGCCCTTCCGGCCAGGAGGTGCTAGGAGCGCAGTCAGCTGATGTCAAGGCCTGCCAAAGCCTCTTGTCTTGAATTTAGCTGTGCGCGATGTCGTCTCCTTGGCTTCTCCTCAATATTTTTCACCGTCAGTACGGGACCTTCTGTTCTACTTTAAAGTTTTTTTTTTAACAGCTGTGGGATGTTTTCCGTTACGCCAAGCGCAGCCGCTAGACATAATTTATGAGTTGTATATCTACCGAGGTCATTGAGGAAAATTAAAAGCCATAGGTTTTGTTTTCTCGGGCTGTGGCTAATTGAGGCTCCATGCTCTCGAGATAAAGCAGACTTGGTTTGATTTGCCCTTATTCGGATACGAGACTTCAATTCTTTAAAGTGCAGCATAAAAATGTGCTCATATTTGATGTAGTGTTGAAGGCGCCGAGCGTTGTCCATTGAGTGGTGTTTTGTTATTCATGTCGAACTGTGGAATGAAGCCTCATTTGCTGCTGTTAGGTGGGTCGATGTCTGAATGTGGTCATTTTTTCGGAGATAATTTGATTCTAATATGGAAGATGTCGGGCTTTTGAGCTGCATAAAGCATATTTGCGTACTGGAAGCATTCGGTTCATTCTGCTCTCTTTATATGCCTGGTTTGCTGAAGGGCAACACATTTCTGGAAAAGACAAGAAGCTTGCGACGACACTGGCGGGGTCGTCTAATCTAATGGCTTTTAAGATAAATATGTACGGTTGTAAATTGTTATCTGCGTTGTTGGAATCAAGAGCGCAAGGATTGGCGAGATGTTGAGTGGAATATTTTTCTTGAAAAGTTTGATGCAGAGAAAACAACATGAATTTAATGAATCAAGCCATGATTCAGTGTAGTTGATCTTAATTGCTGTGGGAGCAAAAGGCATTTGAATCTTCTCTCTCTCTCTCTCTCTCTCTCTCTCTCTCTCTCTCTCTCTCTCTCTCTCTCTCTCTCTCTCTGACAAGTTGCAACAGTTGAAAGGCGTGGTTACAAGTTGTTTACTGGGTTACGAGGTATCCAATTCAATTATAATCGGGTGTTTGGTTGCATGATAATGAAGGTTTTTGTTTTAATTTTAAAAATTGTAACAAAATTTGTTAAAAGAGGTGTTTGATAATCATGACAATTTTATGTTTTAAAAGTGATTTTCTTCTTGAACAAAAAAAGAGGGTCTCACCTCTTTCTTTTTTCTTGTGGTCCCCCACTTTGTTTGGTCATATGCGGTAGTTACTATTTTTTGTAATCACATTCCTCTAAACATGATAATTTTATGTCATGAGTTGGTTCACTTTTTATTTTAATATAATTTTTTATCATGAAAGTGTACAAAAAATTATCATGCAACCAAACATCCCATAAGAGGGCAAACTTTTGTTTGAGTTTCATGAGGTGTTTGGTTGTAGTATGAAAATTCGCATATTTCTGTGATAAAATAATATATTATAAAATATAAAAGGGATAAAAGCTCAAAATCGTCATGTTTCGTTAGAAATGGTATACCTTGTACCGTGGAGACTGAGTATAACAAAGCTTGCGGAAGACCGCAAGTAAGGGAAAGAAAAAAAAAGAGCCTTTTGATGAATTGAGTTTTCTAACAAAACTCTTTCTTGGACCCCCAAAAAAAGGAGTTTGAGATCTTTTCCCCCCTTGTCATCTTCTATCTTTTATAGTTATATATGGCTTTTACTTTCTTTGTTATCGCATCTCATCGAACATGATAATTTATATTTTTTATCATCTAAATTTAATTTTAACATAAATTTTCAGTCTAAAATTTAAAAATTTATTATACAATCAAACACCTCATAATCTCTTTTTTATTCACATGATTGTTAAACGTCTTCTTGCCAAACTTTGTTGTAAACATACATTTTTGTAGGCAAAAAATGACTGTATCATGCAACCAGAACATCCTATTAAATAGGCCGAGTTCAAGAAAAAGTGGTCGACATGCCACTCTTACTTATCCGGTGGGACAGTGAGAAGTCAATGCATTTCACTTAATTGACCGAACAGATTATTGTCTTCTAAGAGGGGTGATCTCTCATGGTTCCACTCAAAGAGTTTGAAATATAAGTACGTCAAACTATTAACAAGTGCCAATCATTGTTATATGTCAATCCTGGACGAAGGAAGAGTTTACTCCAACTTTTGAATATGTATAATCTCTCCATTAAATATAACCTACTCTGTCCTACAGTACATCGTTGATGTGCATATATACTATGCGCAGTTGATATTAGCTAATATTTAGAAAGCAGAAGCAAAATCTAAATTGAATTCTAATTTCTCATATTCCCAGTCAAATAAAAAAATAAACAGTTATTTTCGTATCGATACTGACCCCCATTTATAGCCATAAATTCTATTTATATCCCGGTCATTAGTCCAATTAGAATGACGAGAAGTGGGATATTGGAGCTCACAAGAGAGAGAAAGATACGAAAAGAGGGGGGAAAAAGTGAAGGAGAAATTGAGGTATACAAACATTTATTTTTCTTTCCACGGAACGACCGGTTCCCATGGATATATAGCTGCAAAATAAGATCAAATCGAGTTTTACCTATCCCGATTTTATCACCTCATCTTCTTGGCCGACCAAACAAAGAATGTAGACGTTTTATTCTTATCTTCCAACAACATAAAATTTAACAAGATGTATTGTTCCACAATATTTTTTACATAGTTAATTTTGTGGAGGTCTCTCACACCCCTTTTTGTTCCAAATTTTTTTTCATAAAAATGTATTTTTGTAATGGTTTCCCCCAAACATGCAACTTTGACAAATTTTTTTGTCATAAATTTTCTTTTCTATAACAAGAAAACCGGTTTAATTATCGTGCAACCAAACGCCCCATAAACTCCCGAAGATCCATGATATGCACAAGTACTTGGTCAGATAGGCTGCAGGTTTCTCCGGAGCTCCCTACTTACTTTGTAGGGTAAATCTGAAGGAAAAAGGTAAATCTGAAGGAAAAAATATTATCTTTTTAATGGCAAGTTCTAATATTTAACTAGCTAGCTAGGAACACCCTCTCCTTGTCTTCAATCCTTCATCTGCAAAGCAATCTAAAGAGGGTCCGAGCGCTTGATGAGGGAAAAGACCCACCATATCTTCCGATCCCTTGGAGGGCACGAAGATCTATCATAATATTATCGCTGCCAAATTTCTCTTTCCTGCTTCACACACCTACGTGTTCTTCCGCAATTTTTCCTCCCTTTACTTCAAATTCAGGTGGGTCTGAGATATCCTGACCCGGTGCCCAACTTCCTGCCTCGGCTAACAAAAATTAAGAAGAAAACCAATTTATTAATTGCCCAGGCTTGCCTGATCGCTCAAATGCTGGGAGTAGTGTGGCTCAAATATTTATCTGGGTTTGGATATTCGTTAAATATATGGACCTCGTAATAGAATTATGAAAGAACCGACTTTCTTTTTTCGGTGATATTTTTATTTGTTACATGTAATGTGATGCATAAATGTGTATTGTCAGAGAACTCAAAGCTGACCATCTATATTAATTATTAACGTCTAGTTCTTTATTTGGTCATCATAAGATGTAATAGGGGAACGTACGTACGTCGACGAACAAGAGAAGAGTTCAACTAAAACTACGGGAGTGAAGGGCGGCCAAACAAAATAACATTGACTAATATTGGATGTGGGGAGGGGTTCGTGGACAATTGTCCCACGAGGCCTTTCTTTCAGCTCTGCCATGCATGGTCTAAATTGGCTTTAAAAAGTTAATCATATATATGCATTTAATTTTAATTAATAAATTCAGAGTGTTCTATTATTATGTTATCATTTACTATATAACGTACGTTTCAGGTGTCGCACTATATCATCAGATAAATGCGTCGGTTCGACGAACTGAAATTGTGGTAATAATAAGAGAAACATGTATTGTATGTATACATTTTTAACGTGATTTACCGACGGAAAATGCAACAGTGTCACCGAAGCCCTTCTGTTCATGTCTGACGATCCATCGATCGAGCGGGGATGAAGACTCCTCGGCCGGCGGTGGCTGCCTTGCCTACTCCTCCACCTCCCGCCGTATGCTTCACTTGGTGGCGACGGCGACGCTGCAACCCAACGGCTGCCGCGGTGATCACCGGCACCGTGCAGTTAGGTGAGACGAGCCTTGCGACCCACACAACAAGCTGTAACTCCTCCCCTCCTCACCCTCCGCCCCCATCGCCACGGCCGCAGGAAGGAGGAGGTGCGGATTTGTTCCTACGCTAACACGATCCTACAAAACCTGGAGGGAGAAGCCTCACGTACCTGATCAAGACCCATCTCGCCGGCCCGCCGCAGACTCCGGCAGCCGATTGGCAGCAGCCTGCAGCAATGGAGGCCGGCGCCGGGCTAGTCGCCGGATCCCACCACAGGAACGAGCTCGTCCTCATCCGAGGCCACGAAGAGGTATATGCAAGAAGAATCAATATTTTCCCTTTCACAGTTTGGCTCTCTGTTCAAGTCCTGATTGATTTAATTTGCTGCATTTCTTCTTCTTCTTCTTCTTCTTCTTCTTCTTCTTCGTGTGGATGCAGCCGCAGCCTCGGACGGTCCTCAACGGCCAGGTATGCGAGATATGCGGGGACGACGTCGGGTATACGGCGGACGGCAGCGACCTCTTCGTCGCTTGCAACGAGTGCGGATTTCCGGTGTGCCGCCCCTGCTACGAGTACGAGCGACGGGAGGGCAACCAGGTCTGCCCCCAGTGCAAGACCCGCTACAAGCGCCTCAAAGGTATATATGGTACACGCACTCTCACTCTTCCTCATGATCTCCTCGACCACCTCCAACGTCGCCTCCCTCTTCCTCCTCCGGCCGTCGTCGATCCATCGGACGGGTACCTGATGGCTCTCATCGCTCCAACACGGCACCCCCATCATCAATAATCCTGTACCAGGGAGCCCCAGGGTGGAGGGAGACGAAGACGAGGACGACGTCGACGACCTGGATCACGAGTTCAACCTGGGCGGCGGCCAGAAGCAGCTGAGTGGAACGGGCCACCGGCAGCTCCTGCTGCCACCGGAGTCGAACCAGCAAGTTGCCGAGGCCGTGCTCCACGGCAAGATGAGCTGCGGCGGCAGGGGAGGTACCAACGGCGGCGTCCCGCCCATCATCACCGGCACGCGGTCTTTGCCGGTAAGCAGCCGCTGCACTCCATTCGATTTCCTCACATGTTCACTCACTTAAAAGATCAGAGACCTGATCCATCTGAGAGATGCCCTTCTCTGTTCTGTTCGCCGGAACTCAGCCGAGCGGCGAATTCCCTTTTTTGCCGGGCCGCAGCCATGGCGAAGCATCATCTGCGCTCCATAGACGTGTTCATCCCTACCCATCGTCCGAGCCAGGTGCACGATATCGAGTGCTTCTCTCTACGTCTAGCGTTTATCTTCTGTGCTCGGCTGCATATATCGATCGCCGGTAATTGGACTGTGTTCAGCGAGGAGCCCGAAATGGGGGGATCATCAGAAGGAGCGGATGGACGAATGGGAGTCCAAGCAGGGCTTACCGGGTACCGCCGTCCCCGAGGACGACGACGACGACCCAGACATACCCATGTACGTATAGGCATGATTCGAGCTGAACGACCCCGTCTTAGATACTCTGTTTCACGGGTCCCGACTTGCAGGGCGGACGAGGCGCGGCAGCCGCTGTCGAGGAAAGTGGCGATCCCGTCGAGCAAGATCAACCCCTACCGAATGGTGATTGTGATCCGGCTGGTGGTCCTCGGGTTCTTCCTCCGCTACCGGATTCTGAATCCTGTCCCCGACGCCGTCGGCCTCTGGCTGACCTCCGTCGTCTGCGAGATATGGTTCGCCGTGTCCTGGATTCTCGATCAGTTCCCCAAGTGGTTCCCCGTCGACAGAGAGACGTACCTGGACCGCCTCTCCTTCAGGTGATGGACGCCGCCGCCGAGATGGCTTGTAGATCGACGTCCGTCCTGATTAATTCATTAACTAACATAGGTGGTGGTGGTGGTGCAGGTACGAGATGGAAGGGGAGCCATCGGGGCTGGCTGCGGTGGACGTGTTCGTGAGCACGGTGGACCCGACGAAGGAGCCGCCGCTGGTGACGGCGAACACGGTGCTGTCCATTCTCGCCGTGGATTACCCGGTGGAGAAGGTGTCGTGCTATGTGTCGGACGACGGGTCGGCGATGCTGACCTTCGAGGCGCTGGCGGAGACGGCGGAGTTCGCGCGCCGGTGGGTGCCCTTCTGCAAGAGGTTCGCCATCGAGCCGCGGTCGCCGGAGATGTACTTCTCGCGGAAGGTGGACTACCTCAAGGACAAGGTCCACCCCGCCTTCGTCAAGGAGCGCCGCGCCATGAAGGTCGGCCGCCGCCATCTCTCTCCATCATCGGCTCTTCCCCTGCAATTTCTCTCGGATGTATATGTACTAAAATAAAGGAGTGAATTAAGCTCCACCTCTCTTCTGTTCCGATGGACAGAGAGAATACGAGGAATTCAAGGTTCGGGTCAACGCGCTGGTGGCGAAGGCCGGGAAGGTGCCGGCGGAGGGATGGATCATGAAGGACGGCACGCCGTGGCCGGGGAACAACACCCGCGACCACCCCGGCATGATCCAGGTCTTCTTGGGTCACAACGGCGGCCACGACGCGGAGGGCAACGAGCTCCCTCGCCTCGTCTACGTCTCCCGCGAGAAAAGGCCCGGCTTCCAGCACCACAAGAAGGCCGGCGCCATGAATGCTCTGGTCTGGTCGTCCTTCGGTTACCCCCTTCCCCCGTAGTGCAGCTCGATCGATCGATTGATCACGGTGGTTCTGTGTCTGTGTCTGTCGGCAGATCAGAGTCTCCGCCGTCCTCACCAACGCACCGTTCATGCTCAACCTGGACTGCGATCACTACATCAACAACAGCAAGGCCATCCGGGAGGCCATGTGCTTCCTCATGGATCCGCAGGCGGGGAGGAAGGTCTGCTTCGTGCAGTTTCCGCAGAGGTTCGACGGCATCGACCGGCACGATCGATACGCCAACAGGAACACCGTCTTCTTCGATGTAATTAAATTGCCGGCTAGGCCTTCTTCTTCTTGTTGATGATGATACGTACAGAGAGCGGAGAGTACTAGTCTTTTTGACGCATGCATCTGCTCTTCATCAGATCAATATGAAGGGACTCGATGGCATTCAAGGGCCCGTGTACGTGGGCACCGGATGCGTCTTCCGGCGGCGAGCGCTCTACGGCCACCGCCCCCCCAAGGGTCCGAAGCGGCCGAAGATGGTGAGCTGCGACTGCTGCCCCCCCTGCTTCGGCCGCCGGCGGAAGCTCAACTACTCCAAGCAGGGGTCGACGGTCGACGAGGAGAGGGCCGAGTCGACGATGTCCGAGATGATGAACCCGGAGAAGAGGTTCGGGCAGTCGGCGGCATTCGTCACGTCCACCCTGATGGAGGAAGGCGGGGTCCCTCCGTCTTCCAGCCCGGCGGCGCTGCTCCGGGAAGCCATTCACGTCATCAGCTGCGGCTACGAGGACCGGACAGAATGGGGAACAGAGGTGAGGGCGGTCGGATCCGATCGAGTTCTGATCGACGTACCCAATTAATTAATTAGTTAATTAAAGAAGAACTGAGAGATCTCTCTGGCGCCGAGTTCCTCTGATTTTAATTTCTCCGCGCCGAGTCTCTCCTCTGAGATCCGAAAGTGTGTGCGTTTGCCCCTGCGCGCGCAGCTGGGGTGGATCTACGGGTCCATCACGGAGGACATCCTCACAGGTTTCAAGATGCACTGCCGCGGGTGGCGCTCCGTCTACTGCATGCCGGAGAGAGCTGCGTTCAAGGGGTCCGCACCCGTCAACCTCTCCGACCGTCTGAACCAGGTGCTGCGGTGGGCGCTGGGCTCCGTCGAGATCTTCTTCAGCCGCCACAGCCCCCTCTGGTACGGATGCAAGAGGGGGCGACTCAGGTGGCTGGAGCGCCTCGCCTACATCAACACCACCGTCTACCCCTTCACCTCTCTTCCCCTCCTTGCCTACTGCACCCTCCCCGCCGTCTGCCTTCTCACCGGCAAGTTCATCATGCCCGCCGTGAGTTCTTCGAGCTATAGCTGTGTGTTGATCGGTCTAATTTTGTTGGCCTCTCTAGCTATCGATGTTTATCAATTGTGTTATCATCTGTCGTAAATATATATATATATATATATATATATATATATATATTGATGTTTCCAGATCAGCACCTTCGCGAGCCTCTTCTTCATTGCTCTGTTCCTCTCCATCTTCGCGACGGGCATCCTGGAGCTGCGCTGGAGCAGCGTGAGCATCGAAGAGTGGTGGCGCAACGAGCAGTTCTGGGTCATCGGCGGCGTGTCCGCCCACCTCTTCGCCGTCGTACAAGGCCTGCTCAAGGTGCTGGCCGGGATCGACACCAACTTCACCGTCACGTCCAAGCAGGCGGCCGGCGACGAGGACGACGCCTTGGGCGAGCTCTACGCCTTCAAGTGGACCACCCTGCTGGTGCCCCCCACCACCCTCCTCGTCGTCAACCTCATCGGCGTCGTCGCCGGCATCTCCGACGCCATCAGCAACGGGTACGACTCGTGGGGGCCGCTGTTCGGCAAGCTCTTCTTCGCCTTCTGGGTGATCATCCACCTCTACCCCTTCCTCAAGGGGCTCATGGGGAGGCAGAACCGGACTCCCACCATCGTCGTCATCTGGTCGGTGCTGCTCGCCTCCATCTTCTCCCTCCTGTGGGTGCGCATCGACCCCTTCGTCGTCAAGGTCAAGGGCCCCGATGTCCGCCAGTGTGGCATCAATTGCTAGCTAGCTTAGCTTGCTGCTGCTGCTGCTGCTGCTTCTTCTTCTTCTCCACCAAAAGCTTTGCTTCTTGCAGTACTCTTGCGACCCCCGAACCACCATAACGTTACGTTTGAGGTTGAGATGTTCAAAGTTTTCTTCTTCTTTTTTTTGAACACTGTCAAGTATTTAAACAAAAATTCAAGCGTTCGCTCTGAATAAATCTCAAAATCCTGGAGCTGAGGTTGAAAATTAAGTTCAAAATTTTCATGCACATTATTACGTGTTGAGATTGTCCCCACGTTTCTAACTTGCCTCCCAGCTGCGAGATTGAAATTATGCCTGCTTAGGGCATAGTCGTGTGAGGAAAATAGAGTAGAAAAGTCCAAATCCTTTTCCACCCCCTCTACTCGATGGATATATACAAATCATACTCGATGACTTAGTTAATTCCAAACTCAATAAAAATTCCTTTTAAAATCACAATTATTAATTTAATCATCACTTTGAGTGAATGTGCTATGGCAGATCTGAAACTGAGCAATGGCGGAAAGACGGAGGAGAAACAGAGAAGGGACAGAGAACGAAATAGAATGATCGCACACCTTCTGTGTGTCGATGCTGTTCTGTATTTATATTATTGTGCAATACATTATACAAATGAAAGAATGAGGTGGAATTACAGATAAACAAAATTACAGATGTAATTCCTCAATTCATCCACGTCAGCCAGGGTCAAACCCACAAGGCTTCTTCCTAACATCCCCCCTCAAGTTGGACGCCGGAAGAATGTTCAACTTGTATCTAAGAACTTCAAAGGGTTGAGCAAGAAGAGACTTGGTAAAAATGTCAACAACCTGGTCCTTCGTAGAAATGTGCTTAAAAAAATCTCTTTGTTGTGAACAAGCTGACGGATAAAATGGAAGTCAACCTCAACATGCTTCGTACGGGCTTTGAAGATAGGATTTGCAGTTAGATAAATGGCGGAGACATTATCACACCATACTATAGGAGAAGAAGATAAAGTTATAGAAAGTTCTTTGACCAATTGAGTGATCCAAAGTAACTCGGTTATGGCCATTGCCATAGACCGTAACTCAGCTTCTGTACTGGAACGGGCCACTGTTTGTTGTTTCTTGGAGCACCAACTTATCAAATTAGAACCCATATAAATGGCAAATCCTGTGGTGGATCGTCGGTCATCAACACAACCAGCCCAATCAGAATCAGAGAAGGCATTGAGACTAAAGTTGGTTGGTCGAATAGTAAACAGAAAATCATAAGTCTATTTCAGATACCGCAGGATCCTCTTGACAAAAACTAAATGCTGATCAGTGGGATTAGCTAAAAACTGACAGGCACGGTTAACAGCATATGAGACATCCGGCCTTGTCAACGTCACATATTGCAAGGACCCAACAATGCTACGGATAAGAAGGATCAGAAAGTGGCTCTCCATCAGAGATAGACAAATTGCATCTTGCAGCAGTAGGGGTCGAAAAAGGCTTGGAATCCAGAAAATTAGACTTGTGTAAAAGATTCATAATGTACCTTTCTTGTTTCAAATATAAAGCAGTAGCATCTCGATGAACTTCAATACTAAGAAAAAAATGCAAATCTCCAAGATCTTTTAAAGAAAAAACAGTGCCCAAGTCTTGTATAATGTGCTGTAAAAAACCAGTATTGCTGCCGGTAATGATGATATCATCAACGTAGACTAGAATATAAACTGTAACAGAATTGTTGGAGAAAAGAAAGAGAGACGGATCACAAACTGAAGCTTTGAAACCCATACTTAGAAGATGAGAATAGAGCCGATAAAACCAAGCTCTAGGGGCCTGCTTCAGTCCATAAAGAGATTTTTGAAATTTGCAAACATGAAGAGGATAATTTTTATCAATGAAACCAGGTGGCTGCATCGTATAAATTTCTTCATCTAAATGTCCATGTAAGAACGTATTATTAACATCAAGCTGTCGGATTGACCACTTCTTTGAGACAGCAATAGAAAGAATAAGCCGAATTGTAGATGGCTTAATAACAGGGCTAAAAGTCTCATGATAATCAAGCCCGTACTCTTGATTGAATCCTTTAGCCACAAGTCTAGCTTTGTACCGAACAACCTGACCTGCTGAATCTCTTTTCAACTTGTATACCCACTTGCAACCAATGATGTTTTTATGTGTTGGTGGGGGAACAAGTAACCATGTCCCATTATGTTGTAAAGCCGAAAACTCTTGAGACATAGCATTCCTCCAACAAGAAAGCTTATTTGCCTCACGAAATGTAGATGGTTCTGCATCGGGCTCAGTTTGAACAGTTAATGCATACTTGCTTGTCTTACTAGTTTCAACAGGTTGAGTAGTGGCTAGAATTTCTGCTAAGGACCGAAACTTGCTAGATGGTTCAGAGGACTCAGAAGAACCAGTTGGAGAGGTAGTAATATCTTGAATCAACCGTGAGCTGACCATATGTGGAGAAGCAGGAGAATCCATGGAAAAAGGAACAGGCAGCAAACCAGATGAGGTACTTTCAGCAGGAGCCAAATCAGAGGGCACACCAGGGGACGGAAAATCAGATGGGCTGGGAGCCAAAGACTGCATATTATGTGATAAAGAACCCGCAGGAGGTGGCACAGAAAAGAACTCAATATTGTCTGAAGACTGAAGTGCTGAAGTAGTAAGAACCTTATATGGAAAAGTGCACTCATCAAAGATAACATTCCTAGCGATAAAAACCTTTCCTGTAGCTGGTTGCAAACACTTATAGCCTTTATGATCAGAACTATAGCCTAAGAAAACACAACAATCCGACCTCAAACTGAACTTGTGTTGATTGTATGGTTGCAAATGTGGGTAACATGCACAACCAAACACCTTTAAAAATTTATAGTCTGGAACATGACCAAATAATT
Source organism: Cryptocoryne crispatula var. balansae (assembly GCA_036172225.1). Lineage (NCBI taxonomy): Eukaryota > Viridiplantae > Streptophyta > Magnoliopsida > Alismatales > Araceae > Cryptocoryne > Cryptocoryne crispatula. Next base: position 58,007,970 of record CM069918.1, read on the forward strand.
TCTGAAAAGGTGACAGATTGTTGAGAATTGGAGTTGGAAGCCTGTTTATCAAGTATACTGCACAAAGGACTGCTTCATCCCAAAATTTATATGGTAGGCCAGCACCACTCAAAAGAGCCAAACATGTTTCAATAATGTGTCTATGTTTGCGTTCCGAAATCCCATTTTGGTGATGTGTATGAGGACATGCAATGCGATGAGTGATACCACAAGTAGTAAAAAATTGTGACAATTTTCTATATTCGCCACCCCAATCACTTTGAAAAATCTTTATTTTCTTAGAAAACAAATTCTCCACACGAAGCTTAAATTGAAGAAAGGTATCAAATACTGCACTTTTTGAAGCAAGAGGATAAACCCAACAAAAACGAGTGTAATGATCTATAAAACTGACATAGTATCTATTTCCATTATGACTAAGATGTGGAGAGGGTCCCCACACATCTGAAGAAACAATCTCAAGAGGTTCTTTGGAAACAAAAGTAGATGAAGAAAAATGAAGCTTATGGCTCTCGGCCATAGCACAATCTGAACAAAAAGAGAATTTATCTAATGTGTAGTGATCTTCAAAACCTGAAATAACCTTCATGACAGTCTTCAAGGCAGCATGTCCCAAACGATGGTGCCAAGTTTGCACCGTATCAGCAGAAAGCAGACAGGAGCATCCAATTGTGTAGTAGACAGGCAGTAGAGTCCGTCGACATTATGTCCGTGGGCCAGTGTTCTCCGACTCTTGATATCCTTAACAAAACAATCATGAGGGTAAAATTCAAAGTAAACACCATTGCTTGTGTAAATTGTGAGACGGACAACAAATTTTTAGTTAGTCTAGGAACATGAAGTGTATTAGTAAGCTTGAAATTGCCAAAACCTGATTGCCCAACATGAGCAATATTTAAGGCATCTCCATTGCCTACTTGAACTCTGTCAGGTCCAGTGTACTGAAGTGGATGCTGAAGAAGGCCAAAATCTGGTGCCATGTGACTTGAAGCACCGGAATCAGGATACCAAGAGGAATCCGAGACTGAACCAGTATTATTAGCAGAAGCAACATTTGCATAATATGTCTGATTGGTATTCCCAGCACTGGACTGATTGAAAGAAAAATTTCCAACAGGACGATAATTAAAATCAAAATGTTTCCAACACTGTAAAACATGATGACCGCATTTCTCACACAATTGACATACAATTAGATTGTACTTACCACTGTACTGACCACCGGTCTGTCCAGAATTCTGAGTAGAGGTATTTCGATCCCCAGTCTGTTGATAGGTTGCAAATTGGGATCTATCAGAATTATTATAATAACCTCTGCCATTACCTCTTCCTCTATAACCACGACCACCTCTGTCTCTATAGGTATTAGTATTTTTCTGCTGAGACACATTTAAATTTGTTTTAGCCATGTTGGCACTAATTTCAGTCATCGACTGATGATGCTGACTTAAGAAGACCTCATGATTCATCAACATGCCTTGTACCTCATCAAGAGACAAGGTTGAAGTATCAGTGCGAGTAGTAATCGCAGTAACAAAGGATTCATAATCCGGTCCCAAACCGGACAGAACATAGAGTAACAAATCATCAGGGTGAATCGGCTGAGAAACCAGTGCAAGCGCATTAGCTAAAAACTTTACTCTCTGAAGATACTCCGAGATCTTCATAGATCCTTTTTTAATTTACTGTAATTGGAGCTTCAATTGTAAGATCCGAGACTTTGAAGCAGAAGCGTAAGTAGAGGAGATGGCATTCCACATGCCAGCGGCGGTCGAATGACCAATAATGAGAGGCATAACAGTTTCAGACATAGAAGACATAATCGCAGAGCGCACAAGACTATCATATTGTTTCCACAAGTCCGCATCAGAGTTGGGAATAAACGAAGAAGAATCCAACGGATTAACCACAAAAGAAATCGGACACGGAATAGTCCCATCAACTAAACCAACAAGCTTATAAGTCTGCAGAAATGCCTCAAACTGACTACGCCAGAGAAGATAGTTATCACCTGTGAGCTTGATCGTAATGCAATGAGATATGCTTGTAAGAGAGAATACCGACGTAGCAGTAAAAGGAAGCGGCGAAACAGGTGCCGAAGGCAAAAAAGCGGAGGGATCCTCCATTCGCCTTTGATTAGAATATGCTTGCGCGGAAGAAATTGAAGAATCTCCCATTCGATTGGCTCTGATACCAAGTGAATGTGCTATGGCAGATCTGGAACTGAGCAATGGTGGGAAGACGGAGGAGAAACAGAGAAGGGACAGAGAACGAAATAGAATGATCGCACACCTTCTGTGTGTCGATGCTGTTCTGTATTTATATTATTGTGCAATACATTATACAAATGAAAGAATGAGGTGGAATTACAGATAAACAAAATTACAGATGTAATTCCTCAATTCATCCACGTCAGCCAGGGTCAAACCCACAAGGCTTCTTCCTAACACTTTGATACTATAAGATGAAGTGTCACCCCCGTGATCTTAAATGACACTATGTTGAGAGAGGGGGTTTGACAATCGTGATAAAGTTCACGTGGAGACTGATAGAAATGTATGCCCTACAAGCCAATCATATATGATATGATTCGACATTTCTAGAAATATCTCATTCAATTAATTAGGCAAATCTTCATTATAAGCTCTTATTAGAAGCGAATATCATAATGAAGTCCTTGATCAAATACAATGATGATTAAATCATGATGAGATCATGATAATGAGATTGATCATCTAGAGGTATTTGATCTAAATGTTCCTAGTCATAGGATACTTGAGACGGGACATCAAGGATTCGGATAGACTAGTGTATGTGATGTCTTCTCGTGTGATGAGGATGAGCGATCTCATTGGTCCTTAGTGTGGAGACACTGAGATACACATACAGGTGCTCATTAGTTGAATGAGTTCACTGAACTGACCGAATTAGAAACCCCGAATGGTATCTTACCGAACCGTCTATCGTGTCTTCTATCATCACGGTTGCATGGTTGGACCTTTGACCTGAGTCGCCAAAGATGCCTTGTTGGGTGGAACTTGTGCTTTGACCATTGACTTATGGATCACAATTTAGATGGTCCTATATAGCGATGGATTGGGTACAAGGAAAATCCGATGGAGGCAATTGAGCGGACAACAAGGGATCGTCCACTCTCGGTAAGTGAGAGTGAATGTCCTATGGGATAGTACTCTAAATCCCTGGCCAGGGTAGATAGGATAATTGGAAAAGGAGTTTTCCAATTGATCCAATTCCGAGTACAGGATCCTATAGAGTCGGTACACTAAGGAGTTGACAGTCGATGCCGTACTCCTTTCCGACCGGGACATTGGATGAATGAGGGTTTATATCCATGTGGTAACTGATGATGGAAAGGCTCAATGGAGATGAGATTATCCCCATAGCCATTTGGGATCATGGGATGTGGCTTGTACCCTTCATGATCGGTAGGCCGATTAATCTGTTATCGGATAACGGATTTAATTAGAATTAAATAGAATTGTTCTATTTTATTTAGGCCTCAACCAAATAGGTTATTGGGCCTAGTGGGTCACACACAAAAGGACTTATCCACAAGTACAGGGGCAAGGGCGTAATTTATAGAGATTTTGGGTTTTTATGAAAAATTCCATAATTCTCTATAAATACTAATGGTTTCAGCCAAACCCAATCAAGCCAAGGGTGAAAAACACGTCCCAAGCCTCCTCCCTACCTCCTCCTCTCTTTAGAAGGTGTCCATGGTCGATGGAGCTCCGTTCGGGAAGAGTTCTCGAGGCCGGCGCGAAGGGAGAACCTGTTGTGGATGAAGTTCGTGTGGATACTGCTAGAGACCGGACGCTTGAACGGTTTTTATAGCTTAATAATCTCATATCCTTCCTCTCCATGGGATTATATGAATCCCTATCAGGTATATTCGAACCCGATTTGATCGGTTTTCAGTTTTCCTCGTTCGGTTCTAATTGAGACGGATTCTAAAGGAAACCATAGGAATCGTCGCTTCCGCTGATCCAAATTTTAATGGACGATTCCTTACAGAGACTTCTTCTCTGATTAAAAAAAGAGAGAGAGATAAAATCTGTGTTTTTTCCTTCCCTCTGGTTAATGGCCCATGATTTACTCCTTTCTTGACATTGTATATATGTGATCGCCACTTCTTAGTTAATATATTGTGTCTCACCAAACATGATAATTTTATATTTTCATCCATGCTAAATTTTATTCGAATGTATAATTTTATCACAAAAGCAACTACAAACTTACTTCATAACCAGACACCTTACGAAGGATTTCATCTCCATTGAATATATATATATATATCCGTCAACAATTGACACGTGATTATAAATTTTGTATTCATTATTTAAATGTCTCAATCTCACAAGAGTATATATATATACACCCCTCGGACTGTCGAAGTTCTTGTTACGTATTCTAAATAATAAGCGTCAGAGGCTTTGGCGGAAGTGTGCTCGTGAAAGTTCGCTGAGGATCACCTTACCATTTTTGAGAGCGACGCTAAGATGGTGGTGGATGCCATCAATGGAAGTGGATTGTTAATTTGGCAGGTCACAACCTTCATTCATTTTCGCCGTCAGAGACTTGCATCCTCAAACTGCAAAATCATTAAGTCGAATTGGGCAACTCATCTCCCGATCAGAGGAGCTGATCTGTCCGCACCAGACTGTACTATGCAGTTGACCTCCTGCTGTTTCTAAACAATTATGTATTGACCGTGCGTCTTTTGCTACTTAATATATTTTTAGTTCTGTTTACCAAAAAAAAAAGAGTATTCTAAATAATAAGCGGAATGGTGAACACTCGGAATAGTCGATCTAACTTTAATATTAGTTAAGAAATTGGAATTCCATACACACTTTAACATCTCACCGGCCAATTATCTTTCCCTTATCCCACCATTAATTGCCATCACCACACTTCTTTATATTTTTTATATATATATTTTTTGGTCATCGGTCGTCTTCGAATTCCGTCCTCTCGCAAATCTGACGAAAAAATTGTCAACCGAGCTACGCTCGACCACCTTGTATGTTCTAATATCATCGTCATCTGACTTAATTACACAGGCGGGTCATGATGTATGCTGGTCAGATTCACAAGCCAAATGAGCCAAAAGGATGTCAAAGGCGCACGACCCCCAAACACAAAACAGATGGAATCGTGTAAGCGTACCGGCGACGACAGATAATTTCAACCGACAGTCGGTCGAGATTATTATCTAGAGTTCTACATTTCCTCATTTCTTAAATGACCTCAATTTTTTTTTTCATGCTGGTGACTAATTAGTAAAGTCGATAGTCATCGTCGATATGATCACTCTAGGTCCACAATGTTTGTTGATTTAAGATTTATGAATAAAAAACATTTATATGTCATATTTATTTATTGATCCCATTGCCACGATCATTCAAGCATCACACTTAAAAGTAAGATATTTTATTTGTAAAACCGAGAAGTGGAGAAAGTCCGGAGCATATTTACAATATCCTAAAATATCCAATATTATAAATTTCATGAACATTAAATTTAGAATCATATCATTTTTTTTGTCACAACGGAAGATAGACCGCGCTCACTCGCGGCGGCGAAACCCTCGCCGCCGCGGAACCCTCGCTCGCCGCGGCCCTTTCGCTCGCGGAGGAACCCCCGGCGGTTCTCCTCTCCGGCGGATCCCTCCTGGCGGAAAGCTCGTCTGGCATCCTCGCCGGCGGAACATCGGGTGCGTCTCTCCCCCGCAGTGGCTCCCTCTCCCGGCGGACTTCCTCCCCGGCAGATCTCCCCTCCAGCGGACAACTCCCCCGACGGTCATCTTCCCAGGGGGCTCCCATCTCCGGCAGATCCCCCCCCCTGCGGCTTTGAGGTCGGTTTAGTCTTGGGAGGGAGGGACCCTCCCTCCCAACCCCCCTCTTCCATCGCTCTGCCTAAAATTTTTTTAGGCATTTTGTTCCTTTTTGTGATGTTGGAATCGTGGGGTTCGGCTTATTTAAGTCCTTCTCGTTTTTCCTTTTTGTTGTTATTGTTAGTAGTCCAACGACCGAGCTTCGTCTCTTCATCTGCTGTTTTTAGCGTCTTAGACGCTAAGTACCTTCGAGACCGTTTGTCCTGGGGCTTATCCACTCCTTTTTGGAGTGATCTTCCGGTCTTGATGAAGTTGTTCTACTCCCTTGAAGGAGTCCCTATCTCTACCACCCGACCACGTTGGCTTGTCCGTGTGTTGGTCATTTCGTGGTGGTTTGATCTTCTCTTGGAAATTTATATTTTCAAGATGACTCTCTTGTTAACTCGGTCGTATATTTTCAATGTCGTCGATGTATGGTTGTTTAAACTCTGTATTGTTCGTTGCTTAGTCTGAATGAATTTAATACTGTGTTTCAAAAAAAAAAAAAGTCACAACGGAAGATCTGGACCGCCAAGTAGACTCGTTTATTATTATTATTATTTTGAAAAAAGAATTTCAAAGTTTTATATTCGTACGGGAACTCCACTCCGCGCGGGTGGTAGTAGAACGTAATGCCACGTCTCGCTTATCCATCTCGAATCGGACACCTCAGCTCGCGCCGCCACGACATCCGCGACGAGGACCACACGCTCTCCACACCTCCCCGCTGGACGTGCCAGCGCCGCTCTTCCTGCCACGTCGGCCCCACGCTAGCCGGCACGACCTCGGGGTTCGTCTCTGTCTCCGGCTCACCGCCGCCGGTCCACCGCGTTACGCAGAAGTGCGTCATCGTTCCTGACATCGAACCAATCGTTGCTCGGCGTCAGCTACCACATCTCCGACAACTCCCTTCACTCTGTTCACAGGAGGCCGCCGGTCTTCTCTCCCATTTCTCTCCTCTCCCCCGACGCTCGGCGGCCTAATCCTCCTCTTCCTTCTTCCTTGGCCGCTGCAACGCCAAGTCCTCCGACCCCGTCCCCGACTCCCGGCCCGGATTCTCGTTCCACGGAACATGGCCGCCTACGCGGCGGCTTTCACCGCCGCCTCTTTCCAGGCTGGCGTTGCTCGCGGCATCGTCGACGGGGGAAGGAGGGCCCACCCTGCCCTGGGCTCCGTCGCGCTCCCCGTCGGAGCGTCGTCCAGGTTCTCGCCGCTGCACGGTGAACTCCATTTCCCAGCCCCGGGTTTCGGAATCTCCGAGCACAGGTTGTGGAGGAGGGCGGGCGTGGCCTATGCCACGGCAGCCACGGAAAAGAGCATCCACGACTTCTCCGTCAAGGTAGGAGGGGAGAGGGATCTCGTTTCTTCTGTTGTCGTCCGAGAGTCGTTTCGGTCGAACGCGAAGTTTACTTTACTTCGCAGAATGACGAAACGCTTCTCTTCTTCGGGTTCTTGTTCGAATTTCCCTATTTAATTATTCTGTTCTCGTCATCGTTTTCTGAAAAAAAAAATTCAAGTCTTGAGTGTAGGGGATGCTGTATGAGAAGAGATAAACAAGAGAGAAAACTTCGTGTTTGCCAGTTTGTAGTCGGTTTTAGAGATGTAAATGATGCAGCAGCAATGGCGGCGCTAAGAATAGAAGGTCTAGCCTATTGGGATTTCGGAGAAGTAGCTGAGGAAGTTTACCTATCGCGTTAAAGTAGCTAAGGAATTTCGCGTAGCTTGTTGCTTTCCTGCAGATAAGTAAAAAAAAATCATCAGTTTCATGGTAAAATATGAAAGTTGAGACCAAGGAAGGTGGGGTCGGGAGTCGGGACCGGGTCGTTTGGGCCCAAAACCGACCCGGGTCGGGCCGGGGTCGGCCGGGGTCGCCAAAAATAATAAAAAAAATTAATTTTAGGGTCGGGATCTTGGGGTCGGGACCGGGTCGATCGGCCCCAAAAGCGACCGGGTCGGGCCCGGGTCGCGACCCGGCGAACCATGGTTGAGACAATAGGCTGTTCCTTATGGTATACTTGTAACTTGCGCTCCATGCTGTAGATTATATGACATGTAGACGTACAAGTCTTGATTTTCAGCTTCTCCGGTTACTAATTTGATATGTTAAGAGAACTGTCCCATATACATGAATGCTCGTTTCATTGTTTCTGAGAATTCAGGATCTGAGTGAACGCAATGGAATTCTGCACTTTCACACTTTCTTTGTACCTGAGAAGCACCAGAAAGATAATGGTTACTTTTAGATCGTGAACATAAGCAGATATCACAGTTCATTATATAGTAGATAGAAAGGTAAGATCTCAAACAAAAGATAACAGAATGGGAAAAGATAATCAATCACTAGTAGGGGCATAAACAAGCTGATACACTCTAGTCTCGACACATAGCTCAAGACTTTCTCAATAAATGCTCTACTCAGCTCAGTTGTTATCCTAAATAAGCAAACTTGAGCAAGAAAAAAGATCAACTTGTCAAGGAGTTGAGCTTGAGCAAACCTCTACTCAGATTGAGAGACTCACAAATTACTCATTTAAGTGATCGGTTAAGTAGTCTGTTACCAATGCGATTAAACATTCATTTAGATATTCATTGAAAGAATTAAAGAAGAAGCACTCAATTGGTTATGCAATGTCAATTAGAACTATTAAGTAGGCTTAACTTTAGTTTAACGCAACTCAACTCTGAATCCAAAATTATTCGGAGTGGCCATGTGGAGGCTCTTCTTTCAATCATGTTGATTTTGAGTATTTATTTAGAGATATTTAAATCATGTAAATCACATTGAATTACCCTTTTCCAGATTAACTTATGTCTATCATGTCTTTTGTGTTTTTATTATTTTTATTTTTTTAATTTTCTAATTGGATATTCTTTACTTCTACATGTTTGAACATCTAGCAACCAAGCATATCGAACTCTTAATGAGTGCTCAAACAAGGGTTGAGTGATTGGGTTTTCTTAATTGAGTATCGAACCGAGCTCGAGCTCGAACAAAAATAAACTAGCTGAGCTCGGGCAGCATCTTGGTTCGCTCAGCTCGGCTCGTTTGCACCCCTAATCACTACAAAGTTAGTAGTAGACAGCAAATGCACCAAAAAACATTTCCTACTCACAAGAAGAACTTATCCCAAATAAAAGCCTAGAGTATACATCCTGGATGTCTTCTCTTACAAGCAAACATCTGGTCTTGAATCTCAAAAGTACTTGATGGCTATTTGAGCTTGAGCCTTCCTTTCCCTCTGAGCAGCCAGATGGCCCAAAGGAAAGCTGTTAGACAAGAATCCTATGTCTCCTTCACATTAAGGTTGTTAAGGAAATGCTAGTATTCAGTGAGAGTCAAAAAGATTTTGTGTCATTGCACACCAAGATGCTTGTAAAGGATATCAAAGGTGAGAGGCAGTTGAAGCAAGGGGTACTTACCTTCCTTCACCTCAATTGCCCTACTCATCATGTCAATTGTCAAGCAACTGAATTGGGGGTATGCAGCACAAATAAATATGTTAAGTATAAATAATATATTTTTGTAAATAAGTGTGATAAGTTAGGGTGAAATACACATAAATAACAGCCTCATCAAATGATTAATTAAACTAATTGAGAACTAATTATAATAATAAAATTGATAATGTAGTTATTTTTTATTTTGCCAAATTGCCAACCCCAATTAATTTGGGATTAAGGCTGGAGTTGTGTTGAGTTGAGTAATACCAAACGAAAAATGCCAGGTAAACCCCTAAAACATTCCTCACATGTTAATGGTGATTGGTGAGTAAAGGGCAATTTATTTGCCTCAGCACCTAGGCAAGCTCGGTGCTCACCTTTGATGACATAGCAGTTACATATTGTTTATAACTCCAAATTTTTGAATATAGGCATTTGTTTATTCACTTTTGAGCACTCATAATTTTCTAATATAGGGAAAATAAAATTTTATTAGTGGTGCACATGGCATTGGTTTATCCTTCAATTCTATCAGGAAATAGCCCTATGTTGTCACCGCTTCATTTTGAATCACTAGTTTGGTTTGACCGGTTTGGAGCTCTTCCAAATTGAGACCAATAAACCAAACTAATGAAACCAATTAAATTAAAATATAATAAAAATATTACTTTATTATTATTAAAACTATATTTATATAGTTTTATAATAAAATAAAATTTATATTAATTATTTATGGCTAAAAGTTAGTATATATACAAATAATTAATTATTTTTTATATTTAATTAGTTTTTGGTCTCAAACTGGACTAAACCAAAATTAATTGAACTAGTTTGGTTTGATTCTGTTTGAGTATGGTCTAGTTCGGTTCAATTTCGTAAAAAAGGTCCCAAGCCGGACCAAATTGTTGTGCTTGTGTTGAAGTGTTGAAGGTCTTGCTACTTTTCTCAGGACATTGATGGAAAGGATGTATCACTGAGCAAATTCAAGGGAAAAATTTTATTAATCGTCAATGTTGCTTCGAGATGGTAAGTGGATCTTTGGCATGTTAACTGTTTCATTTTTGGGATTGGAATGTAATTATACGTAGTTATTAAGGTCCTGTTCTCATAAAAGTACTCATTTCTACCTTCAGTGGCTTAACAACATCCAATTACTCAGAACTTTCTCATTTGTATGAGAAATATAAAACTCAAGGTAAGAAATCCGTTGGCATTCATACTTTAACTGCACTGACGGCCATATGATAATTTCCTTTGAGAAGCAATTTAATATAGGGTTTGAGATCCTGGCATTCCCTTGCAACCAATTTGGTGGACAAGAGCCTGGAACAACTTCAGAAATAAAACAATTTGCATGCACAAGGTTTAAAGCTGAATTCCCTATTTTTGACAAGGTATTTCCTCTTTTCTGTACATTGGATAATGCATAAATGTAAGCACTCTCTTCTGTCGTTGATACACAAGTTTACAAGTACGCTTCCCCATTCAGGTTGATGTTAACGGACCAAATACTGCTCCTGTATACCAATTTCTCAAGTCCAGTGCTGGAGGATTTCTAGGTGATCTGATAAAGTGGAACTTTGAGAAATTTTTGATTGACAAAAATGGTAAAGTCATCGAAAGGTATCCCCCAACAACGTCTCCCTTCCAGATTGAGGTATGATATGACTAATCCATACTGACATGCATTTTTTAAGGTTATGTTTTGGGTAACATAGTTCAATAACAACCATCAATAGTACTGCATCGGAATGATCCACAGATGTTCGAACATACTTGCATGGTTATGAAAAGCATCATCTAAAGTAGAGCCAACTCTATGCTTTTTTGTTTAAATATAAAGGTTAAGTCAACTCTAATTCTTTTAGTTTCTGGAAGTTGAGTTTCTCTAATCTAGAATTGAATTACAGAAACAACATTTTAGGTTCTACATATAAATCTATCATGCATTTGGTGGATCCCTTTTTGATATGCCTACAGTTCCTCTTTTTTTTCTTATTTCGTCAAGTGTGTTGCATGTATGCTGTAGAATTGATTTACTCTCCATTTTTTTTTCCAAATGAAGTTACTTTTCTGAAAGCAGACGGTCTCACCTTGTGTATTAGCACAAAGGATGCATCACTGTGAGAGGCGCATGAGTTTTCGTTCATTTTGCAAAGTATCGTAGGCAGATGCAGTCCCAAATGCTTTGACCGATTCTGGTACTTCTCCTTAATCAAAGATATTGTAACATGAAGGCCTCTGCAACTTGAGTGACGCTCTCCAAGACATCTCTATAACCTTTTGCTCAATCTATGGGATCAGACCAAAAAAGCCTTGAGCGTGCAACTTCTGTAGCCCATGTCTAAGCATTCGTTAGATGCTTCCGGAACATCTCTAAAAAGGAGAAAATATGGAGCAAGTGCTTAATAGACATCTGGATCAATGCAAAGAGCTGATTGGTTTTATATGCATAGTAGGTGGTTGATACTGTGGTCCCTGAAGGCTACATTCTTCGTTCGATGACAGTTTTATTTTCCATATCTTAGCATGGATGTCCGCATTAACCAATCTTGATTGGAATCGGCATCCTCTGATCCGGCCTGGATTTGCTGATCTCAAGCCGATTCCAATTGATCCTGGGTGATTCCCATGCAACCTGGATAATGATTGGCACTTGCAATCCAATCTGTAGTCCCATTATTATTTTTTTCACTCTAGTTAGACTATATATTTATCTATGTATAAAACCTTTGTGAACCATTCTTGTTGAAGATCTTTTCTTTTCTCGTGCAGAAGGACATCAAGAAGCTGCTTGATGCGTGACTTCTTCTTGACATGGTAGATGGGAGTTGATTATCGCTGTGTATAGTCTCTTCTTTGTGATGAATGTTTTCAGGCAACTTGGCTTATATACCTTCTTCCTATTGATGTTATATTCTCAGGTAACTATTTTTCACATACAAGCTACGGTAAGGGTTTGTTTGTTTGCATGGCATGCGTGCTCCATGCAGCTATTTTTCCCGGAAACGTACTCGAAGCGTCCTATTTGGTTGCAAGATCAAAAACAAAGAAACACGGATTGTGATTTCGGCGTGCACCCATTTTTAGACTGGATGCCGTTTTCCAAGAAGGACGTCGAGGGTAACAATTGATGATGCTCTCGCTCTCTCATTGTTGCAGAGATAAACTAAATATTTAACTATAACTAAATATTATCTACCAAGTTGTAATATAATTTGAAATGTAAAATTATATCAAAAGTTATCATCAAAATAAGATAAAGTGATTGCGAACCTGAACATGTTAGAAATGTGATAATTTATTGAAAGTAATTGTACATGATGATTTCTGTAGTCATGAGATTAATAATGCATGATAATATAAAATATTTTACAATCAATCGAACAATCAAGATCATTGTAAGTAAAATTATTTTCAAACATATTAATAGGTTTTCGGTGGTATCCAAATAGACGCCAAGTTACATGCTGACTTCTCACAGCAGCATGGCAGCTGCGGTCGGTTCTTTTACTTCCACGACCTCCTCTCATCACGCTTTGCATCTCTAGTGAAGGCTTTCTTTTAGCTGTTCTTCGTTGCGGGCTGCCAAATCCCCACGTGTGGGAAAGCACGGCGTTTTCGTATAGATGCGTCAATCGGTGCCGAGGAAAGCAAGGAAAGCGTGTGCGCTCATGGTATCGACCATACATCTCATCTCACCCTGGAGCAGCTAGAGGGTTCTAAGGGCTTTTCTGCAGATTTTACGACTCCACGAGTCAAATGCATAAGCCCACAAGCTTCTAAGGGAAGCTTTAAGAGAATAAGTTCATTAGTTATACAAAAAGTTTGTAAAAGTTAACTTTACGAGGTGTTTGATTACGTTTTTTTTCTCTTTTTAATTTAATTTTTAAAAATAAAAGAGACATGATGTTTGATTTACGTTTTCGGAGTTCTCTCTCTTTTTTTAAAACAATTTACTTTTTTTTTCTTAAAACTCTTTTGGATTAGGAACAAATAGAGGCATGCTTTATTGTTGAGATAGATGCAGAGGAAAAAGAAAAGATGGAAAATTGTTCGCAAGGGAAGCGAACTTCTTCACTTCAGATGGGGTCGCAGGGAGGTTGGGGGGGGAGGTGGTTTGGGGGTGGGGGCCACAGCTAAGGGGATGCGGTGAGAGGTTGGGAGCGTGGCTGAGGTGCTGCCACACAGAGAGGAGGCTAGCTAGCAGGTGAGGCCAGGGGCCGCATGGCAGACTACTGCGGTAGGGGGTCTCCAGGGGGCGGCAGTCTAGAGAGCTGCGGGAGTGGGGGTCATACAGAAGGAGTATGAGAGGTCATAGGGAGGCCAGCGGGTGGAGATGCGTTTCACGGCTGTGGCCCGGCAAGGTCGTTGATCAAAACAGGAGAAATAAAAGTCGACGTAATGAACATCATATCAGAAGCAACGTCAACTTTTAAAATTCTTGTCAAATACCGTTCCATCTTTTTTAAAATTTACGATATATTTGCCAAACACTATTAATGATAATTCCAATACATGACGATTGTCAACATATATGCAGTAAATGATGCGTATGATATACCATTTACAAAATTGGAAAAAATGAATGTGTATGATCACGTAGCGGAAATTCATGAAAAAAAAGAAAAGAAAATACAAGACTTCAAAGCCTATTTTTTCATTGCGGAAGGCAAAAGGTCGAAACGCACTTCATAAGACATTGCCAATTTCCCTTTTTCAGTTGCATTTTGCATTTTAGTTGATGCATTGACAAATGGCCTGTTTGGTTAGAGTATCAAAAATGATACTATATTAGTATTGATATTGATATTTTTAGAAGATAGAGTATCAATATCAAAATTGATACAAGTTGACACTAGTATTACATAACGTGTTGTTTGCACTACAAATTTCAAAATTGATACTATTAGCCAAACACCTCAAGGTGATTACCAACAATATCAATTTTAAATTTAATAGTGATAGAGGTGTCTAATAGTGTTACCAAACAGGGCATAAAATATCCTCCGTGAGGATGGTACAAACCTATTGAGCTATAAATAGATTGGAACCTGCATGAAATCAAATAACCAGTTCCATGTCCCTTACAATGACCATCGTCTCATCACCTGCACAAATGCCAACAAAATCGACTGTCCGTACTGAGATTAGATGGGATGCACTACCCCATATTTATGCTACAAAAACAACAATGAAGAAGCAACTTCATTAAGAAGACAACTCGATCTGACCGTTGATGCTAAAGCATAAAAAACCGAATCACCTAATAATTACGGTGGTCTTGAATACATAACAGGTCAGCAGGACAGTGAAGAACAATGGGGCAGGCATTTAAAGTAAAACCACGCAAAATAACAACCTGAGACACATTTAACTTCCATTCTGAAACCTCATCTTGTAATATACCCCCTTGCGCAAATGCACCAGTTAATGATACTTGGGCAGCGGCACATTCCGAGGCTGTGCTCGTCCACTCAATTCTGTTCTTTTCCCATCCATTCGTATTAAATTTCTCACTGCTCTCATTTACCTTTCCTTCTTTTATCTCCTTCCTTTGTTCTCTCCTCGTGGTCATCCCCCTCTCTGCTGCCACTTTTTTCTCGCTCTCTCCTCTTTTCGCTTTCAGACTCATGTATTCTTTCCCAGTCTCTTTCTTTCTCTCGATTAGATTTCTTAATTGGGCTGCGACTTTGACTCTGGCTGCGATGTCGCTTCCTAGAATCATCACGCCTCTCTTTTCTGTCAAGGGATGTCCTCTCTGCGGTTTCGAAGGGGTAAAATGTATCAGGCAATCGTGAAGTAAAACACTACAACCATTCCAGTGAGTATGTTTGAAATTAGTGGAAAATAAAAAATAAAATAAATATCTACTCTATTCAAAACTGAATTTGCAAAAAGTTTGTGTTGTCAACCAAGTTAAGGGCTTTTTCAAAAAAACCACAACGGACAACATGACTTACGCAGCAGCAGAAACAACCATCCTGGTAACGTTTTATATAGATTCCCATATTATATCTCTTTACAATAAAAAGACAAAGAAAAAGGTGCAAATTTAGGAACTAACAGGTTAGGCAGGGCTAGTATGGAGGAAAGTTGGGCAATTACATGCAATGGGAAGGGGATAAAAGGGAACAAAACTGTGGCGATAATCAAACAATTAGCAGCTCAGTGGTGGCAAACAAAGAAACACCATGGTGGCAATATTACATTCACATGGAGAGTTTGGATACCAGCAAAGCGAATAAGGAAAAACTCGTCTGCCTTTCAGCTTAGAGGTTAGGCAACAACCCTGGTGATATTGGAGTCGCACCATAATAATTATGTGCATTAACAGCATAGGCTACCAGGCATAAAAGAGAAGTAATGCCAAATATGCAACTAATGAAGATGACATACCTATATATTAGTGAAACATAGAAGTAAAATATGCATTTGGTAACTGTAACTAACATAAGGCACAAGCAATTACAAAAATGTTCAGGTTAATAAATTTTCTTTCCACTTACGAAATGAATGTCTGCTGTACCCTCGAGTATCTTCAGCAGAATCAGATAAGCCAAATTCAGATTTCAGTCTTCTACGGTATACTGCAATTTTTCTCTCAATTTCATCTGAGTTTTTGATGCCTTGCTCTTCTAGAGATTCACGATATTCCATTACAGCAACCTCCAGACGCCTTAGTTTCTGTCTGCAAGCACAATTAACAATAATCAACAGTATGAATGCCAGAGAAACAAACACAAATTTTAAGAACGACAATTGTCATTTGATGAATTGCAGGACAAGTATAACCTTTGTTCTTCAGTTATGACACTATCAGTATGTGCAGATATATGACTATCACATGCTGTTTCTGCCTCATCCACCTTACCATGACCGTTGGCATTTTCACTTCCAGAGGAAGAATAACCCAAACCCAGATCTTTAGTAACTTTTCTATCTTCGTCGTCACTGACATCATCTTCAGCCCACTTTGAAGCAAGAAAAATAGGCTCAGCAATTTTCTCTTTCTTGCTCATTAACGCTTTTAATTCTGGTTGAGGGATTACAAAAGCACCCCTTGCTGAGCCTTGACCATCCTCCTGTGAGGTACTATCCCCATGCCTGCTCCACCCAGATATAGCCATTGATTCCTCTAGATTGTCCCCTCTGCATCCGGTACTACTGGAGTTCCTAATGCCTTCATCTTTTAAGTACTTAATTAAATGGCCCTGCCCATACTTTATGTCATCTTCATGATCATAGACTCTCTGCTTCTCTGCCTCCTCCAGATACAGCAGTCTAGCAACCATCATTTCCCTACCACCACAAAGTGATAAGCCATTATGTCTACATCGCTTTTCCAACTCAGCAAGTGGAAGAGCCAACAGCTCTTTTGTTGCTGCCCCCCTCCCCATTGCTAATGCAGCATCCTGGTCAAGCTTGCCTACTTCAGATCTATCTTCCGAAGTGGCCCTGTTTTCAATTTCTGGTGCATCTCCACATATGGAATGGAAGGGAACAACACCAGAATTTCCAGTTCGGAGGAAAGTAGCTCTTAATCCATTAACATAAGCATCTGAGAAGAGAAACCAATCTGACCATACTTGAAGAACCTTTAGTACTCGCTCCTGCAGCAATTTCAAATATTCAAAAACTGCCATACATCAAGGTTAAAAAAAAGACAGAATCAGCTTCCATGGTCACCTTGAGGGCTTCAGCAGTGATCCTTCCTGTAATGCTACAATACAAATCATTAAAACTCTCGATAATGTCAGGTAGTGTACCCTCAAATTTTGTCCGATATGCAGAAGCATTCTTTACTGGAGCACTACTGTTGTGAAGTATGTCGGAGACCAGCATAAGCCTGGAAACTTTAGTTGGTATAGGCGTCTCTTTGAGGGTTAAAGATTCAGTGAGAACTTCAACAACCTGGAAAATAAAAAAAAATATTTCATGCAAAATGGGAAAACCAATCATGCTTGAGCTCTAAATGGTTGAACGGAAAAGAATCTTTGACCAATAACTGAAGATCTAATTCAGAGGAACCTCAATGCTCCAAGAAGAATTATCAATTTATTCAGTTATTTGAGCCCTCTAAGATTCCTTCTACCATCTTTAAAACAACAAACCGCTTTCTGAAAATGCATATTTTTATATAGAAGTAAAAATTAACAAGTAAAAAGGATATAGCGCTAAGAACCTTAGAACAAAGTAATGGTTGATCGCAAAAGAAGAAAAGTAAGGCAGATCATACATCAGCTGTTACAAGAAACAGCTAGCAAAGTCCTCCTTTTCCACAAATATAAAAAACATTAGAATGCTGGGAGCTCTAGTCTCTAAAAGAATAGAACGTCCATCTCTCCGACAAAGAAACCAAAAAATTGGATGCCAGAAACAGCACCACAAATCATATTTTGCTAAGCTCTAAAAAAGGTACATCGACCAGGGCCGCCCCAAAGAGTTACACCCTCAATACCACCTTATCCTTACTAGCTTACATTGTGTTGCATCTAAATTACTATAAAATCAACACTTATCTATAGCAGAATGCACGTCAAGTTACATGTCAGTGCAGAGTGAAGTCATGTGGTAGGTATGGTCCATTACTCTAAAATTTGATCAAACAAGAAACTGAGCCTTTCATATTTCATCAATTATGACGAATAGATAGCCAACTAATAAAAACAAATTTAGCAAAAAAGCATATCCATTTGGGGGAAAGTTTAGGGCATGCTAAAAACTCCCGAGCCTCTTTTCTGAATCTTAAAATCTTACATGGATTAAAAACACACAAAATCAATAAAAATCCCCAATAACTGTAAGAATTTTTTTACTTTTTAGTCAGAAAAAACAAAGTGATTTCAAGAAAAATGTATATTTTCCATAGATGGTTATCAAACTTCAAACATTGTCAATCCTTTATGCCCTGTTTGGTAACACTATTAGGTACCTCTGTCACTATCAATTTTAAAATTGATATTGATAGGAACCATTGAGAGGTGTTTGGCTAATTGTATCAATTTTAAAAGTTGTAGTGCAAACAAAGCATATTATGTAATACAAGTGACAATTTGTATTACTTTTGATATTGATACTCCAACATTTGAAAATATTAATATCAATATTGATATAGTACCAAAAATGAAACTATAACCAAACAGGGCATTAAATTGTATTGTTTAATCCTTGTCCAAATTTTTAATTTACCAGCTAAGACAGATGAGGATTAAAAAACCACTTATACCTCTTTCTTCATACTTTTTCCACCTACCCCCTTCGTCCACGGCTTAAGCTAGTTAAGTAAATGACCTTCAAGCATCCAACATAAGCCTAAGGGCAAAAATGCCAATCGACCAGAAGAGAGACTAGGGATAAGTGGTTGAGGCACATGACCAGACAAAAGGGCTGAGCATGCAGGGAGGATATGAATTTGTGTGACAACATTTCAGTAATACTTTTACTTTAGATAACAAGTTCAACTTATGCACTTTGATTAATAAGGAGTTACAAATTGATGGAAACTAACTTGAAGCTTTCCATGTATCTTATAAGTAATTATGCAAGATGCAGGGCGTTTTTCCAATTCACTACTTTGTCGTTAACCATAAGCCAAAAAACAGCAAATATATAAAACACCAACTTCATAAATACAATATTTCTAATAGAATATAACTGCATTCCTACATTGCCCTTTTTGATGCTCTCTTATGAATTGTGTATAAGGCAAAGAGTGGATATATCAACTAGCACCATAAATGCATATTTTGATGCATTATAATTAAGCTTGTGAAGGTGGCAAAACAACCAAGGGACTTTTGATCGCTGCAAAAAGACACCTGCTTGAGTGCCACTTAAGCGATAGAAGGGTAGGGAGAGAGGAAAAGGAAGGAGGGGCTGAGTGAAGCAGAAAAGGGTGCTGGAAGGAGGCAGGGAGGGGCAAGGAGACGGGAAAGTGCAAAATAACATAGGCATGGGAGGAGAGAGAAGGAAGTGCCAGGAGTGAGGGAGGAGAAAAAAGAAAAATGGATAAGCACAGTATAACAGAGGGACGGGGGGAGAGTAGGAGAAAGAAAGAAGCAGGAGAGAGACTGATCACAAGAGAACAGAGCACCAGAAGGAATGAAAAAAGGAAAAAGTAAGGAGGGCCGAGCATTGGAGAACAAAGGCTGGAGAGGACTATCAATGATTATCCGTTAGCCGCAACCTGAAACCTGATGGAGACTGAGGTGGTGCTCCAATCGTAGCTGCATGGCGATGCACCGGAGGGTTTTTGACATCTCACAGTCAGAGGGTAGTCAAATTGGTTTGACTGCTTATGAGAATGATAGAAAAAAAAGAAAAGAAATTAAATATCGATATTATGTGGATCCAGGTCCACTTAAGGTGGCAAAGTGCCTGCCTTGGTGTTTAAGGTGGTAGAACAACTTTATTGGGCCTATGAAAACAGCTGGTCCCCTTGCTAGACTTGGGCCGCTCTGGTGCTTGAGCAGATACTTTGACAACACTGAATATAATTGATGATGTAGGAAGATGCACAGTGACATCAAAGAATTGATGACCCTAAGTCAGCCCATAGATTCAATGGATGAAGATAATGAACGCGTAATACACATGATAGAACAAACAGAAAATTTGTATAGTCAAAAAATGGTTAAACAAATGATAGACAATAGGAGATAACTATAATTTCATCATAATGCAGTTGAAGACACCATGAAAAGTTGGTAAGGAACTTGGCACCAAGGTATCTAGGAATCGCACATTAATTGCAATGAAGGAAGATAATTTAGAAAGTTTAAGACGTAAAATATGGATAGCAGACCATATTATGGTAAATATCAATTTTCAATACCTCACCGGCAGCATCTGCATTGTCCAAGGCAAAACCCATAGCTTCCTTTATCTGACTCCTCTCTAGGGTCAATGCACGCAACATGTCCTCAAATTCATCTCTTTGTGGATCCGTTAATGTTCGTTCTACCTCCATACGCTGTGATCAGGCATCAAAAATAATAATATGATTATGATGATGATGATGTGCAAATGTCAAAAAAATATTTCATTCAGAAACTGTTGACCCCATAGACATTCATGTCCGTGCCCAAAACGAAACAGAAACATTGTCATACGAAGTAAAGAAAATATCCAATCAATAAACAAAAAACAATGTGATCTACCCTGCTTCTTCCAGCTGCATATGTTGTACTACTTTCTTTCTCATGTTCGGGGCTGCGCGCAGGGGGCAGAGGTGGAGGCATCCATCTGAAGGCAGCCAACAAACCAGTAATGAAACATAATGATTTTCCAGAGTACATGATATAATGCAATTAACATATCACAACATACAATAAATTTGGCATTACCTTCCACTACCGGTGATCATTATAAAGGGCTCAGTTCGCCATCTTTGAAGGGTGTCACCCTGTATCTCCAGATGAAGAAATATCAAAAAAAGGTCTGATAATCAGAAAACTATATGTTCAATCTGCTTGTGACAGTGGTTACCTGAGCAAATGAATATAATCTCCACACATAGTAGGTATGATCTTTAGATGCAAGCTCAAACAAAAAATTAAAAAGTGGATTTCCCCGACCTCTTTCCATTATAGCTTGCTCAAATGCACACCCACCATCGAGAACATACAAGGCCATGGTGTCAATGACATGACGCAAGTGGTCATCTTCTGGTGGAACAACCAAAATATCAGGAATATTTGGTGTAAGCACCTGCAAAGAACACATGGGTAAGGGCACACAACCAGCAAGCCCTATTGCCCTATATAATTTTGAAAAAAAAAACATTGAATAAAAGACAAAAAAACATGTTCATGTAATTGAATAGATGTGCTCCAAACTGATTCGTTTTAGCAGTCACATTTGTACACAAAAACTAAAGAAATAAAAACTAGAGGCAAGTATCCATCATCCTATCTATCACTAACAAAACTAAAAGATTGTCATGAGTAATGCTTCTACTATAATGTGTATCCAATAACAGAAAAGTGTAAAAAGCAATTCAAACAAACAGTAATGATATGAACAATAAAACCAGGCTTCTAACTGAAAGCAAAGTGAACAGCCATCAAATATCTAAGCTTACTAGTTAACAAAAGTTGCTTTGTTAATAACAAGCCATTGTCAATCCCACAGTCTCATATCCATGTGTTCAATTAAAAAGTCCGGACTAAAAGCATATATGCATGTAGCCATCTTCATGATGATATGTACTAGATACCAAAGAAATACGCCTTGAGCTAACTATCAAAATTATCATGTACAAAGAAAACAGCCACCAAGTTACACCACGGGATGATAATAAGTATCATTAAACCTCTACAACTGAAATCCACTAATTAGTCCAAGTGACTAACCAATCAAGTGAATCTAGACAAAAATAAAAGCTAAAGATGATTCCAAGTAAAAAAATAATTGAGTAGATATTCATATATAAAAAAAATATCTGAGGACAGATGTTTTGCAAGGAGTCCTTAAGAAGAGTTCCAGGAGAGGTCACTTTATGTTATTAAGAACAAATAATAATAGTAAGGACTAATCAAATGTGGATGTGGACAAAGCTGAAGTGAGAATGTTAGCTTGAGTAACGCAAGCATTGGTGAGAATCCAATGCCCCGAAAACCTAAGTGTTCCTCCACAAGGTTCCCACTGGTTTGAATTCGAATTAATCTGTTTCCATACCTCACAAGCGGCAGCTAGCTCTACCATAGGCTTTCATGCCCCGAATGTCCTTTTCTGTAATAAGGTCGCCTTGACCGGGCCCTTCACCACAAGCACCTTTACCCAAAAAACTGGAGTGCAGTTAGGCTGTCATCAATGTTATTGATTCAGATAGTTTAGGTGATTCAATAGTAGTAGAAAACATTTTCTGAAATGATTTTCCATGTTAGATGTGAGACAATCTCCGAATCCTAAACTGCTCCCAGCAAACTCTTCCATTCCACCAAGCCATTTCAGGTGTACCTTTAAATTTTAAGGTCCACACTACATTATAAAAGTGGTCAAGGCAACCAGCTAGGCAACGAGGTGAGGAGGTCCCTACTGGCCGTGACTCAGGCCAAAAATACCTAGAGTG
Source organism: Cryptocoryne crispatula var. balansae (assembly GCA_036172225.1). Taxonomy (NCBI): domain Eukaryota; kingdom Viridiplantae; phylum Streptophyta; class Magnoliopsida; order Alismatales; family Araceae; genus Cryptocoryne; species Cryptocoryne crispatula. Next base: position 58,030,382 of record CM069918.1, read on the forward strand.
ATAGTCGCTACTGCTGCCACCACACAGGCAGGTGCCAAAGGTGCTTTGCGCACCCCAGAAGGCTCTTGCTGGAGATGGTGGAGCCAAAAGAGAGACCAGTCAAGTGACCTATCTCCATATCATCCCTCCAAGGAGGCCTCCACAAGTATAAAATGAAATAAATAGCATATAAGAATAACTCTAGCATCAGACAAGGTGACCTCCATCTCGCCTTGGTTTAGTTCTAAGAGATTGCCCAGTCATTTACTTGCGTTGCCTTGACAGTGCTCGCTCTCACAATTTTTATTTTAGTTTTAAGAGGATCTATGTTATTAGTTACCCACATATTTAATTGTCAATATCTTTTAGCTAAAATATAATTACTCAGTTACCATGTTTTAAAATGATGCTATTTAACTGCTGCATTTTTCAGTTTTAAATTGATGCTATGTAATTGTTATAATTTAAATTGATGCTATGTAATTGCTGTCATTTTATTACTGTGTTCTAAATTGGTATTATTTAATTTCTGCAAATTTTCAGTTTTTTATACAAAAGTTTGCTGTTTTTTTATGCTTCTGTCATTTTATATTTAACTTTGAAATTTATAATGTTGTGTCACACAGATATAAATTTAAAATAATACAATTATAAATATATATTGAAATTTTAAAGTGCCAAATGCAAGATGAGGCCCTACTTGCTTCAGCATCTCATACCTCAGACAACAAAGGATAACATTGGTTCACAACCTCTGATTAGCATCACGGTATTCAATAATCTAGATACACCAACGAGATTCAAATTCCCAAAACATCCGTACCAGGGCCATGGCATAAATGAACAATTGAGTGCTATTGTCAACAAACAGGACTTTTTATTTCTTCATGTACCATAATATAAAAATTAAACTACAATGATGACCAAATAGTTAACAATAGAAGTTTATTAATAAAGAAAATTTATCCTATTATTTCTCTGACAAATTATTCAGCTAAAAGTAAAACTAAGCGGGTTGAAGTACCATTTTCACGAACACAAACTACAGAGCAATGTGGTGTCTGCAATACCACTATACTATCGATGCACCAAGGATCCATACATTAGAGTACACTCATTTAAAAGCTTGCGTACCTCGCTGTTGAATGATGCTTAGCTCAGGATGTGCTTACACAAACACTTAAGTCCAAATGAAAATTTGTGAGGCAGGGAAAAAAATAATGTGACGTATAAACTACCAAATAATGCATAGCTTGTGATAAGAGTTTCATTTCACATGACTGAGAAAAAATACTGCAAACGTGAAACACCAGACAATCAGAAGTTCACCAAAAATATTACTATTTAATACATACGGGCTTTCATACACAGAAATATAAATGAAAATTGTTCACTGACCTACCAGCTCAGAATTTTGAGTTGCCACTGTAGTAACTGGTGGAGCATCAGGACCAGATAAAACAACAGTATTTCCCTGCCATTTAACAGGACAGAATGTTAACAGCATACATCAATGGTGAGTTCCTTGCCTCTAACCATCCAGCACCAAGGATCGCGGGATCGGAATCGGCCACCAGAACGGTGGGTACCAAACCCGATCCGGATCGGATCGGATCAGTCCGATTCTGAGCGATCCGCCAGAAGAAACAACGATCCGGAATCGTTCCGGATCGGTCCTTCAAACAGTGGTAAAACCTAAAAAAAATACAAAAATAACACTATGCAGGATTCCGATCCATCCTAGAGCATTTTGGGGGCGAAATCGACCTGAAATCGCCCCCAAAATGGTGCCGCGGGCCCGCGGCGGCCCTGCGGCCGCTGCGGTTGTCTTCCCCGCCCGAGGGAAGACGGGGCTACCGGGTCCATCGGGACCCGGTAGCCCGGATCCGGTGACTTAAGTCACCAGACCGGTGACTTAGTCACCGGACCGGACCGGTCGGACCGGTCCGGTCCAGTCGATCCGGTGACTTAAGTCACCGGATCCTGGTGGACCCGGTAGCCCCGTCTTCCCCGCCCGATAGGGCGGGGAAGACGACCGCCGCGGCGGGTTGGCCGCCACGGCGGTCTGTGGGTCGATTCCGGCGAGGGAATCGCCGGAATCGATCCAGAATTGACCATTTCGGTCGATTCCGGCCCTTATTCTACCTACAAACATCGATCCAGACCGATCTTTGGTCCGGATCAATAATTCCGCCGGGAATCGGATCGGAGGGGTCCGATCCGATCCAAGAATCGGCCGATTCCGATCCGGATCGGCCGATTCTGCAATCAATGTCCAGCACTGAAGTTTTGGCAGTGAAATTAAAGAATGTCGATTCAACTAAAACCTCTTTATTTCTGATCGCCATGTGTCCCGGTGGAGGAGCAGGTAAAGCCTGAGCTGGCAGAGAGACAGATTTGCCCCATCCTATCTTCAATTCATACCCATAGACAACAACACCTAAAAGTAAAAATGCAACATAAAAAATATAGAAGCATAAGATAAATGGTATATCAACGAACCATAAGATTCATAAACAGAAGATATTAGCTTCCAGACTAGAAGTTGATGCCATGGTTGGTTTGAGTATCAAAAATAATACTATATCAATTTTGGTATTGATATTTGTAAAGAAGGGAATATCAGTATCAGTATCAGTAACAATAATACTATATCATACTCTGTTTGCACTGAGTGTCAATATTGATATTGATAACCAAACGCCTAATGATAAATTTCTCACTATTAATTCCAAAATTGATAGTGATGGAGGTATTCGATACAGATAGCAAACAGGCCCTGAAATCTAGAATTATCACCCAGAAAAACAAGTGCCAACCCAATACTGGCATACTGCAGAACAAGTAATGCATAAGGAAAATTCCAAATGTGTAATGCATTCATCCCTCCAAAGGATAGTTGTCATCAAAAGAAATGAAAGTAAGAAACAACATTCACAAAATATAAAGAAACGATGAATGCATAAACACAAGCTTTGTAAAGTTTATACAATTAAGAATAAAAAATAGGAATTAGAAACATATATACAAAAACATTTCTCATGTTTTTCTCATTTTTTATTATTTCTATAGCATGTTTTATTTTAGATGCTCCCAGAAAACATGGTTCAGTTATCATGTTGGAGCATATAGGTAAGTCGGTGAACAATTCAAGTATATACTGCTTATGGCAATTTTACTTTTTTAAGTTTTAACATTCTTATGTCTTCTCAATTAAAAAACAAATCACTGAAATCATGATACACTTCCATCACGATACATGTGGTTTAACTACTAAATTGTACCATTAATTTTAATATTACAGTATTGAAATTACAAAAGAATACCCTTTCTAGCCCAGCTCTCTTTTCAAATTCCGCTCCTTCCTCTGATTGCCTGGAGATCTGCAGGTGATCGACTTGAACTAACCGATCTCCATCTCTCCTCCTACGCTGACTGAATCATGCTAGTGCTTCTCCTTCGCCCATGAGGATCCAGAAGCGGCCAGGCTTCTTCCCTCCCTCTTGGTTCGTCCTGCCCAATCCTGTGGCAAAGTTGCTGCTGTGACAAATGCCTCCCCCATTTCAGGGGTGGGAGAGGGTAGCTCAGCGATTGGCAAAGGGTGGTGCAGTGCTCAGATAGGGTGACAGTGGGAGGAGTGGTGTTAGGCTGGTGTGATGGTGGAAGGGGCAATTGTCGATTCACTCGATTGGTTAGGCGCAGCAGTGGTGGTTGAAGGGGCAAATGTCGGTTGGTGACAGTAAAATGGGTAGGGGCAGCAGCAGTAGAAAGGTTAGGGGCAGCGGCAGGCAGGGATAGATTAGTGATTTGGATTAGGGTTGAGTTTAGTTAAGTCATGGTTTGACTAGGATCTTGATGATTAAACAACGGAACATGATTTCAAAATTTTTTAAAGACTTCGTTCTTTGAAAGCTTCTCTTGCCCTTATAACTTGCATTACCTTGTGCAAAGAAAATAGCAGTATGATCTAATCCCCCACAAAAAAGGTAATAAAAGAATCCAGGGCTTTTTCTCTACTTGCTAACATTCTATTGCATTCGGGAGCATAACTTCAGAAAAATGTTTCTATGTAAGAGTGAAACATGACTTCTGAAACAGAACAGATTTGGCCAAGAAACAATACATAGTGGTAGAAACCAAAAAGGTATACCTTGCATTTCATCCTTTGCAGCCTGTCCATCTACCCTATTCATAAATGCAACAAAACCACAGTTTCTTTGTCTCCTCCTCTCCTCTTCAGTTCGAGGCCACATTATCTTCACACTGGCAATAGGTCCAAATCTACCAAAAGTTCTCAAAAGAAAATTCTCATCCACCTAAGATTATTAGGAGAAAAAAATGCATCAGACGACCAAACCATTCCTTAAGAACTAACAGACGTAACCAAGAAAAAGCTAACTTCACAAATTGTGTCTGTGAGGGCAGCATCACCTGTGGTGAAAGATTTCCAACATACAGATTTGTAGTCTGTGGGTCTCCATCATCAAAAGAACCAGGAAACTTTCCACTTGGATCAAAATCATCAGGCAACTCATCAAAACGGCTGATTGGCTGAAAATATAAGAAATTGTCAAGCTTAAATACTTTAAAAAAATAAAATAAAAATACCCAACAATCACAAGATAAAAGATTGAAACAAATTAAAGAGACAAATGGAAGATATACAGAACAAGAAATAACATTTGGTTTACCCAGAATCCTAAAGTAATTTCTATAGCTGATTGCAACAAGGTCGTCCGACAGTTTGATTTTACAGTACAGGGCCATGGATATAGTATTCTGCTTTAGGTTGCAGATAGTGCTGTCAAGTGGTTTCAAGAATTATCAATTATTATCTTTCTATATCTAAAGTTCCTATATCAACCACAATAATGGACAATCAGAGAGACTCCAGGCAATGTTTCAATGAGAACAATAGTGAAGTTTATTTAATGGAACAAAAAAAGATTTGCAGAAAAAATAAAATTAGATAGGACAACAATGAAAAGAACCATGACATCCAAAGATAAACAATTGCTAAACTTTGAAGAGCACATCAGAGCTGAGATGCAATAAGTGGGATTCATCAACATAAACTCATTAGTTTAATGAAGTCAAAAAAATTTGCATCAACTATTGGGCCTGGTAATGTTATCATTATCCAGGGAGAGTATGCTAACCTTCCCCCCCCCCTCCTTTCTTCAATAGTCTGAAAATTGTGACCATATTCCATACTTTACAAGATATCCATGTGCTAGAATTAAAAATTCCTTGTGTACGGACAAAGTAAGATTAAAAAAATAAGGGCACCTTGGTGTTGAAAGCAAAGAGGTGTTGTTTCAAGGATTGGGAAAGGCATCTTATGAGTTGCAATTTTTAAGATGTCCTCTAAAACATATTACAGACAATGGCCATTCAACCAGAATACAAGATGATAAACGAGTGAATACATCCACCTGAACAGATTGATTCCTAGATTTATATCACATTGCTAAGAACAAAAAGATGTTGACTGGTCAGTTGTGGAAGACATCAAATGGTATCTCTTTGTAAATTTTATCTTTTGTCAGAACTATACAATGTCACTAGAAGGTAATTTTAACAACTTGCTCCCCGGTGTTCAGATAGTTTCCCTGTATCCAAACTAAGATACCAGAAGACGAGAAAACATGAGAAATTTTTTAGTTACAACTGCAAATCTACAATGAATAAAATAGGGCAAAAAGGGTAGTTTGTGATAACACTTCTCCCATGAAATTCAAACTTTCTGTGGGAGATCAAATGGTTGAGTACTGAAATTCAAATGCTTGTATTGAAAGCTATAGATCGAAACAGCAGCGAACCTCTCCAAACCCGTTCATTTCTTGCTTTTTTTATCGCATTTTTGTTTCTCAAATAATTAATCACTTTAAACTCTAAAGCTCAAGCCAACTTGATTTGCTTCCAGCATTGGTTTCTCATCTTGGTAATCTGTTTTATAAAATTCTTTCTAACATGTCTTCATTGGTGTTGGATTATTTCAGGAATGCTGATTATCCCCTGCAACGCTGGAGAGAAGACATTCTCATGAGATCAGCATGAGATAGACACTGGAAGGGTGTTACAGAGGTGGGATCCACAACTTAAGCAGCGGATCCTAGCTAAATGGGTCACACAGATAACAGAATCAGGACTGTCTCGGATCCGTGCATAGGGTGGAGAAGATGGTCCCTCCATCGTAGCCCATCCTCTCCTGCTGGGATGTTTTCCCTTGTTCAGATAAGCATAGTCCAATTTGGGATATTGTCGACCGGTGTTGGGATTTTCCATCTTTAGATTCATCATCGTTTACATGCCTTAAAATATTATTATATAAATCCTCAACAATCTCAAAATTAAAATTAATACTGAGATCAAGCGAGTATTAACTGAAAAGCTAAGGCTATACAACAACACAAGACGTCCACTCCGAATCTGTGAACTCTTTTTTAATAAACATTTTAAACTAGTGTATTTAAAATCAGTAAATTTTCCCTTTTGTATATTAAATTGGTGAGTAGATTGGTAATGTAAAACTCAATTGCAAAAATTGATAATTTGCATTTTCAGCCTTACCTGTAGTGTATCAAGTTGTGAACATAACATGAACGCATTTAACCAAGTAATATTTGTTAAAAGATAAATTGAAACAATTCTTTGTTATTTACATATTTATTGATAAAACAATGTGTACATCTGTGGGTAGGCTCATACAAATATATATGGTGAATAGCCTCATCTTGAGGTGTAAGCTCTAATATATATATATTAGAGCAAAAAAATTTGAATGACCTTGTATTTGTTCGATACAATCGGGATATAGACATCTAAGGATGGAGAAATCCAATTTTGATATAATCCCCTCAAATGACATTTATAAATGAAGTAGATTACACATGAAGAAGAAGACCTAGTCCATGAATATCAAAACTAATAGAAGATATGTAGAAATTGCCGCAGGAATTCATGAAGATGAAAGTCCAAGTACAAGGTCTCTTAGAAAAAGACACCACATTTCTAATGATGATTCTGATGACACATCTAATGATGACCAAATAAACAAGTTAAATTGATTCATATGGTGATTACTGTAATAGTATTTTTAAGTTTTGAATCGTTTGATTGTATGCTAGACTGTTAGTAAGGTGTTTAGTATGTTAGTAATGTAATATTTGATGTTTTGATAGTTTATCTTAAGTTGATGTTAGTATTTTTTTATAATTCATGTTATTAACTTGTTTTTTTAGTTTCAAATTGATGCTGATATGTTTATCTATTTTTGTGTCCTTTTGTTATGTTAGGATACATATACAAATAAAATATAAATATATAATAAAAAGATATAACTCGCCTCGGGCACTTGAGGCAAGACAAGCCCCTCCTCACTTCAGATAACATAGTTCTCAATCCTTTTTATCTTCCTCTCACTTGGTCTATCGAACATATCTCTTTTCCAAAATTGTATACATGCACACAAACACAAGTTTACATGCATGCACACATACATATATAATGTATATAGACACCTAAGGCAAGTCTACTTTATACCCCCCGAGCTCTTCTCTTTCCATCTCCCCTACCCTCCTCTCTCTACCCACCTACCTAGATATATACATATATATATATATTAACATCTCATTATACCGCCTAGGTCATGCAGCTGAAGCCTAAGCAGCCATGTGGTTTCTAAGGCTGAAATGACACCATTGAGCACCTTGTTGCCTTGACAACAGTAGTTTCATTTTTCCATAAATTTTGGCCCAGTTTGGTTACTTTCATAAGAAAAATGTATGGTAAGCAATTTGAAGTTAGAGTAGAACAATAATAAATCATGAAGATGCAACCATTAGTAACAATTCTATGAATGCAAGGGTATCAGGATAACTGCAAAGTTGACACCAAAAATCAAACTGCCATAAGCAAGAAGGATCACAAAGAGAGTTATGACTTATGACTATAACATTGGGAAGAAATGAACCATCCCAAACATGCTAACTAGCTCTCCATAAAGTTTACAAGATTATTGATAAACCTAAGTTGCAACAAAGTTGCTAACAATTTTTAACTCTGCTGATAGCATCTACTTACAGCAGAACTATCATATCGTCCGTCACGTCTCTGTTCACGCTCCTGATGGCGTCTCTCCCTTCTCTCCTGTTCCATTTTGAGTTCTTCCATGAAGTTGTCAATATTTCTCGGCTTTCCTTTCTCTTTATCCTTGGGTCGCTCATCCTCTTTCTACAAGTAATTAACAATGGTTTCCAGAAGAAGAACAATAAATTTTTTATAATTCACATATGAGAGAAACGTATATGGTTGTGAGTGAAGAAAAAAGTAACTCAAAATCGACGTGGTCGAACCATATGGCTGACCCTAAATAATTTACAACAAAGTTGAGCTGAGTATATAAAAGAAACTTTATGAAAAAAGAACAAAAACCTGAATGCAAAAAAAAATCACTTCCACTTAAGAACATAAAACAAATCCACATTCAACGTATTGTAATAAATTCCAAATTGATAAAAAAATTAAAATAAAATTAACAAATTGGTTTTCTCTTTTCTATATTTTGGTGAGAAGAACTGAATTAAAAGAAAGAGATGCTGGACAACAGATACATGTCAAATCATGTACATAAATCAGGGGTAGGATATGCACGCTGGGTGGAGTCAGAAATGAAGCAGAAGTGCAAAAAATAGCACCTATGTGTTTCCATATGATCCAGAGTGACAGTATTGTATGTAATTCATCTGGTATAATGGAAAAACATAAGATACAAAGTCTTAGTAATCTATCATGTGTAAACTTCCTGAAGACAGCCATAACGTACGTAGTCTAAAACAAGAAAGAAAAAATGGTAATCTGACCACGAGCAATTAGAAAGTGACGAAAATAAAAACATTACAAGACAGCTAGCATATAACCTTGACTAAAAAGTGAAGGTATCCAAACACATTCAAGTATAGTCAAACTAGAAATTCACGCAAACTGACCTTCTTCTCCGGTTCTCTTCCTTTACTTGCCAAAGGAGGCGGTATAAATGAAGGGACATATCTGGAAAAAAAAGAAAAGCCAGTGTCCCAAGTTTACAATGGAATAAGAGGCTAATATAAGAATGGCAACTAAAATCTACTGTTCTATCATAATGAACACTAAATTTTCACCTTGAGGAAGTATCAATGTTAAGCAAAAACAAATAAACATAGTCACAATTAGCCTTCTTTTTTGAGGGTAACCTCAACAGAGCCTCACAATTCATTAAATGTAAAAGAAGTAAATTAAAGTCAGATACAACAAAAAAGACAAGGAGGGTAGGGGTTAAGTCCCTTCCACGGATTGAGATACACAAGGCCAGATCACCCTAGATGGGCGAATACAGCACGGCCCGGCAGTACAGAACGACAAATCCTCGGTGGAAGCCACCGTTTAAGGCAGTGAGGGTGCCAGCCATGAGCCACCCTGTGCATATTCCACCCGTTTCCGACAGGGCAGACAATGTTTGAGAGTCAGACGGACCGGACATACAAAGAATCTGCAACTTGCATAACCTTGGAATCACCTGAGGATCAGATATTTCACCCTTGCCACCCGAAATGGGCAGGAAAGATTCACAGCCACACAAAGTGGCAGGCTAAGCTGCCATCCACATTTGTTGGCCATCTTTTCACTTATCTCTGCCAGCATACCTCTGCCAACTTTTCCTATATTTTTTTTTGCTTTTACCAATTTTTCTTGGCCAGTGTACCTCTGGATAGTGTAGGCGCAGGGCTGTCTGTGGCCGCCGTCCATCCACCACCACAGCAGATGTACCCGATTTGGGCCGTCCTCCACCAGGGATCAAGCCAGACCATTTTTTTTACTTTCTGAAGAACGGAGTCAAGCTAATCATGGATCAGCTTCCTTCCACCTCCCTTCCACCAGATAGGCCAGACAGGCCAATCTGATCCTACTCCGACCTGGCCAATCTCAATCCGGATCAGCCCTGGTCCCCAATCCAAACCTAGAATATCTTGGTTTGTATATCTAAATATGTTCTCTGGAGGTTCTCGGATCCCACACAGGATCGCCGGATGCTGACAGCAATTGAGACTCTGGGATTTTTCTTCCCAGACATTCACTGGTCCCAGACAGGCTCGCCGGATGCTGACCGATTCAAGAAGACTCCCAAAGGGCTGCCAGAAGTTCATCTAATCCGCATCCTCCTGCCTTGGGTTTTCTTTGGCGGTAAACATATTTTAACACTTTTTTTCTGAAACACATTAAGATCAGTTCCTTTTTTGTTATCCTTATACCAGTGTTAGAAATATATCATTCTTCAAATATTGCCGAAATTGAACATTTGAACACTAAATCTACAAGATTAAGTTTCAATTTTATCTATTCTTCATTTTTTCACTTCCAATACTTGAATAGGTTCTTAAAAAAAATATAAGCATTTCAGGTTCTGTTATCTGCTGATCCTTCCTCAAATCTAGTCAAAACACTTGAAAGACACTTTTAAATCTGTTGTTGATGTAAAAATTAAATATTTTTATAAAAGTACTAAAATGTCCTATTTTTAAATATTTTTCTAATTCTTTATTTCTAAGTCATTTAATTTTGCTTGATAAATGTTAAATTGATTGCTTAGTTTTGAAAAATAAAAAACATTAAAAATTGATTAGCCGATTGTTTTAATGTATGTCATGGATATGGATATTTGACAACGCTATAAATTAAAATAAGTTTAAATTTTATCATAAGTAACAGCCAAATATGTTGTAAAATCAAAAATACTTAAACTTTTCTTATTTGATAATTTTGTATGTTTTATGAATAAAAAGATGTCACTAAAATGATACAGACTGACGATATGAAACTCCAATTCAGAAAAACATTTTATGAATAAATAATGAAAACCAGTAGTGTTACAAGATTAAAATAATCACTTGATTGGAGAAAGAGAATAAGATAGAAGTCTTGTCCTCCTGAAGTGCAAAAATCTATGAAGGCTAGGTTGACCAAAAAAAAGTTTTGGATAGGGCTGCAAACAGGTCAGATTCGATATCAGAATGGGTAGGTTCCAATTCTGATAAGAATTTAGTGAACAAGATTCCGATAATTTCAAAATGATTAACTCTAATTTCGATTTCGTTCTGATTTCAATATTGAAACCGGAATATTCTGATACCGATTTGGATAACCTTGTGATCAGAGTAGAGCGGCACGACGTGGTCCCACAGCTAAGCATTTACAGACAATATTATATTGATTGATGAGAAACAAACAGTAAATAGAAAATTAAAACTTAGAAGAAAAACATGAGCCCAAGAATTTCAAAGTAAGTAGAAATTGGACAGCTATCTTGGTTCAACTTAACTCGAGCCTTAATCCCAAATTACTTAGGGTCGGCCATAGGGATTCCCTTCCTCCACTCACATTGATTTTGAGTTACTTCTTCAAAGATATTCAAATCATCTAATTCATATTGAATTACCCTCCAACAAGTTAACCTAGGTCTACCACATCGTTTTTCGTTTTTTGTTATTTTAATATTTTCTACTTTTTTAACTTGACCCTTCTTAGGTCTACATTTACTATGTACAAACCATCTAAATCTCCCATAGGTCTAATTAGAATCTTATGATCACATAGAACCCATATACCCAATATTTGTCTCATCCAACATGTTTTAATCACATGATTAACAACTTTATTGCATTGTCGATCTTTTAAAATAATTAATTCAAAATATTAAACTAAGTTTTTTGAGATAATATTATCTCAACTAAACTAATACCATCACCTAATTCTTTTTAATTTTCATTAAATTTACAAAGCATATATTCTATTTTACTTCTACTTATTTTGAAACCTATCTCTAAAGTATTTTCCATGGTTCTAACTTTCATTTCACTCATTAAATGAAGATTTATCACAGATCATTGATGTAGCGCAATTGAAATAAAAAAATATCTTGTTTCTCTCCAATTGTGTATACATTAGTGGTTGCTTCATCACACACGTCTATTATCCCTTGTATCTATCTAACAGACACCGTTATTCGTTCAACACCCACCACAAAATTTCTCATGGAACTCTATCATACGTCTTTTTCAAATCAATAAACACCATATGTAAATCATTTTTCATATCTCAATATTTTTTCATCAAATTTATAATAATAAAATTAACTTCGACTGTAGACCGACCCAATATAAATCAAATAGGTTAGCTGAAACATTTGCATAATTCCATAATCGTTATTCAATAACTCTTTCCCTTAATTTTTAATCTTTCCTTGATATCATTATATTCCATCCAAACTTTTCCATCATTATCCTTGATGGATCAGACTTCATTAAAATTTAAGACATCCTCCCTCTCATCCTTGTTAATATATAAATATCATTTACACCTTCTTTAGTTCCAAATTTCCCGTACATATGTTTCTCGCTCCTCTAATTGTCCTTCTTGCATCATTTTCACTATGTTGTACTATTCATAAACTTTGTTGTTATCACACTTTCACAATCTTTTATATCAATCTCTTATTATTTATCGTCTTTTGCACTTCTTCATTCCACCACCAAGACCACTTTATAAGTAAATCATTCAAAGATCATAATTGTTGAAGCACAAACTTTTAAACATGTAAAGTATCCTCTTATTCCCAAAGGCATATTAAAATAAAATATTTAAATCAATTAGTTATAAAAATACAAATAAAAATAAAAAATGGAATCATATTAAAACATATATGGTTGTTCTTCTAATGTGTTAGATGGTCAGGACCTGGATCGTTAGAAGTTAAGCGCATGCTACTTTGTAGGAGTGTCTATTCCACATTCAATGGCTCATTTTACGTGAAATCATCAAGCTGTGCATCAGCATATTCTCTAGCAAGTGAAAGCCATTGACGACGTTTCAGGTTGATCCTCATCCCCACAGTCATCGGAGTCCTCGCCTTTCCCTCTTTTGCTCCATCAGCGGAAACCAACAAACTCAACCGCCATTGGGAAGGCCCCACTCCTCCCCAACCATCATTTGAGCGCTCTGCTTGGCAGGGATCCATTGGCATTGTTCATCAACTCCTTCTAGAAGTAAATCTGCATATTGCTCCCAACTAGCTTGGGGAGCTGAAGATGGGACTTTAAAGATGGCTGGGGCTTCTACCTTGCCAGGTCAAGGTACCTTCAACCATCAACCCCTGGAGTGTTTATTCTTCGAGGAGACAACAATTTCCCAACACGATGTCCTAGAACTGGTCTTTTTGTCTCTAGCCAGCAACAGGTACGTACTTCTTTCTTCAGCTGGGCCTTCTCCCCCCTGCACATTATCCTCCCCCGATCTTAGCCTTGCCATGGATCACATCAACCCTACCTATGTGCCCAACAATGATGCCATTATTCTCCAATTCAAAAACTTCTTAATCCTCCTGCTCCCGACCACTCTCATTCAGAACCACTCTACATGGAACAACCACCGCTAGGGAAATCCTTACCAACCTTAAACCAAACCAGTAAAACTGTAGAGTGGATTAAGAAAATGTGAAATCCAGTTAATCCTTGGTCATTGCTGGATTATCCTAATAATACCTTCATCCTTAACCACCAGTCCGAAGAAGAGGTAGCAACAATTTACAGACGAGCACCTTGGTTCTTCAATAACAATCTTGTGTTGTTAGTTGACATGGGAGACCTAATAGAGCCCTTCTGAATACTAGTTAGACAAAGCAAACCTCTGGACAATAATTTATGACCTTCCTCAAGAGTTTTTTTTAGACAGAAAGTGTCATGCAGATAGCTTCCCAAATCAGTCAGTATTATGGGCTGCACCAGACAGTAGATTTAGATTCATAGAGCATCTTTGCAAGAATAAAGATCAGACTCAATAACTCTAATTCCCTTCCTAGAAGTGTAGCTATTATGCTGGATGGTTCATCCAAACAATTTGAAACAAATTTCAAAAGAATTGTGAGATTCTATGATTTCCATGCTAACTTGGGCCCCGCATAGAAATTATAAAATTTTTGCTCAACTATCAACCCTAATTAAGCCGGAGTTCTCTGAGATCCTCTCGCCCCAACTTAAGTCCCAACTTAATCTTAGATTTGGTGACTGGTTGTATGTGGCAGGTCGATAGACCAATGGGGGCTGAAAACTGCCTGGCTGTCGACCACCATCCGCTGAGCACCAGAGCAATAGTATGGAGGCCCTTCTAAATCACACCATGACAGGGCCAGTTTTGACCCTCATACATGCCCTGCCTACTGCTTCTGCCGTCCAGCTCCCAAACCTACCTAGTTAGAAGCCCTTCTGAGCCACACCGTGGCAAGCCCATCCCATCTCACCTTGACCTACCTAGTCAAAATTTTCAAAGCGTGGATACCAAATGAAGACAAAATTGCTTATGTTCCAGTATGATTCTGCCAAGGAATCCGTAAGGTTAAAATCCTTTAGTAACATAGTTACTAGCTTGCCTTAACAAACTGCCAACATCCAAATAAAGCTTATTGCTTGAATCAATCATAGTGGGAATGGACACCCGACAGTTCGTCACATTGATAGACTTGCCCATTTCATCCAGCAAGATGTTTTCTTTATAGCTAAAACCAAGTGTAACAACACCACCAGTCATGATTTCTTCAATTGCGACCAATTTCTACTTTTCTTATTGTGCAATCAGAAGATAGGGCGGTGGTCTATGGCTCTGGTGGTCTGAGGGTACCAAGCTCGACATCATTCAATCTTAATTCATCATGGAAGGGGAGACTTAAGCCAAAATCTTATTTAGGCCATTCTGAGTTCATTACCTCACGGATATCAAGCAATAGGGTCCAACTTACACTTGGTCCAACTGGAGGAAGTTCAATTTCAATATTATAGAAAAATTAAACATGGCCTCAACTGACTGGTTATGTGATTTTCCCTTTGCTTTCCTCCTTACTCTACCCACCTATTGCAATGATCATTGTCCTATCTATATTACTACTACCCCTCCTCGTAGGCATGGTAAACCTTTCTTTATGGTGAAGCAGGTCAGATTGTGGCACCCTACTTTCCGTGAAACAATAGCAAAGTATGGAATGATAGTCATACTCTTATGTTAGACTACGGTTCTAAAATGGATGGTCTCCATTCACGCTTAGATGGAAAAACAAAGTGTTCGGTGATCTCAAATGGCAAATTAAGAATATTCAATATCAGCTTACACAATTGCAAGCAGCACCCAAGGATCAAGGATCGACAGCATATTGATAACCAATTGAAAATTGAAAGCAAACTGAGAAAGCTGAAAGACATAAAAGATTTGTATTGGGAGCAAAGAGAAAAACTTGACTGGCACAACTATGCCGACCGATGTACCAAGTTTTTCCATGCGAAAGTGCTTAACAAAAGAAGGTAGAACAAAATGCAACGGGTTTTCAAGCTGGATAGTTGCTAGCCCAACAATCCAGAAGACATTAACAACATCTTCCATTCTTACTTCCACTCTCTATTTTCCGCCTAAACCCCCAACATTCCTAAGCTGGCTAAACACTTCAAAGTACCTGTTATTTCAACCGATGAAGCTTCTACCTTGCTAACCCCCACCACTTTTAAGCAGGTTAAAGTTTCCTTATTTTCCATGAAACCGGAGAAAGCTCCTAGTCCAAAGGTCTATCCCCCATCATTTTTTAAAACCTCTGGCCACAAGTCTAGAGTAAGATTATTGCTTTTATCTCCCATATTTTCGCCATTAAAATTATTCCCCGTGGTTTAAATCACATTCTTATCTCCTTGATTCCCAAGCATGAAAATACCAAATCCCCGGATCAGTTTAGACCCATTAACCATTACAATGTCCTGAAAATTATCAGTAACATTATTACTGTAAGAGTTAAACCAATGCTCCACTGACTTATATCTGACTCTCAAGCCACCTTTATTCCAAGTCGAGCTGGTATTGACAGCATTGTTATTATGCAAGAAGTTTTGAACTCCTTCAAACACACAAGGAAAGGAGGGTTTTTCCTGGCCAAGCTAGACATTCATAAGGCACATGACAAAATTCGGTGACCATTTTTAAAGAATATTCTTCTCCAATTCGGATTTCCACTACAGTTGGTCAATCTCATTATGGAATGCACCACAACCGTATCCTATGCTCTAAACCACAACGGTCAGAAGTCAAAAACAATCAGGCTGATCAGAGGGGTTTGACAAGGGTGCCCCTTATCACCGTTTCTCTAAATTCCTTGTGCAAAAGCTTTGCCATCTCTCATCAAAGAGGCATTGAACGAAAAGAAAATGTATGAGGTTGAAGTTAACACAAGGGCCCAAAAATCACCAACCTCATGTTTGCTGATGATTTAATTATATGATGAGTTGCCAATGTGTTTGGGATTCAGAGTATGATAGATATTCTTGCTACTTATGAGAAGTTTGCTGGCCAAGCAATTAACAAGGGCAAATCTAGATTCCTGTTCGATAAGAATGCATCGCATTACATCAAACATAGCATTTGCAAAACTACCGGATTCCAATAGGGTTCCCCCGATAAACTTTATTTGGGAATTCCGATGGACCAGATGGAGAATAAAATCATGCATCATGATCGGCTCATTGATGGAAGTCAAAAGAAATTAGCCAGCAAGAAATCCAACTTACCCTCCACCAAGGTTAGATGCATGCTTATCAAATCCACTTTAAATCAAATACTAATTCATCTAATGTTAGTTAAGATGCTCCCATGCGGTGTGTCGGACCAAAAAAATCTCTCAAAAAAAAAGAGAGAGAGAGAGAGAGAGCAGAAGAAGGGGGACCAGCCGCGGCTCCCTCTACCATCGTCGCCGGCATCCTCCGCTGCCGTTGGAGAAACCAATGGGAGCTACTGCCGTCGCCGGAAGGAGCTCCTCCCGCAGCCGTCGTCGTCGCCGCCGTTGCCGGAGCCCGCCGTCGCCGTCGCCATCGCCGGAGCCCGCCGGAGCCGTCGCCATCGCCGGAGCCCGCCGGAGTCGTTGCCGCTACCGCCGGGATCTGCCATTGCCGGAAGGAGCGCCGCGAAGAGGAAACCCTCGCTGGCTTCCGTCTCTGTCGGGGAGAGAGAGAGCCGAGGGGGGGGGGAGGCAGCGGTTCGCGGTCGAACCGCGGTCAACACAAAAAAAAAGAAAAAAGAAAAAAGGAGAACGACCGCCCGAGTGGGCGGTCGTGGCCCACGCACGCGCCCACGCGCGGGCGGCCGTGGGATGAGACCCGGTCAAAGACCGAGCCAGCACCGGGGGTGAACTTACCCCCCCGGTTTGACTCTGGTCAAACAGCACCGAAAGAAGAGAAAAAGAAGGGGGAAAAGTGGGGTAACTTCACTCCACTCCGGTCACCCCCCCCACTAACTCGAAAATGGGTTTAGTGGGGGCTTCCAAATGACCCTTTTGCCCCTCCAAAAACCTCTATAAATACCCCCCCAAGTGCCATACGTACATGGGGTTGGAAAGTGGTGAGAAAAGAGAGAGTTGAGAAGAGAGAGAAACTCTGAGTTCTCACTCCTTAGAAGGTAAGAAATACCTCGGTTTTGCGCTACCTTTCCATAAAAAGGGGCTGGTTTTGCGCTACCTTTCCATAAAAAGGGGCTGGTTTGCGCTACCTTTTCATAAAAAGGGGCCCAAAATAGTAAACTATTTTGGATAGAAAATAGCCAACCCAACTCCGGTCTAGCCGAAATGCTGCCGAAATTAAGTGGTTTTGCGCTACCTTTCCATCAAAAGGGGCCCAAAGTAGCTTGCTATTTTGGATACAAATAGAAAACCCAAATCGGTAAAGCCGAAATGCCGGCCAAACCGAACGGGGATTCAACATGAAAACCCAACTCGGTAAAACCGAAATGCCGGTCAAACCGAACGGGAATTCAAATCGAAAACCCAAATCGGTAGAGCCGAAATGCCGGTCAAACCGAACGGGAAATCAACATGAAAACCCAAATTGGTCAAACCGAAATGCCGGTCAAACCGAACGGGAATTCAAAAAGAAAACTCAAATCGGTCAAACCGAAATACCGATCAAACCGAACGGGAATTCAAATCGAAAACCCAAATCGGTCAAACCGAAATGCCGGTCAAACCGAACGGGAATTCAAATAGAAAACCCAAATCGGTAAAGCCGAAATGCCGGTCAAACCGAACGGGAATTCAAAAAGAAAACCCAAATCGGTCAAACCGAAATACCGGTCAAACCGAACGGAAATTCAAATCGAAAACCCAAATCGGTCAAACCGAAATGCCGGTCAAACCGAACGGGAATTCAAATCGAAAACCCAAATCGGTCAAACCGAAATGCCGGTCAAACCGAACGGGAAATCAACATGAAAACCCAAATCGGTCAAACCGAAATGCCGGTCAAACCGAACGGGAAATCAAGGTGAAAAACCCAAATCGGTAAAACCGAAATGCCGGTCAAACCGAATGGGAAATCAGCATGAAAACCCAAATCGGTAAAACCGAAATGCCGGTCAAACCGAACGGGAAATCAAGGCCAAAACCCAGGTCGGTAAAGCCGAAATGTCGGCAAACCCGAACATGGTCCAGAAATGCCGCATATCAAATGCAATCAAGCTATTCTTGGATATATGAAGACAATCTGGTTTGGTAAGGCCGAAATGCCGAAAAGGCCGAAACACAGATCGGTAAAGCCGAAATGTCGGCAAACCCGAACATGGTCCCGTAAATGCCGCATATCAAATGCAATCAAGCTATTCTTGGATATATGAAGACAACTGCGGTTCGGTAAGGCCGAAATGCCGAAAAGGCCGAAACCCAGATCGCAGATAAGCAATGTCGGCAAACCCGAACATGGTCCGTAAATGCCGCAAACCAAATGTAATTAAGCTATTCTTGGATATATGAAGACAATCTGGTTCGGTATGGCCGAAATGCCGAAAAGGCCGAAACCCAGGTCGGTAAAGCCGAAATGTCGGCAAACCCGAACATGGTCCAGAAATGCCGCATATCAAATGCAATCAAGCTATTCTTGGATATATGAAGACAATCTGGTTCGGTAAGGCCGAAATGCCGAAAAGGCCGAAACCCAGATCGGTAAAGCCGAAATGTCGGCAAACCCGAACATGGTCCAGAAATGCCGCATATCAAATGCAATCAAGCCATTCTTGGATATATGAAGACAATCTGGTTCGGTAAGGCCGAAATGCCGAAAAGGCCGAAACCCAGATCGGTAAAGCTGAAATGTCAGCAAAACCGAAGAAGCTCCAAAAATGCTGCATATCAAATGCAATTAAGTCATTCTTGGACATATGAAGAAAATTTGATTCGGTAAAGCCGAAATACCGGCAAAAGCCGAAACACAAATCGGTAAAGCCAAAGTGCTGGCCAAACCGAACAAACTTTGACATGTGTTGAGGAACAAAGGCTCGAATGCCCCCTCATTTATTGTACTTCCATGTACTCAAATCGACATGAAATAAATTCAAATTCGATTGACCCGATGTGTCATCCAAAGATGACATCTAAATCCCATGGACTTTGAGAGGTGGATAAAAATTAAACAAAATTGTCTAAGTCAACAAATGACCAAAGACATAAACAAAACAAATCAAATCAAATCTTAAATAAAAAAAGAAAATCAATGGACCCAAACTTAAAGTTTGAATTAAGTTCAACCAAATTCCATCTCATAAGGCCGTAGGGATATGTCTTCCCACTTTCTTTATGTGGATGAATGACTTCTGATCAATATGTTGCTGTGACGGTCAATCAAGGGTATTCGAGTGTTTGCTCGATGTAATTAACACCGGAATATCGCAAGTCCGGTGGAGAGAGGTCAAAATTTATTTTCAAAAAACTCAGATAACCTCACAAATTAAATTGTGGTTCAGATCATCTAAGTGGTGGGTGATACCCATATCGACACTTAGCAAATCTGTGGAACCATCGGTGTTCCTATAAAATAATACCACATCAAATTAGCTAATACTCCTATGAATACCACATATTTTCATAGTAGTCAATGCTAGCCTAAAGCAAAAAGAATTTTCTACCAAAAGAGGGGAAAATTCGAGGTTCCAACACGGTGTTAACAACAATTTGGAGAAACTACAAAACAACTTCTAGTTGGCTCACAATTTGCAAGGTAAAAGGATAATCCATTTCTCTAAGTGGGAGACCATCAAACAGCCGAAGAAGCATGGAGGTTTGGAAACTACAAACCTTAGAATCCTGAATCAATCTCCTATCATGAAACTCACCTAGTCCTTTATCCATGAAAAAAATAAACTCTAGGTCATAGTGTTGCATGTAGGGCAAAACCAGTGAATTGGTGAACCGATAAACTGAACCAAACCGGTTTGATTCAAAACAAAAGAATACATGATTGGTTTTTTGAACCAAACCGAACCGATAAATTCAAATCAGTTTGGTTCGATTTGGCTTCTCCTCAAATCAGGTCGATATGGTTGACCTGGTCCATTCCTCGCTACCCCTCCTTGCCCACAGACACCTCACGACTCGTGAGCACAAGCTACCTCGCGCTTGGAGCAGGTGCCAGCACAACGCCCGACAGCTCATTGTCGCCCTCCATCGGGACTTGCTCCTCCTTGCCAATCACATCACCAATGCCCTCCTCCTCACCAATCGTTGCTGCAAGTTGCCCTCCTCCCCCCCTTCCTCACCATCGTCGCTGCATGCGTCTCCTCTACTCACCAGTACCCTCCTCCTCCTCCTCCTCCTTGCCAATCGCAGCAGAGACAGACAGAGCCGCCCTCCTCCTCACCACCCTCCTCCTCGTGAGCAACCGAAGCCGCCCCCTCTCTTGCTCGCCCTCCTCACTAGCAGCCAAAGCCGGCCTTTCTTCACCGTCCTCCTCCTCATCGTTGGTTGTCGTAGGCCTACAAGCAATTGAAGACCCAAAGCCGTCCACATCCTCCTCGCTGCCCTCCACCTCCTCGCCGCCGCGAGCAGCCGAAGGAAGCCACCCCTCTCTTGGCCGCTCTCCTCCTCAGGCTCCTCCTCGCCGCCCTCCACCTCCTCGCCGTCGCAAGCAGACAAAGGCCCGAAGATGCCCCTCTTCCTCGCAAGTCACGGCCACCCTCCCTGGTCCTCCTCTCCCTTCCTCTGTGGCTCCACCTACCATTGCCCACCGCCTGTGTAGTTGTGCCTAGTCCCACAACAAAAGGATGACAAAAGAGATAAGCCTTCAATTATATAAAAATGCATCCATACTCTTCTGTGGAGTCTCGGACAAATCTTGAACTAATTGGTTAATACTAGGCCATTTATTGATGGCTTGTCTTTAAATAAAATTTTTATTTAAATACGCATAAATTATTATTATTATTATTATAAATATAAATATTATGATAAAAATATAGAAAAAATGACGGTTGAATCAAACCAAACCAGCTTAAACAATTCGGTCCATTCTCGGTTTGAAATTAAAATGAACTAGTTCGGTTTGATTTTCGATTTGCAAAAAAATGATATAAAATTGGATCAAACAGAACTATTTACACCGCTAGTTGTAGGCCAAGTACCTTCACCGAAAATACCTTAACCTAAAAATTACACATAGGTACAAAAGTTCATAGATGATAGACAAGATAAATGGATGAGCTTATCTACAAGACCGATATGTTTTCCATGCTCAATCCAAAGTATCAAATATTATCATAAATCATAATTATCTTTTGAATAATGTCTAGAAAATAATCGAACACTACAAGAAATTGCTCCCAAAATTTAAAAAATGACCTTCTACATCCTTTTTGTATCACATTTATGTTAATAATTAAAGTTAATTGTTGTTCTTTATGTAATATATTATAAAATTTAAAGATGTATTGACCTTTTTTGAAACAAAATGTTATTACAAGCAAAGAAAATAAGTGGCCAAGTCGACAGTCATCAAGAATTGTCATATTGGAAGAGTAGAAGAAAATAGATCTCATGAGATTCTCAAGAGATTAGATCTCGGATTTGATTTACATAAAAAGTATATTTTACCTAAAAATATTAATCAGAAAAAAAAACTAAAAATAAGCCCATAGACAGGACTCTCCTGAGTTTTCGGTCTGAATTTGGGTAAAAACAACGCCAAAATGCAGCGCCGGGGTGGTGCCACTGCAACATTCTTGTTGCAACTTCCCCACGGTCTGCACGGATTCAGTACATGAGGAGTGACTGAATACAACAATATATGATCCCAGGGAGCCAATACCACTGGATCCAATCAAGTGACTGGATCCTCTTGTACGGTCCGCTTAAGAACAGGCGGGGAAGAATAGTTCCGGTGGCCCCAGTAGTTCCGCTGGCTTCAGCCGACATCGACAACCAAATCACGTGGGAGATCTCATGGGGCTTGCAAGATCGATAATCTCACAAGATCTAGCAAATATCTTGCGAGATGGGGAACCATGGTAGTTGTCCTATAGAAAAAACTTTCGTGCTAATGGTGAAAAATCTATGAAACTAATGTCTCAAAAATAAGATAACTTGCAATTAAAGTTTCATTCCAGATAGCATCAACTTCTCCATTTGAAAAAAAATAGTACTTTTTCTTTAATACATACAAAATCTAAAAATAGAATTGTCATATTTAAAATAGAAAATACTTGTATATTGTCATTATAATATGAAGCTAAAGGTATACCCATAGTTGTCAAGGCGACAAGGCGCCCAAGGCGTTGAAGGGTACCGATTCCGCTTAGGCGACAAGGCGGCCGCTTAGGCGTCGCCTAGGCGGTCAAGGCGGTATTCAAGGAAGGCTAAGTCGGGAGGTTGTTATATATAAACAAAACATAAATATAATTATATTTGTTATGTTATAATTGAATATGAGTGTTTTATCAATGCACATAAGTAAATATGATGTGTGTGTGAAAGAGAAGAAAGTTAAATAAATTTTTATAAAATTTAAGTATATAACTCATTTATGATTATAAAATTTATATATGTGCAATAGTATAAGTGATAGTAAAATATTGTTATAATATTATTAAATGGGGGGAGCGCAGAGTAGTCGCGGATCGACCGAGAGACAGAGAGAGAGAGAAGAGACAGAGAGAGAGAGAAGAAATAGTATAAGTGAGACAGAGAGAGAGAGAAGAAAGAGCTGAAAAAGAACGTAATTAAGTATATAATATATGTTTATAATCATAAATCTTAAATATATATGATAGTATAAGTGATAATACAATATATTAATATATTCAAACTATCATTAAATAAGTGTCCCTTGCGAGGGGTATCAAGGGAGAAAAACTCCTCAAAAACTTTTTTTAATGATGTAAAAATACCCAAGGCGCCTTGCTTGGGTGCCTTGGGCGCCTAGGCTGGCGCCTTGGGCGCCTTGGCGGGCGCCTTGGGCGCCTTTTTGGCCCCAGACAAGGCGCCCTTGGAAAGGCGCCTTGCCGCCTAGGCGGCGCCTAGGCGCCGCCTAGGCGGGCGCCTTGACAACTATGGGTATACCAAATGGATAGTAAACTCTGGACATAGAGGTGACATAGAAGATAATCCACCCGACTACCTTGCATTGTTAGGAGAGAATGATATGGATAATCGAGAAAATCCTTATGCTTAGTAGATTAATGAATTCCATCTTTATAACATAATATGTTATGTTTCATTCATATATACATTTTGATAAGATATTCCAAAATCCAAATCTTCTGAGAATTTTCTAAGATCACTTCTCTGACCCCCCATACAATGCAGAGATCAGCTATGGCAATCCTTGCCCATGCTTCGTGTATCAGCATCAGGCCATGGGGGTCAAAGAGGCCACTTGGAGAGGGGAGGGTTTACTTTTGTCATTAATTAAGTGGAAGAGCCTAAACAAGTGCCTTGACTATGAGGGTCCACTGGATGTAGAAGCTCCCGGGCAGTGATATCCAAATCATATTGATGATACCACAATTAGCCTCCATAAATATGTTTTTAGGATAAACACAATGTACCTGTTTCTCGATGGCTGCTTAATTGACTTCTTCAAGAAATCATCATTATCAGGTAAATGTTGTCACCAGGCCATCATAACTGCACGCTGCTCAAAAGGTGAGCCTTCACATCCGCCCTATCACAAGGTTAGCTCCAACAGACAAAAACAATAATGAACCTCCTCTTGGACCTCATTTTCCTTAGGTACTATTTGATAACGGGAACAGCCCACTGACCTCTTCAGAAGTAAGGGTGTTCAGACTGTTTAAAAGCAAATCTTAATCAACCACTTATTGATCTCTTATTTGCAATTAAAGCTCTTAAATTTAAGCTCTAAATTTTAGCTTTTTATCATTCAGGCATAATCCCTTTGTTCAGAACAAAAATAAATAATATATTTATAAATATTTGACTTACAAAATTTTAAGATGATTAATCAATAAAAGTCATAATCAAATTAAGTACATTTCTACCACAAAGTAAGATGTTAGATATAAAAATAATAACTCAAATTAAGCCAAAACAAACACCATCTTACTGCCAGACAGACATGCCCCTTCCCTTTGCCCACCTTTCTTTCACATGAACAACTGCCTAGTGAACCCCCCCACCTTTCTCTCACAAAGTCAGGGACAGACCCTCCCCCTCTATATATGGAACCTCCAACCCCTTGCAACCAATAGATAGAGACAGTTCACCCCTTCTTACAAACAGCCCCATGTCTCGCTCTTCTAAAAAAAAATACACTTCTATTTTTTATAGGTCCCCTATCCCCGTCCACCATAGACTAATTTCATTTCTCGCTTTAAAAATTTTCAAAAAATGAATGTGAAAAGTAGCGTCAAAACTAAAGGAGGAACGAGAAATAATCAACCAATTCATAGCTAAGTGAATGTATCGAACTGGATTCATTCAATGCAATACAATTAACTTGTTTACGAGTAATCTTCAAAACTGCAAGAAATTTTGGTAAAAAATTGACCCTAGCTACTCTAAGGTTCAAGAAACCTTTTTGGGGAATGGAGATAAAAACTACTCGATGATTGATGGGAAACAAATGACAGCAACTTTAGTTTTATAGCACCCTATTCAATACGCATGAAGGAACAAGAATTATGAGACAGAACAATTTGTTAATAAAACTCTAAAAGACACCAGGACTTGAAGTCTGATAATATTTTTAAAAGGTTTTATAAAACAAGTTAGAAAATAGCATGCGGTGCATTCATGATTTACAGTAGCATCTGACACAGTCCGTTTAAATGGGATGCACAACTAAACCAGTAATGGAAAACTCAGCTAAATCAGGCTACAGGGCTCTAAGAATCCGGACCATCTTGTACTCGTGCAGCGCACAGAAAAGACGGCAACATATGGCACAGTCCATGAAGTCCACCATTTCCGGCAGGGATGTTCTGCCAGCCACAAATCTTGACAGACCACCGAGATTAAGAATCTCAAGAGATCTCCTTGAGATGGAAAACCATGAGCAAAGTTACTGCCAATCTAATATTTATCTCCCTCCTTTTGTTTTCCTTCAACTTCAAATACAAAACTCACCTTCTCCTTCAATTTGTCTCCCATGTATCTTACTTCCTTTTCCATGCAAGCTCCAGTTAGTCCTCAACGTCTAAGTAGTAAGCCGCTGTCAAATATCAGAAGCACTAGTTCTTGCAACATCAATCAAAAGATCTATATTGTTTCAAGAAAAAAGGCAGGCTCAAGATTGAACCCTTGATCAGCAAGGTATTCTGGGTCAGGATCAGCGGAAATCAACCCCAAGATCAGGCTCCCTTCCCCAGGATTGGGTCAGCACCAGCCAATCCCAAACCAGATCAGTCGATCCAGTAAACCATGCTGCTTTCATCTTCATCTTACTCCTCTCCATAGATTGTAGAATCGGACAATCCAGATTGACCAATTATTTGGCCTATGGCAATCCGATTTTCACCTGGAGGGACGATCTGATATAAAATCCTGGAGGAATCAGCCAAATCGGCTGGGCTTTGATTGGAATTGGAATCAGGCACCTAATTTTTTTTAGATCTTTTATAAGAGAATCGGGCCAAATCAGGTCGGAACAGGCAATTCTTTATTTTTTTTATTTTTAAACAATCCTGATTCCGGATCAGGATTCCTCCAGGAGGATCGCCAATCCAATCTGATCCGATTCGGATGGGATTAGTACCCATGATCCAGGTACTAATTCCAATCTCCAATATCCTTCATTCTCTCTCTGCAACTCTGGCACCACATTGCATCTTCCTCTTCCATTGGTATCCCTTGTTTATATCATCCTATCTTCCTTCTTTATTGCAATGCTCCAGTAATTCCAAGATTTAAGTCAGCAATGTCACATGGATCTCAAAAGCTGTTTGTTCATGAACCATGGGGATGGGAAAATTAAACTGGCTATCTCTTGAATGTATTTCTTACTCCTTTTTTGAATTTATGGTTATGAATGTAAGCATTTTCTATGAAAGGGTCAAACGAGATCATAAATACCTCTACATAACGACCAATGAGCCATCTTGTACCCACGTAGAGAAGCCAAAGGAATAGAAAATTTTGAAGAACTGGCTTGGTCCATAAAGGGGCTTTGCCCCAATGCCCCCCCCCCTGTTCAGCCGAGGGCCTTCCATCTTTCCCTAGCTTCTGGCCGATGAGGCCATCTCTCCTTCCCCTTCCTCTCCGATCAACCTCCAAGCCTTCATCCTTCTTTTTCCATGCGATCAAACATCCTCCCAGTCCTCCGTTGGTCTTCAAATCCAACACTATTGCTTCATGGACATCTGTGACATTAGCAACAGCACTGGAATCCTCTAGATTTGTGAGCAGTACAGCATCGTCCGGCAATCCCAAATGAATCCTGCTTTAGCGTCGGCCTCATGTACCACCAACAACCCAGTACCCTGACAGCACCAATCCGGAAAAAGACTCCACCATCAGAACCTGCCATCAAACCCTGGACACCTCACCACAGAATCAGAAAATCTTAATGCCCATCAGTCTACATCCAGGATGGTCTCCTCCACTACTCTGACAGCAGAACCTCTGGGGTAAGATCCTACGTCGCTGGCACCACAGAGCAACCACATTCCTCTCCTGATCCACCAACCACAACCGTTGTGTCCCTTCCCCTCTGCACAGTGCCAAGTCGTCACATCACCCTCCTTCGCCCCTCTGTGTGCTTGAGAACAACCCCTTCCCCATGTTCCATGCCATCACGCTGTGAGTACCATGCTCTTCTTTCGCCTTATGTCACCTTCATCTCCCTACAAAGAGACCAGGCCCACGCACCTCTCTCCTTTCTGTTGGTCTTTTGTGCATGTTCTTTTCTCCTAGGGTCCAATGGTCTTGTGCCATGCGTTCACATGTAAATCTTGCAATCTGTTTTTGTTTTCCCCACCAGCCATCCTGAATTTTCGACTGTCACCACTGAAACCTTTCACACGATGCAAGCACTATCCTCCACCATCCACATAGCCAACACGCCATCTTGCCTTCCCCGCAGTTCATTGCTTGAACCTCCCTCCCCCGAACTGGCCAAACAAGCCGAGGCCACTCGCCCACCCCACTCAACCACACTGGTTCAAGCTAGTTCAATCCATTTGAACCCAGTTTATGCCAGCTCAAGGCTGGTTCATCCCGTTTCTGACAAGAACAACCCGGTTTATACCAATTCAAGGCCAGTTCAGCCAGTTTTAGACCAGTGCACATCGTTTAAGTACCCATCACCGCTTCTAACAAATAGAAAAGCACACTTGACACAGTTCCTCACATAGACACCCTCTAGCAGACCTCCCTGACTAGCCTTCTCCCACATGTTTCTTAACATTTGACCTACCAAGACAAAATTAAAGAAGGGATAACGAATCTCCTTATCTCAGACCTCTTGAACACCCAATGAAACCATGAGACTTGCCATTCAACTCCAAGAACTCAGCAATGTTGATACATAGCATGACCCAACTGATCCGCCTCCTGCAGCAACACATAAGGGTCATGATTCTGTGCAAGCACTTCCATTTAACACTATTGTATGATATTTCAAAGTCTAGCTTTAATAAAATAACCTCCTTTTTCTGAACTTCTGATTATACATACATTCATAAACTACCATAAAGTTGCCTAGAATGTATCTACCTTGGACAAAGGTTGATTGAGAGGAACCGACCAGCTTCTCTGCATATTTCTTTAGTCTACCAGCAGGAACATAAGTCACTATCTTGTAAATGTAGTAAAAGATACTAATTAGACTCAAGTCTTTGACATCAAACACAATCTCCTTCTTTGGCAACAACATCAGAGATGCTGAATTGACATATCTGATATTCCCAGGTCCCTTTTCGAATTCCCTCACCATTGCCATAAAGTCGTCTTTGATAATATCCCAACAGTTAAAAAAAAATGCCTACAGATAAACCATCTTGGTCTATGGCTTTAAAGCGATCCATAGCTTGGCTAGCACTATAAACCTCATCATCTGTGAAAGGGTTGACCAACAAATTACATTCCTCCTCAAAGAGCCTGGTCACTGAATCAAAGTTTAGCAGAGGAGTCTATTCATTCTCTTCTTTAAAAAACGAATCATAAATTTTTCCTGTCGCCACTCCAATCTGATCTGTAAATTCACAGGTTAATCCTTCCACTTGATGTTTGTTCAGGAGGTTCTGTTTGCTCCTTATTGTAGCCTGTGTGCAGAAAAATCCTTGTATTGAACCATAAAAGAAAGTAAGGTTTTGTTAGAAAGACGCAAGGCCATGGCTAGGGATGTAGACAGATCCGGATTTTATCTGGATCCTGTTCGAATTTGTATTTGTTTGATAGAATACTATCCAATAAAGTAGATCTGGTGAATAATAAAGTCAGATACAGATAATATCCAATTATCCGCTCTGTTTAAGATTCACTCCTATCTCTAGAAAATTGGATCTAAGATTCAACAGATCTAATGGTTCAATAAACGTCAAATAAAAAAATAAGAAACCCTAGACCCAAAATCATCACCCCTCAATTCCCTCCCCCTTCACCACGGGCTGCACTTCCCGTTGAAATCCCCGGTGCCGAGAGAAAGCTTCCCTCTTCCCTACATATGGTGGCCTCTCCCTTCTCTCCCAACAAGCTCTAGCAGCGGCATCCTGGCTCCCTCCTATGGAGGTAGAAAGAGCCTTTAGCTCTTCCTCCCTCGGTTCCTTCCTCTCCTCCATCAGCTCCCATGAGTGGCAAGTAAGGTGAATCCGGCATGATATATTGGGTCCTTGGTGAAGAATGGAATACCCAGCATGCACAGGTTCAGATTGGCCAATATGGCGTCAAGGGGCACCTTGGATCTCACCACAAAGAAGATCTTGATCCTTAATATCGACTAAGAAAATGAGAATCATAAGTACACAGCCGCACCCACTTCTACATACTGTCTCTCCTCTTTCTTTCTCAACATACTGTCTCTCCTCTTTCTTTCTCAACGTATTCAATGAGCTCTTCTTTCAATCATACATCACAGCATCCTGAACACTATGGACTGAGGTTTTCTGATCCCGCTGAGACTTCATGGCAAGGTATTTGAGACACATATAACGGTCAACACGATCCTGCTTGGTTCTATGCCTATGGATTATGTCAGCTTGCTGGTTACATCGTGAGGGCTTACAAGACTTGACACCAACTTCTACCTCAGGCCCCAGTCCAAGGGAATCCAACATTTTGTAATCATCATCAAACATCGCCGGATCGGATCAGTACACAAATCGGTGGATATCGATACAGATTGGATCAGATCGGCCAATCCTCCGGGAAGAATCCCAATCCAAAATTAAAATTTTAAAAATAAAAAATAATAATATGATCCTGATTCCAATCCAATTCCGGCCAATTCGACCCAATTCTTTTTATAAAAAAATCACGAGCTTTATTCCAATCTGATCCTGGCCGATTCCACAAGGAATTTATCTTGGATTGCCCCTGCGGGTGAAATCGGATAGCTATAGGGTGATCCAATTCAAAAATCAGCCAATTATACAATCTATGATCCTCATCCTCGCAACCTTGCATCTAACTACCCACCATAGTACAGCAAAGCACATAAACATGTTCCCCTTTTAATTTTATTATCTTCCTTTTCTTTCTCATCTTTTTTTCTAGGTTCTTTAGCTGTCCTTGACACTCAATAAGAAGAACAAGTACCTGTTTTGCAATACTACTCTCTAACTGGAACTTCTTTGGGACAACATTTAATGTCCCCGAGCCATCTCAATCTCCCTTCTTTCAACTTATCTACAATTGTTGTTTCAAGTCTCACATTTTCTCTAATATACTCATTCCTCATTCAATAAAATCTAGTGTTACCACTCATCCATCTTAACATCAATTTAGTAACACTTGTTTTGGATACATGTTTTTCTTTTATCGTCCAATATTCACTACCGTACAATATTGTAGGTCTTATAGTTGTACAATAAAATTTCTCTTTCATCAATGGAATCTTATAGTCATACAATACCCAAGTAACTAATCTCCAATTCATATAACCTATTTTAATCATATGATTAACATTTTCATTACATTATCCATCTTTTTGAAAAAATTGATCCAAGAAACTAAAATTAAGTACTTTAGGATAATCTTACCACATTCAAACTAAGTCTCTCATCTTCTTTCATTTGGTTTTCATTAAGCTTACAATGCATATATCCTGTCTTGGTTCTACTTATCTTGAAACCTTTAGTTTCTAAAGTATTTCTCCACCGTTCTAACCTTTAACTTCCTATTCACTCCTTGTGTTTCATATATCAATACAATATCATATGCAAACAACATACACCATCGTGTACAATCTTGTATGGCATTTAATAGTTCATACATAACCATAGTTGTCAAGGTGATAAGGCACCCAAGGCGTTGAAGGGTACCAATTCCGTTTAGGCAACAAGACGGCCGCTTAGGCGTCGCTTAGGCAGTCAAGGAGGTATTCAAGGAAGGTTGGGTCGGGAGTTGGTATACATAAAAATATGCATAAATATAATTATATTTTTATGTTATAATTGAATATGAGTGTTTTATCTATGTATATAAATAAATATGATGTGTGTGTGAAAGAGAAGAAAGTTATAATAGATTTTTATAAAATATAAGTATACAACACATTTATGATTATAAAAATTATATATGTGTGATAGTAAAATATTGTTATAATATTATTAAATGGGAGGTGTAAAGTAGTCGCAGATTGACCTGTGTGGTCAAGTCGCAAGGGTCAAAGGGGCAGCACCCCTTTTGGGGGGTTGTCAGGGGGCAAAGAGCCCCCCGAAAGAAAAAGTATGTAATATTATAAGTGATCTTATATATGTAATTATGAAAGTGTGAGTATTTATTTTTGGATAAGAAGTTAATCTTGATAAAATAAGTGAGAGAGAGGGAGAAGATAGAGCTAAAAAAGTTTTATAAATTTTAAATATATATAATAGCATAAGTAATAGTAAAAAATATTAATATGTTCAAACTATCATTAAATAGGTGTCCCTTGTGAAGGCATCAAGGGGAAAAACCCCCCAAAATTATTTTTTAATCATGTAAAAATACTTAGGACGTCTTGCCTGGGCGTCTTGGACGCCTTGGGCACCTTTTTGGGCTCCCCAAAAGGTGCCCGAGCAAAGACGCCTAGGCGTCTGCCTTGACAACTATGTACATAACTAATGCAAGGACTTGTTGCAATATAAGGCAATTGAAATAAAAAAAATCTCTTATTTCACCACTAATTGTGCATTTATCAATGGTTACTTCATCATGAATATATTTTATCACTTAATATATACATCCTTCACTCCAATACCTATCATAAAACATCTCTTGGAACTCTATTATATGCATTTTCCATCAAAAAAATCATATTGAATCTTTCTTCATATCTCAATATTGCTCTATTAAGCTTCTAATAAGAAAAATAGCTTCAATTGTAAATTGACTAGGCATGAATCCAAACTCACTAGCTAAAATATTTGTACAATCTATTAATCACTGCACAATAACTCTTTCATATAATTTCATAGTATAACTCATGAACTTGATCCTTCTATAATTTACATAATCTTGTATATCGCCTTTTTATCATAAAAATGAGTATGATTATAGATTTATCTATTAAGTTGATATTATCTTAAGCTTACCGATTAAGCTTTTGTTAAAAAATCAAGTTGACCATTTCACCCCTAAATCTCAACTATTTCCACAGTATAATAAAGATGCTATCTAGATTGCATGCCTTACTTGTTTTCACCCCCTTCAATGTTTATTTAAGTTTTGAAACTTAAAATCTCCTATTAAAATTCAAATTGAACTTCGTATTTGAAATAATACAAACCACTTTATTATCATAGTCATAAAACAGGATAATAATAAACGGTCCAGATTTCTGTAGTTTACTAGATAAATCCTGGTGGTCCAGCCAAAAAGAATGACCCACAAATTGTGGAATGGGAGGAACTACCTCCATCTCCTATAAAGTGAGAACAGAGAGGGGGGGAGGTAGGACAGCATTTTGGCATGCCATCCAGCCATTTTCTAAAGTGAAAAAGATAAAAGGATAAAAAGTGGTAGAAGTGAAAAGGGGTTCCCCATGACTTCCTAAACATGGACTCTCATCTCCATCAACCTAGGAGGAGGCATAATAACAGGTTTTGGGGTATAGAAGGAATCTATCCCCTTACAATAGAAAATTTCTCCCCTTTCTTATTAGTCAATGAGAAAATTTCTGATTTTAATTGATAATGAACAAGTATTTAATTTATGACAAGATAAAAAAATTTGTACATTATCAAATACATATAATAATAAGATTACCACAGCAAAAGTATTATAATGAATAATAGGACTGTAAAATATAAACTGGCTGAAGCACATATTACACTAAATGGCAACAAGATGTAAATCAACACTGCATAAAAATCGCCTTTGGCTGACAGCCCAACTAAGTAGGAACAAGCTCTACCATGTGAATCCTTAAATCTATGAAGCATGCCGAAAAACTAGGATGGTCCCCTATGCATTTAATTATTTCCCTCATGGACAGAATTCGAGTACCTTACCCCCCATCATGGTGAACCTCTCCTCGTGATCAGGAAGGTAGATGCCTCCCCACCAGGGGGCATATGGAATCAGATTTCCTTGGAAAACCACTGACCTACAGTTATCCTTAAACTTCCATGATTGGTGGAAAAGAAGAGAACAAAAGTACGCCCACTTGTTGACTCGTTCTCTACCCCCGGATGGAATAAGATCACACAGTCTAAAATTATCTGGCATAGAAGTTGATGCAACGTAAAGATGCAAGACACTCTGAGTATAAATAAGAGTTTAGACGCTAACCTGACCAACTAAGAATTTGAAGCAGCACCTTCAAACTATAACTTTTACAATGATATGTAATAATCTTGTAAAATTAACACTAAACTATATGATAAGCATACTGATCGTTAACAACAAAAATAAATGAAATAAAAAATAACGAATAGTAAAAAAGAAAATTATGAATTCAATAAAACTAGCTGAATATATTAAGTAGAGCAACAAATAATAACTAATTTAAAAATAAATTAATAGTAGTAAATATTCTCATCAGCCATTGTGTTTTCGACTGCCTAGCTCATTTAGGCAAATCCTCTTCCTTTCTTCCTGAAAGGAAGCAGGTTGAGGCCTAGAAGATGACCGGAAAAATGTTCTAAAACAATCATCTCCATAACAAAGAAACTTGCAATACAATAAAGAACTACTCTTCCTATGCCAGAATCAGAGCAGTCACAGACTAGAATAACATTCTAAAATGGTCATGTCAGACTTCAATTTCAGGATTCAGGGCATTTAGACACCCTTGCACCCTGAAAAAAATATAGTCTTAGTTGTCTTTACCAGTACAGCATCGTGTACATTTTAGCTACATGTAAGAGGATTACCAGCTAGAAGGTTGCACATTCATTCACAATATGTTTCTCTAGAAATGACAAAGTATGTACAATCAATGGGGAAAAAACTCTTTGAGTACATAGGCAGCGTACAAACTATACAAAGGACTTTCCTACAATTTAAAGTTCTGAAAAGAAGAAGTGTGCGGAGAAATTACACATCATAAAAAATAGACAATAAGACCTAGATCTTGTAGATTATCATACTAAGGAGGGGGTAGATAAAAAAATAATAAGTGTGATGCTTGGAATTGCATAGTTTGCTTAAACCATGGTTAGGGCAAAAAAATAGGATGAAGGATTAAGGATGTATCTTATGTATCAAAAGCCTAGTCAAACGCAGAAGGAATTGGAAGATACTACAAGTAATAAAAACACAAAATGATGGAAATATTTTACTTTAAAATCCACTATTCAAAACAAAAAACAGCAAATCATTTAAGAAGCTAAGGAGCCACCAGGCACATTTTTATATCATCAAGCAAGAATAATTCTAAAGGTAAATCAAACATAAAGTGGGGCATGGTAATCTTTCTACTTTATACGGCAATTAAAAGCTAGGCCCTTCAATATCAACTGACGCATATAAAATGGCAAGCTCTCTATGCACAAAACATGGCAAGCACCAATATTCCTCCTTTCAAAATCAACTGCATTTGTTTACCTACTGCCCTTCTTTGGAACAGATACCCCATCTTTGGAATTTCCACCTGCCATTGCCGAATGAATAGAAAGGTCCAGCCCTTTTATTAATTTATCCATGTAATATAAAATTGAACACGTGTATCCACGTAATAAAGAGAAAAAAAAGGTGGAGAGGGGCAAAAAATAGAAGAGTGAGAATGCCACTCCTCCAACACTAACCTTCGGGATCAGCCTTCAGCTTTTCATTTGGATTGATTGTCCCACCCCTGACAAAGGCTTTTGACCCAGGTGCATTGTCACCTTGGAAAGACTGCACAAACTCTTGATATAGTCGGGCATTCTCTTCCTCGTCTCTCTGCAAGGTACACAGTTAATCATCATACTGAGAACTCGACAAGCGATGCAAAATGTCAGAAACGGATGTCAAAAAGAGCAAAAAATATGCACCTTCTTCTTTGCCTCCTCCTCCTCCTTGTGCTTCTGAAACGGGGTTTTCTTTCGGGTGATTGAAAAAGAGCTCATACTGCTTACGAAGTGCTGTTAAGGACATGCGAGAAGACTCGTAAAGAACGCAATGAAATAACAGAGAGGAAGGCTTATTTATCAGGCACGCACGCACGCACCGTGAAAACAACATGTTACAACTGAACTAACAAACACGGGAACATGTCTAGATTCCAAAAAAACACCACCAGGTAGCGACGCAAACGTGAGAGATAAAAAATGGAAGAGAAGATATCTAAACCACAAACCAGAGAGGCGCAACAAGAAAGATGCCCGGCGGATTAACGGTGGGATAAACCCTAGAACGTGGTGGCGAGCATAAAGAAAGGGCTTACGCTGGGAATTGCTCCGTCTATGAGTGGGCCTTGCTGTCGAGGGGCGGGACACCGCGCAGCCTGGGCGAGGAGCTTGCGAGATCGCGGGGTCCGGGAGGAGAGAGGGGCGGGAGGGGGGAGCCGGACGACGAGGGAAAGCATGAACGGGGGAGGTTTCGGGAGTGCTGCTTTTTCAATATTTGTGTGCCAGATTGGATGTGGGATAGATCACAGCCGTCCGTCGGTGAATCCATGGCTGCGCCGAGCCCACTGGTACAAGGCCAGGCCCAACGCAACATTACGCCGAGCGTAGTAAATACTTTAGAACATCCTTCGGTTCGAGGAGGACAACAATGTCCAATCCAATCGAATGAATTACGTTTAAAATTAAGTCATATTATTTGTGTAAGGTTCAGTGTTTTATAACTTTTTCTTATTACGAGGATTTATTTAAATACGCAATGAACGTCGTTTCGTTTACTTTCATAAATATTTTTTTTCAATTTAACTTTTCTATCTTTCTGCAACATTTTAACTGTTAGAATATATATATATATATGTATGCAAAAACAACATCTTGTACTTTTTATAGATAAAACTTAAAAGACGATCGCATTGCAAGTCGAGAACACGACACATTCCAATTCCTAGTATTTTAGGTACTGTTTAGAAGCTCGAGGATCTACGTACCCTCAGACAGTCATGTGTCGGAGATATATATTTCTCTCTTTTTTTTCTTTTACGTAGATTTTTCTGTGTTGCTCACACCGTCATTGATCATGCCACATTATTGTCCAGATTGTCGAAATGTTGCTTACTGTGATCCACCACAAGCATCTCTGCATGTATTGTTTGCTCCATTTCAATCGCTTTTTTTTTTTACATTTTTCACGGTGATCATCTCTTAGGGTGCGTTTGACTGGAATCACTTAAGATAATTATTTTAATTTGACTGTCAAGAAAAAATATACAATTATATATAGCAAAATACATCTTGACAACTACTTTAAGATTATTCACTATTCAACTCAACTCGAGAAATCAAATCAAATCAACAGTTGGTTCCGATTTAATTTAATTTTAACTACCAATTAATTTGATTTGGTCTATAGGATATTTGAAACTGAATCAAATTGGTGAATTGAATAATTTAAATTAAATTAAATTAATTGTTTTAAGTATGTTCAATGCATGACTTATTTATATTTTCTTATAAAAATAATTTTATTTCGAGAAATTTCAAGATAAAAGTAATGAACTGTATGAATATAAATTTCAAATTTTAATATAATAGATTTAAAACAAAAAATAAATTGTATATTGACATATCTATCCTATCTTGATAAAATATGGTTTGAACTATACCCAACTAAATTAAATCAAATATTTTGGTTCAGCCCAATTTAGTTTAGAATATTGTTTGGTTTGATTTGATTTAAGAAATAATACTTAAAAATCAAACTAAACCAAGAAACACGTCTACTTTGTAGTCATCGTCACTTATAAATTACTGGCACCAAAGCGCTTACTTTGTGGTTTCTTTGGGCCGTCGACAATTCATTCAAGTAGTCCTTAAAATGTGTTTTGGCGGCCATTATAGTTAGGGTTGTTCGCTATTCGGTTCAACCCGAAAAACTAAATCAAACTAGGGCTACACATGATGGCCTATAAAATCAATGCAAATGCATTGCCCAAGAACAAACAATGCGATGGAGGGCCGCATTTTTCTCCGCCTCACCGTCATTCTCCTTGCCTAAGGAGAAATAGTGCGACAAAGGACCTCCTTCTCCTTGGCCATTGTTCTCCGTCACCTAAGGATAAACAACCTGACATAGGATAAGTTAGGAGTAAAGATGGAGGAGTTTACGGTGTTAGTGAAATATAAGTGTGAGAGTTACATATTTTAAATTATATAACAAAATATATGTCTAAGATGTATGGGACAAAAAATAAGTGTCCCTAACGCAACATAGGCGGAAGTTGATTTTCTCTTGTTTTTATGGTTTTAGTTATGAACTTGGTAGTAGTAGTAGTAGTAGTAGTAGTAGTATATGTACTTTAAATAATTCATATAAATGTTACCTATTTTATAAATAGGTTGTTGTGAATATCATTTAAATTGTGTATGTACAAGTTATACTTTGATTGTCTTTTAATCTCATTTTGATTGTATGGATCGAAATTTGAATGAATGAATTGTGTGTTTGTCTCAATGTTGTATATGATTGTTTGCAATGAATGATTATGCGGTTTGTCACGCCCCGGATTTCCTAACACGCGCAGCGGAATAAATCCGGGTATGGGACCGGGGAATTAACCCCTAAACTACGTCGGTTTGGGAAAAATTGAATACTAACAGGTCCCAGTTCATTAAAATAAATAATTCAATCCAAAAATAAAATCATACATTGATTTCAATAAACCAAATTCTCTAAACCTCTTATGCACTAAACCTGATCCACTACGTTTCTGCTGTGCTACCTGATTACCTGAAAAATGTTAAAGGATTTTGAATGAGTCACACGGACTCAGTAGGACTTATACCCAACTTTCCTATTATATTAATCAACCTAAATGGTAGCAATAAATGATAAAATCACCTCAAATCAGGTTATATCATAATTACTAAACTAATTATCAAGATTCAATTATTTATTTGGGTTCTTTCCTAAATCGATTAACCGAATGAGCTTGACTCTA
The DNA here is from genome assembly GCA_036172225.1 of Cryptocoryne crispatula var. balansae. Classification (NCBI taxonomy): domain Eukaryota; kingdom Viridiplantae; phylum Streptophyta; class Magnoliopsida; order Alismatales; family Araceae; genus Cryptocoryne; species Cryptocoryne crispatula. The sequence goes on from CM069918.1 coordinate 58,068,376, forward strand.
CATGAACCAAACTGACTGTACTAAACTAACTGATCTACTCTACATTTCCATGCCACATGGACTTTTACATGCATATTGTTTTTCCATTTGTCTGAGTAGATTATATACTCCACCTGGCAGAACTCACTCCGGCTTTAATATATATAGAAGTACTAGATAGTAAGCTAAATCCCATAGTACGTCTAGGCAGGGGCGTACTTAGGATAAACCGCGGTATCCGAAATCGAAGGATGCACCGAATTGATCTAATCTCCGCTGCCCACGGGCCACTAACATAGGCCGGAGAAGTAAATATTATATCACGTGCATCATAGCATCAATAATATTTCACAAGTAAAAGCTATATAATTACTCAGACATTATAAATTCAACAGAACAAATAACCAGAATTACTGAATCACATTTGCCATTTCACTGAACCATATATACATAATATCAAGTCATGCAGAACAATTCCTCAATTTACATTTCAATGCAACAAACCCAATTAAGAACAATATGCAATCATGCACATAATTCAATTATACTACAATTCATGCAATTGACCCAATCATAAATATGCAACACGGACAGATATGCTAAACTTGGATTGATCATGATTTTATAATAATTTACAAAATAATCCACATGGCATATTTATTAAGTTATTAACATTAATTAATTATATTCCATAATTATCAAATGATTCCAAAATCATTTCAATTAACTTTTAATAAAACAAATCGATCATAAATCGGATATGAATATGAATATAAGAGGTCATAATTTCTATTTTCTTTAATACAAACAATGTAATTAACTATTACATCATTTAACTAATTTATATGATCACTAAACTATAATTAATCACATTTATGACTAACTAATCCAGTTCATGAAAATGAATGTAACTGCACATGAATGACAGGATTGGCATTTAAATAATTCCATGCAGACAATTAAATAATTAAACTATCATTTATCACTAATTTCTAACTATTTATCTAACAAACATATTTTAACATGTTAATTGACATATCGACATGCTAAGGATAAGTTGGGATGCCTACCTCGATGAGGTCGATAATTTTCGAATCCAGGAAACCCAAGTTGATTTAATCACGAGGTAACCGAGTCGATTACGGCACCGGGGTATCCTCCGATCCTATTAGCAATAAAAACGATAAAAGGGTTAATTAACTCACTCAATTTAATTAATTAAATAATTTTAGAGGAGAGAGAGGATTAGATAGGAGAGAGAAAGAGAGTGTGTGAGAGAGAGAGAGAGCGGAGAGAGGAGAGAGAGTGCGGCCGGGGGCAGGAGAGAGGCAAAAGGCGGCCCAAAGCGCCGCCCCCCTCGCGGCGCAGCCGCATGCGCCTGCGGCGCATCGGCCGCCCGCCCCGCGAGCACGTGCGCGAAGCCGCGCGTGCGCGGCTAATTCGTCCCGGGGGGAGGGGGGGGAGAAGGGAGAGAGAGGGAGCCCGAGGGAGAGCGCGCGGCGGAGGAGGGAGAGAGAGCGGGAGAACGCAGGAGAGGGGGGAGAGAGAGAGCCCGAAGGCGCGGAGGAAGAGAGCGGGAGGAAGGGGGTGCGAGCGGCCGAGGCGGGGGCGACGCCGGCTGGACGCGGCGCCGGAGGGGGAAACGCGGGAGAGGGAGCACGGCGGAGGGGGAAGGGCGACGCCAGCTGGACACGGCGCCGGCCGCGACGGCGACGACGTCCGCGAGCCTGGGAAAGAGAGAGAAGAAGAAGGAGAAGAAGAGGAGGAGGGGCGGTCGCGGCAGCGACGGCCGCGGCGGGAAAGAGAGAGGGGACAACCGTGGCGACGACGGCTCCCGGCAACACCTGTGACGGCGGAAGAACAAGAAGAAGAAGAAGAAGAGGAAGAGAGGGAGGCGAGACGTCGGCGATGGCGACAGTGGGAAGGAGAGAGGGAGATGGCAGTGGCGACGGCGGCGACACGACGTCGAGGCGGTGTCCGGGACGGAAAAATGAGACGGAGGCGGCAACGGGAAGGCAGTGGAGGGAAGGTTCGAGAGGGGGAAGAAGGACGACGAACGGAGGCGGTGAAGAAGGGGTATGTGGCAAGAGGTAAAGATTTTTTATTTTTTTTCTCATTTTCTATTTTTTTCCGGCATTACATTCAGTCCCCCTTAGAATAAAATTTCTTCCTCAAAATTTCAAAATATCATTCCCAAAATACTAATATTCCTCGTCCGCCAGTATCATTCCTTTCTGCAATCTTTATTGTTTAACAAAAACTTCTCCGATGATTCAAATTAATCATCCAATCGTGACACATTTATAAGATCTAATTTCATATTTTTCATGACCCGAGAAAATCTTTCATATCATATAAACAATTTTTTAGAATCACATATGTCATCAAATTACATTATTCTTACGTAGATAAGACGAATTACTCTAATTATTCTCATTTTCTATTTTTTCCGGTATTACGTGGTTAGTTGTGGTATTTGAATGAATGAATGTACGAATGTTGAAAGGACTTGAGTTTGTCTTATGTATTTGTATGGAATGAGTAATTTTAATGTATTTGAATGAAATGTATACGTACATTTCATCGTGGTATTCTTTATGTATTTATAAAAATATATTGTACAAATCTATATATTAATAGAATTTTTATTCATCATGCGACGACTATTATATGGATATTTTATCCTCTAAAATATCGATATAGGAATTTATATTCTAACTGAATATAAATAAATATTATAAAAAATATATAACAGAGCGGGTTGCCATTAGTTATGATGAGATATATGTTGAGAGCGAAATAGCGTAAATGTGCAGCAAAATGAGAGGAAAAATATTAGAAAAACCATGTTGAAATAAAGCAAATATAAAGTGCTGGCTGAAATTGAAGGGGAAACAGAGTAAAATTGGAAATAAAATTAACAAATACGCACACTTAACGGCGCCAACCCTAATCATGTGCAGGAGTTAAAAAGCAAATTACAAAATAACTAAATAGGTTAAAAATGGCACTACAAATAAATAGGCATAGAAAAATAGGGGCGGGAGTTGATTTAGCCTAGAAAAAAAATAACCAGAGGCATGACTCCGAGTGTAAGGCCCTGTTTGATTCCGCTGATTGAAACTCTAACCTCTGATTCGGGAGGTTAGGTTTTTTTCCTTGTTTGATAAAATATCTGAAAGTACATCTGAATGTACCTCTAAACTCTTAAAAATATCTTATTCTCTCATATCTGCAAGTTCGCTTTTTTATTTTCAGAGGAAAATCATGACTAGCAGATGATGAGTGGTGAGACGTGAGACGGTGGGTGCTTGTAATTACAATGCTCTATTTTGACTATTTATACAAAACATTTGCTACGGTTATGTTTAAAGGTGTAGATTATATTTATATTAAGATTTTGATTTTGACTATTTATAAAAAACATTTTGTAAAGTATTATACTTATTTAAACTAAGGCTTATTTTAATGTAAACTTTAGCTTACTTTGTCTAATTAGACGTTGATTTAGATGTTTTATCAAACAAATTTATCACTTATATCTTAATCAAGTTAAGTACTTTTTTGCCACAAGTTAAGAGATTAGAGGTGAAATTAAGAGTTAAGATTTTCAGATTAAGTCTAATCAAACACCACCTAAGTGTTGAACCAGCATCAAATCGAGGTATTCATTTTTTAGTGTGATGTACCTAGCCTTTTATTTTTATTCATTTGCAGGCTCGACTCTAACTACTATATATCTACTAGACTAGCGTGTTTCCAAAGTCATCTTGATCCATCAAATTGTAGTGAAGCAGATTTGTTGGGTAGGAATAAATCTTGTAACGTAGTCAATTAATTACATTTCATGTAGCTTAGGAGCTAGTGAAATCACTAAGTACCCCTTGGTCTCTAGATCACTATCTGGCTATTTCTTAAAAATAACTTAATCAACTACGCCGAACTTGGGTGAAATGAATGGCATCCAGTTTATCAACAATTAATGTAATTTGCTGAACCGCAGACCCTCGAAAATCAGCGCAGTCCACTGGTTAATATCAGAAACGAGTACAGCGAGATTGTGCTCATGAGTCATGTCTCCTGTTGTTGGCTTGTTGTTCATCATATATTATATGCATTTGTCCAAGCACACACACATGCTCCTCCTTTTAACGGAGAGTAAAGTAAAGGAGAGATTTAGGAGAGGGGGGGGGGGATGTTGTAACAATATACATACGTTTTTACGCAGTTTCTTCTTGGATGAAAAGAAGAGGTCAGACTTTGTTCTTTCTTTCTTAACCGTGTGTTCCCCTCATTCCTCCTCCTCTGTCAGTTATCTCGTATTTTATTTTAATATAATATTTTATCACGGCAACATAGAAATTTGTTTTGCTATAGCCATGGAGACCTCACAACCATGAACCAGGGAACTTCAATTTATTAAGCTAGCTGGTCCCAACCCAAGCCTCCGAACAAGCAACCAGGCTGCGGTTCAACCAACTACGTGGGCGGGCATTTACGATCGCTTTCTCTTTTCCTTTGTTTTTGCCACCAATTGACGGGGAGCATTTTCTTATCCCCGTACAAATAATTAAGTTAAGAATTGATTTGAGCTACACATGACGGCCTTTAAAATCAATACAAATGAATTTCGTCCGCAAAGGGGCGAGCGGAGAGATCGAGTTCGTCTTTCTCCTCCCTTCCCCAGCCCGCCAACCGCGCCGGAGGTTTCTCTCGTCTCTTTTAAAGAGGCAGCTGCCCCGCTGCTCCGGTGACTTGCGTACCCGAGCTCTGTTCAACCTCTCCTGATTCTTCCTTCGCTTCGATCCTCCGGACTGGAGCGAGCACCGATTCCACATGGGGAAGCGATCAAGGAGCCGCGGCGGCATCAGCTGCAACGATGCCGGCGACGGGATCAGCTGCGCGACCGGCGGCGGTACCGGCGCCGCCGCCCCGAAGGTGAAGAGGACGAGGAGAAGCGTGCCGAGGGAGACACCTGCTCCCCGCAGCTCGGCCTACAGGGGTGTGACGAGGTCGGGAGAGGAGAACGAGAAAAAAAACTCATCTTTTTAATTCTTCTTCTTCTTCATCTTTAATCTCCCCACGGTTTCTGCGCATTTGCTTCCCCGTCGAAAACGTCTGCGACGCATGGAAATCGTTTATTTAACACCCGTCGTGTCGTGATGGCGGCGAGCGCAGGCACCGGTGGACGGGCAGGTACGAGGCTCATCTCTGGGACAAGAGCTGCTGGAGCGAGACCCAGAACAAGAAGGGAAGACAAGGTCCCTCGTCCCCCTCTCCCTTTCTCTCTCTCCATCTCTCGATCCTATACGATGCAAGTCTCTGTCTGTCGTTGAAGACTGATTTCTTCTTCATTTCCTTCCCCGCGTCCCCCTCTTGCTGGCACGCCCGTGGATTACAGTTTATCTAGGTGAGTATATATATGTGTGTTCAGATTCAGCTTGCCGGTCGAGAGAAATATTGTCGGGTGTGGTGATTAATTCCGATGGTTCCTTTCTTTCTTTTGGATCGATGGGGAACGACTTGATGATGCCTGCAGGGGCCTACGACGATGAGGAAGCAGCTGCCCGCGCGTACGATTTAGCTGCGTTGAAGTACTGGGGCCAAGAAACTGCACTGAACTTTCCGGTACCGCGCATTTATTTCCTTCCATCGGCAAGCGTTCCCTGATTCTCTGCTCCTCATTTTATTTTGATTTCTGTCAACTAAGTTGGCAATGTGGTCGAGCCCAATTACAGGTGTCAGCATATCAAGAGGAGCTAAAGGACATGGAGGGGCAGTCTAAAGAAGAATACGTGGGCTCCATTAGAAGGTGATGCCTCAGAGTATAAATTACAGCTTGTCTCGTTTTTTGATAGAAGGAATGAAATTGGGGACTTCATATCTCTGCTACAACACTCTTTATAATGCAGAAAGAGCAGCGGATTCTCGAGAGGAGTCTCCAAGTACCGAGGTGTAGCCAGGTGGATATATCTATATATGAATTAGCAGAATCAGCACATCATTATATATCAATATATATATATATCACACGAGCAAAATCAAGGAGATGTCTCAACTATGTTATGTATATATATGTACGTTAAAGTATGGTTCCTCCTCCGCAGGCATCATCACAACGGAAGGTGGGAAGCCAGGATAGGGAGAGTATTTGGCAACAAATACCTGTACCTGGGCACGTATGGTACGCCCCCCTCTCCTCTTTCTCTTTACTCTTTTAGAATTGAACTCAGTGAATAATTCAGCTGGGTCGGCAGCAGTCGGCGATTAGTCCAACTCGGTTAATTTGTTCTCGGTTCGTAGTTCGACGGCGTTAGCTAGCTAGCTTTTCGTGTGTGGAGAAACAGAGGGTCTATCACGCAGCCATACAAAGAGGCCGGTCATGGGTATGAAGTAGTAGAAAGCACACGCCGCTGAACCATACTGACCGGACCACATCAGGCCGGGTCGTGCGCGCCGTTGCTCTTTGACTGGTCACTGGTGCGCATATATATATATATATATGTGTGTGTGTACAGAGTTCGGTTCACCTCAACGGCGAAGGGAGCAGCGGCCACGGCTCCCACCTTGTGATTCTTTTTTTCTTTTTCTTGAAAAAAAACATCACGCGGAGCCCACCAAACGAAGACTGCGGCTGCTTCTTTGCTTTCCGGCGAGACTGAGTTCGAACCGAACTCACATATAACCCACCCACAAGTGGGTGAGCTCCGCAGTACGCACGAGACTCACTTTAATGAGGAATCTCGACCTAGTAATCGAGTAATTACAACAAGTCCACGGAGCCACGCGATCGGGAAAGCTCCGAGCAGACCCAAGTTTTGTTCTTATCCGTCGGCCCTTCGTGCGGAAGCAGAACTCAAACTGTGGTCGGTTCGGCTTCTACTCAATCAATCACGTTGACAAACCAGGTGAAGGAAAGCGATGGCAAATGCTGGGATGATAGTACACATGGTGTATTTAATTCTTCTTCGTTATTTGCTTTTTGAAACCTCCCCGAGATGAGAGAGAGAGAGAGAGAGCCCAACTCTGCGTTACTTCCGCGGCAAAAATTAAGGGCTCTGCTTTGTTTTCTTGAATCGGAGGCCAGCGCCGGCCAGCAGCTGGGAAGCAAGCAGCAGCAATATATACAAACATATATATATATATATATGTATATATATGGTTGGTTCGGTTGGCGGAAGACCAACCGCCAGCGATCTCTTCGATCGGGCGTCTTTAAGTTTGATAGGCTGCTGCTTCAAACCTGTCCGCCGATGCCTACCGCCGGCTGGAAAATTAAATTCTCGGTATTTAAACCTAACTCTCACCATCCCCGGCGGTGCCCATCTGCAGTTTCTGTTGGAATCACCAGCAAAGATTTTAATTACATCTCCGAGGGCGTACGTGAAATTACTTTTACAGTGATTTGGCGTGTGCGATTGAGGACAAGCTAACGGACATAAATTACTTTTACCATCGTTATACCTGGAAGCTGAGGCATCATATTTCGTTCATAAATGATTGCATCACGTGTCAGTAGTTCTCGAGTAAATTATAACCATGTTCTAAACTCTGATAAGGTCTTTCGGGGGTCCTTTGTATATATATATAGCGCAAATGCACACTAGGTCCGTTTTACGGGGATCACTTTACCACTAGGTCCGTTTTCAAAAACACCTTTCTATTAAGTCCGTTTTTTCAAAATATGGTCACACCCACTCCAATTTAGAGTTGAAATGTCGTTTTTGCCCTGCCCCCCTCCCTCGCAGCGACGCTCTCCACCCCCCCGGCGAGGCTCCCCCCCTCGCGGCGCTCCTCCCGCCCGCGGAAACACCCCCCCCCCCCCCGGCGAGGGCCCCCCCGCAGCGCCCCCCCCCGGCGACGACGTCCGCGGCGCTCCCCCGCCCGCGGAAACCCCCCCCCCCCGGCGAGGCTCCCCCCCCCCCGGCGAGGCTCCCCCCCTCGCGGCGCTCCTCCCGCCCGCGGAAACACCCCCCCCCGGCGAGGGCCCCCCGCAGCGCCCCCCCCGGCGACGACGTCCGCGGCGCTCCCCCCGCCCGCGGAAACCCCCGCCCGCGCTCGCCGCCCGCTCCGACATCGCGTCGTCTCCTGCTCCGACGGCTCCCCCGCAGCGCCCCCGGCGACGACGTCCGCGGCGCTCCCCCCCCGCCCGCGGAAACCCCCCCCCCGGCGAGGCTCCCCCCCGCAGCCCCCCTCCCCCCCGCCGCCCTGCTCCGACATCGCCGCCCGGGACGCCGTCTACCTGCGGGAAGGGCAAAATGGGGATACGGGGACAGTAGTTGGGAAAAACGGATCAAATGGGAACATTATGTGTTGTCAACGGATTAAATGGGATGAAAAAGTGGTCAACGGAGTTTTTGGTAAACCAATTTTCTTAAATGGACCTGGTGGTAATTCTCCCATATATATATGTGATATGCAGCTACCCAAGAAGAGGCGGCGACGGCTTACGACAGGGCGGCCATACACTATAGGGGACTGAACGCCGTCACCAACTTCGACCTCAGCAATTACATCGGCTTGCTCGGTCCCAACGCCGAAAACTCCGACTGTGATGGCGCCGGCACCACCAAAGACGCTGCCCTGCCGCCGACGCCGGAAAACATCGTGCCCGGCCTCGGCCCTCGGGGGTTTCCGCGGCACCCGGCGGGCGGCTCGGAGGAGATCGTGTCTCCCGACAAATCTCCTTGTCGAGCTGCCGGCGACGCGAACACGTCTCCGGCGATGGGCATCCTGCTAGAGTCGGCCAGGTTGAAGGAGATGCTCAGGAGGACGTCCTCGGGGGCAGCGGAACCTCCGACGACACCGCCGGAGGGGGAGCAGCAGCCGCCGCCGCCGCCGCCTGCGGGCAGGTTCTTCCCCCACGATGTGAAGACGTTCTTCGACTACCCCGACGGCGGCGGCTTTACGGAGGAGGAGGATGTCATCTTCGGCGATCTGGACTCCTTCATGTCCATCTTCCTGTGCGAGCTTGATGGCTGATGACCGACTCCCTCATCAGATAGAGCACTTGACACCCAGCAGAAAAATCCACTTGTCCCGGAGTTCAGGTAGAAGGCGAATAGAAAGATGCCGCGTGGCAGACCACGTCATCTGAGAAAAGATTCGGTAATTATTCATTTTTTATTCATACGAATATTGAATAAGAGGAGAATTTCGCTCTCTTTGCTCTCGTTGGACGATGATCAGCTTCATGCGTTTCATGAGGATTTTCCGTCGCCACGACACGCTTGAATAATAATGGAAGCGATAATTAACCCTTAAAAATCGCCGATATTTTTGTGATCTTAACACCCTCGGGCGAACCTGGCTGCGTGCTTCTTTGGGCCACCGGTCTTGTGGACCGGCCCGTTTGAAATACTCATTTTCACAAGTCCTCGAATGAGATAATTATTACGACCATTCCCAACAACTTACAAGATTATCTCCAGCACTGGTTAAACTTAACAGTATGGCTGATGTCCATATGATTAATTAAAATATAAAATCATCTACGATGATTTCAAATTAAATCGAACAAGACAACGGCTGTTATCATCCCAACAAAATATAACATTAAATAACACTGAGATGACTTTAAATTAAAATTATTGGAACTCAAGATTAAATAAAAAATAAAATATTATTTAAATAGCATCAGAGAGTGTACAATATTGCGTACCCATCGGAGAATCCTCTTGAAGAAACGAATTCTTGGTTTCTATAAAACCCTAATTTTATGCAAGCAATTGCATTGCATCTTCCTTTGAAATAAATTTATGAATATTCAACGCAACTTATTTAATTACATACATAAGTAGACGTATTCAACACTTTGGTTTGGTTTGATACTTCATCCGGTTGAGTTTCTCCACTTGTGTGTAGGGCTGTAAACGGAGCGGATACGGAGCGGATATGACGTTTCCGTATCCGCTCCGTTTAGCTATTCGGATAATCCGTATCTGGTCCGAATCGGATACGAATACGGATCGGATATTATAAGTCGGATAATCTTCGGATTCGGAGCGGATACGGATAATATCCGCTTCGGAATGTTAATTAAATATTATTTAATTAATATATTTAATAATATACAAATACATAGAAATAAAATTATAAAATATTAAATTTATCATATATTTATCAATATTAACTTAGTATATTAATATATAATAAAGAATACTTAATCATATTTGTAAATATAATGATTTTAAATATATAATTATATATATTATGTATATATTATCAAAGGTGGATTCGGAGCGGATCTTAAACGGAGCGGAGCGGGCATTTTCGTGTCCGCTCCGATTAACATTCGGATAATATCCGTATCCGGATATCCGCTCCAACAGATATCTAAAATCGGATATTATCCGCCTAAACGGATACGAATTCGGAGCTAATCCGGATTTTATCCGCATCCGTTTACCGCCCTACTTATGTGAATAAATGTGCGGGTTGGACTGAGACCGTTTTTAATTATAAGTTCACTATATCTACTGAAATATCAAAAATAATAATATATTACAAACTCAATGCTCTTGTTTTGTACACGTTTAATTTGTTGATGTCTCTTATTTATCTCCAAAAATTTACACGATGCAATTGTGTAAAGGTTAATAAGAACAATGGCTCCGGGTCACGACCATCTATACATCATCATGAGTTCGAATCACCTCAGTCCTTAAATAGATGGAGTAGTCTCAATCCTCAATTAAAAATAGCCACAACCACTGGTCATTAAGTGATGGATAATGAGTGAGTAAGACGTTAGTAACGATTCAACTATTCATAATAGTGAGTTAATGAGTTAGTGGATTGTTGTTGAACCGCCATCGACGTTTTACTAATTTGCTAGCAAAAAGTGTTGAACTGCTATTAATAGGTAACGAGTTAGTAAGATGTCAGTAACGATCTTTTTTCAATAATGGTTCACTAAACTTGTTATTAAATCACCACTTAAATGACACTATTTCGGATTAGGAACTAATGTTACTCAATCCATTCGGAGACTGAGGTAATCTGTGTTGTATATTAGTCTCAAAAGGAGGCTCACGTGCACATTACGATGGCACGTGGGGGGGAGGCTTTTACAACAATAAAGAAAAAAAATGCAGCATCTCACGAACGAAAATAGAGCACGACGCGAAGGGTTTCTGGTGGCGTACGGCGGCTACGCGCAGAGGTTACAGCCGGGGAGAAAAAGAGAGAGAAAGAGATAGAAAAATAGAGGGAAATAGAGAGGAAGAAGAAGGGAGAATGGCAGCAGCGTCTTCATTGACATCTATTCTTGGTATTTTTTCGTTTTTTTACGTCTTGTCAAGGGATTTTCTCCCTAAAGCTTAGGCGTGCAATTTTCACCGTTCTTGTGGAAGTTAGTAATCTCGTATTGTTATTTGAGAGTGGTCATTGCTGTATTTCTTGATTGCTTAGTGAATCGGACTTGTCTCGTGATTTTTCCCCGATTTTAAGGTTTTCCACGTAAATCCGACGTGTCGTCTCTTGTGTTATTTCTTTGTTTGCGTGAGTGCTGTTTCGTCTACAGGATTGTTCACTAGGCAGAAAAGATCGATTAACATCGATTTTTTCCCAACAATCTGAACTCTCTGTACATACATCCACCGTCTTCTTCTCTCTTGTCCTTGTGATATAACACAGTGATACCATCAATGGTATATATTATGCAAAATCTAACATATATATACTCGTTAACTCGTGACGTGATGGCCTGATCTTCCGATTAATGTATGTGAAATATTATTATAAATTAGAAGTAATTTGTGAAAATAGCTAATCGTGTCATATTTCAATTAATGTTTAATCACTTCTTTATACATGATTGGTGGATATTTTTTAGTTTTGTGGGATCACTCCAAAAAATATAGTTATTTGAAGCAATTCAAGTTAATTATATTTTCGATGAACACTCCAAAATTTTAGTGGGATCGTCACATTTTATAATGTATTTAATCTAAGTCCTTTTGATAAAATTTTAATAAAATGTTTAAAATTAGGTCGCCCACTGCTCGTGATAGATAAACGTGTAACCGAGTATGACTTGACGTGAAAGGGTATGTATAAAGAAATAAAATCAACAGGTCAGACGTCCCTGTCACGTCGATATATTAAAATGTGAATAATGTCACTGGCTAATGCCCTATTTGGTAACAGCATTAGGTATCTCTATCACTATCAATTTTAAAATTGATATTGATAGGAACTATTAAGACGTATTTGGTTAATTGTATCAATTTTAAAATTTGTAATGAAAACAAAACATATTACATAATACAAGTGTCAACTTGTATTACTTTTGATATTGATACTCTAACATTTGAAAATATTAATATCAATATTAATATAGTATCAAAAATGAAACTCTAACCAAACAGGGCATAAAGTGATATATATATAATACACGTTCAACATGATTATATTTGACGACCTGAACTAAAACCTGACGTGCTTTGTTTTCAATGGACGACGAACAACGCCCCTTTCAAACAGAGATTTAATTATGTCCGAATTTCAACATTTTATGTAACTACATATTAATTTCGAAGAGAGATAAATGATCAAATAAATTCATATACACACACATATATAGGTACGCACATGGCAAAGAGAAGAACGTACATAAAAGATTTAGAAGGCTAGCTAGCTTATGCCTATTCTCTTCAAGGCGCAAAACTAAAATGCTAATAAACTGCATCAGTTAAAAATAAGAAAATACTATAATTGCATTTTGGAATGAAGTCATTTAGCTTGATTTGCGTGTCGTTTTAATCTGCAGTCCATGTTATGCATGGTTAATTGCCACAAAAAAATCTGCATACTTTTTGGACTAAGGATCTGTTTGTTTGCACGCAAAAATGTTTTCTCGTTTTTCTTTTTCATCGTGTTATTTGTTTACTTGCAAAATAAATTGTCAACGTAAAACCTCCTCCATTGACCATCGTATTAGGGGATTTCGGCCTCAAAAAAAATCTAGTGGACTCCGTTTTCCGCATAGGGTCATTCGATGCGAGGATGCCAGGGTTTTTAATAGAGAAATTAAGCCAAAAAAAAAAATAATTCTAAATAGGAAAATTTTTTGGAACAATATTTTAAATTTTGATAAGACGTCTATTTTCAATTTTGATTATTGATATATTTTAAAATTTTAAATAAAAATTTATAAAAATTTTGATTTTTAAAAAATACTACATCATATAATATTTTATAATGATGAATGTAATAGTCATTTGTTATGAGAAAGAATTTAATTAAAATACATATTATTTTACAGGTCTTATATATCATATTTTAAAATACAAAAATATTGAAAATGATTTAAAAATAATGACTAAAATGTGTTTTCAAGAAAATGTTTTACGGATAACTAAATAAAGAATTACATTTTTTTGGAAAAAAGATTTACGGACAATCAAACGATGGATTATATTTTCAATTTTTTTGGAAAAACTACTCCAAAAAAATGTTTTACGTGATTTTTTTTTACAAGGATCCAAACGGACCCTAATTATTGGCCGGATGTTTCACTACAGCAGAATACCATAGATTTTATATTTCATGACAATATATATGCCAGTAAAGTGTGTGACGATGATGATTAAAATATATAGTTATCGTGACATACATATTATTCTTAGAAAAGATTAATGTTCTAGCTTCTTTATTTTTTATATCTTTAAATTTCCCTTTTCTGTTTATACGGTTCTCACTCTGTAGCACGTTGATTCTTTCCCTACCACATATGTTTCTGGTTATATATCCTAGGCTCGGGCTCGTATATTTATTTTCTTGTTACGATATATTAAAATGTTATCGCAACCGGGTACGTAAATACGTAATTAACCCATAATATGCTAAAATAGAATCTAATAATCTTTATGGGATAGATAGTGTATGTAATACACAAATGCTCCGGAAGATCGCAAGAACAGAAGGAAAACTTCCCACCTTTTTCTTATCTTCACAAAATGTATTTATTTTAAATTATTAACGGTGATTGTTAAATTAAATACATTTAATTATTAGAACATGAGGGCGGCGTACCGCTCCCGTGCCCTTCTCCGCGCACCAGACTCCGGCTCCCGCCATTTTCGATCGCTCTTGCGGACGAAGCAGCGTCCGAAGGGGACTTCGCGCCTTGCTGGTTGTCTTCTTCACGACCCGTCCGCACTCACAACGTGAAAAATCCTCTTCTCCTTCTTCTTCCGTCGTCATCTTATCTTCCATGGGCATGGTTGCCGGACTTCCGATATCTAGGATCTCTCTGCAGGATCTCCACGCCGCCGTCCGGGGGAGGGAGAGAGAGAGAGAGCGAGCAAGCTGTAGAAGCGAAGCCGAAAAATGTGGGCGGCACCGTGCCTCGCCTCCTGCTGCGCGACCTGCGCATGCGAGGCCTGCCGCTCGGCGCTCGGCAGTGTCGGCCGCGGCTCCGCCAGGATCGCCTACTGCGTCCTATTCGCCTTCTCCCTTATCGTCTCCTGGGGCCTTCGCGAGGTCGCTGCCCCATTTATGCAAAAGATCCCATGTAGGTTTCACTTACCACAGCCCACGTCGGAACAATCAATGCACTGATGCAGCTAGCGTTCTTAATTTTACGCCCATTCGGAAATTTTCGAAGCCGATCCGCTGTCGTAGACCACATTGTAAGATTGGCATGGATAGGGCTTCTTAACTTTTGTTACCCCGCGTCTTTACCCCTGACTTTTTTGTTGTGCTAGTTAAACTATGTTGCTGATCTTCTAGGGCTCCTATTCTGCTTCATTTTTTTTCTGTCGTAGAAATTAATTTAGAGTCAACTAAATTGAGACGTATACGCTTATGCCTTCGCATATTTGATCGTGATGTTGTAATGTGTACCGTCTCTCTGTAACTTTTTGGTACCTTTTTTTTTTGTTTGAAATGATGCACAGGGATCAACCATTTCCATCAGACACCCGATCGTGAGTGGTTTGAGACAGGCGCAGTCTTGCGGGTTAGCCTGGGGAATTTCCTATTTTTTACGATACTTGCAGCGATAATGGTGGGTGTGAAGGACCAGAAGGAACCTCGTGATGGGATGCACAATGGCGGTTGGATGCTGAAGATTACCTGCTGGTTTATTTTGGTGTTCTTGATGTTTTTTGTTCCAAATGGAGTAGTCAGCTTTTATGGTGAGCTTTTGCAGCTTGTTTATTCTTTTTATTTCTTTTTTCCGACATGGCTTTACAGAACTGGTATAGAAAAATATGCTACTGATTCAGGGGCAGCTATGATGTGCATGCTGTGTGGCAATAGCTTTGTGGAGCATGATTTCGCCGTATGCTTTCAGGTTTTTAGAGAAATGTGGAGATATTACATTATTACAATAAAGTTACAGGAACCCGTTGCCTCAGATTCTCCATCTAATGATGTCGTGTTGTATATATGGTATTCTAACCATGCTAATTATTCATGGAGATCGTGAGGCAAATGTTTGATCAATTGCCAAACTTATAGGAACCACGCCTATTGACTGAACGAGAATTACCTATGATTTGCATGTTCATTCTTCCAACATGCTAATACTTATGGTTTTTTATGTATACCTATTCATCATTTTGAATGACCAATAATACAATTGGACTTGTTTATGAGATTAACAATTTTAGAGCCAGTTTGAAAAACATCATGACCTTGTCGATCCACGCTCTTTCTGCTTTAACTTGAATGCCTTGAACTTTGACTTTGTCATCCTAGTTGACTTTGGTCTTGGTTGATTAATATTGTAATATGAAATTTTCAGTCTTTCATTTTTAGTTATCATATGCCTCTTCCCCCTGAAGGTGCTTCCTGTTTTCCTCCTCGTTTTTCTCTGGAGAAAATAGTTAACCACACTGAATTGGTTACAGAGCTTTTGATGATTTCCGTTTCTAAGTGGCAGATGGTTCCAGATAAGTTTTCTTTATAATCCATCTTTATGAGAGACTAGAAATCCGTAGAATCAGAGATCAAGGCCTACATTTTTTTAGAGGATGTGCTATTTCTGAAATATCTTGTTCTCTTGATATGAGAACTGCTCTTTACTTTAAAGCCTTTCAATTACAAAATCATATTATTTTTAGCGTTCAGCGATCATTTTTTTTTTTGTCTTTGATGATTCTCTCTTGTAAATGCAGAAGGAATATCAAAATTTGGTTCTGGGTTGTTTCTTCTTGTTCAAGTGATTCTCTTGTTGGATTTTGTGCATGGATGGAATGACAACTGGGTTAACAAAGACAAGCCAATCTGGTCTGTTCTCCTACTTGTCAAATGTGCTTGTTGCCTCAGTTGTGATCATTGACTTTGAACCCCTTCTCCAGCCCTTTCTCTTCATATTTTGTTTTCCAAGTTTCGCATAAGCATGTAATACGTTATATGAGAAAATTAGTACTATGTTTTCTGATTGTAATATCTGAAGCTGACAGTAATGCATGTTGATTCTAGTAATTTCCATATACCTTCTATCTATTTAGCACCATATCAATCCTTTGTCTCTCAACCCACATACTGGAAAGAAAATAGCCTAAAGTGCATGACCTCTTAACTAAAGAAACCTATATGGCTCTCCCTGATTCTCTTGTCCAGTCAAACTCCACCTCTGTTCCTATTTCCTCTGTCATCTGTCATGTTGGATAGTGGCATTATGAGTATTAAATTGGAAAGTTCAAGGGGTTATGATGAAAATAGCATTGTATTTAGTGTACTACTCAGTTGAACAAAATAATCTTAGGGCTCTGAACACCTTAATCTTTTCATTCTTTTTCCCCATGTTTGCTTCTTACATCTTTTCACTGGGCCATGAAATTTTACTGAATAAATATAATATGTTTCATGGTGTCAAGAAATGACCTGCATTTTAATACTCCCGTCCGGAAAATAAATCGCACTTGTACTTTCTAACAGATCCATCTGGTACCCTTATTCACCTGCAGAAATTGTGAAGTTTTTTCTGCTAAGTTCTCAGCTTTGATTCCATCAACGATATTGCTGGAGTCTTTCATTTCTAATAAAGATATAAAATGCAGCAGAACAAGGGAACATGATGTTATGCTCATAAAGTCATCTCTAACGTTTATGACACCTCCAACTTTTGGCTTATTCTGATGGCTTCTTTTGTTGCTCAGGTACCTGGCCCTACTCGTCGTTTCACTGTCTTGTTATTTAGCAACATTCTCCTTCTCTGGGTTGCTCTTTTATTGGTTTACCCCATCGGGACATGGCTGCAGCCTTAATATGTTTCTAATCATCATGAATTTGGTTCTTGTGTTCGTTTTCCCCCTTGTGGCGCTGCATCCAAAGGTACACTCTATTCCCCCATCTTCGCTCTTTGCACGTTTATGTGTGCTTCTCACTGGAGGTTTCTGTTTCTGGAGTGGTTATTTCTATCTTCTGATTGGATGTCATTCAAGGGTTAAGAATTCATCCACTAAAACTAAACCATGCGTGGCAAATTCCCTTTCTCATCTTTGTAACTGCTTGTCTCTAATTATCTCCGAATCCTTTGTAGCTGGTTTATTATCTCATGTTCGAACGTGCATCACTGTGGAGTCCTTAGTATTTCTTCCGCTTGTCATATATGGCTCACGTGGGCGAGGTTCAACTTGTCCATGAAAGAAGGATCAGAAATGCTTTTATGATACCTTCCTATTGGGATATTTAAACGATCAGTTTTTACAAATACCTGGATCAAGAATTACATTCCTGTAAAAGGTTTAGACGGGCATTTATGGTGGTGGCTTGTCTATGCGGCTGAATTTGAATGCTCCCCTTTTGAACTCACTTCGACCCACCCTTATTTCAGAAGGGAAGCATAAACATCTTATGAGCTTTTATTTCCGCTCAAACAGAGTTTTGAAGAGACATTAGCACCTATTATGATATCGCGATGTTGATGGTACAGTGCAGTTTTTATAGTATCATTACTTCGTTTCATGGATTATGATTAAATTGTGGGACTGTTGCTTCATGATGGTTAATGGCTTGGTGTTCATACTTTATTGTAGTCACCTTCATCAGTGCTGGCTGTTAAACAATCGAGTATTGCCGACCGGAACTGCCCTTATAATCTTGAGAGCGGATCACCTCAGTCCCCCGGTGGAGGGAGAAGCCTCAGTCCCCAATCAGAGGCGGACACATACCCCGTCACTTAAGTGAACCGAACCGGTTCAGTTTCAGACCCCGGTTCGGTCCGGTTCACCAAACCGGTTCACTTAAGTGACGGGGGTATGTGTCCGTCTCTGATTGGGGACTGAGGCTTCTCCCTCCACCGGAGAACTGAGATGATCCGCTCTCTATAATCTTGGGCAAGGAAAGTACCGTTTTGGAATGTAGAGAGTTCACGATTAGTTTACATAAAAACGACGTTTCGTCGGCATAGTTGTAAGATGTTGTGTCCAACTCTGTTACAGATTCACTCATATCCAAATCTAACGTTGCAGATCAATGGGAGCCTATTGCCTGCCTCAGTCATGTCTCTGTACTGCATTTACCTCTGTTACAGCGGGCTGTCGAGTGAACCAAGGGACTACTCGTGCAATGGTCTTCATCACGAGATGCATGCTGCTTCCAAGGGCAGTCTAACTCTGGGCCTGCTGACCACCGTCCTCTCGGTTGTATACTCTGCCGTCCGCGCCGGGTCCTCGACGACGTTGCTCTCGCGACCACCGCGTTCCCCTCTGGCCGGTAAAGCATTTCACTCCTTCACTTCGCCCGTCGGCGACCATCTCTCTTTACCTCCGAGTGTCCGTAACGCGATCGCATCAATCACCAGGTTCCGACAAGCCTTTGCTTCCATTCGATAGACCCATGGAGGAATACGACGACGACGACGACAAAGAGGACGCACCGATGCCCGTGACGTACTCATACTCTTTCTTCCACCTGATATTCTCTCTGGCGAGCATGTACTCGGCGATGCTGCTGACAGGGTGGTCGACTTCGGTCGGAGGCGGCGGGAAGCTGGTGGACGTCGGGTGGCCGTCCGTGTGGGTTCGCGTGGTGACAGGGTGGGCAACGGCGGTCCTGTACCTCTGGTCCCTAGTCGCCCCTCTTCTCTTACCTGACAGGGAATTCTGACTGACTGACTACCGGCGAGGCGAGGTGAGCCTATAAATTATATAAATTATATATATATATATATATATACACACACACAATGCACTGGGATCTCCTGGGCTTAGCATGTCGATGAAAAGTAAGCAACCTTCGATTACAAATGTGAATAACGGCTTTATTTGCATGCGAATGAGGGAGTTCCTCAACTTTTTCTCACAAGGTGTGACGATGGAATGTCATCGAATCATCATTAATATCATAATATTTCACCGTCACTTTTTATACGAGGAGATGGAAGAACTCTCGTCAAAAACTATCTTGAGATAAACCGCACTATTTACATAAAACTCTTCCCGGCTTCTGTTGCCGCAATGCTGCTTCGTTCAAAGATGATGTATTCGCTGCGTTTTGAAGCTTCTAAGAGTGTGGTGGATGTTATTCGTTTGTTGCTTCTCACATGTAAGGCACTTATTTAGTGAAGTTGAATCGTGGAGACCGCTTCTCATGACGTAGAACGTCCAACTACGACAACAACACTATCATCCTCCCAAAAGCTTCTATCACAAGCGCCATCCATCGATGCAAACTAGTTTTGTTTATAGAAGACCTGCTACGTGGGCTGTTCCTTGGTGGCCTCTCTCAGAACGTTGAACTCTGACAAAGTCATTCATTATTCACTTACGCCCTGTTTGGTCGTAATAATAATGAACATCATTATCATTATTAATCAATTTTTAAATTGATAGTTATATACATCATAATAAAATGTATGACTATTAATATCAATTTTTAAATTACAATATAAATAAGACATCAATTTTTTATTTACACTCTATCCTCTAAAAATGTTAATGTAAAAATGAATATAATATCATTTTTAATATTCGTAAGGCATCAGACGTTAAGCGTACAAAAAAATAATGTTGTATCAATTTCGATATTGATATTAGTAAAAGATAGAATATCAATGTCAAAACTGATATAAGGGGATATAAGTATTACAAATTTTATGATCTCCAATATTACTCTAGATAGACAAACACGTACGTGATAAATTCTATCACTGTCGATTTCAAAATTGAGAGCGATATATAGAATTGAAGTGCTCAATACGGTAACCAAACGCGGCCTTAACCTTAAGCAGCACTCCCGAAGGCACGTACCATCGAGCGCTGAACAACTTCGGATTGGCTCTTTTGCGGGTCACTTGGCATGCGAACTCAATATTGATGCTTTCTGAAGTTTGGCGTGTGTCCAAATGATTAAGAGGCAAAATGCCATTTAAAAGGATCTGTATGGCAATCCAAAATCATCAAGAAAATTAGGGTGACCAGCTTAGTCAAAGAACATCACAATTCGAACTCAGACCAAAGATACGCTGTCCAGGTGATCTTGTTGGATCTGAAATGAATCGAAGCTTGTAGACCTGCTTATCGCAAAAACTTTCTTGTCATCATTCAATATCGCCACATCACATGGCTTTGTGCGTTCGCCCTCCATTTATGTTTAACATACTCCCAAGGGGGTGTTTGGTTGCATGATAATGGAGATTTTTATTTTAATTTTTAAAAATTGTAAGAAAACTTGTTAAAAGAGGTGTTTGGCATCCTTGACAAATTTATGTTTTGAAAGTGATTTTCTTCTTAAACAAAAAAAGAGGGTCTCACCTCTTTCTTTTTTCTTGTGGTCCCCCACTTTGTTTGGTAATGAATAGTAGTTACTCTTTTTTGTTATTACATCCCTCCAAACATGATAATTTTATGTCATGAGTTGGTTCACTTTTTATTTTAATATAATTTTTTATCATGAAAGTGTATAAAAAATTATGATGCAACAAACACTCCATAATATAGATCCGGAGGACGCAGCGGCTCTACCGCAATTTATAACCAACGTCCTGAACTTCTTTCTTTTCCTTCCCCGTTTATTTAGCGTCTCTAAATATGTATAAACATCAATCTAACCTCTCTCTAATCTCTCAACAAGTACCACGAGTTCTCAGTAAACAGTTCAACTGGTTAATCTCACACTTTTTTTTTGGTACAGAAATGTAAAAAAAAAAGACTAAATGGTAAGGCTATCTACATTTCTACCATAACTACGTACAAGCTTTCCTCTACCGGACCCAACAGAAGAATTAGTCAATAGTAATAGCATGTTATATGTAACCAGCATAAGGACTTTGCGACTGGCAAGGTGGTAAGCCCAACTCTCCGTAAGGGTCGCCGAAAGGATTAGTGGGATCCTTCCCCAACATCTGTTGTTGCTGTCTCATCAGAGCTTGTTGTTGGGCCATTGCTGCCATCTGAACATTAGTAGGTGGTGCGATGCCGTTGGATGCATGGAAAGGGTCATCAGTTTGAGCAATAGCAAAAGGGTTGGTAGCAACCGGTCCCACATGGTTGCCCCCATTCTGATTTGACATTCTAGCTATTGCATCATCATATAAACTGTCCAGTGTCAGCGTGTCTATCCCACCAGCCTGTACAATGAGAAGGTCTTATCTTATCAGAGAAAGAATAAAACATAAAATGATGTCAAATATCAAATAAACTAGTAAAATGATCCGATATGATGTCTTGTCCACGATTTTTTACCAGTTTTCTCTCCCCGGTAAAATGTTGAGTAGAACTCGAGTTAGTAACAAGCGTGAGTTCCCACGTAGCTGTTTCACCAGCTATATCAATGTTGCTTGTGCTACATGATGGGTTTTCTGTACATGAATGACCAAAAGGACAATGGATTAGAACGGTTTAATGATTTTCTTGACTAGAAAAGGTCCAACTGATTACCATCTAAAAGAATATCAAATGCTGATGCATTTTTAACATCGAGAGCAGCTGAATCCTGGTTAAAATCATCCAAGCCCTGGAAAACATATCAAAATATTCGCCTCCTAATGTACCTAAAAGTGACAAAGGCAGTCATACGAAACAGGAGATGCACATTGTATCAGATAATATCTTACAAGAAGATCAGCAACTGGTGAATCCGCCAATTCATCACAAGCTGCTTTCTCAGGTAGTACAGAGGCTGCTGCTGATGTTTCTGACCTTCCATCCTCATCAATCACTTGATTATACTCTATTGCAAGAACGACTTTAGGGGATTCATCTGTTTCATCATCTATCTGCAAATGAGCATCCAATAATGAACAATGAGATTTTTAGCAAACTTAAAATTGGATATTGGTTCATGCTTATAACAATAAGCTTCAAGTCTTAAAGGGCTAAAACTTTCTGTCAAAAAAGTTATTTTGTCACTCACAATGAACTTACCACCTGTTACAAACTTATTATCGACATACAGTACCCTGAATAAAGCACTTCCGGATAGCAAACTATGTGACATTGTGATTATAACCGAAGGAAAGCAATCAAGACGACCATACCAGCAGATTAATGGTATGAACTAAGTCTGCACCTAAGCATGGAGAATGATCCTCAAGAATTGAGAATTCGTGCTAAACATTGTTTCACAATCAGTCATGGAATCATATGTTTTCACCACAGTTGAAATTTTTATGAAAAATTACACATTGAACAAGCCTTAATTGCTATGAGCTTTACCTCTAGGTAAACAGAAAACTCATATTCAGCTCAGCTCAACTCAACTCAACTCAAACTTTAATCCCAAATTATTTGTATAAGTTCTCTTTCTCCATTCACGTCAATTTTGAGTAACTTCTTCATAGATATTTAAATTATCCAAATCATATTTAATTACCCTCCAAGTTAATTTAGGTCTACTATATTTTTTGTTGCCATTATTTTTTTTTTAACTTATCTAAATGAAGCCTCTTTAGGTCTACAATTAATATGCCCAAACCATATCAATATCTTCTCTTTCAATGTTTACAATTGTTGCTGCTCTTACATTTTCTCCAATATATGATAATGTTAAGATGGATGAGTGGTCATCCTAAATCAGATAAAATAATGAATGAATATATTAGAGAGAAATGTGGGAGGAGCGAAAGGTACATAATATGGATTTCAGTAACATTCTCATTTCAGCAAAGATAATAAAATTTTCGAAAAACAGAAATTACTTGAAAAAAATCATAAAAAACATTCATCTCTTTTATAACATGCTCGACATAGAGGGTTGATTAGTTGTCACAGGAAGCAAGAATGTTCTGCATGCATTTTCTACCCCTTAAAAATTCCTACGGTAGACTGTGAGCTATCAAGAGTGCTGACAGCTGAAGTCTGTATCACACATCCAAAACCACATATTTGTTCATTCACATATTATGATTTCACAAAGCATTTATTCATTTTTCATAAAGCATGGGTGTACCGTTTGTAGCGTGGAGATAAATCTTGAAATCATGAAGCCAAAACCACATCACTTTATTCATTTGAACTGGCTATTATTTAAAGTATGGCGATGAACACATGTTTTCCTTCTTCACTTGTTTTTACTGGGTGATTGCATACAACCTTTTCTCACAGATATCTAAATTTTTACGTTTTAGTAGCACAAATTTTAAAAATAACAGCATAAAAGGTAGATTAGTTTAGAAAATTTGGTACACTTAATATAAATAGACTGTCATTATTTCGTCACATTTCTTTTAATCATCTAGCAAACCATGTACTTGTTATAACGCTAACCTAATTAAAAAATATAAACAAAAATAAAAGATAGAAAGTGGAAAAATGTATACTGATTAAAAATATCATAAAATATTCCACGCAATAAATTCTCTATTATCTATAAAAGCTAACATAGGTCTATAAGAGTAACACATCAAACTGTTGAGGTTGATTAAATAACAGATTGATTCTTGGCAAAACACTGATGAACTTCATTGTTTGCAATATAATAGTATGCCACTGGACCTAGTAAAGCATGAAAGTTTTCTTACAAATTTAAGATAGACATTCCTAAACATTTATGCATGCTACTTTTATTTTTTTTTTAGTAAATGGAAAAGAAAATAAATGTTGTAAACACTGATAAAAGGGATAAACTTCTGCCTTGTCATTATAACTGCAGAAGAATGTAAGGGTGCGTTTGGCAATTTGGCGGGAGGACTTCTTGCAGAAGGCACTTCTTCTAGAAGGCACTTCTCTTCGAAGAGCTTCTCATTGGCCGAAGGAGAAGATGTTTGGTACATCATCTTCTTCTGATGCCATTACAGAAATTTTCTTGGATTTTTGGAGACATGACAAATTGATTTCATTCGCTTCACTACGTGTACGGCTTGGACTCCCCCACGACAGAGATAGCAGTGCGCGCCCAGGTCTGTGGAAGCCTTCATCGCCGTGGGGAGGGGGTGCTCACGAGGGGGGGAGCAGGAGGCCCTCATCGCCATGGGGGTGGTATTCGTGAGGGAGGGACTGGGAGGCCCTTGTCACCAAGGGGGAGGCTCCGCGAGTGGAGGGGGGATGCTCGCAAGGGAGGGAGTGGCCCTGGTCGCTGGGGGATGCTCACGAGGGGGGGAGCGGGAGGCCCTCATCGCCGTGGGGAGGGGGTGCTCGCGAGGGGGAGAGTGGGAGGCCCTCATCTTCGTGGGGGTGGTGCTCGTGAGGGAGGGACCGGGAGACCCTTGTCACCGTGGGGGAGGCTCCGTGAGTGGAGGAGGAGGGATGCTCGTGAGGGAGGGAGCGGCCCTCGTCGCCGGGGGGGGGGGGGGGCCCCGCGGGGGGCAAGGTCGGGGGACGGCGGGTTAGGGGGGTGCTCGCGAGGGAGGGGAGTGTTACGCCATCTGCTCGTCGACGCCGGCGGCGGCGAGCTCAGGAGTCGTCAAGGGAGAAGGGTGTGATCTGCAGCAGATCGTAAGGGGCCCAAAGGGCGTCGAGGGGGCAGGGTGTGCCGGCATCCAGGCGCGCCCATGGCTTCCCCTTGCCGCTCCAGTGCAGCAGGCTCACCGGCCCCGGGTGCAGGCCCCGGCACAGGCTGCGGTAGTTGTCCCCTCCGAGGCCGTGCTGGTTCCAGCGGCGGTCCACGGCGGCGATCCTTCCGGCGAACACCAGCAGGAAAGGCGGCAGGGATCCCAGCTCGTAGATGTGCATCCTCTTCTGCAGCACGGTGGTCGTCCGCGAGGAGCAAGGTCGGGGGACGGCGGGTTAGGGGGGTGCTCGCGAGGGAGGGGAGTGTTACGCTCATTTCTGGGTAAGAGGAGGCGTGGCACGGGAGCGCTTTTCAGTTATCGGAAGTAGAAAATTTCTCCTTCCCACTTCTACCTTCGGTGTGGAGAAGAAGTAAAAATATTTATGTAACCAAACGGTATCAAAAAAAATAAGAAGCACTTCTTTGAGAAGGAGAAGTGAAAAAAAGTGCTTCTAGACGTTTCCCAAACGGACCCTAAGAAACTGACTGTTACACACTAAATAAAAACTTAAGCAAAAAAGCTTACACTATTTCGGGGAAGGAGCAATGACATGGGTGCCTCTTTTACATATTCTTCCATCGCAGTGACAAATGATTCAGGAGGCTGAAGACAGACAGACAAGAAAATGGACATGCTAAATGATAACATTGAAAAACAAAGATGATACAACT
The DNA here is from genome assembly GCA_036172225.1 of Cryptocoryne crispatula var. balansae. NCBI lineage: Eukaryota > Viridiplantae > Streptophyta > Magnoliopsida > Alismatales > Araceae > Cryptocoryne > Cryptocoryne crispatula. Next base: position 58,093,912 of record CM069918.1, read on the forward strand.
ACCAGGGACCAAAAAATTGAACTTAAGTAGGAATAGGAATAGTACCTGTTTAATCATCATAAATTTCTCTGAGAGCCCTAGGTCAAAACCTTTACAAATTTCGTAGAATTCAGACAGCCTTTCAGCCTGAAAACAACGTTAAATAAAAATGTTACAATGCTCTAAAACAATCCCAAAAGCTTAGGTTTCTGCTTGCATGTACAAAGACCACATTTGGAGTAAAATACCTGATTTCCTGCCTTCCTGTAAATCTCAAGTGCTCTAACAGCATCATGCCGTTGCATGTCAAAGAACTGAACATAAGCTACCATCAGGCAAATAAATTCAGAATAAATGAAAATTTAGATAAGATCTTTAAAACCAACAACCTTGTTAACTAAATTAAGAATGCCATCGTCAATTGCAGCGTAAACTTTTACACTTTCACTGGCAACCTGAGAAAAATGATATTAACAGAAAACATTACAAGGGGAGATGGCATCATTAACTGCATTCAAATATATACTCACAAATGAAAGAGCATATTTAATCACGTTATTGTATACGGCTGCACCCTCTGGCTGTGAATTGCAAAATAGGCAGCATCAATGCAAAATTGTACATCACCATCCAGAGTCCAGAATAAAAAGGTAAGCAGAACAAAAGAAAAAAATTATGAATTTGTAACACCAATTTCAACTACCGGGCATGATTCCAAATCATATATAAATCAAAGGATAGATGGTGATATTTTATTTCAAGTAAGTCTCAAGGCCATAAACTTTGTTTACTTAAGAATGACAATCAAGTTGTTGGATGTGAAGAAAAGCAGAAACATGTAGTGGTAGCTCCCTGGTAGCAACTTACCTGACAAGCAACAAGACGATAAAGAAGCTGTTGCAAAGCTGGTAACTGCTCCAGCAATTGAACAGTATCCACATCCTTTAACTTCTGAAAAAAACAAGAGAAGGTTTCCCAAAGAAGTAGAGGGCACACAACAATTAGACTATGCCATGATATGAAAAAATAGCATTCTTCCATACCATGTTTAAAATGCACATGTTGCTAAATGAGAATCTAGAGACTTCAAACTAATGCGTAAAGAGCAACTCATCAAAGAAAGTACCCAAGCAGATGGTTTGAAGTATGACGTCTCTTGTAAAAATCAGAATGTATTACAACCAAAGAGCACATCTCAGATGACAAAGAGAAGGATTTTGAGACTATACAGTGATGGTGACATGGTTTCTTTTTGCAAGATATGACATCAACAAGTACAACATTGGAGAAAGCCATTAATGTTGATAACCAAAAGGGGAAACCAAGTCAATTTGTTATGCACGTGGTCATATATCATTCCCCAGAACTAAAATTCAAGTGAAACTGAAACTGAAGCTTACACACTGTTCCCTCTGGACATCGTACTTCAGGATGCGAAAACATTCAAGCTTTTCCTCTAGGTAGAGTGCATATGTGCGAACCCAAGCAGAGTAGTCCCATGCTTCAGAATAAAATGTACAACCATTATCTTTGCCTCTTCAGTTTGTCCGAAAGAAAAAAGGAACAAGGTAAATTAAACATAGGTGTCTATACCCTGTGGACTTGAATCATCCTTGAAATGAGATAAATTAAGTATATGACCTTTGCTTCGTGTAAAGTCAATTAATTCTCCCTGAAACGTAAGGTCCACTTCTCTCATAGAGCGATGAAGAACAATCAATATTTTCAAGGCAACCTGAGTCAAATTACAGAAATATGAATATGAGGTAAACAAATGTGCAGTTTTCAGACAGAACACACAAGAAAAGATGTAGAGCTTTTCATGAAGAAGTATCACATTGCAAAAAATAAGTCTCCAACTTATTCATGAAATAAAGTACCATTTTCCAGTATTTAATTCTCAAGAAAGTTCATCCCATTATTGATGCTTCATTTTTTTTTCAAATTTCGGTGCATTTAAGAGCCCAGAACCTGGATGTATAGCATCCGAGACATCATTAATGGGCATCCTGATAAAATTTTCAAAATTCTGATACCTAAAAATAGAGAAAACCAGATACTATATTAATCACTATATGCAGTTTATTCATTGTCTAATCCCTATGCATTTTCAACTGGTTGCAATGCAGTGATGTACTATGGATTTCTGGAAAATGCGAGATATTTTCCCACCCTGTTGAGTTATTGACATGTAATTAATAATTTATTTTTTACATAACCTCTGTATCTTTTCAAAGCTTTTCAAAAATTAGTCCTCAGATGAAAATAAGAGGAGAATTTCCTAGGCAATAGCAAAGCATAGCTACTAAAACTTCTCCGTATAGATGCATGGCCATTGATGGAGTAGAGGGGTGCTTCTGTGATGCTGATGCAAGGGTGGTCTTGGACAACCCTTTGAGTGTGCATTGTGGCATGCGGTACCCATGTCATCATGCTAAGGCAACATTCTTAGATTGTTTCTAAATAGAGCCTTAGAACTAAATCCACTAGATCATCCTCCTTTAAGAATCAACTGTCAAGCACACTATTTGCTGTCAATGGCTAAAACAATGGACACTACTCTATTCGATGTTCTGTTTTTATGTTTGTTCTGGTAGTTTTCTAATTTATTATCATCATGTAAAATGCGGTAGATATACATTTGCATAAGATGCCCTTTATGAGAGATGTTCACGTCAGTAGATCTTAAGCTGCAAAGAAGGTCTGGAAATTTAGCACATACTTCCTCTATGTGGATCATTGGGTTAGGCCCATGCCTTAAAATGCATTTGCAGAAGTTGAGACACTATCCCTATAGTAACAGCCACGATAAGAGAAGATGATACAGAACCATCGTGCCACTAGTGTAACATGTCAATGCATCATGCAGTTAGGAAGGCCACTAGGCACCATAGATGCCCTATGAACAAGAGAGTAGGTCACAAGCAATGTTGTAATATAATAAAGATATCTATAATCTAGTGTCAACCAGAAAAAAAGTGGCTGAGCATGATCAGTGCACAAAATCAGGGTAGATAGGCTGAGGTTTTTGGGGCCAAAGAGGACCTCCAAAGCTGCTGCACAGAGATCTAAGGTACTCTCTCTACTCTGCCTTCTTCTCTAACTTCCAGCACCCTCTCTTCATGACCTTTTCCCCTCCAGATCATCTCAATCACTTAGGCATTTTCCCTATGCAATTCATTGACGCAACCCAGCCTCGCTTCAGGTGCCTATCACTTTTAACTACATAGATATTTAAACCTCAATGATCTCATCAATGCCATGGCAAAATTGGAGCACTCATGAAGGTTTAGACATTTATGCTGAATCAAGTAATAGGTAAATGCCACATGTCAGTATGCTAGACAGCCGGAGCAATGAGGCATCTGAACACACGAACAGGATGTACTGATGTATCTTCTCCATCAACAGCCCTAATTGGCTCTTTTTTGCACAAAAAATTTCATATATCCGTACTCTTACCTTTTCAACTAATTCAAAAGCATCTTCAAGCCTTTATTTCTTTGATGCATTGACACGGACCACATCTATTTTAACGAAGCACAATATCTGCTTAATTCACAATACACCTTCAAGACTAATTCCTTTTTCAAAAGATAAGAACATGCAATATTTCATTAAAAAAACTTAGTCGTATTATATTTACAACGGAAAGTTATAAGGTGAAGAATTAAAACATTCATATTGAACAGAGTCATGCAAATAGAAGAATAGTTTAGCTAATGAAGGAAAAGAGAAAAGGATATGGTTGACCCTTAAAACACAAATTTAAAAGTAACAAGTCATTTAAACATCAGACAGAGAGCATTACCCTGCAGCATATTCAAAAAATAAAAAAATACATCTCCTCTACAACGGTGTTGAAGACATTATCTTAGACTGATGAATATATGTTGCAGGATAGTAATATACAAAAAAATGTATCCTCTTCAAAGGTGGTAAATATGTTGTCTCAGTCTAACAAATATAGATTCGGTTCCATACCCATCATAAAATCCAAATTTCAAGTTAATAAAATAGCCAGTTCGAATTGAAGATACAAGTATGTTTCCAAATTTGTGGTACAACAAATTGTTTCCAAAGAACTGTTATAAGATAAATATGTGTCGTATCATAATACAAAAAGAAGTTGTATAGCAAGACTTGTAAGAGATAAAAGCATGTTGATCAGACATACTGCCCAGTTACGTGTCTTGGCAAGGCGCCTTGCGAGTGAACTAACGCAATATGAAACATCAGCTCGAGCTCTTGAAGCTGAAACAGCATCAAAAATAGCTGCAGAAAAGAAAATATAAGCAACAATATTAGCACGAAAACCATTTCAACTTAATAAATATATGACAGCTAGAAAAAGCATGTCATTTATGAAACCAAACTGGCCTTTGTAACTTACGGTAGTGGCAGAAAAAGGAGTGGACACTTAACAGAAATAAAGTATCACTTAACCAACTGAAAAATGGAAGAGAGGATATGCAAAACAATGCATTCCTTTGGACAATCTGATGGAGACCAACTCACTGCGTATGTGTTTCTCTTTAGCTATCTGTTCATCATGATTAGTAGCCTTGACAACTGCAACATCCAGATCCTTGAAGGAGGAAACAAGAAAAGCGCATCCATCACTTTGGAGGATATTGAGAAATAAAGGAACAGATAGGCAATTCTGCAAGAAAATTAAGCTTGTGTCTAGAAGAATTGAGGGATAGACGAGAAATCCTACAAGAGACTGACCTTATATTCACTGTTCACTTTTGCCAATCCAACTTTTGTAGAGTCTTTTAGAGCCCCAATAGCTTTCCTTATGCTCTGTTGAGTGCCATTACCCCCTGCCATCATGTTCACCAGGAATCCTACAATAAAAAGAGATGTATATACGTGTAGCAATAACCCTTCAACTACAAGATGAAACTGGAAAGTGTACGTGCGTACATTTGTTATCAAATACCGATTCAACACGATTCCGTCTCCATTTTTTAATCATTTTGAATGGAATCAAGTCTTTCAACAAATCGAACTGGATCATTCTCCGGAAACCAAGTACAAACGAATAAATAGAGGACAAGAAGCCCGGGGTGTTTCGGAAGAGTCCACCATTAATTAATTCTCGCCGAAGAAATCACCGTGAAGGCAGGATCGTGAATTCTCGATGCATCAGAAAGAATGAACCGGACCTAGCTAGCGACGGTAGGGCGAACCACGGACGGGAGAAATAATCAACAAACCCCCGGACCAAGAACACGGCATTCCGCGAACGAAGCCATCAAAAAGCACGAAATGCGGAGGAGATGATGATGATGTGGACGGGAAGAGGAGAACCTCGAGCCTCGTCGCGCGGACGGGACGTCCGCGCCGCTCCCTCGCCGGCGCGGATCGCCGATCCCTCGTCCTTCCCGGCGCCGGAGAAGAGGGGAGGCGGTGGAGGTGACGAGGACGGGGAGAGACCTCCCCCGCGGGGCGTGGGACGTGCGATGGCGGACGAGCGAGATGGTTGGTTTCGCCCGGCCGCATGCGTCTCGCGCCGAGGGCAGTTGTGGGCCCCAGTTTATTCTTCGTCGGGGGGGACAGCGTGTCGTACGTGAGGGTGCGCGTCGGCAACCAAAATAATAAACAAATACCTTCGCCGACCCACGGAGTGGGGGCCGTTTGTCAATTTCGGAGGATCAAAATTTTAATTTGGAAAATTAAGAAGACGTGCCAGCAATTGATCAATCGACGGAATGTTGGAAATTAAAGAAACGCCGGCTGGGGGAGGGGGGGGGGGGGTCCTCTTCTTCTTCTTTTCCTGCTCATGTCCTTCAAAATTATAATTGCAAATTATATAAATAAATAAAAAAGTAATTTTGGTCATATATATATATATATAGTAACGTACGTTATCTTTCCCGGCCCAATTCCAACTCCATTTGTTAAAAGTGTGCGAGTCCCCTCGGGTGGACATATATATATATATATATCTGAGAGAACATTTATATTTAGATATATAAATTGTGAGATTTATGATTAATTAATCTCTTGATTTGACTCGTGAAACTCTAATGATAAAAAAGAGTTCACACTCTTTGTCAGAGCAAGCAAGAGTCGTGTGCGTGGAGAGTGTGAATATTTCAAATACACTGTGGTAGATGCACAATTCGAGCCGCAAGACACGCACGCCGAATATTTAATTCCAGTAGAAATTAATTAAAGACACCGTCTTAACATCACTCACCATATCATAATTACATGCACGATATTAATGTAATGTGCAAGACATTCATAACCGCGCGCGCGGCCATGCCATGCATGCATGCATGATGAGACCACCTGTACGTCCGTATACGTGAATGCATTTTAAGAAAATGAGTGCTATTTAATTATGTAATATCTTCTGAATACGTACATATATCATGCAAAAACATAAAAATTCTTACGTACACGCGTATGATGGTACATCAAGCTGCAGACTCGTACACGATATGTATACGCCATCTCTGTAACTCATCCTTTCTCTATCAGTATCATACATGCACGTATATATATACGGTATATGCACACACTCCTCGTCGCGCCGCTTCACTCGCCGTAAGCTTCCTCGGCCGTACGTAGTCCTCCTCCTTCCTCCTCCGCCGCCCGACACACACAGGTCTCTTTCCCCTTCTCGGATCCGGATCCTCTGCCTGCTGCGTAACCCGAACCGTGACCAGAGCCGGAACCGGATCCGGAGCCGCCGCCGACACCGATCACGATGACGATCAGATGGAGAGGCTCGCTATCACCGGGGAGAACCGATCGAGTACCCCCCCCGTTGCGCATATGCATAATATCGCTCGAGGATCCTATCTATCGGTACGTAGAACATATATAATCTTCCAAGGAAATCCGAGGTGTACGTAGAATATTTAAGCAGTAGTACTGTTCTATAAATCTCACAAGCTGCTCGTCTCCATTAATCCATCGGTGGCAGGCCGCCTCGATCGAGTAGAGAGAAGGCGTACGTGTGTGTACGTACGTACGTACGTGGAAGTTGGAATATTAATTAATGAAGCGTGGCGGAGGCCGGTTTAATTAATTATCATGCCTCTATCTATCTATCTATCTATATATAATATATGTGTGTATGTGTACAATATTAATTCTCTCTTGCAACATGTCCATATCGATCTATAAATACCAGCTGGCGGCTACAAACTCGATTATTTGATTTCCAGCCATCTTATATATTCAATCGCGCAAGTCACCTTGATAGTGTTAAATATTTTTAAAAAGTACCCCACACACACACACACATACATGCATACAGGTATATACATATATATACATATTATATTATATCCTCCTGTAATAATACATCGATCAGCCGGCCCTGAAGATCTCGATCAGACCCAAGCATGAGCTGCGGTGCATACTAGCTAGCTATTTGTTTTTGTTTTTGTTTTGGTAGGCCAGATCAAGTTGCGTAAAAGACGTACGTGAGGGTGCCTGCCGGCGTAAGTATTAATGGTTAATGAGTCGAGCTGGCCCGGTTCAGCTGTGTGGACTAACATATATATATATATACATACATTAATAATATATATATGCAGATGAAACCTTGTTTAACACTGAACTAGCTGTGTGTCATTCCGGTTGAAATATAACCAAACAGACGTCAACGCGAGCAAAACACCTGACTTACAATTTTATGACACAATTTTATCGAAAATATAGTATAACATGATTAATTATTATCATATTATGACATTATCTTAATAACTAAGGTACTCAAGTTCAATAACATATTTATAAACTACAAAAAAACTGGTGGGACCAAACTAGATCGATCGGACTAAGTTAAAATTGTCTAAGAACCGATAAAAATATAGGTCAACCGATGGACGTAACTTTATTTTCCTTCAGTAACACATACAACGTCGTAAGAAAGTAACACATACAACCGATGTGTATATATATACTAACATTAGATAATACTAACCGGCAAAAGCGGTCGAATATTATTTCATGTCGTGTATAAGACCGAAATCGTGTCAACCACCTACCAGATAAATATACATATATATGTATAATATCTCCTCGCTTTTACTTGCCCTGCCCTCCACCTTCGCCGTACCCCTCGCCGTACCCCTCGCCAGAACCGGATCCTTTCCCGGATCCGGATCCTCTGCCGTAACCTTGCCCGCGCCCCGAACCGTAGCCTGATCCGCCGCCGGAGCCCGAGCCTCGCCCTCCTCCTCCGCCGCCGCCGGACCCCGCGTACGAGCCCGCGCCGGAACCCGCGTACGAACCTGCGCCGCCGGACCCCGAGCCAGAGCCGGAAGCAGACGCCGAGCCGGAGCCGGAACCCGAACCCGAACCCGATCCGCTGCCGCTGCCTCCCCCGAGGCCGATGCCCCCGCCGAGCCCCAGGCCGAGCCCCAGGCCGAGTCCGCCGCCGAGGTCGACGCCCAGGTCCTTGCGGGAAACCCTACTGCCCTCTGCCAGCAGCAGTGCGCAGGAGACGGAGATCAGGAGGAGGAGGGAAAGCGACTTGGCGCTCGCCATGGCTGCAGAGAGGGAAGTAGACAGTGCACCGGAGAGGAGGAGGACGAGGAGGAGAAGACAAGAGGTGGTAGGGTAGGAGCGCCGCGCGTCCCAAGAGACTGGAGAGGGGTGAAGAGAGGCACTACTATTTATGAAGGAGGGAAAGGAAGCGGGCAGGGAGAAAAGGGGGGGGGGGGGAGTGTGACTCTGTGAGTGGGCGGGCGTGGCCGGAGTCGGTGGGGATTTGCGGGCGGCCGCCGTCGGTGCACTAAGAGAGGCCGTCGTTGATCGGGGACGATGAGTGGGACGAGCGAGACACACATCCGCTTTGATCATATATATCCGAGGAAGTTCCGTTCCCGGCAAGCTAGCTAGTCTCCGACTCTCCGCTCCACTCCACCGCCCAGGTGTAAACTAGCGTCGTGTGCATCTCTTCTCTCCTCTCCCCTGGCCTTTCGAAGAAGAACAGGCGCTTGGCGGAGGGAAGAGAGCAGCACTGTTTGTTGTTTGATCCAGAATTTCCATTCTCAACGTGCGCAAGTCTCGTAACCTTCGTGTCGGAGATGTCTAGTCTAAACCACGTTCCTCCCATTTCGATCCTGTTCCGACGACGAGAGAGAGAGAGAGAGAGTTGTCCAAAGAAGTGGGAGGAGGGGGGAGGGGAATGCCCATGTTGCACTTTCAATTTTTCTCAAAAAAGATATATTAAATGCATCTTATCAAATTATATATTTAATAAATTTTTGCGAAAAAATTGAATGTATAACTTTAAGTGGACTCTACGTCTATTTCCAGTGTCGTATAGTATATATGATGTCTTTCGAATTTATAATCGGACAATCAACGTATCAGATGGATATATATATATACATATATACGTACAAAATCAGCTGGTAGATGGTGACCATTTTTTCAATAACTTTATACGAGGATTAATGGCATGGGTCTAAAAATTAATTAAAATGGGACATCAAACCACTTTCTGCAGTACGTCGGCGTGTGTGTATGAAGAAGAAATTAAGCACCACAAACAACTACGAGCATCAAATCGAACACTCCACACTCTTACGCGGAAAACGGGAAGGCTGGCGTTGTTTGTTAGCTCTCGACACACCGGCGACCTCTTTGATTTTATCTTAATTAATCACCTAAACATATTTTAAATAACGACTTCTTAAAAGTAAACCGTATAATTTAACTCTCATTTTTGACACATTGTCTCTTTATTGGGAGTAGAACTAACATATATGATATGCTTTTAAATAAAAATTAAATAAATTAAAATATTAATATTTTCTTACATGTGAAATCAAGAGTTCGTATGGTTCAGATCAAGCCAAAACACTAGACACACCGACTCAAATTGAAATAGAAAAACACTACTACCGAAGACATTTTTGAGAGACTAAAGGTAGGGCTGTTCACTATTCGGTTCAACCCGAAAAACCAAACCAAACCAGTACTTTGGTTCGGTTTGGTTTGGTTTGAACTACCGATCGGTTTGGTTTGGTTTCTAGGACCCTTCAAACCAAACCAAACCGGTAAACCAAATAACCCGAATTAGATTAAATATTTTAATTTAAATTATATATAAGATAGTATTTATGTATCTTTTCTTATAAAAATAATTTTTTAAAGAGTTTTTAAGGTAAAATTAATGTAATCTATAAACATATACACAAGATTTTAATAGAATATGATTTAAAATGAACAAAATAAAATTATATATTGATATATTTACTATACCTTAATAAAATATGGTTTGAACCGAACCGAATCAAACTAAACCGAATTAATTTGGTTCGGTTTGGTTTGGAAGATAGTTTGGTTTGGTTTGGTTCAAGAAAAAAATACTCAAAAATCAAACCAAATCAAACCATGAACACCCCTAACTAAAGGAAAGTTTATTGATTGAAGTGTAATATGAAATTAAACAGGCTTTCGGGTAGAAAAAAATAACAAATGCCTCTGAGATATTTTTGATCCCTATGAACAAATCAAAAAACGTCTTTAGGTTTCTTCCGGTACTTCGATCGAAAATTTCTTTCCCAGTGTTCGAAGTTATAAGCATCTACGTTCGATGGTCAACGCTTACAAAAGCTCGAATTGCTGACTTACCCACGTTCCACAGCATCTGACCAAATTGAGATTGATTTTTAATTAAAAAAAACAAAGTCGACCAGGAAATTTAACAGTTACATACAGAAGTACCTCTACTACGTCCGAGCATCTGGTAGGTTATAACAAGGTGGAGAAAATGTTCATATCCAGACAAGACATGCACAGCCTTGGATAGACCGGAACTGCCACGACAGTATGGAATGTTGTATATCTAATGGGGGTTTTGCTCATTGCCATATGCAGATGACGGAGCACCCCTCGGAGGATTGTATGAGCCATAATTATAAACACCTCCATATGAACTGGCCCCATCAGCTGTCATCCCACCACTGTGTACCGGCGGAGCCCTTCCATAAGCATCTGGGTATGAAGGGTTCGAATAGCCAGCCGTCTGCATGTACCCACCGGCTGCCTGATTATAAGCAGAAGACGCATAATTTGCAGATTGGGTCCCTGATTGGTGCTGCGAAGAATCTCCAGCGCCATAGCTGCCCTCGTAAGTGCTGGGTGCCGCAGCAACTGTGAAAAGGGGGGGGGGGGAGGGGAAATGAAGGTGAAGCTAAAAATAATTGTGAACACAATCAACGGCAGAACGACGTTGTATTTGCTACCGAAAAGTTGGTTGCTTTCATTTGTTTCTGTTTGGGTTGAGGGATGGGGGTTCAGCTATACGTTACCGTGCGTTCTTTTCTCAGCATTCAGCACATCGGCACGTAGTTTCTCAACTTCCCTTGCCATTGAGATCAAGTTCTTCTCCATCACATGCATCTGTTTCACTTGCTCTACATTTGAACCTTTCTCATATTCGAAAGCAGCCCTTTCGCATGACGACAGAAAAAGTTCAGTTTAGCCGGCAAATGGCAGGAATAATCTTTCAACGAAAATAACAGAAAAACAATAAAAACAAGCCGATGGCAACACTAACCGCAGTTTTTGGTGCTCCAGCCTCAAACCATCTAGCTCTGCATGCAGTTCAGGTATCCTTTTGATGTCAGCGAGTGCCTTCTGCATTTCATCAGTCCCCTGTTGTATTTGGGAAGTAAGATCCTGTCTAACGGCAACCAGACTTTGCGCCTCCAGATGTGCCTGCTGCAATTCTTTCCTCACAATATCGCCTGCCTGCAAATCTGCCTCCAATTTGGCAATTTTCTCCAATAATCCTCTCATCTGAATGTCAGATTCCATCTTCTCCTTACCAACATGAGAATGCAGCCTCTGCATTTCCTGCTGAGTGATGACAAGATCCTGTCTCAGAGTTACATGAGTCGCTGCCAACCTTTGATTTTCCCTGGCCAGTGTTTCCAGTTCAGCACCCTGAACTGCGATCTTATTTTCCAAGAGTTCAGGTGGCGGGAATGCGTCCAGAGGGTGATGAACTGCAGGACCAAGGCTAGGGAAGGGACCATGCCTCATCATTCCTGGAGCCTGAATGGTCCCTCTTGCAGCCATAAGGCGTCAAATATCACACAGGTAAATATCCCAGACTACACCCAGAGGAAATCAAGGCCTGTGATGCGAATACACTGTAATAAAAAAAAACCAATTATAAGTGGTGAAAAGGGTGATAAAACAAAAATAAAAGATGATTACTTGATTGCATGCGAATACACTAATAAAAAAATACCAATTATAAGTGGTGAAAAGGGTGATAAAACAAAAATAAAAGATGATTAGTTGATTGCGAGGGACTGAAGAACTTTTTATTTTGACTCTGAAATCAAACAAATTATAACTAACCATATCATGGATATTTCCTTTCTGATCCTTCAAAACTCTTGAAAAATATTTTTTAGTCCCTGTAGCTGTGCCAAGAATTTTCTTCTAAGTTGTAACAGCCCACAGTCAGCCTCGAAATGGAAAATGAGAAGGGATTGGCAATGAACAGAGACACGGCAATGCTGCCCTACGCTGGATGTCCTTGGTAGGGCATAGTTGTCAAGGTGACAATGCATCCAAGGCATCAACCCAAAGGACTTAAAAGCTTAGGTGAAAAGACAGTGAGAAAATCCCACCAGATAGCACAAGGCATGATCCCCTTGACTCTCCGACCTGACTTCACAAGCCAATCTGATGATCATAGATGTTCATTTAATAATAATAAATTGTATTGAAATTTTTCATTATTATTTATATTTTCACCTATATCTAATATTTTTAACAATAGATATGTACTTTTGAAAATTCACAAAGTTCTCTCTCAAACCTCTTTTTTCTATTACCTCTCACTTAGTTTATCAACCTTATCAAGTTTTGAAAATTTTATACATACACATGTGCATATTTAGATACAAGAGACACGTTTACATGCATGCGGGAATACACACATAATATACACATTCAAGTATACATTCAAATATGTATATACTTATATGTAAAACTCTGTTATGTCTAAACCTTTTAAAGTCTACTCTCTCTCTCTCTCTCTCTGTAAATGTATATATATTATGTATATGTGTAGTATTAACATTTAATTCTACCACGTGCAAATCCCAAGCAGCCACCTAGTTGTCTTACTCCTAACTCCTAAGTGGAAAATGACACTCACCTTTGAACACCTTGGTGCTTGTCGTCTTTGACAACTATGAAATTAATCCTGTCAGCTCAAGACTGAGAACTCAGGATTAACACAAACCTTGATACAAGCTTCAAGTATCATTGAATGTAGAAACTAGAGAGTCAGAAAGAGGACGTAGAAATTGCACTTTGAAACCCAGTGTCATCATTTGGTTAAGAAATACCAAATCTGTTCTATTCATTTGTCTTAGTCATCTAGATCATGGAATTCAATCTCCCCAGAATTTTTTGAGATCTCTAGGGGATCTATTTGTTTGTATATTTTGACATCGACTTTACATAAGTGCAAATCACCTATAGCATTTCTGCTCCTCTAATTCCTTTTTTCATTCTATTTCAGGAAGCTCGCATAGTCTTTTTATTGTGGCCACATTTTACCATTTATTATTAATAGAACATCAATTTGTTAGAATGCACCTCAAATGTCATATACCGATCTTCCCATATTTTAGAGAGGCCTTTCAAGATATATTCTCTCCATTTGTTTGTGATGAAACCAATGTCAACCACAACAGAATAGTTCCTTATTTTTTCCACCTTCTGTTCTCACCTATTAGACTCTTCAAACTTTACAGCAGTGTGAGTTGCCTATACCATTGCTTCTCCTCTTATTCCATTTTTTTGTTCTTATTTCAGTCAAATTTGGTAGTCATTTGCAAGGATTGCAATCTCGGATCTCGGTTTCGTCTGGGGGGGGGGGGGGCTGAAAGAGAAGAGAACTCGAAGAGATCTCGAAAAAATCTCGAGAGATCTGATCTCAGATTTTCGGATCAAAATGTATATATGTATAAAACATAACATAATATCTTATAAAAATAGGAGTACATCAATGAATTTATATGAAAATATATAACACATTTATACATCAACTGTGTGAATGAACAATTACAAAACACTCTCAATACCAAAAAGACGATATTTGTGTTTCTAAAAGATTAAAACTTGTATATATTTTATTTAAATACTAATATGGTATTAAACTTGTAACATATTTCTTATGTGATAGTATAAGTGATAGTGAAATATATTAAAATGTTTACACTATCATAAGCGGGGGGCATAGTAGTCGCGGATCGACCTGCGCGGTTAGGTCGTGAAGGTCAAGGGGGCAACACCCCTTGTAGGGGGTATCAGGGGGGCAAAGTCCCCCGAATTTTTTTTTTCCAGACCAGACTACATGGGGTGAGATCTCGGCGATCTCGTTTCTCAGCCCCCTTGGCGAGACCGAGATCTCGGAAAGATGACATTCCATGGTAATTTGTTGCTGTCTCTTTTCCCCAAATATCGTTAATATATCAACATTTTTAAAAGTGCACCCGAGATGTCACACCAATATCCTAAGATTTTCAGCACAACTATCTGAGATCTCTTCATTCCATTCCACATAAGTGACATCAAGCATATATTCAAGTTGGCATTCATTGATATCATCAATCTCCTTAAAAATATGACAGTAGAACATGATTTTAAAGTTGAAATTTTAAAACTTACATTTATAGTTCTAGTCCTAAACCAGATACATGACACACGAAACACAAAAAAACATCTCACTTTTTTACTTGATATTCCCTGATAAGTGTTTACAAACATTCCCATTAAATTCCACCACTTTCCGTGTTTTTCAACTACAGTGAATATATGGTCTTCTTACATCCAAATTAACATTTTCAGAATTGTGTCCATAGTGTCACCTAAAGCGCCAAATAGAACCCTCAACAGAAAACAACAAAAACTTCCTATTCAGCTATTGTTACCCACTAGCTAAGACTTGTGATGAGGACATTTTTTAGAGCTTTAAAACAGTTGTTTAGGTTGAGTCTTCAGTCTGTAAATATTTCTTTTCAAGTTTATTTTTGGTTTATCATTTTTTTAAATAATCACAAGAGCTGGACCTTTTTGTAAATTGATTGAGCTCTTCTCCTTATCTAAGGAGATGTCCTGTACGCAGATCAGTAGTGAATATTGGAATTTTTGGAGCCTTTTCGGCTGGTGCCTCCCGAGCAGGGGCTCTGCCCCCCATCCTTCTTCTTCGGTCCCCCTCCCAGGCAATGTCTCCTTTCCTCTTCCACCGCCCGGATCTGGCAGGTAGCCAGTCTACCCTTCCTCCTCACCCTCCGGCCTCCGAGCCGTTCGTCCTATCTTCCCTTCTTGGTTCGTCATCGTCGTCATCGCGACGGGATACTGTTCAGAGTTGGACGACGGCAGATCTGGGATTCCATGTCCGTCTCTTGCACCGATATTTTCCTCAACGACGCCGTAGTCTCGTCTTCCGAGCGCTGGCCGGGGTTGACTCCACGCGGGGCCATTCGCGAGCAGACGGGGTCCCCTTCCTGTCGATGCACGGAGTTCCTGCAGTTCCTCCTCCGTATCCGACTGCTCAAGGCCACCCCGACCAGACCCCGGACGCAGGAAGGAGGAGGAGGAAAGAAGATGCTCGGGAGGGGCAGATCCGGTGATCCCCGGATCTGTACCCCCTTCCTCCCGCACGGCTTCTTCCTGTAGCTCCATGGCGATGGAGCATCCTGCCGCGTCTCCTTTCTTCCTCCGTTGCCCCCTCCTGTTCACAGCATCCGCCCGCGCCGACCGGACAGCCTCGAGGAACCGAAGCCATCGTCTGCTCCATCGCTGCAGCCACCGGACGACGTCGACGAAGGCGTGGGGCGAAGATTTTTGTCGGGATCTCACGCGCGCGCAGGAGCCCACCCCGTCACGATGTCCCCACGGGACAGATAGCGATGGTGGATGGTCGGCCACGTGACCCCCCCTCCGACATCGACGCGCGGACGCCACAACCCCCCCTCGCTCGCACACGCTAGCCGCGAGCGAACATGGCCGCGACCACGGTCCACCGCGGCAGCTCGCGCTCGCGCCAGGCCGGTCCGCGGCCAGACCGGCTGCCGGACCCGGTTCAGCCCGGGTTAGACCCGGTTCAGGCCGGTTTAGTCCGGTTCTGGCACTGAACTGGTCAGTTCAAGCCGGTTTAGACCGTTCTGAATCGGTTCAAAACGTTTTGGGACTGTTTTTGACCGGTTTGAGCCCGGCCCGCTTTATTTTAGTCCAGTTTACTTCATTTTGGGTTCGTTTTAGGTTGCTTTAAGTCATCTTCGTTCCGTTTAGCCCGGTCTAACTGGTTTGTTCTGCATCAACTTGCTTTCCCATAAACTAAATATATCATGCAAATTACATCCCAGAATTTTGACAACTAAAAGGGACACATATCCACAAAATGGACACTGAGGACATTCAACAGGTTGCACAAGAACCTAGAAAAGGACTCTTGGAAGAATATTTAAAATAATTAAAATGATAATATTTTTGAATAACCACACATGACATCCAACCATCAGTAATATGATAATAAA
The DNA here is from genome assembly GCA_036172225.1 of Cryptocoryne crispatula var. balansae. NCBI lineage: Eukaryota > Viridiplantae > Streptophyta > Magnoliopsida > Alismatales > Araceae > Cryptocoryne > Cryptocoryne crispatula. The sequence goes on from CM069918.1 coordinate 58,110,444, forward strand.
AACCACACAGGAACCAATCCCCAGAATCTCAGAAATGCAGCACAACCAAACCTATGCATGAAAAAAAGATAACATCTCAAAAATGACAGCAACCCCATTCACAATCTTACTTTTCAAGGTGACTGCCTAGGTGCCTCCATAGGTGCCAAGGCCCTTCAGGCCCTAGGTGCCTTATTGAGGCCCTAGATGGTGCCCAAGGAGCCTGCCTAGACAGACTGGACCCTTCACATGAGAATTATTATTTTTTCTTAGAGGAAGGATACCCCCCCCCCCCAAAAAAAAACAATCACAAAGGGTGTATGTATTTCTACTACTTAGGCAACAATGCGGCATTGTCGTCTAAGCGGAAATGGCACCTATGAACGTCTTGGGTGCCTTGACAACTATTGTCGTAGTATAAACCACTAACAGATATATGTTGTACAAATCAGATCATTAAGAGCAGAACAATATTACCATGGTATTTCGCTTACTTTCTAGGCCATAGATGGTGAATAGATATTCAGATAGTTCAATTACAAAAAGTCCAAATCTGGCAAAGATACATGAAATGTACAGAAAGAAGAATAATGGCTAGCAACAAAAAAAGGAATACATAGATTTTACAAGAAGCCATCGCCTGGACCTTTCCTCTTGAGAAATGAATAACATTCCTTATTAGAGATTGTTGCATTCATTAAAATAAAACCAAATATGAAGTCCACAACAACTGAATTGCAAATTCGTTGATTAGGAAAGTTCTACAAGTCTCCACCAAATCCTGGGTAGGACAAAAGATAAAAAATTGAGGTAACTAAAATGGATATTTTAATTGAGACAAAAGATAAAACCCAAAATATATTTTGATGTAACAGAAGATGGACAAAAGATAAAGTGGATTTGATTGAGCCATCACAATATAGAAATTTTGATGTAACTAAAATTAGGAGTGAAAACGAATTTCTGCAATCCATAACCCGACTTGTATCTTAACATTTTATCAGGTTTTGAGTGTTATTGGCAAGTCCGATAATTTAGCTGTCGGATTCGGGTTTATAAAAAACCCAAAATATATTGTCTCGGGTTGGAGAAGAACTGTGTGAGTTCCCGACATTGTCCCAAGTTCCGGATCAACCCTCCCTTGGCCACAGCTAGAGCTGAGACAACTTTGTGCAGGTTTGCATCCTGAAGATGTGGAATGGGAAGAAATCTGAAACACAAACATACTACAACGGATACCTCCACAGTGCTGGTGGTTGCAGGCACTACCTATTTGATCTGGTTTCTATACTTGGCAGCAGCCAGCATCATAGATGAAGGGAGCCTGTCTTGGTCACCACCATCTGGGAGTTCTCCATTCTTCAAAGGACAGACAAGGTCTGAAAAGCCTCATGCATATAGAATAGAATGCAGCGTTCATCCGTGTCAACAAGGGCATATATAAGGAAGAACTTACCAGATGTGCTTATGCGCAGTTTTGGGGCTGGCAAAGGAGCAAGGCATCATCACTGTCTCTCTCAGCAGCGATATCCAGAACCTGGAGCATGTCCTCAAGCTATGCTTCTGCAATTATCCCAAAGGGGCTCACCAGGTATGCCGTCTTCATTGACGTTCTTGGTGATGGGAACGAACAGTCCCCAAACCCTCTAATGATGGTGATTGCGATGAACACAAACCCTAAATCCCATCCTAAACTTCTCGTTTTCCTTGAGAAAAAGTCCTACCTATGGCATCCTTGCCCAGCTCCAGGCTTCATTGGGCAGATTCAGGGCATGGCCATAGATTTTTTGTGTGGCTTCTAAAGAAGCCCACTGGCCTTCTCGCCCAACCCCGGGTTTCTCGGTAGATCTGAATCCAAAAGCAATTTTCAGATTGTGATCTAACATAGAATGTTTAATTCGGATTCAAGTCTAGTTTCGGGTAGGCTTTATTGGATTTGATTTGGATTTGGATTAAGATCCTCTTGAATCTGGCCCGTTGACAGGTCTAACAACTGCAATAGGCGGACAGAATCAATGACTAGCAAGATGTCATTAGAAATACAAGGCAAGTTTGGCCAGAAAAAGATGTCTCAAATAACCATCAGCCATTAAACATTAGCTTTTACATGGATACCATTAAGTGTATACTTAAACAAGAATTTCCATTTATGCCATACATAGAGGCTTTGAATCATTACTAAGTGTTATGTGATTATGCCCTGGATTTGTAAGCTTTTATAACAATCAGGGCCGGCAGACGATAGGTTGGTTTCCATGTGTGATCAGTATCTCATGTACCAGCCAGGGATGTTCGCTATTCGGCTCAACCAAAAAAACCAAAAAAAAAACAGTAGCTTCATTCGTTCGGTTTGGTTTAGTTTCTAAAGTCCTTCAAACCAAACCAGTAAACTGAATAGCCCAAATTAGATTAAATATTTAAAATAATATATATTAACAATATTTATATATCTTTTAAATAAAAATAAATTTTTCTCAAAAGTTTTTAAGATAAAACTAATAAAATGTATAAACATATACACTAAAATTTAATATAATATAGTTTAAAACAAACCAAATGAAATTATACATTGACATATATATTATATCAAAGATTCATAATAAAATATAGTTTCAACTAGACCAAACCAAACTGAATTAATTTGGTTTGGTTTGGGAGGTATTTTCATCCTTCATGCTACATTTTGGGCTCTTTATAAGGGGAAAAAAATCCTTCGGTAAGGATCACTGCAAGTTATGACTAAAGGCAGCTTATTTTGCTTAGGCCAAATGTTCAATCTTCACAAAGTGACGTTCATTCTACTTGAATGATACTCATTCATATACTTTCCTTTTAGGTCTACACACTGATGTCAAGATGCCCGCCTAGGTGGCAAGATGCTAATTTGCTAGCGCCTTGCCAAGGCACCTTGTGGGAAGCCCAAAAGGCGCCCAGGGCATTCAAGGCACCCTCCTAAGTGCCTAGGGCATTCAAGGCACCCACCTTGGCACCCAAGCTCGGCGCCCCAAATATTTATACATAATAAAAAAAATTCGGGGCGCTCTACCCCCCTATACCTTCACAAGGGGCGTTGTCCCCTTGACCCTACAATATGTGATTCCCAAGCACCCATTTGTAATAGTGTAAACATATTCATATATTTTACTATCACACACACACACATATATATAAGATTCATAATTATAAATATAAGTTATATACTTAAAATTTATTAAAATCTATTTTAACTCACTTCTCTGTCTCTCTCACACATCAAGTTTATCAAAATTAATTATTTCTCAAAATAAATATAAACATATGTATACATAATAACAAAAATAAAATCACAATTAAATGTATGAACACATAAACATGCATATTCAATTATTACATACAAATATAATTATATTTATAAATATATATTTGCATGTATGTATTAATATATAATACTAACAACTAATTATATTTATGATTGTGTATATGTATATGCATATGTATATATATGTATATATTAACATCTAATGTTACCGCCTTGACCACTTAGGCGATGTCTAAGCAGCCGCCTTGTCGCCTAAGCGGAATTGATGCCTTTCAACACTTTGGATGCCTTGTCGCCTTGACAACTATGGGTCTGTAGGACTTATGATGTTCATTTATACCCATTATTCAAAGGGCTATTCTTGGTGAAGCTTATCCTTCACACATCTTGAATTAGGGGTTTTTTGATAGGTAAAGCTTACACTCTTGTAGTTTTATATCCTCTTTATTGACATTCTAAAATTAAGATGTCCAATTTTGAAAAAGACTTGCGAATTGCTATTCTTGGTGAAGCTTCTCCTTCACACATCTTGAATTAAGGGTTTGTTGATAGGTAAGCTTACACTCCTGTAGTTGTATATCCTCTTTATTGACATTCTAAAATTATGATGTCCAATTTTGAAAAAGACTTGCGAATTCTGTTTGTGGGAGGCAAGAGGTGGCTGAGGCAGCCAAGGGTCACTGCGGCTAAAGACTGCCTAGTCGGCAGAGTAGATGATTAAGACACCTGCCATAAAATGTCAAAGGTACGCTTGATAAAATTGAGAAATCGTCAGTTTAATATGATCTGTAGATTATGGTGATAATGTAGCAAGAATAGGTATCCTAAATACAATTTATTTAATTCATATTAAGATGATAAATCAGGAAATGGCACGGAAGGCTTAGAGGCAACAGATACAAAGAGTCATGCAAGGAGGTTTTGCCAGAGCAGTCATCCCAACCGCGTTTGATGACAAAATTTAGCACCATAGAATTGAACTGATGGTTTTTTTTTATTTAAAGCAAACATTATAATTACGTAAACATCATAGGATAGTGAAACCATCTCGCATACATTATAATGAGACGATAAGCAAAAATATTCAATAGACCAACAGCTTGGTAATTAAACCCTTAAAGTTGACAAGGAGAAATTTATAAGAAAAATCAACCAAGGCAATCAAAATCAACTGATGCTGCTAATGCGAGAAACATCGGCTTCTTTCACATATTCTGCAAAATCAATATGAGCGTCGGAAAAATATTTAAAACATAACGTCAAAATCCAACAGATATCTGTATGTGCGCCTCTCCGTAGACGATTATTGCAACGTAGGCAAAAAGGTTTAGACAATAGCATGACCACAATATTGAACATTGCGGGCGCTTCGGTGTATGCGTGAATTTGCAGGTTCTGCGTGAGCTCCCGCAGAGTGACTCGGGCTGTTGGTGCGCCAACCAGGAGGGGGGTGGCGTCGAGCTAGAATGCCCGTGTACGAGTTCCAGCGTGCGATTTAGGTGTGCTAGGGAAGTGAAGAAAGGATGAGACAGCACCTTCAATGGGGACGACGAGAGCCCTGGACGGGATAAGAGATGACTTTGATCTTCGAAGAGGAGCCGCGATTACCGGTGGGAAGCAGGCGGCCGAGATCAGCGGCGGACAAAGCCCTAGGGCACGACGGTGGGAAACGCCGACCGAAGGCCCCCCCGAGTACTGCCTTCCCTTCGAAAGGTTACCGGGATTTATGACGCGGTGGAGACGGTCGGTCGGCCCTTCAAAGGTCAATATACCATAGATACGCTCTATACGGACACCTCTGGAATAATCAATAAACAGCTAAAAATTACAAAATAACGACGGTTTAAAGCATTATAAAAAATTATCTATTTCTAGTCATGATTAAATTTACTTACATTACCATTTTTTTAAAAAAAAAATCGTCAACCAGGGTAACATGGATTCTTCTTGTTTTTGTTTTTCACGAATCACTTTGTGCAGTTATTTTCTGCCGTGTACTTACATATCACAATATATATATGTAGAAAATATTATAAATTATTAGAATATTATTTATACTTCAATTATGTGTTGGGAAATATGTTCGAACAGAAAAAAAAAACGTTCCATTTTATGCTATATTAGAACCGTTACGTCCAATTTTTAAAGGGTTTTAGAAAAGCCCTGAGCGTCCACATTTGTCCGAAAGGCTTTGTTAAATCGTCCCTATACAGATATGTCTTCACGCGCCAAAAAAAAGGGGTGTTTTCTTGACAAAGTTTATTGTTTTTATACAGGTAAGTTTACTGGGCTTTCATATTTGGGCTCAATCAAGCCCAAACCCCACGGTAAACGGAAAAGGAATGGATTTACCAGGTGCTCATCAAGTCTTCGGGTCAAGATTGTAAATGACTTGAACTGTGTCCTGAAGCACAATATATCCGTAGCTGTGATACAGGTAAGATGAAATCTGAATCTCAAGTCGAAGATGTCACAGCTGAGATAAGCATGCTCAAAAACCTGAAATCGGAATCCAAAACAAACGCCACTCAATTTAGGCGGTTAGAGATTTTCAACGACAGCTCGTCCGGACGGACGACGAAGCAGAAGAGGGCATGCTTGGCTTGGCGGTTTAGCAGACTTCGATCTGGCCTGCCACCCGCCGGATATTCTATGTTGTATTTGGTGGGATTTTCTAAGACGATAAATTATTTAAAAATTATATACGATATTAAAAAATTACTTACCCCCGTATAAACGATCTCCGAGTCGGTTGAATGCGCTATCCCGATTATTGTAACGTCGGACCCGATAACCGAACCTGCTGAATCCGGCCCGTCAACGACGGCGGAACACGCGTGCTTCACGTGATTTGCTGAACACGTGTTTAGATTTCATTGGTTCACGCGCTGTTCTTTGCTATACAAACTGACGCCCAGTCGCCGCTCTGGTTGGTCGCCTCGTCTCCCCACCTCCGCCGGACAATACGCTTCACTCTTCCTCCTCCTCCCTGTTGCCGTGCCGTTACTGCTGCTGCTGCGCTTCCTCCTCCTCCTCCTGCTTGCCGCTGCCAACCGCAAACCCTAGATCGGGTAGAGTTGTTGCGAGGAGAAAATGCCGCGCATCAGCAATAGCCTGGTGGGGATCCTGAACCTGCTTACCTTCCTGCTATCGATACCTGTCCTGGCCGGGGGATATGGCTGAGTCACCGTGCCAGCACCGACTGCGAGCGCTTCCTCGAGGGGCCTGTGATCGCTCTGGGCGTGTTCCTGATGCTGGTCTCCCTCGCGGGGCTCGTTGGCGCCTGCTGCCGCGTCACCTGGTTGTTGTGGATCTACCTGTTCGTCATGTTCGTACTGATCGTGCTCGTTTTCTGCTTCACTGTCTTCGCCTTCGTAGTCACCAATAAGGGGGCGGGGGAGGTGGTCTCTGGGCGAGGTTATAAGGAGTACCGGCTGGGCGACTATTCTAATTGGTTGCAAAAGAGGGTGAACGGCAACAAAAGCTGGGCCAAGATCAAGAGCTGTCTGCAGGACGGCAAGGTGTGCAAGAGCCTGCAGCAGAGGAACGAGACGATGAGCCAGTTCTATGCAAACAACCTCTCGCCTGTACAGGTAAAAAGTAGCGGGCAGTCGAAGAATGTTGTAGCTTTCATTTTTCTTTTCTCAAGGTATTTCAAAGAAAGGTACCATTTTTACTGCGTGTTCATCTGATGTTTTCTGTTTTTCCGCCGTGACTTGATCTACATTATTTCTTAGGCAAGGGTTTCTTATCACATCTATTTGGCGATTGCTCTATGCCGCGTTTGGAGTGACGTGGAAATTTTGAGGAACTTGGTCGACCCTTTCTGAGTTTTTGTCGAAGAAATGTGGAACTAATTTCTTTATTTATCGTTTTCTGGCTTCGTATGTTTAAGAAACAACACTCAACTGTTAATCTTGTCTTCTTTCTTTTTCTAATTTGATATATTCATTTACGAAGAATTTAGATCTGCATGTGCGGGTTCCAATTAACTTTTATTTTATTTTATTCCTTTATTCCTCAATGGAATGGGTTAGGAATGGTTTGGCCTTTTGTTATAGGTAGAGACAGAGGCAAATTATGTTTTGGAAATCCATTTATCCAGTTATCTATGAGCATTCTCTTTTTTTCTTTTTGGGGTGTGTGGTTGGGGGAGGGGATGATGACCATGTGAATATGCCGATTCAGGAAAACTTATCAAGGCAATATTTTGTTTTGTTTTGTTTTTTTCACTTGTCTCCTTGGCGTTCTATTTTATGCAACGGTACAGCTTCGGGTTACTGCAGCTTATTTTAACATGCATCATGTGCCATAAAATTCTGACGACTTTGTTCTCTCTGGTCTTAATTCGTATTAACCTTTTTATAGAAGTTCTTCCTTATGCGGTGATCAGGCCTAGAGTATGAATTATGTTGTCATATTATTTAGCTAGATTTTATTCCGTGAAAAGTCAGGGCATGTCTAGATGCACTATTACCGACCAACATAATGTTAATAATATCTCATACTATCAAATTTGGTGTTGATGTATCTAATATAAATATCAAAATTGATGCCATAACACTTTCAAAAATATAGCAAAACAGACCCTTATATATTGCAATGTCATGGTTGACATCTTATTAATTGTTTGAAAGAGATTATCTACGCTGGTTGACCTTTTTTCCATGCGTGAAGTGGCTACATTCTACTATGGTCACTACTGGAATAAAGATAATACAATAATGTCAACATCAATTTGATGCTTGTTTTTTATGAGCTGGAATGCCCATTTCTTTTTTAGATTGATCAGGATATACCAAGAATAATGGGTATGGGTCACTTATTCTTTGTATATATCGTTCCATTTCTCAAAGCATTAGATGGAATATGCAGATTCTGGAAAAATATTATGGTATCTGCACTATTTCTTTTTCTTTATCTCGTTGGTGTTCTATTTTATGCGAACAGTACATATTCGGGTTACTGCAGCTTATGTTAACATCCTTCATGTGCTGTGAAATTCTGATGATTTTGTTCTCTCTATTCTAAATTAGTATTAACCTTTTTAGAGAAGTTCTTCCTTATGAAGTGCTCATTGTTTATTGACATTAAATTGACATTTGTGAGGTCTAGAGTATGAATTATATTGCCATGTTAGCTAGATTTAGTTTGTGAAAACTTAGGGCCTGTATGGTTGCATTACTAATGTCCAATATAATATTATTTTTTGTATCTTGTGCTATCAATTGGTGTTGATGTATCTAATATCAATATCAAAATTGATACCATAATACTTCCATAAATGTAAACAAATAGCCCTTATATATTGCAATGTTATAGTTGACCTTTTATCCATAGTGTGAAAGAGTACCTCGATTCTCTACCTGGTGGACCTGTTTTACGTGAAGGGCCTATTTTCTGCGGAGGGGTATCAAGCTTAACTTCATCAATTATAAGGACATTGTTTGTAAAGGGAATGGCCATTATAGAATGGTGACTACTGGAATAAGATAATCCAATAATGACAAATTAAATTGATACTTGTTTTTTATTATCTGGAATGTCCATTTCAACTCTAGATTAAATGGTCTATACCAAGAATAATGGGGATGGACCTACTCATTCTTGCTTTATTTCATTCCATTTCTCAAAGCATTAGATAGAACAAGTCCACTTACTTTTCTTTTTTACCCACTTATTACCAGATAAATTGGCCCAAGGTGTTTCCCACGTTTTTTTTTTTTTGTTGATAGTGGTCATGAAGCTCGAGTTGCAAAGCATCACTTTCTCTAGCGCTTTATCTAGTTTTTAAAGAATTTTGCTAGGTTTTCTAAGTAACTGTATGCATTGTCTTATATATCCATTTCTTTCAACAGTCAACACCTTACCGATGCTTGTGTTCCATCTCTGCCTTTCCTCAACATTACACAGATGTATTGAACTCTCGAGTGTTTACCCAATAATTCAAATATCTTAGGACGTCTACAAGGATCCTCCTTTTATCTTATAGGGTACTGCTTATGTTCAATTAGCTTGAAATCTCAGTTCCGAGTGGAACATACTTAATCACATTTTTTAGTTCTACACTGTCAAGCGATTCTAGTATGCTTTGGCTAATTTCTTTTTACCATTTCAATTTTTTTTTGATAGTTTTACTTTGCAATTATTCTTTTTGAGTTACTTTGGTTTCATTTATCTACCCCTTGTATCTTTACCCCTCTTTACTACTACTCTGCTAGTTTTGCTTACTGGCTATCTCTTTCAATTACTTTTTTTACTAATTTTTATGATAAGGCTTGTCTATATGTGCTGATTACAAGGGCTGATAATTAGTCTGTTCTCTTTTTTCTGTCAACTCTCTAGTGGGCTTAAAGCATATGAGATTATGCATTTGAGAGTGCCATAGAACTATTTTAGGTCTAACTTTGGTGCTATTAAGATACTATATGCTGTCTTCGTTACCCATAATTGTTGCCTATAAGTAGTCGCTTATTCCTGTAAAGTTTTGATCATATGAAACTTGCGTTATCCAACTTATTATGTTACTCAGGAAGAAAACATATTGTGCATTAGCCATATTGCTGAAGGATATCTCGTTCTCAAAATATGTGATGCAATAACTGCACTACCACCACCCTAATTTTTGCGATTTTCATAGGGATTTTTAGTTTAGGCCAGAGTAAGTTGGAGCATAGTTTCATTTCAGGTTAATTTCCACTGCCACCTGCTGTTCGCATAACCTAAAAAATCAATATATTACTTGACGAGTACACCAAAAGAGTTGGAGAATACATCTACAAATGTTTATAATTTGTTCAAAGTTACCTTATAGGTAACTGTAAAAATCAAGTTAATATTTTAGGTTTTCTGAATTTGAGAGACTGTCTCTTCTTCTGAAATCATTGAATTAGCTACACACTAACAAAAAGAAAACAACAACAAGCTTGTTTGTGTTCTTTTTTCCAATATTTAGGCATGGGGCGCTGGTACCTAATTGTGTAATTTAGAGTAGCACATGCCTTGTCTCTTCTTCCAAAGTTTTAATTGAAAAGTTTATAATTGTTGACGAGAGCTGGTGCATACAAATTTCCTGAATCTGTCTAAATCTTTTGATTTATCCATATTCTTTCTGGTTTATTGGTTTGTTTTCCTGATTGGCATGTTGACAACTGACTGAGTATATCGGGGTTCTTTTTCTGTGGAGATCGCCTGAACGTCACGCATGATCACCAATCATTTAAGTTCTCATACTGATAGATGGTACAAGACTTTTAAATTGTTGTAGTCCACATGGTCTGACATGATTTATTCCTTTCATTCGTAGTCTGGATGCTGTAAGCCTCCCTCAGAGTGTGGTTTCACTTACCTGAGTCCGACGATATGGGATAAAACGGTCACCAATTCTTCCAACGCTGACTGCACGACATGGAGTAACGATCAATCTGTGCTCTGCTATCAGTGCCAATCTTGCAAAGCTGGGGTCCTTGCCAACCTCAAGAGGGACTGGAAGAAGGTCGCAGTCGTCAACATCATCTTCCTCATCTTCCTCATCGTGGTCTACTCGGTGGGATGCTGTGCCTTCCGAAACAACAGGAGGGACAACAGCTACCCGAGATGGAAAGGTCACCCGTAATGTCTATTATACTGGTTTCACAATGTTCAGTCATTATGCTTGTCAGATGCTTTTGCTCCAGATTCTTTCGTGTAAATCTATGAGCGTGGAGGTTGCGTCCGATGTTTAGTCATCATAAGCCTCGGTGCTCTGTGATCAGATCTTGTTGAGGACAGCTTTTGCCTCTATACATTTTTATATAGTCTGCCTGCTTTCTTAGTTCAAATCAATTAATGCCCATGTGCGTGTTTTCCCCGACGCCAAGATCTTTGTACGTGCTCTTTTGCTATGGTATTTTTTTCCTTCGAATTTCCGAGTGCTGCTTTCCGTTAAGTGTGGTACTTGATAGCGGAACCATGTCCGGTCTCTGGATGATCTGCTGCTCACGTTTGCTGTTGTTTAGGTGTGGACTGTTAAACATCGAATTTTGAACAATGTCTTCCTAATCGTTGAGTAATTAGGAATTAGCAATATCTCAGACCTGAAAGCCACACTTTACGGTACAGTCTTATTTTGTTGACGGAGTGAACAACAAGATAACCCTTTTTCTTCTCGCAAGCTCCAAAATAAGCAATCGATGCATGTCTGGCTACCTCTGGGATTGGCAGAACAGGAGTTGGACCCTATACCCAAATCAGAGCAGTTCCGCCATCATCTAAGCAAAATGATAATTTACGTCATTTTATTGTTTATTTTCTGAGAGCATAGAAAATAAGATATGACTTCTTGTACTTGGATTTTTGTATCTTGAAATAATTTCACAAAATAGCTCTAAATCGTGTCAAGGAGTTAGTTCTAGGTTAATCTTAAAGGGTTGTTTGGTACAAGATTAAGTTGGGGATAAACTAGGTTTATCCCCAAATTTTTTGGTGCCAAACAGGTCCTAAAGGAATGCCCAAGTTTCCGATAACAATTTATAGATATCATGATACAAATACCCAAAATATGGAGAGTTACTCTCCTGGTTTTTTATTTAGATTAGGGATTCAAACACAATTTTTTTTAAAAAAAATTATGAAATGTTAGATGGTTAATGGCAGCATTGGTGGAGAAAGTCGCTACACAATAAACATCACATTGACCATATATATATATATAAATCATGTCTTCTCAAATTAATACTAAGGCACTCAAGAAGGACATGTTTGGATATCTCTTTTGATTTTTAATGAGAACTAAAATTAACTTTTTGTGATTATATATTATGTGAGAAAACATTGTCTAAAATGTCGAATGCCAAGGTGTATAGTAATGTTAACTTATTCTTTTTCAGAAAAACATCATGTGTATGTTATTATATATTGATCAACCGATTAAGGTTGGTCAAAATGTATTGGTACAGCCGTCGCTAATAATCAAAGTTTTTTTTGTATTGTTCGGACACGTACGCACATCGCGAACCGTGTTCCGCGAATCTACCCGAGATCACGTGACATATATAATGGATCACGTATAAATATGTAGACAGGTGATCTGTCTAACTAAAAAATAACTTCATGAGAAAATAACGAGTTAATTAATCAAGAGCACCCTGAATATATATATATATATACGTACGTCGACTGGGTTCCTAATTAATTAATTCTCGCACGCCACGCAAATTAAGATGGTATAATTGATAGGTATTATCATTCCAGCTTGTAATATATCTCGATCGCACCTGCCAAAATCTATACAGTTGAAGAATGTATGTATGTATTTAGGTGAGTGTGGGCGATGCGATATATACCGGCCCGTAAATGTCACCGTTGCTTCTCACCTGCACCTTCTTTTTTCTTCTTCTTCTTCGTCGTGATCGTCGTCGTCGTCTTCCTCTTCTTGTTGGTATGCGTTGCGAGGTGAGCCACCGGCCGCCACCGGCCCGCGACAGCGAAGGAAGAAGGCCAAGCTTCCCGGTACTGTATATATAGGATGGTCGCCGGCAGCCGTCGGAGGTGTTTGCGTCTGCGTGAGAGCTTAATTACGGATGCTCCGCCGCCGCCTCTTGACCACTGCGTCCGTCGTCGCCCTTCGCCGAGATGTCTACCGCTCATCTTCGTCCTCCCCTCTCCATTGAGCCGGCCGGCCGCTTGATCTCTTTGTTACTTATTTTTAATAATATATATCCTCCAGATAACAATCCAAAAGCAGGCACGTATTAGCTAGCTAGGATTTGTGTATATACATATATATATATATTGTGGGTCGGGTCGACATTTAATAATCAGTACGTAATCTGGAACGAGTTTTGTGTGATGAGATTGTGTGTTTGATATATATATATATATATATGTGTGTGTGTGTGTGTGTGTATCAAAGTAGACCGGGGAGAGCCAGCAACAAACAGTACTAGAAGGTATATAGTGAAATTAATGCATCTTAATTAAAAAATATATCCTTCGATGACGACTAATTAATTAATATAACAATGGTGCATAAATGAGACAGTCTCAACTTGCAGGAAGCTTATATGATATGCACTGTTGAGTTCGAGTGATCATTAATGATAGCTAGCTAATTCGGTGTATGTGTGTGTTCACTGCTACGAAATGAATGGAGCCTGCAGGTGTATCGCCGCCCATTCAAGAGTTAATTAATTGACCACCTGTTTATACGCTACGTACGTCGACGTCACTCTCATTCAATAATAACCATGCCGGGTCAAAAGTGGCATGCATACATACTCGTACGTACGTGGTAATTAATTAAGGTAGCATCAGAAGGGAATAAGAAGCTGTAAACACTCACAAAAATTAGCATGCAGTACCCATACATATATCGCGATTGATATCATCCTTGCATGTTACCGGAATCGATTAAGTACGAGCATAGCTTCAAGTTTTCATATATTACCGAATATGTGCTGCGAGACATCAACCTGCAGGCTACCCGGGTCGTATATATACATTGATCAGTCCCAAATTAAGCTTTGGTCTTTACCCAAACATGCCTTAACCGAATCGAGGCAGAGTCTTTTACAATTGACCGGGCTGTCTAAGTCAAAGTCCCGGATCCAGGTGCGGGCCTTGCCGCCGCCAGGCCGGTCAAACGGTTTCGGCAAGCGGAATCCGGAATTTCGGATATCGCGTAGTTAGGTAAGGAATTAGATGGGATGGGTGGTGGGGGCGTTGGACTGTGGAGTGTTGAGGTGGCGGAAGTCGACGTCGGACGATGGGCGGAGGAGCAGCGGAAGGGGCACCCCCCCCCCCCCCCACGCCACACGGCACTTCGGCCCCGCCCTGTCTCCGCCGCCAGAGAAGCCCCGTCGGTCCGGCGAGCCTTCCTCAACTGCCCGCGCCTCCCCCCAATTATGAGGCGGCGGAGGGGAGGCACCCACGAACGTCGCCGGATCGGAATTGTCAGCGCCCGCATTATACACATTTTAGGTGATGTAGTAATAACTTGGCGACCCATTTTTCTTCTTCTTCTTCCCTTCCGGGAGGTCATGGCAGTCGCCACCCGGTTTACTCCCCCAACATGCATCGTGTCCTGGAAGCTCCGACGAGAGACGCGGGGGAGTTGCTCGCTGTCGTGGGTGGCCGACGGCGGCCCCCAGCACATCTGTCTGCCGCTGGATTCCAATGTGCCGCGACGCCGTGAACAGAGAGAGAGAGAGGAGGGGGGGCGTTGGCGGTTGCCCGGAATTGGATAATAAATTTGAGACCTGGGCTTCGTTTGCTTAGCCGGCCCATTAAGTTGGGTGCCAATGCCATTACTTTATCATTATTGTTATTATTATTCAGCACGGCCGTCGGACTTCGTCCGTCCCGCGGATCTGATCGCCCCGCCCGCCCATACCTCCGACGATTATATATACACCTCCGGGAGGGCTGTGTGGAACAGCAGAGCCCGACTCCAAACTCACAAGCCGGGCGTTCAAGAGGAAGACGCACCTCCCGCTCCCCTGCGACTCCCCCCCCCCCTCCCCGCGCTAGCTACCGTTCTGGACATGGCTGCCCCCCTGTCTTCGTGGCCGTGGGAGAACTTGGGTCCTTACAAGGCACGGCCGGGTCTCCCGCTATGACATGATTAGATAGATAGCCTCCCTTCCTTCCTTCCGTTCGATCGTTCTATCAGAGTCTCTCTCTGATCTTATATCGTGAATCTGTTTCGATGTGCGCAGTACCTGCTATACGGGCCGCTGGTGGCGAAGGCGCTGCTGTCGAAGCCGGGGGAGACGGAGCACCTGTGGTGGGTGCACATCCTGCTCATCTGCGCCCTCCGGGGGATCGTCCACACCGCCTGGTGTTCCTTTGGCAACATGCTCTTCCTCACCCGCAACCGCCGGATCGTCAAGGACGGCGTCGACTTTCATCAGATCGACAAGGAGTGGGACTGGTAATTATTCAGCTAGCAACCACTGTATATATATATGTATCATATGGCCTCGCCACTGCTTTCTAGTGGCAGTGAAGTTAATTAACCGTCGACCGACGGACGCTGTGGCAGGGACAACTTCATCCTCCTCCAAGCCTTCCTCGGGGCCCTGCTTTACTACTGCTTCCCCTCCATGGCGCATCTCCCGGTGTGGAACGCCAAGGGCTTCCTCTACGCGCTGCTGGCCCACATCGTCGTCTCCGAGGCGTTGTTTTACTGGCTCCACAGGCTCCTCCACGACGGCGGCCGCGATCTTCTCTTCAAACACTACCACTCGCTCCACCACTCCGCGCGGGTGCCCCAGTCGTTCACAGGTAAGGCAAAGGGGCGAACACCTCGCCCCCTCCCCTCCCAATTAATGAGATGGCCGTCCCCTTACCTTACGTCCCCCCGCTGCCAGCCACCGCTCTTCCTTTCCCGTGTCGACCTCGTGTTCTTCTTCGGACCACCGCCATCCTGCGGGCCGACTCCGATCGCTTCTCTTGTCTCGTCATCCGCGGAAGTGAAAAGACCTACGTACGGCCGGCCGCCGCAGAATTTAAAACCCCCGCTGCGCGCAGGGCGATTAACGGGAACGGTTCTTCTCCTCTGCAGCCGCGTTGGGCACGCCGCTGGAGCATCTGGTGCTCGCCGCCGTGATGATCGCGCCTCTCCTGGCGGCCTCCCTGGCGGGGCAGGGCTCCGTCGCCCTGGTGTACGTCCACGTCCTCGCCTTCGACTTCCTGCGGTGTATGCAGCACAGCAACGTGGAGGTGATCCCTCACCGGCTCTTCGACGCCCTGCCCGTCCTCCGCTACCTCCTCTGCACTCCTACGTAAGTACCCGTCGTCCGCCCAGTGATCTAATTTTTTTTACTTCGACAAGATCAGAATGGTCGCTTTACCGATCTACCGCGCGCGCGCCGTCGCGACCAGTGTTTCTTCACCCGGTCCCGTCCTGTTCGGCGGGTCATCGTCCGGAAACCTAGAAAGGGGACTGTACATGTGGGTCATTAATTGGATCGGACGGCGTCGATCTTCCGTTGCATCGATCATTTCCTACCCCCCCCCTCCGGTCGCTGTCGGCGTCGGGGATCCCTCCCGTCCCGGCTAGCTGAACCCTGCGATCCGGTGGCTTTCACCTGCATGGCATGAGGTGTCTAGGCCGCTCAGCGGCACGCAGCCGCCCGGGCATGCCGGAGACGTCAGCGTATATATTTCCGCCGTGCTGCCGATGGTGGCAGGACGGTGAGGAGGGTCACCCGCTCCTGCGCTTTTCCAGCCAAACTCCGCTGCTGACCTTCGCCGACTGACGTGTCTGCCGCCGATAAAATTATGGTCCGGTCTCGTAGAGGGATTTTTTTTTGCGTTTACTTTTATTTTTTTACACGTGTGGGCGTGTGGGTACGGGGGGGGGGAATTTATGGTCTTCAAAAGGTGAAGTCATATATATATAAGACACGCACGCACTCCTTCTCGAGAATCAAACTAGAATTTTCAGAATTACCGATAGGGAGAGCTCGGGGGATAAGATACAAAATGTGTGGCCATCTAGCCAGCTTGAACAGGCGGGGTGCCAGAAGGTGAATTTGACGCCGCAACGCTCCCTTCTTTAATGTGAGTCACGTAGAGAGACGTCTCGGCCGTGCCGTGCTGTGCTGTGCCGTGGGGGGGGGGGGGGTGTGTTCTTCTTCCCTTTCCCCCGTACGCATATCATCGCCTCACATTAACGTTCTCGGTTGTGCATCGCAGGTACCACGCGCTGCACCACACGGAGAGAGACACCAACCTGTGCCTCTTCATGCCCCTCTTCGACCTCCTGGGCAACACCCTCAACCCCAACTCGTGGGACATGCACAAGAAGATCTGCTCCGGTACGTGCCGCTCCGCCCCCATCTCTGGCTACGTCGTCTCTCGAGAAACAAGATATGATAAACGGGAAATGCACACAGAGTCTGTTTTGAACCTAGCACTTCTTCATTTTCAAAAACATTTTATCATTAAATTCAGTTTTTTTTCAAATTATCATCACACTTATTCTGGTTTTCATTGAAAATATCTTTTTATCTAATGTGTATTTTCCTTTAACATTAGATTTTTAAAATTTTCAAATACAATGGTTAATAAGGGTCTCCAATTTTATTTTCAACTTTTAAAATTATTTTATGATTTTTATATTATTTATAACCGCAAAATATTCATATATTTGAAATACAAATTTATCGTAAATATGATATAAATTATCAAATATCATGTTATTTATTACATCATGTTGTTGACTAACTTAAGTTATAAATATGAAATATTATTATGGTTAAGACAATAAATTATCACATCTTATTTATATCAAAATTTAAATTTTATATAAAGTATTAATTTATTTATTACATTAAGTTAAGTAGTACATTCTATCTTGACTCTACGCTATTGTTTTGTTTAAGGTAAAAATATTATAACTAAAATTTTGTTCATCGAATCATATTTATTATAATTTTTTATTATAAAATATTAAAAATAATATATTTAATATTTTATGTTAATTACATAAATGTTTCAACAACAAAATATTATTATATTTTGAATAAAAAATATATTATTATTAAAATTTCTCAACTTTTTAAGGACAAAAAAGGAATTTGTCATTGTTATTAGATCGGGGGGAAAATAGAATAGAGGGAGGGGGGGGGGGGGGGGGGTTCCATATCCTGCCGCTGCCCGGCTCGAGTTTATCCGCTGTTTGCGGTGGGTGGGCCGCCTAACATGTGAGACGGGGCCCGGGGGCTTGCTCGTCGAGAAGAATGTTGGAGTACCGTGCCTTGACTGTTGACCCGCCCGCCCGCCGGTTAGTCAGCACTCAGTCAGCAGGAAATGGTCCTGATGGTTTTTTTTTTTTTAAATTTGGGCAGAGAAGAACGAGGTGGCGCCCGACTTCGTGTTCCTGCTACATGTGGTGGACGTCATATCCTCGCTGCACGCGCCGTTCATCTTCCGCAGCTTCGCGTCGACGGCCTTCGTGCCGAGGCTGTTCCTGATCCCCCTCTGGCCCATCGCCTTCGTCACCATGCTGCTCATGTGGGCCACCTCCAAGACCTTCCTCGTCTCCTTCTACAACCTCCGCGGCAAGCTCCACCAGATCTGGGTCGTCCCCCGCCACGGCTTCCAGGTACGCACGCACCCGGCCGCGCGTCTGTCTGTCTGTCCGTCCGATCACTACTACGCTTCTTTAAGCTAGCTAGCTCGCTTCCCCGGCCGGCGTTGCTTTACGACGCTTTTATACTTGTTGTTGGCGCCCCCGCAGTACTTCTTGCCCTTCGCCAAGGACGGGATCAACGACCAGATAGAGCTGGCCATCCTGAGGGCGGACAAGATGGGAGTCAAGGTGCTCAGCCTCGCCGCATTGAATAAGGTAGGTCGTCGTTTTGTTCGTATAGACATACCATACTTATCGCCGGTGGGGGCGCAGCATGAGCTGGGAGCCGTGCTCTGTTCTTGCAATGTCGTCCTACCACTGTGTTGCTATTATCACTCTCCCAACCGATCGTTTGTCTCGCCCGAGGAGTCAACGCCGCGTTAACAGTAAAAGTCGATTAAGATGTTATAGTATCCGTACGTATGGTTGGTTGGCTAACAGTAAAAGTCTGAATCTGGTACGCAGAACGAGGCGCTGAATGGCGGCGGCACGCTGTTCGTCGACAAGCACCCCGACCTCCGCGTGAGGATCGTCCACGGCAACACCCTCACGGCGGCGACCATCATCAACGAGATCCCCCGCGGCGTTCACGAGGTGTTCCTCACCGGCGCCACGTCCAAGCTCGGCCGAGCCATCGCCCTCTACCTCTGCCGCAAGAAGATCCGCGTGCTGGTCGGTGCACCTACCCATCTCCGTCTCTACTACTCTTTGCTATACATGTGTATATTCACGTATCCAAGTGTTCGATGAGAGTCCAAAATCCCCGGCGACTCCTCTTGATTTTGATCTCTTTAATCCGCCGGCGCCGCAGATGATGACTCTTTCCACGGAGAGGTTCCAGAGAATCCAGCGAGAAGCCCCCGCGGAGTTCCAGCACTACCTCGTTCAGGTCACAAAGTACCAAGCCGCCCAGAACTGCACGGTACGTATATACATACACACATTTACAGACAAGCTGTGTACGTACATGTTTTGTGGATCGCCCCGAACCGTACGCAAGTGGTAACTGATCACGTATATATATGTACATACTTTGTTGCCCGAACACTCGGGAACCCGTAGACATGGATCGTGGGCAAATGGCTGTCGCCGAGAGAGCAGCGCTGGGCGCCGCCGGGCACCCATTTCCACCAGTTCGTGGTCCCGCCCATCTTCGGCTTCCGCAGTGACTGCACCTACGGGAAGCTCGCCGCCATGCGCCTTCCCAAGGACGTCCGGGGGCTCGGCATGTGCGAGGTAACGTATGGTTTGATTAAATCAGACTATATATAATATTATAGGACTCCCTCTCTCGAATCCCGCCGATGATTTGATGCCTTCTCTCCCCTCCGCCCAACGGTGACGCAGTACACGCTGGACCGGGGCATCGTCCACGCCTGCCACGCCGGCGGCGTGGTCCACTTCCTGGAGGGATGGACGCACCACGAGGTCGGGGCCATCGACGTCGACCGGATCGACGTCGTCTGGGAGGCGGCGCTGCGCCACGGGCTCTCCCCCGTCTGACCGCGAAGCAAGGCCAAACACGCAACCTTCCATCTCTCTCCGTCATACTACAGCTTTGGAGTTTGGGTCGACGTCACCACAGAGAAGAATTTTTATAGGGTTTTCCGTTTATATATGTTCGCGGGAAAACCCCACAATTTAAGTCTGATATTTGCCCTTGCCGGACTGGCCTATCGATGAAAAAACAAAACAAAAATTGTGCAAAAGAAAGCCTTCTCTGATTCTTTCCATTAATCATTTTCCTCCATCGCCATTCCCGCGCGGGCGTCTCTTCTTCTTCTTCCTCTTCTTCTTTCTTGAATCCTTGGCGGCTGAATATTAAAGACGTACACACACACATATATATATATATATATATATGTATGTATATAACGGCAAGCGCTCAGCATGGGAACGAGAGATGATGCAAGTAGCTGTGCACGCAGACGGGCTGAACAAGTGATGAAAAAGACGTCTTTCAAAAAAGAAAAAAAAAGTGATGAAAAGGGATATGCATGCGTATATTTTCAGGGCCTGAATTGCGTCTTGTTGATATCAGCCAGCCATTTCGGGTTTCTTCCCCCGAGAAGAGAAAATTAAATTTTTTTTTTGTCAAGATTCACGTTTATGCAATAAAATAATATATGATTAAATACTTAAAAATATGATGTTTGTTACCCCGTAAGTCAGACATCGAAAAACAGCCTTGACTATGTAAAAAAAAGAAAGAAAACCTTACACCCGACTCTAGTGACTTTTACGCTTCGGAAGTCGGTGTCACGTGTTGGGTCGCACGTGCTCGTTACATTCCGTCTCGACACGTGGCTCGAGAACGTGTGCATTTGTGCTGGAAGCTTCATTAGAGCTCGACACGTGTCGTATGAGACACGTGAAGCCCCCGACATGCATATGGGCTCGCGGGACGCTTCTCTTCCCATTCCCGTGTTGGGGAGAGATTTTGACGGGTGCGGCGGAGAAGGAAGCAAGGGAGAAGTCGAAATTAGGTGCAAACCAGTCGAGCCAAGTCGAGTAGCATGATGTACAAGTTCATCTTGTTCATTTTACACGAGTTCGAGTTCGAGCTCGAGTATTAGCAAGTATGTAGAACTCTTGTTCAAGCTTGATTCGTTTATTAATCGAGTCGAGTCGAGTTCGAACTCAAGTAATAATTAGACAAAATTCAATTCACATTCAAACTTAAGCTATATACAAACTCGTTTATAAACTCAAAATCAATGAAAAGTTATTTGTAAAATTTTATATTTAACTCATTTATGAAACTCAATTTAAGTTTAAATTCGAAATTTAAATTATTTTATATATTTAAGTGACAATATATTATTATTAATATTCAAATTTTAATTTTTAAAAATAAATATATAATAGAATATTTAATCGAGTTGCTCGCGAGTTTATCGAGCTAAGCAGAAGTCTGTTCAAATTCGGCTCGTTTTATGAGTCGAGCTTTATTTTTTTGTTCAAGTTTGTTCATTTAAGATAATAAACGAGCCGCGTCAAATTTTTATCGAGTCGAACTTCGAGCTACTTGTCAAGTGTATTGGTTCGTTTGCACCCCTGGCCGATACGATGACGGGGGAGCCAAAGAAGGGAGCGACGAGTCGGTCCCTCGGAACTCGAAAGAAGCAGGCAAAACGTAGTGGCGGCAGCCGTGGTGCCAAGGGAGACTTCGCCCGGTCCATCTCAGAGGAGTATCTGGCTTCCGTTTCGTACATGTACGCCCCTCTGGTGGACGGCCCGTTGTCGCCCCCTTCAGAGAGCGTTTATGGGTGTGCTTCCCCTCCGGCAGGTGACACCATCTCTCTCAAATCTTTTCTTTCTTACAATCCTCTGTGTGCGACGAGAAGGAAGTAAAGGTCTTTATGTGCACTGTTTGCGGCGTCGTATGATTTGCACTCATGTCTAGACCTCGTCAATGGATTTGTATTACCCGATACCCGAACCGTATCCGAGAAGTTAATAGGATTTCGATTCACCTGCCAACCCGAAAATACAAATTTTTTTCGGGTTAAAGAAAAACCCGATATGTAGATAGGCGGATTCGACCCTCGCCTCCGGATCCGGGCTTCACCCGATAGCAACAATCGTCCACATAACTAGATAGGCGAAGCTTGAAGGAGTTTGAGCAGGCATACCCGGCTCGTGAAGCTCGGCAACGGCCATGCCCGCGATCTCGTCGCGTCCTGTGCGCTTTCTGACTGGGGCACCGTGGACTACGCCCTCTCCATCTTCCACCGGATCGACGACGACGACGACCCGGCGCCCTTCGAGATCAACGTTCTGATGCGAGGGTTCCTGAGGAGGGGCGATGCGCGGGCAGCCGTTCTCCTCTACGGGGAGATGCTGGAGGGTGGCTTCGTGCTGGACAATTTCACCCTCACCTTCCTCCTCAAGGCAAGCGCTCAGCTCCCTACAGCCGCAGCCGAGGGGTGCAGTTCCATGGGAGAAAATTTTTAACTTAACAGGGTTTCAAATGTTATTTCCGGGAGTAGCACACATATTTTTTTTTTTCCGGAAGTAGCACGGTTTGCTCGAAATCGCTGGGTTACCCAGCGATTTCGGGGTGGACGGGACGAAGTCGCTGGGTAACCCAGCGACTTCGCCTAAGTCGCTGGGTTACCCAGCGACATTGACGGAAGTCGCTGGGTAACCCAGCGACTTCTCCCTGCTTCGCCTCCTCTCTCTCCTCTGCCCCGCCCCCGGCGTGCTCTCTCTCCTATCCGCGCGACTTCGCCTCCTCTCTCTCCTATCTATCGTGTTCTCCTCTCTCTCTCTCCCACTTATCGCCTCTACTCCTCGCTTCCTTCTCTTATCAAAATTTCTTTCTAATTTTAATTTATAGTAAATTTTATATTATAATAAATAATAAATTGATAAATTGATAAAATATATTATATTATATAAACTTATTTTCTCTTATGTTGTTCTACTTATTTTTTATCATACATAAATATTAAATTTAAAGTTATAAAATTAATATAAAAATTAATATTTTTAAAATAAGTTAGAAAAATAGTATTCTTTTATAACATATATAATTTTTATATTTTAAAAAAGATAGTAATAAACATACTATATTATGTAATTATATATTATAAATAAGATATTAATAAAAAATTTTAAATATATTAAATATATTTTAGATTATATAAATATAATATAAAAGTTAAATATTTATTAAAATTTTAATTATACTTTATATTTTAGATATATTATTAATACACTTAATATTTAATAAAAATACTAAGTTACATATTTAATATATTTTTAAATAAAATACTAATAAATATACTGTATTTATATAATTAAATATAATACATATGTAATAAAATATTTTTAATGTTTAATATTTATATTATTTAATTAAATATATTATATATGTAATAAAAATATTTATAATGTTTAATATTTAATATAATATTAAAATATAGTACGTAAAAGGTAGGATAATGAATACTTAAGAACTACAATATTGTTGAGCATTACTGCTAATAATTATTAAACATAATACTTTGTAATTGTAGTAAAAAATTAATTTCCCTAAATTGTAAGTGCAATAACAAATTAATAGTATTAAAAAATATAATGTTAATAAATATAAAATTGTAAAGTATTATGTAAAAATATTTAAAATAGAATAATTATTTAATTATTAAATATATTACATTATAAGTGCAATATAAATTTAATATTATTATATAAAAATGGTTTTATTATATATAAATATGTTATATATCATATAAAGATATTATAAAAAGTAAATATTTGTTGAATTATTAAATATAGTACATAATATGTATCAAGAGTTTTAGATTGTATGAAGACAAAATAGATAACCACAACCTTGAAAAATAAAACACGTTGATTGAAGGGTACATAATCAAGTACATGAATAAAGTCTACTTTCGACTTCGATGTATACTCCTCCTTCTTCTGCTTCTATTCTCCTCATCCTCTGTAGTTGGCGTAAACTCAGGACCAGATGGAGTAATGGGTTCTGGATCCTGAGTTATAATTGATGGAGGTATATTTGGCATCCAACTAGATGGGCCCGCACCCGGAGCAAAACGCGTTGGGTCCTGAGTCCATGATGAAAGTGGTTGGCGCCATGCATTTACATTTATTTCAGGGGGTGGAGGTTCTTCATAGTCAACAACATCAAGTCGAAGACTCCTCAACGTCAATTCTTGTAAACGGAGTATTTCACTTTTTGTTTGTCTGAAATTTGTATCTCGGCGTGATTGTAGTAACTGCCTTGTTCGATTAGTTAAGCCGAGCTGAAAATATGAATAAGGTCAAATTAGTAATGATACCATATATTGTATATACAGAAATATTAATTACTTACCAATGTTCTTTCGACAGCTCCTCTAGGATAATATTGTTGAGGAGCGACACGAGAAAGTTCAAGAATATGTGGAAGACCATGCTCGAAGTACCAATCATGATATTGATCTTGCACATCTTCAATCTGTTGACCTTCATAATTTGGCACAAAAATATGTGCCATCCTATTATTCCATCTCTCCACATAAGGGCTGTAATATTCTAACCAATTTGTATTTGCCCTCCCCCGTCCATCTATACGAGTGTATTGCTCTCTGTCACGGGGTTGTTGTTCTATATAGCCAAATTGGCGTAACACCCGCTCAGGAGCATGAATCTCCATCACTGACATACAAAGGATAGGAACAGATGCTCTCCACACGTTCATATTTTCAATACAAATTTGTGGAACATTATTCATGATATCTTGAGAATATGGTTGCCACACAATCTACACAATATTATATAAATCATTGTGATGTTTAAAAAATTGAATTTGTAACTAACAAATAGTCTGAAATGATCAAAAAGCTACGT
The DNA here is from genome assembly GCA_036172225.1 of Cryptocoryne crispatula var. balansae. Classification (NCBI taxonomy): domain Eukaryota; kingdom Viridiplantae; phylum Streptophyta; class Magnoliopsida; order Alismatales; family Araceae; genus Cryptocoryne; species Cryptocoryne crispatula. The sequence goes on from CM069918.1 coordinate 58,135,202, forward strand.
ACTTGGCTTTCTTCTTGTATATCAAACTCATTTCTATAAAACAACACAGAACGATGCCTTGGTTCGGTTCGTTCATACGGATTCCATCTGATATAAAATATTAAATTGTTAAAAATCTATAGTGGTTTGTAAAATTTAAAAGTACGGCATAACTATTAAATTACCGTGCTCCAAGTGGATGACCAACATCCTCCTCCGATAATGGTCGTGGAATAGCAGGACGACCAACGTGGAGGTGTTCCCAACTCCATAACTATATATAAAATAACAAATATTACGATATGAAAGAGAAACGATGAATAAAAATATGAAATTCTAATAAAATATTATACCTGCAACAAATGAAGACACCCTCCTATGCGGTTACGTGATTTTTCTGTTGCACAACATAATTGGCGATATAAAAATGCCAATATGGCACTACCCCAAGAGTATTGTCCACAAATCTAAATCCTCAAAGAATATTAAGTATTGGAGGTGAATCTCATTACCAGATGTATCTGGTAATAGCACGCAACCGAGTAGCATCAAAATATAAGCTCGAGTATGATACAGACAAAGTAGTCTCGTTTGTTCATTGTCTATATCATCTGGCAAGTCATGAGCTTGTGTACGAAATTGTTGTGCCAGCCAACGTAGTCTAATAGTACTACGACTACGGTGACCGAAATCCTCGATTGATGGTACTTGACCAAGAAGTTGTTGACAAACATGTTCCCATGTAGGGTATCGTTCGAAGGAACCCGAGGAGATGACATGATAGGGGGACCATCCACCCTTAGTCCAAGTAGCATGGACACATCTTCCAATGTAATTGTCATCTCTCCCAGAGCAAAATGAAATGTGGATGTCTCTGGACGTCAGCGCTCACTTAGAGCTGTAATGAGACATCGGTCTAACGGCACCCATCGTAAAGATGTTGTATGTAGAAAACCAGCAACATCTAAATTCTGCCTCACTAATACATGAGTAATTGGCCAATGACTGACCGATTTGAAGTGAGAAGAAAGATATAATAATGATGATTCCTGTAAAATATTATAATATATATTAGATGTATAACGATCAATAATTGGACACAAAAATAAATTTTATACCTCGAGATGTGAGGAACGATGTGTCTCCTGGTCATACAGCAATGACTTATCCCGAGGGGCGGCCATGTCTGTAAAAAATAATGTTAGTAGTTCAGAGATATTCATAATCTAGGCAATAATAAATATATCAATTAACAATAATTATATAAAAACATTACCGACGTGGACAAGTCGACTTATTATGACCAATTTCCTTACATATGCCACATTTTTTATGTTGACGATTTACGTCACGATCCATTATCATTGGCAATCTCTTATTTTGAGGTCTTCCGACCTTTCGAACATTGGAGGGAGGTAACAAAGGAATCAAATTATTACTATGGTCAAATGAGGGCCAATAACGTGCATCTAGAACAGTATGAAACTCTGCTTGATAAGTGCCACGGTATTGCTGAGCTGTGTACCAGTGGGAGACATACTGGTATGGATCCCAGTTGACGGAACGCATTGCGCACAATGCATGCTTACACGGAAAATGACGCACTTGAGGCTCAGAACAAGTGCAATGTAAACTGTGTCTAGTAATATCAACACGGTAAGCATGTCCATTATTGTCATTTACTTCCCACTCTCCCACATTCAGTCGGGCTTGAACATGCACATTTCTACTTTTTCTCGTTTGTTCAGCCATTAACTTCTCATGCTTAGAAGTCAACACAGTCTCTATATTGTTTCCAATCATACGACGCCGAAAAAACATCAATCTTAATCGATGATATGTCGTATGGATCAATGCATGGATTGGTAGACCACGAACTATCTTTAAGACACTGTTGAAACATTCTGAATAATTTGTGGTCATGATACCAAATCTCTTACCATCGCATCAAACGATAATGCCCAATATTCGGGATTTATTTGCATCAACCATGCATAAGCATCATTGCAAATAAGTTGAATCTCACCCATTTTACTCGAAAATCCAAATGATTATAAACTTGACCGGCATTATACATCCTCTTATATAACTCTTTTCCAAGAAATGTGCTTGAAAATTTTGTCTATAATGACGAAGACAAAAACGATGTGCAGCAGTAGGAAACCATCGTTGTATAGCATTTTTGATACTAACATGTCTATCTGAAATTATACACAACTCATGACGTCTATCTCTAATAGATGACAACAAATTAAGCATTTGTTCAAAGAACCAAGACCATGAACGATCATTCTCACTGTTAACTATAGCAAATGCAATAGGAAATAAACCTTGATCGGCATCTACACCACATGCAACAAGTAATGTGCCACGGTACTTTCCATGTAAAAATGTACCGTCTACACTAATAAGTGGACGACAATAGCGCCATCCATCAATACTTGGCTTGAAACTCCAAAAAAAATACATGAGCCGTGAAGTTTCATTTTCGCAAACATAGTTATATACACAGCCTGGCATAGCACCTCTTATGGCCTCCATGTATCTCAATAGATGTGTATATGAGCCCTCCCAATCTCTAAAAAGCTTTTGAAATGCTTTAGTACAAGCATTCCAAGCTTTGGTATAAGAAACCTTAATTGAATATTTTACTTGTACAAGATCAATGATATCTCTTGGGCGTATTGTTAAACGAGAACGGATTATAGGTAAAATCATCCGACATATAGTAGTTGACGTTAGCTTGTTTGTGACTATTTTCAATTGGAGTACGACAAGTATGAGCACTCTCTAAACTCATAATCTTCCATAATCCACCAACTCGCTTACTAACGCACGCATGTAATCTCCATTTGCAACCTTGATCCTTTGACAAACATATTAATGTAAGATTTGATTTTGTAGACCGATCAGTTCGATGTTGAACATTGTGTTTTAGAGCCCAAGAGGAAGTTGCATGTATAAGATCTTCTTTTGACGTAAAAATTTTTCCCACTGCAATTTCATCAATATTTTGTCCATCACTTCGGACAACCAAGTCATCTTCTTCGCCACTTTCATTTTCATCATCATTTTCAACATAGCAGTTACTAGCAATTGCATGGTCAATCCATGTAGTATCCTCATGTTCATGAAACTTATTGACAACATCAATACTGTTGAGTATATCGCTTTCCGTTTCTTCGTCGTTACTTGTAGACCTATCAGACATCTCTTCATCATTATGCACTTCATTCAAATCTAGGCCTTGTTGGTTTGCACTTTCTATTTCAACGGGACAAGCGATATTACTCGGTCCAACATCTAAATTCCATGGCATTATCGAATGACACTGATTAAGGAGTTCCATTGCACTAGGTGCATTATAATCCACTGACCAATTCATATGCGGATTATAAAAAGCTCCCCTTATATATTCCTTTTCAACAAATAACTGTATGTTATCTCTAGAACTTCTGTCTATCATAACTTGACAAGATGTATCATCTACCACGCTGATTAAATTCCCATAATAATTGTAACTCAATTTTAACTTAACCATATCTGAAGTACAGTGAGCGATATCATAGATAATATTCTTCACTTCTTCAAAGGATGATGTTGTTGATATACGGATATTATTTTCATATCCACCATCATAATATGTAAAACCATTATCAGTGTATCTAACAAGTCCATCATACATAACAGTGATTGTCACTTCTCCCGAATACATGATAACAAAAATTATAAGGTATCCTGTAAACATTTAAAATAACTACAGTAAATAATAAAAACAAGTAATTATGTGAAGTTTAAAAGAACATCACCGAGTTTACGAATGTTCGACAAAAGATAAAATGTGAAGTCCTCGCAGTGCCTCGAATTCCTGAAAATTATAAAAGTTGTCAACACAATAATTATATCTATGATGTATAATACTTTCATAATTTAATAAATATATATTATTGATGATACATTTAAAACATAATAATTGTCTAACATAGTTAAATTTTGGTATTACATAATAATTTTGATAATAGATAATAATTGTCTAACGTAGTTAAATTTTGGTATTACATAATGTAGTTAATAATTCATTAAATATTATATTTTAATATCCTTTAAAAAATTTTGTATCATATTTTACAACAGCATATTAATAATGTTAATAATATTCATAATATTTTGATATTAATTTGAATTTTAATATATGTTATAAATATTACCTATATATTTTAATTAAAACTTGCTGCTATTTCTAAATCAAATATTGTAAAACAAATATTTATTTGTACAAATATTATTACTTACATAAAATAAAAGCTACATTACATAATTTTAACATTTTATGTTAAAATAATATAGTAAATAAATAATATGTCTAAATAATAATTTTTACATTTTATGTTAAAATCTGCATAAATATATTATTATACTAGTAATATAGTAAATAAATTTTAGTAATTTAAAATTTATTTATTTCTTATAAACAAATATTATATTTTAAAAAAGTATTATTGTATAGAATAATTCATTAAGTATTACATAATGTAGGTATTACATTTTAATAAGTATTATATTTTAATATCATTTAAAAAAATTAATAATTTTAACATATTTATAAAAAGTAATATTGTAAAGAATAAATCATTAGGTATTACATAATGTAGTTATTAATTTTGATATTACATAATGTAGTTAATAATTCATTAAATATTATATTTTAATATCATTTAAAACTTATTAAAAAAATTATTAATTGAAAATATTTTTTACTAGTTATATCTTATAATATAGTAAGTAAATAAATTTTATGTATAATAAATATATTTTTATATTTTTATATATTAAATAAATTTTAGTAATTTACAACTTATTTACTTCTTATAAACAAATAATATATTTATAACAATTTAATATTATATAAAATAATATATATAATAACTTTATTTATATTATTATTAAACTATATATACATGTTTTGTAAAATTTAAAATTAAACTTTTATTATATTTTATTATAGTATTTATTAATATTTTAAAAATATTTAATAATTACATTTTTTACTAACTATATCTCGTAATAATATATAATAAATAATTAACTTAAATATACATTTAAACATACTATATCTAAATTATACAGATCTTACGTATAAAATAAACATATTCAAAATAATATAAACATATTAACAATTATATATAATATTTATATATTATGATATAAAGAGAGAAAATAAAAAAATATATTAATAGTACGGGCTCGGAGGAGAGAGTCGAGGGAGAGAGAGACAGAGCGCCGAGGGAGGAAGAGAGAGAGAGAGCACCGAGAGAGAGAGAGAGCCGAGAGAGTTGAGGGCGAGAGAGAGAGAGAGCACCGCCGAGAGACTTGAGGGCGAGAGAGCAAGGAGGTGAAGTGAGAATGGGTGCGGTGAAGGAGGAAGACATCCTCGCTTTAAATAGGCGTGGGATGAAGGAAGAGCCAACGAACGTTCACGGGTGCACGCGCTCACGGGCGCACGAGTCACGGCCGGCACAGTCGGCAGTTCACGGGAGGCGCACCACGGGCGGTACAGAGAGGAAATCGCTGGGTTACCCAGCGACTTCCGTCAATGTCGCTGGGTAACCCAGCGACTTAGGCGAAGTCGCTGGGTTACCCAGCGACTTCGTCCCGTCCACCCCGAAATCGCTGGGTAACCCAGCGATTTCGAGCAAACCGTGCTACTTCCGGAAAAAAAAAAATATGTGTGCTACTCCCGGAAATAACATTTGAAACCCTGTTAAGTTAAAAATTTTCTCGCAGTTCCATGCCCAGGTCCACAAGCGCGGGTTCCAGTGCAATGTGTTCGTCCAGAACAGCCTGATCAACATGTATGGGAAGCGCGGCGAGATCGGCGGGCCATGCGCGGTGTTCAAGCAGATGGGGCGCCGGCGGCAGAGCGTCGCCTCCTGGAGCGCCCTCCTCTCTGCCCACACTCGGCGGGGCCTGTGGGAGCGGTGCCTGAGCTTGTACGGGCGCATGAAGGCCGAGGGACTGCGGCCCGACGAGAACACGCTGGTCAGCGTCCTCTCCGCCTGCTCCCACCTGGGTCCTTGTGCCGCCGAGATCGGGTGATGCATCCACTACTGCGTTCCGAGGACTGCTGGCGGTCCGAACGTCATCGTGCAGACGGCCCTCGTCGACATGTATGTCAAGAGTGGCTTCTTGGAGAAAGGTCTCCGCCTCTTCGGGGCTATGGGGGAGAAGAGCTTGTTGACCTACGGCGTGGTTATCTCGAGCCTGGCGATGTACGGCGACGGCGAGAAGGCCCTATGGGTGTTCTCGGACATGCTCCGGGAGGGGCAGCGTCCTGACGGCGCGTATACGTCGGCGTCCTGAGCGGGTGCAGCCGCGCTGGGCTCCTGGCGGAGGGCCTCCGGTGCTTTGACAAGATGAGGTTCGAGCACCGCATCATGCCCGATCTCCGACACTACGCTTGCCTGGTTGACCTGATGGTGCGGGCGGGAAAGGTGGAGAAGGCGTATGAAGCGATCGCCGGCATGCCCATGGAGCCCAACGCCACCATCTGGCGATGCCTGCTCGGTGCCTGCCGGGTTCACCGGAACCTTGAGCTGGGGGAGCTGGCTGGCAGGAAGCTGCTGGAGCTGGACCCCGGTAATGCCAGCGACTACCTGCTGCTATCGAACATGTACGCGCGGGCTGGGAGGTGGGAGGACGCCACGGGAATCCGGACGGCGATGGTGGACAGGGGATTCGACCCTGCCAGCTCGGGGAAGGTCCCCTATCTTGCCGAGCTCCTCGGTCGAGGTTGACGGTGGCAGGGGAGGGACTGGCCTCGGGCTCCATCGCCACGGCCATCTGTTGTGCAACTTTGCCCAGCCCATGTGCGATGGATTGGAAGAGACAGATAGATGTTACGGCCTACGGGGGACCCGAATCCGGAAGGGCATCGCTTATTCAGGTCAGGTTTCGGATTTCATAAGTTTGTGTAAATATATTTGGATTCGGGTTCAGGTTTCACTTCATAGAATCGGATTCGGACTTTCTTAAGTCCGACCCATTTACAGGTCTACTCATGTCTAGTAGCTGGGGATCGAACACGTGATCGCCATGTTTCCTGGTTGATCCTTTCCTTCATTGCAATGATCCAAGCCTTCCTCGGCTACCATGTTGCCTCTTTCAGGGATCATCCGCTCAGACGCTAGGTGGACGCATAACAGCTTTGCCAGAGTCCACTGGAACACCCTGTAGGCATCAATGAAATGGAGAGATCCCCTTGACTAGCAGTAGTTACCGGGGAGCACCCGAGCCAGGGAGATAGTCTGCAATGCCGAACGATGTATGTATAGTTGTAATGAGCACAGTGTGCTGAGAGCACCCAACGTGGACGGTCGTGATGCCACGAGATTAAGAGAAGATTGTTACAACTCTTAGAAATATCAACATGGTTGAAGAAATAACTATGGACTTTGTTACGAGATTAGACCGGAGAAGGATGATTCAATATAGATTAAGTCTGCACAATTTTTGCCAAATAAATAAACTCAGTTAATATATTATGGCACAAAAATAGACTCTGAAGATTTAACACATCAATATAGTAAGTACGCATTTTTATAAAAAAACAAAATAGTTCGGTGTCTCGTCGCATCTTCACCTTTAAAAAACAGAATGTTTTACGCACCGATAGATCCCGATGTCTGAAGGGACGATCGGACTAGACATGAACGAATGGTTAGTTGGTGGCTGGACGCTCAGTTGCGGCCATCATTGTCGTCTGGGAACAACCGAGCAGCAGCAGCCGCCGGCGCCTGGAAAGAGCCCCCACCAACCCGACCGTGTGGGGGCTTCGGCCGGAGGGCGCTTTTTTTTTTCTTTTTCTTCGAGGAATTTTTTTTTTTCATGGCTGTCGATCGGCATCATCATCGTTCCCCTCGTGTGGCAAGCTCTTTTTTACCCGGACATGAAGATTGCTCGACGAATGGCCTTGCCGCCGGCTGCGGAGGGTGCGTCGCGGGCGATATGATAATACCGACGCCGGGCAGGAACAAAACAAAACAGAGCGGTGTTACGATGGCTCCTTACGGAAAGGAACAGAGAGGGGGGGGGTGCGAAAACATAGTTGCTGGGTCTGCGACCGGCTAGATTCGTTGAAAATACAAGAAGGATGCTGATTGACGTTCATTTTAGCGGTGCGGTCATCTTGGGCAGTTTACTCGACTGATGACGGCCATGTGTCCTATGTCCCAACTCAACAGCGAGATGTTCGCCTTGAAGATGAACTGCTTCGGACGACAAGGTGGTTCGGTTGTTTATCGGTCGTCGAAACGAAATGAAATGGGGGATCTAAATGAATAATAGGTTTCTTGTAAATGCGTACGACGTTAATGTTATACGTATATATATATATATATGCGAAGTAACTTAGTTAGATGTGAATATAACTTTGGGGAAATGCTCAATAAATTAAGCCCCCAAGGCTCTAGCCGAAAGGCGCCCCAATTCCAGAACGCATCTTGCTTTTGACGGTGTCGCAAGGTGACATATGGCTATCGTTGTCGGTGTGGATGCCCTCGACGCTCCATTTCTCCTCCTCCTTTTCCCCCTTCCGTTTAAATAAAAGGCGGGCCTTTGGTCTCCTTGTGCCTCGCATGTGTAATATCTTATTATCCTTTGTATGTTTAAATAACCGTAGCCGAGGAGCTTGACGAGATCGAAGTTGGGTGTCATTATGATTGCAGGAACACACTCCTCTGTTCTTAATACATTATACGTGTATGAACTTATGTGATGCTCGCCGTCTACTTTCCTCCCAGCCGATCTTATCGCCCGGGGGATGAGCTTTCTGCTTCTTAAACCACCGATTTCATCTGCTGTTGCGCCGAGTTAAGTAAGACATACCTTCAACTTCTTCCAAAATTTGGCATCATGGACCCCTGTGCGGAGCCGATGCCGCCGCCGGCGACGGCCGAGTCTCTGGATCTCCTCTCCCAGGTGTGGTGCAGCTCCGCCATCCAGCCGGCACCTAATCCATCACGCTCCCACCAGAACTCCCTGGCAAGGACAACACCGACGTCTGCCCCGGTAAGCGAAGCGAGACCCTCGCACCTCCGTCTTTACTTCAATTTCAGATGTCTGTCGTCGATGGAGGAGATGACTGAGAAAATTGCACCATCCTGCTGCGTGAAGGGTAACGACGGAGAAGTCGTATCGGCGCCCGCTTTGAAGATGGATGATCTGAAGGTAATCGAACCTGCAGTTTGAACATGCATCCCGGTAGCCTTTAATTGCTTGTGGTGGCTGTTGCTGATCACGCTGTCTCTGTATTTATCATATCTCTCAGTCATGGATATGGCTGATGCGGGCGATCCACCCGGAGCTGGACTACGACCGCTGCTCCCAGAAGAAAGGGGTATCTATCCACCTTTAATATTAATTCCCTTGTTCTGCTCCATGGCACGCATCTTAATTTCATCCGTCGGTATCGGTAGATGACCGAATCCTTCTGGAGACCCTAATTAATTCCATTCATGTACGCGTGGAAGAGGATCACTCCTTGGACTTGGAGATCCGCCTTCTCCATAAAGACATGGATCGTGGAGACGAGGCGGAGGAGGAAGGAGGAGGAGCGTCTGCACAAGGCGGAGGTCCACGCGGCCGTGTCCGTCGCCCGGCTTGCGGCTGCCTTGGCGGCTGCGGCGGCCGAGAACGCGGAGCTAAGCCTATCCAAGACCTCGAGGGAGAACGCCATGGCCTCCGCCGCGGCTCTGGTTGCCGCACAGTGCGCCCAGGTGGCCGAAGCATGTAATTCTTTTATTGTTCTCTTCCAACTACAATCAATACGGGATGTCATTATTTAATTCACGAATTGTGGGTGTGTTTTGATTTTAATTGCCATGGTAGATACCCAAATGACTTAAGATTGAATGCCACACTGATTATTTTGCTCACTACTTTTTGACACTCCGGCAAGCTGGCTTCTCTTAATGACCACTGCTTGTCTTCTTAGTGCTACTCACAGCACTCAGACGGCACCCCCTTTCACTGCATGGCTTAACTTGGGCTGCCCTGCCCTCTCGGACTGCAACGCCATCCACTTGTACCACATCCACCCTCGGTCTTGACCATGGCAAAAAGTGTGTTGGCTTGGCTTCTTTGCCCATCTGAAGCTTCATCTTTAATGAACAAATTTAAAAATAATTTAATTTGTTAAATGACGTGCGGTGATACTTACTCATCGTTATATGTCAGGCATCTTTCCCCAGGTTCAATAATAGAACTCATCGACGCTACTTGGAAAGAAGTGATGAATCAACAAGATATATAAATTAAAATATCATACGTAAGAACATTGAAGCACTTGGACATGTAAATAACGTTTTATTATAATTACCACCCTCTTATGTATCGGGGCCTTGGTTTCTTTATTTCTATGTTATGTTTACAAGTTGCGGTGATGAAGTTGCAAGCCTTCTTCGAGAAGCAAAACAGACCATTGACCCTTGAAGTTGCTTAAAGCTAAAAGACAATCACATCCATTTGTTCATGGAACTATTAAAATCTCGAACTTCCATAAGAATAGCGAGCAAACATCCAAATGAAACAAAAACACTATCTGTCAAAGCACTCTTGAAAGTGCTATGAGTTAGCAGTGTCCCATGACCTAGGCGCAGCTTCTCTAACAATTTGCCATCAAAGGATGGGTCGATTTCCCAGTTTGGCCAAAGAATTGCAAAATAGCAGGTCGGGAAAAGAAGCCAAGTTTTAGGGAAAAATGGGCTGGCAGTTCTAACGCTTCCCATTCACGGTAGACAACACATGACATTGTTAAATGGCTAAAAACGTCCTGGGCTTAAAAACAACAAATTAAATGCAACATCATGTGTATTGAACCAGCCAAATATCGGATTATTCATATGAGCGGTGACAAGTGCGCATTTATTGAGATTATTATAGCCCACGTAAGTCAACCAATTAACTTCCCAACCTTTATGCAGCCATTTGTTTCAACTGGAACAATGATATGCTTCTATTTCCACTCCGATCCTAGCCTCTCTCACAGAAAATCGGGAGCCAAAATCAAATGACTTAAGCATAGGTGTTTGAGATTCTCATACTTGAAGGTCAACGAGGCATATTTTGTCCCAGGAAATGATTTGCACCATTCAACAAAGTAAATGACATTGGGCTAAACATAAAAACTTATCAATACATCTTCATTAATGACAAAAAATAAGACTAACCCCATAATCACAACATTGGTAAGTGCATAGAATGCTACTTGGGACAAAGCCATTGAACACATATTTTTACAAATAAAATTTTAGTTATCAGAGTGACCTACATGGAGGAAAAATGCAGTTGAACAAACCACACTATCCAGCCAAGATACACAATGCGTCAAGGGAGATGACTAAAATGATTGCATAAAATCAGTACCAAGAGATTGCATAAGACCCTATTGTTTAGAAACAATCTAAACATATGATTGTATAAAATTAGTACAAGAGAATGTCATAAGGACCTACCTTTCTTCTATACAAAATGATGATTTATTATTAGAAATGACAATGACAAGATTAAAAACACCAACTATAAAGTTTTAAGTCAAAAGCCAATAAAAGATAGTATGTGTTGAACAATCCATATTTATCTACTATGATGCCAAGTTAGAAGGTGCATTCATGTGAGGCATACATGCTGCTTTGATTGCAATAATCTCTACTCAATTCTTCTCTCAATAACCCACAAAAGCCTTCTCTTTAAAACTGAACGCCAGCATCTATGGAGGAAAATGTCGATCAATAGCTCCATACTTACCGAAGGTTGGAACCACATTCTTTAAATGTGATCCTTCCAAATACAATCTCTGCGGCATGACCATAATCCCATGTTAAGTGCATTCCCTAGTTTGTTAAAACCAAACATGTACAATACCCGAAAATTGATTCCCCGGGTATAGGGCACTAGGTTCTTAACCAATGCTCGTGCCCGAAACCATCTGAATCCGAGATACATGGCTGGAACCAACGAGTTCGTGCTCAAATCAACGAGGCAACCGGATATCTTATTGGACATGGAATTTAAAAGAATCTAGGCCACAATGCTTCATGCTGTGGTTTCACATTAGAGAAAGTATTATCAAGCAAGACGAAAACAAAATTCAAGACATGACTAGCGCTCATGATACGGTAATTTTCGATCCATCTTTATACACTTAGGAAGACTAAGATCGAGGTCATAGTTTTCAAGGTGACCAAGGGCCACCGGTTGGTGTCTAGGCAATAAGACGAGGCACTAAAAAGCCAAATCAGTACACACTATAACTTTGTTTTACCAGCTATCGGCATTGCATGCAATTTTTTCCATAAATATTTTAGGCGTGCGAAAAAACCATTATTAATCGAGACAAGTCTATCACTTATTATGTGAAAAAGAAGAAGGTACAGATTACATTGTCACAAGGCAGTGGATATCTATGACAACGCACCGTATGAAATTATCGCGGTATCGCTTAGGAATGACTAGATGGCCCCTTGTGCCCAAATACTGCCCCTAACACACCTCAACATCTATGGCGCACGAGAATGAAACCATATGCGATTGCACCAGTAAACACCACTTTAGGATTAAAATCAAATAGATAACAAAAACAATTAACTTGAACCGAACGAACCATCCATCAAAACCTAGAGTCCGACATCCTATGGCGCACCGAATGAAACGCATATCGGTGCACCAGTAAAGACCGCCTCGGGTTGAAGGTAGGGCGATAACAAAACAAATTAACGGAGCAATTGAACCATCCATCAAAGCCCTTGAGCACGGCCTCCGCGGCCCGGCACGGCTGTTGCACCCGACTGCCCGACCGAGCGGCCCACGGACCCGTAGATCGGGTTCACGATCCTCCGCACGCCTCGTACAGCGAGATCTGAAGATGGCTGCGGACGACACAGCCCGATCTCGGGGAAAACGGCCCCCCTCGGACTCGTCCGACGGAGAATCAGATGATGCGATTGTTACTTGCGGGGCGGAGGTGCTCGATCCCACGGCGATCGGGTTCATGAGCCCGGCGGCGCCCCGCAGAACTTGGCGAGGAGACGGTGGGGGCGTTCGCTGCGACTCGGGATTCAGCAGTCCCTTTGCGGAGGTAGGGATGGATCTTGCGGCTCTCGGCCGCATCCCTTCCGCGGCATGTGACAACCGGCCACCGCTCATCCTCGCCCAGCGCCCCGCCGCCGCGATGCGGGGCCACTACGCCGACGGAGATGCCCCGATCGCGGGGATTGCGGAGGAGCGAGCGCGGACGAGGGCGGCGGCAGCGTTCGGGCCTCCGGCGGGGGGGTGGAAGTCGGTGATACAGCGGCCCGACGCAGCGGTGGAGAGAGATGTCGCGTGGCACGGGGGGGCGCGGTTTTGGCGGAGCGGATCGGTTGTCTCGTAACCGCCCTCGATATGGCTGTATATTACGTCCTGCCATCGGTTCGGCGGGTCGGCCTGTCGGTGCGGCTTGCAAGGGTGGTCTTCCGGGTCGAGACTTCTAGTGCGGTTATTTTCGGACGTGTTCGCCGCAAATATTCAGCGCGTAGGATTATACGTGTGGTTTAAAAAATAAGATTAAGGCCTTCAAACCATATTTGTCATCTTGCGGAAGTTATTTTTAGGCGCAGTGATAAGAAATTAAATAAATTTTAAAAAAATCACCGTGAACCTTTCACGATGGAAAGTTAAAAAATAAAAAATTTAACTTTTTCTTTTATTTTTCTCTTCAAAAAAATATCTTTATTAATGTAAATATAAAATTTTAAATTATGTGAATTCTAAACATATCTATTTAGATTATATTAAAATATCAACAATAATAAATATTACTGTTATATTATATTATATTATTTATGACAAAAATTATGTTTTGTAAATAAGTATTTTTTGTAGCAACATTTAGGATTGCTGTAAAAAAGTTGCTATAAAATCTTTAAGTTCTTGTAGTGACTGTATCACGCAGCTGCCAGCATTGTCCAAATCCGAGATTTGGATCAAAACATGTCGTTCTGATCTGATCTTAGGAAAAGAAGCCTACACAGATCTTCTACTAGATATATATATATATATATATATATATATATATATATATATATATAGCCCAAATCGTCCGATACTGCCGTAGATTTATTTGATCCCATGGGAATTAGCTAGCACGGATGAGTGGAGTCCTAGGTTTTGTCAGTTTCGGTGGACAGATTATAAAGTCATGAGCCCAAAACTCAGATTCAGACCCAAATAACACAGTAGGTTTGGCATATAATAAATATGTATATATATGTTGTTTGGCACGAAGACATCCGTTTCTCAAGTTGCATGTAGGACTGCAAGTTATTAGGTCCGATTCCTAAATATTATATATAATTGTATATATATTTATATTATTTTTAGATAATTTATTTTATACATAGGATCTATATAATTTGAATATAGTATATTTAAATTTATATTTAAATTAATTATTTATTTATATATTATTACGAGATATAGTTAGTAAAAAATATAATTAATAAATATTTTTAAAATATAAATAAATACTATAATAAATAATAATAAAAAGTTTAATTTTACATTTTACGAAGCATGTATATATAGTTTAATAATAATATAAATAAAGTTATATATATATATTATTTTATATAATAATAATTTATTTATAAATATATTATTTTGTTTATAAGAAGTAAATAAGTTGTAAGGTACACAAAATTCATTTAATATATAAAAATATAAAAATATATTTATTATACATAAAATTTATTTACTTTTATATTATAAGATATAACTAGTAAAAAATATTTTCAATTAATAAATTTTTTTAATAAGTTTTAAGTGATATTAAAATATAATGCCAATTACAATTTATTAACTACATTATGTAATATCAAAAGTAATAACTACATTATGTAATACCTAATGATTTATTCTTTACAATATTACTTTTACTATAAATATATTAAAATTTTTAATTTTTTTAAATGATATTAAAATATAATACTTAACGAATTATTAACTACATTATGTAATACCAAAATTATTAAATACATTCATATAATACTTAATGGATAATTACCTGCAATCTTCCTTTTTTATAATCTATAATATTTATTCATAAGAAATAAATAAATTGTAAATTACTAAAATTTATTTACTATATTACTAGTATAATAATATATTTATGAAGATTTTAACATAAAATATAAAAATTAATAACAAAACATATTATTTCTTACTATATTATTTTAACATAAAATATTATAAATTATGTAATGTAGCTTTTATTTTATGTGTGTGTATTAGTACAAATAAATATTTGTTTTACAATATTTGATTTAGAAATAGCGATAAATATCTTTAATTAAAATATATAGGTAATATTTATAACATATATTAAAATTCAAATTAATATCAAAATATTATGAATATTATTAACATTTCTAATATGCTGTTGTAAAATATGATAAAAAATATTTTAAAGGATATTAAAATATAATATTTAATGAATTATTAACTACATTATGTAATACCAAAATTTAACTACGTTAGACAATTATTATCTATTATCAAAATTATTATGTAATACCAAAATTTAGCTACGTTAGACAATTATTATGTTTTAAATGTATCATCGATAATATATATTTATTAAATTATGAAAGTATTATGCATCCTTGATATAATTTTTGTGTTGACATCTTTTCTAATTTTCAGGACTTGGAGGCACTGCGAGGCCTTCCCATTTTATCTTTTGTCGAGCATTCGTAAACTGGGTGATGTTCTTTTAAGCTTCACATAATTACTTGTTTTTATTATTTCTTGTAGTTATTTTAAATGTTTACATGATACCTTATAATTTTTGTTATCATGTATTCGGGAGAAGTGATGATCAACGGACTATGTATGATGGACTTGTTAGATACACTTTGATAATGGTTTCACACACAATTATGATGGTGGATATCGAAAATAATATCAAGAGTATATCAACAACATCGTTTCTTTGAAGAAGTGAAGAATATTATCTATGATATCATCATTGTACTTCGAGATATGGTTAAGTTGGAAGATTGAGTCCACAATTATTACGGGAATTTAATCGGCGTGGTAGATAAATCGTCTTTCTTGTCATGAGATTATGATAGACGAGAAGTTCTAGAGATAACATACGAGTTATTTATTTGAAAGGAATATATAAGGGGAGCTTTTTATAATCCGCATATGAAATGAGTCGAGTGGATTATAATGCCACTGGTGCAGTAGAACTCCTTAATCGGTGTCATTCGATAATGCCATGGAATTTAGATGTTGAATAGTAGGAAGTAATATAAAACTATCGTTGAAATAGAAAGAGCAAATTCCTGAAATATGAGGACCTAGATTTGAATGAAGTGCATAATAATGAAGATTATCGGTAAGTCTACCGTAATAATGAAGAACGGGCGGAAACCCTTTCAGCAATTATTGATGTTGTCGATAAGTTTCATGAACGTAGGGATACTACGACTGGATTGAACATTATGAGATTGCTAATGCTTGCTATGTTGAAAATGATGATGAAAATGAAAGTGGCGAAGAAGATGACTTGGTTGTCCGAAGTGATGGACAAAATGTTGTGATGAAATTGCGGTGGGAAAAATTTTTACGTCAAAAGAAGATCTTACCATGCAACTTCCCTCTTGGGCTCACCGGCTCTGATATTCGACGTCAGTGATCGGTCTCTGAGATCAAATCTTACATTAATATGTTTGTCGAAAGGATCGGGTTGCGAATGGAGATTACATGCGTGCGTTAGTAAGCGGGAGGTTAGTGGATTATGGAAGATTATGAGTTTAGAAAGTACTCATACTTGTCGTACTCCGATTGAAAATAGTCGCGAGCGATTAACGTACGACTACTATAACACGGATGATTTTACCTATGTCCGTTCTGCGTTTAACAAATACGCCCGAGAGATATCATTGATCTTGTACAAGTAAAATATCAAATTAAGGTTTCTTATACCCAAGCTTGGAATGCTACGTCTTAAAGCATTTCAAAAGCTTTTTGGAGATTGGGAGGAGCTCGTATACACGTCTATTCAGGGTGCATGGAGGCCATAAGAGGTGCTATGCCTTCAGTTATGTATATAAACATGTTTGCTACACTCCGGAAACTTCACGGCTCATGTATATTTTTTTTGGAGTTTCAAGCCAAGTATTGATGGATGCGGCGCTATTTAATAGTCCACTTGTCAGTGCGGGCATGGTCCCTCGTCCCTCTATCAAATGCGTGTACCGTGGCACGCAATCCATCTTTGATGTGGTGTAGATGCGGGTCAAGTTTTATTTCCTATTGCATTTCTTATCGGATTGGAGGCTGAGAATGATCATTCATGGTCTTGGTTCTTTGACTCGATACTTAATTTGGTGTCATCGTCAAAGACATCGACGTCATCAGTTGTGTATAATTTCCCGGATAGACATGTTAGTATCGAAATGCTATACAACGATGGTTTCCTAGTCTTGCGCATCGTTTTTGTCTTCGTCATTATCTGAATAAATACTCAAGCACATTTGCTTGGAAAAGAGTTATATAAGAGGATGTATAATGCGGGTCAAGTTTATAATCGAGTTTGAGTTTTCGAGTAAAATGGGTGAGATTCAACTTATTTGCAATGATGCTTATATGCATGGTTGATGCGAATAAATACGTATCAGATCATCAGCAATGATATCGTTTCATACTGGGATAGTAAGAGATTTAGTATGGCCAATAACGAAATTATTCGAATGTTCCTAAGCGATTATGTCTTAAAGATAGCTAAGTGATCCTGCGTCCGTGCGTTGATCCCGTACGACATATCGTAGATTAAGATTGATGTATTTTCGGCGTCGTATGATTGGAAACAATATAGAGGCTTGTGTTGACTTCTAAACGTAAGAAGTTAATGGGCGAGCAAAACGAGAAAAAAGTAGAAATGTGCATGTTGGCTTGGGCATAATGTGGGAGAATGGGAAGTAAATTACGATAATGGACATGCTTACGGAAGTGTTGATATTACTAGACACGGAGTTTACATTGCACTTGTTACGAGCCTCAAGTGCGTCGTTTTCCGGGTAAGCGTGCATTGTGCTTGTAATGCGTTCCGTCAAGCCCCAGGATCGCCACCGGTATGTCTCCCAGTGGTACACGACTCGGCAATGATGCGTGGCCGCATGCTCAGCCGAGTTTCATGCGCATTACAGATGCGGGTATTATTTTCACGTTTGACTTCGTAGTAGTAATTTGATTCCTTTGTTACCTCCCTCACGATGTTCGAAAGGTCGGAAGACCTCGAAATAAGGGATTGCCGATGATAATGGATCGTGACGTAAATCGTCGACATAAAAAATGTGGCGTATGTAAGGAAATTGGTCATAATAAGTCGACTTGTCCACGTCGGTAATGTTTTTATATAATTATTGTTAATTGTTATATTTATTATTGCCTAGGTGCAGGGCTATCTGGAACTACTAACATTATTTTTTACGGACATGGCCGCCCCTCGAGATAAGTCATTGCTTTGTATGACCGGGAGACACATCGTTCCTCGCATCCCGAGGTATAAAATTTATTTTTGTGCACTAATTATTGATGCGTTATACATCTAATATATATTATAATATTTTACGGGAATCATCATTACTTTTATATCATTCTTCTCGCTTCAAATCGGTCGGTCATTGGCCGGTGCTACTCTTGTATTAGTGAGGCGAAATTTAGATGTTGCTTCAGTTTTCTACGTACAACATCTTTACGATGGAGTGCCGTTAGAACGATATCTCATTACGGCTCTAAGTGAGCAACGGCGTCCGAGAGGCAATCCGCATTTCATTTTGCTGCGGGAGAGGTGTGATTACATTGGAAGATGTGTCCGTACTACTTGGACTAAGGGGTGGATGGTCCCCCTGTGGCCTCATCTCCTCGCGGGTTCCTTCTAAACGATACCCTGCATGGCGAGCATGTTTGTCGACGGCTTAACTGGTCGAAGTACCGTCAATCGAGGATTTCCCGTCAAGTAGTCGTGAGCCACTATTAGACTACGTTGGCTGGCACAACAATTTCGTACGCGAAGCTGTGACTTGCCGGATGATATAGACAATTGAACAAAACGAGACTAATTTGTACGTATCGTACTCGAGCTTATATTTTGATGCTCCTCGGTTGCGTGCTATGTGCAGTTACATCACAGTAAATGAGATTCGCCTCCGTACTTAATATTCTTGGAGGATTTACGGATTTGTGGACAATACTCTTAGGGTAGTGCCGTAATTGGCATTTTTATATCGCAGAATTATGTTGTGCGACGGAAAAATCACGTAGCACGCATAGGAGGGTGTCTTCGTTTGTTGCGGGGTATAATATTTTATTAAGAATTTCATATTTGTATTCATCGTTTCTCTTTCATATCGTAATGTTGTTATTATTTTTATATATAGTTATGGAGTTGGGAACAACATCCACGTTGGTCGTCCTGTTGTTCCACGACGGGTATCGGAGGAGGATGTTGGTCATCCACTTGGAGCGCGGTAATTTAATAGTTATGCTAGTACTTTTAAATTTTACGGAAACCACTTTATAGATTTTTAACAAATTTAATATTTTATATCGAGATGGAGTCCCCGTATGAACGAGCCGAACCGGGGCATCGTTCTGTGTTGTTTTATAGAAATGAGTTTGATATACAAGAAGAAAGCCAAGTACGTAGCTTTTTTGATCATTTCGGACTATTTGTTAATTCTGATTTCAATTTTTTTAAACGTCGCAATGATTTATATAATATTGTATAGATTGTGTGGCAACCGTATTCTCGAGATATCGTGAATAATGTTCCACAAAATTTGTATTGAAAATATGAACGTGTGGAGAGCGTCTGTTCTTTTATCGCTGTATGTCGGTGATGGAGATTCATGCTCACGAGCGGGTGTTACGCCGATTTGGCTATATAGAACAACAACCACGTAATGACGAGAGCGATACGCTCGTATAGATGAACGGGGGAGGGCAAATAAAAGGTATCTGGGTGGATTTAGAATATTAATATATATGGAGAGATGGAATAATAGGATGGCACATATTTTTGTGCGGAGTGAAGATTCGACAGGATTGAAGATGTGCGAGATCGATATCATGATTGGTACTTCGAGCATGGTCTTAAGCATATTCTTGAACTTTCTCGTGTCGCTCCTCGACGATATTATCCTAGAGGGTACATCGAAAGAACATTGGTAAGTAATTAATATTTCTTTATATATAATATATGGTATCGTTACTAATTTGACCTTATTCCGTATTTTCGGCTCGGAAACTGTGTCGAACGGGCGGTTACTACGATCGCGTGAGATACGAATTTCGGACAAACGAAAAGTGAAATACTCGCGTTTACGGGAATTGACGTTGAAAGGTCTTCGACTTGATGTTGTGGCTTATGAAGAACCTCCACCCCCCAAAATAAATGTAAATGCGTGGCGCCGACCACGCCCAAACCATGGACTCGGGACCCGACGCGTTTTGCTCCGGGTGCGGGCCCGTCTAGTTGGATACCCGAAATATACATAAATCAAGCCAGAACTCGGGGATCGGAACCCGTTACTCCGTCGGTCACGAGTTTACGCCATTACGACGAGGATGAGGATAATAGAAGCGAGAAGAAGGAGGAGTATACGTCGAAGTCGAAAGTAGGCTTTATTCGTATCCTTGATTATGTACCCTTGATCGACGTGTTTTATTTTTTCGAGGTTGTGGTTATCTATTTAATAACTAAATACAATCTAGGCTTCTTGATACATATTATGTACTATATTAAATAATTCATAAAATATTTACTTTTTATAATATCTTTATATGATATATAACATATTTATATATAATAAAATTTTTTTATATAATAATATTAATTTTATATTATAACTTATAATGTAATATATTTAATAATTAAATAATTATTCTATTTTAAATATTTTTACATAATCTTTCTGATTTTATATTTATTAACATTATATTTTTTAATACTATTAATTTGTTATTGCGAGCACGATTTCGGGAAATTAATTTTTTACTACAATTACAAAGTATTATGTTTAATAATTATTAGCATTAATGCTCAACAATACTGTAGTTCTTAAATATTCATTATCCTACCTTTTACGTACTATATTTTAATAATATATTAAATATTAAAGATTATAAATATTTTTCTTACATATATAATATATTTAATTATATAAATATAAATATTAAACATTATAAATATTTTTATTACATATATAATATATTTAATTATATAAATACGGTATATTAATTAGTATTTTATTTAAAAATATATTAAATACGTAACTTAATATTTTTATTAAATATTAAGTGTATTAATAATATATCTAAAATATAAAGTATACTTATAATTTAAATAAATATTTAACTTTTATATTATATTTATATAATCTAAAATATATTTAATATATTTAAATTTTTTTATTAATATCTTATTTATAATATATAATTACATAATATAGTATATTTATTAGTATCTTTTTTAAAATATAAAAATTATATATGTTATAAAAGAATACTATTTTTCTAACTTATTTTAAAAATATTAATTTTTTTTATATTAATTTTATAACTTTAAATTTAATATTTATGTATAATAAAAAATAAGTAGAACAAGATAAGAGAAATTAAGTTTATATAATATAATATATTTTATCAATTTATCAATTTATTATTTATTATAATATAAAATTAACTATAAATTAAAATTAGAAAGAAATTTTGATAAGAGAAGGAAGCAAGGAGTAGGAGGCGATAAGTGGGAGAGAGAGAGAGAGGAGAACACGATAGATAGGAGAGAGAGGAGGCGAAGTCGCGCGGATAGGAGAGAGAGCACGCCGGGGCGGGGCAGAGGAGAGAGAGGAGGCGAAGCCCGCGGGGGAGAGAGAGGGCGACTTCGTGCCGCCCGCCCGAAATCGGTTGGGTAACCCGACGACTTAGGCGAAATCGGCCCAGGTTACCCAGCGACTTCGTCCCGCCCACCCCGAAATCGCTGGCTAACTCAGCGATTTCGGGCAAACTGTGCTACTTCCGGAAAAAAAAATGTGTGCTATTCCCGGAAATAAGATTTGAAACCATGTTAAGTTAAAAATTTTCTTCCAAACCGTCACACCACCCATCATCTCCTCCGCATCCTCTGCCTAGATCGATCCCCCTCTCACCCGGTAGATTTGCCATGCTGACCTGGAGAGTGTCCCCTTATCCCCCCGGCTTCCCTGTCTCACCCTCTCACCCAGCGGATTTGTCTTGGATACTTACCCCGCTATGTCTCCGCCCTCTACCGCCCACTCACCTGACGGACTTCTTGGTTCATCCATCACCTCCGCCCTGGCATCCGATAATTTATATTTGTAGTAGTGGATAGCTCAAGATTCTAACTTGGACTACCGTTTTCTATCCCTTCTCTGACTACTCCTATATATGTAATATTGCTTCACATGTCCAACAGATCATACATCTTCTTCTAGGAGTCATCTCTCCTATGGTGCATGCATCTGGTGCCCTCGATCAGCGCTGTCCAACTGTTCTTGTGACGCTTAAAAGGTAAGAACGTCGGCTGTCCGAGAAGTCCCCTTTTCCTTCAAAAAAAATATTTTTTTTCTGTATTTTGTTCTTCCAGGTTTCACTGTCATTGCGGTGTTGTTCTTGGATTAGGGTTTTTGCTGCAGTCTAGGTTTATGTGAAGTGTGATTTCCTTTATTCCTTTGCCAACATCTAGAGCTTTTTGTTGTTCGTACCATAATTTTCTACTTATTTTTAGGATCAACGCTTATCTACTCGATCCTTTATAGTTTATAGCTAAAGTGCATCTTCTGTAACTTTTCTTTTTTGCACCAACTATGTGGAGAATACTGTCGAAGTTCCGAGGAATCAGCCCTAGCCAACTTTAAGTCCCGTGTCGTACCTTCTGTGTCTGTTAGAAGAAACTTTTCTCACGATTCTTTATTTTCTCCAAATTCATTGACTTGCCCCAAGATTGATAGGTTGATAGCATGATCTTTCTCTTGTTATTGTTAGCCTTCTCCATTTATACACTTAATTTATTGTGGGTTATAATATCTTCTTCTTTCTTTGGTTATTACTATATTATGCATGGTTTATTTTTTATTTTTCAGATCTTGATAGCACCAAATGGTTGATTACTTGGTTGTATTATAATCTGTCCAGTAAGCCCTTAATTTCTATGTATAATATGCCATAAGTTTCTCTATGATTTGGTGATTTAACTTGGTTTCCATAATATATGGTAAGTTTGTATAATTGATTTATGATTAATAGTTCTAAGAAAGAATGGGGATGAATAAAGTGAAATCTGATTGACTTGTTGAATTACTCATTCTGTGTGGAGATTCGGACTACATATATGGCATGCTGTCAGATCTATGACTCAATTTTGCAAGGAAATGTATACCTTCTTGTCCAGTGACCAGTTATCTACCATACTGCTAACACTATACTATAATGACTAACCATGTCACAATAATGACCATTGACTTTTCTTCATTTGATAAATTATTGGCTTTTAATTTGAAACACGGTGGATTTTGATGACTTTGCAAATTGTTACTTCATGCAAATTTGGCATCCCCAGGTGGTAGGACAAAGTTTCCTATTGAGATGTCTGGGCATTGCTAGCATTCTCTCACTTCCTGCAATGGTTTGGAAATGCTAATCGGATTAGCCCATCTAAGAGAAGAAAATTAGATCCACTATAAGTTCTTTTTGGAACTTTAAAAAAGGCAAGAAAAGCATAAAAGAAAAAAATGTGTAAAAATGGCTCTTCCAGTGATTTTGGACCTACCCTGCCATCGGTCCTAATGCTATTACTACCAAACACTAGGGGAGTGGCATTGGTCTTTGCTTCTTGCATCTTCCCCACCCTAAATATATAGAGAATATGAATTGTATCCAGTGGGTCTGCTGAAACTGATATTTATGCGTCTAGGTCCCTCCATCGGTGACCAGCTGTGATCTATTGGAATTAATGTAAAGTCATTTAGTAATGGACAGATCCTAGCAATTTTTGCCTGATACTAATGGCCCGTTTGGTTAGAGTTTTTAAATTTAATACTATATCAATATTGATATTGATAATTTTAGAGGTTGAAGTATCAATATCAAAATTGATATAAGTTGTTACTTGTATTACATAATGTGCTTTGTTTTCACTATCAATTTCAAAATTGATATTACTAACTAAACACTTCTTATTTGATTACTAAGAATATCAATTTTTAAAATTGATAATGAAATAGATGTCATCAAAATAGTATTACCAAACGGGGCCTAAGAGAATGCCCTGAAGGTAAAAAATAGTAGAATAATGATCATAATGTGATTCTTGAGAAGGCATTGATAGAAAAATGGTTGCAAGTAAATGAGTAGTTGAGTTCCAAGATTCCTGGATAGGTAGTACACTGATATTTTTTATACCAATTGCTATATTTGGTTAGAGTGATATCAATAGCCAAACACCTCTTCATGATTTATATCAATATCAATTTCAAGATTACCTGTGACAAAGTTGTTTGATATTGTAACCAAACAAACCTTACGAAAATGGTGTCATCTCTTGTTGTAACAAGGGAAAATACTAATGGGGTGTTTGGTTGCACATGATAATGAAGGTTTTTATGGCCCCTAATTTTTAAAAATTGTAAAGAAAATTTGTTAAAAGAGGTGTTTGGTAACCATGACAATTTTATGTTTTAAAAGTGATTTTCTTCTTAAACAAAAAAGAGGGTCTCACCTCTTTCTTTTTTCTTATTGGTCCCCCACTTTGTTTGGTCATGTGTGGTAGTTACTCTTTTTTGTAATGACATCCCTCCAAACATGATAATTTTATGTCATGAGTTGGTTCACTTTTTATTTTAATACAATTTTTATCATGAAATTTTTAAAAAAAAAAATATCATGCAACCGGCTTACCCGTAAATGTACAAGTATTGAACTTTCAAAATTTCAAAGATACAAGTCTCATTGACATTTTGATAATATGAAGTGGATCTTGTTTATTCTATAAATAAGGATTTAAAAAAAACAATGGAGAGGCCATGTCATTTGCCATATTTCAACTTGCCAAAGATGCAGGTTGGTGACTTGGTGGATTTTGATTGTTTAGGATATAAGAAATATTTTTTAGCCTATCAACATTTGGATTTCTTTCTCACTTCACTTCTCAAGCATACTTTGTTTGTATCTAGCTAATGCTTTCATTGAATGAAACTACAATGTTAGATTTGGCTTATGAACAATTGCTGAAGTTTTGTATCAAACAATCCCTTCCTGAATTCATCATTCTCAAGAGACTGGGTGTTGTTTTCTTCCTAGCTACTAGCTTCTAATGGGGTGTTTGGTTGCAAGTTAAATTGGGTTTTTATTACCAATTTTATGTTTTTGTAATAAACCTTGTTAAAAAAAGGTGGTTAGCAAGGATTATAATTTTATGTTTTGAAAGAAATTTTCTTCTTAGACAAAAAGATTTCATCTCTTTTTTGTACTTGTGGCCTCCCCCACCGTGTTTGGTCACATATGACACACACTCTTTTTTGTTATTACATCTTTTCAAAACATGACACATTTACATTATGAGTTAACTTACACTTTATTTTAATACAAATTTTCCATCATGAATGTGTCTAAAAAATTGTTATTGCAACCAAACACCCTATAAGAATCACAAAAAGTCTAATAAATTGGGACCGATGTTATATGAATTTCTAAATTTTATTTTGGTAATGTTACTTAAAAAATTTTTGTACTTGAGTACTATTTTTAGTACGTTACCATAAACATGTCTGTTCATTGGCAAATGAACACTTGTATATATTTAGATTTCCATCTCAACCTTTGATTTCCTTTGGTCATAGAGCTTCTATGTTGGGATGCAAACATTAATATTTAGTTTATTGGAATAAAAAATGGATAACTTGTATCCGTTGATTTAATTTTGATAAAAAATCAATATATATATGTACATATCAATATTTGGTTAATTAAAAACATAAAAATATTTAATATTTCGATATATAAATGTGAAAAAATAAAAAATAAATTTTTAAATAAATTACAATTAAAAATTACTAACAAAATAATATTTTTTTCATTTTTGATATAAAATATATATTTTATAATTAAGTAAAAATCAAAATATCAAAATTTCAACTTGTTCAAAATCAAAATCACTTAATCCTTATTGGGATTGGAAAAGAAAATAGGTGATATCGCAATGGGTTCTTTAGCTTCACTTCCATAGTCTATCCAAGAAAATCTAGAAGCCACTATACAAAGGTGTTCAGCAAGTCGGAAGTTGTTCTTGGCACACTGTCAGTCTCCCAATAGTAAATGATTTTTGTTTAGTCCTAAAAGAAATGGAGGGAGATTAAAGTTGTATATCATTGTTCTTAAATGACATTCGTTCAAAATTTAACTGATTAATAGCTAAAATTTTTAAAGTAATGTCATAATCTTTTTACTTTATGATATACATTGTTTAGTTACATTAAAGTTAATGGATCTATTTTTAATCGAGATATTCAATGCTTTAAAATAACAATTTTAAGATAATGCATCCTGGTAGCTTAGTTTATAAAAAAAATTAAAATGCAAAGACATGTACTCGTAAATAAATTCACATAAAATATTTATACCATTGTGTAAGCATGGTATTAAATAAATGATGGTTTATGCAAGTATAATGTCAATAAATATTTTTAAAATCTATAAATACACGTGCGAAGCACATTTTCTTTGACTAGCATATACTAGATCTGATGGTAACTAGTTTAGATTACAAGATGACATTTTCATTGCGAAAACTTGAAGATGTGTGTATGTTCCGTTTAGAGAATGGTTGTATTAGTGTTATTGTAGTTGTGGTTAGCACATCATGTTGTGTACTTTGGTTAGTCTTGAATAGATGGTGTTGAGTGATATACAAAGTATATCTTAATTGTATGTGTTTTCATTGAATTGATTCATTTAGAAGTTGTATCTTAGGGTGATATCTTTATTAGCTTAGTCTCTTGATAGGTTGTGGTATGTGGTTAGTAAAGTGTGAAATGTTGGAAGATTAATTATGGTTTAGCTTATTACTATTATAATTATGTTGTAGGATTGGATACCTATAAATTATTTTTATAGGTTAGCACATTGTTAATTATCACGATTTGGCGAATGATGGGATGTATCCTACTTGAGTTGTTTAACATTTCAGTCCAAACTTATAACATTTTTCGAGCCGTTAGATTTAGCGCAGCAAAAACATGGTGGTTTGGTCTTCTAAGAGGTAATATGTATTTTTAGACTAGTATATGAATTGTTTAGATTGTATCATTATATGATATTTTAGTAGAATGTTTAAAATTTTGAGTTGGATGATTTTAGTCTTCATTTTTCTCAAAGCTGATGTATTTGAGAGGTTATTTTTTTCGGTCGTGCCACTAGATTATTTAAGTGTGCATGTTAAAAATCCAAAACGTGCCTAGTGAGAAACATATGTTCATTCATTTTGTGATAAAATAACATTAAATTCAAACTTCGGGCGATCAAGTTTAGTTCGCACATTTTTTTGGATAAAGAAATTTATTTCAGTAGAACGAGTTCCCATTTTTGTTTTGTTTTAAAAAGTGAATGAAATTAAATAGAGTATAAAGAAAATTTGGTTGGATTTATTCTTGTAGATATAGGTCAATAAAGATACATCATTTATGCATAATTGTCATTGTGTGTATTACCACATTCTATATTTAAACTATTATATTTTTTGACTTCCTTATGCCTAATAATTTAATTTAATCTTAACACAAATTAAAATACCTAATTCCTTTTTTTTTATTCATTCTCTCTTTAAAACTTTATGCTTTATCTTTCTAATAGTAATTAGTGCAATGGGTTTGCATATTCACGCATAAAATATGTATGTAAATGTATTATGTGCATATGATAATCATACCCATATTTGTCTATAGGTCGTCTCCACGTTAGCGAACACAAATACTTGCATATATACATAGACACACATATCACTTACCATTTCGAGGTTAAATAAAGAATCCCAAAGCGTATAGATTTTTAGTCTTATAACTATGGTAAGCCGAGGTATCGACTAATTCGAGGCTGGGTCTACCAACCCGGTTGGTTTTGGTCGCAACCGGCTCGGTCATGACCCAAAGTCGAGTCACTCGGCTACGTGATAGGGTTGTATGACCCGGCATCGGGTCACACGACCTTGAGACCTAGTTGGCAACTCGGTGACCCGAGTTGCAACGCGGTCCTATGGCTTGTTCATAGAACTTTCTTAATTGTGTACTCTCTCTCTCGAACTCTTTTTCCTAAACATTTAATTAGTGTTAATTGTTTATTTTAAGCATTTAATTAATGCTTTACCTATTTTTTATTTAGTTGTATTGTAACTATTTTTATTAAGTGCATTGATAACTCCTTTTTTGCTTCGTTGTGTTGTTAACCCTTTTTGTCTAATTGTGTTCTTAATACCCTTTTTGTCCCAATTGTGTTGTTAACATTTTTTTCTTAGTGTTGTCTTAATTTTTAAAGCTTTCTAGTTAGAGCATGCTTTTTCCAAGCTATGACACTCGAATGACCAATTCGACCCGGAATGATCCAGCTTGACTTCTTTGCTGTTTGATCTCTTTTGTGGCAAAGAGAAAAGTGTAACGTAAGTATTATGAAAAATATATCTACATGAGAACTTACTTGATTGAAATGTAACCACTTTGGCATGTAGAATGATGTTAACATTATATTACGCACACGAACTCCACTTGAGATAAGAGCTCAATTCGTAGACATTTACAAGCATTGAAACAATCAAGGGGAGCTTGAAAAGGTATAGGAACATTTGTCAAAGCACGGAATTTTTGAACCGCACAAGGCACTTGGTTCACATGTACGGGGCGGGACTATAGTGTTTTTAAATTCCTTGGGATGAACTTCGTTGATGGTGCATTGCCATGAAAGTTTACTATATGATATCAATGTATCTATGCAACCATTAATGATTAATTATTATTTTTGCAAACATACTGACTTATAATAAGATGATAGAGGTGAGTCAAAAGTCATTTGTGGATGAAGATGTGTATCGGCATACTAAGTGATTCATGGTCCAAGGTTTAAGAAGTGGGAGCAAGTGCTTAGAAGTGAGAGAAAATTCATGATCTCACACAAAATGATGACCAATAAGTAGGTCTTGTGAATCTTGTCTTGACATATTTGCAACAAAGACAAACATCCATCACAAAAATGATGGAGAATTTCGGGATGTGCATTGAGAAGATCGAGGGGTGACATTGAAATCGTTTTTCCATAGTAGCATAATGACGACTGATGCAAATGGACCATATTACAAGTCTATGATCAACACCATAGCCGTTATCGATAGGAGAGGGTTGAGATTCACACCGAAGGAAAGAGATATGTAACAATTATCTTCCAATGGAGGTAGAAGATATTAAATGTATGTCAAGGTATTTAAATGTATTTGGCAAGAAAGAGGATGCACGTTGATAATAGATGGTTAAACATGTTGGTAAACTTTAATTTTCAAACTTATTACTTACATCTTTTTTTGTGTGTGTTTCAATTTAGAGTTTACATATATTCTTCTCTTTTATAGGTATAACTAGGAAGACAATGATAAACTTTCTAATATATTGTCGAATCGAAACCTTTTTCAAGATATTTTATAGATGCATCCAAACTAGTAAAGAATGCAAACTATGTCCTTGAATTAATTGAGGGTGTTGTCGAACAAATATAAGAGGATTGAGTATCCCAGTAGTAATGGACAACACAGGTGCATATAAAACAATTGAATAAATGTTAATGGCGAAGAGAGGATACATTTATATTGGACATCATGCTTCACTCTTCTAGAAGTCGGAACCTTCTTCTAGAAGTTATGCTACAGAGATTCCCCAAGTTGATTAGGTAGCTAAGATGGCCCAATTTATATCATCTTACATACACTGAGGGAGCATACGAAGGGGTCGAGAGCTTCTACGACCACAGGGTGACTCGGTTTACTTCCCGTTACATTCCCTTGGAGAGTTTACTTTGTAATAGAGGGTGTCCTCTTGCGAATGATATTACTTTTACTAAGTTGAGTAGGTTGAATTGAGAGGGCTAGTTCTTTAGATAAGAAATGGATGAAGGTTAGAAGAGACCTTAAATAGTGTAGACTTTTGGCAAACTGTAAAGAAGACCCTTTATATAATGCAACCATTTGTCAAAGTCCTCGAAACAATAGATGTGCTTAGGAAGCGAGATATGGGCTATTTGTATGATGCACTTGAGTTGGCAAAGGAGGAAATATTAAAGACCGTATTGGAGCTTTAGGTAGTGGTGGGATGTGATTGGCCGCTGGTGGGAATCTAAGTTGTATCATCCAATACATGCAACGAAGTACTTTCTTTGTGATTAAGTTAAATCAAATACCTTATTTTGTATTATTGTACTTTCTGTCGACATAGATATGTTTCTACTTGTTAGGTCACTTTTTACTCCTATATATTGTTGTAGTCCAATATTCAAGTCAGTGTGAGTTTTTAGATAGTGTTAAAGATGTCATCCACGTAATGTTTGGAGATGACGACCAATCACTTACATGCAACAAGATGTATGACTATCGAATGAGATTATTCCACTTTTGGACATCAAGGTCTGATAGTGAGTATTTACACTCTTTAAGTTTGGGCACGTGCCATCCAATTGTTTTATGTGATTTAGATGATTAACTTATTTCAATTATTTTCTAACATACGTGATATTATGCGATTAGTGGTGGATAGATCACAAAAAAGCACCAAGATATGAAAACTTGGGCGATGTCTCGATAAAAGTCCTTAGCTAAATCACATTGCTTCAGAGAGTTTGTGAAAGAAATTGGTCGATGTTTTAATTGAAATCTTATTCATACAAAGTAGAGAAATAAGTTAATATCAAGAGAAGACTAGAGCAATTGGTGTATTGTCACTACAACATGAGAATGAAGTTGATAAATTTGTAGAGGATGAGGAACAACAAAAAGGAGGGAAAATATGGAGAGAGGAAGCGTTTGGGCAACGAAGTGAGATGGTGACCATACATGATTCAACGCGAGAAAATCTATTGCAAGCATGAGTGAATGATTAGGGACTATCACAAATCTGAGTTGAACCAGGATGATCAAGAATGAGCACAAGAACAACTTGATGACGTACCCTCTAGTTAAGGAATTCCATATTTTTTATTCGGTGGCGAAGAGACGAAGACTAAAGAATCTTCTCCTCAAGGTAATAAATCAAAGGGTAAATGTAAACATGTTGTAAACTAGTCCATTGGACAAAAAGACACACCGAGAGGCAAACATCCAATCTCCGTACCAAACATTAGAAGATTCAACTTCAAAGAGTGTTGTAAAAGTGGAAGGAAGCATGAGCGGGTCCAAGGAGGTTAACATATCTAAAGATATGCAGTTTATACATATGACACATGACATAGATCATGGTGTGCAGCCGCAAGATGGTCATGGTTAGCATACACTAGCAGGCGAAGGCCAATACTATGTACAATATTATGGAGAGGTTGAGTCATCTCAAGACTCTTGATTTTCTTATATATCTGCTTGGATGATGATATAATTCAACATATATATGGATCCTCATCGGACACTTGCATATACATTTCGCATATAGTAATTATAGTGGATCCATAGGAAGATGATTGTATATGACAATGCCAAGTACAATCATCAAGTATATATATTCAATGTTATTTATTATTTCCAAATATTATAGAGAGAGTATATAAATATGTAAAAAATAATAAAATGTAAGCTTTAAATATAAATGAATGAATTTTTTAGCCATAGTCTCCATTTTTTAAAAATAGTAAATTTTATATTTTTGTATCTTTTAATATGTTTTGATTTTTAAAAAAAAATGAATTTCTCAACTCAATTTGAAAGCATGGTTGCAATCATGCCCGACTTTATTGTTTTGGGCTCAGGCGGCCCTAGCTCGACCCCTTCTTTCTTATAATTTTTGAACTTCGAGGTTAGCTCCGTATCTTTGAGAATAATAGGGGTAAAAATAAAAGCTGATGTTATAATATTCTAATCTAGATTGGATAAAAATTCTAGATTAGGAACATAATTTTGTATCCTACAATGGAATCAAATCAAATTTTGATAGTTTACTAAAGTTGAAATAAAAAATAGTCAATCCTATATTTGTTTATTTGAGTAAAAATCAACATACACATGCAAAAAATTTGAGATTTTAAAAAGATGGGCATAGAGAAATTAAATTAAACATAATCCGTTGGGCATACACAAGGGATAGCGTCCTCGTTGAACAATCCGGTTACGGAAACTCATCCGTTCGCTTTGACAAGAGTTCAAGTTCGCCTGCTGCCCGTCGTTAGAGGCACGAATTTGTTTGTTTTTATCAGAATGCATATAAAACAAATGTTATATATGTATATGTATTCATATCTAACCAAGTTTAAAAGTGCACTCGGTAGCCATGACAAAAATGTTAAAAAGGTAGACATCCTGATTTAATTTTTTTGCAAAAGGCCACTGCTAGGAAGAAAGTGCTACTCATGAATTTGCAATTAAAATTGTACCACAGAATGACTAACATAAGCAAATGGACTACTTATATGTTTGATCAATCTGAATTTTGCCTGCAACGCTTAATCAAACTGTTAATTTTATCAAAAGATGGATGTCCAAAACGATTTAATATAGTTTTAACCTAAAACGAGGGCATGCTTTTAATACTTAAAAACTCTCACACGAGCTCTTAAAGACTACGGCATTTTTCGCTAGCACTAATATTAACATAAAATCTCAACAGAGCATTCTGTATACGATTATTTACAGAATTTCTCTTTTGTTAACATCTTGGCTGAGAGTGTAACAGTCAATGGAGAAACTCCTGGCTGGCTGAAGTTCTCTCTTGCACGTTCAAGAGCCATGCGAGCAACTGTGCCTTTCCCGTCTCATGTTCCACGGTGAATAGATTATGGTCGATTTAGGGGGGCTACAACAAGCATCACATTTTTTTAGCATGAATGAGCAGAAACAACTTGATGGAAAAGTTTTCCTCGAGGTGTCTTAGAGATGACTGACCAACGTTAGTTGACTTCATTCTTAATGCAGAAACATGTGAGGCTTAACGGCCTGTTTGGTAGCTATTATTAAGTACTTATATTAGTATTAATTTTAAAACCGATATTGATACAAGATGATATAGAGTGTTTGGATACTTATATCAGTTTAAAATTATTAGTTTATCATTCTTTCAAATTCAATACGAGTAGGTACCTGTTTTAAAATTAATACTGCATGTTCACTTGCGTCCTAACTCCATCGGGCCGCCCTCCACAGTCGACCTCGCGGCCGACGCCTTCGCGGCCGCCCTCCCCGTCGACCTCGGCGGACGCCCGATAGCGGCCGCCCTCCCCCTCCGATCCTCCGCGGCGCCCTCTACTGCTCCCGTCCCCGCCGGGGCTTTCCACCCTGCCTCTACCGGATTCCCCCGTCTCCCCTTTCTGCATCATCTCCAATCAATCGACGCGCGATAGGGCACCCCCCGGCGGATGCGACAAGGGCGAGCCCGACGGCGAGGAGGCGGCCGGGGCTCCGCTAGAAATGCGCAGCCCCCTCCGCCGATCCCGGACCGGACCACAACTCAATCTCCCGGGCGCCGGTCGAGAGGGTCGATGGGGCGGGAAGTCGGCGGCGGCGTCCACCGCGCCGGCCCTCTCTTCCCGCCACCGCCCTCCCTGCAGGAGCGGTTCCGGCAGCTGCAGCGGGCCGAGGAGA
The DNA here is from genome assembly GCA_036172225.1 of Cryptocoryne crispatula var. balansae. Lineage (NCBI taxonomy): Eukaryota > Viridiplantae > Streptophyta > Magnoliopsida > Alismatales > Araceae > Cryptocoryne > Cryptocoryne crispatula. The sequence continues at coordinate 58,169,106 of CM069918.1, forward strand.
TGAGGGAGGAGAAGGAGCACCTCGGGGAGCCGTTCGCCGGCGGGCAGATCATCCCACGGTGGTTCCTGCCGGAGGCACACTCCGCCCGTCTAGGCCTCTCGGGGGGCACGGGACGGAGATTCGCCCCCGAGGAGATCGGAGAGCGACGGCGACGGCGGCGGGCCGGACGGAATTATTGGGAGGGTGAGCCGTCGTCCTCCGCCGGCAACCTCCTCCTCCTCCTCAGGTACCCATCCACATCCAGAGAACCCGGCTACTAATCCCAACTCCAGGAAGCCAGGGCGGGATGTCGGATGGTAAAAAAAAATTTAATTTTAATTCAGTACTCTGGATATTCAATTATTGACATTACCAAACGCTTAAAGAAACTTGATACTATCGCTTTTGATATTAGTATTACATCTTCTTAGAATATCAATATCAAAATTGATATTTTATCAATTTTGATACTCAAAACAAAGAGGGCGTAAAATCTTATCTGGCAAGCGGATGTCTCATCACTTTACACCCTTCATCCAGCACGAAGTTGCTGCATCTCTGAAGTGAGAACTACTGAAGAATGGCTTCAAATCATAGATCTCATATTCTTGGGCCTGTGACAGCAAAAGGCAAATTAGACCCCAGCAGGCACGATGCATTTTTTGTTGGGGGAAGTAGAGTGGGAAAATAGAAGCAGAACATGGAGCTACCGCCCATCATCATCCCTACCCTTGTTCCGCAGGTCATCCACCTTCACTTCCATGTGCGATAACCTGTCAGTCCTGCCTGAAATTATCTCTTCATGATGCAATGCATCTTTCACAAGCACACTTGGAGAAGAAACAAGAGGAGTTCATTGTGATCTCTTCTGTAAGGGTCAAGAAATACTTCCTAAAGCTCTGTAATATCAGTTAAAATATCAGTATTCATAGGCCTAGAAGAAAGGTACAAGAAAAGTATCTAGATGCATGAATAGCAAAAGAAAAAGCAAGTTCATGTTTTAAAATGAGCTTGAAACCGCCAAATGCCAGAGGAAAGAACCCATGATCATGTATTGATGCTTAAATATTTCTATGCCAACGTGGCATTTTTGGCAAGAAAGCAAGGTCATGTTTTGAAATCGCCGAATGCCGGGAGAAAGAACCAGTGTTCATGTGTTAATGCTTACATATTTCTACGCTAATATGGCATTTTAGACTATGGCTATCAAGCAGATCATAACCACCGTTGTCTAGATTTGCTCTTAATAGTCAATTACCAGCAAGAAAATTAGTGTGCTGTGCCCAGAACAGTTTCGAAGAAAGTAGGACGGTACGGCATTATTCTTTGCAAATGATTGCCAAGAATCTGTACACAATGCATTACTTTATTCCTTGTTTTGGTTAGTAATAAAAAACTAATACTATATATCAATTTTGATATCACTATCAGTTGAGAATAGTGTACTGTTGGCACAAAACATGTTCAAGTTTATTTGGGTTGTGATTTGTTGGCACCTGAAATTATTAATATTCATGGGATGAATTCTCAGTTTTGACCCCCTTATTTGTTATATTTCATTGCCAAACTCATTGAGAAATAAACCCCATTTATAGGCCCATTTGCATAACTCATGTTATATCTTTAATGGGCTAAAATCTCATTTCCTTTTGGGCCCATCCTTGAGCCTAATCCATTAAGAAAGAAGCCTATTTTGGTTGACAATTTCATAATCCCCTGTATTGACAATTATTAGGCTGTATTTTAGTCATTTAATGAGTTCATTTTTATATTATTTTAGCAGTCTATTTTATGCCATCTTAGTGCCTGTCATTTGACTCATGGGCCCATTTATTGTCACAAGATGACTCACCTGTTAGCTCACGTACAGCCCATGTTTCATACAATTAATGGTCTATAGATGTCAAGTCAAATAAGCCCATGTTCCGGAGAATTCCCCACCTGCCATCTCACCACGTTCTAGAGCTTTCTCCAGCCCATCTTAAAAGTCATGAGATACCCCCACGATGGCATCTCCTGATCGAGTCAAAAAAAAGACTGCAGCTCCCACCTGCCACCTCTCCCACGTTGATCCATTTATCCCATTAAAAAAATGCCTCTCTCTCTCTCAAAAAAAGAAAAAGAAAAAGAAAGACTGCTGCGCACCTTCCAGGGGGTTGGAGAGAGGATAGGGGATGTCTTCCAGCCGCTGCTCGTTCTCTTCTCTTCTCTATGCCTCCGGCTGCCTATGCCCATGGGAGGAGGTGGAAGATCCACAGCCGCTGCTATCACCTACAGATGCTGCTGCCACCGAGGTTGGGAGCTCTGGAAGAAAGGCTCGAAAGGAAGACGGGGCTGCTGCTGCCTCCAGCGCCCATAGGAGAACCTGCTGTTACTGCTGTCGGATGTGGCCTTCTTGGCTGCAGTTTCTATCCAGGCCAGCACAAGATGCTGTCTTACTCTTTCTTCTAGACCTGCTGATGATGGCATCTATGGAGAATGAAGGAGTTAAATACTCGTATACCTCCTGTGCCTATAGGAGATACAAACAGATGCTACCATCTGTTGCACCGATGGATGAAGATGGACATCTTCCTGTTGCTGCTGATGCAGGAGATGAAAAAGATGTCCATCCGTTGCCATCTGATCAAGGAAGACTTTCTGGTCAGATTTCTTCATCCCCTTGCTGTTGCACCTCCCTCTTGGTGCTGCTAAGCATCTCTTGGCTCCTGCTGCACCGATAAGAGGAAGATGGAGAGCCTCCTGTTGTTGTCACTAGTGGATAGAGATATTACCCTCTCCTCTCAATGATGCTGCTTCTGCTCCCTGCATCCACAGGAGGAAAAGGAGGTGTTGATGAGCGCACTAAGGAGACAGCCGATGCTGTCACTGGATGGCGTACGTGGCCAAGCATTCCAAGAAAATAAGGAACGTCACGTTTTCCCGGAATAACGTATTTTCAGGAAACGTCTCTAAACATGAAATAACTGCGAGAATGGGATTCCCAAGGTTGCACATTCTCCATCGAAGCCCAAAACGCCGCTGGAACATCTTCCCCCTTTCCTCGTTGCGATCCTCGGATCTCCGTCCAGCACTGGTATCGGAGCCTTTGGTTCGTCCGCCGCCTCTCTGTTTGCTGCCGCGTTTGTCTGCCAGCACCCGGTTCCTGTTTGTTCGTCGCTGCCCGTCGTCGTCACCTCCGTGAGCAGCGCCACTCCCGCCGCTGCGCGTTGCCGGGGTTCACCCGTGCGCGCCCGCGCACTCAAGGCTGCAGTTGCTCGGCTACCATTGGCTCATCGTCGCCCCGCCCCTGCGCGCTGCCGCGCTTCACCCGTGAGACCTTGCCGGCCGTCTGCTGCTTTGTTCACCTGCCAGCACCCATCTCCGTTCCTCCGTCGCTGCCAGCCGCGGTTACATCCGTGCAAAGCACCATTTCAACTGCCACACTCCCTCGGCACAGTGCCTGCCACAGTCGCCTCTGTTGCTGCCATGTGCAGTGTCTTCCCCAGCCGCCGGATGTTTGCCGCGGTTTCACCCGCATGCGCCCACGGTTCATGCTGCACCGTCTGAAGGGGGGGGGGGCATCGACTTGGCCTACCGGCACCCCCACCATCGTCGGGTTGCTCCACCGTAGATCCCCCAGTGTTTGCACTCGCGCGTTAGCGACTGTCAGCAGCACCTCGCCGCTGGAGGACTCTGCTGATCACCCATTCTGCATCGGCCACGCACAACGCTCTTCCCTTTACCCTCTGCTGGTGCACGCTTTACATCGTTCAAGGTCAGAATTTTTTTATTAGTGACGGTAAGTTATCACCTTTATGCACAGCTTTGCATTTATTGCTTAACTTCTTGTTCAAGGAACCCTCGTGACTTGCAGCAAGGTTATTTTCAATATTTTACATAGTTAATCATATTACAAATTTGATGAGTTACGTATGCATATTTATTCCTATGATTAACTGTATCTATATATTTTGATATTTATGTTTTAGACATTCAATAGAATTGCATATACACTCTTCGTAATTTGACAGAATATTAAACTTATTTATTTATTTTTTCATGTGATAAACAACCAGCATTGTCTATGTAGTTCTAAGAGATATAACAGCATGAACTTGTTTAGCATAATGATTAGTTTAATTATTTTTGTTATTATGCAAATTTGGATGGTTGCAAATCAATGTTACACTTATTTTAGAAACATTCTGGTCCTAATGTCCAGCATGCTAGTTGCTATAGAATTGATAAAACTTGACAAACTGAATAGAATGAACCATGATACGTGGCATAGAAAAATTAGATATTGTCTAATTTGTGACAATATAGAAAATCTTATTGAGGGTATTGTTCCATAACATAATAAAACTCTCACTGATGTGGAAAAGAAAATGATTGAGCAATAGATAGTTGGTGATAAGAAGGCTAGAAAATTATGACATACTATCATAGAAAGATATGTTATTATCACGGAAATTAAAACCCAGTTCTTGTTACACAAGTATAATGTCTGTAGAATGCAAGAGGGAGAAGATGTGATAATGTATGAAAAAGAAATGATAGTTAGAACTAAGAATCTAGTCATTTTTGGAAGTAAGATTCCAAAGAAATTATTTATCACCACTGCATGGATTGGTAAATTACCCTCATTGAACATAATTGCCACAATCTTAAGAATTGCTAGTTCAGTTTTAGTTGTCATTAAGTTGCTTTTAAAGTTAGCAACAGAAATTTTTATAATGGCTAGAAGGAAAGGACTAGAGGTGAATCTAATAAAGGCCAATGCAATAAATAAGAAGTTAGTTGCTCAATGTCGACACCACAAGAAGATTCCTGAATATGCTTGCTATGGTTATGGAAAGTTTGGTCATTTCAAAGCCAACTGTCCAAGTAAGCATAGAAATATGGGTGAAAATTTACACCCGGAAGATAAAGGAATTAGAAAAAGAGAATTTGTCGGCGTTACTGAATGTGGCGCAAGTTTGACAAATTCAGATGAGTGGTGGATCGATTCAGGAGCTACTAGACACGTTGCAAAGACCAAGAAAGGGCTTGTGTCCCTAAAGAAATTGAATGCTGGTGAACAGAGGCTTATGATGGGAAATGACACCTATATTGATGTTGAAGGTGTTGGTACTTATAGGCTGGATCTTGGGGATAATATTATGATCCTCAAGGATGTGTTTTATGCACCCAAAATCCGGTGGAATCTCATTTCTGTTCCAGCATTGGTGAAAAAGGGCCTCATGTTAGATTATGGAATGAAGGTGTGTCAATTGGAAAGGATGGAGATATATATGCAACGGGGAAGTTTTCCCCGGAACATGATTTGTTTTATATTCCTGTAATTGACACCGGAAAATATATTTCGATGCTAGTTCTACCGAGTATTCCTTGCGTTATCAGTCAGAATGTGATCTTTGGCATTTTATATTGGGTCATCCCGGAAAATCTAAAATGGAATTAATGGCAAGAATGAGTATGCTGCCATTGTCAAAGATAGAATTGTCACCTTGTGAACATTGCTTAGTCGGAAAGATGACTAATAAACCATTCGCAGGGACATAGATCACAGGGAATTGTTAGAGTTGATTCATTCGGATATTTGTGGACCTCTAAGTGTAAAATCATATGATAACAAGGAATATTTCATTACATTTATAGATGACTACTCTAGGTATGCCTATGTATTTCTCATTTCTGCTAAGTCTGAGGCACTCAGTTGTTTTAAAAGATATAGAGCAGAAGTGGAAAGGCAATTGGGTAGGGATATTAAGGTGTTAAGAATCGATAGAGGTGGAGAATATAACTCAAAGGAGTTTGAGTCATATTGCCAAGAGCATGGAATAAAACGGCATGTAACAATGCCGTATACGCCACAACAAAATGGTGTGAGAAAGAAAAAAAAACCTTAATGAATGTGGTTAGATGTATGCTATCCCATTCGGTCTTCCTAAGAAATTTGGGGAGAAGCATTGCTCACGGAAAGTTATATACTGAATAGAATACCCACCAAGTCTATCGAATCCACACCTTATGAATTGTGGAATGGGAGAAAACCAAATCTGAGTCATCTCAGGAAATGGAAATCCATTGCCCATGTTCTCATTCCAGAACAACTTAAAAATAAGTTGGAACCTTAACATTGAAATGCAAGTTCATAGGATATTGTGAGAAATCAAATGGCTATAGGTTCTTCCATAAGGATAAGGGGATCATTGAATATAGGGATGTTACATTCCTAGAAAATCTAGAGGAAGAGGAACCTCATGAAATTGAGAAAGAACCTCTAATTGTGATAGATGATGATTATTACAATGAAAATTCTAGAAATGATCCGCCAATAGAAGAAGAACCTAGGATAGTAACCACCTCAACAAGAAATAGTTGAGGGTCAAGATAATCCTATGATGAAGGACCGTCTCGATATACATGCAATTGGCAACAAGAGAACTAGAACTCCACTGCATGGATGGATGATTTCTATTTATACTCATGTGAGCCTTCATGTCTAAATGTGGACATAAATGAGGAAAGATCACACAGATTCAATAAATTACATCGATGCCATGAAATCGCGCGAATCGAATTATGGCTAGATGCAATGAAAGAAGAAATGAGCTCCATGGAAATTAATGGAGTGTGGGAATTGTGTGATTAGGAAAGGCTATTGGGTGTAAATGGGTATTTAAAAGAAAGCTTCGATGGGTCTATAGATAAGTATAAGGCCCGTTAGTTGCCAAGGGGTTCATTCAGAAAGTAGGTATTGATTTTCAAGAAACCTATTCTCCTGTGGCTAAGTTTGCATCTATAAGGATGCTATTGGCCATTGTCGCATATCTTGATTTAGAATTGTACCAGCTGGATGTTAAGACTGCATTCCTCAACGGAGAGTTGGAGGAAGATATATATATGCGACAACTTGAAGGGTTTCAGGTGGAAGGAAAGGAGAATATGGTATGTAAGTTAAGAAAATCCTTGTATGGATTAAAGCAATCATCTAGACAATGGTATCTCAAATTTCAAGATGTAATTATTCAACTCGACTTTGTTCCAAATCGGTTGGATAGCCGTGTGTATGTCATGAAGAGTGGGAGCATGGTGATTATATTGTCCTTGTATGTGGATGATATATTGCTCGCCGGAAATGACATCGGAAAGTTGAATAAGATAAAGTCTGAGCTCAGTGAGAAATTTGAGATGAAGGATATGGGAGAGGCGTCCTATGTCCTTGGTGTCCAGATTGAGAGGGACATGAAGTCTAGATTGTTGTCCATAAGCCAGGAAAAGTACATACGGTCCGTACTTAGAAGATTTGGGATGCAGAATTGCAATCCAGCAAACACGCTCGGTTTATGGAAAGAAGTTAAGCAAGGAGCAATGTCCCGAAGAGGGTCAAGGCTCGCTTAACATGCCTTATGCTCAAGCGTTGGAAGCTTAATGTATGCAATGCTTTGTACCAGGCCCGATATAGCATTTGCAAGTAAGCTTAGTGAGCAGTATCAAAGTAATCCCGGACCAAAGACATTGGGAAGCCGTTAAGAGGATTATGAAGTACCTTAAAGGGTACATTGCACCACAGTTAGTATACCAAGCGGAAACACTTGAAGTGCTTGGTTACTCCGATGTGGATTTCGGAGGGGATAAAGGATGATGAAAGTCCACTTCGGGACACTTGTTCATCTTTGGTGGTGCGGTCTGCTTGGGTAGCAAGAAACAGGGTGTGTGGCAAGATACA